>CM060247.1:35972375-38372375 GCA_030684275.1 Acipenser oxyrinchus oxyrinchus | reverse complement strand
ATATTTTAACTTTTTCTTTTTTTTTCTTGTTTTTAATTTAGTCATCACCCAAAGTAATCACCTACAGTCTATGTAAGTGTACTTACATTCTTCGCCACCCACCTCAAAACTTCTAACCAGTCACTGCATGAACAGCTGCCAAACAAGGGTCAAAGGCCCTTAAAGTACCCCTAACATGAGTGAAAGAAAGACCATGCACGTGGGATGCCCCCACCCCTACTTCCATCCAGCCAGGTCTGCCTGCTGATGGCTAATAAAAGAATCAGAGTGAGAACAGCTGGGTCCCCCTATGATCTAGCTCTGTAAGGCTCAGAGCACACACTGTGACGTGAATAGTAAACATGCACCAAACAGGAGAGGGAGATGAGAGGAAACAACAACACTGTGTAGACCAAGAGATTTTTTCAGGTTAAGTCTGTGCCTTTCTCTACAGTACTGTGTTTTTTTGGTCTATTATGTTTAAATCAACAGTACAGTATGGTAGTAATATACATCACTGTCTGTCTTGAACCAAAATATTCACACCACTGGGGTTAGTCCATTCAAACGTACTAAAATAGTTGTGCTAGACCGGCAGTTGTCTTGTAAAAAAATATATATATACCTGTTTCAACTTCTGACAACCGCATATAACATGTAATTTAACATTAATCATCTTGCCACTGGTTCAACATTCTTATCAATTTCTATACTAAAAATGTTCAGATTTCTCTTACATTTGTGTCTAATCTTTGATCAGGGCTGTTCTGTTTCATTGCATTTTCTTTCAACAGTCATCGTTTCTCAGCAGCTGTTCAATTTGCTCCAACCTTTCACGAATGGCAGTGACTTGTCATAATGGAAGGCAAAAGGGCAAGAGTCATTAGCTTGAAATTAAAATGACAGCAGAAACAAACAGCACTTTAATTAACACCTACTCCTTCCTTCTCATTGCAAACAAAAAGTGAGCATTGGTTCAGTTTGTTCACTTCAATTCTTTCGCCGTATGTTCTTTAGTGGAGTCAGCTGCATGGTTTGCAATGTAACTTGAAGTCCAGATAAAACAGTTCAGCCTTGGGCAGAATGTGCCCAGTACAAAGATATTTAGATTCCAAGTTATAAAATAAAACAAGCAGTGTTCTTTCAAACCCAGTTAATTTGCTAATGCAACAATGTGATTCAGAGCTTTTTTTAGATTTCAGATTTTCATCAAACAAGCAGAGTACACTGCAGTTTACATGAAATGGTTGCCTCAGGTAAGAGGTGATTCTAGTTCGCTTGACACCATAAAAATCAGCCACACAAAGTGTCACGTATCTTTATGAAACAAAATACCCAACAGCAGAATTGTCTGATGCACTTGCAAAATGCATTATGAAACGAAATTTGGTCGATATAAAAATTAAAATCCAACTGAACTCTAAACAAACTAGGTCTGCATTTCTGAAAGGGCCCTAAGAATATGGCTTGTGGTGTTGATGGCAGAATTCAAGAACATCAGAAGACTTACTGTCTCTACCAAAGATATGTGTTTAAACAAAGCATTTTCTAATCAAGCAAAACATTGCTCCCTGAAGACCATTTATAAACCATTGTCTCTCAAGGTGTTACCTTTTATAGACAATGCCTTGCAAAACAAATTCACACCATTTTAACAAAATCCCATTGTATATTCTGCTCTAGTTCATGTCATGCATTCACTGTTTCCAAAGTCATTGTTCAAGAGAAAAAAAGGAAACACTGATAAAAAGTTAGATAACTTACAGGATCCATTTTAAATACAATTGTAATTGTATTTTAATACATAAATTCAGTAAAAAAAAAAAATTAAATCAAGAAATACAGTCACTGTTTTCTCAAGTGTTTATAAAATTAGCAAACTTATAACATATCAGTATATAAAACATTACAAAATAGCCCCATAAAAATGGGCATCATGTTATTGGGATATGTTGGTTGAAAGTGACTTTGCAATGCTTTGGGCCGATAATTTGATCTTACAGGTGTGAAGCATTATCTGTGTAGAGTACCTTCACTGATATAACAAAACTGGGGCGTTCCCGATTCACAAAGAATATCAATGTCATTGTCCAGAGCAAATATTAAAAGGGAGGTACCATCAACAGATGTCAAAACAGGTAAGTGTGAATTTGACATGAACTCGTGTTACTATCAATTACTGCTCAGAGCTCAAATGCAGCTGTGTGCCAAGACGAGGTGGCCTAATTCTGTGGTGCTCTCTGCCCCCAGTACACCCCAAACGGATGTGGTAAACAAATGTCCTCCTGGCGCTTTGTGGGTGTTGACAACTTCCTTAATGATGTCGTTGATCATCACATTCATAAATAGCTTTAATATGGAGAGTACCAGGCTCTATGAGGAACACTGAGGCATGAGAAAAATGCTTGATTCTTTATACTGTATGAGGAATACATTTTCTACAAAGAAAATGCTTTTTACAACTGAAATTTCCATCCATATAACATATATCCCCTAAAAAGCATGAAAATAAACAATACAAATCTACAAAGACAACTAACGCATTCAATTGTAACAGTCATCCCTACTGAAATTTACATCAGAAATGGACAAATAATTTAAAGAAGTTCTTTACTAAATGTTCTAGTATGGCAATAACCCAGCGGGGTCTCAGTTATAATTGTGGGGATTTTACAATGTTTGCTGTATAGTAAAAGACCATTAAGATGAATAACAGCAGAACAATGCTTGTAGAAGTCAGGCAATTTTAAAATAATATCATTTTTTAAAGCATGTCAAAAAGCAGGTTCTATATTGAATCTACTAAAACTAAAAATCAGTTTCATCACTGTAACAAGGTTTATATGGACCTTCATTCAGAATTTACTGAAACTGCAATTCAAGACAAGTGGCTTCATGATACTTTTTAAAACCGTGAGTAATAAATCATACTGGCTTTTATTCTGCTATAAAGTGGAAAACAAAAACTGTCTGCATCCTGTTCTGCTTTTTCTTGTAAAAGAAATCTAGGATTTTTATGATCATATTATTTTTCTCAATTTGATTTATGAGCAAAAGGAAAGTAGATTTGTAAGCAAAGACAGGGAGAACTTTGAGCACTTAAACAGATGAAATGGTTTCAAATGTTAATGAAAAGCAAGTCAATACAAACCTTTAAATTCTTCTAGGCCAATTTAAGCATGTGGCACAAAAGAAAATAATTGTCTAAACATATATTTGTTTGTTTTTTACCCAAAGGTAATTCTCTATATTTTAAATATAACAAATATTACTTGAGCTTGATTGTTGAAAGCTAAGCTTTTATTTGGACAAACAATCAAAGATCTACAGCCTTGTAAACTTTGAAGAATTCTAAACAGTACTGAACTAATGGAAGGCACACCTCTGAGAACTAAGTTAAAATCCAAGTAAAATGAGTTGGGCAATTTCAAATAATTCTTCTCCTATGCTGGGAATGTTTGTCCTTCAGATGTCAGGGAATATGAACAGGTTTTATTTAAAAAATGTAATTCATCATAAGATCTGTGTTCATTTTAAAATTAGAAATGCCTATTCAATGATGAATTAATGTTGATTATTTGTATGAATACTGGTGAAGAAAAGAAAAATACAAAAAACTGGTATTTTAAGAAAAAGAAAAATATATTTCCCAAAATAAAACCAATGTCACCTTACAACTATGGATTTCTAGGCGAGATTCTCTGGTGTACCTGTTCTCTGTGCATGGAAATCACATTTTCCCAAGCTGTCTGCGAAAACAGCACGAGAACGCTATGCATGGCTAATTTGCATATCGACTGACTTCTTTCCCCTTCAATTGCATGACGTCAGGTGAAAAGAGGACCTTGTCGAGTAAAATAAACGGAGCCAATGGAAACCCGAAATGTATAGGGCCATTTTTCATTTGGCTCAATGTCTCGAGAAAAATTAGAACACACATGGAAAATCCCCCAATGTGCCTTCCTCTCTCTAAGTCTGCATAGCCTTTAAGGCTGAAAGATGAGAGACGTCCTTAAAGGGTTACTGTACAGTAATCTGGGGCTGTCACAATTAAATGCAGAGCCATTTACAGAACGTATTACTACCTCATGAAGCCATCCTGAAAGACGTTTAATTAGAGAGCTTTTTCGCTGAGTTTTCACTCACACCACAATTCCCCCGACTACCAAAGTTACAAAACATGCACAGAGCACTTCCTCTTGTTCGAGTGGTGACAAGAGTAATCACTCGGGTTTCAGTGCAGCACTACAATCTAGAACAAGCCCCTGTAAGTCATTTTACACTAGGGAACCTGCGACCGTTTGAAAATTAAAACTGTTCACTACATCACTGATAAATTGCACTGCAGGGATCTCTGACTGAGCCCGCACTGTTCTGCACTTATACCCCCAGGAGGGATGCAGAAAAGATCAAGATACCAGTGTAGAGGACAATGTGTACACTGTTATCACAGCTCTGCCATTTATAGGATCTCTGGTATTTTATGTCCTCAGAACTCCACTCTTTTAGCACTTGAAACAAATAAGCTTCTAATTTGTCTGTTTTAAAGTAAAATTGATTGAATCCACCCCTATGGAGTTTGTTTTAGGGATCTAAACAGTAGCCGATTTTAGTATTGCAGCCCTAGGTGTAAACAGCTGTATGTACATACAAAACTGTAAAACCAAAATATTTTTTTTCTAAAAGTAATATATATATATATATATATATATATATATATATATATATATATATATATATATATATATATATACATCGTTTCATATTAGGCACATAAGTTGTTATTTTCAGTTTGCTCTATGCATCTTGCTATATTCCAATCAAAATGACTACTTTCAAGAATAAATATTTGCTTCTGATATATTCCCAGTTGTATTTCCCAGGTACATTGAGAAATAAAGCAACTAGGCTTTCACTGAGTTGGCATCTTGGTGCAATTGTAGAAATCCACAATCATAGCAATCTCTGTCTCGTAGTCAGTCTACAAACAAAGAAAGGCTTGAAATAAAAAAACAAACACGTGTGCTAGGAGGAGGGGGCGTGTCTTGTTTGCTGCATTTAAAAAAAAAATGGAATATCTTACGTTATATTAAAAAAAGACATGTCACATTGACCCACATGGCGGTTCTAGGTAGAACGGTTTGTAACTTTATCATTTTAGCGATTCTGGCTATCAAACGCCATCAGGATATTTAATTCATATACTTAGTTAAAGTAAAAAACGGACACACATACAATTTACAACGGAAGAGTAATTAACATTTTAAATCCAAATGGGTCAAACTGAACCGCATGGTGTTAATCTAATGCTTTGCCTTTATTCATTTTTTCATTTTAGTACTTGTCAGTTCCCTTAAGACAGTCAGGATGCTCCTACACTACTAAAGGAAAGTTTACTTTGTACGTAAGAACAAGGGATTTGTGCTTTGCTACAAAACAAAAATCAAACAAAATAATGAAAACGAGAAAAAAAGCTCTGTCCATCTGTCCATCTTTTATGAGACCTATCACCAAGTTCTGCTAACCACTGGACCCCACACTAACAAGAAATATCAAACCTGTTTCAGAATATTTAAAAGGTCTGAAAGCACACGTTATTGGGGGCTGACTGAAGAAATATTTTAAAGCTGCTAAAGATGCTTACAGCACATGACATATGCCAGATAAAAGTATCAGAAAGAACATGCCATTGCAGGATTCTAGAAATACAAGAAAAAAAAGTTAGCTCCATTAGAACAGTTCTGAGGTTTTAGGGCAACAATTTTTAACAGATAAATCTGACATTTCTAAACCTGAATGTGATATTGCACAGACAGTCTATATAGCCTACTGTATGAAGAGAAATCTAAATAACATATCCACAGGCATCAAATAACTAGTCCTGACATGCCTAAAGAGTCACTTGAGGTGTAGCTGGCTTTCAACTGTCTGTTATTTCACATTGAGCAGGACTCTAAGGGGCACCCAGTCTGGTTTTATATATATACAGTGCACTCTGTTTATAAGAATCACATCCGTCCCAGGGGGTTTGATTCTTATAAGCAATTGATTCTTAAAAGCAGACTGATATGATTACTGTGGTGCAGAATCAAACTTAGCATGAGAATGATAATAGCTTGTTCCCTGTCTGCAGTGTAATGGATTGACCACTAGATGTCACAAGTTCCCACATGTATGCACGCCCATGAAAAATCCACAGCTGCTTTTCCTTAACAAATTACGGATAAAAGTCAATTGGTTAACTGCTTGTTAAAGTTAATGACACCTCAATAGAAATGGCTTAGCCGACAGCTTTGTGATGGGGGTATAGAAGCGTAAGGAAGCAGAAGTAACAAAAAAAAAAAAAAACTCGAGTTCCACACAGGGTACTGTTTAGTTAGTGCTCCAGCTGAGAGCTTATTAGCGGTTGTTTCGCCACCGCAGTGTAAAAAAAATAAAATCAACACCGGTTTAAAACTGAAAATCAAGACTCCAGCCTGATAATTTACGCTGTCCTCGGCCACTCTGCCGCATTACAATTAGCAAAAGCATGTCATCAGCAGTTTAAATAATACAGTATACAGATGTCAATGGTGCTCAATCACTGAGGACCATACATCAAAACAAGTCCTTGTGGGTAAGCAGCTTGTTATATGATCACGATTATGTTTACTCAAGGCTGCAGAATCCTATTTTACTACAGTATACTAGAGAAGCGGTCGTCCCGTGAGGGTGCCTAGTTTAACTGCTGTGCGGTGTTACGTGTAATGGCCTTTGAATTAAAATGACATTACAGTACAGTATTTTACTGTCAGGACTACCAAATCTCACAGTTTTTCATTAAGCAGAGATGCAAAGCTCCGCAATCACCCCCTCCTCCTCACCGTGCCGTGCCGCAATCCCACTCCCTCTACATGCATATCACACAATAACAGTGCTGTACTCAGTATGTATTCAATGAATGTGTATTCACTTTATTGAAACACATTTTCACTAACAGAGAACACAAAAAACATACCTGCACAATGCAGTGGCACAGTCACGTTTGATTACAAACAATGCAGTGTCTCCTGCATCATTGCACAATCCACGCTGCGTACGTGCCTAATCACGCGAGATGTGATCAAATAAAAATTCAAAAACAGCTTTATTGGCTGTACACGTCATTGCACTTGATTAAGTACCGTATTACATGTAGTCAGTTTGCCCCGAAAAGATTCTTATAAGCGGATTTCTTGATTCTTACAAGCAGAGTATTTTATATTGGTTTGTATAGGAATGATTTCGTCCCATTGGTTTTGATCACTATATGTGGTTGATTCTTATATCAGTGAGTCTTATAAACGTAGTCCACTGTATATATATATATATATATATATATATATATATATATATATATATATATATATATATATATATAGTTTAATTGTTTATATATATACAGTATATATATATATATATATATATATATATATATATATATATATATATATATAAACAGGCACATTAGAAAGAAAGCTAAACACATTATCTGTGAGGTGCTATAATAACATACTGAACTACTATATATTTTTCCATAATAATAATAATAATCTATCAGACTAATACAGTGCTAACAGCATCAATTACCACAAACAGAATCATTAGTGTGTGTGTGTATATATATATATATATATTATGTGAGCCTAAGAAAAAAAGCCATCATAGATGGCTTGAGAAACATTTTTGTACAGTGAAAATGTGCTTTTTTTGTCCTTGCTCTAATTGATTTCCTAATGTTTTTTATTATATTTTGAAAAAATCAACAATGACTCGGTGAACAAAAAAAAACTGGGGGTAAATCTTTCACATGCGTACATAATGGGACTATGGGCCCCTGATAACTGGTATGCAGGTACGCATGCAAACCAATAAAGAAAAATGCGGACTTCCATATTGTTCTTTAAGACGGCAAGGCGTACCGTCAGTACATTTAACAGGAAAGCACTTTTCATAAAGGCAAAGAGGTTGCTCACGCTTGCAAGGTGAGCCATACCCGCCTAACCTCTGGATTTTTCCTGGAAACTCTTGTGCACTTGAAACAACCAATGATAGCAGGGATCTCTATTAAGCCATCCATTCAGAGAAGAGGGATGCAGTTACAGGAAGTGGATTAAAGGAAGCTCGCTGACCCTTTCCTTCCCAAACTGAGCAGGGGTGAGAGGAGGTGTTGATGTTTGAAAGCTGTTACATTTAAATGTGAGTTTAAAAAAATACACTTAGTTAACCATTTTACTTAAAATAATATATTTTTCACCCAAATTATATACTTATATATATAACATGTTAAACAACACTAATAAAGTGACAAAGTGTTTGGGTTTTTGATTTTCAATCCCCAGGGCAGCAATATGGTGGAAGGACAATGGAATAAGTAGAATGTGTGATGATTTGTTAAACATTAAATAACCAGCAATCCAGATTACTACTTTAACATTCTGACACTATTGCTGTGGTCTCTGACAATGCCATCCCAATTGTTTGAATTGTGGGAGGAGGTGGAGCTAAACAGCGACTTGGATGATGACCCCTAATTTTGCTGAGTGCCAAACCATTTCTGCTGGTACTCACAGGAGAACCTAATGTTAAAAGTTATGTGAACCCCTGACTATGGGCTAAATCTTTGATATTAAAATCCCTCTCAGCTTGTCATGAGACATTAGGGAGACAGCAATTTACCAAGATCCCCCCTCCATGAAATGCATATACTTATGTTCACCAGGTCATGAAAATGAGTTAAAATATCTGAAACTAAGTAAGAAAAAATGCCGCTTAATATAATAGGAATCCACGGTTACCAAACAAAGATATGCTGCCCTTTATCCTGTTAAAATAATTATTTATAAAATAAGTTACTATCCAGACCACCTGCAATGACCAGTAAATTAAGCTAGAAGTTTCATTTTAGCTCCATTATAAAAGGCTCCATGCAAATAAAGCCTCTTGAGGCTGCAGGGGCTCTGGGAATGTTCAAAACTGTATACACACGACTCAGTACTGGGCCTGGCAACTCAAAATGCAGCGGATACAGCAAGCGGAAAATCAATGCCAGCTTTCCACAATAGCCTTCCATTTTACTGGACCGTTTCCAAGTTGCACTCAGTTAGTAGTGCATAAGGAGTCCCTTCTGCAAGCCCTTCTAATTCTAATGTGGCACGAATGTTAACAACAGCAACACTGTTTATACAATGCTGCTTAAAATCCAGCTTTGCTTAAATTGAAACAATAATATAAATCACGATTGTGAAAATAGTGATTCTCTGACATGGCACTGCTGTTTATAATTAATGCTGTGTTTTATTTTTTAAGGCATTCCATAGGCTGCCAAATTAGTAGTGACTCTCACAGTTCTGAGGACCAGTGCTTAAAGACACAGTCCCCCCAAGATGACAGGATGTATCTGCAGCTGGAAATAGAGGCTTTTCATGTTGTCATTTTGAGACCTCTGTCTGCCAAGCCAATGGTTAAATTCACAATACATATTTACATCTACTAAGCAGAACTGAGAATGCAATATTTGTATTAGCAAGGAATTTAACAGGCAATCATAATTTGCAAGGCTGTACTTTTTTCAGAGTTATCACAGATTTCACGATTTCCGTGAAATGTGCCTATTGCCATGTTATATGCATTACCCAGTGAAAATTCCTATTTCTGAAAGAATAATGTAAATATACATATTTAAATACAGCAAATGTTTCATGCACTACCTGATACACTGCATATAGGAACCTGGCAGTCGGTTTAGTTTGCTTCCGGTAAATGATTGAACACACTGCACGATTTCTAACTTCAACAAAAACGACACCAGATGCATCAAAGATCGGAAATATTTCTGCTAAAGATTGCTTTGTCCAGTACAAGGAGGGGAAATTTAATGTATCTGTTGTTATTTTTACATGTATTTATGTTTTTATTTTGTTTGATAATTCACTCATGGTGAAAATAGAATGTCTTTCAAAGGTGGACATAAAAAATGAAATATTCTACAATTTAGCATTTCCTTTTTTTTAGGTAAGCATATTAAATATTCCTCAACAACATATGCAGAATTCGCCCCTTCCTCACCGACTACTGCACACAGCACCTAGTTCCGTCCCTGGTACTGTCCCGCCTTGAATACTGCAACTCCCTCTTGGCCAGCCTCCCTGCCTCTGCTATCCATCTGCTCCAGCTCATCCAAAACTCTGCTGCTCACCTTGTCTTTTCCTTTCCTCGTTTCTCCCATGATACACCGCTGCTCCGCTCTCTGCACTGGCTCCCTATCGCTGCTTGCATCAAATTCAAAACTCTTGTACTCGCCTATCGCTGTCTTGACCACTATCTCCAGACAATAACTTCTCCCTACACCCCTCTCGCCCCCTCTGCTCCTCCACCAATAGCTGTTAGATTAGCTGTACCCCCCCCCCCCACTTCCAAAGCCCTCTCCTTCTCCTCGCTTGCCCTTTAGTGGTGGAATGACCTACCCACAGATCTCAGGACTGCTCAGTCCCTGACCACCTTCCGGCGCCTCCTCAAGACACACCTGCTCTGACAGCATCTGTAAACCTCATGACTCTTGACTACACTGCACTATATGGCACCCAGTGGTACCAGTACTTGTATCAGCTTGCACTTGCACTGAACTGCTCCATACCATGCCGTATTCTACTACTGCTCTTAATTATAACTACTTCCTATATGTTGTATTTTAATTTGCTCTTATAGTTATCCGTTTTCACTTTTTTTGTAATTGCTCTTACTTGAAATAATTTTCTTCCATTTATCATACTTACTACATGCTAATACTGGACTTTACTTGTATAAGCACATTTTTTTTTATTTTATATAAGTTAACTGCTCTGTGGCAGGGAAGAAACGCCCTGCACATAATTAGAGGGGGCAGGGCAAAGCCCTGCTTGTAAATGTACTGTAAATACTGTATTGTTTTGTTTATTTTAAAACGGGTGTATGTATTTTGTCTTGATTTAAAAAAACATGTATTATGATTTAAAAGGAAATGTATTTTGTGTTTTGTGTTTATTTAAAACGAGTATGTTTTGTTATTGTTTGGTTTAAATGTGGTCTGGCAGAGGCGGTGTTAGCAGCTCGTCTCTGCCAGACAGCTCATGCAAATGCACAATCGGCAGTCTGTGATTATTGACTGCCGGCCATGCAAACTAAAACTCATGCAGAATGTGACCATCTCCATATTCAATAATTTAGTATTAATTAGGTATAAAAGCCTACAGCATTTGCTGTTCCAGGTGGGTGTTCAGGAAGGAGGAACGTGTGCAAGAGAGAGCAAGGTAAAACAAAAGTAGAAAAAGTAAAAGAAAACTAAAACAATTGCTACGCGTGCAGGAAGCACTTTGTTTGTTTTGAGTGTCAGGAGATTTAGGTGTTTTTGTTTAAACCTTTTATTGTGGATCTGTGAGCAGTGTTTTTGTTAAAATATTTTTGTTTCCATAGAAATGGCGCACAAGAGCTCTTTTTACTCTTAGTACCTGTATATCTGTCAGCCTTCTGGTCTGGGAACGTCCTCAGTGCTCGGCTACCCTGTCACACGTGGTGGCAGGTGGGATCTAGCCCTTCCACAGACCCAGGCCAGAGCAGATACTGCGGGTACACATTATTTTTGGAAGAAAAGGAATGTTTTTTGGGGGTTTTTTTGGAGAAGAATGGCGAGGTCTGAGGGCTGGCTGAGGGACCCCAGTACCCCTCTGTGGCTGAGAATGGAGGGGAGACATCTGCTGGGGGACAGCCATCTGGATATCCACCAATTGAAATCGCCCTGTGTTTCAATTGGTGGCCTCCCACTGTGGCCACCAATTAAAACACATAGACAAACAGGTAGATCCAATTAGCATAAAATCCAAGTACAACAAACATAGGGTGTTAGTGTTTCAATGAAGACCGGATTTCCAGAAAAACCTTTACTCCCTTCCTAAATAACATAACTAGGCTGTCATGATTGTATTACTGCAGTGATACAGTGACTGCACAGACAGGCAGGGGTTGCAGATGGCTGCTGTGATTGGATGATAAGCAAAATAAAGCATTATGGCAGTCTTGCCTGCTGACATTAACAGAAAGGTCAAAACTCCTATCTAGTCTAAAGCAACGGGTCTTTTTTGTTGTGGGCTTTTGTGTGATATGCATCTGTGTGTGGTTTTTTTTTTTTTTTTAAAGGCCGCTATAGCACCACATGCATTAAAGGAAAGAGCTTTCATAACGCATGTTTATCAGGGACCATTAAATTAAGATAAAATTGCTCAGAATAATATTAATGTAAACCCTTCATCTTCAATGAAACATTTTTTGAGCTGTGAGAAAAGATACAGCCACCAGACAATAGGCATGCAACAATATCTCATTCTCTGGTGCCTTGTGGTAATACCACACAATGAGCAAGTAGCAGGTCCAGGAGAGTCTCCTTGTGGCTCTATATTCAGCACAGAACAATAATGGGGAAAATCCAAGAACGAAACAAAAGACCATAAAGCACTAGAGAGGAAGGATTGTATTTGTATATTGTCATACCGTGGCATAAGCGCTTTGATATGATTTGACACAAGACCTTTGAATAAACCAGAGCTCTAGAATCTACACACAATCAGTATTGCCAACTCCCGTGCATTCATCGCGAGACACACGATTTCTAAGTTAAATTAAGACCTGTTCGTGATATAGCGACAGTACTGTGGGATCTCAGGATTTTTCACTTTTCAAAATGTATACATTAGTCATGGCAGAAAACTCAAAGAAGCGCAAACACTGTAGATGCAAATTCAACCCAGCCTGAAGCAGTTGCTTTCCAGCTCCTTCATATTGCTAAACATGCAACACTCCAGTAGCTGTCATCGCAGCAGCTGTCTGCGCAGCAGTAACAGGTACGATAATAAATAATGTTGTTTGTAATGTTGAATGGTGATCTGGATTGTCTGGTTTTGTTATGCACTTTGAGAAGCACTAATAGAGGTCTGTAAGAGATTGTAGGTGTTACAGACTCATTATAGCTGTTTTTAACAAGGTTTAAAAACAACTCAAAATACTGGTGGTCTCTTAGCATTGTAATATTGGTTTATGTTTTGAAAAATAAAATCTCGGCAATCGCCGAATCTCTTGATTTCTAAGAGTTTGTCTCATGATTTCTGCAGCGGTGGGGTTGGCAATCCTGCACAATCAAATATTTGTTTTAACCATTCCTTAAAAGAACAAGTAGATGCCAAGCAGGTATCAAGTTACTGAAAAAAAAGAAGCCAAGAAAACTGCAGTAGGCTGATATCTGTTAATAAATCACCAAGTAACCCTCTGTGCTATGCAACCACATCCCCATTCGTTCTGCAGCGCCTGATTAGTAACCTAACCTGGGAAACAGTTCAAAAGTGTTTTATGTAAGACCTTCCAAAGGTACTCCAAACCATCTAACCTGACACCAATACAGATAAGCTGTTTAAAAGAAAAAGAAAAAAATAATTTTAAATTGTTAGTCTAAGGAAATAAAACACCCAACAAGCCTAAGTTTAACAACAGTATTTATTTTTATTATTATTTTTATTATTATTATTATTATTATTATTATTATTATTATTATTATTATTATTATTTATTTATTTATTTATTTATTTATTTATTTCTTAGCAGATGTCCTTATCCAGGGCGACTTACAGTCGTAAACAAATACATTTCAAGAATATTTACTTAAGTTATTGTTGTTATTATTTCATTCAGACTAAAATGTGTTACTGGACCTGCCAGGTATTCTTAGCTGTTCCACAGCAACTTCAAAGCTGTCAGTGAGCAGCAGAACAGTAAGTAAATGACTCCTTTTCTTATCTCTCTCGCACCCAATCCCCTAACCACATTGGAATCCTAGTGACTAGCACTGTTCAGGTCTGAAAAAGCTAGTGCACCAATGGCAGAGGCTACACAGGGGTGAAAAAAACCTGCAGAACATCAACATGCCTCCAAATGAAATGCAGTCAGCTGAGGAAGTCACTTGACTATACCTTATGAATTTGTACAGAAATACAAGATACACAAATCGGTATATTCCCTTAAACATTTTCTAGTACACTCTTCAGGTCCCCATAAAAGTGCCAATTAGAACCTACTCTGTTTACCAGTGGAAATCCCAAGTCTACCATTGAAGGACCTTGCCTAGATTCCCAGTGTATATGTTTCTATTCAACAGCTAAGCCCCAAGCCTCTTGTAACAAAAAGAAGATATTTGTTCAATGTAGCCAAATGCAAAATAAGCAGGCTCATAAAATGCCCTAAGCTGTTATATGACGGTGCTGTACAAGCATGGCTCATAAGGCAAGGAAATTTATAGGCTGCTTTCCTATAAATACACTAAAGGGTCATCTGAGACATATTTGCTTCACACTAAATATAAACAAGGGCCTCTATTTTATCTCCCAACATGATGCAGTCACTTGAAAATGTTTTCAGCTAACTTTAAAACATATATCAAAACCTTAGAATGCATACATTATATTTCTGTATATATACACCCACACATTCTCAGATATTTAAGTGGTTCTAGATACAGCATATGACAAGTTCTCTCTGGAAGTGGTAAAGTATGAAGTTGGCTGATGATATGTTCTCAAAATTGCAAGATATTCTTCAATCAGAGATTTGGTACAGAATTAAATGTATATTGAATAATTATTATCAGTGTTATTAGTATAGACTACAGACTTAACAGGTGAAACAACTACTTTTATATGCCTTGGTTCCTAAAAACAAGAGTTACAAATTAAGCTAAAGTGCAAGAGAAATCAAAGAGGGAGAAGTATACAATAAAAACAAAGGGCCAGGTAATTTACATAACTATTGTACATCTTTCTATTGTAGTCTCTTGATGAGAAAACAGTGTATCACGCTTTGCTCATTCATCTTGTTTTCCCTCTTAAAGCTGTTACGCTTGCTTCAGTTTAAATGAATAGAAATTTTCAAGGGGGAACTGTGTACAAGACACAGCAATATTTGGGTAATCAACATCTGGGTTATGAGGGAAAGCTGGTGCACAGTTAAGTAAAACTGTGAGAGAGACAATGGGACTGGAAGTCAATACACTTTAACTGGCAGTCATTTCAAGTAAATAACTTTAGTTACACTTCGATTCTTCATAGTAGTTTATAAGAATTTGCGTTAATAATGACACAAAAAATGTAATTCAAGCCCTGACTCATAACCCTGAAACGGATATTATGCTGAAAACAAAAACACAAATAAATAATTGCATTTTTTTTTCTTTTGAGAACTATTAAGGTTTGAGTTAAGAGTTTTGTTGTATATTAAGGCACAAACATTTAGAAGGCTGTTCGGAACACGACACACTCAACGATCTGAAATCACAACACTACGTAAATAGAAGTAAATTGCTAAATTGTGAATATCCCCTTTTTAAAGTCACTGAAAAGCAGCCAAGTAAGTGGGACACGTCTCACCCTCCTGGCAGGGATCCACGTACAATTCCTTGAATAAACATTGATCTAAAGATATACTGATTGTCAATGTGTGCACAGCCTTGCTCTTTTCTTCTCCATTTTTAATTTCTCACCATATGCTGTGTTCGTAGCACAGGTTTAACCAGATTTGAAATCAGCTACACTGCATCACCTTATGCCTCTTTTCCACTGTACAACCGAGCCGCGCCAGGGCCGTACCGAATCTTCGCGGTGCGGTTAAGGGGAGCCTGGGTTGTTCTGACACTGCAGAGGCGAGCCGTGCTACTGACGTCACACGCAACCAAAGACAGTTGTTATGAATTATCGTTATTAATTAACTCAGTTTGCCAAAAGATGTGCAAACAAATGGTGTTAAAAAATGAACTGACCAACGGTACAGCTGTTTCTTGTATTGCTAAATTTTGTAAATATATTTAGGAATGTCTTTACCAACCACAAATCTTACTGATTATATCAACTTACTAAAGTTCAATTTGTTCTGTTGAAGGGGAAAAAATAAGGTTTTAAAAAATATGATTTGCCAAAGAAACCCCGTTTAAGGGTAGTTGTTTTTTTGTTTTTTTTTGTTTGGGTGCTTAAAAAAAGCAGCTGCGCGAGCGTAACGAGAGCCGTAGTTGTATGTGTGGTACAGCTGTACAGTATTTTGTTTGCATATACTCTTGTAAATAAGTTTAGAATGGTTTTATTTATGCATTTTTTTCTTTATATAAATATAATAAAGGTCCGCAATGAGAAAGTTGTGTTCCGTACCCACGGTTTACATGCATTTGCTTCAAATCATCAGAAATTTGGACATAAACATTCTCATTTCTGACTCCAGATCTTCCTGAACACCTCTAACTGCCCAGACACTATATGCTTCAAATCGTCAGAAATTTGGACATAAACATTCTCATTTCTGACTCCAGATCTTCCTGAACACCTCTAACTGCCCAGAGACACTATAGCCTCCACTTCCTCAGCGTCCCAAGGCTGTAGTTTTCTCTCATCACATTTGCTGCCCGCCATGTTTGTTGTTTTTCTTTCTGGAGTGTACTGACTGATGCAACGTAATGATGAAAATCCTTAACCCCGCCCTGGTTCGGCTCGCAGCCAGATTCAGATGTCTTGTGAGGCTGGAGTTTCAGGGTTTGGTTCTCACTCGGCTCGACAAACAGCCAGTGGAGAACCACCTGTACCCGTACCATACCGAGCCCTCATGGGTCGGATGTGCCAGTGGAGAAGGGGTATTAGTTTATCACAAACAAACATGTCAAGGCTGGGTTCAAGCTGTTTTCTGCCTCTGTGGGTCCCATTACCTTGCACAGTTTTTGTTTAAACTGGGTGAAAGGAATCTATAATTCAAAACTGTGAACAGTTATTTATCCACTTTTCTGTATTTTCCACAGCAATTAAATCATAATCTGACGTGTGGGGAAAACAGTACTTTTCTGACTCCAGTTGCTCATTTATACTGCTGTGATAACACACATCACCTTAGATCATTTCTTTTTGATGCATCATGGCACTGGTGTGACACTGAATATACAAATTGAATACAAGATCTGTTATTTTCCATTTTTCTCTGTTATTCACAAAAGGGCACAAATGACCTTTAATTGCACCTTTTTATAACAGCTTTTTTTATTTTCAATGTCTATCTTTTACTTATGTTTCCTGAACAACTGCACTGGAGTTCCTTTTATGAATGCTGACACCACAGTGGGACAGTGTCTTCCTGTTCTATCAAACAAATCCAAGTGCCGTTTTGGAAACAGAGGGCAGAAGGCAGTAAATTCCATACCTTCATCAGTACTACTGACCCCGGTGCAAAACCCCACAACTGGCTACATCCATCACTGCTGAAACCTAATCTTTCAGGGAAGGACAGCTGCACTGGGAAGCAGCAAAACAGCTAAGTGATGCCATCCCTTTTTTCCTCTCGCCTACTTAGCGTCTGATTGAAATCTTCTCAAAGAAACTTAAAAACAACAGCACACACTAGAAAAGACATATGAGCTACACTGTACCAACTGAGTAAGAACAGTTCCAGACCACTGTCTACAGTATAGGGAATAACACATGCAGTTGCTATCAGGATGCTGAATATTATTTCAACCTTTCAAGTAAACGGATTATTGAAACAACAACATTGCATTACTCTAGAAAAAAGTCGATACTGTGAAGCTGCATTTCCAGTCAGTGAATTTAAACAATGAGTATCAGGCACAGCAAAGGTCAGACTTGAGTAAGGGGTGGGGATGATTAAAGACAGAGGAATCAGACCCAATTGAAAGTCATGAAGAGAAGTGTTAGTTTATTGCAGGAATGTGCAGCATTCTTCAAATACTAGACAAGTTTACCATTTGTCACATTCATGCTTATCTAGCACAGCTCCTGACCTGCAATGGATTCATTAGCTGCCTGTTCCCATGACCTCAACAGTCAAACAGCTTTTGCTGAGAGTCAGTAGTTTGGCTACGGCTGAAATTAGGTAGATCATATGGAGAGATTATGGAGAGCAACACTGTACAGCGGGGGTGTGCAATTCATATAGCCCGGGACAACATGATTTGTATACTTCTTCACAACATACTGTTGCTAGAAAAACTCCTACAGATTTCTAGGGAGTCACGCAAGGTTCTGAAAACTGCGGAAGTCTTGCACATACAAATGAAAATTAAAAAAAATAAATGTGTAACTCTAAACATTGCCTTTGTCTACAGTAGGAGCTCAGTAAAGTTTGACCGCTAGCTCTAGGAAGAATATTTAACATAATACAAATTACAAAAACCTTTAAACTATTTTATAAGTAAAAGTTTAGCAATATATTGATTTTATAATATGGTACTTAAATCGGTGGTTGGCAGTAGGTATGTAAAGCTTTTTAATACAACTTTGCGCTGTAAGACCGACAGCACAACACTCACTGCAACGCCCACATAACAAAATCATTTCTCTTTATCCAATGGCAATATAGGAAACCAAAACGTATCGAACAAGTGTCTAGGTAATGTAGTTTAGAAACCAGTCCTTTAAAGTTTAACCCTTCCACTCCGGTGAACATTCTACCTGTTTGAATTCTTACTGACATAACGTGACTGACGGGCTTGTGTATCAGGACAAATATCCACCAAGTTTACCGTATTATACCTTTCTAAACAGCTGAGAATCTGAAGATTATTGAGGGAATAATGTTTTCATACCCTACGATTACCTAGTTTGAATGTAAAAAATAAGTTTTAAAGTGTACTCAAATTCATTTTTCTTTACAAATGTCTCCAGAGTGTAATTTAATGATCTCCTACCTAAAAACTGTAAACATGTCAGTGGAAGCCATAACTGTCAGGAAGTAGGATCAGAAATAATTTTATAAATATTGTGTCTGGTTTTCATTTTACACCAAATTGTTTGACGGGTGTGTAATTTGAAGAAGCTCGCCATCAGATTGATCTGTTAACTCATCAACATCTTCTGTAAAAAAATAAATAAATAAAAATGATTTTGGGTCAGTAAGCATTCTTGGTTATGTAAACAATTTAATATGCCGGTATTGCTGTGCTTTAAAATCATGGTATATACGGTAATCAAAACCAAAACCTAAGATACAAAATGCTGCACCTCATAATAAAAGGACTATTTGCAGGTAGTGAAGTCTGACGTAGTTTGAATCTTTTTAGTTTAATTATTATTATTGTTTTGCCGTGTGTCATGCACAAAAAAGATGGGCTCAGTTTTGGCAAGTATGTTTGTACTGAATTACATTTTCTTTATTTGATTTTACGAAGCAAAAATTATTATTAATCACTAATTGATTGTGTTCATTGTTTAATAAAAGCAAAATCCTAAAAGTTATATTCTATTTCTGTGTGTGTGTGTTTTGTGGGAGGGTGAGGGGGCAAGTAGATTTTGAAGCTTTTTCCAGCATTTTGCCCTTGGACAAGAGGTTGTTTTTTTTTAAATTGCACACCCCTGTGTACAGTAATTGTTACCTGCTTGCGTGCCCATGAACATAATTCCTGGTTTCAAATTATGTACACCAATTTGATTAAATATTCAGTATACTTTCTCAAATGCCTAATACAAATTATGAATCTTTCACTAACCAATAAAACAGAATCGCTTTCTATATATGTTTTCATATGGAAAGCCCACACAGATGGCTGTTTTTATCATTAATAACTACAAATGTATAATATTTCATAAAAGGAAAATGCATTTTTTTTAATATTACCATGCATACCATGTTACTCAGCTTTAGTGTAACTGTGATGCAAAACACTTTTTTTTTTTTTTATAATATAGCCTGCTGCGGGGGACAAAATAAAAGCATAAAATGAGACACAGCTTTCTATGTAAGTAATCTTTCCTACATCATCCGATTTCTCTGAAATAATGTACTATAGAAGCTTTTAGTGCAGCAATCCAAGGGTGAAATAATTATTCTGCTCCTTTCCTGCCTGGTAAATCATTGATAATTTATGAAGGAATATTTTTAAACACTGACTTCACAGTCCCAGAAGTAGAAAAAAAAGAATAATCTGCTAGATTTTCCACGATTATAAGTTAAATATATTGCCACAATTTGCCACCCAACACTAATTGCTGTTTTCATCAGGAAGTGCTGCTTTTAATTTTAGACTGGGAATGAGCCAACAGTGAATGGCAGGGTATACCAAACACTTACACACATATCAGCAGTGTATTAACCCTTGAGAAGACTATTTAAAAATAAAGGTGTTACCTTTTAGCTTATAAAGGGTATTATACACCAGTATAGTACAAAAACACCTGTCCTTCATCTGTGCACCAAATGCAATCTTATTCATTAACATTTTTAGAGTGTTCTTGTTCATTTATACCAAAATCACAGCACAGTGTTAACATGGTAAAAAATAAAAATTGTAACAAATATCAGTCTGCATTTATACAGTATCTAGAAGGAATTCCCTTTTCAGTAACCACCCCCTCCTTCTCCACTACATAGAGAATAATGCATGGGGGGGAGGTGCTACATAAACCCAGAGTTATTATGGGAAATATCAAGTGGATGAGCCCATTGAAAATAATTGCTCACCAGCTATTATTAGCTAATAATATAGCAGTCTCTCAGATCTGAAAATCCTTACTGAACACCCACAACATTCAGCTTGGAACCTGATTTTGCAATACCTGTGTCATTGCTGTGTTCCAATCTACATAACTGATGTGGTACAAACAAAACAATATGTAGCACACGCAATTTAAAAAAAAAAAAAAAAAAATCTTCAAGACCTATGCATGTTTTTTGTTTTTGTCTGTTTTACATTATCCGGCCTGACAGGATTGAAAAATTGGAAATCGACCGCGGAACAGCACAAGTGATCTGGCCCTAATTGCTCCATGTCAAACTGGGAAAACTGCTACTTAATGGAACCAGAATGTGTGAAACCTACAAAAAAGCCTGTACTGCTGCCTTAGCGTGGATGTTAAGAGTGCTGACTACTGTCAAAATGTAGCCTTCCACCCCACACACTCCATAACAGCTTTATTGCACTTTTTTAACCTTTTAATAACATTGTCACTCAATGTAATGCAATGCAAATGGATACAATTATGCATAATAAATTAAGAACTCATAGCGAAACCGCAAGTAGTTTACTTAATCCATAGTTCTTGTGCACATACTGATGGTGTAAAAAAACCCAAAAAACTAAATGTTCTGCATCATTTTACAATCAGATAGTCTTGAGTATGTGTAATAAATGCATGTAAAAGTGGTCTAGTTGGGGCATAAATACAGTGAACAACAAAAATACTTTTTAATACCATTGCAACTGAAATAGATATGTTGATGGTAGATCTATTACCTAGGTACACTTTATCCTTGCTCAAAAGAATAATTCAATAACTCGCTATACCTTTAATATTTACATAAGGTTAACAGAATTGGCAGTGTTGAATTACAGACATCCTTTTACAATGGCTTATTAGTATACCATAATGAGCCCCTTTTGTGAACTGAGATGTTGCAATTGAAGCTGCAGATGTGCAAAGGCTAAGCAAACCTGTATGCGTTATTCCTCCGAAATCAATTTGCATATTATTATTGTTATTATTATCATTATTATTAATATTATTATTAGTCGTAGTTGTAGTAGTAGTAGTCATAGTCGCAGTATTGATATTATTAGTATTACTATTATTAGTAGTAGTCATATTGTTATTAGTATGTATTATTATTACTACTACTATGACTACTACTACGACTACATACGACTACTACGACTACTACTAATAATAATAATAATAATAATAATAATAATAATAATAATTAGAAAGTGTATTTATGCAAGTCTGACGACCTCATATTTAAACTAACAGCAAATGTCCAATAATATGTGCATTTATTGAAATTACAAAATGTCTCTTCAGTGGCAGTCTTCATGCTAATGATCTGATTAAGCAGTCCTAATGAATTGATCAGTAGTGTATGCATTTTCTCTCAGTGTAAGGGAATGCACTGTGGCATTGCCCTGGTGTTTGTTGTACAAGTTGGACTACCCTGTGCAGTGTTTGCAGGCCCCTAGTGGTTCAACAAGGACAGCACCGCCCAGGGAAGCCCTGATATCCAGCTCTACGGCTACCTGACCCCGACCCCACCCCGACCCCCCACCCCCCAATACAATTTCAAAGCTAGTCAACACATAAATATGGATTCTCTTCTTGGTATGATCACAAATGGACTGTATTAAATTACAATTACCATCAATTATCAAAATGCAGGGGATACTTTTTTAAGTGGATTTGCTTTTCTGAGCCCGATAATTTCATTTTAATATGTTCGGACATAGAAATTAGGTACTTTTAAGGCTTTAATTTACCAAAGTAAGTACACTTGCCATTTTGGAAGGAGTTTACAATAGTGCTTAGAGCACTTGATGTTTTATAGTAGATTCAGTTCAGTTTGAGGGACTGCAATATTATGACTAACTTTAAAAAAACATTTAAACAATAAAAGATACCACAATTTACTGACATAATACTAGATTTTTATAAATGCCTGACTCATTTCCAAGAACTATAAGGCAAAAATTCTTCTTTCAGTTTGAATGAAAGTAATGTAAGCACTATCTGTACATGTATATGCTTTATTTATATACCGCTTTACAAGCTCAGCATATAATTAGCCCAGGTCCCATCTCAGAAGTGATTCTAAAACAAAGCTACTTTAGGAAATCCCATAAGTTTAATAATTCAGATATATCAAATAAAATCTGCATTGATTTAGCAGACCCTGTCAAATCTGAATCTTAAAACTCAATTGCCTAAATAAAAAGTTTCTAAGAACCATCTATATAAAGAGCGAGAGAGAGAGAGAGAGATAAATAGATAGATAGATAGATAGGCTAGCCTGCAACTCTAGAGACAACGTTATATAAATCACACACATATAATATGTGTGTGATTTATATAACGTTGTCTCTAGAACTTTGTCAAAGGTGTTAATGAATATTATTATTATTATTATTATTATTATTATTATTATTATCTACATTACATTGTAACTGTATTAAAACAACATCCAGCAATCAATAATTCTTTCACTTTTAGTGATATTATACTCCAGGATTTAATTTAGGTATATGGTTGTAAAACTAAGCCATGAAAAATAAAAAATATTCCTACCGTCCCATCTTACTCATAATAAACGGTCCATTGTGATAACTTTTATTTTATTTTTATTTATTTATTTATTTTTTAACCGCATTTGTGATTTGTATTTTTGAGTCTTTCGTAAACCCTACTGTAATACAATTCACGGTGCATCATAGGAAAGAAAAATAAAATGTTCAGCGGATTCCATTCACCACAGACCTAACCAAACATTCTTCCACACAGGACAAGTTGAAAAAGTGCTCCTAAATAGCAGTACTATTATTGTACAAGATGTGTTTTTACCGTTAGCTAACACATCATATGTACAAAAAAATAAAAAATAAAAAAAACACACAAAAAAAGACAAATTTCCAT
Source organism: Acipenser oxyrinchus oxyrinchus (assembly GCA_030684275.1). Taxonomy (NCBI): domain Eukaryota; kingdom Metazoa; phylum Chordata; class Actinopteri; order Acipenseriformes; family Acipenseridae; genus Acipenser; species Acipenser oxyrinchus. The sequence goes on along the minus strand of CM060247.1, from coordinate 38,348,925 downwards.
TTACGGCAATAATGCAGAATACACATAGAAATATCCCCTTCATAACACTGTAACACTAGTATCCATCAAGCTGTTTAAACATTAAAATAGAGCCCCAGCGATAGGTATAACGATGACATGACATATATTTACCTTAATAAGAGCATGCTGGATCTTTAAATACGAAACCTTGTTTCTCCTGTTCTTGTCAATTTCAGAATCGTTGCGAGTTACATCCAGAGCAGTTACAGCAGGAGTGAAATAATCCACCATCTAAACAACCGTCTCTTTATTTGTCTTTCTTTTCTTATCTCTTGAAGCAATGTCTTTCTTTGAACAAAGAATGAACCAAAATAAAGCAGGAGTGAACCTGGAGCTGTTATTTAGAGATGAACACAATAGGTATTTCCTGTGTGTGAGATTTTTTTTTTCTGTCTCATAACCAAATGTGCTGTAAATGTGTAGTTCAACGTAACTAGAACTCGGTCTTTGCTGTTGAGACTCAAACACAGACTGAGAGGTAGGCAGTGAAGCAGAGGGGCTGGGAGAGTGACGTCACAAAATGGGATCAACTAACTCCCTGGAATCAACTCAGACCTCACACTTTAAAAATCTATTCGACCAAAAAAAAAATTACAGTCAGATCTGTCCATTTTTAAAGGGATCTGTCGAAATACATTGGAAATGGCCATGGAGACATGACATACCTGTGTTTTTTTGTTTTGTTTTTTGTTTTTGTTTTTGTGTATATATTCTACCTTAGGCTATTCGCAAATGGTTAAAAAGTCCAACACCTCTCAAAACTATTTTAAAAGCCATTTGAAAGAGCATTTTGTGATACGGAATTCTACAAATTTCGCCTTGGATCTGCACGTGTATGGCACTGGGAAGGAAAAACTATATCAATAAGGTCGGAAGGTGCATCGGTAATTATACAGAAATAGCACAGATTTGCCATCGTTGTTCTCCTTCTACTACAGCCTCTAAAAAAGTCTGATCCCAAGAGCAAATTCACATCTCCGGGGTATGTTTTTTTTGTTTTTTTTCAAAAGCAAAATAACCTGTTTATCAACACCAAAAACAATGACAAAATGCCAGCTTTCTGAATACATGAAGTTCACTATGATACGAATAATTCTATTCTCGATTTGAAATGCTTTTTTTTCACCCTATAGAATTACCGTATTTTGCTTCATAAAGTCGAATTAAGCCTGCTGAATAATGTTACGTTAACATATTGAATTACATATACCTTTATAGTTTTCCATATCATTAACGAAAATCTGACAACAACTGAAAAATTTAACATGAAATACTGTACAACTATTATGGCTTCCAGTAGACTTTTGTGATTTTGTAGTTTCCTTGGTTACATGTTAAATAGAAAATCTAAATTATGTCCATATAGTTTTCTTTTTAATTTGTCTCAATCCAAAAAAAATTCTAGGTGATGCAAAACTTTTGGCAATAGCTGTGCATTACAGTTCCAATTACAAATTCCAGCCCTGCTTTAAGGTTGCTCCTTCCTTGTCTTTATATATAGGGTGCTCAGTTTAACCTACTGTAGTTGTTTAACACTCCTTAACATAAATTATTAATGAGCTGTTTTCAATCTAAACCAATCATGTCAAACCAGATGGAATAAATGCCAAATAAATAAAAGCAACAGCTAAGCTCCTTCCCTTTCCCCCGGCTCCTCAAACACTGTCACATTACATGTCCCACTTCCTTCTTATTTTTAGGTCTCAAAGCATGCAATGCTTTTCTATTTGGAGTGTTTGTCAAGCCCACCACCCATGGTTGCCTGAGATGCCTATGCCTCTGTGGTTTCTAAATCCTGAGGTAGTACTGTACTGCAGTTATTTTTACAGTAATTTGCATGTGACACAAAATACTGTCTATGTACATAACTAGCTTGATGTGCATGGAATCATTACAATGACTTGACCTTAAGAAAATAACTGACACGTATTGATGTGTTTGCCTTATAACTCAATGACTTAATCAACTGAAATAATCCTCATTAAGTACTATGTAAATGAGAGTGGGGGTGGTGAACAAACTGTGGCAGGCCTCCAATGCAGTGATGAACATGAAGTAGCTAATGCCATCGTACAGAGTTATTAAATCAATGTTAAAGAAAGTAAAATTGTTATGTCAAAATATTTTAAATATTCTGTTTAGCAGGACTCCTTTAAAGGAATAATTGTTACCCTTTGAATTTGTACAACGCCTCTATCGTATCTGTTTATTATTCCATGAATGTATTAATCACCTGCTGCACTCGGGAATATTAAATACATATTTGTATTCAGGCCATTTTAGTTTGGATTTTATTTAAATGTGTTAAATTGTGAACTATTTATAAGCATCTTATAAATGTTAGTTGTTAGTTCAATAAATAACACAGGAGGAGAGAACCACATTGAAAATCTAGCCAGAAAAGTGCTCCAAGAGCGAAGATAGTCAGAGTGTCTTACTTTGGAAAATCTATTCGTGGTTTAGTTAGACTAAAGAAACAACTGTCAGATACTGCCAGTGGACTCTCATTCACAGAAGAGAGACTGCATGAAGCACAAGGTTTTAGCCACATGCCAACAGCAAACAAAGTTCAGCATTCATTTGGAGATTTTCATTTTTTGTTTAAAAAATACCACATCATCTGTGATTAATCTTTTTTTTTAAACTTTCTTATTATTTATTAGTCTACGGAAAGCACAGAAATTGAACCTTGAATTCTGCCACCTGTCAGTTGGCAAGATCAAGTAAAGAAACAATAGTCTTTTAAATTACGTATATAGTTTACATTACTTAACTCTTAAATACAGGAATGGTTTTGAATTGACCAGAATGGTTTTTGAAATGCTGTGCTGTTAGTCTGATGTAAATGTTGCTCAAGAAAGTCTATGAAGACCTGAAGTGTCCTTTTCTGTACTGCATATTGTTTTGTATTGTAATGCAGCATGTCCTGTCTAGCTGTGTTACTTTTTGTAGCAGTTGTGTTGCTTCAGTCTACAAACTCAACATGTGTTATAAATAACTATGTGTTATTTTTCATAGTAAAGTACTGTTAATATTACTTTCTGGAACTGTCCCATTGAGGTAAAAGTTTGGCATATTAGTGGGCATCTCCTGACTGTATTCTTAGAATACAGATGGGTAAAACATTTACCATTTAATTTTGTGGTACAGATTATGTTGATAAGTTCTTATCATTGGCAACCAGTAGTATAATAGAACAGAAATTGATGACACATGGTTGTGAGGGTGATATTTATCACTACCACTTGCATTTATCAAGCAAGGATCTTTGTTATAGGATCATAGGCCACATTCAATAAACCGACTGTCTATAAGATTGATTTTACAGGGATGACAATATAGTCAACTAGATTTAGGACATAGTTAGTCATTTTTTATGTAAGTGTCTTAACATATCATACAGAGCACAGACAACTTTTTATAGGACAAAACTACATTTAAATTGGTTGTCTTATTTAATCCATGCATTATAATCCTAAAAATCCTAAATGTGTATGTGAAAGTTTATAATCTTAAAATTAAATAAACTGCTCATAATGATTTAGCTTTATTATTGACTCATCGCAATAAATGGAAAATAAAGTGAAATATTTCCTTAAAACTCAGCCCATGGGTATGGTGGCCAGTATTTGAAGACACATTAGATCATTAGGTGATAAATCACAAATTGTTAAAATTACACAAATTGTTGCCTAGCTATTATTCCCAACATAACTTAATGTATGTATATTTGCCACTTCACAAATTCACCACAACTTTCAAAATGACAGATCGGTAACACTTTAAAATAAGTGTCTGTAATTCCAATGTATCTAACACATGATTTCCTACTGATTTCAAATGAAATTTCTATTGAATTCAAAAGTCACAAGCATGAGTTCATGACATACAGTGCCTTGCATAAGTATTCACCCCCCTTGTGGACTTTTCCACATTTTGTAGTGTTACAACCTGGAATTAAAATTGATTTAATTAGGATTTGTTGTCACTGATCTACACAAAATAGTCCATAATGTCGAAGTGGGGAAAAAAATCTACATATTTTTCAAAATTATTTACAAATAAAAAACTGAAAAGTCTTGATTGCATAAGTATTCACCCCCTTTGCTGTGACACCCCTAAATAAGCTCTGGTCCAACCAATTGCCTTCAGAAGTCACATAATTAGTTGAATGGAGTCCACCTGTGTGCAATTAAAGTGTCACATGATCTCAGATTAAATACACCTGTTTCTGGAAGGCCCCAGAGTTTGTTAGAGAGCATATCTAAACAAACAGCATCATGAAGACCAAGGAGCTATCAAGTCTGGGATAAAGTTCTGGAGACGCACTAATCAGGGTTGGGTTATAAAAAAATATCTTTGAACATCCCCCGGAGCTCTGTTAAATCCATTATTAAAAAATGGAAAGAATATGGCACAACCGCGACTCTGTCTAGAGAAGGCCGTCCACCAAAACCCAGTGACCAGGTAAGGAGGGCATTAGTCAGAGAAGAAACCAAGAGGCCAATGGTAACTGAAGGAGCTGGAGAGATCCACAGCTGAGATGGGAGAAACCGTCCATGGGACAACTATAACTCGGATGCTCCACAAAGCTGGGCTTTATGGAAGAGTGGTGAGAAGAAAGCCATTGCTGAAAAAAAACTATGCACTACTTTTCACTCAAACCCATCACGTAAAAACAACAGTCTAGTGCATTTAGTAGAAATAAAAACAAAGGAGGAGGACGTCGTTTCTAGGGGGACGCAGCTGCCCTGCACCCTTTAGAAAATGGGTCGCCAGAATATGGTTGCCTCGGGGATACTGAGTCTATGGGGACGTGGCATTCAGATACAGCTGCCAGGTATACTTTCAGCGTAGAGGGGAACCTCCCGCCTCTAGCAAATCTTGCAGAAACTGTAAAATAATTGGTATGGGACAGTAGATGGGGTCATGACCTCTGGCCATACACCACTTTTGAAAATACCTCCAGTTGTAAGCATATAGTGCTCTTGTGGAGGAAGCCCTATCGTTCTGCAGTGTACTAATGACCGCATCTGAGAGCCCTAAGGTGGACAGATGGTCCTGTTCAGGGGCCAGACCCACAGCTGGAGTCTGCCCGGTTCTGGGTGCCAGGGGGTGCCTTCCGTCTGACTGAGGAGATCCTTGCGCAGCAGGATCCCAGGGCTGGCCCTGCAGCATCTGGCAAAGGTTCGAAAACCAGATTCTCCTGGGCCTCTGTGGGCCACCAGGAGAACTGTTGCTTTTTCTCTCCTGACCTTTTCGAGGAAGGCAGGGAGCAGCAGTATCAGTGGGAAAGTGTACAGAAGCGCTTTGGGCCATTCATTGGCTAGTGCACTGCTCGGAGCGCCAGCATATTTATGTGCAGGGATGTCCAGCGGCCTGTCCATGACCGGCTGACTCCTCTGCCTGCCCAGACCACACCGCAACCCCGGTTGGATGCGCCTGTCATCACCACTTGATGGTTGTGTATCACTCCATCCTTACGCCTTCACTCAGGTGAGAGGCTTGCCTCCACGAGTGTAAGGCTTCCCAGCATAGGCGAGACACGGTCAGCTGACGGTGTCTGTCGCGCTTGGGGTGTAGCCGAAAGGCACTGAGCCACACTTGGATAGGGCGCACGACAGCGAGCAGAGTCACTCAGCGACGGGGCTGCAAGCCAAGCCCCGTCGGAGGAATGATGTTCTCCCTGAAGGTGTAGGTTGGAAGACAAGACACGCACACACCAATACTGCACAGGAAGTCACACTCATATGACGGACAGTCAAGAAAAGGTGCAGGCCGCAAGAAAAAAAAAAGACAACTCAAATGGAGCCGTTGATTCCACAAGAGCGGCAAGCCAGCTCTCAGCACGAATGCAAGGGAACTGCAGTCGACTCAAAGGAGCTCTTACAAAACACACTCAGGTTAGTGACACAGATAGCTTACCTTACCATAGTGAGAGGCAGCTCTGACATAAAATGCTCAGCGAATGCCTACCTAAGATAGGCATATCCCAAAAGTATTGGTTGGTGGTCAGGAACTACACATTACACAAACCATGCCAATTGGGTTGCAATCTGGCTTTTAGTGTGCATAAATAGCATACAGGAAACACAAACATTAATTTACTGTATCTGTATTTTAATACCTAATACATCCTCAGACAAAATACCATTCATACTGTAGATCATTGTTTTGGTTTTCTCGCATGACATGTTTAAAATCATTGGAAACTATGCATAATTTCCTCATGAGAATATTTATTATTATAAATATTGTTATATTTATACCCTACGCATTTGACTGATTTGGTGAAATGTTTGGATCAAATACAGTACTCAACATTATAAAATCGCTGTAAACTACTGAAAGCAGTCCCTGTTCTCTACTGAAACTTGCATTGCAATCTTAAAGCTGAATACTATTAAGTTTCCCAGATACTATATTACTCAAATTCGTAACTGCCACTTAAGTTTAGGAGGTTTTTTGACAGAAATCCCAATATACTGTTTGAGTCAACCCTTAATCAGAAACAATTATAAGTATCTTCGGATAATACCTATTTTAATTATTTGACAACAGGGACAGTTTATTTAGGAATTATGCAAGAGTCTGAAAGAAAAAGAACAAGGAAATACAACGTAAGAAGCAGCACTTCTGAAGTTAAAACATTATTCTTATGTAAGCCACTGCAGTTATTTTAAAAGCCACTATAAATACATGTGTCTGTATTTCCCTTTGGTAATGGTCAGCTTAATAATTTTACAGGATAACTGTAACATCCCCTCGATACCTGGACCTTTGCCAGTTGTCTTTACTGACATTTTTATGATTTGTCTTTTGCACTGGTACAAACATAAAATGATTCTTTAAGTTGAAGTTAATTGATGTATACAGTACATAGATCAGAACAATCTCATGGAATGAAATACATATAAGTGGTGGTGAGGCATGTTCTGTGGTCAGACTTAAAAAGGCAAAAGGCAAAAGAAACACACAAAGCCACTTCTATATCATCTATATTTTCCATATTTCTGTTATATCAAAATGGTTTGACTTTTCAAAAATCTTTAAAAGCACACGTGTTTCAAATGAAATAAAGAATTACAATTTTGAAAACTGATTTAAATGCATATGCAATGTCAGCACAATAAGTATATACAATGGTGTAGCATTCCCCTATCTATATATCCAGGGAAAATTCACAGAGGCAATTACAATAATAAGTTACAGTGTCTATCGGGGGTAAGCTCCCAAACCCCTACCTAAAATGACGTAATAATATTCACAACCTGGGTCCTCTAAACTATTGTATAGAACTGTTAAAATGTGCATAAACTGGGTCCGCTAAACTGCAGTTTACAACCTTCTTCCACTAGTGGTTCAGAATTGGAATATTAATAATAACTTGTAATCAAGTCGGTAATAATCCTTGGTTGTTTTAAAGCCATTCAAACACATTTAACTAACAGCTATGGTGTTATGAACTGAACCGTATGGTGTCGCTGTAGTCTGCAATGACGGTAGAATATTTTGAAGAGCACAAAGGCTATAATGTATGCATATAACGAGGGATGGAATGCATTTTATTTTGCGGCAAAGCAACATGTAAAATAGCCTAAATAAATAATGATTAGTATGATTTTACCCGAGGCCCATGCCCCACAGCTGGCTACGGCCTTGATATAGCTATCCACTTTGTTCTAGAATATACATCTCAAGAGTGTTAATATTGTTGTTTTAAACTGTGTTATTCTTGAAGATGCCACCAGTTTTTTTTTCAGATTTGTACACATACAGCACAAGTGAAAACACATGTGTGTATGTCATGCCAATATTCCACCAATATCAGTTCTTATACCCGACAAAACAAAGTCCTCCATATTCATTCTGTTTCTTGTCAGTGCACATCTTGCTAAAATATATAGACCCATTTAGAAAACAATGCAAGATGTCATTAGTCTCGCTTGAAACCAAAATGGGCCATTACTGGCTATCAAAATTCTGGACACATCACTAGGAAGATACTCTTTTACAATTGTATCAGTACTTGCATCATCTTGTACTTGCACTTAACTGCTCCTCACATTGCTGTATTCTATGACTGCTCTCAAGCATAATTATATTTTCTGTATCTTGTACTTGATTTTACTCTTAAAGGTAACCATATTCACGTTTTTTTGTATTTGCTCTTATTTTAAATTGTTCTTATCCATTTATTGTACTTAATACTCAATGCAGTGGCAGTAAATTCCAAGATCTACATGTGGAAAGTGTTTGGCATGAAAAAAAGTAATGTTATTTGCCATACATTCGGACAGATACAGTAATGTTGGTGGGGTATTTTCTCCTCTCTGTCAATTGTTAAATAGGTAAGGAAAATCTGACAGTGCTATCATTGGGAAAATACATTCACTAGTGCTATCAACAAATGCCTTTGTTTGCCCAAAGTACATCATTTTCCCTTGCCCATTTTGCCTGAGTTCTACAAAATTTCAAGCTTTTGCCCACAGATGATGAACCTTCGCGTCAGTGGCTATCAACCCTGGTTCTCAAGTACCCTAATTGTGCAGTATGTTCTTTTAACAAGGCAATAAATTTAAAACAACAACTGTTTTCTATGAGTTTTACCTATGACAATCATGGTAAATCTAAAATGGTTAAACAATGCCAGTATCTTAATTACTAGGAAAGCAAAATAAACACAACACATTAGGAAACTTAACATTCTCAACATAGCATTGCAGGTCATGTTATGAACATGTTCTGTACATATTGTAACACAGCTTCCCAGCTCAGGTTCGTTTGCCCCTGTGGAAGGGTGGTGGGCAATTCACTGACACACACGGGAGACAGACGTTTTATTTGAAAACACTGCACAGGTGCCCTGTTTTGTCTTTTAGCCCGCAGAGGGCGCTGTTTTCCGCGGCCTGAGTACCAACAATGGTACACAGGACCATAGGAATACCAATACTGGTAAACCGGAGAAATCCTTGCGCACTCATAGGTGCTCAAAATAATAATGAAAACAAAAGGCGAAATGAAAAGGGAAAATAAAACACAGTAATAAAACTACAAAATAAAGGTGCTGCTTACGCAGTGCCCCCACTGCCGCTAAGCCGGTCAGTACGGGCCTCCAACCTACGCTCAGCTATTTGTATACACTGGGGTGGCCAGAGTTCCCCGTATACCTACACACGTCCACTCGGGTATGTAATTATTTCTTTTACTTTATAAATGATTTTAAGGCAGGCTGTCTCCCTCAGCCGGGTTTGCCTGGTCCTTGTTTTACACTGGCGTCTTCTGCCAGCGTCACTGTATATTTCTGAAAACGGCCACCCGAATGCACAACCAAGCGCAGTTCTTATGGGCCGAGCAATCCCCCAAGGCACGCCTCTCAGCCATTCAGAGAGAGGGAAAGCCCACACACCCTCTTCCCCACCTCTCCGTGTCATCGCCATGACTGATAGGCGGATCCTACCAGACTGCTGCCCTCTACCTGCAGTACCACGCATGTGCCAGATAGTCAGTCCAGATCTCCCCTGTTACAGCCCCTTTAAAATCAGCAGACCTAGACACAAAGCAGTATTTTTTTAAAGCACTTACATGCACTTTTATTATTTACAGAAATAAAAATAAACAAACAAAAACCTAACTACCACATGGAGTGCTAAACTAAACTTTTCTTTAAATTCCTAAACTATAAAACCAGACAGCTAAGCCATTTCGTTCCGCAAGGAATGTTTCTGTTTATTCTGTTTAGCCATATTTTTTTGGCTTGAGACACACCATAAGCCAGATTGCAGCAGGGATGAAGAAACATTTGCGCTAATCAACATTTGGGCCGACGGTTCAATCCAGAGAAGCTTGGATGGAAGCATCTGTAACAAGCTGCTTCTGGGGCATTGATACACGCATTTTGTATTTGCTTCTGTCACCCAGTTATCAAAAGAAGTGTGAAATCGGTAATGACACCAGGTTCTGACCCGGGTAGGTTCCAAGCATGTCAGTGTGAAACAGGCTATATATGGTGGATACTGTAGTTCTGATTCAAATTTAAGCACCGCCCTGCCTCATTATTTGTTTATTTAGCAGACGCCTTTATCCAAGGCGACTTACAGAGACTAGGGTGTGTGAACTATGCATCAGCTGCAGAGTCACTTACAATTATGTCTCACTCGAAAGACGGAGCACAAGGAGGTTAAGTGACTAGTTCAGGGTCACACATTGAGTCAGTGGCTGAGGTGAGATTTGAACCGGGGACCTCCTGGTTACAAGCCCTTTTCTTTAACCACTGGACCACACAGCCTCCTTGAATTTTAGCTTTTTAAAATAGTTTGCATGTTATTAATATTCACGTTGAATTTCATTCACCTCGTACTTTTTAGCTGGTCTAACAAGTTCTACTATACATTACCATTGAACTTAAAATGTTTACATAATTTATAGAAGTTACAAAAATACACATTTCTCTCTTTTTACTTGGTATTGTCAATCATATTTAGGTGATAGAACTTTTGAATGTTACAAAATGAAGAACAAAACATTGAGAGTGCTCAAAAGGACATGAAATATACAACTTGCTTTGCTCTAGTTTTCTAAAATTAAAAGATGTGTTTACTTTGTTAAAAAATAGGAATTAATTAAAGACCAGATTAAATGCTTAAAAAATATGACCCAATAAGACTTGAATGTGTCATATTATATGTGATGTACTGAGGTACTGCTTACATTTTTTTGTTTGTTTTAAAAAAATAATGACAAAAAAGTTGGATACATTAAATTGAAAATATTTTACCCATAAATTGTTTGATATGGGTTTTTGTCCACTTCATTTACATTTTTATAAGCCACTACTATGAATATTAATCAGAAAATGATCTGCAGTATTTCTAAATTTCTCTACAGATATCTATTTAAAGTTTCCGGAGATTTTTGCTGATTTTTCTGCAGATTTGGACTGTCTCTATGCAGTCATAATTACAAAGCTTATAGGGAAAGGTTGCTGTGACAGAAAATGGTAGAACTGATTGTTTATAAAGCAAATCAAACATTTAAGGAACAAATGCATAAATGCAATATGAATGAGCCAAATGACTGTAGCTGTCAGGAGCTGCCTACTACCTTTACATGGTAGCTTTTCAACAGGGCTAAACAAGTACTGTATTACCATGGTAGTAAATGCATAGGACTGCAATGCTTATTAAGGAAGCATGATCTAGCCTTTTTCAATTCATGACAAGTCATCAGCACTGCTGACATGAAAGCCCTTGACTACAGGATCTGGAAAGATCTTCAATACAAAACTTACATTTGCAGCCAAAACAGGAGCCTAAATGAAGGAGCCTAAATCACATGGGATATCTGTGAATTATTTTATCATTGCATCTGTCCAAGAACTTGCTGCTCCGAAGAAAGTTGTATATTTGGAATGTTCCAGTAGCTGCAAACAAACCATTTCTGGTTGGTATACTGTGGATTTGTATTCTACAATATTTTGTTTTCATATTTACACTGAATTATTTTGTATATGCAGTAGCAACATATGCCTTTTTCAATCTAAACCAAATCTAAGACCTGGAGTATCTATAAAGCGTGTGTATATACACACACTAGTTTTCTGAAATCAACCTAATTAAACCCCTACTCATTGCTTACTTTATAAAACAGTATCTTCCACCAGCTGTTTCTTTACCTTTACAATTCAATGTCGTTGTGCCTCATGTATCTATATATTTTTGTGCAAGAAGATTTTTAATGTGAAAATAAATCTATTAGCTGATGCTAAACTGGTCCCCAAAATACTGTGATCACCTGCTTCCATAGAAATGAATGGAAACACACATTTCCCTGTCAAGCACTTGGCAAGGAAACTTGATGAACAAGCAAAATGTCACTGCAGGAGTGTACTGATATCTTGTGCAAGTTTAGTTGTTTGGTAATCAATAAAAGTTTACAGTGTTTGTCAGTTTTGTTGGACTGCATTAGCCATTATTGTAAATACTCTTGGGTGTAATTCACATTTACAGACTTTATTCTCTGACATTAAAACAGTTTCTTACCCAGTGAAATGAAAAGGGATTGCTTTTTGTGTAGTCAGTTTAGTGTTTGGGAGTTACAGGTTACATTTGGCATTTCCTCTACTGTAATGCATGACTTGTCTGGTAAAAGATGCTGGCTGCTGGGAAAAAATACTGCACAAAAATAATTACAAATATAATTAATTATTAACTAGAATTTGATTATGCCTTGCTCCACATCATCGTGCCACAACAGCGATGGACTGGGGATAAAAGAGTAGTTCACTTTTTCTTTTTCCAGTGTAGCCTGACCAAAACGACAATTTCCATTTACAGTTGTGTCTTTCTTATAGTTCATTTTACAGCTGAAAGGAGGAAGCTTAAGGAGGATAAGTAACCTGCGCAAGGTCAAGCACTGTAGAGAGTCAGTTGCAACAGTAAAATAGTAAAAGGTTCATAGTCCATTACAGGACAACTACAGTACATGAAAGTTAAATAATTTGTCAAAAGGATAAACACTGTCTACTTTTTTTAAAGATCTGACAACCTGCTAAAATAAAATCAAAGGGGCAACAACATTTTACTTTGCTTCTGTGTGCAAGAGAAAATCATAGTCACAACATAACATGAACAATTTTACATCAACAGTGAAACATAACTGCTGAAGCAGTCAAATACTTAAATTTGGGGACATGCCAGCATCCTTCTCAGAATCCAGAGAAGTTCAACCTGCACCATATTGCCACGGTTTTGTAATTAATCAACTCTAGTAGCTTAAGACATAATCTAAAATGGATCCAATGACTAGTGCATTCTGCCACATTTACTGGAAACAATGCTTACAGCTGCAGTATTGTATTGCTTTTTAGCTTTGGCTGCTAGAGAGCATTCTCTCTGATTGGGAAATTGACCCTGTTTATTGCGAAGTACAAAAAAACGGAATTGCTGTATTATATCATAGTACTATTGTTCTCAGAACAAGAGTACACTAATGCATTATATACTGTTGTTATTTATTTACCTGAATTATGTTGCAGAAGTGAAGCAACTGATTAGGTATTTTAGGTACCTCCTATTTTAATGACTGAACTAATAGCTAAGCTGTAAGCTGCCTTGGTAACTGGTTTTCTGGATATCTGACCTACAACTTGGAAATAACAAGAACACCTGTAGCTTGGCATGCTTTAAAAGCACACGTACGGTTAACAGCCTTTGATAATTGACTCCAGTGAACAATGAACCCAATCATAAGTAGGTATTTGTAGCATTGTCCAAACTGTCCAGTATCAAAAGGAACATCATACTGTATCTTTTATAATTACACTGAGCAATGTGAGGTATTATAATTTGTTTCTTTACAGACATAAGTGGACACATGAAATCTAAGAAATGTTATTTATTATTTGGTTTGTTTACTTACTTATTATCGTTATTTTTATAAAATGTTCTGCCACGCAAAGTTGAATGATTTTACAGTATAGCCCTTATGGAACAAACACATATTTTTAATATATGGTAGAAAAGTATGATCCTTATATTTTTCATAAATAGAAATTGGCCCCTTTTTATATATTTAAAATATATTGGATATAGTCTGTAACCCATATCTTTATTTTATATGGATTACAGACTAATGAAAATATATGGTGCACCATATAAAATAAATATATTGATTACACACTAAAATATATTTTAAATATATAAAAAGGGGCCAATTTCTATATATGAAAAATATAAGGATCATACTTTTCTAGCACATATTAAAAATATATGTTTTTTTTTTTTTCCATAAGGGCTAAGCTCAGAAATGAAGAAAACCTAAAATAATTTCACAATCTACAAAAAAAAAAAAAATGCTGTGAAAGAGTATAATAAGAGTCTGGGACCACACTTCGCTACAAAAGTATGAGTATTGTCAGATTCTCTCTACCACAGATTTCAAAACTAAGTCAAACAGATGTTGTAGTCATAAGAAAGTTTTAAGCCCTAGCCCTAGTCGCACAGAGGCTTCAGCATTTAAAGGAACGTACACATGCTCTATTGAATGGTTGTTCTGTTGAATAGGGCAGATATTAATTCTCATAGAAATCAATGAGTAATAAAATGCTAAAATGTATGATTTTTAATGTGGTTTTAAATATGTTTATACTGTAGGACTGACCTATTACACCCTTAAGTATATACTGCTTCTAAATAGACATTCCCATCTATAATATTTACTTATGACATGTGTCTGTTCAGTTACTGTATGAAAGTCTTTGTGTAAAGCATTAAAAGCAAAACAAAATAAATAAATAAATAAAACAAGACCTTCCTAAGTCCAAGGTGAGGTGTGCACTAACCTCCAGTCATGTGTTTTGGATAATAACTGACGTAGATAATGCTGACGTGGTTTGGTTAATAATTGCACAGCTATACATTCCTTGATTTCATAAAATGTATTTCATTTGCCAAGGTATTTCAAGTGCTGTTGTACATTTTACGAAGTGAGGACAAGACCAGTTTAATTCATTGCTAGGCTAAGGAGAGAAAAAGGAAATCAAAATGATACAACTGCCTTTAGTTGATTTGTCAAAGCATCTCTAATCCTTGAAATAGATTTTTCTCTGCAGTTTTGTAGTTTCCTGCGGTGTATCACAGCAAGATACTGTCAGCACATACAACTAGTTTGAATTTATGATATTCCTACTGAAGTCTTAGCAAATTTGCTCAGTATGGTGAAAAAATGCAGCTGCAAGTGACTAAAGGGTAAATAAAATAACCAACCCAGCACACAACAAACATGACAATGCTCAGAAGACAAGGTGCTGGTGAATATGGGAATGGGATGATGTTTTTACGCCTGCCTTTACTTGTCAGCTAGTTAATGTTTGCTGCCCTCTGTAGTTTATTTGTGTTTTTGCGGTAAAGAAACAGCATCTTGTTAGAGCTCCTGTACCTACATCATAATGCCTCAAATTCCATGGCACATTTCTTTTTCATTTGTTTCATGTTTCACATGCTTTACTGGACACAATCTCTCTGAAAATGTATCTATCTGATGGCTTTTATACACAGCCACTCAGCAATATTTTGACATCCCCTGGAGGGAAAGCATGTAAGAAAATGGTCAAGAATGCATTTTAGATGATTACATCTCTGTTGAACTAAAGTAGATATTTATTTATTTATTCATTCATTCTTATCTGGACATCTTTTTTTTTTTATTGGTCTCTTTAAAGCAACTCGTATTCTTAAAGTTCATTTAAATGGGGAAGAAAAGCTGATTGTCTAAAACAAAGCAAACAGAATAAACATACTGTACGGCATGCTCAATATTGGTAGTTTTGATATCAAAGCCTCGATCACAAATTCTGTGCAGTGTTGGTAAAATGGAAATCCACAACATCCTTTTAGTTCTCCAGTCACCCTTTTTCGGGTCATTGAAAATTCAGGTTTTGAATGTTGTACTGTCCAGGTTACTGGGCTTATTAACAGAGCATACATATTTGATTAATCTCACAGTGGTTTTCCTATTGAAAATAAATCAGGTCAAGATGTTAGGTCTAGATTTTGCTGTTGCTAACTGTTAGGCCACTATCATTAGTGCTGTGTTAATTGATCAATAATGCATTTTCTGCTTTAGCCATATTTTTTGCACAATTCACCATACATCGTGACACATGAAATGACGCATGCACGTAGGGTTTCTCCGCATTCGGCATTTCATTTCTCAAGTTATTGGTCAGATAAAATAAGACACAAATTCAACAATCATATTGTCCCATTTCATTTCTGATCATATACTGTATCAGGTAAATAATATTAAATTAACTACTGTATATTTTTTATCTATATGCTTGTGCGCATGCGTATATAATTATTTTGGCTGGACCTTGCCACTTATGCAAATCCACTATTTTCACAATTTTTTCTCATTAATACTGGTAATATCTACAGCACCCAGGTTAGTCTTTCTACTCACGTAAACAGGGATTTTTGTAAATTGAATCTAAAATAACATACCAAATTCTGATCTCATTGCTGCCCAAAAATAAGGATTAAGTAATGTTTGTTAATTATACCCTGCTGGAGATGAAATCCTTGGCGATGGGGATATAGTGGAGGTGGTTGTATGGCCATACATCACACTTTACATTTTCTCCATATACAGTAATCCACTGCATATCCGACTGCGATGGGACCAGAGTAAGGGCAGATATGTAAAAAGTCGCATGAACTGTTTTAGATACTATTATACACAGCTGTAATAATTACTATATTCACACAATTTTATTAAGGAGCTCCCCTAAATCCCCTGTTTAAAAAGATACAGGGCATTAATGCTTGTGACAGGGTAGCCGTCTGCCGTGTGGGTGCATGCATTCGCTGCTGAGTGACAGACAGGAGATCGAGACAGAGGTTGAAGTTGATACCCCACGCAGGCGAACAGGATTTATTTACATATCAACACACTGAACAGCTCACGTGACACTACCAGCAATGGCAGCGCACGGAGCACATGCAACACAGTGTACGAAAACTTTGGTAGGATCTACAATTTCTGAACTAATCTTCACTGTCCAATAATAAACTAACGATGCTGAAGAGATTGATCATGGCGGATAAACGGTTAGGGCAGATATGTGACAGATTACTGTATCTGGGAAACCGCTTATCCAATGAACACATTTCTTTAGCTTAGTTATTAAGAGTATTCTATTCTGGGGAGATATGGAGGTGTCTATCTGTATGTACATTTGTCCATCTGTACATTTTTGCATATATCTGGAAAACCGCTTGTTAAATTGCAATGAATATTATTTAGCAAAAAGTTATTGGGAATATCAGATTGTTGGGATATGTGGATGTGTCTGTCTGTATGTCAAACTTATCCTAAGAACACAAGACGTTTTACTACAATATAAATACCTCTTACCTAATGAAACATTTAACAATGTATTGCCATTCCGTATTCTATACTATTCTGTACAAACTCTTGATATACGTCATGGCCATTAACTTTTTTTCATACTTATCATATTTTGCTCACACATACTGTAACGATGGGGCAATCCACTATTCCACTTGCCCACAGCAGGGATCTTTTTTGCAGCTCTTATTCCACTTTCATTACCGATGATACAAGATAATAATTGGTTTGCTGATTGATAAAGACAGACAGAAGCAGTATTTATTCCGTGATGATCCACCAAGCGTAGTGTTTATTCTTAACTGTACCTTAATTGTGACTTTTGAAACAATCAGCCCAGTCATCTTATCTGACTGGATTTTGAGTGGCTGACAATTTTTCTTTTGTAGTTTTTTGTAGTTGAACACATTTAAGCTAAACTGCTGCAACAAAACCCCACTCCCCTGTAACATACAATCTGTTTATCTGCAGAACTGTCATATGTGCAAGTCAGCATAATTATTCAAAATATTTGTAATAATTGTTATTTTTTGAAGAATGCATTGTGCAGAGAGGCAGCATCTCAATTAAAGGAATGTCTAGTCCTGACATATGTATATTTTAGCAAGAAAGTGAAGACTCAAATTAGGTGGAATTTGTATTGGAATTACAGGATACAAGGATTCATTATCTAGTCTTTCTGGAAAAGGACCTGGAAGTCAGGAACTCTGAAATGGGTTAAGTTATGCATCATGGAGTAGTATTCCTATCTGAGGTCTCCTGTACAAATATTATCTAAGACCAATTCTGCTTTGTAGCTGAGATGTGATGACATAGGCTGCAGGCGTATAATGTTATCACCAATCTTTAACAAAAATGTACAATTTAGTGGAGAAAAAAAAGATCACTTCTTGCCTAGAACAGTTATGCAAGACTGGCATAAGAAGTCACTTGGTTTACAGTATGCCCAGATATACTTATCTTGAGGATGCAGAGTGCTAAAACAAGCTAGAACAATCCATGGGAAACACAATCATGCAACACAAATTGCCCATGTTAAAACCCATACAGTATGTGCATAATTTACTATGAGCAGGTTTAAAGTTGTGTGTTTTAAGCATCAGCTCATTCATTCAGAAAACTTTGATTTTAACACAGGAGATTAACCATATGATAAGGGCTTCAAAAGCACCTCCCATAGGAGAATGTTCTGTGCCAGTACAACACATTATAGGGCTGATGTAAGGATAGGTGTAGTGCAAACAATTACGGCTGCAAAATCCAAATTGCCTAGCAGCCAGGCAATTATTTTGCACTGTGGCTTATGTAAGCTTAAGGGCAATGCAAATTAATCAACATGCACAAATAATGAGCTGCAATCATGATAATGAGGGTCGCAATGAGCGCCGCCTGTGCATCGGGGTATTTAGCGGCTGCAGTTACAGCCCAGAGGTGAAGTGAGTTAGGAGTACAGAAAGCAGTAGGCGCTGTATGAGATTTGTGGAGGACGAAAATCAAACCAAACAAAAAAATATGTCAGAGGAAGGGCAGCAAAGTCCCCTTGGTGCACGGAATAGAAAATACAAGTTTTCTGAGGAGGAGCTGAGAGTTCTTATGGCTGAGGTCACTCAGTATGAAATTGTTATTTGGAGGCCATATGGTCCTCTATAGTGGAGAAAGTCAATGCTGTCGATGTTACCAGCAGGGCAGTCAACCAGGTGATGAACAGGTGAAATTCAGCTATTGGGTCTAGGATGACCTGCGGGGTAAGACGATAATGCCCAAACAAAGTGAACCTGGGTTTGAATATGCAGGGTCTTCTCTGTCTTGCCCTTCTCCTCTGAAGGTTTTCCTGCCTGTCCCCAACAAGAGCCAAGCATCGCCGCATCAGGAAGTGTACCACAGCAGCCATCCTGAGGCCAATGAAAGGTCTCCGAAGGTGTGTAGTTTTATGCAGCTCTTAGTTACTCGCTTCTACAATGGTTTGCACCTTGTCAGAGGAGGTGCAGTTTTTGGAGGGTCAGCAATTGGCCAAGTGCAAGGCAAAATCCTTACATCTCATTAGAATGTTTGTGCCCGCTTAGTATTCCAGATCCCCACCCAATTCCGTGCTCTTTTCTTCATTTGAATGCATTTCAATACCATTTAAGTGGATTAATGATGGCAAAGTGCTAATTTGATAATAGGTGCAGAACAGTGAAAACCATTCTTTACATAGGTCACATATTTGTGGCCGCTTAAATCCGACTTTACGGCAGCTAAACGTGTTTTGCACGTGCAAACGCAGATTTTGGCAGCAATATGGGTGTTTTGCAGCCACAAATCACTTTGCATGCATCCTTACATCAGCATCAAAGTATGTATATATCCTAAGTAACTTTTTTTCCCAACCCTGTAAATCTAACTTTGTTGTTTTGCAGCAATAATACAATTTATGTCCCACAGAGTTGGGCCACGAAAACTCCCCATCTCCAACCCCATCATTATCATTATCATCAAGCTGAAACCGCCCTCACTGGAAATGATTTTACTACCCAATTAACATTTCTAACCTGTGGTTCTTTGCCCATCCATAGAGACATGATGTGTGATAATTTTATAATGAACTTCAGCTATGTCTCTGTGGGTTAGCTTGATTTGTCTTTCCTGGGTTTACCAGCAGGCAGCCAGAAGAGGGCATTAATAAAATGATCCTGGCAGACACAAGGAGAATTCAAAATAGCAACATTAAGAAAGTCATATTTGTTTTTACTTTTATTTATTTAAATT
Source organism: Acipenser oxyrinchus oxyrinchus (assembly GCA_030684275.1). Taxonomy (NCBI): domain Eukaryota; kingdom Metazoa; phylum Chordata; class Actinopteri; order Acipenseriformes; family Acipenseridae; genus Acipenser; species Acipenser oxyrinchus. The sequence continues at coordinate 38,329,245 of CM060247.1, read as the reverse complement.
TCTACATGCCACATTTCATAATAAATTAGGAGGAGGAGAAGAAACAGCAACCTCCAGTAGTACCAATGCCACTAAACATGCAAATGCATGCATTTCAGTTTAGGTAAACTTGCAATCTATAGTTTATAATATGTAACGGTAAATGCTATTTCTTGTTTTCTCTATGTATGTGGGTTGTAAACATATTACATTAGCTATTTTAACACATTACATACTGAATGAGTTATTTACACATAAAAATAAATTCTCTGAATTAACTACGCTTAAAGCTGACTATTTTCCGAACGGTGAATTAAATATATAAATATATATATATATATATAATTTGAGGGATGTGTCTAATAGAGAAACAAATGAAGGTTACAGTCATAAAGAAAATAATATTTACCATATGTTTCAATGCTATGATACTGAAACCATTTAAGATGACTTAATCATGATGTAAACATGTCATTAAAGAACCAAATGTTTCCTTTCTTAAAAGATCTTGGAAATGTTCAACTCAGAATGTGGCAAGCAAATACATTGTTGCTTTGTGAGGTCATGGTACTATGTGGCAAATCATGTTTTCCAGTAGCTTCCAAATGCTTGGAAAATGGTAAACATATTAAAACCAAAGAGTCTGCAATTCTCTTCAAACCTTTGAGGATTTACCTAAAAGAAAAAGCTGCGGACCACTTGGCTCACATAAAACCAATGACTCAGCTAAGTAAAAAGTATTTCCCTCTTTAGGATTTACCAAAAAGCCTTGCAATGCTGTTTTAAATGAAGCTTTCCAATGAATAGAGTATCAGGGTGCAGCCCCACCCATGCCTCCCTCTCGCTCCTTTTTCACTTATCAGTGAGCCAGTGCAAATTCTTAAATTCTCAACATTTTTTTTTTTTTTTAAAGGCTGTATAAGATTTCTGTTGGCCCTTGAAAGGGATGTACTTATATGCTTTATGTTCAAATCTGAAGATCATTGTAAATCCTTACCTACTGTAAAACCTAAAAGGTGATTGGCTGACAGAGTTTTGTTGTCATAGATGTTGTAGTTTTCATAGTGGATATTTTTGAAGCAAGCAATACAGTAATGACCTGTTTGGGTAAGGTCCAGGTTACTTTAATACAACTATAGAGAAATAATCAAGAGTTTCTACACTGTATTTCTTTAGAGTAACAACCACAATTTTTTAGGATTATATTCTGTCTTTCACATTAATTCTTTATACAAGTTGCCACAGAATCTACTGACAGCTTCAACTTAAACCGCAATTGCTCTAGTGACGTGACTGGGTCAGGGGGGATTTAATTGAAGCGTATCAAATCCTGTGGTATAGATAAGGCCAGACCAAGTTGCCAGACCAGATGCAATAAACAACATGTTCAGTACTAGAGGTATGAAGGAGGCACTTTTTTATAGTGGAGGTGATATTGTTCAACAAACAGTAAGATGCTGCCAAGGATAGCAAGGCATGTACCTTGATCAGACAAACAATCGCAACCACTCATTGATTCATACGTGTTCTTGACATAAAGTTATTAAGTCACCATTGAACTCTCACTCTAGAACATATTCAGTTACTATATTAGCTTAATAATACATACATCAATTTGGTTGAACATAAATAATTCTATATTCATCATGTATTTTTTTTATATACACAAGTCTAAGGGTATTTGTAGCAGAGCAGAGGAGAGCCCTGCAGGTAATTAGCCCTGCTGATAAAATGTATTGTTTATGTTTATTTAAGAATGGGGATTTGTATTAGTGTTTAGTTAAAAACACAGGGAAAAGGGGCCTGTATAATCACTGTGTAGTGTATTGGGCTTTAAATGTATTGTGTGGGATTTATTTAAACGGGTGTTTGAATTTAAATGTATTGTTTGGTTTGGATGTGGTCTGGCAGAGGTGATGTCAGACATCTCGTGAGAATGCGTGGTCGGCAGAGAATTAATTAAGAGTTGCTGTTGACCACGCAGATATTAAAAAGTTGTGCAGAATGTGACCATCTCCAGATGACTAATGTACCGGTATTACTAATCTGGAGATGGTCACATGTATAAAAACCTGCAGCATTTGCTGATCGGGTGGGTGTTTTGGAAAGAAGAACGAGAGAAATGGGGCAAATTGAAATTAAAAACGAAACAGAAAATAAAAACGAAAATAATATAATTGCTAGGCTTACTGGAATCATCAGCACAGTACTTGTTGGTGTCAGGTTTGTGTTCGAGATTTGTTTTTGTTTGATCATTTATTTGGCTCTGTGAGCAGTGTTTTTTTGTGAAAATTATTGGTTTATTTTTGTTTAAATAAATATACACGTACCAGCGCTTTCAACCCCGGAAGTACCTGCCTCTGTGTCAGCTTCCTGGTCTGGGTACGTCACCACTCGAGTCTGTCACAGTATTCAACCGGCATTATGAGTTGCAAGGCTGGTTTGTGGGGTCCATGACTTAATGTGTCTGTATGATGGGACTAATGCTATCAGCATGTATATGAACTGCCATTTCGTAATGATACCACCAAAAATTAATTAATAATAATAATAATAATAATAATAATAATAATAATAATAATAATAATAATAATAATAATAATAATATGACATATTACCTTTGGGCTATACAATCAGGAATGGGTCAGTAGTTTTCTTTCTTTGAACCACATTCACTTTGATCAGTCACATGACATGACAACAGCAAGAACTATGGTACCCATAGGAAAGAACTGTTGATGTCTACAATAGTGACAAGGGTACGAAACGCTCTGAGTTTCAGAAGAGCAGGATACCGAATTACTCATTTTATTATTGACAAGAAAATGGAAATGCATGTGGTCAACTTTTATGTGAAGAGATGTTTCACTGTATACAGTATATATAAGAAATACAAATATATACAGTATCTACTGTCTAAGTGGATTACTCCGTTAAGAGCAATTTACATTGACACTAACGGGCCCATTGCAATTTACATTGGCACGAACAGGCTGGGGTAGTTTTGCTCCACAGTAATCATCCACATAAAATACATAAAATGTTAGTGGCTTTCTCAGTAGCTGCATTCTAACTATGTCCCTGCACATGTTCTAATCACATAGAGACTAATGTTTCCTCCATCTGTTACCAGTGGCATCTGACCTGGAATCCAGTTTCTACAATAGTCATGCACCCTCTATGATGGCCTTTTTAAAACAACATTTTTGTGGCCATCAATTTTATGACCAAAATGCTTTATATTGTAGAGTCAGGTCTCATGCACCGCCGAGTGGGACTTTTTGTGTGCTGCACTGAACTTGCAGGGGGACCGAGACTATTGCTTCTCTTGTAAATAGTGTATTTCTCTATATTGCTGTACAGTGTGTGTGTGTGCTGTCTTCCCCGCCATTTGTGTGTGTCACCCTGCGTGAGTCTGTGAGTGGAAGCGTGTTTCGTGTCTAGGGAGTGCTGGCGGGCTACCTAGGGCGTCACGTCCACAGTGCAGCTGCATGAGAGAGGGGTCTGTTTTGGCTGCAGTGTGATTTGTGTTCGGTTCTGCCAGTAAGCTGTTTTCGCGGGACCGAGGGTCTGAGCAATTGGTCCGTGTGTATGTAAATGTGCCCTGTGTGTGAGCCAATAGGGCTCGGGGGAATCCCTACTTAGGAGCTGCCTGCGCGGAGCTTTGGTGGTGTTGTGGGTGTGTTGTTGGCATTGCCTATCTGAGCTTTATCCTTTTGCCTGCCGCTCCAGTTAAATAAAAATAGTGGTTTTAACTGCTTGAACTACAACCTGTTGTCTTCATTTATTCCTGCTGCGGACCAGATATGCTTCCTCCATCCAGTAGTAAGATCAAAAGGGCTGTGGGTCAGGTTACAGTATATAAACTCCTGCTCTAGCTATGGTTTCAACAACTTGATCAAATGTAATCATTTTGCTGAAGCCTCACAATGACTCGGGATCTGATACACACAGTAAATATCGGAAAGTGGAAATATACACATTTTGAACACAGGCATTTACGGAAAAAGCAAACAGACAAACAAAAGGGTACTCATTTTTTAATGCCAAAGTAAACTGCTGTCTTACTAATGCATTCTCCTCACTCCTGAGCCATCCATTTCTCTGCTTATGCCATTCTGCCTTCTTCACATCTAATGGTTACACTGTAATCCACTGACTAATCTGCTGTCAGCCAGTGTGACAAGGCATTAGCTCTGTGTCATCGGCTTCCACCTCTACTCAGAGAACAGAAACACATTATTTTTAACAATGAAAAGGCAAATATAGAGGCTAACTGCAAAAAAAGAATCATTTGTAAACACATAAAGTCATTTGACACATAATTTTTGTAATTTGCATTTTTTTTGCTACATGGAACCACACCCATTCTAATCAGAATCCACTACTAAAACTATGAACCAGTACCAAAGCGCTTATTTTGAAGCATACACTGGAAGAAATATTAATATCCACTCATTTCTACTAAAACAGCATTTTGTTATTTTGAACAATAATTTAAAAAGTAGCAAATAAGTGTCTAGTACTATTTTAAACCTACTTTAATAAAGTCACCAGCATATTTTACCCTTGGGGCAATCTCTGAGCAACCCTGAACAACATGGACATATTGTAGAGAGGCTAGTATAAAAATGACCACTAGGTGTGAGCACTGTGTACCAATAATTTCTTCTCCTGAATGGTCAGTTTGTAAGAGATGTTCTTCATCTTAAACAAACTCCCTGTTTTAGGAGAGAAGAAATCACTGGATTATTAAAATAGACCTCTCTGTGGACAAACAATCCTTTTATATTGTACATTTTTTATTCTGTAATAACACTGACAACATATTCATGGGGAATTGAATAAAATTGTGGGGTGTGCTAGACCTCAGCTCTATAAGGGAAAAAATAGTAGGCCAAGAACTTAAAGGTATGTCATTCTTCAAATCTCTCAAACAACATTCCAATGCCAATGCCACACGCAAGCAGCTCAATAGATAATCCTCATCTACTGTTTTTCTTTGAGGCCCGTCTTCAATGATAAGCACCAATGATGAACACGTCCATTTAGAGAAAACAGTATGAACTTCTGTAGTTTACAGGCAAGTAATCTGAATCAGACACATCTGTGGGATTGATGAAGCCTGTGGTTACCAATTCCAGAACCTGAACAACTATTCCGATAAGGTTGTATTCTGTGTAGCACACAGGAACATAATATCAAGCCCCTTGAGGTGCTCAGAGAAGAGGTGACTAAATTCATTTTATTGTTGTTTTTAATCCTAAGGCTCATGACCAGCTATGTTATCAGAGAGTTATATCTCTTGATTTCTTCAAGAATTTGAGACATACCAGTTTCAAACAATTAATCTTTTAGAAAAAGTTAGTCTGAAACAAACTAGCTGTTAGTACTGGGTAGAAACAGGTATGGTAGGGTTAAAGCTCCGGTTTGAGGATTATCCTACTGTATGTCTACCAAACCAAACTATAAGTGGCTAACTCGTGCAAACAAGTGAAATATCAACTATAACATCCTCTACAACATTGCCACATAACACACATTTAAATGGCCTGGTGATTAATTGAGATTTTATCCTTTTTTAGATGCCTTGATAATTGGGATGTTGAAAAAAAAAATGTGGCTAGTCACTGGATAAATACCATATAAACTGACAATATAGCAATTTGCAATACTGTACATTGTTCATATTGATGATGCAGAATACAAGTATTATGGCCAAGCTATAATTTGTTACTGGTATTCAATCAATATTACAATATGGACAAAACAACCCGGCCTATATTACACATACAGGACCACTTTATGGGAATACTATGGTATTGTCACAACAATTCCAATTGCTAGAATGTCATACTTTTTTCTGTTTCAATACAGAGCCCATAACATCCAGCATCTCACACAAGTTCATTTACTGAATACAGGCAGAGGCAGAGGACTGGAGTTAGAAAAGTTGAAAAGTACTTGGATATATGCAAGCATGCATCCCGTATTGGAGAAAAAGATTTTTGCAGTGGGACGTTCAGAAATGGACCAGTAGTTGTGTCAGTTAATGAGTTGATTATGAAGTCAGATTTTAGTGACACACCAGTACTGTATGTAGGCCTCAGATATTAATCTGTGCTTAAATTAAAAATAAATATGTAATCTCAGTTATTTTCCTACTTCACTTGTTTTAATCTTCTTAAGACCAATTGAGACAAACTATACACATATGGCCAAATGTCTTGCATCACCTAGAATCTTAGGATTGAGACATACTTGAAAAAAAAACAACTCTATGAACATAATTTAGACTTTTTTTTATTTAACGTTACCCCATCAAAGAAACTACAAAATTATATTGCAAAAGTCCACCTGAAGCCATAATTATTTTTTCAGTTTTTTAAGTATATGAAAAACTATAAAATGGTATGTACTGTAATTCAATATGTTAGTTAATTAGTCAATTATATAGGGTGATGCAAAACTTTTGGTCAGAGTTTTAAGTATGCCACAAGGGTGTAAAAAAAAGCTGTGCAAGGTTGTAAAATTCTTTGATTTTTCTGATGTTAATAAATAAAAAAAAGATTATATTATCCAGACCTTGTTTTATATAATATCAAAAATGAAACAGATGTACCTTGACACTAAGTGATTTGGGTAGTTATGTTAGATTAATGACTTCTATTCAAATTAAATAATAAAATCTTCTTCACAAGTATGCATTATCCACAACTTATCAGAGTGTCATTTGGATTTTAAACAAAACATAAGTACAGTATTAGGGGTATCAGGGGTGGACTAGATTATTTCTCACATTTTGCTTTAGATTCATTTTCTCTTTTACTTATTGAGAAGTTAGAATGGACAGTTGTAGATTGTTCTTTAAAGAGATTTACACAATCTTAAAAAGCAATGTGAATGTAAAATGCCCATTTAATAATATGAGTAGGTAATACCTTGCAACTGGCTTACTTGACTGGCTAAACATTATGTGGGATTGATTTAAAAGGATTTGTGGACTGTTCAATAAATCATCAACGTATTGGCAAATGCTCTGCGTAATTTATATGGTACTCTTGTCATTGTTTTACCGCATTTCAATTTATTTAAGGTTTGAATAGTTTCATTATTCAACCCCTTAAAACATATGTTTCCTGGAACACATGCTGTCACATTCACTGAAAATGCTAAATGTAGTCCAATTTTAACCAGTACCAAGAAAAAAAGTCTCTTCAAATTGAATTAAAAATGTCAACTACTTGTTGAAATAACTATTAAAATGAGCAAATATTAAATACAGTATATTCTGAAAATTTTCAAGCACTTTTTTTCTGAATGAACAGTACATACTGTCTAATACAGGGTTCTCTGTTTTCCTGTGAACTCATTTTTGAGATTTCTAAATTCACAATAACAGTTGATGGCCCATTAAACCACAAGCATTCAGTAAGCCGGCATTACCCACACACATCCGTTGTCTGTTCAAATAAGATGGGGAAAAGTGTGTCTTCTGAAAACACCCCTGATGCCTAGTTTATAGTATGCTAGTCAACATAAGTTGTTTGCTTCTAGTCCAGTTTTTTTCCCTGTAATGATTACCTCCTTTAAAGTGGTTTAAGCAGTTTTGGTGTCAGAATGTTATAACTATCCTAACGCTAGGGCTTGGACTTGTATGATGCCAGACTGCACCTAAGCTATGTGTGTGATGTACTATGACTCCCTCAAAAACAAAGCCGTAAAACAAAGAACCCACACTATAATGTTCAGCTTCACTGGATTTCAGAGTGAGTGGGAATAATATGTACTGGACGCCCGTCGAACACAAAATGTGCCGGTTGGCTTAGGTGACGACCAGTTTTTTGCTCACAGTTTACTTGTGGGTCAGATTCGAAAACCAATGTAGCTGTTTTATTATTATTATTTGTTATTTAGCAGACTTACAGAGACTAGGGTGTGTGAACTTCGCATCAGCTGCAGAGTCACTTACAATTACGTCTCACCCGAAGGACGGAGCACAAGGAGCTTAAGTGACTTGCTCAGGGTCACACAATGAGTCAGTGGCTGAGGTGGGATTTGAACCGGGGACCTCCTGATTACAAGCCCTTTTCTTTAACCACTGGACCACACAGCCTCCTTTTTAGGTTTTATGTGTCAGAAACAAAAAAACTGGCCTTGACAGAAAGGCATTGAAATAAATCAAGGTTGTAGGTGTTTTATAGATCATCACAGTGGGATATTTGTTCTTAATTTTACTAATACCCGTCCTGGCAATAACTATGCTCATGAAAATGTTTTTTTTTTTTTTTAATTACATCTTCTATTCATCCATTAATTTGGAGGTTTACTGTTACTTTAAGAAACTGTTTCTAGGTAGCATAAATGTTTGTCTACATGACAGATGTGTGCTACAAAGTCTTTAATTTTTTTCCACCGCTTTTTTTCCCCAATGTTACCAAAAATAATACAATTATTTTAACATGTGTAAAATACAAAGACAAAAGGCTCCAGGCATGAACAGATCTAACATTTACTGACTTATTTCAACAAGATTTGACAGGTTCCTAGCATCCATCTAATAATACTAAATATTACATTTCTATTAAGCCAAAATGATGGCAAACATCCTACACTTTACAGATTCATTCAAACGATTCAGGTATGTAAAACGGTATGTAGTTCTGTGATTCAATGACTAGCTCTTTTAAGAGACTGTTGTACTTCCTCCATATTTCTCAGGGATGGTTCTGATTAACGTGTACAGTGCTAGCTATAGTTTGAAGGACACCTGATTACCCAAGATAGTACACAGGATGTGAGGGGACTTTAATCCTGACAAACTAGTTAGACTTATGAAGCCAAGTTAAAGTTCAAGGTTACATAGTGCCTAGATCCACTGGATATTTTGAATATAGATGATTCAAAGGGTTAACATAGGCATACCGCTTGATTTACAGATATGATGGAACAGAGGATCTCCTGATGAACATCACCCCAACCTTACCTCATCCTACCCCTGTAATTAAAATAGTTTAATTGGCGAGCAGCCTATTCCAAGTAACACAAGTCTATGCATTTCCAACTAACCCAGTTTCTTTCCTAACGGGGATAATCAGAGAACAAGTCTGGTGGGCAACCATTAATCACTGTCAGTTGTGGCTGAGCTTAAGTTCTTATTGGCTGGGTAGAACCTGGCAACTGCTAAAGAAGTACATGAGAAAAGAAAATCATGGAGGGGAAAAAAAACAGATTGCTGTTTTTTGTTTTTTCTCTCTTTAAGTTTGTCCAGGACTTAGAAGAAACCACAAAACAGAATTCAGGCACTCCATGTAACTACAGTAAATGCCATACATTCTGAATGTGACAAGAACAACAAAAACACGCACTAGCTTAAACCATAACAACAACATAGATCCTATTGATTTAATTGCGACAACGATTTAACTTACTTTAAAATGCTGAAAGATCATGTATTCCAGATTTATCTGTTTTCTAAATGTTAATGCCAAGTGTAAAAAAAATATATATTTAACTTCCATGTGTTCCATATATTTTTTTTTAGATTCCCAGATTTAACATGTCAGCTAAATGTTGACTTGCCAAGTGTAAAAAAAAAAAAAAAGATTTAAAAGACTTTTTTTCTAGATTTAATTGTTGAATTTGTGATAAATGTTTTCAATATTTAGAAATTATATCTGAAAGTACACATTTCAGTATGTTTTTGTTTTATGTATTAAGCTGGGGAAAAAAGAATTTTTTGGTTAAATATAGGAAACATTTGGGGTTTAATTTAAATCTGGAAAAAAAAAACACCTGATAAAATATTGTATTTGTGCTTTTTTTTTTTTTTTACACTTGGTGCCCCATAACAATCCTAATTAAAAATATTTCAATGTTTTCAATCTTTAGGGTATGATAATGGATTTTTGCACAATGTACTTTCACATTTACTGACATAAGTTATTAGTTCCATTGCAGTTTTTAGAGACTAGAACGTCTGTACAATACAGCACATTTTCTTCAAATGCATTGCCATCTTATTATACAGTCTATCCCAAACAAAAGCATACATATTTCCCCTAAAAATAAAAGTATTGTATTATACATTCATGTAACACTTACCTTTATGAACCCCAAACACTGCTTTGAGAATTCAGGAGCTGAAAGACATTTATGATACAGATTATTATACTTTCCCACCATATAAAAACTCAGGACCTGCACTATTGTCTTGTTTTAAGGTAGCACTCAATCAAACGTTTCAGTGGTGCATCTTATACAGTACAGTGTTAAAAAAAATGAAGGCCTCCTTGAATTTTTTTTTACAATAGACTCTAGTCTAACTGACCAACAACCCAAACCAGTTGAACATTTTTTTTTAAACTTCAATATCAGAATTATATGATAAGTGTTTAATATTCACAGTAGTCTTTGTATTCAAAGGATTGTTTTTTCATATTTTTTTTATGAAATGTAAGTATGAAAAAACAGGACTCAAAGACTAGAGACGGCATTTGTAGCATGATACAGGTTACAATCAGTAATCTGAACAAATCGCTTATCTGAATTGGGTCCAGTCTCAAGTAGTTCAGATTAGCGAGAGTCTACTGTACAAGTCTTTTACTCTTTAACTAATGTAATGTGCTTTTGGGATGTGTACTTCAATGACTGAACATTCGATTGACATGTATATAAGAAAAGAAAACTGATTTGGTGGTAGTCCCAGAGAAATAAAACCTTACAACCATCATGTGTCACAAGGGGTGCTTTAGCAAACACAATTATCTTCAAGGGTGACATGTAGAAGAAACAGCTTTCCTTACTAACTGATTGTTTTTACTCTCAACATATTTTCATAATTTAAGAATATGTTCAATTAAAAACATTTCTGACTTGTGACAGAACTGTTAGGATTTGCTCTCAACATATTTTCATAATTTAAGAATATGTTCAATTAAAAACATTTCTGACTTGTGACAGAACTGTTAGGATGTTTGTCCAATGCTAAAGCCCAGCTTGAGACCTTTCTCAGCCAAAAGAAGAAAAAAAAATGCGTAGAAAATTGAGCTAATAACAATTTGGAGTAAAACGCTTTGAGAATTCCGCCTCATGTGTTTAACAGCGTTAACAACAATTCCGATTTTATACCATAAAACCGGATTACAATATCTGTCTTGCTACTTAGAAGCCACCTATCTGCTAAATGGAAATTGTAATAATATATTAGTTCCTAGAGAATAATTGTTTTTTTGTATGTACAATTTAATCAATTTAAACATAGGCGCTTAACATTTTCTGTGGTGGTAGGGGATTGTTATTTTTTCCAGTTCATAAAGATGGCTTCTGAGATGTTAGTTGTTAGTTTGAGACAGTGGCAGTAGTACAACAACTGATTTGTAAAACAATTTAATCACAGTAAATGGCTTTGATCACCACAAAAATGACCATTACCATTAAAATGACAGTTTTATTGTTAGGAGAATGTCTTTGTAACATAGTCAACCTTACGTCACATTTTAAAGCCAAATTAAAACAAACACAAATGCAACTTATGTATGTAATAAACGGAAAGTATCATGCTTATATCAGCTTATGTTATATACTGTGTCAGAGTGCTGGAAATACTGAACACCCTGCACAAGGCAAGAATTACAACACCAGTCAACTGATCCACATTGCATTTTTAAACAAGACTCTGTAAAACACATAACTGCTGCACAAATGTATATACCATGTGTAAGTTAGATACAATTTTTTTTTTTTTTTTAATTTAGAGTGACCAATTATTATTTTTTATTTATTTTCCCCCCGATTTGGAATGTCCAATTATGTTTTTAAACCTCACCGCAGCGAGTCCCCACACAGCACAGACATTCTGAGGGCGTGTCAGCACCCTCCGATCTCACAAGCCGAGGAATTCAGAGCAGAGATGGGCGGGCTACCGATCCCGGAGAACAGAGATCAGCCCTGCTTTTTATCCACTCTGAATGTGCTCAGTATCTGGCCAGTAGGGTTCGCTGTTGTGTGATGGGGAGAAAAAGTCCCTGCCGGTTTCCCATCCCCACCCCTGGGCGTCAGAGCCAATGTGACCCCCCTTCAGAGTCCCCAGCAAAGTTCGGCCTCTTTGCACAACCCGGACGCGAACTGGCACCGTCCAAGCTGTATGACTCATCCTGCGCTCCCAGCGGCAGCGCTTTAACTGGATGAGCCACTCTGGGACCACCCTGTCAAATACATTTTTAAACCTGTTCCATTGTCAGTTTCTGATAAAAAAAAAAAGGTACCCAAATATAAATAAACATGTTACACCCTCAGATCATATATTTACATGAATTAACAAACAGACACAGAAAATGGCACCAGATGCAATAAAGTAAGTTTGGAAATAACACTTCCGTTGTCACTTACCATCTGTCCATGTTTAGCTGTAATCCCTAGCCTTCATAATAATCTAATAAGAAGTTATTTGTGACTACATTCAGACAATGTACTGCAGCATTGTGTTTTACTTTGCGGCTGTGGTGCTGACTTTAAGGAAGGAGGACTTCTTTATCGGTGTGACCCATTTTCTGTTAAATACAGCATGCTGTGGCACTGATGTGAAATGCCAGTGGCAATTACAGACGTGACTAATAGTTACGGTCCAGTGATCAGAGGCACTTGTTAACCAGTCATTCCAAACTTCATCTAAGATTTATAACCAATAATCAGGTATGAATGGAGGTTCTCCCTCACAATCAGGAACATGGCAAGTTCCCACTCCAGGCCACAAATAGGGTGAAATCAATATCCCTCATGCTGCTGATATACTACGAGTCCTGGAGAGGGGAAGAAAGTGATAAAATTCATCTTCCATTTCATGAGCTTGAAGAAACTAGGGCGCCAATAAAAAAAGTCAAAAGCCCTGCTGCCTGAAATAGTACTTGACTAATTTAAGAATAATCTAACCAAAATATACAGTATTTATATGTATATCCATGTGTTGTATAACATATAAGGATTCAAATTCGTAAAAGCCATTGTCTTTTAATAAATCACCTATGAATGCAGAATGTTGTTTTTATTAAAATTAATAGTATGAAGGATCTCCTGAGGCAAGATAAAAGATTAATGGCATACGTTATAATTACACTATGTGTAAAGTATTTTAGGTGCATTAATTGCAAACAGCCATTTATAAATAGGACAGTATTGATATTGTTGTGATACCAGTAAGTGCTCATGTTTATGGGTACAAAAACAAAACAATAACTATTATGTTTAAACCTTATCTAGCACTGGTCATGCAGATTTAAATGCAAATTGTATTAATCTAAACACCCCTTTACTGTAGTTCACCTTCTGCCTCTTGGTCTCTTTCTACAGGCGTCTCCCAAGGCTCAGTCCTGGGACCCCTCTTGTTTTCTTTCTACACCCGCTACCTGGGTCACCTCAGCTCCTCCCATGGCTTCTCATATCATCTCTATGCTGATGATGCCCAGATCTCCCTCTCCTTTCCCCCCTCTGACTCCCACATCTCCCTTATCTCTACCTGTCTCTTGGCCATCTCCTCCTGGATACACTCGCGTCATCTTAAACTCAACCTCTCCAAATCAGACATTTTCTTCCCCCCTCTTCCTCCCCCACCACTGATCTCTCTATTTCTATTCCTCTTGAATCCACCACCCTCTCTCCCCCCTCATCCACCAAGAATCTCGGTTTCACCCTCGACCCCACCCTCTACTTCTCTCAGCACCTCTATTCTGGCACGTTCCTGTCACTTCTTCCCCAGCAACATATGCAGAATTCGCCACTTGCTCACAGACTACTCCAGGCAACTCCTAGTTCAGGCCCTGGTACTGTCCCTCCTTGACTACTACAACTCCCTACTGGCCAGCCTCCCTGCTTCTGCTATCTGTCCGCTCCAGCTCATCCAAAACTCTGCTGCTTGCCTTGTCTTTTCCCTTCCTTGTTTCTCCCATGCTACGCTGCTACGCTCCCTCCACTGGCTCCCTTTCTCTGCTCGCATCCAATTCAAAACTCTTGTTCTTGTCTACTGCTGTCTCGACCTTTCTGCACCCTCCTACCTCTAGACTACTATTTCTCCCTACATCCTCTCAGCTCCTCTGCCACTGGCAGATTACTTGTACCCCACCTCCGCTCCTCCGAGTCCAGAGCTCGCTCCTTCTCCACTCTTGCCCCTCAGTGGTGGAACAACCTATCCACGGATATCAGGACTACTCAGTGTCTGACCACCTTTCGGCACCTCCTCAAGATACACCTGTTCAGACAGCATCTGTAAACCTTACAACTCTGGACTATACTGGACTATATGGCACCCAACTGTATCAGTACTTGCATCATGTATTATACCACTGCTCTCAATCATAATTATACTTTATGTATCTTGTACTTGATTTTACTCTTAAAGGTAACCGTATTCACGTTTTTTGAAATCGTTCTTATCCATTTATTGTACTTACTACTTGCTCTTAATGGCCTACTTGATTCTCTTCACAGAACAGTGAGTTATACAGCTGACTGGGATCAAGGCTTCACATATATTCTTTCAGACAGGTCATAGCTCATTGGGGCAGTGGGGACAGCTGCTAGGAATTCCATCAATGTACCAAAGCAATGGCATTTACCAACTTTCAGAGCACTCAGAAAACTGCACCAAAATTCACACCAAAATGTTCTACTCTTCCCTGATTTAAAACCTAACTGAACATTCAAAAAGCCAAAGGGTGGCAGTGGCTTTAACACACTCTTGTTTGCAAACTAAATGCCTGCTCTTTGCTTTTATAACTGCATTAAAGACTGCTTTAAATTGTCACAAGTGAGAAACATTAAAATTATATTTATTAAAACAAAAATTAAGTGGATGAAAACTTCACCTAATGCTCCACCACTGACCTGAATCACTTTCGCTTGTCTGTACCAAATATCAGTTGAAAAACAAACATAATATGTCGATGCTCACTTTTGACAGACAACATATGCGAACTGTGCAAATTAAGTAATCTTTACATGATACCAATGGAGAAATAATACAATATAGCAGCACAATGAACTCACCTATGTTTTGACCCTGTTCTACTTTTCTAAAATAGATGCAAAATCCAAACAAAATGATTGAACTCAAAGTAAATATCACATTCACACAGAGAACACATACACAAACATGCAGTTGCTAAGCAATGCCCCAGTTGCCAGGTGAAAATTGCCTACATTATCCTGTCAGGATTGAAATGCATAACTATAGCAGAGTGCTTTATAGCGAGCAATATAAAAAGCAGACTGGGTGGTTTGACTTTTATCCCAACATGCTTAAAATGTAAAGTATATACTTTTTTTGTCTAAATCACTGTGGCTTCTTTTCAATCTACAAAACCACTTAACAGCTTCATGGAATATGGTTAAGAAGAGTTTTATTTTATTTTGGTGTAACATTTTGAATAGCAAGAGATCATGAATATCCTAATCCCAGGCATCATGAGAAAGTAAAAGGTCATAAGTCAAGTGAAATAAATATGCTGAGCGTCCACTTTCAAAGAATATTTATGCATGCCATAGTAGTGTTCACAACATTGTACTGTAATTCTTGATATGTATTTTTTGTATACAACTGTAAGTCGCCCTGGGTAAGGACATCTGCTAAGAAATAAATAATAATAAATAGAATAATAATAATGACAGTATATAGTCAGAAACTATATGAGGCAGGATACTTCAGACACATATATTATTACATTTAGGGACATCAGAATAGGATAAGTGTGGAGAATGTTTAAGCTGGCAGTTTATGACCAAGCCATTATTGATCTAATTACAGAGGAACATTGTTTTACAAGAAAGACTTATATAGAACATTCATTTAAACTATAAATTAGTCTTGTCTCATTAACTATAAATAAAAAGATTCCCTCTTTTTGCCTCTGGTGCACTCTGGGTGAAAAGTCCACACATTCCTTTACTACATTTTCAGTCAAATCCTTTCTCTCTCCCTTGCTTAATGGTAGCCTTGTATAAATCTAACATGCCGTGTTTGTTAGGCTGTAACTTTACAAGGTCAAAATAAATAAAATATGAAATATATTTAGTGTGGCCATTGTATAGGGTATATATTTAGGGACTAT
Source organism: Acipenser oxyrinchus oxyrinchus (assembly GCA_030684275.1). Taxonomy (NCBI): domain Eukaryota; kingdom Metazoa; phylum Chordata; class Actinopteri; order Acipenseriformes; family Acipenseridae; genus Acipenser; species Acipenser oxyrinchus. The sequence goes on along the minus strand of CM060247.1, from coordinate 38,313,166 downwards.
TCCATGGCCCGAATGAAAATATTTGATTTATTTTAAGAATTAACAATAACCTTGTCCAATATTTTCATCTGAGGCATGGTGTAGTTATACAATACTATAATTTATGAAGCAAAATGGAGAAAAAAGAGTGTAGCAAAAATCGTGTTTAATAGGGCTTCAGTGGAACAAGCAGATGAAACATGAATTTGACAACCCGGCAGTAAAACACAGATCCGGAAAACATTGCTGCTCTTAGTGACTTGTTCTACATGAAAGTGTCTTTGTTGGCTTATCAAAATGGGCAGTACAGTAAGTATAATGTACAACCAGTTTTTGATTTGGATTTTTTGGGCATGTATATTTTATATCAATTTCTTAAGTATACATTGCTATTGTTTTTATGTCATGGATTTAGAGTTTACAGCTGCAGAGTATAGTGACACTACATTAACTTGATCTGCTTCAAAGGTCATAGTTTCTGAATGCATTGTCAAAATAACTGGTGGCCTTTTACCTTCACTAAATTACTAGTAACACTACTATTGATTAAAGCTAAAAGCTTACCACATGACCACAGTTCTGGGTCAGAGCATACTAGTGTTAAAGTTGCAGTTGATCGTGAATTTTTGTTTTGATTGACACATTATTTCCTCAGTGCCTCCAATCTATGTTCTGCCTCACTAAGCTTATAAACTGCACTAATTCTGCCTTTCAGACTGCTATGAAATCCTATACAAAAAAAAAAACATTGTTCAATCCTTTAGCCAGTAAGCACCAAATGATGAGGCCCAGAGAAATATTTTATGCAAAAAAATTAAATAAAAAAAAGAGTGGAAAAAGTGTCAGGTCATTAGATATGTATGAAATCTGCAAAACAGCTTTTGCAATGTGACTTCAGTGGGAATAATGATACAGAAAGCTATTCAGTGTGAATTATGTTCCTTTTCTTAAGAACAACTACATAGAAATATGAATGCTTTCAGGAAAGTGTTCTAATAGTTGATTACATTACATTACATTTAAAGTACAAGACTTGCCAAGATAAGCTTAATATATGGCTTATATATGGCAAGCCAAATTATCGTTTAGAGATATCTCAAACTGCATTTTAAGATATATTGAAATATTTAGAGATATCTGTAACTCATTTGCAGATGTATTTAAATGAATATGAGATATCTGTAAATATCTTAATTTCATTTTTAGATATCTCAAAATGAAATAGAGATATCTCAAATTGATTTACAGATATCTTTAAATAATGTTTTGCTAGCATGGTACGCCAAGCTGTCATTTAGAGATATCTCTAAATCAATTTAAGATATCTCAAAATAACTTCCTGTTCATTTGGGGATATCTCAAAATAACTTCCTGTTCATTTAGATAAATTTCTAAATCATTTAGAGATATCTCTAAATGAACAGGAAGTCATTTCAAGATATCTCAAAATAACTTAATGTGAAAACGCTCTATGTTATGAATGGACTTCCTGTCCATTTTGAGATATCTCTAAATGAACAGGAAGTTATTTCAATATATCTTAAAATTATTTAGATATCTCAAATGAGCAGGAAGTTATTTAGAGATATCTCTAAATGATTTTGAGATATCTGAAATGTATTTTAGATATCTCATGTAAAGCTCCATGTATATCTGAAAATTATTTTGAGATATCTATACATTTATTTTAGATATCATGAAATGATTTAGAGATATTTTACAATATTTAGAGATATCTATAAATTAATTTGAGATACAGTACACCCTCGCTATAATGTCCTTCATTATAACAAACCTTCGAACCTGGCCCCTGGACCCAAAATAAAACTAAAAAAAACTAAAAAAATGATATTGTAAGGTATGTGAGGTCTGTAAAGTACAGGAACACTTGGAGTAGGAGGGGCTGTGTTTCACATCGGTCAAACAGCCTATGGGGGACAGGCACGGACCACAGGAGCTGCTGGTGATTGGCTGTGCAGTGGGATGAGACGCGACTAACTGGGGCTAAAGACCAGTGACAGGGGGAGTGTTTGTTGTTGTTGTTGTGAAGCAGGGAGAGTAAATAAACAGAGACAGAATAGTTCCACCCTGAGATTCCTTTTAAAAACGTATTAGTTTTAGTGGCAGTAGGTCGTGGCTCACAGCGACCTGTTAATTGTTAGTTAACAATTGGCAGATTGTCTTTGATCATTTATTAGGGTAATAAATATCGAGTTTAGCCCTGAAATCGACTGAAGGCTGATTCTTATAGCGTTAAGGATTTTTGTTACAATATACACACACTGTCAACACCCCGGTCTGTATGCACCACTGCAGTGAAGTCAATTATTTTGTCTTAATAAGAAGCGCGCTGTGTAACTGCCTCCGAAACGAAAATCATTTTATGTTGCAACAAAGCTGGAAACTATATTGAACTTCTGAACTTGAAGCATGTTTGGTTGCTGATGACATACCAGTTCCCAAGAATAAGATTTTGAAAGGTTTTTCCAAAAAATGCGTCAGGCCGCCATCTTGGTAGACGCAGGAGTGCAATTTTTTGGTATCTGAACTGTAATCTACACAGGATGAGACCTGCCAAGTTTCATGTTGATTGGTTACACCATGTGCGAACAGGAGCAGTTTGAATTTGATGGAAGAAGAATAATAATAATAAGAAAAATCGTAACAATAACAATAGGCTTCCCAGCCATTCTGGCTGGGAAGCCTAATAATAATAATAATAATAATAATAATAATAATAATAATAATAATAATAATAATAATAATAATCCAGATGTGTCTATGGACAACTGCCAACAGCTGTCCATTTGTTTCTGTACAGCCTGAGCTTAAATCATTCTGAACATACTGAAATTTCCGGTTGCCTAAAGTGACCTGTTTTATCCTTAAATATGCCTTTCATTCTCAGAGAAAAAATAATGTTTTTTTCTGTTGTTTTACTGAAGATAAATTCTGCTTACATTCAACGGATTTCCTTAATAAAATAATCCTTTGCAAAATGTCAGTGATTCTTGAAATGGAAAAAAAAGAATTAAAAACTAGCTAGGATAAAAAAAAAGGTTATGTGCTTCCATCTGCCCTTTAATTACAGCTTTTGTTCAGTGAGATTTAATATCTAAAAACACATTTAAAAAGTGCATTTTTAATCAGTCCAGAATTTCAGTGCTACCATCCTCTTTTGGAAGCAGTCTACTGTATGCAGTGCAAATACAATTTCTAGCATTGAAGTAAGTCACTTTCTTCAGTTTAACATTTAGGCCCTATATTATTTTTTTAACAATGTCAATATGAATCACCCGGATGAATAAAACAATTAAATATATTTTATGATTTTTAATACTTATTATTATCAGGTGATTCACCAATCTGGTACAAATGGGAAAACAACCCATGTACTTGACAAAAATGCTACAGAATGCCATGCTGTATAGTGTTTTGATCACTATTAGGAGAATTGTACAGGCATAAACAACTATGGTCCGTGCGGATCCCATGAAATATACCCACACCTTGGCTTGCATCCTAGTGCTAAAGGACAGAAAAGTCTCGGCTTAAAGCAATCAGCTAACCAATGACCAAACACGTAGATAACAAAAGTGTAAAGGATAAAGGTATATATTTCTGTGCTTAGTTAGTTATTGCAAAGGGCTACAACTATAAAGCACTATCATTTTATCTTACTGTATGCTTATTTTTTCCTATTTGATGAAAGAAGCTTCCAGCAGATATTTGTTGTTGTTAATAAAGACTTGTACGGCCTTCAGTTATAGTAGAATGTTGCATGAGGTTATGTCACAAACAAGATCTTCACTGCTGAAGTCTCATGAACTTAAGGTACAGCTTTCAGACATATCTTCATGCAAAACAAACCTTAGTTTTTTGGTGAATTCGCGTGGCGATTTACCCACCCTTTTTTGCTGTACCATGTTTTGACTGTACACTTCTTATAGCGTGAGGGATGTGGGTTATATGTGCGTGCTACACCATATTCTCACGACAATGGAGAGATACTTTGAAATTTCTAAAGGGCAAGAAAACTCCACCATTAACATACGGAAAAATAAAATATTTAAGTATATGTCAAAGCAATAAAAATATATGTAAAATACATGGTAATATATTGTCATCTCATTCCTAAATATATGCTGTATAGTGCAATATATTTTAAATATATTCTCATATATTTCAGAAAACATATATTGCAGTATGTTCCTACAAGAATACAAGATATATTTTATAGATGGCAGAATTCTAAAATATATTTTGGATTTCATCAAAATATATTGCAATACATTCTTTAAAAAAAAGGCTACTTTGCATGCCGTGGCATGCCCACACTATTTCTCGGGTCTAAATGTAATTCCTTACCAGACATTGGGCCTCATTCTAAACAGCTGCATGCTTTGTACACCTGCTGTATTCACTAACCAGTGGCAGTCAACCTAGCATGTGGAAAAAGTACCGCGTTCGAGTCATAGGAGGCTGTGTGGTCCAGTGGTTAAAGAAAATGACTTGTAACTAGGAGGTCCCCGGTTCAAATCCCACCTCAGCCACTGACTCATTGTGTGACCCCGAGCAAGTCACTTAACCTCCTTGTGCTCCGTCTTTCGGGTGAGACGTAATTGTAAGTGACTCTGCAGCTCATGCATAGTTCACACACCCTAGTCTCTGTAAGTCGCCTTGGATAAAGGCGTCTGCTAAATAAACAAATAATAATAATTTAAATATAATGAATAATGTTAACGAGTGTAAATGTATGCAAATTACATCACAAAATACTGCGAGGGAGGTATTTGATATGCAAACCACGATTGGTGAATTCCTCATACTGTACAATGATGTAACATGTGAGTCAGAGGCGGGAAGTTTAAAATGGTTGTTTAGATATTGTTGATTTATTAGCTTGCAGTGTATGATTGACATTAAAAAGGTAAACAGCTGTCAATTTAAAAAAAAAAAGCTAAATGAATTTCAACAAAAGATCGCGTTCAGAGTTTTGAAAAGTGGGTGTTTGCATGCAGACAGTGGGATTTTGTTTTGCTCAACTTGTAATCTTGAACCTACTGCTTACTTAGTAGATACACTGCATCTTGACTCTGTTGACCACACAGTAGGTCAGGCTGTCATTAAGACGCTTGTGAAGAATGGCATTGGTTTCAACTGTGTGTCTGCCTTTGCAATAGACAATGTAACAGAGGGAGAAACACTAGCCATTTACATCTATGCTTTGTCATATAAGATGTTTTTTTAATTAATATTATTTTTTTAGGTTTATAGACTCCAGTAGCATATATGTTGTTATATCATTTACTAATAAGTTGATGGTATTTGTGGTTTTAGAACTTCATAAAAAATAATTTCTACATACTACTAGAAATGTACAGTGTGTATAAAGAAAAACACAAAAGCTTCGGTTTTGCCATTTCAGGTTTGCAATTAATGTTTCTCTTGTGTGTAATATTTTGGGATTAAAGGCAGCAAAATAGGCTGTGGGAATTACACTGTATTTGTCAACATACATTTTAAAGGTTTACAAAACTTGAAAATGTTACTGAATATGTAATTCAGGGTTGTTTTTAAAAAACTCTATTTTGCCTGCTTGTTTTTTTTTTGTTTTTTTTTGCAGCTAACACAGACCATTTTAAACGACTCTTGTTTCCAGCAAAAGTTTGTTACATTTTTAAAGTTTGTTTCAATAGCGACTCGATTTCCAATGTTCCAATGTACATTTTAAAGAGTTGTAGCTAGGGTACATGTTAAAATGTTTCAGCCTTGGTTTTTGGGTGATGTTCTTGATGAACTATCAATGATAACACATATGCAACTTGCATCAGTAAAATACATGTAGTGTCTGGCTTTCCAAAGATATTGTGGGTTATTGATTGCACCCACGTAGCACTGTCACCACCCTAGGATATAGAACATATCTTTCGTAATAGGAAGCATTACCACTCAATTAATGTACAAATGGTGTGATGTGAAACTGAGGATTCTTGTTGTGGTCGGCAGCTATCCTGGTGCAGCACATGACTCGTATATCCTCAGACAGTGCGGGATATATGAAGCAGGCAGGTGTATATGGAGCTGGATGGCTTCTTTGTAAGTAATGTATATGTGTTTCATAGGGCGCTGATAGGAAGCATGGACAATTTGCTAACATTGTTAATGCTTGCCATAGGTGATGCTGGTTACAGGATCAGACCCTGGCTGCTATACACCGTTGTCAGACCCCAGAACGCAGGCAGAGATCTGTACAATACAGCACACATGGCTACACGCTCTGTTAGTTATTGAGCGTACATTTGGAGTGTTAAAAAGTCACTTCAGATGTTTAGATAGATCTGGTGGTGCGCTACAGTATAGCCCTGGGAAAGTGTGCACACTCATTGTTGCATGCTGCATTCTGCATAACAGCTGTCAACAATGGAGCACTTACCCCCACCCCCAAAGCTACAAGTCGGTGCCTGTGATGTCACATGCAACAATTTCGGCTATGTTAATATATTTATATAGTCACCATGTACGTGTGATATTTAAGTAGGCTATGCTTAAAATAGCTTTACAATATACAAAAGAAACTGTAAAGGCCCAGTAAATGAATGTACACAGAGTGAGGGTTGCTCACTCATACATTCAGTCATAAATAAAAGCAATCAAACGTCATCTAATGTTAAAGCGACGTTTCACCAAACACCTTTTGAAATGTAAATAGTGAACTTTTAATTGACTGAGCGAGTGCTTTGCTGACTTTTGATTAATATTACAAAATAAATCAGAGGGAGATCAAGTTGAAGAAACAAATATTTATTTGATTTGCAGAGTTAAACATAAATGTTCCATTAACAATTACTTTCTCTGCTTTGACTGTCTCGCAGGACGCTGTGATTTGGGACAAGACCCGTCCTCCTCCTACGGAGCGCATTTATTTTGTCCTTAATGTTTCATTGAAGTTAATGTTCTCACTGATTCAGCACCAAAAAGCCTTTCATAATTCCCCACCACTTCTACTGCTAATACATTTAGCTCTTGTCTGTAAACTTTAGATTCCTCACTCTGTCCTCCTTGGTTGCTGTCATTGTGACAAACTCAGAACTGTACTTACCCTTTCTTTTGAGCATCATTATATACAGTGTGGTTATAAAGTAGGTTTACCACATCAACGCACCATAGTTGATGTGGTAAAGTTACTTTATAATCACCCTGTATATAGGCTACTATAATAAAGTGTGTATAAACCTTGTGCATAATTAAGTGTGCTGAATTCTGCGTGATATGACAACTTGCAAATGAATAATTTAGCTTACTTTATTTGTGCATATAATTAGCTTAGTGAATAGAGTGACTGCTGCTTCATTTTTGCGCACGGTGTGGCTTACCCCTGCCAAGTGGTAATTCTGGTTATTTACCGCTGTTTAGTGAATGAGGCCCATTATATTTTACTAATATAGGAAAGCAAAGGAACACTTGTATATTGCAGTTTTGATTTATTATTAATTTGTATTTATCCTTTCCTGAAAAAGGTTAACACTTTATATTATCACACACAAGTCATTATTGACACAAAACAACTTTATAAATGATATTACCTCATTTAATCAGGGACCTAATTGGCATATGGCCATAGCGGGCCATGCTGGGACCAAGCGACAGACTTTCTATCTTTACAATTTTTGCTCTAGTGAATGGTACCACAGTTGCAATAAAAGGCAGAATAATCTGGTAAAATTAGCATAAACTGAACTTTACTAGCCGATTTCCACTATTAGCAGCTTAGAATTTAAATATTAATAAGCTGGGTTCGCTAAACAGTGGACTACCAAGGGAATGTATTATTCCTTATTATAAGGCTGATATATACTTCTTTAATCAACATTATTACTTTGCCTCACCTTGTAAAAAAAAGTCGCTAATAATCCTTTAGGAAGTCCGGGAACACTGGGAAGGGCTTGGGGCGGGGAATAGGTGACTGAATTTTAAACACCAATCACTGCTGTTCGGGCGCTGCCCTTCAAGGTACCTGCAGGAACTTGGAGGCATGCTCCATCAGTGCTGGGATCGAGTTTGAGGTAGGGGAAAACTCTAACTCTGAGCTGGGGCCCGTCTCAAAGGTCAGCTCCTGGACCTGTCCTTCCTTCTACTCCTGATGAAAAGAGCCACCGTCCCAAGAGGCCGCGATCGAAATCTCATCTTGGTCCTCATCAGCTATGCTGACATCCGGTTCTATAACGCCAAAGCACCGAGGCTCTGAGGCACCGAACCACCGAGGGTGCGTGCACCAGGGGCACCGAAGCACCAAGGGCGGTGAAGCACCAAGGCACTGAAGCTCTGAGGCTGTGAGGCACCGAGCACCGAGGCATGAGCCGCGGAACAGGACAGTGCTCAGAAAATAGTATTTTTCATAATAATTACGTATTGACATAATTTGCTAATGCCATTTTCTTCAAAAGGCCTTGGGCAAATGTGAAATCTACTTCAAAAGTTTTATGTATTTTTTGAACATGGCGAAAACCAGCAAAACTAGCAAAATTTCTTACACCTCCATTGACTCTCCATAGAAATTTGTTTGCCGAACTCTCTGTATGTACCACAATGCTTTGAAAATCAGCGGAGTCGAGTATCTTGTTAATAGAATATATTTTAAAACGCCCATTCTAATAAACTACAATATTATTGGCTGAAGCAGTTTTTGAGTGAGGCTGGATTTTCATCGGTTAAAATATTAGTGTGTGTTCCTATTGGCTAGAAAGGCTGCAGTGTTTTCGGCACAGTGCGAGATTGACAGTTGGAAGTTTGTCTGTTTGTTGGGAAGTTTGCAGGGAAGTTCGTCTGGTTGATTGGAAATTTGCAGATCCGTACAGCCTTTCGTATTAATGAACTGACAAATTAATTAATGAATTGTTAGATGAATTAACAAATGAGTTTATGAATTACTGTATGAATTGACAAATTTATGGATGGACTGCTGGACAAATGGACCAATTCATGAATTGACAAACAAATTGACAAATAAATGGCTGGTTAGTTTTGGCACAAATGGCACTCCATAAAGAGACCCTGAGGCTCAGGGTGAATGATAAGAAAACTGAATTTAATTTATTTTAAGGTACACGTAATGTATACAGTTTTTTAAATTGCATTATTCATTTTAAAACCAGCGTGCTGAAAGTAAGCCAAATACAAGCTTGGTTTCTGATATTAACAGGGTTGCCTTTTACTGTATTTGTATGTGTTTTTATTTTTTATATATTAACAGTATTTCGTGCATTTGAGACTTGCAATAAATATTCGTATTTTGCTCCTTTTCCAGCATTCTCATTTATCAATGTACATGTTATAAAAACAAATTAGTCACTTTGGCTTTGATTTTGTGATAAAACTGGTACTTGTATTGATTGTATTGTTTATCTTAAAAACAGTTTGAAGCATTTTTGAGTGTGTCGTGGGCCAACAGTATGAACTTATTATTTTTCGATATTTACAGGGTTGCATTTTTTTTGTATTAACACAGTATTTCATGCGGTTGTTTTGCAATGAACTATGAAGATTCGTTGCTGGTTAATCTTTCATCGATTGTCCATGCTTACCAATGTACACGTTTTGAGGGTGAACAATAAATATAATGTGTTAATAAAGATGATACTTATTGCTTTTATTAATTTTAAAATCATGTTTGTTTTTTTATTGTGCTGCAAACCTTAATACACGCTTGTGTTCCGATATTTACAGGACTGTCTTTAGTGGATTTTACTGTTGTTATTATTATTATTATTATTATTATTATTATTATTATTATTATTATTATTATTATTAGTGGTAGATGCAATTGAGCTTTGCAATACAGATTTGTTCTTCTGCTTGCAATGTTTTGCATATCCTTGTTTACCAATATATACAAAAAATATGTATATATACTGTATGTGTGTGTGTGTGTGTATATATACTTTCGTTTATACTTGGGGGTGTACAATACAAACTGTTATTACCCACTGACACAACCTTTAATGATGTTGCTGGAATGTTGTAATTTACTTATGTCGTTTCTGTAAGGTTGTGTGCAGGCAGCTTTTTCATGGTTGCATCTGAAGTATTTGCAGATGTTAGTGATCTTACATACTAAACGCAGAGTCTCAAATAGTTGCCGGTCTATAATAGGCGCAGGGACTACTGGCAAATATTGTAAATAAACGCTGGGGTGTTTATTTAAAGTGTTACGGTAAGTGCCTCAGTGATTTTTCATGGCTGCGGCTACGGCTTTGACATGGTAAGTTTTATTCATGTGACATATAAAGCAAATAATGATTGGTTTACATTATTTTGTTGCCAGATTGTTGACACCTTATTAACAGCAAGCTTATGTCTTGTGTGACCACAGTATTTACAAGGCAACAAGCGGGCAACAACAGTCTCTGTCTAGTGGCCCTCAAGAAAAGTTGCTTGAGTGACCAGGTCCTTATGGAATAGATCCTCAAAGCTGGAACATGCATAGGCATTAATGGTGAGGATTAAGCAACAATCATCCCATGTAGGAAAGCTGACAAACAGGGTTGCAGCTTTGAAGAAAACTGTTTTATTTTTCTGTTCACATAATTTTGGCACTGGATCGTAGCAAGTGTCTAGATACAAATCCTTTGTAAGCCGAGGGATTGATTTCCTAATACTTCTGAAACATCTTACAATGATGTGCTGCTATTCATCACATTCTGAAACAATTCTAAATGCACCCCTGTGACACATACATAAAGTTTCAATAAATGTTCAATGCTTCATTTGTTGTGTCAAATGGGAGACATGAAGCAATATCTGAAAATCTGGAGATACACTGAAGTGATGTAAAATATCCCTTAATGACAATTCAGAGCATTTTGTAAGTAGCTCTGCACTGATAAAATAATATTAATTTATGTGCAACAGCTGATATTCAACATGCATTTAATCGACACTTATTTTCTCATTTTGATCTGTCACTAGGGCTACGCAACTCTGGGAAAATATTTCAAGGTAGCAAAGCCAGTATTATTTTAAATACAACTAATTTTTTTAATAATATGCACACCTAAGATTATTTAGCTGTATGGCTTATCATTCATATAATTGGTATCTGAATAGACCCAATTATCTGCTTCTGGTAAGATACACTGTACTGATTCTGAATCATATGATCACCAGCAGTTTTCCACCAGCAGGAATAGATGGATATGCTAACTGTATGTTTCTATTGTTTGTACAAAGTTTGTATTTCTAAAAAAAATTAGACACAGGTGGGTAAGACAGCTAAAACAAGTATGTACGTGACATACATCCCCCCTACAGCAGTATCATGAAAAAGTAAATCACCATGACCTACAATACATTTACAGTTTGTACATGTAAAAGTGCATGTTTGACATACATGTAGACAGACAGATCAAGGCAGAACCTGTCTAAGAAAATCACATCTGATCCCTTCTGGTGTACGTTAGTAATAATCTCAATTTCCCTGCACTTTAGAAATGTCTACTGTTCCAAGTAGGCTTAGATTTTATCCGCACTTTTGCTGATTAGAACTAAACTTTAATCTGATCTGAAATCATACAAAGGCTGTAATCTAACCTATACACCACCAGCACAATATGTCAAAAAACATTTTAATCTGCTTAGTCGCTACAGCCACTAAAAACTAACACCATGGCCACACACTATCTGGGAAAGCCCCATGGTTACGGACGATTATTTGTCATTAACAAACTAAGATAATTACCTAAGACTTGGCTCAAATCTCTTATTGAAAGGGTATTTGCCAGTTGTGCTGCATGTCTTTGCAATTCCCTATTGCTTCAAATTCATATAAAGAGTTTTCAAGCATTGGGTCTCAGCTCAATACATAGCTGTATAGTAGGTGTAAGAGTATGGCATTTGGTCAGGATGTGCATTGACTTGGGATTAGTCAAATATGGGAGCCATTTCTGGTACATTAAGACTCATTCTTAGTGGGCTTGTTATGGACTAGGGGATGCACATTTTAGAATTCAATACACTTAAAAAACATTTAGAATGATTACACTCAAGCCAGGACTTCTTTTGAGATGATGAGTTGTCAAATTACGAGATCTTCTGTAAAAAAAAAAAATAATAATAATTTGGAATCAAATATGAAAGAAATTACATATCCTGAAAGATATGGGGACTTATAAAATGTATTTATGTATGCAAATTGCAGGTATCTGTATAAAAAAAGGTAACAAATATTATCACTAAGATACAATTAAATAAAATACAGCCTATCATCACTTATCCTATTTAAAACATCCATACTTTATGTGATTATATACATGTGATTATTAAAATGACTTTACTGACAGAATATTGATATAAACATTCAGCATAAAGTGCATCACGGAGGCTTCCTACAGTACTGTCCAATAATCATTCAGGAGGCTTTGAGCAAATGAAAAACAATGGGCTTCCATTCAACTGGCTAATAGTTTATTGGACATATGGCAATCAGAAAGCTTGACAGAAAGCTCTATTTCTGAGACATTGAAGAAAGTTATTATGATATACACACACAGAAAATACAATGTTTAAATTAAATATAATTCCCCTTTTGTCATATGTTGCGTGAGACTCTGCTAAAAGTGAAAGCATCACATTGTTGCTGGCTTACTAGCATACTATGTACTAAGAAAGTACTAGCATACTATGTACTAAGAAAGGTGTTGGTTCTCATTAATGTGACACTCTCATATGTATGAACAAAACACCACTATGGCCCCAGTGGTTGATAAAAAAAAAATATTTTGAAACATTTTGTCAGCCTGTTTGTGTACGCTACTACAGCTATTCATTGTCAGAAAGTGAGACTAACACCCAATAAAGTTAGTTCCATGCTCTGTTCCACTTGATGGTGTTGATTCATTCAATGGAGGATCAGGCGGGATGGCCAAAGGCCAGCATTCTTCAGCCCCTACAACACCTTTAATGAGACGAAGTACTATTAGTAGGGAACTGCTAACACAGGAATCTGTACTTCACAGCATTACTGGTATAAACACAAACCCCACTTAGATTGATGTAACATGCTGTGGCTGGATCTCATCTCAGTACATTAGCTAAAATGTTATTTTCTGTGACTAATGTAGAAGTAGGAAACAAACAACCTTCTTGTTCTGACATTTTACTATTTGTTTTTCAAGTAGTATTTCTTTGTGTAAATATGCATCTATTTAGGGTTTTTTTTATGATTTTAAAGCAAGCACATCAATAGCTTTATTTTAAACCATCTGTCTTATTTGGACTTTAATTTTGCTTGATTATTACAACATGTTAGGAATGAAGTGAAAACCCAGCAGTCAAACTGCCTCCTGTTTATGTTGGAATAAACTGTATGAGTTTTTGTTTTGTCTTTGTTTAATGGTAATTTTAGTTTCAAGGTTTTATAATAAATTCCACTCTTCAAAGCTTCAAAGTGGTATTTTTGTGCAAGAGTAGAAATCGTTTGACAAATAGCCTCTGAGCCAAGTTAAGTTGTGGTAATGGCTTAAATTGTAATATCTTTGTGGTGCAGACTATGCATTTCAGCAAGTAAAACAAAGTATTAACTGTGGTGTATGAACCTAAAGCAGATGTAATTAGAAATGTATAAACAGCATGCAGAAGAAATGTACTGTGTAAAGCAGTGAACTGGAGAGGCTAATGGAGTCCAGAATGGTATATTTTAGAGTTGACTCTGCTCATACCACTTTTTAATAGACACTAAACAAGTCCTACATGATAAGCTGCATATGTCATCTATATTTAGTGAATTAAATATCCATCTCTTTGTGGAATTCCTGTTCATATTTGTTGGCCAATGTACAGGCCACTTAATTATTGTCTGAGTTGGTTATTATGTATTTAAGTGACTTTAGTAATGTATATAGAACATTTAAAATAAACAAACAACTAAAATATTACAGTAAGATGTAATAAGGGTGAATATATCTAGTTGATGGTTATGACTAAATAATGAAGGTTCTGATGAACAGACACTAAAAATAATAAGTTACTTATATTTACCTGTTGCATGTCTTGAGGTTACTCCTCGGATTAGAAACTGTTAAGTGTGCAGTCCATTTACTGTATGTCTAGATCCCAAATTTGTATTTTTGTATTTTTTTTTTTTTCAAAAACTTTCTCATGCCATGGCATTTACCCGGTTCTGGATTTTTACCCATGCTGACCTCTAATATAACATTTAAGCGACCGTGCCCCGTAAAAGCTGGTGGTAGTTGAATGCAAATGGAGTTATAAGTCCCAAACCGAAAGCAAGGCAGCTAATGAAAGTCATGGTTAACTACCACACGGTAAGCACTGTCGATAAGGCACTGTCGCGATTAGAAAACATTCTCATTATTCTCTTTAAACTTTTTACTTGTAGGAGCTGCTTATATGTTATCTGGACAGTGCTAGAGTTGTTTAATTGAGCAGTTTTACTGAACTGTCTGGTTCTCGGTTTGTTGTTGTTGAAAGATGCCGAGCTCCAGATTTGGCAGTTGCGGGTACAGGACTGGTTGCTTTCGTCAGTGCAAAGTATTGATTGGCTGCTTTTGGTGGATATTAAAATACATTTGTGTCTAAGTTTAGTATTTGCTGTCTAATCGATGTGAACTCAGCTTTCTTTACGGCAAGTCAAAATGAAATAACCGGCACTAGAGCTGGAAACTGATTGGCTTATGGTACTGAATCGTTTTCTAATTCAGTATCTCTCAGAAATTGGAAATGTCATCTTTTTTTATTTGTTCACTGATAAATTCCACCTTTTCATTTTTATCTTTAACCTCATAATCACCTTTCATCAAATCTGGGAATCAACTCCTCTGTTTTAAAATGTTGTAATACTTGTTGCAGGATTTGAGTACTATAGTCACATTACCTTATTTATACGCCAAAGCAATTGTTCATCTTAAAAATACCTGTTAGCAGTGTCAAAAGTGACCATTCAGAATCTTTCTGTTAAACATGCTTATAAATTGAGTGACCTGGTGCATTCTTAGAGGCATGTTATATAGAAAAAGTCCATACAGATCTGATTGTGAAACCACTATTTTGTAGAATAATTGTATTAATTGAATGGACTGCCAAGTCAACATCAGCGCAAAACGACAGTGAAAAAAGCTATTTCAAATGTACTTTTATTTCAGAACTATATTACTGTTTAATTAATTTAAAAAAAAAAAAAAATTTGCAGGTTTAAGCAAAAGGCTAAATGCCAAGTTATCGTTTTAAACCTTAGTTAACTGGTTGTTGAGTGAGTCAGAGAGGAGGGGGGCAGATCTGGGGGCTAGGTGAGTTGATCTTTCAAATAGAAGTTGTACCTGTTTTTTTATTTTTTTTTTGTACTTAGTAGGTTTAGTTGAATTGTGGCTGTTGGGAGTTTATGTTTATTTATTTTGTATTTATTGTATTTTGTATTTAAATAGCCCTCATACAACAAGGCAGCAGCCCATTAGGAACTTTCCTGATCTCCTGTATAAAGACATAGTCAATTGTTTTATTTAATCTGAATGACAATGGTACATACCAGTACTTATCAACAAAAATCATGTATGCAAAAGCCAAGACTACAACATTCCCAAAGTTCTTTAGAGGATAGCTACAGAATCCATTAGGATTTTAATCATGGTGGTAAAATATTCTGACTGGTTCATCCAATAATATTTAATCAAATCTATTTTCCCAAAATACACTTAAGTAATCCTGATCCAACATTACAAAATTAATTACATTTTTTTAAAAAAAGATTGGGATAACTGCAGATTTTGCTCATCTATTTAATATAAAATCTGCAGTTAAAGCAAGGTTTTTTTATGCTCCAAGAGAGTTCTAGTTAATATATGCTGTTAGATAATGCGGATATGGCATGGTGCTGGGTGAATGTATGAGTTGGGAAAGGAATTGAGAGCATCACTGAAAACATTTTCCAAACCCTTCAAATTAGCCACCACCGACTCAATAAGGTTGTTGTTGTCAATTTTGTTTTGACTTACTATTGCACTCAATGTTGCCCGCTAAACTCTGACAGGAAGAAATCCTCCTTACTTGATGTACTACTGAATGAGTATGAAGGGTTTCCACATCTCAATCAATGCATCAGAGGCTTTGTGGTAAATCTACACACTGCTGTTTGAATCCTTTGTGTTACAAAACATTAATCGACCAATTTAATGTTGTCATCTTCAGCCAAAGAGTTGTACTGTACATACAAGATAAACTCCAAGATAAACTCCATTACAGAATCAGCATAACATATATGTTTTTGTTGTATTGCAGAAAGTGCAGTGCTAAGGACACTAAATTAGAACAGCAACCAAACATATACTTGTAGTATTAGAATGAATAAGGGGAACATTGTGCCCTCAGAGGCCCTTCAAGTATTCATTGTACTCTATTGCAATACACAAATATAATATTTTATTGGAACACCTGTTTGACAATAATGAAACTGCATATTCAGCCCTGTGAACTTTTGCTCATAACTTATTTTAAAAAGATCTAACAATATTTACTTATCAATGTGTCACACAGCTAGGCTGATATATATTTAGACACTTTTCAGAATAATTGTTATATAATTCTGGAAATCAGGGAGCGCTGACCAAATCATAATGAAAAGCAACCCAAGTGTAATTTCAAAGAAATAATTAGCACAATAAAACAGTGAAAGAACTGCAACTTGAGGAAATCAACTGTTAACAAACATCTGAGACCTCACAAGCAGAGCTGAAACATATGTTCCTTCAGCTGGAAAACACCGCTCAATCTTCACAATGTACAAACTCATATATATATATATATATATATATATATATATATATATATATATATACACTGTATATATTCTGAGATCCCTGATTGTATTATTTTTGCAAGATGTGGCACAATTGTGATGCATTACCAATGACAAAATGAAAGTCCTTGTTTCAAAGTTGACATGAAAAAGAAAAGTGTTAACATAGCATTTTATTTTTAAACTTTTTGTAAGTACTGTTTAATTGACAACACTTTACTAGCTTTGCTTTATAGAGTACATCAAAACTAAAACATATTGAATCAGTATTTTTCAAAAGTAGTTTTTTGATTTAAATGAAACACAGTCCACAAACAAACTGTTTCAATACGAGAACAAAGTATATCAAAGTGTGTTTCTTTTATTAATTGCACATTTCCCTCCTTATAATACACAAAGTAAATGTCAGAGCCAGTCTTCATTGGCCAATACATGTATAACTCCTTCTTTGAACAACATCAGAACCAACATATTTTTTAAATTAAAGAATATCACACATTATTAAATGAGTAGAAACAATTGGCAAAAATACTAAATTCCAGCCATTAGATATCTGGTGATAACACAACAGTGCGGAACTTCTTTCTCTGAAGCGGCCTCATCAGAATAAACAAAATCAATACGCCAACTACAGCTGTACACATTGGTAAATAAAACCACTCGAGTCAGTCTATGACAGCAGTCCCTGAGATTAACTACAAAAGTTAAGTTCCATATCCTGGACAAAACCCATACATACATGTTGAAACAATGAATGGCAACATCCAGTTCAATAGCTACAAAGCCTAAACAATAAACTACTATGGACTCCCCCAAAAAGAACATATTATACAAAACGGTTTAAAATCAAATGTTTTATTGTTAAGCTAACAGTTTTAGTTACTGTGGAACTACTTTTTCTCTCAGTGAAAGGTTACACAAATAAAAATTATTATAATAAAGTTAAAGTCTTCTTTATTTACCAACAACAACACACTCATAGACCTATTTAATAATAGCAATAATACACTCCAGGGTCTGTGTGTTATCATGACATATCACCACTTTTTGGGTGGTTGAAGGTGAGGTGATATCACATGATAACACACACCCTGTTGTGTATTATTGCTTAAATATTAATCAGCTTTCACTTATACACTGGTATAGCTACTAATGGTCATGATTATAAGAAAAACAGCACAATGCTGATGCTCAGCTAAAAAGGTTAAAGCTGTGAGGTTTTGTACCCTTTAAGTTCAAACAGTTGCCATGTAGTTATAAAAGTGCTTTTAACACAAACGTGCAGGAAAGACCCACCTGCGGCAAAATTATTTTAGCCACTGTTAAGCAGGGCACAACTAACTGTTCCATGTCTATTTATTACGAGATGGATTCAACTTGACAGGGTGTGTACCTTTCCCAAACAAGCTGTATGAAGAAATCACAGACGTATACAAAAGCTGATTAAACATGCACAATGCCAGCCATCCCCATGTTAAGGGGTGACATGGTTCAGTGATTTTTCTCATTCTGAAGGCAATTTTTGAGTCCTATGGTCTTGGCCATACAGTCCATTCCAATGCCAATACCAGCTTCGCAGAATCAATGTAAATATTAGTAGCAATGAAAAAATATTTAATTTTCATTAATCTATGGAATACCATTATTGGCTTTCCAGGAACATTCCTGTATCCAGAAATGTGCTGCACCATTTCTAAGCTAAAATCAACATGACGACTACTGTAGTTTTAACGAAGTATGAAGTGAAACTGCAATTGAATGGAGTAAACAGAAAGGTTGAAGCCTCAGTTGCTTATAGTGCTCGATTTGGATGTCCAGTCTTAAATTCTTGCTCTTTAATATTAATGATTAATTTGCATGTGATTAAAATGCAACTTAGACTGTTGACGGTAATCCTTCCTTTACTTCCAGTACACTAACATAGTCACATACAAACTGCCGTATTCCTTCGAATTTAAGACACAGGACACAGATCAAATTTCCCACCCTCAACTTGAGGGGGAAAAAAAATCAAATAAAGATGCATTCAGAAAAATGAATTTACTCATATAAGAAAACGATGTATGGAGGCAGTTTGCAGTCATCTGCTGTCACACAGAGCATTACAGTTAAGTGCTGCTTCTCATTTCCAGCTGTGATTACTCACACACGTTTTTCTCCCTTTTTGTGAACTGGTGAACTGTGGTAAATGCTGAAATTTTAAAAGCTCTTTGAATTCCTCAGGAAGCCAATGTCGCTGGTTCAGCTGCGCTGCTGCTGTGGTAAACAGGAAGGCTTGCCTGGAGCTGAGCTGATTGGGAGGTCCTGATTGGCTGGGGGGGGTGGGCCCGGGGAGCCTACCCGTTTAAGAATGCAGCAGTGCCTGATCGAGGCTACTGCACCATGGCCATAGCTACACAGGCAGGCACTGAGCGAAAGCTTGCTTTGTTTACATCAAGGAGGAGAATGTCCACTCCGGTGGATAACTACAATGGAACCCTTCAACTGCCAGTCAGTCACGTTGCTGTTTGTGTATTTGGGCAGGCCATTTTTGAGAAGATTTCGTTTAAAAAGTGCATTCGAAATAATATAGTACTTGTGTATCTTTCTGCTCTACACATAGGTTTGAGAGCTTGTTTTTATTGAGAAAAAACAAGCTCTGAAATGTTTTAATTTTGTACACCTTATCTTTCTCAAAACAAGTCCAACAAACATTCACCATCATTTGTACAAATCATTACATCCAGGTGATTAAAGGACAAGATAAAATGCAAGTAAAATCCCAAACCAGGTCACTAGCAAAAGAATAAAACATATGGTCCTAAACAAAATAAGAAGTGTAAATGAGGGAAACTGAAGTTGTATTTCAGATCCATGGAAGATATAGCTTTAAAGCGATTTTACTGCAGAATAGAGGTAGATTTTTATTTGTGTACCTTAGCTTCTAACAGGTAAAATGAAATGTATTTTTGTTTACGACTGTAAGTCGCCCTGTGATAAGGGTGTCTGCTAAGAAAATAAATAATAATAATAATAGTAATAAATAAGCTGAAAAGCTGAGGCATGGCATTCTGAAGTTTCCGAAAGCTCTGTTAAAGGTATATTTTAAATAACATGAAATAAATCAGATACTCCATTGTGTAATAATGGCAACCTGGTAATAATAAATGTGTACTGCAAAACAGCAAATGCACAAAGTACAGTTCAATCAAAAAGAACTGAAAATGTCATCAACTTTTTGACAGTGAATGGTAGTTGGTGAAGTCATCAGAATGGGAGGGATTTCATTAATGAGCACTGTAATCCTCATTCATTAATCAGTGTCAGTCATTCGTCAACCCACGTTACTTTATGCATATCAGTATTGTGACTGTTAACAAAATGTGATTTACTAAGACAATGTGAACGTAATTTTATGAATAGCGGCTAAAGTCACCACATTTTCTAGATTCTAAATACAACACTTAATTTACAAACACAACAATCTGCCCTCATAATCTGCAAATCTAGACGGTTTAGTTAAAGTTTGTTTGCAGCATGACTCCATAACAATTTCAGAGTAATATGTTTCCTAATTAAGCAAAAAAAAAAAACGCTGCTTGTCAAATTAATCCAATAACATTTAAAATTTCCTTCACAAATATAGTCTACGTTTCAATGGATTTGTGGGTATAATATAATTAAGAAGATGCACCTCATTTGTATACAGCATGTCAATTATAAAGATTTGCTCCTTCTCCATTAATGTATGAATTAACAGGGAAATATACACCAAACTAACCTTTCCACCTCAATGTAGACTCTCCACTGAAAAGAGAGGCATCTCCACCCACTTCCAAGAACAGTAGGTTTGAAGTTAATACATATATATATATAATTCAAATTATTATTTATTTTTTCTTTTAAATAGAAAAACTGGAATGAAAGCAAGTAACCTATATTATTTTTTATGTTTTAAAATATATTGCATTTGGTTCTATTTTCCATATTATGTAGTTTTATTTTAACAAGTAAGGATTTGTCTTTCAATAATGCACTGCACACTGATTCTCTGAGCTACTGATTCTCTGAAAACAGCTCTTCACTCCATGGTTTGTTTTGTAGCTTATGTTGTACAGTATTTGTGGAACATTTATTACTTACATATAAAAACCTGCCACGTTTAATAAATGTGTTGCAAACACTTCCTTTGTTTTTGTTCTTGTGATAAATATACAAATCCATAATCTTGACAGGACTATAAACAAAGACATTTGGAAATATCTGAAAACAGATGGGCGACAGCAGTAGAAATACATTTTGATGTTGGATTTGAAAAAGGATGTCTGCTGACACTCATCAGGAATGAAGCAATCCATATCCTACCAGGTTGTAGGCCCCCTGATGTGAATAGCACTCTAAGATGCGCCTGATATTTGGTGACAAGATGTCATGACTGCTCCAGCTGTCAAGAACACAGCTGTTCTTTTTCCTGTTGAGTGATCAGTGTTGCCATTGCCCTCCAGCAAGTTTGTTCTCTGACAAGGTCCAGCAGAGATCTGTGAAGGATTCAACGCTCAGCTTCCAAAAGCAAATGCAAAACAAACTTCACAACAAACCGCATTTCATATCTGCCTGATGTCATCGGACTAAAAAAAGGCTGAATTTGTTCTGATGCATGGCTTCAGAAAAAAATCAGGCTTTATATTCAAACTGTTCTCTTTTGTGAAATTTCTGCTAATGCATTTTGAGCTCTGTATTAAAAAGGACAAGTGGAGTGCACATTCAAATTTCACACAGTCATTTATCAAAAACAGGTGGAAAAAAGATAATGGACTGTTTGTTTAACAGATAGTGCTGTAATGAAACAGGAAAGCTCTCCTACTTTAGCTTCCTTTGTATCTAGGGTAATTAAGGCTGGATCTGAACTAAATTACAACATGGTGTGACAAAGAGAGAAGGAATCTGAGCTGCAAATCTCCCTCCCCACCAGAAAGGGCACTGTGTAAGGTTGGTGGTATGCTTTCCCATAGACGGGGCGACTCGATGGTAGGCGGTAACTGGAAGTCGGCCATTTTGGAGGAGGCTCGTAGGTTTGCTAAACAAGTCCAAGTCCAAGTGTGGGGCAGGCAGCGATTGGATAGCCTGTAGCGCCGGGCGGATCACAGGGAGGAGTTTGGCAGTACAAAGGGGATGCAGCTACATGAGTACAGCCCTGTGTTTTGAGACTTTTGGCTCTGTGAGTGTTGTTTTGTGTACCTTTTTTTAAAATATATTTTTTAATAAATACACGCACCAGCGCATCAACTCGCAGTGTCTGTCTCTGTCAACTTCCTGGTCTGGGGACGTCACCACCAAACTGTCCTGCCGCAGGACCCTTATGCTGAAACGTGATTTACAAGCCGGAGTGCTGTTTGTTTGTTTTTGTTGTTTCGGACGAGTAGGAGCCAGGGAGAAATATTCTCTGGACATTGCATTCTTCACCCACACCACTCACCTCCTGAGTCCTGACACATGGCAATAGCCTAAAAATGTATATGGTGATTGTTGGAGGGCAGCGGTGTGGTGCAGGTCTGAATGGCTACACAAATAGCAGACAGAGACGTTAATGTAGCAGGTGGGACATCACGGACCTGGGGAGGTGGTTTAGCCTTAACTAATTTGATTATTGATTAATTATTGCCTGATTGATTATATCTTTAAAACACTCTGCTGTAGAAATGGCAGGTATCGCTTGCTGTATTTGGGAAAGGCTGTTTTGTTTAAGGCTGCTTCGGTTCTTTAATCCTCTCTTCTTGGTCTGCTGTATTTTCTGATTGGAGTTCCACCTGCAGCTTGGTAAGTTGGCTGATTATTTAAATATGGTAACAACTATTTACATGACCTCCCAGGTAGAGCAAGGTAATAAACAAGTTGGATGCTTGTAAAAAGGCACAGCTGTAGAGGCTGGGCTGGCAGATAATCAACCTTGGTTGTTCTGGAGGTTGCTACCTGCGTTCAGTCCATGAAATAACTGGAGAATTGTAGTCCTTTCTCTGCTTGTGTTCTGCTCCTTGCCCTGGGTTCATCTCCCACAAGTGGAGAGCCTGCTTCTTATATACACCTGTAGCTGGGCTTAATTGATTGTTAATTAATCAATTAAGTCCCAGCCACAGTCTGCACGTGTATTTGGCAGGGACAGTATTAACCCTATCCCTGCCAAACTGGAAGAACAGCAATGCAACAGTGCTTGTGCCTGTAACTGTGATAAATTGCTTCTTTGCTTCCCCGTGTAAGACATATCATTATTAACATTTGATCAGTTCTGAAGAAAGACTTTTTTTAACAAACACAGCACCAGAGAAGAGAGGGTTTTTTCACTTACGGATTTAACCAACAAGCATTCCTTGTTATTTAAAACCTAGTCATTATTAAGCATTTAAATAAAGATAAATGAAGAAAAAGATGCTTATATTTTCCATTTACTCAACAGATACTAATCCTGTTACACAAGGTTACCAATAACAATGACAATGGCTTCTAGTTTTCCATGTGTTGTCTGTGAAGCAAAATATCACCAGTACAGTTATCAAACAAAAAAAAATCTCAGCTAACATGCTGGAAAACACAGTGGGACATGTATGGAGCTTTCACATTTTAGAAAAATGCATTTAATGGTTCATGCATTTTCCCCTTGTACTTCCTTCATAGGCGGGGCACCTTAATATTGAAAATAATAAAACCTAAATTGAAGCAAGATCTTTAAAAAATGCAACACAATTGAGGCCAAAACATGAAAAATCGCAGACATGTAGTTCTAGTACCATAATTATTAAGGTAATTAAAAACCCATACAGCATTTCATTTTCTTATTTCCTAAATACCGATCTGAAATGGCCAAACCGCAAAATAAGTAACATTATTTTTTAATGGCAATTTTAAATAGGCATGTATAAGTAAAAATGTTTTACAGTAAATAAACACAACAATCCGGTCCACCGAACTTGAGTATGTAGTAAATAAAGTAACACAAAAGTGAGCCTAGACATACCTGTATATTTACAGTTCACATTTCAAACAAAAATGTGCTTGCTAAATTTACTACCAAGCATTGTCTATACAACACTAACAAACTTTTTTTTAAACTGCAGACTTTCTTTTTGCTTGAATTCATGCTGTACTGTACTCAACACATGTGAGCATTCCCTAGCATCACTCACTTGATGCGTCGTGAGATCTGAGATGTTTACAAATATCTAGTAGACTACATGTGTTAGTGCTGATCGTGCTGTTTGTTCAGTAACTTGTTCACAGTGTGTTCATAAAGTTTATTCAAAGTAATCAGTCTGCATCCATTTGTTTGACTTCTACAACTTGTCATTCAAACCGGAGATGAGTTGCTATTCCTGTTGGGCTTACATTGACATTGACAGACAAGTGCAGTCACATGACCCCAGCAGACTTACACTGCCATATTGTTGGTCAAATCAACCATGGCAGCTAATGTAAAAAACGGTATCTTCCATACCAAAATGTAATTTATTTGCAGCCACAGAGGACACTTCTCACCTCCAGTCACAGGAATTAGAAATATATAATTATAAGTGCCAGATGCTTTGTGACCTCTAATGTGCACCCCCAGTGCTTTTTACTACCCTGAAAGCAATAAACTAGTTTCTTTTTTCCATTTAAAAAAACTTTACTGGCATGTTACCAGTTGAGAAGATATACATTTTTGTTTAAAAACACAGTACTCATATGAATTACATACAGTATGTCTATGTTGTTTGTATGTAAACGTTAAAACATCTTTCGTTAAATAGACTCGCAATTAAAACATATATGTGACTATCTTTGTATCGGGAGTTTAAAAAAAATGTTTGTTTTAGGAAGCCTCAGTAACTGGAATCTGTAGATTTTTTGTTCCTGTGATATTAACTTCGGCAAGTGACAGCTAAATGGTTAAACTAAGAGACTACTAAAGGACTAAAGGACTATGCTGTACAAAAATGAGCACAGCATTAACAATATGTTAAGGCACATGCATAGCGATTTCTGTTCAGTTTTCAAGTAGCCTGCATGTAGATGAATGCCGTTTTCATGATTATTTGTGCATTTAAATGTTATAAACGGATGGTTCCCTAATTTCATATTGAAGTTCAGTAAAATAATTAATGTAGCAAAATGCATTCTGTTAATGGATGTTAGTTTTTTTTTTTAATTTCAAAAGCAGTGCTTAACAGATCTAATAAAACATTGAGTATAATACATATACCCGACAGTGCTCTTCACGTGAACAGTTCTGTGAGCATCCTTTCACGGACTAGGATGAAGGCTACTAGCACTGCCCTGCAGGTCCAGTGTGCCTAACAGAACTAGGGCTGTCAAATGATTAAAAAAAGGAATTGCGATTAAAAATTTTAATCTCAGTTAATCTTGGTTTTAATCGCATATTTAATTGATACAATTACTGCATCCATCTCATTCAAATTTATTTTCATCATCATCATAAAAACAGCCCATCATAAAAACTCTGTTTTTCTTATTTCTGGATTCATGTTGTTGTCCCCTCTTTATTTGTTTACACAGAATTATACAGAAAAACTTGCATTTGTTGTTAAATTGTTTGAACCAACTGCTCAGTCACAACAGAGTCAGTTTATTATTCACCGTACTGCATTTCAAATGAAACTATATATTTTCTTATCAGTATCCGTTATACTCATATATTCATAAACTGTTTTTCATTGCTGTTTAAAAAAAAAAAAAAAGAAAATAAATGTGGTCATTGAAATAAAATTAAGTCGGTAGCTATCCACTTTGCAACAGCATTGGTAATACAGGATGTCCCACTTAAAGTAGCCAAGTAAGTATTACAAACTACAAATAAATAATACATAAATAACTCCATGATGGAGCAGCCACAGGCATGCACAGGAATCCTCGTTATTACAAACTCAGTTTATACCGGAATGTCACTCCCAACATGGACATGGACTGAATGCCAGCGTCTAACTGAAAGACTTACAGGGTTGCTTTCAAGTAGGACACCCTGTATGGTACTGTCATGATGTAGCTGCATTCACAGGCTTGCAGAGATCCTGAATTTAAAAAAAAAGTAGTCTGTCGAAACTGACAGGTTTCGTTTGTTGTTCTGTTGTTTCTGCCTACAGCAGAATAACTGCTAGAAAGTGTATTTTGAGAAGTGAAGGCGTGTTTACAGCATGCAGGTTGTACAGCTGACTAGATGCATTCTGTGATACTGGAACTAACATATTCAAGAAATAGTCTTTCTATCCAATGAACTGTAAGAAAGTTTAAAACAAATAAACCGCACAAAAGTATGTAAAAAATAAAATAAAAAAATGAACGTGTTAATTGCAGAAGTTAACTGAGATTATTGATAGCCCTAAGCAGAACATAAACAACTGATTACAGTACAGTCACAGACACAAACAGAACAGTCCAGTGGCCACGCCCCCCTGCTTGCCCTGCAGTTCTGACTGAGCTCTCAGCTGTCAGTCTCGCGCGCAGCAACACAACACAGACGCTCACCATTATAATATCTCACAGGAAAGCAGAATTGCGTAAACTCTGTATCCCTTATATGATAAGTGGGTAAACACTATATTGTCCAAATTAAAAGTAGGTAAAGGCCATTTAACTGCGTATACCCTCGACTACACCACTGGATCTAACCTTTTAGGAAGTGCTCACTACACAAATGTGTGAACTGAGTTGGAGTCCAGTCTGTCATCTTCGACAGGGTTACATGGTTATGTTTTTACTGCCCTGCTAATGGCTGAAATTCACTAAGCCCTCCTGTCTGGCTCAGTTTGTGCATTTAAATATGGGATGGTTCCCTGATTTCTCCTCAACACGCATCTGGCATTTTATAATTGAAAGTTTAACAACCGTGCTTAGTTAAGATGCCTTTGCCCGTTAATGCTTTTTAACTGCCAGTATGGCCGCACCGTCAATTCAAAGGGTGTGTACAAGAACAGAGATTTTCTTTCATGAAGCAGAAAAAGGTCAAATACAGTACATAAAATAAAAATACTGTATTTACGTATTTTCCAGGTTAAAGGAAATCTCAGATCCATTTTTTAATATACATATTTACCAGATACACCTCTTACATGCGAAAACATATCCCCCACCCCTATTTTTATCATGCAAGTTTATTTTGTAGCAACATTATCACCATTCATACTTTTCTACACAACCGTTGTTTGTCTTTACAAAATTCAGGTCACCATTTGCCCTAATTATTATTCTTCCAGCTGATAATATTACCACACAACCTATTTTTGCCTGAAATAAAGAAGACCATTTTAAATGGATGTCTCATTCAAATTTAATTTCCAGTTGTCACTTCAGCCAAGTTAGAAAAAAGGAAGGAAGAAAACTACTACTGCAACAACCTATACCGGACCGACATTTATGGGAAATCAATTGTATTCCCACAGCTATCGCAGTTATTTCAGTGGCATTCACTTTTCTTTTTTATTTGGACAGCTCTAAAAAAAAATCTAACATTACATACAAAACAAAACTGAAATATCTGTGGATATTGTATATTAGGAGAGATAGGCAAGCAAGAAGTAAAAAACAATCTTGTTCTTGCTCTTGTTCTCCTTATTGAAGAGGCACAGTATAGTAACGATGGTAAAGACAGATCCTCATGGAAGTCAACATGATTGACAAGCTCTAGGGAATACAATTTGTTTGAACTCACCTGTAGCACCTGTATTATTTTATTTTTTATTTTTTTATTTTCTTGACAGACAAATGTGAAATTAGACTAAATGAGTTGGCTTTACCTGCATTTCTGAGCCTTCTCATTTGTAAGATGTGAAAACATCGCCCCATAGGGTAACATGGCCCATTGAAAAGCTTTGAATCTCGACAGTCATGGTGGAAACATAGTTTCACTACATACTGCTGAGTTATATACCGCTTCATTGTGAGCCATTTGATAATGGGTTATGCAATGTATTTATTTATGTACTGTCAGTGGAAAAAAATGTGTCACAGGCATTCTTTTTTTAATGTATCAACTTAGACAGCACGTCAGACTGGACCCTTGAGTTTCAGGGGTGTTTTATGGGCAGCACTGAAACAGAAACACCAACAGTACTTGAACTTGATTATAGAATGCTGTACCCCATAACAAAACAATGCATGTGTGGGAAGCCCTTCAGTGCTCTGCTGAGTACTATTTGATTTTAAACCCAACAAAGAGTGCATTCATTTTGTTTCTTTTGTGACAAACAGATGTAGCTCTGTGTACTCAACTACATGAAACTGGAGCTTGGAAACTATCTGTGCTGGCACACTTTACTGGGGATGAAAGATCTTGCTTTCTGTGTCCGGACGCCTGCTTGGACAGAAATAAAAAGAGCTTCTATTGTGCAGGTGGAGAACTCGGGATCAGCTTTTTTTGTAAGTCTTGATTTTTCTATACAGATAACAGCAACCTCATAGTTGGGTTCAAAACCAGTGTAATCATCCCAGCTTTTGAACAGCCATCTAATTAGATCACATTCCTTGATTAGGGTTGCCTCAAACCATTGCAATTCATTCTGCCAACAACCCCCCAGGAAACTAATAGTATATCTGGGCAACAGTCACAAAAGAAACAAGGGCTGTACCCAGCAACTGAAGTTGAGAAATAAGGCATTTCTTTCAGTGCATGGGTAAATGTATTTCAATTACAATACCACCAAGGAGGAAGAAATCTGTTTCAGAATGGCTGTTTACGAATGGCTGCTTTGGGTAATGGGTATTTACTTTGCACAGGAAATGAAATATAATATCATTAAATAGAGATATGCAAAAACAAGAGTCAACAGATCCATCTTGCTGAAGTTTATGCACTTCATTTTTATAATGTTTGTTTTGTCATATTATCCCGATCATGGAAATGTAATTTTTCTGAAACACCCATGACTTTTTGTATTATTTATAAAGTGATCATTTGTGATTACTATGTAGAGCTGAGCTGAATAAAAAGTATTTTGATTTGCTAAATAATATTGGATTTTGCTATTGGCACCAGATTTTCTTTTCATACAGATTGTATCCTATTTATTTTCGTCTTCCTACCTCCTGTCAGCCATTTCTCACAGACATAGCTGCCAGTAGGACAATGCAATATTTCTGCCTCACGCAACTCCATTGCCAGTAATGACAGCAATGGAAAACCAAAGTCATGCAAACCGGATAACATTAAACATTGTGCCAGCATTTTGTGAAATATATTGGTGATCCCAATCACACACACACACACACACACACACACAATGCAAAATAATGTATCACCTAGACTAAACATTTTATTTATATTTTAAATGGTAGAAATGTTGCATTTAATACAAAACAAATCCTGTAAAATCATGCAAGTAAACTCCAAAGCCATTTAACCCATTTATGCATATGAATAACACCCAATAAGCTGTCATATGGTCACAACAGCCTTCAAAGTACATGTTGCTAACAAATAAAAAATCTGTCATTCTGGCATGGGTCGATGAAACAACTTTACTAAAGATCCTCTAAACAATTTTTGAATTGTGAAGCTCCCATACAGTAAGAAGACTATAATAATAACAATCCTTAACATTACTACATACTATTAAACCTGAGTTCTAAAAAACAAACCTTCCGAAATCAAATGAGAAATCCTGAATTGAATGGGAAAGAGGTACTGGGAGTAGCGGTAGGTGCTTATAATTCTTGGCTGAAATTAAAATGACCACTTATAAGAACAGATCAACCTACCCAATATAGTTTCACGAGTTTTAATAATAATTATTTATCAACAGCATTTTTCCAGTTAAATCCAATTTCCATCACAATGATAACATAATACATTAAAAGAAGATATAAAAGCTATTGCAAGACATCATTGAGAAGCCCACAGCAAAACACATGCTTTCATCTGGTAAGATAGCAATTAATGACACTGAATTTTATAATAATGTGTGTTAAATTATATTGGTTGGCATATTGTAATGGGTTACTCCAAGCAGATTATGTACTCAGAATGAGACACGTGTACCTCTTTAAAAAAAAAAATAAAAAAAAACTTAATATGGTGCTTTTTTTTTTTTGGTTTCTCAGCAGGATTATACTTATAGCAACTTACATATTGCATTTATAATTTATTATGTTTACAAAATGTACAGTATAAACAGACTAACTTGTTTTGACATTATTCAAAGATGTGTGTTTTGAAATTCCTGAGAATGTACTTTTGACAAGCACTGATGACTGATAAGCATTTCTTAATACAAGACTTGCAACGGGATTACAGGAGATAAAGAACTGTATTTCTGTCTCAGGAGGATGACAATTCACATTTAACACATGGCTTGCAGCAAGAGCTTTCAGAGTACTGTTTCTCTTGGCACTTCCATCACATTATGTATTTTCAAAAATCTAAGGTCCTAGGCAGGGCAATTAAAACTGGCTTTCAAATGGAAAAATTATGTATGCTTGAGTTGATTGCAAATATTATTTGATCCCATATAACAATAATAATAATATAGATAGTAAGGAAACTGCATCTTTGTGTTTGCCAAGCTACTATAACCTGTTCTATAGCTTACAAAAAAAAGGCTGATCAATATTAATTGATACTTTTAGGTGGAAACAATAGTTGGCATTATTTGTATTATATATACCATAATACAAGAAACAGACAGATAAAATAAATTGATTTATAGTCATAATTATGCTGCATACTTTGGCCTTCAACTGAACTGCCTTTAGTTGAAAGGTAAAGATGTGGAACATCCTTCTACTATCTTTGAAAGAAGGTCATTTGAATGTAATTCAAGGCTGAGGCTTGATGATTTAGGTTGATTCATGTTTGGCCTAAGTTAATGAGCTGATAAATTAGCAGTAAGCCACTTATCTGTGTTCATCCATGATTCCATTTCAGAGTCAGTTTGTCTAGGTCCAAAACACATTAATCTAATACAAAAGTGTAGAAGATGTCTGTTTTATCTGAAACAAAAAACACATTGGAAATGTGTCAAGGTTGCCACAATTGTTTCTACTAACTTGGCTTGTGTTTTTGATGCAAGTTTGATTCGCTTTTATTGTACCTGAAAAACACAAGCCAATTTGCCATTTGGATAGGGTAAATGTAAATAGTAGCCTAGTCTGTTGAAAGGGTTAAGATGTGAATCTGTGTAGAGTAGCGGTTATATAGTTGGAGTTAAAGTATGACTAGTTAGGGTTGAAATCCAGCCTTATCCAAATTGTTCCCGTCTTGTCCCGTAATTTTTTATTTTTTTTAAAATTCCAGGCCCATCCTGTCTCAAAAAAATCCCGTCCCATCCCATCCCGTGATAAACTGAGATCAACTTATTATTTGAAGGTACAGATATTTTCGTATTCATGTATAAAATTAGGGTTTATAGGGTTTTGCATTAAACATTACCGGTATACTACTAGTAATTTTTTAGTTTTTGTTTTTTTCAGAAAAAAATACAGTGCAAGAACAGGGTCTTTATAAGCACGATGTGCAATATAATCATGTAATATATTAATTCGGTAATATAAAAACAACTAGAGTTTTGTGCGGCAGTTTCAGTTTCGGTTTTTTTGTTAGTATCAATAATTCATGTATCAATATTCTTAACTAAAGGACTGACATAACTATACAATTATGGGTAATATGAAATATTTTAAATATCAATCGATGTTAAACGTAAGGGTTTTTATTAACCATTCCATGTTGCCAAGACGCTGATTCTCCACGGACAGCTGCTGTCCCTCCGGTCCGTCCGCGTTGTTGTTGTCGGAGTCTCTCTCCGAGTTTGAGCCTCCTGATTCGGAGGCATACGGCTCGAACCCGTACGGGAGATAATCCCTGTTTCCTCTCTCTATATCAGATCCACCACTATTTAATTCACATTCATAAGAGGTGTCTGAAACTGATAAAATTAGGCTAATCTCACTTTCCCCATCGCTGTCGCTGTCAGCCAACACTGGCAGACGCAAGGAGCGCTAGGAAATGGAGATCGCCCTCTGTGTATTTCCAGGTATTATTTTATTAATGGTAGCGCAACTAAACATAATTTGGTAAAATTAATGTGATTTTATATGTTCAAGTGAGACCTGTTAATATTATTTTGTTTGTTTATGGTAACAGTCAAGTTCCATGACATAGGCTCTTTTACGACTTTAAAGAGCCAAAAATCACTCTGTCTGCTGCCAGGTGGCAGAGTAGCCCCATTCCTTCCCATTCCTGGAAGCTTAAATCCGGTTCTTGCCCGTCCTGCCTCGCCCGTTCCCATGAGCTTCACTCCTGTACCATCCCATCCCGCAAAATTTAACACAATTTTTTCCCGTACCACGGAAGTCCCGTCTTCATGTCACTCTCTATTGGGCACCAATATCGACATTTTGATATGATATTGATGTCATTCGATTTCGATATTCATTTCCATATTGCGATATCGTGGTATAAAAAAAAAAAAAAATCACTTACGCTCGCAGATACTATTTATTGCTAATACTGCTAAAAATACGAACTCAGTATAATCAAGTTTAGTTTCTAAGATACAACAAACCCTATACATACCAATATATATATATATATATATACACACACACACACACACAATATATATATATATATATATATATATATATATATATATATATATATATATATATATATATATATATGTAGCGCATGGGGAAGGCAGCAGCAGGGCTGGTAGTTGATGTAATCACACAAGACATAAGCCATCTTAGAATGATGGTGATGATGATGACTCGAAAAATCTCCAAAATGTGTTAAAAATGTCCCGAGAATTCTCAGCTGGCTGACTTCCATCTTTCCAAATACTGTTTGTTTTCTCAACTAATCGTGTAGCACTGACAGTATTATAACACAACACAAACTGAAGGTTACAACACAAACTGAAGGTTATAGTTTCAAATCCCATGTATGCCAGACCTTTTTATATTATATTTAAAAAAAAATACAGGCAAACGTTTCATTTTAAAACATAAATAAATCATTTAATATAAATGATATAGATGTCACAATAAGTGTGTTCCCTTGTATATTTCCATGTTGACAAAACAAGTTAATTGTCATTAAAATGGGATGTCCTGTAATATACATATAATCGTGGATAAAAACTGCCTGCGGTCTGCAAAAATCTGCAAAACAACAGGAGAAAAAGAAGGAGGACATTTTTACCTTACTTTCGCGACTTATTTCTCTTATTGTATGACAGATATTGACTTACAATTTAAAAGTGAAATGGTGCTTTTGGCTGACTTACTTTTGTTGCGCCAATACCCTGAAAACACGTAAACTATCCTTGCTGTATAGAGAGTCTATGGCAGCTTTCACGCTTCACTGATAACTTGGTGTGACGAACTACCGTTTCTCTCAATTATTGTAATGGGAAATTACATTTTCATTTGACGCTTGGAATTTACACAGGGCATTACATTTTGAGAGGCAGGGTTCGATTTGACAAATTTTGAGTGTCATGCTGAATAGCTTAGAATTGATCTGAAGTATCTGAATGATAGTAATTACAAACATTTTCCATAAAGTGAAAATAACAGGGAGCCCTGACCCCTGTGATATAACTGAAGCAGTGCACAAGGGCAGTGCAACTGCTCCTCATACAAGTGATTAAGATCTAGGTTGGTATGAGCAAGGTATCAAGTTTACAGGGCGTGCAAATAACCGACGACAATTGCCGTGCTGCCCAACCCGTTTTGCTGCAATGGCTCTACAAATTTATAAAACTTGTGGTAAAAGTTGCCTCCGTGCCCGCCGTCATTGCTGTCGATGTCCGTCACCAGCACATCTGATCTACAACCCATTCACTAACTTGCTCAACGTCAGCTGGCCCGTTCTGTCACAATTCAGTTCTGTCTCATCTAATCTCGTCATGTGAGAAAATGACTCATTATTATGATGTATTATTGTTGCCATTCTTTTTACTATACACTAAGCCACGAAAAGGACGTATCATTGGTTAATATAGGGCTAACAGAGGGAGGGGTGCTATTAGTAAGACTGAGTTGAATTTGACCGCGCTTAAATTCCAGGGATTGCAGTCACAGAGTTGTTGTCTGGCAGGGTCACTGCAGTCGTGTGGTTTTTTTAAGTTCCAGGGATTTCAGTCACAGATTTGTTGTCTGGCAGGGTCACTGCAGTCGTGTGGTTTTTTTTAAGTTCCAGGGATTTCAGTCACAGAGTTGTAGTCTGGCAGGGTCACTGCAGTCGTGTGGTTTTTTTAAGTTCCAGGGATTGCAGTCACAGAGTTGTTGTCTGGCAGGGTCACTGCAGTCGTGTGGTTTTTTTAAGTTCCAGGGATTTCAGTCACAGATTTGTTGTCTGGCAGGGTCACTGCAGTCGTGTGGTTTTTTTTAAGTTCCAGGGATTTCAGTCACAGAGTTGTTGTCTGGCAGGGTCACTGCAGTCGTGTGGTTTTTTTAAGTTCCAGGGATTGCAGTCACAGAGTTGTTGTCTGGCAGGGTCACTGCAGTCGTGTGGTTTTTTTAAGTTCCAGGGATTTCAGTCACAGATTTGTTGTCTGGCAGGGTCACTGCAGTCGTGTGGTTTTTTTTAAGTTCCAGGGATTTCAGTCACAGAGTTGTTGTCTGGCAGGGTCACTGCAGTCGTGTGGTTTTTTTAAGTTCCAGGGATTGCAGTCACAGAGTTGTTGTCTGGCAGGGTCGCTGCAGTTGTATGGTTTTTCCCGACCGTGAGCAATGCCAAACCAGCAGTGAATTAAAAGAAAGAAGGAAGAAGAAGAGCTGGCTAAAGCGGCAGCTAAGTTTTGCAGAATTGATGTGATGTTCAGGTAAGAAATGGGTGTACAACAACTCGTTCCCCAATACTAACATTAAATAATAATAATAATAATAATCGCTATTTCACCGACAAATCTCACCCCCTCCCAGTCCCCTCTCAGATGTTTAAGTAGTGCGAATTTGGTCCAGTAGCCGTTTATTTATACTGTACATTTTAAAAATACAATTTTAATTTTAATGAATAGAGCAAATTACCACAGTATATATAAATCAGAATGTTCCATAGGACCACATTATACTAAATGAAGTAAATTGATCTGTACATGGACTTGTGAATATCCTTCAAATATATATATACCGTAGATATTTGAATTTACAGCTTAGTAAAAATCACCTATCATATATCACATTACACAAATATATTCTATGATCATGTGTGGTATAAGGAGATCTGATTCTATGCTTAAAATTGCAATTTTTCAAACACAACATGCAATACGCATTATAACTCCTTTTGGGTCTTCAGTGTATATAAATTGCTAATTTATATGAACACTTCAATGACCGTTGTTGGGTTATTCCTCTGAAACACCCAGGCTAAATATGAACACAATAAGTAAATCATAATTAATTTTGTTCACATTATTACACAAGTAGCTAGTAGCTATGACATGCGTTATGAAACGAGTTGGAGAGAACACTAGTAATCGAAATACAGTAGTTCTGTTTTTTAACTGGTATCGTGTGCTTTTATGAAAGGGGTTAGAATGTGTGTGCTCAAAAGCAGTATTCCACTTTTTTCTTGAATCGAGAGTCCAAATTGAACTATTCAGCAGAATTTATATTATGACCCCCAATAAATTCAAATGAAGATTGGTTTATTGTTATTATTGTTAATTATGATATATGTTTTTATTAATAATAATAATAATAATAATAATAATAATAATAATAATAATAATAATAATAATTATTATTATTATTATTATTATTATTATTATTATTATTATTATTATAAATAGTATTACTTGCTTAGCAGACGCCCTTATCCATCCTTTATCATTTTATTTTTTTGACAAAAAATAATCACTTCCATATGACCTGAAACCTGAACAAGATATATTAGCTGCTTGACGAGCCTGTGACGCAGTCATGACCCGCCCCCGAGGACATTAAAAACACTTTGGTCACAGACCTCAACGTCATTTTTCCTTCTAGCCTGCTGCAATCATGGACCTTGAAGGTTAATGGTTACAATTCTATTTCAGGGAACCATGTCAAATATGAAATGTAATCATTACTGTATGGGTAAGTGCACCAAAGCCATTGCAAGGGCAATATTGGGCAGCAGTGTGGAGTAGTGGTTAGGGCTCTGGACTCTTGACCGGAGGATCGTGGGTTCAATCCCAGATGGGGGACACTGTTGCTGTATCCTTGAGCAAGGTACTTTACCTAGATTGCTCCAGTAAAAACCCAACTGTATAAATGGGTAATTGTATGTAAAAATAATGTGTAAAAAATAATGTAATTGTATGTAAAAAATAAGGTGATATCTTGTAACAATTGGATAAGGGCGTCTGCTAAGAAGTAAATAATAATAATATTGCAGAACGACTGGAATGTTACAAGGCTAAGCTGAGAGGCTGCCTTGTGCGTTACCATACGGAACCCCAGTAACAGTAGCTAGGGCGAAAAAATTGAGGGAGAAACTGACCCCTATGCCTGTGTTGTAAGGGTCGACTGAAAAAAACAGGGTTTTGAGGATCCACGACATTAAGGCTGGGACCAAATTAAAACTTTGACAACCCGCTAATCGCACTTAACAAAATTGTATTTAATAGCGTTTTCTTTTTAGTAGAAGAAATAAGATACTTCCAAAAAAAAGAAAATGCTATTGAATACAGTTTTGTTAAGTGCGATTAGCGGGTTGTCAAAGTTTTGATTTGGTCCCAGTCTAAGTCAGTAGAAACAAGTAAAGGTATGGGGAGTAGCCCACACCGCTGCATTGCAAATGTCCTTGGCAGATGCACGCTGGATAAAGCACACGAAGTTGCCATGCCCCTGGTGGAATGGGCAGTGAGCTTTTCTGGAGGGAGCAAGTTGGCCATCTCATAGGTAGTCCTGACTGTGTCTGCTACCCATTTGGGCAGACCCTGTTTTGACAAGGTTTGACCAAGGGATTTAGCCTCATAGCAGCCAAAAAATTGTTCGGACTGCCTCCAACTTTTTGTCCTGTCAACGTAGTACGCTAGGGACCACACTGGGCAGAATGTATGGAACTGTCACTCCCTGTCAGACTGGAATGGAGGTGGATGGAAAGCTTCGAATTCCACAGACTGACATGACATGGAATGCCGAGAACGTCTTCGGCAAAAAGGTAGGATTGGTATAGAGCGTAACCTCTGTAAAAATTAAGCAGGCTTTCGCAATGAAGGTTTGTGGAGGTGATAGCAAGCAAGAAAGCAGCTTTGAGCGATAAATATTTCAGCTCAGCTGAATGCATGGGCTCAAATGGAGGCTTCCTGAGTGCATTAAACACCACGTTTAACCTCCAGCGAGGAACAATGTTCTTCATAGGCGGTCACCCTCCATCTAGTTGAGGAGCTGAGCCTCCACTACAGACTGGCGTGCTTCGCTTATCTGCCAGAGGGAGATGCAGTTGCAGAGGTGGAGATGGAATGGTGAGGAAACAAAAATGCAAAAGAAAAATATAAGGGGCTTGACTTGGGGTTTAAATAGCAAGCTGATTGAAAATTAGAAGGAGGACGAGCACTTGCTCCTGTCCCCTGAACTGCATGGACTGTAGATGTTGTTATGTGTTAACCCTAACCCTACATTACATGTTATTATAGTAATGCGATCCATAGTTTTTGTTATTAAGCCTTTTTTAAAAAAAAAGCATAGCTGTACCATAATTAAAATACAATCCTAAAGTAGGTTTACTATTTAGATCTAAAACCAAATGCTGTAAATACTTTGGTTTATTTATTCAGCTAATGATAACGTTATAGTTGTTTAATGGAAATTATTTCATTACGTTATCATGTAAGGCTTTTTAAATAAAGCTGTTTTTTTTTCAAATGGGGGTTTGGTCAACAGATGTTACAGGTTGGTGTTTTACATTTGCATAAAGACATGTTTATGACTGTAGATGGGTTAATAAAGCTTTGAAGCACTTGAAACATGTCTTTTGAGTTGCAATAGGGTTACTTTTTATAGAAGCATTATTTATCAATAAATAAACTAGCCACAGTTTGCAAGATTAATTAAAAGATGTAGCATGCGATGAAAGAAAAAAAAATGGCACAAGAAACTACTTCATAACATTAAACAAGAAATGATGAAGGTTCCTGTAGATAAAATGATATTTAAAAGCAGTCATGAATGAAACTACCTTAAGGTCTTGCCTCTTAAATTTTGGTTACCCAAAGACAGATTCTCTCACATGCAATAAATACACTTGTGTTATTGTTGGAATAACCGTATTTCACAGAGCTAATGGTGCTTCCACTGGAGCTTGGGAGAAAAGGGCTTTTTGGCTTGTGTTATTTCTCAAGCTAAAATACATTTCACAAATGAATCAAGAATAAAACTACCTCAAAGATTGCCTGTAATTTTATGACCTGGACTGATTCCTGTTTGGGTTAAATAATACATTATATTCATAGAGGAACTGAGTAAGAATGCTTTAGCATTCTAATGTTAAATTCCAATTTTAAATTATAACCAACACCCAAGGAAAAGTGCTCCAAGGCTGCACGGCAAGAAACATCAGCAGTATCTAATGACACTCATGGACGATCATGAACACAGCGACATTATAGGAATGAAGATGAGTTTTTTTTTTCTTCTTGCAGAAATTCTCCATTTGCGCCTCTACACAAAAAACATGATAATATTCTGCTGCAGTTTCAAAGATAATCCCTCACTTTGTTTCAAATTAAATGAGTACATTAGTAGTTTAAGTTTTAAGTTTCACAATTGCTTAGCTTCTGCATAATACTGGGATACTGATTACATAATGTGGTTTCAATTGAACTAAAATACTGTAAAATACAATGGGCCTCATTCACTAAACAGCGGTAAATGACCAGAATTACCGTGTGGCAGGGGGAAGCCACACCGCGCACAAAAATGAACCAGCGGTAGCTCTATTCACCAAGCTAATTATATGCACAAATAAAGTGAGCTAAATGATTTATTTGCAAGTTGTCACATCACGTGGAATTATTCACAAGGTTTAGACACACTTTATTATAGTGTATAAGGATGCTCGAAAGAAAGATTACGTTCTGAGTTTGTCACAATGAGCATAGGAGGAGAGGAGGAGAGGAGAGGAGAGGAGAGGGTATCTTGCTTGACCCAAAGACTCACAGCATCCTGTGAGGCAGTCAAAGTGGAGAAAGTAATTGTTAATGGAACCTTTATGTTTAACTCTGCAAATCAAATAAATATTTGTTTGTTCAAAAGTCAACGAAGCACTTGCTCAGTCAATTAAAACGTCACTATTTACATTTCAAAAAGTGTTTGGTGAAACATCACTTTTTTAATTTTAAAAAAGTGGTGTCGTTTGATTGCTTGTATCATGTTTCCTTTAGGCTTTCTGACGTTAAAAATGTGACTGCAGTATATTGCTATATGTGTAGAAGCCAGATGTTCAACACATGAGGCTCAAATAAAACCCACGTTTGTAATAACTCATGTATTTTTTGTCTCGCTCTCAATAAAACGCAATTTGTCAAGGCACCGACTAGAGGGGAGGCATGCCTTGATTTAGTCTTTTCAAATAACAAAGACAGAAAAACTAAAACAGAGGTCAGAGAGCCATTGGCAAACTCAGACCACAACATGGTCTCATTTGAAGTGTTTTTTAAAACCCCCAAAGTAATGACTAAAGCTAAGGCTTACAAGTTTAGTAAAGAAAACTATGAAGGTATGAAACAGAGACTAACAGAAGTAGATTGGAGTAAAATAGAGAAAACATCCACAGAAAAAGGATGGCTGTAAAATGTAGTACTAGAGGCGCAAAACAATTACATCCCAAAAGTAGATAAATCTAAATCTAAAACAAAATGGCCAAAAAGGTTTAATAGATTAATTAAAAAAAATATTCAGCAAAAAAAAAGGCACTTTACAGAGCGTTTAAAAGGGACCAAAAACAAAGTACACAGAAAGAGTACTTGGAACTGCAAACACAAGTCAAAAAGGAAGTTAGAAAGGCCAAGAGACAGATAGAAATCAATATTGCTAAGGGGGCTAAAACCAATTCCAAAATGTTTTTCCAATATTATAACAGCAAGAAAACATTCAAAGAGGAGGTTAAATGTCTAAGAGACACAAATGGCAAAATCATAGACGAATAAAAAAAAGCAAATATATTAAATGATTACTTTTCACAGGTTTTTACAAAGGAGGACAGGGACAACATGCCCCACATGTCGACCTGTTCCTATCCAGTTTTAAATAACTTTTGCATAACAGAGGCAGAAGTGTTAAAGGGACTAGGAGCTCTTAAAATAAACAAATCCCCTGGGCCGGATGAGATCCTTCCAGTAGTACTCAAAGAAATGAAAGAAGTTATTTACAACCCACTAACCAAGATCATGCAGCTCTCTCTTGACACATGGATTGTACCAACAGACTGGAGAATTGCAAATGTAATACCGATCCACAAAAAGTGAGACAAAAAAGAACCAGGTAACTAAAGACCAATAAGCCTGACTTCTATTATATGTAAACTTATGGAAACTATAATAAGATCCAAAATGGAAAATTACCTATATGGTAACAGAATCCTGGGAGACAGTCAGCATGGTTTTAGGAAAGGGAGATCGTGTCTAACTAACCTGCTTGACTGCTTTTGACAAAGTCCAGTTTAAAAGATTAATTTTCAAACTAAACACAGTAGGGATTCAAGGAAATGCATGCTCATGGATTAAGGAGTGGTTAACATGTAGAAAACAGAAAGTACTGATTAGAGGAGAAACCTCAAAATGGAGCGTGGTAACCGGTGGTGTACCACAGGGATCAGTATTAGGTCCTCTGCTATTCCTAATCTACATTAATGATTTAGATTCTGGTATAGTAAGCAAACTTGTTAAATTTGCAGACGACACAAAAATAGGAGGAGTGGCAAACACTGTTGCAGCAGCAAAGGTCATTCAAAATGATCTAGGAAGCATTCAGAACGGTGCAGACATATGGCAACTGACATTTAATAGAGAAAAATGTAAGGTACTGCACGCAGGCAATAAAAATGTGCATTATAAATATCATATGGGAGATATTGAAATTGAAGAAGGAATCTATGAAAAAGACCTAGGAGTTTATGTTGACTCAGAAATGTCTTCATCTAGACAATGTGGGGAAGCTATAAAAAAGGCCAACAAGATGCTTGGATATATTTTGAGAAGTGTTGAATTTAAATGAAGGGAAGTAATGTTTAAACTTTACAATGCATTAGTAAGACCTCACCTAGAATATTGTGTTCAGTTCTGGTCACCTCGTTACAAAAAGGATATTGCTGCTCTAGAAAGAGTGCAAAGAAGAGCAACCAGAATTATCCCGGGTTTAAAAGGCATGTCGTATGCAGACAGGCTAAAAGAATTGAATCTATTCAGTCTTGAACAAAGAAGACTATGCGGTGATCTGATTCAAGCATTCAAAATCCTAAAAGGTATAGACAATGTCGACCCAGGAGACTTTTTTGACCTGAAAAAAGAAACAAGGACCAGGGGTCACAAATGGAGATTAGATAAAGGGGTATTCAGAACTGAAAATAGGAGGCACTTTTATACACAGAGAATTGTGAGGGTCTGGAACCAACTCCCCAGTAATGTTGTTGAAGCTGACACCCTGGGATCCTTCAAGAAGCTGCTTGATGAGATTCTGGAATCAATAAGCTACTAACAACCAAACAATATAGGCTGAATGGCCTCCTCTCATTTGTAAACTTTCTTATGTTCTTCTTCTGTTCTTAAAAACAAAAAAGGGAGAACTTGAGAAAAGCGTGGGTTACTTCCAAAGGGTCAGGAACAACATGCTTCTTTAGGGATGACCACAGATCCCTTACGTATCTCAGATGTCAACATTGTCAATGAAACATTTGAGATGGTGGCTTGGGGTTTGGTTGGGTTCATTTCTCAAAAAACATAGATTTGTCCCTGATGTAAAGAAATACATTTCTTGTTTCAAGTCTATATGGCCAGTGATCAAATGTGTATCTCTCTCAGCAGACCATTGTATGGCCCACAGCTTTTCAATAACACAAAGTGTAAGATAAACTTGACAGATACACTTTTTGATAGTCTCAGAACCTATAACCAACCACTCCATAATCTGATAATCCTCAAGTGAAACATTATGGATGGGGAACCATTATGGTAGTGTCAGTCTTGCTTAAAAGGCCAAACAGTCTTTCAAGCAGGTTGCATGTATCTTCTAGATATCCAACCTAATTGTATTTCCCCCCTGGTTTCTGAAAGCCCTGCACCACACAAATAAACACATCCCGAGACAGTTGTCACCTTGAAAGCCACTTTCTGGGTTATAAACACAATTTTAAATACAATATTGTGCTTTATTAGTGTTTTTTTTTCAGTGACCCCAAGGTTACATACACTATAATGAGAACACTAGCAAATGTTTTCCTGTCACTTTAATGCCTGTAAGCCTAAGCAACTGTAAATTACCCTGTTTTGTGTTAACCTTTGATGCTTTCTCTGGGAACACTTCACCAATGTATCATTTTGAAACAGAGACAACCAAAGTAGACACATCAGTGCAATGTTTGGTGTTGCATTTGCTTTATGGACTGAGACCACTAAAATGCACTGTATGTAAAAAAGGCAGAAGGGTGACCATCTCATGTGACAATTGTATTAAATATTAAAAAGGAAGCTTCAACTAACAAATTAACACAAACTTTTAAAAACTGGACTTCTTTAACTGACTAATTAAAAACATGAAGATGCTGGCACATTTCTGTAGAATCAGGGCATAACTTGGAATTTAAGATTTGTAAAGGGTACAATTTATCTATATTTAAATATCAGTTTATTATTTGGCAGACGCCAGCTTCATGTAATACTGCTACAACAAAAGCCTGAGGCTTTGTATAATTAATTATTTAAAAATATTTTAATGGGTTAAGTTTTGTATGCATTAAACTTTTCTAGAATGTGACCTGATACCAC
The DNA here is from genome assembly GCA_030684275.1 of Acipenser oxyrinchus oxyrinchus. Classification (NCBI taxonomy): domain Eukaryota; kingdom Metazoa; phylum Chordata; class Actinopteri; order Acipenseriformes; family Acipenseridae; genus Acipenser; species Acipenser oxyrinchus. The sequence goes on along the minus strand of CM060247.1, from coordinate 38,270,446 downwards.
TATAGCTTTCCGACTAATGATTTGATATTTATATTGAGTATATCTACACTATAATCATGCTATTGTCATTCTATAAACATAATCATATACATGAAAAATGTGCACTTGCATGATTTAACTACACACATTACTAACCTAATTTTTAACTTTCCCAGAAGACCAATAAAGAGATTTCACAATTTGAAAGATGACACGTTTCTTCATTAGACGTCTTTTTATGCTACATTAAAATGAAGATCTGATTACACTTTTTATTAAACTGCTTAAAGGGAATTATATCTATGTAAACCAGTGTAACGTGGTGTATGCACTTTCGCTTTTTATACAATCCCCAATGTGGAGATCTAAAACATTTGTATGTACAGTGCTATGCAAAAGTCTTACACATGTTGCATTTTTCTACTCAGATGCATTATGAGCATCACCAATGTACTCAAAGCCTCCACTAGTGTTTTCTGCTATTGTAACAAACTTGACTTGCATAAAGAAGGGAAAACATAGAATGAAATAGCTCGCATCACTCGATTTTCAAGGTGTGGTATCCAAAGCATAATCAACAAGTACAGAGAAACATCATCTGTAATTGACAAACCCAGGACGGGAAGACCCAAAAAGTTAGTCTTGTTCCCCTTTCTTAACAGAGGTATTCTTCCTGCAACACATCCTTTAAGTCCTGATTTCAAGAGTGACCTTCATACTGTTGATTTGACGGACAACGACACCTGTGCCTTCTGCTAGTTCTGTTGTCAATTCAACGCTTGTCTTCTTTCTATTCCTTAAGGATATTATCTTCAAGTATTGCTGTGAACAGGCTGGCTGTAGGGGTGACATCAGGCCAGGAAATGAAAGCAAGACACACAGCAACTGCGGGCGAAACCAAGGCAATTGTGCTCAGCTCTTTTATTAAATAAACAAAATAAAAAGGTTTAACAAACACAAAAAAGCTGTACAAACAAAACGGCGAGGTGGCCAAAACAAATAGACAAACACAGTGGATGAATACTAAACAAAGAAGTACCATGCTGGTGCTTCCAACACGAATAGCAATTGTTTATATTATTAAATTATTTCTCCTCTCGCTCTGTCCTGTTCTCTCCACACTGAACACACAACCCCACGTGCGTGAAAACGGATTCTTTTTGTGCAGCTGTACTGAGACTCGATTGCTAATCAATCATTCAATTGGAATCTCGGTACATCTGCACGTGAACTAATTGTGCTCCCTGTGCTTCCATACTAATACCCACTTTAATCTGCACGTGGAGTGATTGTGCAATCCTTGTGCCTAAATACAATTATACACTTTACATCACCTGTGCTACATAATCCACACTCTGTGTACCAATACCTACACCAGCAATAACACACCACATACAACATATAACACAAAATACAGTTATACAGCTTTTTGGGCCTTTCAGTCCTGGGTTTGTCAATTACAGATGATGTTTCTGTGTACTTGTTGATTATGCTTCAGATACCACACCTTGAAAATCAAGTGATGCGAGCTATTTCACTCAATGTTTTTCCTTCTTTATGCAAGTCAAGGTTGTTATAATAGTAAAAAACACTAGTGGAGGCTTTGAGTAAATTGTTGATGCTCATAATGCATCAGAGTAGAAAAATGCAACATGTCTAAGACTTTTGCACAGCAGTGTATATGTAGTTTTATGCTCGAAATTGCTTTGGGAAAAGAGGTTTACCATTTCCTCTGTGTCTGCAAAAGCTTGCAGTTTTGAAATTTGACACAGTAATAAATCAATGAAGATTAATGCTTACAATGTTTGCCAAACAAACATGTTTTATCTCTATTATTATTATTATTATTATTAATAAACACTGATCTCTGTTTTGTGTTGGAAAGGATAAGTGGAACAGTTGAAAAGAAGCTGGATAAATTTGGGGACATTATGTACGCATATGGAAGTGAGAGGTTTGGAGTTGAAAAAAGGAAGGAAAAAGGAAAAACTATTCCTGGAAAGTCTAGACGGCAGCAGGAGATTGAACGCTTAGTTAGAGAAAGGAGGCAGCTGAGGAAGCAATGGAGAAAAGCAGAACAAAGTCAGAAGGAGGTACTGAATCTGTTACAAAGGGTCATAAAAGATAAGCTTGCAACATTGCACAGAGCTGAGCGCCTACGGAAACGCTACAAAAAGAAGGAGTGTGCGACAACTAACTTTTATAAAGACCCATTCAAATTTGTAAAGAAGTTATTCACCAGTGAGAAAAATGGCACACTAATGGCACATCTTTGACCAGACATTGTTTTGTGGTCTGGATCAGCACACCTTGTTCATCTGGTAGAGTTAACAGTGCCATGGGAAGATGCAGTGGATGAGGCGTATGAGAGAAAGAAACTTTGGTATGCTCAACTAGGTGCTGAGGCGGAACAGCGAGGATGGAGAGTCTGGGTTTACCCAGTGGAGGTGGGTTGTCGAGGATTTGTGGCACACTCTACAACCCGGTTTCTCAGAGATGTCAGATTCAGTGGCCATGAGTTGCGTAGCACAGTGAAGAAGTTAACTGAAGCAGCAGAAAGGAGCAGCAACTGGCTGTGTTGAGACAGAAAGATTCTGGCTGGGGACCTCAAGCACAATAGAAAGAATGGGTAAGTAAGCTGGGCTGAGTTGAGTGGGGGACGAAGGTGGGTGAAACTGGGATGCCAGAATCACTGTCGACGAAACACCGAGGATGGAAGGTGCCCACTTGAAGACACCAGAGATGTACCCTACTTAGCTGATGCGCTGGGGAGACCATACTGTGGTTGATCCCCGGAGCCAGTATCACAGCCCTTGTGTGTACTGATGTGCTGGGGAGGCAAAATAAGCTGATCCCTGGAGCCAGCATTATACTTCAGCCATCAACAGAAGGATATCTACATCATCAGACGGAAGGAAACGCAAATGCATGGAGATGCAGATGGATCACATTAGTTTACTGTAAAACTATGTCTTAGTTGGCGTTTATCTTGGCGAGAGGTGAGTTCAAATCAGAATGAAGTTTTAACATCTACCCTCATGTAATGGAGATCATTTATTCTTGTTGTTATTATTATTATTATTATTATTATTATTATTATTATTATTATTATTATTATTATAAGGTTTTATTTAAATTTTAATCATTTTATGTACCCCTTTAAATGGCAGAGAAGTGAGAAATCATTAAGGCTCTTTCAAGAATATTTTTGTTAAGTTATATGGTTTGAATTGTTATAGACTATTCTTTGCAGTCATTTAGCCAGACTGTATTTTGGCTGTTGTATGAACCAGCATAATCTGATCCCTGGGACATGCAAGGGTGATCTCACAGTCATTGTCTCGAAGAGGTGGTGACTGCTTGTCCTGAAGTGATTAACATATCTTCAATGGTACATACCCACCTTTGATTTAGTCCCCTGTGAAAGGCGCGACAAATTTTTCCAAATTCTGCAACAGAAATTCTTGAATTCTACGGTAGCCTTTTAAAAGTTAAAACCACCCGGTTCTTTGTTAATTTCTTTTTTTTATTTAGGGCTGTTTGAAACCACAAAAACATTTATTGAAACATTAATAACTTTTATTAATTCCAAAAACAAAATCGTGAGGCCACTGTCAGCAGTGAGAAAAGTCAAATAAATTATGAAATAAATACTGGTATTTTGCAGTTTTAAACCTTTGCTGCTACGAGGCAAAAATACTTTGAAAGTGAGCAACTGCAACTAGAAACAATTCTGAAAGTATTTTGATCAATTCCCTCAAATGTCAAATTCCTTCAAATAGTGTTGATTCTGAATAAAACTTACTGAAAGAAAAATAAAAATACATTTAAAAAATGTTCTCCATTTTCTCAGGACTGTGTGTCAGGTGTTTAAAGTCTTGCTTCTCTATTGAAACAGATGGCTCTGATAATTTCTTCAGAAACGACATTGCACGGTCTGCAAAACAGTTTACCCCCGTCCTCATACAAGAATCTCGGGTATTCCCCAGCACGACCAGCTGCTGTTTTATTTCCTAAGTGGCTTTTGTCTCCAGACACATGTTTGCTCTTAATAGATTTATCCATGTTAGCTCAAGATTTTAATAGCCACAGCACGTCAGTGTCTAAAATGAGTGGTTTGCTTTTCCTAAGAGTGGGTTGAGCAAGATAAACAAAGCATAGGTATTATAAAATCTCACTGTGCCACCTTGTGGAATGTTTAAAAAACTTGAATTTGTTCTTATGAATACTAGTTAGGCTTGTTGCCATGGAAAATCAATAATTCTGCAACCCAGGGTGCATTCCGTGAAATCACACCGCGGTCTGTGATCGCATTTTCACGGGAGACTATAGATTGCGTAGCTCCAGTCAGCATATTGCCAGACATTCCTCCTCTCTCATTGACATTGCTGCCCACCACATAATGGTGCCACTCCTATTTCAAAGGGCCAGTCCTTTTCTCAAGCAAGACAGCCACATCTGTATTGTCCCAAAAATATATTTATGCCTGTATGTATGAGTCACAACCAACCTTCGAGTCCTGGAGAGAGAATGCTGCTGTTCAGTAAAAGTAACTTGTATTTCGTTACTCTCACTCAATGCATTTCCATCGATAGAGTCCTGTAGGTTTTGACTTGTAGAATTGTTTGTTCAAGATCTTTTCTGCAGCTTATGCATGTGATTATGTTCTGTACTATCTTTTGGATTTGCTTTGTTCCAGAATTAAACTGTTTTGATTGAAGATTACCTGAAGAAGACTGACTTAGATTATTATTATTATTATTATTATTATTATTATTATTATTATTATTATTATTATTATTATTATACATGGTGAATGATAATTTTGCAATAAACTTTGGTGATTTACAGTCTTATTTTACATGGTGGTGGCACAAAACCCATATTAAATAAGATAAGGGGATGGTATGGGACACAATAAGCATATAGTAAGACCTCATCTAGAATATTGTGTTCAGTTCTGGTCACCTCGCTACAAAAAGGATATTGCTGCTCTAGAAAGAGTGCAAAGAAGAGCGACCAGAATTGCATCTGTGTTTAAAAGGCATGTCATATGCAGACAGGCTACAAGAATCAAATCTATTCAGTCTTGAACAAAGACGACTACGCGGCAATCTGATTCAAGCATTCAAAATTCAGAAAGATAATGTCGACCCAAGGGACTTTTTTGACCTGAAAAAAGAAACAAGGACCAGGGGTCACAAATGGAGATTAGATAAAGGGGCATTCAGAACAGAAAATAGGTGGCACTTTTTTTACACGGAGAATTGTGGGAGTCTTGAACCAACTCCCCAGTAATGTTGTTGAAGCTGACACCCTGGGATCCTTCAAGAAGCTGCTTGATGAGATTCTGGGATCAATAAGCTACTAACAACCAAACAAGCAAGATGGGCCGAATGGCCTCCTCTCATTTATAAACTTTCTTATGTTCTTATAATACATTTAGTGAGACCTCCCATGGGATGTTACGCAATTTAGACTGATGACCTTCAGAAAGCAGAGGCTCTTGTGTGAAGAGACAATTATCAAACTCCACCCTCCAAATTCACGCCCTACCTCGCCCCCAAATTTATTTTAATAAAATAAAAAAAAATAGTTTAAAATTAATTGTTAAAAAGTAATCATGTTTTATGATTTTTTTTTTTTTAAATTCGGTTTTATAATGTTATTCTCAACACGTCTTCAATGGTTAAAAATAATCACGGCTAGTTCTACAATCTCTGTCTGTTATATTACCATGTATATTATCTCAACCATACTGGACTATACGGCATCCAATTGAACCACTACTTGCATCAGCTAGTACTTGCACTGCTCCATACCTTGCTGCATTCAACTACTGCTCCTAACTATAACTACTTACCATATGATTTTACTCTTATAGGTAACTGTACTCATGTTTTTTTGTAATTGCTCTTACTTGAAATCATGCTCATCCATTTATCATACTTACTACCTGCTCTTACTGGACTTTACTCATATAAGCAAATATTTACTATAAGTTTTAACTGTTCTTAGTCGAACTTGCTCTTATAATTTACTGTATTCTTTATTTTGCTCTTACTTGAATGTGATCCTATTGTACTTTCATAACTGCTGTTACCTGTATTATGATATTCTGTAATGTGATATTTTAGAATGTGATAACTTGTAATGTGATATTTTATAACACAGTACTTTGTACTGTGATACTTTGTACTGTGATACTTTGTAACAATTGTAGGTCACCCTGGATAAGGGTGTATGCTAATAATAACACAAACTGCACATATAAAACTGTAATCTGTAATCTTAGGATTCTGGTGACATTAATAAATCACTCATTAATAAGTCACCACACACCCTTGATAGAATTACCTTTGGTTTATTATGCACAGTTGGGTGTTTATTATTATTATTATTATTATTATTATTATTATTATTATTAATAATAATAATAATAATAATAATAATAATTACTGATTGTATTTGCTACAGGGTTAAGGGACCAATTTTGGGATCATATATTTTGTAATTGGTTTCCATTCTTATTATATTTTTGGCATTGAAACCACAGCATTATCAGCAATGACAACAATGGTATAACGTTTCATAACATTTGGCCATCAAACTACCACCCCATTCATGCTATCATGAAGAGACATTACATATCTGAATTTCTTTTTTTAACTGTCCAGGTCCAATAAAACACACACACACTCTCTTAGGCTTAGGCTGCCTACCAGTTTAAGAACTACACTGCATCACTCCACAAAGCAAGAATGGCAGTAAGGGTGTTTTGATTCATTTGCAGACCTGTGCCATTAGTAGTATCTTAACATGACTGAGTTATCCCAAGCTGACCACACTCTGCAGGAATTCAGTGGATTAAGGGGCTTATCTATCTTACTATTTAATATCTGGTCTGACAGCCTCCTGATGTTCTGTAATCAGAAGGTCGGGAAAAAAGCTGGGTTATTAATAGTTGTTGCTCCTATTGCTTTGCACAGGAATTGGTCACTGGAGTCTTACAAAACAAAAGCTGTATCCTTATAATTTACTGAGTTGTCCCACAGACAAAACATGAACCACTCTGCATTATCTTGAAAAATGTAATATAGATGCAAATGTAATATAAATAGTACTTATTATAGTTACTATACTGTACATCACCATTATGTAGCAGTATGCCAATGCAATATTTATCCCCTAACATTATAAAATACCTATTGTGCATACAAAAAAGTATGGGTAGATGCTCTTTTTATAAGGTATTTTTATAAGGTAACAACTCTCAAATTCCAATGCCAAGGGTGTCAGAAGTGGTTTAGTTGTGCTGAACCTCACAACCACATCCAAGTCTGCCTCCCCCTGCCAACATATTAATGTAGGGGAATCAAAGCTTGCTTCTCAGTGACTGCTGTTATAAAATTGTCCATGGCAACAAACAAATTGTAGCCACTCCCACCCTCCCTCTGTGGCTTGGTAGACGAGAATATTTTAGATCTGAATAACTTCAAGGATTCACAGTCACCACTGATCATTATTAATATAAAACAAACATACAGAGAGACAGATACCCAGATACTATTAACAGTATTAAAGACCTGTTACTAATAAAGCTTCATGCTGGTCGGTAGAACTGTAATGTTTTACAAGGTGAAATATGACTGAGTGCTCTTGACAGTATCTTGGCAAGCAGTTGACTCATGGGAGAGTTATTTGACCAGCACACTAATGGTTGACCCCAGAGGTCCATCGTATCTGTCATCACATTTAAACAGTGTTTTACTGCTACAGCTAAGTGTCTTCCCTACAACAACTCTTACAAAGTAAAGATTTATTTTTCTGTTCAGAAATGTTTAAATCTTTCAATACACATAAATATGATTGGGCAGAGTAGTTGATGTATGTATTTTTTAGATAGTCTTTACAGTTTCCAATGCCTAATAACTTAAATGTTTGAGTTTTTTAAAATATTTTTTTTAATCTTTTTTTTTTCTCATTTGTGCAGTGTGTATAGGTGGTGGGTCTTTTAAAAACTAATATGATATAGACCCACCCCTCGTTATATCGCCCCTCGCTATACTGTGGATTCGGATATATCACGGTCCTGGAGTTGGCTCCCCATTTTTACTGTATAACTGCCTTAGCTGCAATATACATAGGCACTTAGAATTACTGTTCATTTTATTTTGTACTGCACATCACAAACAACAATATACAAAACAATTAAAAATAAAGCATTCATATCGTACTGTTATCATATACACACATATTGCACAATAACACAAAGCAAATTAAATATCTACTTGCTGAAGCGGTTTTTATTTTAGCCAATGAGGTGTTCATGTGTGGCAGCAATGCACTAACTAAAGTCACAAGGCAGTGATGTCTGCTCCCTAGCAACAAGCCTCCTATGTTGGGAATGGATTCTTTCAATGAAGCGGGTTTGTGCATTTGAGAAAGGAGAGGAAGACTATTGGAGACTGAAGTTGATGAGAAGCAAATTCCCTCTGTTTTTTATGAATTAAAACGGCGTGCTGCTTTTTATACGAAAAATGAGAGAAAGCGGGTTGCGTCGAGGATTTATACTGGACTCTGACGCCCCCGATAAAATGAGGGAGTGGTTGTACAGTATTTGTTAGCCTGTTTGTTTTTCTATGGGTCTCTTGCTATATTGCTGCCCTCGATATATAGTGGATTTATATTGGACCCCGACACCCACGATATATCGAGTTGGTGGTGTACTCCACATCAAGCTCACCCACAAAATAACTCCAATGAAGTTAAATCTTTCCATCTATACAGCATCTATAACATTTATTGTCAGAGTTGAGTAGTAAACTGCCTTTATATTTCAAGGGTGTTTTTCTGAACTGCACATCTCTCTCTCTCTCTCTCTCTCTCTCTCTCTACATATACTGTATATATATATATATATATATATATATATATATATATATATATATATATATATATATATATATATATATTACAATACTTATTTTGTATGAATAATGTCCCTTATTGCTCTGTCACATTGCAGAAAAAAATGTCATGAAATGACAGGTAACTTGTCATTTTAATATGTCTGTGTTAGAAGTGATTGCATTTCTGCAGAATTCCATTTTGGACATGAGATTAGTTTCACTTTTTCAAGTTCTGCCATACGGTATAATAAAAATGATCCAGTAATTTAAACTTAAAGTCCGGAGAAGAGGTATGAATGCTTTGAACAGTTATGAGACACTGGAGATCTTATTAACTGTAATAATTATTCCACACGAGTCTCCTGTGTTCAGCAGACAACAATGGAAACAGTTTAAAACAAATAACCAACACTCCTCAAGGTTTGCTTCTTTAAATTGACTTGACTGCATATGCATGTCATTGCATTTGAACTTCAAAACCAGCTGTGCACAGAGGAATAGTATATACTGCAGGAAAAATATAACATGAAAAGAACGAATCATATGTTAATCTATAATTGTTCAAAAATGGCTTCTTCAAGGTAAGCACAAGCCCTACAGGGTTGTTTTTCTTGTTTTATTTTAATGACTGGTAGACAGTTTTGTGATTATTATAATTTACTATTAAATTAAAATAAAGCCTGGTATACTCATCCCTACTGGGGGCACAAGTAGAGATTAGTGCAGAGCAGTTATATGCTAAGGATATTCTGAAACATTGGCCATTTGATTAAAGGGTTATACTAAAAATTCCCTCCCTGGGTCATCAGAATTAATTAACTTATTTTATTGCTCCATTGGGACAAAGTGTTAAAAGGTAATTGATTTGTCATTACAACAATCAACAAGTGAAACATTACAGAAATGTCTATAGGCCATGTGTGACTGAAGAACATATCAGATCTTCTGTGGGCTAACAGAAGTTGCAAATTAGAAGAAAGTATGTGCTGTTAAATCAATTGAATTTCTCATTGAAACAGTGTGCATGCTTTAGTTGTGTAATACCTGCCCAGAAGCTACATTTGCTCCAGGACCACAAGTACCCATACGTCTGATCTGTACAAAAGGATGCATCAAAGCTTACATGTTGGTTCCTCTTAGTGTTTAGCTACTCACCAGTCATGTGCATGTGCTGTGTTTTTTGCCAAAAATACAGCAGTACTCAATCCACTGTTTATATAATTGTATTACTATTATTATAGTATATGAAAATAACAGAACCACCTTATAGCAAAAATATATTATAGGCCTAATATGTGAAACAGAAGAGACATTATTATTATTATTATTATTATTATTATTATTATTATTATTATTATTATTATTATTATTGCAATCATTTGTTTTTTCCATATTTTCTGGTTACATATACGTTGTTTTTTTCTATCCTTTAAATAATATGTTCAATTATTTAGTTCAATTTAGCAATATGTTTGAAAGAGTAAGTAGCAGGGTTCCGAAAAATATACAGTTACACGTCTCCATGTGTTGCTACAACTGTTTAAATAACATACCTGTACTTTTTCTTTTCATTGTTAACATCCTGACAACTTTTTACATGTATAACTTTAAAGTCTATTTCAAAGTTCTTTTCAAAATGTCCTCTCTAGTGCAGTCATAGTGTAAGGATTATTGCCCACATTGTCAAACTGGTAACAAAGCAATAACTGTCTGAGTGATCTAAACAGAGGTGAATATAAATACTAACACCTCAAAATTGTGCTAATGACCATTTGGAATAAATAGCTTTGTGATTTGGTAACACTTTACACTGTGTCTCCAATTCCTGTGTATTTACATAGTAGTTACTTAGTAAATACATGTGTACTTACAGATAATTACAATGTTTTTATGCATCGTTACAATGTACTTAATGTGTACATCTTTTTGCATGATAAAACCCTCACCCTAACCTTAACCTTAAACCCCATGCATAATATGATTGTAAACATGTGTAAGTACACATGTATTTATTTAGTAATGTAAATACACACACCGGCATCGCAGCCGCTGTGTGTGCTGATGCGCCAGGGAGGCAAAATAGGCTGATCCCTGAAGCCATCATTACACTTCAGCCATCAACACCAGGCAGAAAGATATCTACATCATCATGGATCACATTAGTTTACAGTAAAAGAAGATATGTCTTAGTTGGTGCTTATCTTGACGAGAGCTGAAGCATGAAGTTTTAACACCTACTCTCATGTAATGGAATCTATGTAAATACACAGTAATTAAATACACTTATTGTAAAGTGTTAGCTGAGATTTTTTGTGAACTTGGCAGTGACTCTGATACTGTAATATTTAAAAATGGATGATGTGTTTGAAATCTGATGATGATTTGCCAGGTCTTCCTAGTATAATAATAATAATAATAATAATAATAATAATAATAATAATAATAATAATAATAATACTTCCAGATAAAATAAACATATACAAAATGCACTTTGATTGCTTATTCAAGTGTTACAGAACCTTTTGCAGTGTTTACAAGAAACACATTACATTGACTGGGTCTTGTGTTGTCCATAGCACAGCATTTTTTCCCCCCAACATATTTCCAATTGTTTGGATGTTTTTATAATAATAATAATGTGTGATTACTAATTTAAAAACAGTTGGCAATATGTTTAAAAATATAACTGAGAACGCTGATGTCCCAGGTAAGTTCTCAGTTTCAGATGCTGGTTCAGTAAAAACAGATGTTGATGGCACAGATGGTATCTGTGCCCGGAGCGCTCCTAACCTCTATGGAAATTGTTTGGAACACCCTCTCATTGTTAAAATGATTGCCTCAGCAGTGTGCAGTAGTGGTTAGGGCTCTGGACTCTTGACCGGAGGGTCGTGGGTTCAATCCCACGTGGGGGACACTGCTGCTGTACCCTTGAGCAAGGTACTTTACCTAGATTGCTCCAGTAAAAACCCAACTGTATAAATGGGTAATTGTATGCAAAAATATTGTGTAAAAAATAATGTTATTATATGTAAAAATAATGTGATATCTTGTAACAATTGTAAGACGCTCTGGATAAGGGCATCTGCTAAGAAAAATATAAAATAAATAATAATAATAACTAAAATTTCAAATTATAACATCTCTCTTTTAATATAATCTATATCCTGTGGAACAGTTGAAATGGAATTCACGTTATCTGGGATGTGGGTGAAAGCTGGGCGAAGACAAAACTGCCCGGATGGGTCACTAAAACTGTGAAACATCTTGAAAACTATACCACACGATTACTCAGCCTGTATATGTGTGTGTGTGTGTACATATATATATATATATATATATATATATATATATATATATATATATATATATATATATATATATATATATACTGTATATATACAGTACTGTGCAAAAGTTTTAGGCAGGTGTGAAAAAATGCTGTAAAGTAAGAATGCTTTCAAAAATAGACATGTTAATAGTTTATATTTGTCAATTAACAAAATGCAAAGTGAGTGAACAGAAGAAAAATCTATATCAAATCAATATTTGGTGTGACCACCCTTTGCCTTCAAAACAGCATCAATTCTTCTAGGTACACTTGCACACAGTTTTTGAAGGAACTCGGTAGGTAGGTTGGCCCAAACATCTTGGAGAACTAACCACAGTTCTTCTGTGGATTTAGGCAGCCTCAGTTGCTTCTCTCTCTTCATGTAATCCCAGACAGACTCGATGATGTTGAGATCAGGGCTGTGTGGGGGCCATACCATCACTTCCAGGACTCCTTGTTCTTCTTTACGCTGAAGATAGTTCTTAATGACTTTCGCTGTATGTTTGGGGTCGCTGTCATGCTGCAGAATAAATTTGGGGCCAATCAGATGCCTACCTGATGGTATTGCATGATGGATAAGTATCTGCCTGTACTTCTCAGCATTGAGGAGACCATTAATTCTGACCAAATCCCCAACTCCATTTGCAGAACTGCAGCCCCAAACTTGCAAGGAACCTCCACCATGCTTCACCGTTGCCTGCAGACACTCATTCGTGTACCGCTCTCCAGCCCTTCGGCGAACAAACTGCCTTCTGCTACAGCCAAATATTTCCAATTTTGACTCATCAGTCCAGAGCACCTGCTGCCATTTTTCTGCACCCCAGTTCCTGTGTTTTCGTGCACAGTTGAGTCGCTTGGCCTTGTTTCCACGTCGGAGGTATGGCTTTTTGGCCGCAAGTCTTCCATGAAGGCCACTTCTGACCAGACTTCTCTGGACAGTAGATGGGTGTACCAGGGTCCCACTGTTTTCTGCCAATTCTGAGCTGATGGCACTGCTGGACATCTTCCGATTGCGAAGGGAAGTAAGCATGATGTGTCTTTCATCTGCTGCAGTAAGTTTCCTTGGCCGACCACTGCGTCTACGGTCCTCAACGTTGCCCGTTTCTATGTGCTTCTTCAAAAGAGCTTGGACAGCACATCTGGAAACCCTTGTCTGCCTTGAAATTTCTGCCTGGGAGAGACCTTGCTGATGCAGTATAACTACCTTGTGTCTTGTTGCTGTGCTCAGTCTTGCCATGGTGTATGACTTTTGACAGTAAACTGTAAACTGTCTTCAGCAACCTCACCTTGTTAGCTGAGTTTGGCTGTTCCTCACCCAGTTTTATTCCTCCTACACAGCTGTTTCTGTTTCTGTTTCAGTTAATGATTGTGTTTCAACCTACATATTGAATTGATGATCATTAGCACCTGTTTGGTATAATTGTTTAATCATACACCTGACTATATGCCTACAAAATCCCTGACTTTGTGCAAGTGTACCTAGAAGAATTGATGCTGTTTTGAAGGCAAAGGGTGGTCACACCAAATATGGATTTGATTTAGATTTTTCTTCTGTTCACTCACTTTGCATTTAGTTAATTGATAAATATAATCTATTAACATGTCTATTTTTGAAAGCATTCTTAGTTTACAGCATTTTTTCACACCTGCCTAAAACTTTTGCACAGTACTGTATATATATATATATATATACTATTATTATACTTCTTTAATCGTGTCGTACAGGGGTTCCCAAACTGTGGTTCGTGGCGCCCAGGTGGGCCATGGGAGCAATGACATTCTATATCTTTTTTTCTATTACTGTAATAGTGAAAAGCAGGTGCCAACGTCCACTGTAATTGTAGAAAAATAAAGCCTAGCAAGGCAGTATTGGCGGACTGTCAATCAAAGCAGAAATTCACAAATCAAAGCTAACAGATTGCTTACCTGTAGGCGGGATGAAGAGCGAGAGCTCTGACAATAGGGCAGTATTAAGGTCATGTGATCGCTCTGCTGGCAGATGTAAAAAAGTGTGTTTAGTATTAATAAAATTACAATATGTCGAATCCACTACCAAAGAATACAGAATAAAAAAGGCAGCTACATGAGTTTGAATGCATTTGTACCGCGGGCTCAGTTTTGAGGTGCTGGAATGGGTTTTTTCTTTTGTAGTAATGTTTTCACACTTTTGTACTTGATAACATTCATTTAAAAATTCAATTGATGCCTATATGATGAATTCATTTTTGTGACTAATTAGCTGTTAAGATTGAACATATTGAGTACTTTGATGTAAGTTTCAATATTAACTAAATCAAGTTATTAATCAAATTGATAAATCTTGTTACATACCAGTAATTGATTTTGGATATACTGCTATTTTATTACTGGCTCGCCATCTTAAAATAACGCTAGAATATGTTTTGTTGGAAAATAATAACAATAAAAAAAAAAGTTTTTTGACTGATTCAAATTCCGCTGCAGATGGATTTATTTTCATAAGTTCTCTTTTGGTTAAGTGGCACAGCTGCTCTCTGATTTTTTTTGGGGAGGGGTGTTGCAAGCCAACTGAATGTGATTTTGCAAGTTTTATTTGATTGCACAGAGTAGTGGCGAAAAAAGTAACTTACGCAAGGCTCTCGCTTCCTTCTCTATTGTGCGCATTCATCTTTTTTGAGCATGACAGTTCAGCGTGAGAGGTAACGGCTGGACGTTGTGGTTACACAGTGTTCAGAAATTAGGATTTAAGAGTTATGTTTTTGTGCACGTTGTACTGGTTTTACTCAAAGTGATTCCTGTTCAGGTATTTATGAATGGGAATAATAAGATACATGCACTTTCTTGTTTGATGACCAAGAAAAATAACTGCATTTCTAAAATGTTCAAATTTAAATGTTTGATAAAAACGTTGTTTAGTTTTTACAATTTATTTTATTCACTAAAATTAAAGTGTTTCAAAAATGCTTACTTTCAATACATGCATATTATATGTGATTTCCATCTTTCACAATATTTATTCAAATGAATAAATGGCAGTTTAGATTAGATTTAATTATAATGTTACAGGTGTAAATATATAAAATGTTTTTAATTTGACATTTTCCCAAGGAGTGCTAATAGTGGGCCGCAGTGCTTAATGCAGCTGAACAGGTGGGCCTTGGGTAAAAAAGTTTGGGAACCCCGGTGTAGTATATGTTTCTCATTGATTTAGTGCCTTGTCCGGACAGGTTTGTCTTGGTCTTTAAGCATTTTAATGTATTAAAAAATATGAAAGTTCATATAATAATTATTTTTAATATGTAGACTTTAGTGTCAGAGTATCATGTGGTATCGTTTTTAATACCATTCACATTGTTAAGTGCCACTTTTGAACACTTTGAGCAACTGTCTCACCTTGTACTCAAACACACCTGCATTAGTTGGGTAGTCTGAGATGCGATAAATTTCCTGTTTAAATTCATTGCCTTGCGATATTAGCAATTTCAGCGTAACTCTTTTCAATTTCACAGACTTGCAAATATATGCAAGATAATCGCAGTGCAAGCAGAGTTGTATAAAAGTTGCATACATTCACTAAATCTTTGAATATCTGGACTACTGTAAAGAAAATAACACATGATCTAAATGAGCCAAGATAAAGGCAAATGGCCAAGGCTTCAAATCAATGAACTTTGCAGTTTCAAAAATATGGCCGAGACCAAAAAAATAAAAATAAAACCTTTTCTGTTATATACATTTTAGAGATTGTATACAGATTAATGTTGTCATTTAAAGCACTTTGCATGTATGCTTGTTTTAAATGTTTTGCTTCTTTTGTAATTTAGCATATTGCCCTTTAATATCCTTGACCTCTACAGTTCTCTGTGGCATAGCACTAAGGGATAGATGTACTAAAGTGTTTAGACTGTCGCAATAGTCCCAGACCAGTTGCAAACGAAGTCTAGGATGAAATGTACAAAACAAGCGCAATGCTGTTAGCAACTTTTTAGGGAATGCGACAGCAGTTTTTCTTTGTGTTTCAGCCTTAGATGAATACGTAAGTATGGGCGTTGCTGCATACATTCACAAAAATGGGGTGGAGATGCAACTATTATAATGAGAAGTACTAAAGCTGCTGCCAATTGCGACACTTACAATTGCATCAATTTGTTAACAACATTTGAAAACACGTTTTAAACAGTCACAATTAGCAAACCTTTAAAAGGCAGTATGAAAAACACTATCCCCTAACCATGGCCACTGTGATTGCAGTAAAAAGGAGACATTGTCTTCAGCAAGAATGAGTGACTTGTAGGATGAGAAGAGAAACGGTATTTTGTGCTCACATTACCCATCTGTATAGGTATAAGAAACACACCTATTCTATTAACATGCAGTTGACTTGTGATTCAACTCCCGCTATTTATTTGAAAAAATGTCGCATGACTTTCGCAATGCTAGAGATCTTGCTAAGATGATGCAACACATATTTTAATTAGTATCCGCTGCTCTCTTCATTAACATATTTTCTCTTAGTACATAAGACAAAATGCATACTTTGTGAATTGTCACAACGTAAATGCTTATTGCAGTATGTTTATGCTATGACTGGTCCATCTTTTACTATTTGGTATTTGCCCTAAATCTCTTTCAAGCCAAAACATCACTGAATATGTTTGACTTAATGCAGGTTAAGCTATTGAACAGACAGCTTGAAAGTAAATGGATATCTTTCTTTTGTTGCTTGTATGCAGAAGATCAGCAATACAATTTGGGTTTCTCTATTTTATTTTATTATCTTAATGTACTTTTCAAATCTAAAGAATACTTATTTTCTTCCTCTAAGACACAACTGGCTTCATCCACATAACCTCAGGAGGACAGATCGATTTATTTTTTTCTAGAAACCCCACCAACAAAACTATATGCATGTAAACCATTTCTGGTTTCTCAGAGGCATTTTGTTTCTATCTACATTTTTCAAGGAAAC
The DNA here is from genome assembly GCA_030684275.1 of Acipenser oxyrinchus oxyrinchus. Lineage (NCBI taxonomy): Eukaryota > Metazoa > Chordata > Actinopteri > Acipenseriformes > Acipenseridae > Acipenser > Acipenser oxyrinchus. Next base: position 38,253,279 of record CM060247.1, on the reverse strand, counting down.
TCTGCAGACACCTTTCACCTTTGCTTGATAAATCTTACGATCTTCTTGCTATGCCACATTGGTCTAATCCATGTTTCATCTCTGCAAGGTACATTTTCAGGTTTTTTTTTCATTTTCTTTTTTACTTCCTGACAAAGTTACCCATAAGGGACAATGTAATTTTCTGTAGTCTTGCCATCATTGAGATACATTAGCTTCTCTATTCAGCAGCTCTTTAAGACGGAACCTATTTCTTCCTTGGAAAATAGTAGCATGAGTTATCATTATTTCTTTTAAACTTATCTGTTTATTTATGTATTCGTTTTTATTTTAAGTTATAGCAGTGCATAGGTATTATGTCAATGCTGGCTGCCTTCATACCCCATTCTTAGAGATTATTAAAATGTTATTTGTTTGTATGCTTATTGCCAGTACACCCTGTTAAATTAAAATTGTAAACAGCTATTCATTTTCTTATTCAAAATGCTACACTTTCTCTTTTAAATATATTAATTTTACAACTTCCACAGATTACATTGAGTGAAAATATATTTAATGAAACATTGTTTGAAGTGTAGAAACTGGAAAATAGAATAACCCAAGTACGGACTTCAGCATTCACTTTAAAAGAGGTAGTTTCTCTTGTTCAAAGGCAAATTCATTAAGTTATTGATGCATTTCCGACAAGTGACCAAACTTAATACTATAAGCCGCTGTTATACAAAATGCATAAATCATGCCACTGAAACTTTACCTAAAACATTTACTTACTAATAGTAACTAAGTAAAGAAATAAATACAGTACATACATACATAACTAAATACATAAATAGCAGGGCTGACAATGCAAACCTAGCAAAAAAGCAGTCGGTACTCAACTGGTATCTTATATCTTGTACTCGCCTATCGCTGTCTTGACCTTTCTGCTCCCTCCTATCTCCAGACTATCATTTCTCCCTACACCTCTGATCCTCCACCTCTGACAGACTAGCTGTACCCCCCCCCCCTCCATTCCCCCTGCCTCCAGAGCCTGCTCCTTCTCTACCCTCGCCCCTCAGTGGTGGAACGACCTACCCACGGTTATCAGGACTGCTCAGTCCCTGACCACCTTCCGGCACCTTCTCAAGACACCTGTTCAGACAGCATCTGTAAACCCCACAACTCTCAACCATGCTGGACTATATGGCACCCAGCTGTACCAGTACTTGCACTGAACTGCTCCATACCTTGCTGCATTCAACTACTGCTCCTAACTATACCTACTTACCATATCTTGTATTTGATTTTACTCTTATAGATAACCATACTCAAGGTTTTTGTAATTACTCTTATTTGAAATGATTCAAACCCTTAACCCTTGCAATCTTCATATGACCTTGAATGACATTAACTTTTGCCTTTAAAAGCAAATAAATAATATCTTTATTGATACTGGGGTATTGCCTGTTGTGTACCAATTGCTCTACTTTGATCTTTGCTGAGAGTTGTGCTTGCCCTTGTGACACCCTATTGATATCCTATACCACAGGAGTAGGCAGTTGTTTTTGTGTTAGGACAGAATGAAGACAAAGGGGTGTTAAACCTTGTGTTCAAACAGAACCATTTTTCACTTGGAAGTGGTTCCTGTTCCACTCAAGGCAGAAGGTGGCTGAAAAAAAATGCATCACCGTTGAGGGCTTTGACTGCACTCATGCTCAGTACTTAATGTTTGTGTTCATGCTGTGTTTTTATGAACAGAAAGCACTGTACTCACTCCTCAAGGTGAAAACACGCCTTGAGTAGTTCAAAAGGCCTTGATTTAACACAAATGAAAAGCAATACAAGTATCTAAATGCTCAAATGCACAAGAAATTAATAGAGTAAGTCAATTCACTTGCAGTCTCCTACAAACCCTCCTTCCTCTCGGGTTAAGATTTGTCATGCTCTGGAATGGAACCAAACAGGAAAAATTGCAATTGATTTTCCATTAATGTTCTTGTCGTTCATTTATGTGAATGTTTTCGACGAGTGGGAGCAGCTGTTGTGCAACTTTAAGCCTATTAACGGGATGCTTTGAAATATCAGTTTAAAAACAAAAAAAGATTATGAGCTCATGTATTCTTCTGACCTATATTGACTGGTTCCATCACTTAACGACACGGTCTCCGTTTTCCCTTTTGTTTCATTTTTCTAAACTATACAAACTGCTAAACGACATCTACATCAAATATGTCTAATCTTATTCTACTCAAATGGTCTGGATCATAACAGGGATATTAACTTTGCTTTAATTTAATTTACATTTGTGTAGACATATAATGTACCTGATTTTATATTTGAGTATACTACCTGGTTAGCCTATAATGTTGTCTTCCTGTTTACTTGTTAATTTGAATTCTAAACTAAACACAAGAGTGCATTACAATACCGCTGAATTAAATTAGGCTGACCTTCTCTAATAGGTTAGGACCTTGCTGGAACCAATTATTCTACTTCATCTCCTTTTCATCAGATGTGATCAGCACATTCTTACATGCAGAGTAAGAGTAAAACAGCCTTTCACTCCTGAACATGCACACTCCAATCAATGACAAATAGATAAAGATTGCTGAGCTTCTCAGTTCATGAAAATCACTGTAATCCCACCCAGTCATGTCTACAGTTACCACTTCCACACAAACCATGGTAGGAATTACACAGGCCTTGCAAAACTGGTTTTTAAAGAATAATACACGCAACTGTGGCAGCTGGTGGCCAAAACAAACGGGGAGGCAGGAAAAAGGCAGAGGTCCCATTAAGACCCCAGTATAATCTTATTGTATTTTGACTGACAACACTTTTCATGTTATTATTATTATTATTATTATTATTATTATTATTATTATTATTATTATTAGTTTATTTGGCAATGTGACTTACACGTGTTACAGGGCAGTACAGGGTTACAATGCAAGCTTAATATTTAAATACAGTAGTTTACAGTAAGTGCAATTAATACTACTAAAATACAATATGAAATAGGATGCAACAAGTTAGGATTACAACAAATGATATCTACAATGGCATATTAGTAGTGCAATAGTGCAAGGATAGTGCATCAGTTAAGGATCCAGTAAGTCAGGCAAGTCTAGTCCACAGCAAGAGGGGCAGATCAATAGATCTACATGTGCAGTCTAAACAGGTTTTACCCCAATTTGGCTGTTAAACGCATTTTCTCTACTAGCTAACAGAGAAAAGAAAACAGTAGCCTATCACTGGCTTGGTTTACATATGTGAAAATCGACTCTACAGTCATGACTGTGTGACGTTGTCACACGAATACATCGTGAAACAGCAAAAGGATGCCCTTTTGGCAGCGCGACTGTAAGGGCAGGGTCAATCTTGATAGGGTCTTTCTCATGATAAAAATAGGTGTAAAAACCAGTGTAAACCGGACCAGGAATCGTACTTTTCAGCAGTCAGCAGTCAAGCTTGTTATCCCGAATAACCTCAGCTTTAAAGCCAATTGAACGAGAACTCATTTTTCGCTTCTCACTCATTATGAACTGACACTGTAACCAGGTGCACTTGGTAGTTGTAAATGAATGAATGAACGATCCATTTCCAGTCAGAGGTCAGTCACGTGAAACGAAAGTGTTGAGTTATCCACTAGTCTTTTTAATAGTTTTTATCCCTTCGGTACTGGTAATAAGTGTCGAGTTAAGAATAAAGTGTGGTGTCGAATTAAAAAAATTAAAAGAGGCAGGATGCATATATTTGATATGGAGAAAATTTGGGAGCAAGATTTTCTGTTGAATTAAGTGAAGGTGTTGAGTTATCCACCAGTCGAGTTAACTGAGGTTGACTGTATATATATATATATATATATATATATATGGAGGCTTTAAGGCCCTGGTGTTAGGAACATACACTCCATCTTATTAAAGGTGGCTATGTGTTAATAGTTAGATTCATTGTAAAAACCTGAATCCCTGCTCCAACTAATTGTATAATTGTATTTTTGTCTAATTGGGTAAATGTGATCAGCTGCGACTGATCAAGGTGAGGGACTGAAAAGCTCACACTTAGTTTGTTCTCTGATGGGGGTTGGAAGCAGAGTCGGGAGTGGACGGAGTGCTGGAAAAAGAGTGGTTAAAGTGAAAAGTTATTCTGGTAAATGGACAAAGGTAATGGAATTCAGAGGTGAACCAAGTTCTGACTTGCGAGTGGGATTTGTTTGTTTGGTTAGAACAGGGGAACAGGCTTACCTCGGCTAACTCTGCTGTAGGTATGGAAAAGTGTTCACTGTTTAGGAAGCGCCCTACCTGTTTGTTTTATTTTGTTTTCTGTTTCAAAAGTATTCTCAATAAAAACATGCAGCAGCGTTAACACAAAAACTACTGTGTACCGTGTGTGCATTTAAAGGGTCAGACATTGGTCGGGGAGAAAACGGCACAAAACCCCTGAGAAACGGGGTTGATACATCTAAATATAGATAGATAGATAGATAGATATACGGGCAATAATATAATATTGTCACAGTGAGGGCTGCAGTGGTGACGTCATACTAGGGAAATGAAACATAAACATGGATGGTACGGGGCAAAACGGCTGCACTCGTATTTTAATTAAATACAAAAATAAAGATTTAAACAAAACACACAAAAAAAAGGGCACATTGGCCAAAGTAAAATAACACACACAATAATAATAATTATTTATTTATTTATTTATTTATTTTTTAATAAATTTAGTCGTTGCCAATTAGTTTTTATTATTTTCTCCCCAATTTGAAATGCCCAATTATTTTTAGGCTCAGCTCACCGCTACCACCCCTGCGCTGACTCGGGAGGGGCGAAGATGAACACACACTGTCTAGGAGGCTGTGTGGTCCAGTGGTTAAAAAAAAGGCTTGTAACTGGGAGGTCCCCGGTTCAAATCCCACTTCAGTCACGGACTCATTGTGTGACCCTGAGCAAGTCATTTAACCTCCTTGTGCTCCGTCTTTAGGGTGAGACGTAATTGTAAGTGACTCTGCAGCTGATGCATAGTTCACACACCCTAGTCTCTGTAAGTCGCCTTGGATAAAGGCGTCTGCTAAATAAACAAATACAAATACTGTCCTCCGAAGCGTGTGCCGTCATCCGCCCGCTTCTTTACACTCTGCAGACTCACTGTGCAGCCACCTCAGAGCTACAGCGTCGGAGGACAATGCAGCTCTGGGCAGCTTACAGGCAAGCCCGCAGGCACCCGGCCAGACTACAGGGGTCGCTGGTACGCGGTGAGTCGAGGACACCCTGGCCCACCTAACCCTCCTTCCCCGGCGACGCCAGCCAATTGGCGCCGCCCCTGGGAGCTCCGTCCACGGTCGGCTGTGGAATAGCCTGGATTCGAACTCGCGACATCCCATGAAGTTTTTATAACAGTAAATATCAGGAAATCAAATGCAATTTCATACAAACTCAAATTGTACTTCTCCATTGTAGCAATCATATTAGAGATGCAACAATTATTAACAATCACGCATAAGCAAAATACCACATTAAGAAAAGAAAAAAAAAACCACTAAATCCTAATAAATGCATACCATTTTACCATTATAACAGAAAACAATTCAGTACATTATTTCTCAACTATACATTTACACAATCAATAAGTGTTGGCTTTTTAAATAAAAATATATATATATATATATATATATATATATATATATATATATATATATATATATATATATATGATTAATTTGGTATAATAATTGTATAAAAAGTGCTTGGTAAAATTATAAGCTCAAGAATATAAATTTGCCCAGTAGATCTTGTAGTAAGATTTAGTAGTAATATTAAAAATAGTGATACAGGGATTTTTGTTCTAAGGTGAGGTACAGGTGTGTCAATATATTTTCATTGAAAAGCCGCCCCCCTCGGTGCTTGCTTAGGTTAGTATGAGATAGTAACAGTGGTAGAAAAGAAGCCTGACTTAGCAATTTCGCCGGGGCTACGGGGCTATGGTGGGGGGGGGGTTAAGGTACATTTTGGGGGGGCTTCAGACAAATACTATGTAATCACCCGCTATTCATATGAAACCGTAAAACTCTTACTTAACCCTAACTTACAAGGTTTTGTTTTAATTAATGTAAATTTCCTCATGAACAGAAGATTACTTCATATTAATTAAATAGGTTTTAAAACTGCATTAAGCTTATATTTATTACATATTTATTATAAATAGTTAAATGATAATTTTGATAAATGTCTGTTTCAGAGGTTTCTTGGTGCCTCTAGAAATTTAACAACTGGAGGTCTCTGGAGATAATGTACAAAGAGTCTAAAAAAAGATCATATACAACTTGTAATGTTTAATTTTCACACAGAGTGGAATATGGACCTGGTATCAATTAAGTATTAGAGACAAGTACAGAGATGTTGAGTTCTTATGCAGTTATTAGAATAGGCCAAGCCAAATAAAGTACCGGTTATACAGTTTGTGGTCTGCCAAGAACATGTGAGGTACCTGTTTTATCTACGTATTTGAATGCTAACTGCAGATTAAAATTATTTTACAAGAACTTTATATTATTTACATGACTTGATTTCTATTAAGGAAGTACAATACTTTCAAAGAAACGCTTACAAGAGGTTAGCGGTATTCCAGGGTTTGATAACCGAAGAGAAAATAAAAAAGAAAAAAGGAAAGATCTTTAATTCTCTTTTACTTGTTAACTGTCTATTGTTCCTTTTAGACACATGTTTAATTTTAATGTTCCTTTATCACTTCTTACTATAAATGTCAGGGGCATACGTGAATCAAAAGGAAAGCCTTTTTTTGTTATGAACAAAAATTGGATTGTATTTTCATTCAAGAAACTCATTCATGTGATTCAGATGTTAAGATTTGGGGCACACAACGGGGGAATACAATTCTGTTCGCCCATGGATCATCTCAGGAGTAGCAATCTTATTTAATGAGAAGTGTGCTGGAAATGTTATACACCTTGAATTAGATATCAACGGGCACTGGATTGCAGTAGTTTAAATATCAATAATATGTTTTTATACTTATTAACATATATGACTGTAATACTAGTAATGGGAATAAAAAAAATACTTAATGACATAACAGACCTATTGAACAGATTAAAGTCACATTATCCATCTGTGAACATCATGGTTGGTGGTGATTTTAATTCAGCTCCTTATGAGTGGATGGATAGATCCCCTGTTCACTTCATATCACTACAGCTCCTATATTAATGAGTGCTGCAAAGACAAATCTTAAACTGACATATGGCGTTATACACACCCTAACTTGCAACAGTTTTCTTGCTTTCGTCAAATGCTTCAGCAAGATCACAAATTGACTACTGGCTAATTTTGACAACTCTAATCTCTTGAACTAACAGATGTAGCATTTCCCCCTCTCCTCTATCGGATCATTGCGCTGTTTCCCTTTTACTAAAACCTTCCAATAGTTTTAGTTCAACCTCTAAAGCTTATTGGAAATTAAATGTCAGTCTGTTCAATAATTCCTCATACTGCAAGAAAATATGTGAACTGATAGAGGACATTCATTCACGTTATTAGTTTATGATTCATACACAAAAATGAGAATTTTAAAAATATGAGATACAAGAATTTTCTTCCAAGTTTGGAAAACAATTAGCAAAATTATTCAAACAGAATGAAATGTCTATTAATTTGCATATGAGTACAATTTGCAATAAATCAGTTTTGTCGGACGCATTTAAAATGGAGTTGATGAATCTTCATACTGCTAGATACAATATATATTGAAAGAGCTTATATTCACTCTAGAGCCAAGTGGATTGAGGAAGGAGAAAGTAATTCTTATTTTTTTTATTACAAAAACGTAAACAAACAAAAAACCTGTTAAACACTCTTTTAGTCAACAAAGCCCTTATTAACAACCCTTCTGAAATCTCTAAAACAGTTTTTCAGTTTTATAAGAGTATTTATGAAACCCAGTGTTCCTACTGAATCCAACCATTTTCTCTCTCTTATAAATGAGAAAATTCCCAAAATCGATGATGGGTTCAAATCGTTAGCAGAAGCTGATTTACAACTTAAAGAAAGAGAAACAGTTGTGAAGAAAATGGCTAAAGACAAATCTCCAGGCCCTGAAGGAATTCCTGTGGAAATGTATAACTTTTTTTGGGAAAATATTAAAGATGTATTATTTTCTGCATTCAGAGAATGCCTTCAATCTCACTTTTTGTCTAGCACCATAAAACAGGGGTTAATTACCTTAATTCCAAAAGACTTTAAATTGAAAGATAATTGGTGGCCGATAACGTTATTAAATACAGATTATAAAGCATTAACGGCAGCTTAAGCCAATAGACTTCAATCAGGACTAGATCAGGTTATAAGTGAAACACAATTAGGATTCATCAAAGGAAGACACATTTTTAATAACAGTAGGCTAGTCTTGGACATATTAGATTATAATCAATTTGTGTAAGATGACAGCTTTATCCTATTCCTTAGTTTTTATAAAGTGTTCAATACCATTTAACATTCATTCTTAATTAAAGCTCTGAATCGTTTGGATTTGGATCTAAATGTATTATTAAAATTGAAATGGCTCTATTTCTTTATCAAGGAATGACTCTCAGATTCGATATCTCTCATGGAGTTAGACAGGGGTGTCCTATCTTCCCACTTTTATTATTGAAAGCTTTTGACCATTTTTATTAAAACTGGTATTGAAGAGCAAGGAATTAGAATATTTGATCGGAAATTCGTTACTAGTCAACTGGCTGATGAGATGACCCTTTTTCGCAAAAATAAGGATCAAATCCCCCGGTCCAAAGCTTCTGGCTTAACTCTTAATTTAAATAAATGTGAATTAATAGCAGTGCACAACTGTCCTCTTTATTCTGTTGCTGGAACAGGTAACATTTTTAGGAATTTAAATATGTAAAGACTAAGAAACAGACCAATTAGGAAAAGAATTGCATGTATCTGGGAAACACTGCTTGAAGCAGTTTAAGCACTGCATATGTAAAACTGACACACTACCCACGAATGTCTTTTGTTCAATTACTGTATGTAATGGTGCTATAATGTATATGCCAACATATTAAACATTTCATGAAAGCTGTGTGACGGCATTTTTGTAGTTTTTAGTGCAACAGTGACAATCCCACATACAGAGGGGTCGGAAACTTGTTGAAAGGGATTAGGAAGGCTGTTTTGGGAGGTATGAAGCTTACCGTATCTGACAGTTAACTGTGTTGTTACTTTAAAAGCCCATGCTGAAAGCATCATCTCTCTAAATCCATTAATGAAGATACAGAAACATATACTCAAAATGTTTGTCATTGAATTTGCTGCGTTTTATGTTAGTATTTCTAAGTATAACAAAACACAATTGTGTTTGTTTCCTGTACTGCAACAGTGCTTGAAGATGTCATTTTGAACCACTTAGGGCCTCATTGACTAAGCGGCGGAAAATTGAGATGACTGCGCTGGGTACTTCCCAAAGTGTCACGCCCTATTTACCAACTAATTAGAAATAAAAAATCCTGTTGACAACCAGTGAAGGAGCTTTCAGGGATAAAAATATGAGAGAGAGATATAAAAGAAAATATGCTAAAATAATTCAGTTTCAATTTAAAATAATATTTTATTAGCTATGCATCCTACAACAATTAAAACGCATCAGCATGGTTTGTTTTGTACTGTATTACATGTAGGATAGACTAACAAAAATGTACTGTACTGTTTAAGCCTATTGTACATATCTATATTTTTACATAATATAATGTGCACAAAAACATTAAAGTTATTTTAATACCCTCATATTTATTAGGCTCTTAATATATATATATATATATATATATATATATATATATATATATATATATATATATATATATATATATAAAAATTACTAAACAAACATAAATTGATTGAAAACATACAAATACATATATGGTACTTTAATTAATTAATGTAGAAATAAATGTAAGTTTTTTCACTTATATATAATTAAAGTACTATATATGTATTTGCATATTTTCAATCGATTTACGATTGTTTAGTAAACAAAAAATATATATTAATAGCCTAATGAATACAAGGGCATATTAAAATAACATTCGTCGCAGGTGATGAACATCACTTCCTGTCTAGGGGGTGGTAAGCCATCTATGTAGGCTTGGTTGGAATTTATTTTCTTATTTTGACTTTTGTATGTATTTTAGTATGTACGATTGTATGCTATAAATAAATACATTTGAAGTGTCATTTGTGTTTGTAGTTGTTATACACAGGTATACACAGCATTCAAAACAGCTGCATGAATTCTCAAGAGGACAGTACTGTGAGGTATAAGTTGTTTGCTTTCATGAAGGACGGGAGGAGATTCCAACAAAGGAGACCTGGATCATCTTATAGGTCGTCTTCATCTGACATTGGATCAGATAGTACCAGCTATTAACAGAGACGTGTGTCTTTTTTGGGACACAGCGAGGTGGACATCTCATGGAAGAAATGTCAGAGACACTGAATGCGATCAGCCTTTCGAGTAGGTCAATTTCCAACTGTTTATCTGCTTTAAGTAAAGGTTTATTGTTTGTTCCAACTACTCAGGCTAATGACTTTGATACGATTATTGACTTTCAAAAGTTTTTCATAATTTGAGATTGAAAGAGTTTTTAAATTCCTGTACCAGTAACTTGGAAAGGACAGCATTTTTGTTTGAATCGGAAACAGATACTAATGTACCAATTTCTCAAGATTCTAGAGTGAACACCTCCTTTAGAGGTAAATCGACTTTCCTTCTTCCGAAAAACAGAAATGCCTCTCTTGAAACATACTGTAGATTGATTGAAAAAAATGTTACTTACATTCTTAACAAAAAGAGAGTATAAATTATATAATAATATCTCAAAGAAGGAAAGAGAGGCCCTTTAGATCTGAAAAAAGATACCTCAATAATAATTAAATCTGCTGACAAGGGTGGTGCCATTGTTATACAGGCTCTTCTTGATTATGAAAATGAAATTATGAGACAACTAGGAGATAAAACTTTTTATACGAAACTCCAAACTGACCCTACTGCACAATTTAAACAATCTGTACATGACAAATTGAAATGTTTTTTGGATAGTGGTGAAATAACTAAAAAGGAATATGATTTTATAAAGGTAGATTTTCCCATAAAACCTGTTTTTTATTCACTTCCAAAAATTCATAATACAATAGCCCTTTGCAGTCCTATGTCGGACCTGGTCCGACATTGCAATTTTCCCTTTCCGGTACAATGTCGGACCCTGTCCGACATCATCAAAAAGACGTAAAAAACAGGTCTCTAGTCGTTTCTTCTCCGGAAAAAGCTGAGAAAACCATTCAATGGCCGAGTGAGACCGACAGGAGCCAAGAGAAGCTGAAAAACAACAACAACAAAAAAAAAGGGGGCGTATCTCATGAATACAGATAGCCCCGGCACCACATAGATAACACAGACATAAACAAACAAGATAGCTGCTTCTGCATCCAGCGCTCAAAGAATATCACAGACATTTGCAGAGCTTTTTTGAGATGTTATAGTAATAAAATAATGACTTGGATCGCATTATTGAGGAGTTTGGTGAAAAACGAGTGATCAGGAGATGGTTTATTGGTATGCACTACTATGAAGAGGTATGTGAAAAATACAGCGAACAAGGGGTGGGGCAGGGCTGGAGATGCAGTACTGAGTGTCCTGTTGATATGCAGTGCCTTTTAAACCTGTTTTACTGTGAAAAAAATACTTTTAAACAGCGCATCTAAAATAAACTGCGGGTGTGAAAATAAATTGGACCGCTAAGGGCTAGAGCAGCCACCTAGAACAGAAATTCATTTTTGAGAGCGGATAGTTTTCATCCTGTTCCGCTCAAGAAAAGTCTGCCTATTAGTCAATTTAGTAGACTACGGAGAATTTGTAGGAGACTTTAACACATCGGTTTAGGGAGAGGGTTACACTGAGGATTGGATACGGAACACTTCAGAAAGATTAAAAAAATGTTTCACAATCAGATTGTTTGCAATTAAAGAAGAAATGTCCTACTGAGCAACGGATACAGTGTTTCACTCGATATTCTCCACTAGGTCATCACTTTAATAATATAATCAAAAAATATTGGTACATCGTTAGTTCTGACACAACGCTGAGTAAAGTGTTTAAGGAACACGTCGTTTGGTCTTTAAAAGACCTTTTAGTTAAGTCAGATTTACCTCCCATTGCACACAGAACATTCCTTAATGAAATCCCTGATGGTAACCATAAATGTGGTCAATGTGCACAGTGTAATTTTACTTACAAATGTAACTTCTTTAGCCATCCGGTTACTGGTAGGAACATCATCCAATTAAAGGTATTATTACTTGTACATAACAGTAAATGTCATCTATATGCTTAAATGTCCATGTGGACATTTAGTGAACATAAGAGTAGCATCAGGCCGTACATTTCTTAAGAGAAAACCAGAACATATCCTCTCTAAAGTATATTGGTATTGAAAGAGTACATTTCCCTCGTAGAGGAGGAAATGTCAACACATTGTTACTTCATAGGGATACATCTTGGATTTATACACTGGATACAATGTCACCTAGGGGTCTTAATGAGGAGTTTGAAATTAAACCTTTTTATGATTTTAATCAGTTATTTGTGCCATTATATAGTGGGTCCTATGTTGATTTTCTTTTAGAAAAAATAAATAAAAAATCTTTTAACCCAGAATAATAATTAACATTCATCCTGCACTTAACAATTTTTGGATTGTGTAAATGCTGTTTTATATTTCTTTACTTTGTAACAATTGTTGCTATATAAGTATAATTGTGTAGACGTATTTTTTAAACATATATGCTTGTTATAATGTCTTTACATAATATGTTTGATGTATATGGAGATGATTTGCTAATTTAGATACTTCATTTTATGTTTTACATAATTGGCTACGATGTAATTGGCTTTTTGTGAGGAATTTGTGAATTGATGCTATTATCTTTTACTCATCTGTTGGTTACTGACTATAATTATTTAACCAACTGTATATATACTGTGGTGTTTGTTATGTTCTTTGTCCTGATGAAGATCTCTTGCAGATTGAAACGTTGAGCTTGGGTATAATACAATATAAACACTTTTGAACATAATATATCAGTGTGCGGGTACTATGTTTGTTTTGATCTCATATTGCCAGACTTTATTAGATAGAGTTAATAATTGTATAGCACTCTAGATAGACTTCAATGACATCTTTCCAAGGATGATGCACATGCAGCTAACTGCATCTGGGATTCTGCGATATTACATTTATTAAAAATAAATGATTTAAAGCGATGAGAAGTTCCATTTGTTTTCATTTTTAAACATTGGGGTTGTTACTCATACTCATAATTGCCTTATAAAACAAGAAACTCTATCTTTCCTCTCATGTATAACCGAGTACCAATCAATGGTAATTAATGTTTGCAGTGATTGCTTTAAAAGCCGATTGTAAGCAGATTTTCCTCTTATCAGAGGCAATGTCATTTTTACTGCCGTACCAAGACTGATAATGAACATAATGTTATATAATATAATATTTTCATTGTCAGTTTACGGGCTCTGTATTGCAGTGCATGTATGTGTTACATCAGAAATGCAATTTCGATATTCCAGTGAAATGTTCTATTATTTTACAATTAAAACTACATTCAGCTATTTAACAAAGAGGATAACTTTTTTTTCATCATACAATTGACAAAGATTTTTTTAAGGATACACTTTTACTTACGTTACTTGTCTGGTTGCAGCCAGGCCATAATGACCTTTGGCCTTAGTGTTAGTGCCTTGTCTTCCGATCAAAATGGAGCCCCAAGTGTAATAAAGGTTTAACTTGAAAGGAACACTACTACCAACCAATATCAGTAGGTTAGGTTTAGTTAAGATATTTCCTGATTTATTTTCCTAATCATGCATGGTTACATTGCTACACCCCTTTTAATTACTGTCCTAATCAGGGAATTAAATTGTTTGCTGATTTTATATGATTTAATCTTTAATGATTTTGCGGAAGCATGTTTTTGCATATTCCTAGAAGTAATTTATTCCCTAAATACTGTACTTTGCAATCTGGTTTGCCATTTTGTGTTAAGCCTAATGCTTCCTGTCATATTATACAAAGGATTATTGTTTTCAAACTCGTTTAAAATATATCAAGCTTAGTTTCACCACGATCACAAAAACAAATGCCCTCCAATTTACATTTTATGAAGAATAAGTCAGTATAAATGTAAAAAAAACCCTATTAAAACCCCACTAAATACTGTATTAGCAACGGTAAAACACAAAACATATTGAAAGGCCTTTATAAATTCTAATTGTATGAGCCAATGGAAACAAGAAATAATACATTCCAGTGCGACAGCTCTGACTAACTTTAACCATTGAAATAAAATCCAGCTGTCAAGCCTGTGTATAGGATACAAAAAAAATTATCCCAGTGAAAGGCATTAGCACAAAAAAGCATTGTTCATACACAGCTTTCACATAACATGTTGTTAATTAAAGCTGTACAGAATGATATGAAGGCACAGAGCTTGGAATTCACAGCAGACCCAGTTTCAACTAATTACTTTGCCTTTTGTATTGGACACAGGTGTGCAACAATGTCTTTGTTTAAATGCACATTTTCATTCTGATAACAGTTACTTACAGTTGCATCATTCACATGCTTTGACCTACTGACATCATGGAGAATCTATTCAGTAAATCTTATGAGAACGAGCCCAATCTATTAGTGTACACATAAGGTGACTGCAATCGTCAAGAAATAATGAAAGAAAATAAATGGCATGATTGCTCCGTCATGGGCGTCCGCCCCAATGTTTTTGAAAGCTATTGGAAAGCACACCAAGCTGATCAAAAAGATAACAAGCTGGCTGTCCTGCTCAAAGGCGGGGTGGACTGTCCAGGGATTCTTGTACACAGCTTTTTTTTTTTTTCACTGGCAGGAAATAACTTGTGTGTTCAGTAGTGCAGACTACAGGGACAGAAAGGCCGTGTGACGTTAAGAACTCACAAATTCAGACAACCAGGAGCACAAAGAAATCCGGACCAGTAAGGTACCTTATTAGCAGGGATCCAAGTTTTCCGCAATATTGAAAAAATAAATTCTCTGATAAAAAAAACAATAAAAATCTGCGTTATTCCACAATTAATATAAAAGGCGAACAGTTAACACAGAAAGTATTTATTGGTACACTTTTAAATTCTAAGGAAGTTACAAGCTCACCAGT
Organism: Acipenser oxyrinchus oxyrinchus; assembly: GCA_030684275.1. NCBI lineage: Eukaryota > Metazoa > Chordata > Actinopteri > Acipenseriformes > Acipenseridae > Acipenser > Acipenser oxyrinchus. The sequence goes on along the minus strand of CM060247.1, from coordinate 38,238,046 downwards.
GCCATCAATCAATAATATAAACAAACTTACCATTTTACTTTAAACATTACAAATACTTCTGTGTAGTAATAATACAAAACTACAATTCATATTAGTTTATCTCCAAGTTAGTCTTTGTTATCCGGGTGGCTATTGCCAAAGTCCTTGACCTGATGTTAGGGGTGATTTTCTATCGTTTTCGGCATCTTTAAACTGCTTGTTCAGTAGTAACAACACACTGGATACTGAAGTAAACAGCAGCTACATTTCAGCATGAATGCGACAATGACAGTGTGCCTCGTTCAACCTTGACCTCTGTACACCAGAAGCATTTTTATTGAACAAGTATATTTATGCAAATTTAAAGCAGTGTTCTGCAGCACATGGATTCCTAGGATCCCTGTTTATTAGATAAAATAATCTTACTCTGTATTTGCTGACATTCATTAGTCTGAATTTGATAATTGGAGTCAATATGGAGGCACATTTACAGTATTGGTTTTCTTCAGATTTTTCATTGTTTTAGCTGTTTTTTTTGCACATATACAGTATGTGCTTTACCTTGCTGCTGCATTTATAAAAATGTAAACTTTGATTTGCTGTGCTTCTACTCACCGATTAAATGCTACTCTATACAACTGACTGTGTCGGGTATTACAGTATAAATTGAACTGTTAAATATACTGGCGCGGTAGCATCACAGTTAGGGCTGTGTAGGCTTTATTGTTAAACACCAATTTTTGCACTTTAATAATTTCGACTCCGTTACATGGACTGGCACGACATTTTGCATGGGTGGTCTGTTGACGAGGCTGAATTCGTTCCAGTCAGATGTGCAGTTTTTGAGATAATTTTTTTTGTTTGTTTATTTTTTGAAGAGGCCTAGGCTGGGACCAAATCAAAACTTTGACAACCCGCAAATCGCACTTAACAAAACTGCATTTAATAGCGTTTTCTTTTTTTTGTAAGTATCTTATTTCTTCTAATCATAAAAAGAAAATGCCAAAAAATACAGTTTTGTTATGTGCGATTAGCAGGTTGTCAATGTTCTGATTTGGTCCCAGCCCTAGCGCTGAGAAAGTTTGGAGTTTTAGCATGACATTCAACAATGCAAGCTCGAAAGTGTTCACAGCACACAGCTTTTCAGGAAGTTTGGTGTAGAAACATCTTACATCTCCCAGTTTATAAAGCACAGATTTTATTCTGTATGTGAAATAATTAAATTAATCTTTTATTTTATTATTATTATTATTATTATTATTATTATTATTAATTATACAAGAAACTAGGATTTTTGTGAATACTGGTGGTGTTTTTCTTGAAAATCAGATTGCTCTAGCTAAAGTGCATTTACAGAAACTTATGACATCATGCATTAATAAGAGGGACTATTTTGTACTTCTGTTTATTATTCTTCTATGGGTCTGCAAGCAACTTAAAAGCATTATTTCTTTCACAAAGGGCAACATATACAAAGGCAAATACATTGGTATTCATGTTGTACTTTCTGTACCTTTACCAAAATTATATTTTGTGCACTGCATTTAAATCATCTAATTTGAAAAGCATTTGCTTGAAGCAGTGTGTAACAGGGGAGGTCTGTGCTGACTATCTGGCACATGCGTGGTTCTGCAGGAAGGGGGCAGCAGCCTCATAAGATCTGCCTGTCAATCATGGCAATGACACAGAGAGGTTGGGAGGAAGGTGTGTTGGCTTTCCCTCTCTCTGAGTAGTTGAGAGGCGGGCCTTGGGGGGTTGCTCAGCCCATAAGTACTGTACTTGGTTATGCATTCGGGTGGCCGTGATTGGGAATACACAGAGACGCTGGCCGAGAAGGCCAGTGTAAACATAGACCAGACAGGAACGCCAGTGGTGGGAGCGAGCGACCAAAACAGGCAAGCACGGCTGAGGAAGTCTGCCAGCCTAGTGAAACAAAATAACCTATAATATAAATTGTTACGTATCCGAGGGAACGTGTCTGAGTAGAAGGGGAACCTTGGTCACCTTAGTGTATAGTGCATAACAGCGTAGGACGGAGACCCGAGCTGACCGGCTTTGCGGCAGTGGGGGCAGTGCATAAGCAGCACCTTTATTTTGTAGTTTTATTACTGTGTTTTATTTTCTCTTTTTGATTTTGCCTTTTGTTATTATTATTATTTGAGAGCACCTGCAAGTGTGTCAGCAGGACTGTTTACCTGTGGGTATTTCCGTGGTCCTGTCTACCATCGCTGGTATTCAGGCCATGGACAACAGCGCCCTCTGTGGGCTAAACTAAAGCACTTGCAAACAATAAATAAAACTGGGCACCTGTGCGGTGTTGTCAAATACACTTCTGTCTCCCGTGTCAGTGAATAACCACACCCTTCCACACAGTGTATTAAATCCAATTTCTTACAATGTGAATAACTAACTGTGAATATCTTTTTCTTGCTTTGTTTTATGTGTGATGGTGTAGACCAATTAAGTTGAAAATGTTTTTAGAACGTTTTTTTTTTTCTATTAATAGTTATGTTCTGTGGAGGCTGTGTGGTCCAGTGGTTAAAGAAACATTTTGGAATCAGAAGGTTCCTGGCTTTAAATCTCAGCTCAGCCACTGACTCACTCTGTGACATTGAGCAAGTCACCAAGGTCCTAATTTAAGTGACCCTGCAACAGTGATTGTTGTTGCATAGTTCACAGCTCAGCCTCCATAAGCTGTCTAGGATAAAGGTGACTGCTAATTAAATAAATATTTTTATATACTGCTAATATAGTTATTCATTATAAATAACATGTTTAAACAGGAAACTTGTTTTCATGTCTTCTACAATAAAATCATTTTTATACTTTTCACCCAACTCACTAAGTTATGCTATTAAGTTTAAACTGAGTATAATAAAATAGCCCGCTGCAGGCCATTTACAAGATTGTAATACTGTACCTGTAGTTAGGTGTGTTAGTGCTTCAGCTCTGGAGCCACACAGACCTGTGCGTGATGACTATCATTGTGTCATGCTGTGTAAGTTTGTGTTTGTTTGTTTTAAATACTTCAGTTAGGTTGGAGCAGTGTGTTTAACATGCACTTCGTTACTGCAATATGCCAGTAGGTGAATTCTTTTGTATTGTAGTTTACACTTCCTGCTCTACTTGGTTGTGGTTGTTGTTCTTTGCAAAGTATATGTCTAATTGTTTCAAGTATGTTGCTAAAGCACATTTTATGACTGCTTTTTTCAACTTTTATTCCTACACGTTCCTGTGTGGTTAAATAATTCTATAGATGTGGAGACAGTAGCTAACGTGTATTCTTAAATTCCACAGTCTGCTCTTGAATTAAATAAAGATAGATAAGTGTAAACGCAACCTTAAAATGATAAGGATCTCTGCTGCCATCTGGACCTATGCTGGCTTAAGTTTAAGTTGTAAATGTAAATGAGGCTTAGCAGTGTAATAATTATTATGTGATAGAAAACCATGTTACCCCGACTAGTTTTCAACACCTAGCCTCCGCCCGCCCCCTAGAATTAATTCTCATGGATGCCCATGTTCCCTGTAGATAAATTATCATGATCTATTGCCACAAATTTGCCCTTCTTTGTGCAATGTCATTTAACAATCATACTAACTAATGTTACCAATGCATACTGTATGTTTTGTCTCCTGGAATTTATTCCGATTATTTAACAGGTACCACTTTTGTTTGAAGTACTGTATTCGCCTACTGCTATAAAATGCCCAGACACTTACTATCACCTACTCCATCCAGAGCAGCATTTAATTTCACATATGGTTATATTCATCCATAACAGCAATCAGAAATACTGTGTCTGTATCCTTACTTAGTTTACATGATTGTATTGTATTCTGAGTTTTACTTTAATGCTTTTGCATTAAACATTAAAAGGAGTAATCTTATCATTGTCATGCAATGACAAGAATGAATGTGGGTTTGTCAGTAAATTTGCTGTTACCTATATCCTTATCTTAAAATAAAGTAACGGTTATTCAACTGCCAGATTCTGAGGTTGACTGCGACTATCAATTCTACTAGTCAATTATTCCCTATTCAGTGTGAATAAGTGTGGATAATTGGAATAACCACTTTTACTGTTATCATCAACTACATTGTTGGGATAAGCTTAATTTTCTATATTTTAATATTAGCATTTACTTTGTATAATCTGTGTGTGTGTGTGTGTGTGTGTGTGTGTGTGTGTTTGAGTATTGGAATACACTTAATTTTCTATATTTTTATAATAACATTTGTATAATGTGTGTTTGAAAATACATTGTTACAATTGTTAATTGGTAAAACTTTGCTTTGCACAACTCATTTGGGTGGGGTCCTATGTTCTGAACAATTTGTTTACTCCTGGAGGAAGGGAGGTGATTCTGTGTAAGCTGATATGACTATATGTGGGCAAAGACGCTGTGTAGAGAGAGGAATGTGAAACACAGACCACACCCAAAAATGCCACTATAAAGCAGGAGTGAAAACCAGAACGCTCCATAATATTAATTGTTGGTAATAAAAAGGCATGAACTACTACCTTACACAATGAGTGATGGTCTATTATTATTTAATGTTAATTATCTGATAATAATGTTATAACTGTAATCTGATATGTCATGGTAGAGTACTGTACTGTATGTCTTGTATAGCAATTTGAGTACAAATCTGCATATAGCAAAATGGAATCATTATTACAGAGTAAGAATAAATTATAATAAATAAATCCAATAACATTACTGTCCTGTATATTGTAAATACCACTGGATATGTGTGTGTGTGAGTGAGTGTGGGGGCTTGCATATTTTCTTTACAGTAGCTTGGTTAGTTAGAACTAAAGAACATATATTTTACTTTACATTTTAATATAAATGTGAGACTCCAAAACTGAATTCCAGAAGCAGGAAAGCGGCATGCAAAACACATGTACAAGCCTGCCCAGCCACATAAAAAACACCCCTGAAAAGCTAAACATGGATTTCAGATGGCCTAAATATTCATACATAATCTTATTAACTGAATGGCATGCTGTAGGTACTGTAGAATACAAATAATCAATGGTGCGTACCATAAATCCAGCATGATTTTGAAGCACCATTGTTTTCATAACGCCCCCATTGCCATATTGACTTGACAACGTTTACTATCCGACCAATCCTGGAAGGTCAAGCAAATGCTTAGGGAAGTCTGTTTCATAAGAAAAATCTTCTGCCAAGGAAAATGAATAACCAAGTTACATAATTTTTCTAAAGTAATTATACCAAGGCAGAGACATAACCTAGATTGGCATAGCATTTAGCTCTCCTCCCACTAGCATATAATACTGGCATTTGCTCTTTGAAAAGTGCGCCACTACATTTTCTGTGTGTATGTGGCATTTATTTGCATATTTCTTAGAAGTGTGAATTGCTTTTAGGTGTGTGTAATTTTTTGTAATCCTTGTGTAAACCTTTATGAGTACAATGGCATTTGTTTATTAGCATCACCGTTTTGTTGATTTATTAGCAACAATTAGCAATTATTTTTATTTAATAAAAAAAAAGAGCAAAACATATGTGTGGCAGAATGATGTTGTGGTGACGTCAGGCCAGATGCAGAAACAGAAAAAAGCAAAGGCAGTACTGTAGGTAAGAAAGACGCGGAGTGCGCCATTTATTTTCAAACACAAAAATAAATAAAAGGTTTAAACAAATACACTTTGCTCACAGAGCAAAATAAAAAATGTAAACAAAACCAAGTCACGAACACAATATAATATTATGATCCCAGGACAGGCTGGGCAGTTGCTGTCACTGTTCCTCGAATCTTTGTTTTAAATAAATTTCTCTCGCTCTCGTTCCTCCTCTGAACACCCACCTGGAACCGAGACAGCTGCAGGTTTATATGCAGGTGACCATCTCCCGATTTAGCAACAAATTAATCACTTAATTAAATCGGGAGATGGCCACCTTCTGCACAAGGTTTTTAATTACTCCTGGTAGAGGACAAGCTACCAACCTTGCCTCTGCCAGAACACATTTTAAATAAAAATAAAACAATAACAAAACAAAGTTCCGTCGTCATTTATAAATAAATACAAATAAACAATAACACGGCTTTGGCCGTCATATTTACACCTAAATACACAACGATAATAATACAATAATAATAATAATAACAACAATAATAATAATAATAATAATAATAATAATAATAATACAAAACAAATATCAAATAATAACTTGCACAGGGGTGGAGGGGGAGACCCCGTTCTAAAAATAAACAATATATTTTTTCACGTACAGGGCTCCTGGCCCTGTTACAATATGATATATAGATATGAGGTAAGACGCTAGAGAATCTACTGTTTTTGGCATACTCTTTAATAATTAAGGCAAATCTTTAGTGGCAGATTTGAGAGAATATATAACAATTTCTGTCTAGGTTAAAGGATAGATCCAGTGCAAGAGAATCCCATTATCAGAGCTGCTGAAGTAGGCTTCACAGACACAATTATCATGGATGATTCAACGTGTATGGTAATTACAGTATTAAAATAAATGGGAACATGGCAGTATGTGACCTAAAAAAATCTTCTGGCAGAACAAAGATAAGTACGATTTCTGGAAACAGGTTTCCCTAATCTTTTTTCCCCTTTCTACAGAGATACCACAATGTTTCACTCGGGCAGTCAAAACAGAACAGGTTCACTCTTAATCTTTAAAACAATCCCACCGTTCACTGGAATTTTGTCAGGCAATTGCATTGACATTGACATCAAAGGTGTTAAACAAGCTTCTGAGGTCCTATTGGGTTGCACACCCCCAGCACCTCCAGTATAAATATGGAAAGAAAAATGCTCTTTTTTCTACCTATTAAATACAGGGTCATCATGCCTTTACACAGGTGCATCGAACAGCATGTGCAGATTTTTATTTTTATTTTTATTTTTGTAAATGTGGTTCCTAAGCTAAACAGAAATACTCGAGAACTTAATATAGGTGGACATGTTTTGTGAAGGACTTTAACAAACAGTTGAATTAACCATGCTTCTTTTCTGTGCCACGCTATTATAAACTTGATTACCAGAATGAAGAGCCTAATAAAACAGTGGCAATGATTTGAAAAAAAGGCAACCATTCTATATGAGTGCATTGTAATGAAAAGCAAAATTGACTTTTAAATTTATTTCAGTCCACAATTCTCAAACTGCTAGCCACTGACATTATGTTTTATTCAAACTCATTTAGCCCTTTACTAGTACATTATCTTTATGTTTTTTCATCATTATCACAGTTTGCAATCACATTGCATCATAAGCTTAGGAAGGATGTCGACAATAGTTTTGAAGTGTTAAAACTAAATGTCTGGGTTGCCATGTCTTATCTTCTTTTTCAAGCAATTATCATCAATAAACTTAACCACTGTATCATAGTGTGTCATTTGTTCCTTTGCACTTTTGAGTAAATTCCTGAGGAGAATGAAATGATTATAATGATACAAACCCCGGGGCTGTCTTTTCCTGCAATGGGAAGCACAGTTAGCTTCCTCTTGGCAGGGAATCTGGAACTCAGACTCACATTTGATAAAGTCATGCTTGTCCTAGTTGGTGTCCCTATAAACAAGCAGTGGATTAATTAATTAAACAGGATGTTATTGGCGGTTTAATCTTTGGCAGCCATGGGTTATCAGGTTTATTCAGTAATTTTAAATGGCTATAACACCATCCTGGCATAATCAAATACTGCACAGGCTTGTATTCACTATGGCCATGAATATAGCAACCTTTCTCACCGCCTTAAGAGTGATTTTCTAATGGCTTTTGGACATTCCCACTGTTTCTGTGTTCCAAGAACAATTCAAAGGTGGTCATAAAAGATGAGAACAGTCATGAAACCCTAAAGAAAGTTATAAGAAATACACCTTATTCACGCCAGTCTCAAAACGAGGCTTGGAGTGCAGCTGCTAGCTTCTGGTCGCTGATGTCTCCAACTGCAGTGGAGAGAAGTTATGGTGGAAATACAGAATTAATCTTTTTTTTTGGATGAATTTAAAGTCAACCACCCTAAGGGGGCATTGATACAGATACTAATGATATCTTCATCTACAATAAGTTAATATTGCAGTGTCCCGCCCCTATGTATTTATTTATTATTATTTGTATTTTTGTTTGCGGCGCGGATAAAAGCGCCAAGTCTTTTGTTATTGTTTTTTATATTTAAAAACCCCTTGACGATGCGTGGCTGATCAGCTAGTTAAATAATCAGTAGCTTATCAGCCACGCATCCTCACGGGGTTTTTAAATATAAAAACAATAACAAATACGCAGCTTTTATCCGCTACAAACAAAAATACAAATAATAATAAATAAATACATAGGGCGGACACTACCACAATGTCCCATAAGAAAATACATCTGCAATAATACAAATAATGTTACGTAAGTCAACTTCCTTCCATAAATGCCTAATATGTATCAAATAATACATGAACACATTTCTATCGCTCCTGACTCTTTTACTACATTGGTGACTGTTGACATCATTATCTGTATATCCTTTTTTTTTTAAATACCCTCAAATCTCAGTGTGTGAATAAACCCTCCAGAATGATTCAAAGAATGATAAAAGGATATGGAACCTAACAGCACAAATGTCCTGACATTTGTATCTATTCAGCCAGCAGCCACATACCAGTACAATATATGACCTTGAAAATAGTTTCACAGACAAATTATTCAAAAAGCATACATTCACTTAACCTGCATTATCATTCATTTGCAATACACTAGCATTCATAAGTCACTGTCCTATGTTAGAGAATGCTAGTGTCTTTTGTATAGTAAACGGATGTGCAATGTCTTTTTTCTTTGAGCTGTGTATCTCAGATCACAAACTACACATGTGAGCTCCCCATTCACCACTGAAATAGTTCCAAGTTGATGATACTGTGGCTTCTTTCACTTCTGCATTCCCTGTATCATGAATAGCAGGTATCTGATTACAATCTGCTGTAGTTCATAATATTGTCCATTTCACCTGCTTTGAATGGAGAGAGAAATGACTTGAAAAAGCACTATTATAGGAATGATGCACACGTTAGGCTTTTCCTTTATGGAGCGCCAGTCTGTCTTCAGGTTTTAATTTTGTGCGGAGTGGTACATCACCTGCTTTTTCTGTCAGAAAGTTACTGTGAGTTTCCTAAATGGTTATCAAAGTGTGGAATGGCCTCGAGATAAAAGTGTTCTTTGGTCTTTAAATGCTTTTAATTCAGTGCAACTTGTCAGATCCAATTCGATTTCTTTCTGGTTTATATGTACTGAAACCATGGTTGCCATTTAATGACATTGTGCCTTTACATCTGTCTTCTTGTAGCAGCAGAGTACATAGATTTCCATCTAACCCAGTACATTAAAGTGATTGTTAAGAATGAACTGTGTAGATGCGGAGATGAAAACTGGGTTTTGTTCAACTCCATAAATGTAGGACTATGTTCACAAACATAAAAGAGAACATGCTTTGACTGTCAAGCATAGATATTTTTTGTCTCATTTTATGCTTGCCCACCACACACACAGTGCACGAATGTACACTATATACATATATTTATATATATGTATGTCTCAGCAGCTCAGAAAATGGTGCATGCATGTGATTTTATTTTTTTTTATTTATTTAACTGGTCATGCTTGTTTAAGAAATTGTGATTCCAATATTCGCAGAAACTACTATTTAATCATGTTACCTAATAAATTGGGTGTCCAGCCTCAGACATCGTGTTCTGCTATTTTGAAGCTACTGTGTGGTTTCTGAATGTCTGTCAAAGCCTTAAGCTAAAAGTTATCTTTGCTCTTTATCTTTAATTTATATTGTTAACTAATGAGTTATTTAAAGACTGCTTTTTTAAAAGTTTGTTTTTATGATTTTGATATTTATTAACCTGTTCTAGGCTGCTATTGTAGCACCCAAACTAATATAAGAACATAAGAAAGTTTACAAAGGAGAGGAGGCCATTCAGCCCATTTTGCTATTTTGGTTGTTAGTAGCTTATTGATCCCAGAATCTCATAAAGCAGCTTCTTGAAGGATCCCAGGGGGTCAGCTTCAACAACATCACTGATATACTGTACCTGCTGCACAACTTCCTAAATTTGAAGTTTTTTTTTTTTTTTTAAATCATTCCATTTGCATATCTATATATCTATTATTTTCATAATTCATAATTCATCTACTGACAAGTGTGTTTTGACTGGCTAGCTCAAGAACAATGTGTTGTCTGTGTTTGCCATCAGTAACACTGTGGGAAATTAGTTTCACAGAAGCAGTTGCTTAATTGCTTCTGTGCCCTATTCTAAGTCCTCTGTGGGAAGCAATAACCGTCACTACTAGTAGCACATACCTATCACTTACCAATGGATCACACAACACACAAAATATTTGCAAGAAAACAAGCAAGCTCTGTTGGCTTAGGAGTGACAGCATCCTTTTGTATAGACTCTGAAACATTATCAACGCTGCAAGGTATACAATTTCTCCCACAATGAGGAATGCCAATGCATTCCTGTGGGTTTTCATTTAAAATTGCTTTAACTTACTTAAGCCACTTAATATAAAAAAAAGTATTTTGTAAAATCATTATTATTATTATTATTATTATTATTATTATTATTATTATTATTATTAATATATATATATCACACGATCAAACAAAACCATAAAACATTAAGCAAAATAGCTCACTGAACTACAATCAACCAACTCTAGTTTTAATGGGCTACTGTTGTAATTGTATTTTTGAGATGGAATCAAATGAGAAGAAACAACATCTGTGATTAACAAACTTGTTAAGCCTTGGAAACCAGCACGTTGATAACAGGATTTGAAAGGTGTTATTTTGCTTATTTTAAAGATTACTACTTATGATAGCTTGAATGCCAGTTCCTGCAGCTAAATATATTTCTACCTCTAACTTTAAACACTCTTTAGATATACGATATCACATATTGTTTTGTTTTGGAATTACAAGATAAATACTTAGAGTACGCTTTTAATGAAAGTAATTATGTATGTATTTGAATCTGTTTCCTAGTATAAATCATCTCAGGGTCAGATGTGCCGATTGATAAAACCTTGGGAATAATGTTTATGCTAGTACAAGATTCCTGGGCAGATGGAGCCACATCCCAGAATTTATTTTTTCAGATTTTTGCATTAATCGTGATAAGGGTAATAATTTATCTTACATACAAAAGCATTCAGGTTTCTAGAAATATTGTAGAACTATATTAAAAGGGACCCATCCACTGAGGTGCAACTTTTTAGAACAGATTAGTTTAAAGTAGGTTATTCTTTTCTTTTTTTAATCTATGCACCAAATTATTTGCAGTTTATAAATTCACAAGAACACAGTAAACCAAAATGTGCATGTAGTCATTCCAAGCAGTATGCCAAATTTACATTCAAGAGAATATGGCAATTGAAACAAAAGTTAAAGTGTGCTGCATATATTTATGTACAGGCTTTTTAAAACGGAATAAATTATAGTAAATTGTAAAATGCCCTTTTTATTTAAAAACTAAATACTATGGAAACAAAAAACAAAACAATATGGCAATGTACTGTATAGTAATTATCATTTCAAAGTATTTTAAATACTCCTCAACATAAACACCAATTTACACAGACAAACCCTTATTGTGATGCGACTCCATTGCATCTGTCCTTCATGGTCCTATTGACCACCCCGTCCCTAATTGGGCAGGACAGTCCCAAAAGAGCAAGTCCCGGTCCCGGCCTTAATGTCTCCGGGACGGTATTTGTCCTGAATTCACAGTGCAATCTTACAGTTTAGCGCCACAGTCAAACCATAGCATATCTGTTTATAGCGCATCATAGCACCGTCCCTGCCGTATTATTTTGCATTGCCTTGCTCGCTCGCCAGTTAAAACAATAAAAAAATGTATGTATATATCCAGGCGCGCCGCCCAGAATTCTTTCACATGGTACGCACAACTGAACCACACCAACATCTCATCTCATGCCAATAATGACTCTGCAGCAACATGCTGGATAGTGTTTCAGTCAGAGTGCTGCATTTCTGTTCTTTCCTGAATTTCCCTTTTTCAAAATGAATAAACACAGCGCGCTGCCATCGACACAGAACAGCAACTGCAGTGACAGCCAAATAGTGTACAACAATAAAAGCTACAAATAAACCTATTTGAAATACAGACTTAAAGGAAGAGTAGCTCACAAATCTGTTATGCTGGTTCCATTTCTAATCATTTTACTCTCACAATCACTACAACTAATCATTACTCCACCCCACGCTCTTCGGGGGAAAACAGTAAAAAAAAGTTAAAAAAATAAGTAAATATACCCCAGCATAAGAAATGTCAGCTGTCCCGTTTTTGCATTTTGAAAAGGTGGCCACCTTCAGGTTATTTTGAAACTAACTGGGTATCTATTTATTAATGCATTTATTAATATAATCATTCATTATTTCATAATACTCTATTGATTAATGCAGGCATTTCTGCACAGGTTTTCCGTTACTCTTCCTATACTGCCAAACCAAATGTATATCTACACTTTTTTTGTCTAATAAGCAACTGTGAATTCATGATTTATAACATGTGCCTTCCATTAAAGAATGACAGCATTATGTGTTTTTCATACAGTATATTAAGGACAATGAAAGATATTCCCCATAAAAGCTTGAGTGAACAGAATGAAATACATTTTTTGTCGGTATAAAAATAATAAAGAAAAATATCAGGCTGTTATTTTTTTCCTAAAGGAAAAACCTGAGGTCTGTGGAACCACACCATGCAATTCTTTTGATATGTCAAGAGCCCAGCATTTACTACTTGTCACAGCCAAGAAGGTCAAGTTGCAAAAACCATGAAATATATCTCTCGGTAACAGCCCTTGACTTCAACTGGAAAGTCAAATCTCACCCATATTTCTAAGATAAATGGATTCTGGCTGGGACTCAGGTATGCCATTTCTCTCTTCACTGCTTCAGTTTGGTAACTTGAGCATAATCAATGTTAGGAGGCTGTTCCTGATGGTATACAGACTGGAGTCATTTGTTTTGCGTTGCTCTCATCATATTTTTATCACCAAGAAAATACACTTCAGGAGTCAATTGCACAAATCCTTGCATATTGTACACAGGAGTGAGAATCTTCTGTCTATAGACTGTCGTCTGTCTTAGATTGTGTGGTGACGTCAGGCCACAGCATGGTGCAGTGAATGCGCTGTTGCGCCGGTTTATTATAAATAAAAGACTTAAACAAAACAGAACTCTCAAAATAAACGGCACGGTGGCCAAAACAAACAAACAGTGGACAAACCTAAACAAGTATCATGCGGGTCCTTCCGCACTAGTAGCAATTGTTATTCTTTTCAGTTTTTAATTCTCTCTCTCTCTCTCTCTCTCTCTCTCCACTGTGAACACCCAACCCTATGTACGCGAAACACTGACTCTTTTATGCAACTCTGCCAACTCGATTGCTAATCAATCATTTAATTGAATCTCAGCACTGTCTGCACAAGAACTACTTTGTGCACCCCCCGGTACCCAAATACTAATACACATTTTAACTGCACGTGAAGTGATTGTGCAATCCCTGTGCCTAAATACAAATATACATTTTAAATCACTCGTGTTACATAGCCCACATTATACCCTGTGCACCAATACATACACACCAACAGTAACACACCACATAAAACATAAAACACAAAGAGGAGGTAACAAGATTGAAACAGCGTGCATTGAGAAAAGAATTGAAAATATGAACTAATCTACGCTGGATATGTTTTTCAAGAGAAAAGTCACGTAATTACTGTATTCAGAATGTATGTGTATTTTTTATTTTTTTCATTTATTTGCTGTTTTCTTTTAAATATAGAGTTTAAATGTTGATCAATGTGAACTTGAAAGAACTACTGTATACTGTATAAAGATGTTCAATTCAATTTGGGTGTTTCATCATTTTGATACAGCAAGTTGCCAAACCCTATTATAGTGAACAACCTGATATGACGAACATTTCTCCAGGTCCCAAGGGGGTTCATTATAATGAAGTTAGACTGTGTGTGTGTGTGTGTGTGTGTGTGTGTGTGTGTGTGGGACGGCCACTCCTGGGAAGATTCACTACTGTCCCAAACTTTCTCCATTTGGACAATATGGCTCTGACTGTGGTTCGGTGGAGCCCCAGAGCCTTAGAAATGGCTTTGTAGCCCTTTCCAGACTGACAGGCATCAACAACTTTTTTCCGGAGGTCTTCAGGAATTTCTTTTGTTTGTGGCATGATGTACCTCTAGAACCTGTGTGCTGACAACTTCACTCTGATGGTAAGGGCCAAAGTTAGTCAGATTTATATTGGGCAAGGCTGGCCCAAATCAGGCCTGGTTGTTAACCAAAGTACTCAAACAGCTGATCCTAATTATCCCTTTAATTGGGTTGAGTCTGCATTCAAAACATAGCACTGGTAACTGATGAGTCGTCAATGTTCGATATTTTAAAAAAACATAATGCTGATTAGGAGTTATTTTTCAGGTTTTGTTAGCACACAAATAAAGGTAATGAATGCATCTAAAATGTGTCTAATAAATAACATTTTGGCTAGTGAAAGCCTGAAAAGTAAATAATTTGGGAAGTATTTGGTGCTCACTATTCTCTTTATTTAATGTATGGTTGTATGTATTTTATCTATTTATTTATGGACACCAGTTGGTGCTTTGTAGCTGTTTTTAAATTTCCCTTTAAATCCAATTCTGAAAAAAAAAACATTGTTTACAGTACACATTTGTTAAGCTAATGCAAACTAATAAAAACTACAAACATTTGGAAGTTTACCTAAACTAATATTAGTTCAGTGTGCTAATCAGGGTCTGTGAAACTAGAAGTTTATGTTTAAAGTCTTAATGCATGCCACAAACGTTGTGTTTGGCGGGAGGACAGATGCTCTAATTAAAAATAGTCAGCGAACGGCACTGCTTGTAAAAAAATAAAAAACAAAAAAACATGGCATCGAAACGGGGAAAAAATAAAAATTATAAAAACAAATTGTACAGACAAATTACCAGAATCATGTTCCGAAAGATGTAGCCCAAGGTATACCAGTCACGTATGTAGGTGAAGCAGTCATGGTTTCAAACATACCTTTTCACAGACGGCAACACGCAGCTTCAAAAGACAGCTACATTTTTTTTTCGTTGTTTGCTATCTTGTCAAAATGTGCTGAAATATATTTTGGAAATAGTAACAGAGTGGATTCTAAAGAGGAACCATTTAATAAAAGAATAAACACATTTATTATTTTAAAAAGAAGGGTTCATCATGATTTATTAAGTTTTAATGTCAGAATCGGTGCAATATTACTAACAAAACTAACAAAAAAATAATAAAATAAAACGTTTTTAAACACAGCAGTGGCTGTACAATCCTACTATTATTATTAATCACATTAGTACAATCTTGTGTAACTAGAGCTGCGGTTGTTTAGGGAGGCATTAATATTAACAGACACTAATAGCGCTGTCTGCTGGCACAATATTGCCCACGTCACAGTCAAAATAATTTAAAGGATGCAGTACATGAATATCTCTGCCTATTCAGAATTTAGGACATCTGTAATTACATTTTTTCATGTGGGACTAAGTTTGGCATTTATTAAATGGGAATCAGAGTTATAGTGCAATTTAAATATAATATTTATGTGTATTGTAATGAGGGTCTGGCATTTAAATATCTACGTGTTTTCAAATAAAATAAACATCTTTTTGCATTGCTGAAACAGTATGTTTATAACTTTTGTTTATAGTATTGTGTGGCTTAGGTTTTTTCCAGTGTGGCTAAAAAATGTTAAGTTACTTTAGCAACAGTAGCTAACTAAATGAAAGTTTTAGAGGGAACATAGTATTGTACTTCTTACACTACTTGGTTTGATTAAATGAGTAGTACACAACAAAATATGAAAGCTGAACATTATTTTCAACAAAGAACAACAACAACTTTTTAATATATATTTATATATGTAAACATCTAACACTAGTACGTACAATACTCTTTCTAATAAACGTGTTATGATTTTGAATGTGCGGTTCTTAAGGATGGTATTATTGTAATTGCTTGCATCCCGGCACCTCTTTCTTTACAAATTAAGCACTGGTCAGAGCTAATGACTCAAAGTGACTTGAGCCAGATTGGTGACTCGACTCAAGTAGTTTAGTGACTCGACTCGACTCGAACTTGGCATGTCAAAGACTCAACTCGAGTCCCAATTCTGGTGACTTGTTACAGCTCTGGTTTCTACAACTGTTTAAATAACGTACCTGTAATTTTTCTTTTCATTGTTAACATCCTGACACTGTTTTACACTTATAACTTTGAAGTGTTTCAAAGCTCTTTTCAAAATGTCCACTCCATTGAACTGTTTTTTTTTTATGATGTGTCCTCTAAATCACTGCAGGAAAAATGATTTAAAAAATAAAGAAATCATAACAAGTGCTCTGGCTTTTCTGTTCCGTACCACATCATGGATTGTTATTGCTGCGTAAATTGTTTGACAATGTAGGCAATAATCTTTACACTATCAGTGCACTAGAGCGGCCATTTTGAAAAGAGCTTTGAACAGACTTAAAAAAGTTATAAGTGTAAAAAGTTGTCAGGATGTTAACAATGAAAAGAAAAATATTAAACAGTTGTAGCAACACGTGGGGATGTGTAATGCCATGTTTCTCAGAACCCTGCTACTTACTCTTTAATATAAGAGGACACTTGTCTCATAGTGCTGCAAAAACCAAATGGACAGGTGTGTAGCAGTGCTGTCTATTAGAATGTTATTTATTTATTTATTGTTCATCTGTAAAACAGATTTAAACCAGTAAAATGATGGTCAGTTACCATTATTGAAAGGAACAGAAACATTTTGGTTTCTTAGCACATTTGCTTTTCAAAAGCATATTAAGGCCAATATAGAAAAAAAGTGCATCCTGGAGTCCTAAAAATATGGATGTACAAGATTTAGACAAGCAAAATTAATGCTTTAAGATTATGCCCAATACACATTATACACAATCTCTTTATGAGTCTGCTGAAAAACATCTGGTAACAACTGATAATAAAACCATCTGCCCTTTTATATGATTCCCACAATTTCAAGGGAACCGCTTGATTCGCAATAATGTAAAAGGCTTTTTTTTTTTGTGCAAGATTAAAAATAAACAGATGGCATGCTAATTTATTGGCAATAAAACAATCTTACTATTAACCCTTTCAGTTTCAGAGAGTCACATTACTTCATGGCCAAAAAACATAACTTTTATCATAACATCTTGGTCACTTCTTGGGAGCTATATAACACGTATTGCTGTCAAATCTTAAATGTTGGTTTAATCAGACTATGGAGTCCTAGGCTTATCAGGCTCTTATGTGTCAAATTAAAACCATTTTCATTTCTCTAGCCTGAGGCATTCTGTAGACATATTCAATGTAACCATGTTTTCGTAGCTCAAAATACCTAGATAATTAAATAAACAAGCATGTTGGCAATGCAACATATGTGTATATGTATTAGACACAATAACAGCACCATTTAAAAAAAATGTAAGACATGATTGAGTATTTTTCTATCTTCATTTTGGAGATATGTTGCATTAAGTAGAGGGTGTTTCTAGAGCGTCATCTGAAGACTGTTTGAGTGGTCTGGGCAAACACTCAAAAAATATCAAAAGCCTAATGGGGCTTAAGCCTAATTAAACACAATATATCATTATTTGTCCTTGACTCCCTCAGCTGAACCTCTGGCATTTTCTAATTCTTAAAAAAAGCAACACTTCAGTGATTTTAGGTATTTGAGGGCAAATTAAGGGTTCATTCACCGCACATCAACTTATGTTTATTAAATCTGTTAAAAAAAAAGATTCCCTGGATTTCCTAGGACACTTGCATATCCATTCAGTACAGGATTCACCTTAAAGTAATCTTGGATTAGGAAGTAGATTCAATAAATAAGTGCAGATTAAACATTGGTTTTGTAACTTATTTCACATATTCATTACTTTTTCTTTAGTACAAAACAACCATAATCTTGTTTTTATATTTTTATTTTTTGTGTGTGTTTAAATTGAAACAATGACCACACTGATGTAAGATAACACCACCCCACCACCACCACACCCAAAACAAAACAAAAAACAAATAACACCAAAAAATGACTGCCTTTTTCTTCTCAATTGGAAAAAAATGATATAGAAAACAGCACATGCAGTACAGTACTAATAAAGCAATGCAGGTGTGCCGATTCTTCTTCCTTGGCTTTACAGATTAACAATTTATCAAAATTTGCAGGATGTAAGTGAGACTCAACAGAGTATAAAATCAAGCACAAGTGTTCAATCAGTCTTCAACCCCACACTCCACACACTTAATCTAATCTTTTCAGCCCCCAGTGGTTTTGCTGAGATTGTGTGCAGGACCATTTAATGTTTTTCCCGATGGGGGCTCAGACATTTAACATCTGCTGGGGAATCTGCCTACTACTTTGTTACAGTATTTTATGTACATCATAACCTCAGAAGGAAGAAAAAGAAAATATATATATATAAGTAATAGAAATAAAAAATGGTATGGCCGGAGGGATATTGGTGCATCCAGCAACATGGCTTTGTCCTCGTCCGGGACCCTCGCTTGGGACAGTTATACAATGACCAAATACATTCGGAACAGCAAGGTGGGATAGTTTATGTTTTATTTTTCATGTAGTGCTGATGTATCCTTTAAGCCATGAGCTAAAATTGGACTAGCTTTTCATTACTTTACAGCGCTCACATACCCACATTTAACAAGAATAAAAACTAGAGTTCTGCAAACCATAAGTGCCTAAACATCAGAACAGCCAGTTATTTCAGGATAAAACACGGCGAGGCTTCATGCGCCTGATTTTCAATAGCAAAGAACAACTCTTTTCGTCATACACTGAAATGTATTTCAAGAACCAAAACATTTGAATACCAGTTGAAAAATTAACTGTTTTCAAATGTAATTTAAAAATTAATCCAGCACAAGACCAAGGCGAGAGAAAGAAGCAAACATTTACTTTACCCTGAGTTCGCAGGTTTGAAAATCAGTGGAACATTCTCTACCCTGAGACCTACAGAGAGAGAAAAATAAACAAACTATTACTGTACATCAGTATACAAAAGCTATACGTCTACATTAAAGTATGTATAGGGTGATTAGAAAGTAAGTTTACCACATCAACGCACCATATCTCATGTGGTAAACTTACTTTCTAATCACCCTGTATAATCATAACTACAATGAATAACATACAATACAATAATAGAAGTGTGCATTTGTGAAAAAATCAAAGTGCTCCAACACAGACTTAAAAACCCCAACTACAGCATACTCCCTACATCACATAATTTACAAATATTTGGTTTACATCAAAATCTATAGCATCTCTATTAGTCAAGCAAGTAATATAGAATTCCAGTTTCAACTTTGTAGTTCATATATTTATGTTAATGATGTGCAGTTATAAAAACAGTTAATGTAAATATATAGTTTAAAAATCAGCTGTATTGGTTAGTTCCCACTTAAAAGTCACCATGCAACCTACACTTGAAGTAAATAACATATATATTGACAAATTGTTTTTGTACATGATAAACGAATATTGAATGTGTTAATGCTTTCACAAATCGACATGTTGCGCAGATGTACAGTTATCAATTAACTAAATGCAAAGTGAGTGAACAGAAGAAAATCTAAATCAAATCCATATTTGGTGTGACCACCTTTGCCTTCAAAACAGCATCAATTCTTCTAGGTACACTTGCACAAAGTCAGGGATTTTGTAGGCATATAGTCAGGTGTATGATTAAACAATTATACCAAACAGGTGCTAATGATCATCAATTCAATATGTAGGTTGAAACACAATCATTAACTGAAACAGAAACAGCTGTGTAGGAGGAATAAAACTGGGTGAGGAACAGCCAAACTCAGCTAACAAGGTGAGGTTGCTGAAGACAGTTTACTGTCAAAAGTCATACACCATGGCAAGACTGAGCACAGCAACAAGACACAAGGTAGTTATACTGCATCAGCAAGGTCTCTCCCAGGCAGAAATTTCAAGGCAGACAGGGGTTTCCAGATGTGCTGTCCAAGCTCTTTGAAGAAGCACAAAGAACAGGCAACGTTGAGGACCGTAGACGCAGTGGTCGGCCAAGAAACTTACTGCAGCAGATGAAAGACACATCATGCTTACTTCCTTCGCAATCGGAAGATGTCCAGCAGTGCCATCAGCTCAGAACTGGCAGAAAACAGTGGGACCCTGGTACACCATCTACTGTCCGGAGAAGTCTGGTCAGAAGTGGCCTTCATGGAAGACTTGCGGCCAAAAAGCCATACCTCTGACGTGGAAACAAGGCCAAGCGACTCAACTATGCACGAAAACACAGGAACTGGGGTGCAGAAAATGGCAGCAGGTGCTCTGGACTGATGAGTCAAAATTTGAAATATTTGGCTGTAGCAGAAGGCAGTTTGTTCGCCAAGGGCTGAGAGCGTACACAATGAGTGTCTGCAGGCAACAGTGAAGCATGGTGGAGGTTCCTTGCAAGTTTGGGGCTGCATTTCTGCAAATGGAGTTGGGGATTTGGTCAGAATTAATGGTCTCCTCAATGCTGAGAAGTACAGGCAGATACTTATCCATCATGCAATACCATCAGGGAGGCATCTGATTGGCCCAAATTTATTCTGCAGCATGACAACGACCCCAAACATACAGCGAAAGTCATTAAGAACTATCTTCAGCGTAAAGAAGAACAAGGAGTCCTGGAAGTGATGGTATGGCCCCACAGAGCCCTGATCTCAACATCATCGAGTCTGTCTGGGATTACATGAAGAGAGAGAAGCAACTGAGGCTGCCTAAATCCACAGAAGAACTGTGGTTAGTTCTCCAAGATGTTTGGGCCAACCTACCTGCCGAGTTCCTTCAAAACTGTGTGCAAGTGTACCTAGAAGAATTGATGCTTGATGTGTTTTGAAGGCAAGGGTGGTCACACCAAATATGGATTTGATTTAGATTTTCTTCTGTTCACTCACTTTGCATTTAGTTAATTGTAAATATATAGTTTAAAAATCAGCTGTATTGGTTAGTTCCCACTTAAAAGTCACCATGCAACCTACACTTGAAGTAAATAACATATATATTGACAAATTGTTTTTGTACATGATAAACGAATATTGAATGTGTTAATGCACCATCGCTTTGGCACAGTCTAGGAGTAATGCACACAGCAAGGTCTCATCTGCTACAACATGTACAGTATGTCAAGCTTAAGAAAAGGTTTAACAGCTCAGCAATTTTGCAAAGGTCTAAATCTTGGTTCTCTCTCCTTTAAAGCATATAGAGTGAATTAAATAATTCCAGTAAATGTCCCCTAATCTATATTTCAATCACTTTGTAGAAAGATGCACACATTATAGTAGACATGCATTTTTTTTGTTTATTTTTTTAGCAGCAATTCTGAAAATTGTACTGAGCACTCCTTGTACATACATTTCACTGCTGCCCATTTGCGTACCCAGCTTTCCCACTTCAAGAGGTCACATGAACGAAATCAAGAGACACTCAAAACACTTGAGTCCCTGGAAAAGTAGGAGTTGTGTTTGCTTCTGTAAGAATGTATACTTGTAGCAGGCAGTGAAAGTAGCTGTTTCCAATTATATAATGTTATTATTTATTTCTTAGCAGACGTCCTTATCCAGGGCGACTTACAATTGTTACAGATATCACATTATTTTTACATACAATTACATTATTTTTTAGACATTATTTTTACATACAATTACCCACTTATACAGTTGGGTTTTTACTGGAGCAATCTAGGTAAAGTACCTTGCTCAAGGGTACAGCAGATATGCTGTCAGACATCTACCACTTGTACAATTTTCATCTTGTTGACTTTCGAGTGTGGTCCAAAGATAAATTGCAAGTTGTGCAAAATAAATGATACCCATCGATGTGCAGAACACCAGGTGGATATTGTTGCGTGCGTTCACTCAATGAAATGCTTTTTGATTGCAATGTCTTTGACTCCATGTTTAGGGCTCTCGATTTTTCTTTTAACGCATCAATTTATTCAATTACCATTTATACTCATCATAATTAGCTTTTATTTTTCTAATTAGTCAAAGTGTAATGTGTTGATTTCTTACATCTATGGGATAGCAATTGAATTACAATTGAAAAAAAGGTTGTGTAAAATGCAGGACCCTATATATGGGGTAATATATACATGTTTTATCACTTAAAAATAAATACAGCAAATGTTTGCCTTATTGATACACTACCTGTTACACTACATTTAGGAACCTGGCAGCTGGTTTAGATTGCCTCCGGTAAATGATTGAAGACATTGCATAGACAAATAATAAAACTGATATAAAAAATAAATAAATAAATAAATAAAAAACAAGGCCCAAAACTTTTTTTGAACATTGACTTTTCAAAGCGCCAAATGTATATTGTCTTCAGCCCATTCCAATAATCAGGCCTGTCAAATTAATTACCATTACAAACAAACAATTATATAAAACTCTTTAACAACAAGAAAGTAAATTATATCACAATTTTCTGTTCAATCAAATCATTTATTTTGCAAGTCACTGAAGCTTGTGAAGCAGGAAAGTGCAACCATCCTTAACATTTTACAACTGGATTAATTAAGTAAGTAACTACCTGAAAGAAAGTCTATAATAAAGTCATGGATTACTTTAGCACACCAGCCTCTAGCTGCTATACATATACACACACAAACACAATATTAATTGAAAAGTCTTAATTTATGGGATTGTGGCTTAGCCAAATAAACCCGATTTCTCCTTGAGGCAAAATATTTTTAATTATGTCTTAATGATTTATCCTCACATTCTCTGACAGAGGACACATTATTTTCAGGGAATTTTGCAATATGATGAAATGAACGGCTTACCAGCCAAGCCTAGTAGTAATCGTCTATCATAAAAAAAAAAAAAAAAATACTGATCACAGGCGTTTAACTAATTCTGCTGAAGATGAAAGTTCACATTTCCAAGGAAAAAACAATATTGCCTAGCAAACTAATAAAAAGATAATAATAATAATAATAATAATAATAATAATAATAATAATAATAATAATAATAATAATAATAATAATAAACCTGGCAAACTTTTAAGCTCTTTGCATTTTTGCAGCCTGAGGTGAGATGCATCAGATGTAGATGTAGTGTAGGAACAGAGAAGTAACTAATGTAGTGTGAGAAACAGCTGCATGTGATAATTGCTTTGGTTCCCAACAGGACAGTCTGATTTAACACTGAAAAACAGCAAGTTAGCATTGACTTGCTTACT
This sequence comes from Acipenser oxyrinchus oxyrinchus, assembly GCA_030684275.1. Lineage (NCBI taxonomy): Eukaryota > Metazoa > Chordata > Actinopteri > Acipenseriformes > Acipenseridae > Acipenser > Acipenser oxyrinchus. Next base: position 38,214,685 of record CM060247.1, on the reverse strand, counting down.
CTCAAATGGCACCTTAGAGTTTAACATTGTACTGTAAGAAAGAATAAAAGTATACATTTATGCAATTGTAACAGGCAGTGTTATATGATGCACTGGATTCTGGATTCTGACCCCTATTGGTGAGAAAAAGTTCTATAAAAAGCTAGTCACACTACAGCGTTTATTTGTGGCATTTTTCTTAGTGAGAAATCGAACCTATGGAATTGAATGTAACCTTTCACACTTGAGCGTAATCTCTGTGAGAAATGCGGCGAAAAAAAATCGAAACAGGTTCGATTTCTGGACGAAAAACACTGCGATTTCCAGTGTCCTACATTTTGAGGCAATATGGATCGGGTACAGGCTGCCGCAATTGTATTGTTCCGAAGAAGGCGAGAAAACAGAAGAAGAATACGGGTTCACTCAATAAATCTGCAACAGGAAACCTTAGGGGAGTACCACTGACTCGTACAAGAGCTGAAATTGGACGGGAGTAGGTTTTTTACCTTCTTCAGAATGTCCAAATCTCAGTTTGCTTATTTGATCAACATCGTGTGACCAGTCATCTCCAAGCAAAACACTTGTCTTCAGAAATCCATCGACCCTGAAGAACGAATGGCAATGTGTCTGAGGTAAAATAGTTTTTAATTAATTGAGTAGGTGTCAAAAAACGATTTTCTGTGTTTTGTTTTTATATTGTTTGTTTTATTTCTATTTTAATTATTGGATTTTATGTAAAACATTCTGTTGCTATATTTCACAAAGCACAATGTAGGCACTGCTAGGTTTATTACAGTACATTGATCTCCTGCTGTTGTTGCTTATTAGCTAACGTAAGTATTTGTAGGCTACTGGTATGCACACAAGCACTCAAACTGAGTTGCTGGCAACACAGTATCTAAAATGTTCTTGCCAACAAAAACAAAATTAGAAGTACAGACAGACTACCAAAAGCAATCATTTTGGTCTTTTTATTTTTATTTATTTATTTTTTCAGATACCTGTGACTCCTTCACAACAATAGCATACAGTTATAGAATGGGTAGCTCAGCTGTGTGTGGCATAGTTTTAGAAACATGTGAAGCATTATGGTCCTGCCTCATACCTAGCTATATGGCTTTGCCTGATGCAGATACATGGAGCACAATAGCGGAGGACTTTAGAATCAAATGGAACTTTCTGAACTGCATGCTCAGGGAGTTTATGTACTTGTTGGCAATGAAGCTTTCCCGCTGAGGAAAAATTTACTAAGACCCTTCCCTGGATCGAAAAGGCAGGGGCTGAGCAGGGAGCAAAGAATATATAATTACCGTGTAAGCAGAGCCAGAAGGGTTTCGGAAAATGCTTTCGGAATTCTCACTCACAGGTTCCGAATATACCAGAAGAGAGGAGGATTCATTTTGCACACAAGCATGCAGACAATGCGATAAAAGCAACTGTAGTGCTTCAGAACTTGCTAACACTACCCAATGAAGAACACCCTGGTCATGCAGAAAATGAAGAAGACGCTGTAACTGGGCTGTGTCATGCCCAAACTCCGTGGCAACCACCCTGCAGCTGATGCACAACGAATTCGAAACAAATTCTAGCACTGTTTCTCGGATGCTGGGAGAGTACCTTGGTAGGATGCAGCTGTTCATCTCTAGGGAAAAGGTGACATTATCCGCAGACACGGAGTGAACCTCCATTGCTATGCTGATGGTACCCAGCTATAATTGTCCCCAAAGCCAGGAATTTCTTATGCCTGGGTGTTAGTATCTACTTGCCTTACAGACATTAAGCATTGGATGTCACAGAATTTTCTAATGTTGAATTCAGATAAAATAGAGGTTCACAGAACCAACTAAAAGGAAATGCAGGATTACATGAGCTTGACCCTTGTAGTCTCTCATAAAAACTTAAACTAGAAATTAAGAGTTTGGGGGTCATCTTTTTTTCCTGATCTCTCATTTGAGACTCATATTTATTATTAAACCTTTATTATACTAGGAAATCACATTGATATTAAAACCTATTTTTCAAGTGAGACCTAGCCAAGAAAGGTAGCAGCAGTACAATAACACATATTACAATACAAACATACAAAAATAAAATACTTTTAAAACACAGACAAGTCCAACTCAATACAATAAACAATCAGTTTGTGACAATCAATTAGTGGCAGGTGTAATCAACTACTTAAAACAAGCACAACTCTCAATTAGATAATCATGCAGCTTACTCTTGAATTGTACTAAAGTTATTTGGGATTGCAACTTAAGTTTAGACTGTAATTCATTCCAAGACAATGGAGCAAAATAAGCAAATGATCTTTTAGCAACCTCAGAACGCACTTTAGGAATCATAAAATACAAAAATGAGTGTGATCTAAGAATGTAGTTACTACAAGCGACTGTAAAGTATTCATTTATATATGGAGGTAGCTTACATTGTAAAAAAAAATATACCAGTGCTTTTATTTTCACAATGCCAAAGCGGTCAAGCCAACCAAACCATATAACACACAATGATGAGTACTGTAACTTGAATATTAGGGAAGTTACTAAAGTATCTTTTTACCATTTGAGAAATATAGCCAAACTTTACCAATTATATCTGTATCTTTTGCAGAGAGACTAATGCATGCCTTTGTTTCATTTAGAATTGATTATTGTAATGCACGTTTTTTCTGGTGTCCCAAAAAGCGTGGTATCCCGCTTGCAGCTTGTTCAGAATACTGCTGCTAGAATTCTGACTAAAACCAGAAAAAGTGAACATATTAACCCTGTTTTGACCTCCTTCTTTAATCTTTTTTATTAACTTTTAGTATTTTGAAGTGCAACATTATTATTATTATTATTATTATTATTATTATTATTATTATTATTATTATTATTATTATTATAATCAGTGTTATTATGCGCAGGTCACCAGTTACCTTGTATTTATTTTTTCCTTTTAAAACAGTCCAGTGAACTTGACAGAAAATGCTTTATAAATATGGCCCATAATCTTCAAAACTATGTATGACGTTGGTAATGTTGGGATGTGTCACAAAGAATACAAACGTATTGCTGGCTTTGATTTACAATGTATAGAATAGTAGGACTTCGATAATATGTTTGTTTGGTGAATCTCCACAAAACTTTGATGTATGCGTATTTGTTGCACAGAACAACTTAGTGAACAAAATGTTATTTACCATAAAAATGTATTGAACAAAACGTTATTTACCATAAAAACAAACAAACAAACCAAAAAAAAACAAAAAACAAAGCTTAAAATTAGGTCAAGTGGTGTGAATGTGGGACCTTTTTTGTGTCATTTTTAAAAGCCAACAAAAGTGTACATTTTTCATTTAAATGCTGGATATGTAGACTGCATGTATGCTCCGGTTTATTTTTGCTTATTAATAAACCTATTTTTATGCAACTTGCATTAATCGTTAAGAAAATGTCTCGGTGCTGCTAAATGCACCACCTGCAAGCCACCCAGGCATTGTCTTTCTTCTGGATGTCTTTGTAGTCGTTTAGTTTGCAATCATATAATAATGGATACTGCTGCACCTCATAAATGAACTTTTCTGTTTTGAGGCGTGTGTTTGACGTGTGTCAAGGGTGTTAACCTTGCTTCTGATTGGTCAGTTTCATTCAAGTCGTGCGACAGGGAAAAAAAAAAAATAGAAACAGGTTCTATTGTAACGATGCAACATTTTCTCAAAGCGATGTTGCTCGCATCGGTCACTGCCAGTGTGGTTACTCCCATTTGACTGCAGTGCCTTCTAAATTATTTGCTAACGTCCAGTGTGGATGCAGCTTTACAGTTTTCAAGTCAAGACTAAAAACACACTTTTATAAAATGGCTTTCTTATCTTAGTGGGTTTTAATGTAACTTTAAAATTGCTGCTTTTGTATTGTGTATACTGTTATTTAAATGGTCTGAATATGGCAGTTGTATGTGTGACATGTTATACAAATGTATTGTGGTTTGTTCTTTTTTTGTTCTATGTACTGTACAGTGCTTTGTGATACTATTGTATAAAAAGTGCCATATAAATGCAATAAATAAATAAATACATTTGGCTTACCATATTCAGTAATATTATTGAGTATTGTGTAAGACAAACATTTCATTGAGATCCACGTACTGGATTTTACTGTGTTGGATGAACTGGCATACATTGTGCTGATCAACTTCTATAAACATCTAGAAACTGATATTGAGTAAAACATATAGAAAATGAATAATGTTTGTGAATGGAATGTATATGTTATGGGCAAACCCCGAAACTTACACTCTCAGTCACTCTGAATACGCTCTGATTACACTCTCCAACTGCTTGTCATAAACACTGTCAAACGTGAATCAGCTAATCATTCATGTTCCACCCAATAACTGCATCGATCTCTCTGATTGGACAGTTCAATACAACTCCTTCTTCTTCTTCTTCTTCTTCTTGATTGTTATTAATAATACTGGCCTTTTTATACGCAAGTGTCAATGGGGTTTCTCGTGTTAATTATTTGTTCCAAAGGTCTGCCTGTCACTCACAACAGGAATGAAAGAACAGCATTTTTATATATTTTATTAATTTTTATTTCAGGCTTTGCACAAAGTCAGCAGGCAATTTGCGAATTGCCCACATTTCAGGCTTTGCCCGTAACATATACTGTACATGAATGTTATCATTGCGAGATAACAGGATTTGGAATCCCAATGCAAGTCAACAGAAGAAATACTACTTCTGCAATGATTATATTATGGGTAAGAGAATACTCCAGGCATTGATCTATTCAATTGCTCTATTGTGGGAGAAAATATACAGTAGTTCATAAATCTAGTGTTCAGTAAAGGATATTGAAGTTTTTTTTTTAAATAATATGAATTGTAACTGCTTGATTGCATGACAACTTGAGTTTAAAATCACATTCAAACTTAGATGATCTTTGTTCTTAACTTGAGATTGACACAAAGCACACTGAGAATAATTTTTTTCATTCCCAAGATTAAAACATGAATATGCTGTATACATAAAACTTCCCTTCCTGAATTTTAATGAGCCCTGGCACACTGAAATATCATGTATAATTTTAACTTCCCTTGATATCATTCTCTGTTTAAAGTAGGGTGGAAAAAGAATATCTTCTATGTAGGCACTGATGTAATCTGACTATCTGCTCCCATATCTGAATCTGTATTAGATGTAGATTTGGATATCCAGAGGGTGGCATATAAAACGGTATGTGTAGAATCCGTTTTGAAACTGCAGCAGCACAATTCACTGCAATCTTTAGTACACATCAGTGAGTTACTGTAGGTCTCATGCAATTTAAATTCCTCTGATCCAACCAAGTTATTTTCTGTTATACTGATTCTTACATACAAAACACTAGTGGGTTGTCTTCTCCAGCATCTAACCCAATTATTCATTTTACCCCTTTTTTAACAATGGCAGGGCTTCCATGGAAAAATAAAAATAAGTCTCACCTTTTTCTCACGCTATTTTGGTCGTACCTTTTTTAGTTTTCTTTTAGGGTTTTTTAGTTTTCTTTTTCATATTAAGTTATGGGAAGGCATATTTAAATGTTCCAATTTGGCCTTGCGTGACTAGTGATATTGAGCAGCTTTCTTAAAATGGGTTTCCACAAAGTTTTTAGGTTATGTTGAAGAGCCGCAAATGCAGCCTACCTCATTTGGCCACCAAAAAAAATATAAAACAAAAAGCAAGGGAAACAAAACACAAATCTGCACTAACGTAAGCAAATACACAAAAAATAAACAAAAAAAAAATACCAACATTCCATAAGAAAGCACTGTGTACTATCCATGTATTATCTGCTAAACACTTTATGATTTCCATTACATGAGAGTAGGTGTTAAAACTTCATGCTGATATTGGATTCAGCTCTCGCCAAGATAAGCACCAACTAAGACATAGCTTCTTTTACTGTAAACTAATGTGATCCATGATGATGTAGATATCCTTCTGCTTGGTGTAATGATGGCTCCAGGGATCAGCTTATTTTGCCTCCATGGCGCATTAGCACACACAACGGCTACAATGCTGGTTCCAGGGATCAACCACAGTGCGGCCTCCCTGACAACAGTTTGGACGGAGCTGAGTAGGGTACTTCTCTGGGGTCTTCAAGTGGGCACCTTCCATCCTTGGTATTTCGTCGACTAGCCCACGACACCTTAAGAGGGCTCGACAGTGATTCTGGCTTCCCAGCATCACCCCCCTCTGTCCCCCACTCAGCTCAGCCCAGCTTACTTACCTTCCTTTACATTGATGTTTCTTTCTTTCTACCGTGCTTGAGGTCCCCAACCAGAATCTTTTCATCTCAACCACAGCCAGTTGCTGCTCCTCTCTGCTGCTTCAGATAAGTTCTTCACTATGTATTGCAACTCTTTATCACTGAATCCAATGTTTTTGAGAAACCAGATTGTGGAGTGTGCAACAAATCCTCGACAACCCACCTCCACTGGGTAAACCTGGATGCTCCATCCCCGCTATTCCGCTATAGCAGCTAGTTGAGCATACCAAAGTTTCTTCCTATCATACGCCTCATCCACAGCATCCTGCCATGGCACTGTTAACTCTACCTAGTGAACAAGGCGTGGTGATCCAGACCACAAGACAATATCAGGTCGAAGGTTAGTGATGACAACCTCAGGTGGAAAAATAAGCCATTGTCCAGCATCTCCCAGCATTTTCCAGTCTAGCAGCTTCCAGTTGTCCTAGATGAGTTTTGGTTTTAATACCTTTTCTTGGTGGTTGCTCCCCTGGATGGAGGCATGTTGTTCTTCGTGTGTCATATATTCCTAGCATTGGTGGCAACCTGTTGGTTATGCTGCACTTGTCTTCCAATGCTAAGGCCAAACATCACAGCACCTGGTCATGATGCCAAGTAAACCGTCCTTGGCTAAGACCCACCTTACATCCTGTCAAAATGTGTCAATGTAGCTGGCGATGAACACAAAGGACACCACAGATCCTCTCCTACCCATTGGTTAAGGTTCTGTGGTGATGGGAGAACATCATATGTTCACCTGATGAGGAAACTGATCCTGCTCTGTTACACTGTCCATAGATCTCACCAGCTGATCTTGCGCTGGTCCACACTTTCCCATCTCGAACATTCTCCCTGATTGGCCTGAGAAACTGCCATTATGCACCTCATCCTCTCCTCCTGCTTTTGCACCTTGTTGACTACCAGCTTCCTCCGTTGAGCTGGGGCTGCTTTGTGCCATGTAGGAAGAGCTGAACTGAGACCAAAGCCTCCATGCTTGTCTGCATATATATTTATTATAAACCTACTAAACCTGTACATATATAATATATACAAGTTTTCCAACAGAACTGTAGCTTCAGCAATTCTGATCCTTATGGTAGTCTACAAACTGAGCTAAAATCCAGCACTTTAGGTTAATGATATAAAAATGATCCAGTCAAAATGTTTAGTACAGTGCAGTACAAAATAATGGTAGTAAAACTATAATAGAATACCCTGCTTACCCAGATTTCCCACTACATAATATTCTCAATAATAATAATACCCAAATCCAAATAACAGTGGGGGCTACATGAAGTGGTCATAATGCTATCATGTATCCTCAGTACTAAACACAAACTGAATGCTAACAGTCCCAAGCATAGCAAGAACATTGGTCTAAAAGCTACCTGAGTCTGCTTGTACATGAGGCACTGCAAACATGGGTCTTGGAAAAAATCAAAAAAATAAAACTACACTGTAAAAAGGGAAGCTCTGGAAGCGGAGGTTGAGATGTGTTTAAAAGAACAGTAAAAACAGAGCAGCCTCACAGTTCATACCCACTTGTGTGATCAGCCTTTCATAAAAACACTGACATTCTGTGGGGCTTCAGAAAACAACTCTGAGCAATCTGAAATCTGTATTGTATATTGTAAATAAGGTACGCATTCCTTGTGCACATCGTAGTTGAAACAAATGTTTTTGTTTTAACAGGTGTGACATATTTCCTTGTATTACTCATCTCAAACTGCAGAGATAAGTAAGTTATGCAATATAATTTTGCTATTTACAATGTTCAGTTTTTTCATGACATGACAAAAATGCATGCTTTACACGTACGTTTTTATGTAAGATTGATTAATATATCATTGATTTGAAGATTCGGCCCAATTTAATACATTAACCGAGACATATAGAAATATAGATTTCTAGACTTCAAAACTATTATGTAGGAGGACATGTAATGACAAATGTGTTATTGTTTACATTTGCATACATAAAGAATTGTCAGATTTTTGGAACCATACAATATTAATATTACACCATATTCCTATTAACTGAAAGGGATGCTGAAAAGTGACTTTATAATAGTGACAATTGGTCTACTAAGCATAATCTATTTCATTTTTTTTACACAAATAACTGCTGCTAAAAAGCAAGTATGTATTCAGATCATTTCCATTCAACTTACGGCAAATGGTTTGGTAGTCAAGTTTCAAAGCTGATTGGCTCTGATTAGCTGTTGATGATGATCTAGTGCTGGTTCCTTTTATTCCTGTGCTGTACTGTATGTAGGAACGTAGTTTATTTGCACTGTACAGCTCGAGCTTCATGGGAAATGTGTTAACATATTCAATGCTGAAATTAGGGAGTATCACAAAAAAACATTTTATTTCCTTGTTGTTGGTTTTAATATCTTTAATATGCTGTGACATCAGCCTGTTTTGGAAGTATCACACAAAAAGCAGTGAGTGTATCACTTTTTTTAGTCTGTGAGATATGTAAAGTGTAAATCAATCATAATAATGTAGTAGAATTTTGAAAAATGTATAAAATCTGCCAATTTAGTGAAGTTTTCTATAAGAAGTCAGCAACCGAACAAAGGCACCTTGATATTTTATCGCATTTATAATTTGCACAGGAATTAAGTCATTGAAAAAGATGTCGCCTATTTAAATAATCTTGAATACAATTCAAAGGGAAAAAGTCATAAATAGCTGTCATTAAAATCACCATGTCCTTGAGTGTAAACAACAACCTATCCTGGGTAATTATAACCAGAACAAGTAATGCTATAATTAGCTTTCTGTGCAACAGTATTGACTTGGTATAAAAGCAAACTTTCAGAAGACAGGCAATTAAACAAGGAAGGGTTGCATTCATTTACTGTCTATTGTTATATCATTTTTAATTTAGCTATCCACTTTACAAGTCTGGAAAATCCAAAGCCCTTTAGAAGAACAAAATAATCATTAAAAAAAACAAAAAAAAACCCGTCATATACAGTACTGTGCAAAAGTTTTAGGCAGGTGTGAAAAAATGCTGTAAACTAAGAATGCTTTCAAAAATAGACATGTTAATAGATTATATTTATCAATTAACTAAATGCAAAGTGAGTGAACAGAAGAAAAATCTAAATCAAATCCATATTTGGTGTGACCACCCTTTGCCTTCAAAACAGCATCAATTCTTCTAGGTACACTTGCACAAAGTCAGGGATTTTGTAGGCATATAGTCAGGTGTATGATTAAACAATTATACCAAACAGGTGCTAATGATCATCAATTCAATATGTAGGTTGAAACACAATCATTAACTGAAACAGAAACAGCTGTGTAGGAGGAATAAAACTGGGTGAGGAACAGCCAAACTCAGCTAACAAGGTGAGGTTGCTGAAGACAGTTTACTGTCAAAAGTCATACACCATGGCAAGACTGAGCACAGCAACAAGACACAAGGTAGTTATACTGCATCAGCAAGGTCTCTCCCAGGCAGAAATTTCAAGGCAGACAGGGGTTTCCAGATGTGCTGTCCAAGCTCTTTTGAAGAAGCACAAAGAAACGGGCAACGTTGAGGACCGTAGAGCGCAGTGGTCGCCAAGGAAACTTACTGCAGCAGATGAAAGACACATCATGCTTACTTCCCTTCGCAATCGGAAGATGTCCAGCAGTGCCATCAGCTCAGAATTGGCAGAAAACAGTGGGACCCTGGTACACCCATCTACTGTCCAGAGAAGTCTGGTCAGAAGTGGCCTTCATGGAAGACTTGCGGCCAAAAAGCCATACCTCTGACGTGGCAACAAGGCCAAGCGACTCAACTATGCACGAAAACACAGGAACTGGGGTGCAGAAAAATGGCAGCAGGTGCTCTGGACTGATGAGTCAAAATTTGAAATATTTGGCTGTAGCAGAAGGCAGTTTGTTCGCCGAAGGGCTGGAGAGCGGTACACGAATGAGTGTCTGCAGGCAACGGTGAAGCATGGTGGAGGTTCCTTGCAAGTTTGGGGCTGCATTTCTGCAAATGGAGTTGGGGATTTGGTCAGAATTAATGGTCTCCTCAATGCTGAGAAGTACAGGCAGATACTTATCCATCATGCAATACCATCAGGTAGGCATCTGATTGGCCCCAAATTTATTCTGCAGCATGACAACGACCCCAAACATACAGCGAAAGTCATTAAGAACTATCTTCAGCGTAAAGAAGAACAAGGAGTCCTGGAAGTGATGGTATGGCCCCCACAGAGCCCTGATCTCAACATCATCGAGTCTGTCTGGGATTACATGAAGAGAGAGAAGCAACTGAGGCTGCCTAAATCCACAGAAGAACTGTGGTTAGTTCTCCAAGATGTTTGGGCCAACCTACCTACCGAGTTCCTTCAAAAACTGTGTGCAAGTGTACCTAGAAGAATTGATGCTGTTTTGAAGGCAAAGGGTGGTCACACCAAATATGGATTTGATTTAGATTTTTCTTCTGTTCACTCACTTTGCATTTTGTTAATTGACAAATATAAACTATTAACATGTCTATTTTTGAAAGCATTCTTACTTTACAGCATTTTTTCACACCTGCCTAAAACTTTTGCACAGTACTGTATTTTGAAACAATATATAGTTAAGCCAACATATTTAGCAGATGTTTAGAGTTTCTTATAGAACACACTGTTATAAAAAGGTTAAATGAGCAGTATGACAAACAGCTTTGAAAAACCACCCTTTATTGGACATGTTCAGCTCACTAGGTGTAAGTAAACTTTTTTTTTGTGAGCTAAAGCTGCAATGCCCCATTTTACTGAATCTACATCCTTGGAGTTAAGCATAGGTGCCACTGGATACAGATGTCCTTAATATTTATCCCCAGCTGTGGTTGATTCAGCACATTGACTATGCTGAGCATTTAGTATTGAGAGGCATCCTATCAGAAGAGTGGTAAATCTAGCTCAGTTGAAAAAAACCCAGCATGAATTATAGGGACAGGAAAGATAAAGATGGCTTTGGTCAGGTATGACGACGAAGGATAATTGTTAGCTTACCCAAAATGCTCACCCAATGTATGTCAATTGAAACTTGGGCGAGGGACCCTCATTCCAATCTTGGCTCATCTGTAACGATCAATTGTTCTAGAGTTTTTTGTGATGTGAACTATTTTCCACTAAATGCTAATAAGACATGTATGCCTTTTAATAGATTAACCTATGTCCTTATATATGAATGGCTGCATATTTTAAAAAGTAATACACATACTGATTAAAGTTAACATTGGATCAAACTTTTTGCATTTGTTATGATCCTGTATGCACTGTAAATCTGTCTCAATAAGAACAACAATCAGCATACATATTGCTGTTTATGAGTTCAGCACACATACAAGGTAAAGGTGGCTATGCTCAGATTGCAGGGCCTATCAGAGCTCTCCCACAAAGTTCTGCTTATGCAGCTCCACTGTAAAAAGTGAAAAGCCCTGCTAGTCAGCCCTGGGCCTCTCTGAATTTGTCAGCTGTGCAGAATTGTGTTCAGATTTTGTGATGATGTGGTCGATTACCCACAAACAGCAAAATTGGGAACACCAAATTAATTTACCTTGTGACCTCAGGTGGAATTAACCTTATGCCTCCAGAGATTAATGAGTGAAACATTAACCCACTGCTGGATTATTTTATCCACTACAAACAATTCATTTTCTATTATTTAACATCATATTCTTTACCAATCATTTTAGTAGAATAACTAACTAAACACCATAATTGCAAGTGTGTGGGATATCAGGAAAGGATCGCACAGACCTTGTACAATATAAAGAAAGAACATCTAATTACAAGAGTAAATGCAAGTATAAATCAAAGGTGATAACATATTTTGTTCTAGATTTTAACATGAGAATATGCAAATAATGTAGAATTACAATATGAATATGCATGGTGCATTTGATTTGGATGAATCAGTAAATAACACAGGGGTGTATCTTAAATGATGTACTCTTCTGCATATCAAGAGCCATAATTTTCTCCATGTGGTGCATTATAAGCAGCCCTTAATTTAAAATCTTTTCAATTTTCTTTTTTTGATGTAGCTAGGGTATTATAAACGTGCGTATAATAATGAAACAGAGGTTAAAATGGCATAAATAACATATTTCTATACTGGATCAAAGACCGTGTTTGAAAACAATTTACCTAAAATCCCTCAGCTACCCACAATACCCTAAAGGAATTACCTTTAGAGCAGTTAGTTTCTATCATTTTTTGACATTTATATAATCTTTTAAAGTATATGATACTTAATTTTTATGTGTTTTTTTAAGGGTTATAATCAACATCTTTAGTGCTCAGTTACAATGTCAACACAAATTTATTCTCAAATTTATTTCTGATGTATTATTTCTGTACCTAGAGAATACTGAGCAAGAGCTAAGGGCATGTTGTATTGTGTAGCAGTTGTTAAACTGATATTAAGGACATTAAATTGAGTCTCTGTTTCTGTATCACAGCATACATAGCACTGCAGCTATGTAAAAATGGGGTGACCCAAGTGTTTATATTACCCAAAGAGCATCCCCTTGGGATGGAATGACAATGTGAATGTGAGGGCACAGCATATAAACTCCACTGCTGGAAACTGTTAACAAAAGATTTACACTTAAGTTTAGTTACAGTCCCTTCATACCTCCTAGAAACAAGTTGTGACACAGGTTTATACTGGAAGAGCATCTGCTATACAAAACCTTTTCAGTTCAAAACTTTCTAGCAGATGAGTAGCTGAGCAACATCTCATCAAAAGATGAATGAAGTTAAGGGTCATACAGATGACAAGCCCTTGTGGGAGGCTCCCATTTTGATTTTACAGAACCCTTTTTTTTTCTAACTCCTGTCAGCACTGCAAATCCCCGATGGAAAGCTTAAAAACGTTATTATCATAACCCGGATTCCCAGAAATAGAAATGTAAACATTACCTCATTACCTCCGTGCAGCTTTGAAATATCTATTCAGGTTAATACCCCCATGAGGTAATGGTTACATTTCGTACTTGATAGGGAACCTCTGATTGTACATACTCCAAACCCATCCGAGAGCCTCGGGAAGTCTATTTTATTGTTCCCCTGGGAGGTCTCTTTTATTCCAACACTGAGCCAGCACTGAGCAAATAGGCACAACTGTAAAAGAGGTGGGGGTCAAGGTTGCCCCAATTGTTTCTACTAACTTGGCTTGTGCTTTTCAGTCACAATAAAAGTGGATCAAACTTGCATCAAAAACACGAGCCAAGTTAGTAGAAACAATTGGGGCAAACTTTTACAGTTGTGCCTATTTGCTTGGTGCTGGCCAAGGTTGCCCCAATTGTTTCTTCCAACTTAGCTTGTGTTTTTGATACTTGTTAGAAGAAGCAACTGGGGCAACCTTGATCCCCATCGATTTTACAGTTGTGTCTATTTGCTTTGTGCTGGGCAGGGTTGTCCCAATGGTTTCTTGAAAATTGGCTTGTGTTTTTGATATTGCCACTTTAAATGGCTGGACACTTTTGATAACTTGGCATTTTTTCACATTTCCAATGAGTTTTTGTTTCAGATCAAGAAGTACAAGACTCATGGTACTGTCACAACGCTTCCTCGGTCTGGAAGAAAGAAGTTTCTGTCACAATGAACAAGTAGAAGAATTGTGAGAAAGGTTAATAACAATCTGAGATTGACTGCCAAAGATATTCAAAGTGAATTGGCTTTAGTGGGACTGGGGTTACCGTTTCAACCATTGGTCGAGTGTTGCATGATCGCAGGCCAAGGAAAAAGCCACTCTTAGAAAAACATTGCTTAAAGTTTGCAAAACGGCATTTGAATGATGGATATGAGTTGTGGTCAAAGGTTTTATGGAGTGATGAAACAATCAATCAAGCTATTTGGTCACGCTAATAGTCATGCTAAAACGTTTGGAGAAAGTCTGGTGAGGCGTACAAAGAAAAGAACACCATGAATGAACTGGAACAATTTTGCATTGATAAATGGTCAGAAATCGCTAAAGAATCATGCCAAAAGCTCATTGACAAATATCCTAATCGTTTAAAATAGGTTATTATTGCTAAAGGTGCCTCAGCTACATATTAATTTAATTTTCCTTGTCAGGGTACAAATAGTTTTGAATTAGCATTTTTGGAGTTTTGCCAAAAAATTGCTGAAATAAATAATTGTAGACATCTATTTCTTGTAACTTTTTTTTTCCTCATCCACAAAATCAAAACTTTTGCTACAAAAGATTAAAGGCAACAGAGGTAATTCACTCTCTATTAGAAGTATACTGTATCTGTTAAAAATCTTTCTTCGCCATCAGACTGTGTGGCTGTAGGCAGTTGATGAACTGCCCGGGCACATGCTGAAATGACATAAAATTCGATGCTAATTCAGCATCTGCCCACTGCAGCTGGGCTCTTCGCGAACTGCCTGGGCATTTTGGCAACTGGCCAATTTCAAGGCCGGTCCATAACATATATATATACTGTATATATATATTGTATATATATATATATATATATATATATATATATATATATATATATATGAACAAAAAATTGTACATAGTTTTATAGTTTGACTCCTCCATATTCAAAGTGTGTGTGTGGGGAGGGGGGGCATATGCCCCTTCTGCCCTGTGGGTTAGGCGCCTAGGGCAAAAAGTCTGTATTAAATTAATTCCCACGACCAAGCACTTATAGTGAATGGATGTGAAAATGCACCCACATCTTAAAAGTGTGTTGAAAACCTGTTAGCATTTGGATGCCAGTTTTACATTGTGACACTCATGTCACAACTGATGTGTTCACTTACAGCCTGTGATTTAAGTGTGGTGGCTCAAAACCAGCATCAATAAGCTGTATTTCAATTTTCACACATAACAGAGCAATAACTGAGTCAACACCCTTCTGCTGTCAAGGATGGCAGCTTACTTGTGTTGATGCTGACACCCTGTCCTCACTCCCACAGGTGTAGATTCTCACATGTCCAAAATCAAGAATTTATTATACTGCTAAAATAAATCACAAATGTGTTTTGACACTAAAACATTGGCAGGTAAAACGTATTCTCTTATTTTATTTTTATTTTTTTAAATTTTTTTAAATAACACTGATTAATAATTTGACTGTAAATGTTGTAGAATGAAGTATTTTTATTTCTCCAACAGGAACTCACATCTTTCTTTAACACCAAAAGGAGGTGAACATGGGGAAGTCACAAACATGTAACACACCCTCAGGGTTTGGCCTTTCCACCACATAGAATCTCAAAGCAAGCACTACAACTGTATCAGTAAGCAACAACTAGTATTGCAACACAACACCATTCACACTTCCACTATACCGCATATATTCTTTTAAACAGTCAGTGTAATAACTACATTTGCATCTAATGATAAATACTTATTCTTAGCTAGACTACCTCTCTTCTGCTTATGCAGTAATTCTAGACCATGTCTTTGTGTAATTTCACCTTGATTGCTACAATGTTCTATCTATCCACACTGTTAAATGCAATATGTAAAAATCAATCTGGTCAGTTTTCATCACTCTGGTGCTGGTGCTATGTTCCGTAGAGTGTAATTAATTATCATAGTGGGGTGGCATAAATCTGATAAAACATAAGATTCCAGGCACTTCTACCAAGCGGTTTTAATTCAATTGCCTTCAAATGTATTCTTATATTATGCATTTATACTTTTTGTTTATTCATCTGTGATATTCCTCCATACTTTCCAGTAAGATGGATATATTGTGCACAAAGTCACAGTCGTGTTAGTACCAGTA
The DNA here is from genome assembly GCA_030684275.1 of Acipenser oxyrinchus oxyrinchus. Classification (NCBI taxonomy): domain Eukaryota; kingdom Metazoa; phylum Chordata; class Actinopteri; order Acipenseriformes; family Acipenseridae; genus Acipenser; species Acipenser oxyrinchus. The sequence goes on along the minus strand of CM060247.1, from coordinate 38,198,678 downwards.
TGATGAAAACATAGCACAACAACCTGACTAGTTTGATTTTGACTACAAAACCACTGTATTAAGAAATGCACCAAAAAAAAAAAAATAATAATAATAATGTCTTCGAGTGTGGCAGAACTCTCTTAAACCTAACATGTAAATTGTTTGGTTCTTATGTACTATTAAACACAAAAAATACATTTTACTTGACGGTAGGAGCTGACAATTCCGAAAGAAACAGGACATTTTCAGGTAAGGCCACCACTGCGCCCTTACCTGACCCATGTTCTGACAAGGCTTTCCAGCACACACTGCTTAACTGGTACAGTTCCCTTTTTAATTTACACAATGTCCCTTTAGGGGTTCCATAGTAATGAGATCATTGAAAGGAGACAAATAATATCTTACACAGGCATTTTCCAACCAATCAATCCATGAAGGTTATCTTATCAATTTATGACAGTGACTCTTCTAAACTTCTAAAGGATATCTATTAGGCTGCTTCAGTTACCTTTTGAATCCCCAGCAACCCATTGGTGGCTACACATGCTGTCTGAAGTGAACCCACCTACTGTACCAGTTAAGCAGTGTGTCCTGGAAAGGCCTTGTCAGAACATGGGTCAGGTAAGGGCACAGTGGCGGCCTTACCTGACACTTTCCCGTCTTTTTCGGAATTGTCAGCTCTTACCGCCACATATATAACGTAGCTTTTTGTGTTTAATATCCATTCTTTTTTCACTGGAAGGCTGATTTAAAAAAAAAGATGTTTATATGCAATGGAAAGTAGATCCCTCCATTTACATTGTAGTCCTCTGTAGATCTTAAAGGAGGTTTTTGGTTTGCTATTTTTTTATTTATTTGTGGTGCAACTCTACTATTATAACAAACATTCCCAAGTGGGACCACATTTTAGATACCATATACACATACACATATACTTCTCATACGTAAAACAAGCTATTATTATTAGGATATTACATTTTTAATTTTTTTTTTTTTTTTAAACGGGAATATTTTAGTTACATTTACATTAGGCTAGCTACTTGATTATTAATAACAACATGAATATATTCAGAAATGTATTTATATTTATACCTTGTTTAAAAATGTACATTGATTCAAATGCCATTATTAGGAGGAGAAAGGATCATCTCCATACAATCGATTCAACCATTTTATGGCTTAATATAAACAAGAAAATAGCCTAATAATCATGAACAACAGAATCTCCTAGATACTTGTAACTGTGTTAACTAGGGATTTCAACATGTGAACAAAACACTGGGGTAAATAAATCACATACAAAAAAGAAAACTAGAAAAATAGAAAACCACTGAAGTGCTACCTTTACTTTTTTTTCGTTCAACTGCAGCTCCCCTCCTGTATTCACAACTATACTGGATGTATTGTGCGTCACAGTTCACACAGAAGGAAGGTTATGAACATAAATGATCAGACAAATGCTGCAAATCCATAATTGTTTGTGAGCAATTTATGACGTGATTTTTGCGTTTGGAAACAAAACCTCAAACATTTGGTAATATTAATTATCATGCACATTATATTGTTTGTAATATGTTACCATACACAATATATTAGTATTACGAATATAGATCTTGTATGCTCATGTTTTAAAGTCTATATAATGCATATAAACTAAATATATACTGACTAATATCTTGGCTGTAAATATTTAAAAGAGGTACAATTTCATTCGTTGCTACATCAACTTCTAGAGTCCCCACTGGTGATAGCGCTGTCAATCATGGTACTTCATCTGGGGTTTAGCTTCACAGACTTAAGGAGTTAAGGACAGAGTTAAGGTCAGAAGCATTTACATTTTTTTTTAAATAAGTCCTAAAAAATGAAATGGATGAAGGCAGGATCCACAAGACATACAGTAAGTGACCAATTAAATCAAATTAAATTAGCCACAGAAAATTATTAAACTGACGAATACACAGTAACTCTTAGTGGCGGAGGCTGACTGCGCATGCGTAACTTATGAGTTGCATGCATGAAGTAAAATTAATAACTCGCTAAATACTTTATACATTTTTTTGGTTCCAAAAAAAGGCACAACTAGTTGATGAGTACTATCCGCCTGCCAGATATGGTGTTTAAACAAGTTATTTTATCGCAAAAAAAAAAAAAAACTGTGACTAATTTGACACATGGACACGGAGCATATGAAATGCTGTCCTGATCTGTTTTGAAATGGGCTTAGGTCCACTATCGCACCGTTATAATAAGAAGTAAGAAGTATCTCTAATTTCAGGGCTTGTTATTAGGACTACTATCCTAGCTTTAAGGTCCTTGCAAGTATTGATTGCCTTTAGTTGTAAACAGCCCCTATCTCTGCAAAGGAGCTCCCAAACAGTGGTAGGACTAATTCAATCTTAAAGGACTTTAACTTCAACATCATCGTAACATTTACAATAAAAAAATAATAGAATAAATCTGGATTGCTTTCAGTTTTCATTTTTCTGTTTGTTGTGGGATTATTGTTCCATATGGTTTAAACACATGTGTTATATACATATTATAGAAGGTTGTGGTCTTCTGAGCCAATAGTGAAAATACAGTATTTCTACTTTCTACTTCCTAGGCTGTAATATAGTAATGTAATATAGTAATGTGTCCCTGAAGCTAAAACTACCTTTCAATGTAAAAGAGGTCTGCGTGATGATGAAGGCTAAACCATAGAAGTAATAAAACACAAAATAATCATATTGTTACACAGAATTGTATTGAGGCTCAGTGCAGCACAGGATTTGTAAAAGCTTATGAAGAATTCCGATAGCAGCACTCAAAGTGAAGGTGCTGTATCGTTAAAGTGACATCAAACCTGCGAACCAGGGGTCAAAGGATTTCACGTTTTGACATACCATTTCATCTTAGTTCTTTGTGGGCTTAGGTCCAGTTTAATTTATTGTCCTTGAGAGTGCTATCCCTTCAAAACCACCAGTGGTTCTATATGTCTGACTTTTCAGTTTACATAGCAAAAAGAAACAGCACATTTATAAATGTGCTCCAAGTGACTAATTTAATTCAAACACTCAAAAAATGCAAAAAAAAAAAAGAAGAACTTTTTTTTTTTGCAGTTTAATTTGAATAAAGTTGCAATCTTGGCTGGCTTGATACAAGCTAAAGAAGGCAGTGTAAGGTCATAGCAGCAGTGCCCAAATTTGCTGAATAAAGCCATGCTGCATCCAAAGTCAATGACATCAGCAGGGCATTTAAAGTCTGTGTAGTTGAAAATAATCCTTTAATTAGTGCTGCTTGCGAGCACCTATGAAATACTGGTGATAACCGTAAATCAGAACAATTAGACTGTCGAAAAACACCCCATGATTAAATCAAAGCCTTTCCAGCAGCTGCTCATCTGATATAGGGGTAATGCTCTTTCAATCTTAAGTGATGGCTCTCTAATTAGCTTATCATTGCTGTCCGACAGCTCTAGGAGGTCACATGCCATGAATTCTTACGGTCTTCTCCCTCTGCCTGTGAGAGTGTCCCAATAAAATAGGTCTTGACAAGACTCATGGCTAAGGCAGTTCAGAAAGGTGTTAAAATTGTAGCGGCCTTTACAGGTTAGCCCATATAGAACTATACATTGCACTCCATCAGAACATTAACCGAGAGTACTGTGGACGAGTGTTGCATTCATTTCATAAAAGCATAACATTAGGGGAGAGGGGCTAAGGTTTTACAATTAAAATATGTACAGTGATTAAATAGTCTAAGTTTGAGTTGGAGTTAACTTGAATTTACAATACCTTCAACTGACATTCTAAATTTGACACAATAACCAGGAGCAGGAGGTTTAAATGGAGAATTGCACAAGACAAGTTCCCTTTCAATTCGAAGACGACCACCAAGAATACTTTTGGCAAATGCCTGCCACTGGTAGGTATTTGCTGAGCATTTTATATCAGAGCTGCCGATAGGCCCCTCCGGGGAGTGACGTCCTTGGCCCCGCCTCCCGAGGGAACAAACGGAGCTCACTTCCTCTTTTGCTATTCATTGCGGTAAGGTAAGGTACTAACCTGTCCAGTTGCTGTGATTGAGTCTGTATGAAACAGCTCTCACTCAAGTTTTCTGGAGTTCCCCTGCAATATTTATATCGCTGGAAGTTGGCTTGCTACTTCCCTGGAATCAAAAACTCTGCTTCTGTGAACGGAACTATAAACGCTGTGCAACTGCGCTTCATTAAATCTTCCTTTCTTTCACCAGTCTGCACATTGCACTGAGTTGCAGACTGCTTTCTAACCCTGCAACATCTGCTGTTGTGTGTGTTTTTTCTCCTGCTATTGCAGCTAAAAAAAAAAAAAAAGATGATTTCCGCCACTGGGACCTGGCTCTGCCACATCCCGCTGCTGAGTCGACTCTGCCAGATTGTCTCAGCCCGTCTGCTCAGTGCGCTTGGCCAAAAAAATGAATAAATAAATAACTGTTCTACCACAGCTTTGCTGTTGTCTGTGTGTGTTGTTTCTTATTGCTCTTGCCGTTAAAAAAAAGTAAAAAAATAAAAAAAGTCCCAAGCAGTACATTCTCTCTACTCTATCGCAGCTCTTCAGCCTGTGCTCCACCCCGGCTTACGTTACACACTGCCCCGTTTGTGTGTGACTGCACGCAGTCCAAATCTTATAGCCCGTGCTGCACCTTGGGGCAACACTGTGCTTTTCTGTACTGATCTCCTGTGCCTAACTGCAGCCACTTTAAGCCTGTGTATCCACATCTGCGTATGCTATGTGCTACCCCGGGTTGTGTGACTGCACGTCCTCCCTGAGTGGATGGAGTCTAGACGTGGTATTGGAGGCTCTCACTAAGGAGCTGTTTGAGCCTATACATTCCATAGAGTTGAAATACCTCTCTATGAAGACAGCCTTTTTGTTAGCCATCCTCCGCTAAGTGGGTCAGAGAGCTACAGGCTCTGTCGGTGCACATTTCTTGTATGCACATTTGGGACAACGGAAAATAGGGTTTTGTTACATACAAACCCCGCTTTCCGTCCTAAGGTGGTTACGGCTTTCCACTTAAACCAGTCAGTGGAACTAGAGGCATTCCATCCCCCTCCTTTTGCTTCGGAGGAGTATCGGAGACTACACTCCCTCTGCCCGGTTTGGGCATTGAGATGTTATGTTGGCAGAACGAGAGTTCTGCATCAGTCTGACCAGCTCTTAGTTTGTCATGGTGTAAGGACCCTAGGTCAGGCCCTCGGGAGGCGGGACTGAGGACGTCACTCCCCAGAGGGGCCTATTGGCAGCTCTGATATAAAATGCTCAGCGAATACCTACCTGCGGCAGGCATTTCCCAAAAGTATTGTTGGTGGTTGTCTTCTCTTTCAGGGAACCAGGTTTACATCCGTAAGTTAATGTTTTCTTTTATTAATGCCGTTCTTACAGTATGAATGAAAACAATACTTTTATTTTAAATGTAATATCTAAAATACAGTCCAAGCATAAACTCTATCAGTGCTTTTCTTAATTGTGAGCATTTACGCATTTTGCTTTTTTAAACATGTCATAGCAATTTGGAGAACACTGCCGTAAACCTGTGCAAGTCCCATTTGAGATTAAACGGCTAAACGTACATCAATCAGGTAGTGTAGCAGAGAATAAAGGGCTCTACAGAAGAAGTCCCTTTATATCTTCTGCTAGCAAAATTGCTTTTTATAGGGACTCTAATCCATCTTACATACTCAGCTGCATCTTAGGTCAAGTGATTTTCAGTAAACATACACAGAATTCCCGATGACAGGTAATATTTCATAATGCTGTCCTTATTTGCATGCAGCCTACTACAGTAGCTCTGCTCAGTGGATTGTTATCATATGCAATTTGAATGCATAAATAATGCACAACTATTAGCTCAGAAATGGGTTTGCTTTGTGTCAAAGATCAGTTTGGCAATTTCTTGTGAGACTGAACAGCACACTCACATTCCTTAAAATTATTTCTGCTTTACAACGCCTAGATAAGGAGCTACAGAACAGTATTCAGTGTGGATCTGTCTCATTGTCTATAGCTCAGATAAATGTATACAATATTTTTTTTGGAAATTTTCAATTTGCATCAGAAAGAAAGCTAAATTAGAAACACAAAGTTTATCTTTAAATTCTTCATCTTGCCTTCACTATCGATTTACTCGACTCTGAAGACTGACACAGTGACTGTTTCTCAAGAAATCTTTAAATTACATTTTGTGCAATCTAATCAAGGACTATTCACTACCATCGAGTAAGCCTGTAGTCAACAAGACTGCATTAAAGGAAAAAGAGAGAGGAGGATCTGGAGATAACTGGAATCCATACAACTTAACACTGTTAAAATCCCTTTACAGTCTGTGGGGAGATTTGACTTAAGGCTGTGATAATAGGCAAGTGGGTGAACTGGGCAATCCGGTATCATGCATCAAGCTGAGAAACCCTTTCTGTGAGGTGTTGAGCTCCTTGATAAGAAGTGGAAGAGCTTGAAAAAGTCTTGAAAATCCAAGTATAAGTCAGCCCAGGAGCCACAGAAGACATGTTGAAAATACAAATCTCAGGAGTGTTTTGTTATGGCATTTAAGAATCCAAAGATAGGTTTTAATCTTCTATAATGCATGCTGTTTGATTATGTTCTTATCAAATATTTAATGCCGTTTGAAAGTCCAATTCAAATAACGTTCATCTGGGGGGAAAAAAATCATATTTCACAAAATATAAATTACAGAGCAAAATAGAGACAATCTTGAGCTATTTTATTTTGATTGATGGTTTGCTCCACATTCACTCATATAAAAGTTCAATGAATAATGAATTGGGCACTGAGTAATTAGCCAAGTCTTAAATGTTAGAATTGTGCTGAACCGTTAACTATTTACAAAAAATAGCAATATGCAAAATGTAGCCTTGAGTGCCTTGATTAATATTTTGTGTACAGATACTATTTGTTTCCTATTTAATCAATGTGTTTCTCATATAAATGTAAATGGTGCACACCATTATGTCTTATAGATATACATTAATATTTAAACATGTTTATTTGTTAAATGTTAAATAAACTAAAACAGACTGTAACACCCTTAAAGGGAAATAGCATTAAACACAGAAATGTGTGTGCATCATGGTTTGTTTTGAAAAACTCTGGACATTTAGTAGCCGAAAAGATTCAAAATGAAAAAAAGGTTTACAAAAAAGGCTTTTTCACTTATCACCCATATCTACATAAGCAGTTATAATCAGTATAATCTATTTGAAAACTGCCTCACTATATCACACTGTGCAACATGTTTACACACACAGGGGGAGATGTACTAAGATGGGCCAGTCGCAGCGCAAACATACCGCAATTTGCATTTCTGTTGCAACAATTCGCAAAGTATACATTTTGTCGTATGTATTAAGAGACAATATGTTAATAAAGAGAGTCGCAATATACTAATTTAAATATCTGTTGTGTCATCTTTGCGAGATCTCTAACATTGCGAGAGTCGTGTGACACGACCTTCACCCCCATGTGATGTGATGTGATGTGTTTCTATCAAAAAGCTTTTCATAGTCATACAATAGCCCGTCGCTATGTTTGAAATTCTCCCTTTCGGGTTCTCTGTTGGTTGAGAGGACGGATGTTGCTTTAGATTGTTTTAATCCTCTTGTATAGAGGTACAAACTCAGCACATCACTTAAATGTGAATGTATCCAGTTTCGCAAATGCAGTCAGTATTTAAAGTATGAACAAAAGGGCTGCGACACGATGCGTCCCTGTGACAAGCTGGCTCGCAGTGGTGAGTGTGATGACGTCACGGACCAGGAAGTAACTGAAACCAAAACAGTGGATGGATGGTGAAGCTGAATGCAATGGCACTCAGCGTGGATTTATTAACAAACCAAAAACAAAAGATTTAAACAAACATAACAAAACACAAACCAAAGGGCACGAGGGCCAAACGAATAAACAGACAAACAAGTAAGTGGCGTGCTGGCTAAACCAGCACGTTTTAGCAATTGTTTTATGTCGTCTCTCTCGCTCTCTCAGCTCTCTACTCCAAAACTCCACCAACGCAGAACAGACAGCTGCAGGTTCTTATACTCTGGCCGAGGGGTTAACTAGCTGTTAATTATCTTATTACCCTCGCCACAGTCTGCATCGCGTTTGGTAAGGATGCATGACTGTCAGCTAGTTAAATAATCAGTAGCTGATCAGTCATGCATCCTCACGAGGTTTTAAATATAAATAATAATAAATACTGTTATCGCTGTTATCCGCGCCAAACAATAATACAAATAATAATAATGGGGCGGACACTCCGCCACACATGCACCCTTGTGCAGCACACATGGCCTTTTCGCCACCTCCCCTTATTCCCTAAAGTCCCGCTAGCAGTCCTGGCCCAGGAACAGGGGAAGCAAGGTGTCTCCGGGCGCCACGGGCGGGATGTCCTCCTCCCACCCCAACAACTGTAGCGCCCTAGTGGACCACGCACAGGCCGGCTTCTCTGGCCAGAAAAATTTTGGGGTGGTCTCCAGACCTGCCCCCTTCTTCATGGCTGGCAGCTGCCCTTCATGGGGCTCCAGCCACAGTATTTCCTGCCGCGAAAGTGCGGCTGGGGAGCTGGTCTTCTGACCTTCCCCACTTCTTCGTGGCCGCAGCTGCCCTTCATGGGGTTCCAGCCATAGTATTTCCTGCCGCAAAGTGCGGCTGGGGAAGCTGGTCTCCTGACCTCCCCCTTCCGTCGGCAGCCCTCCCAGGCTCCAGGCATGGCAGTATTTCCAGGCCTCACGGCAGCAGCAGCGACCTCGGGAGGCGACGGCAGCAGCAGCGACCCTCGGGAGGCGACGGCAGCAGCAGCAGACCCTCGGGAGGCGACGGCAGCAGCAGCAGACCCTCGGGAGGCGACGGCAGCAGCAGCAGTAGCGACCCTCGGGAGGCGCAGCAGCAGCAGCAGTAGGCGACCCTCAGGCTAACTCGAGGGGGCCCCTGGCCAGCCCCTGGCCATGGAGCTCCAGCTTAGCTCCCTGCACTTATAACTGGTGGCTCTCCAGGCGATGCGGAGCAACAGGCAGCCTTGGGCGATGCAGGCAGGCATCCTTGGGCGGGTGCGAGGCAGGCATCCTGGGCGGTGCGAGGCAGGCATCCTTGGGCGGTGCGAGGTAGGGCAGGAGCAGTCCTTCCCATGACAGTGGAGGTGGAACCAGCAGGCATTCACCCTCTGCTGGTGGAGGTGGGAGGGGAAAGCAATCCTCCCACGGCGGCTGAGGCGGAACCAGCAGGCATTCACCCTCAGCTGGTGGAGGTGGGCGGGGCAAGCAATCCTCCCACAGCGGTTGAGGTGGAACCAGCAGGAATTCACCCTCTGCTGGTGGAGCTGGGAGCGGTAAGCAGTCCTCCCACGGCGCTTGAGACGGAACCAGCAGGTATTCACCCTCTGCTGGTGTATGTGGGAGGGGCAAGCAGTCCTCCCACGGCAGCTGAGGCGGAACCAGCAGGCATTCACCCTCTGCTGGTGGAGCTGGGAGAGGCAAGCAGTCCTCCCATGGCGGTTGAGGCGGAACCAGCAGGTATTCACCCTCTGCTGGTGGAGGTGGGAGGGGCAAGCAGTCCTCCCACGGCGGTTGAGGCAGAACCAGCAGGCATTCACCCTCTGCTGGTGGAGCTGGGAGCGTTAAGCAGTACTCCCACGGCGCTGAGACGGAACCAGCAGGCATTCACCCTCTGCTGGTGGAGGTGGCGGAGGCAGAGGCAGCTCTTGCTGCTCTGCTCCTGACGGTGGTGGAGACAGAGGCAGCTCCTGCTGCTCTGCTCCTGGTGGTGGTGGAGACAGAGGCAGCTCCTGCTGCTCTGCTCCTGGTGGTGGTGGAGACAGAGGCAGCTCCTGCTGCTCTGCTCCTGGTGGTGGTGGAGACAGAGGCAGCTCCTGCTGCTCTGCTCCTGGTGGTGGTGGAGACAGAGGCAGCTCCTGCTGCTCTGCTCCTGGTGGTGGTAGAGACAGAGGCAGCTCCTGCTGCTCTGCTCCTACTGGAAGCGGTGGAGGTGGGGACAGCGTGTAGTCTCCGCCATTGCAGGGAATCGGTGCTTCTCCTTGTCCTCCTCTTCCTGGAGAATGGGGCAGTTGACCACAAAGTGGCCCCATTCCCCACAGGCAGTGCACCAGTTCATGGCCTCAAGTGCGCTGAGGTATGCTTCCCAGCTGCCCTTCGATCGTCCCCTCCTCCTCTCCAGGGCGGGGCAGTTGACGACGGAGTGACCCCTTCCCGCAGGAAGGGCACCAACTTGAGGCCTCGACCAGGGTAAGGTAGCCATCCCAGCGCCCACTCTTGAGCTTCCTCTCTTGGGCTCTTGATGCTCAGGCTCTACCTTCATGGGCGCTGGATGCACGGGCTCCTGGATGCACGGGCCCTCCGGCGCTGGATGCACGGGCTCCTCCGGCGCTGGATGCACGGGCTCTCCCCCTCTGGCGCTGGATGCACGCTTCCCCCTCTGGGTGCTGGATGCTCAGGCTCCCCCTTCTGGGCGCTGGATGCTCACCCCCTTCTGGGCACTGGATGCTCGCCCCCTCAGGCTGGAGCCTGCTTCTTTGCCTTCTCTGGCACCGCCTCCTTCCCTTCTTCTTGGGACCAGCAGTTCCACCTCCTGCCATGGAGGGGTTGGTCAGGTGGTTTGTGCCCCGACCTTGCCGACGCAAAGCACCACTCCTCCCCTTTGAGGCAGGTGAGGCAGGTTTCCTGATCCACCTGCGGCGATGGTATGGCCTTTAGGTGGATCCACCTCCGCAGTCTCCACCTCACCTCGATCAAAGGCCTGCACAAAGAGGGGTCTTCATATGGGCACACCTCAGGGAGGTGCCCATACTCCAGGCAGGCGCAGGCACCATGTAGCCCCTCCTTCTTTCAACTCCCTCTGATGCTCATGCCACCTCTTCATGTAGGCATCAACTTTATCCATTTTTTTTTTTTTTTTTTCAAACACAAAAAACACTATTTGAAAAGAACAAAAAAAGTCCTTTCCTTTCCTGGTCCGCTGTTGGAGGCGTTGTTTGTCCCACGCAGGACACCATATGTGACAAGCTGGCTCGCAGTGGTGAGTGTGATGACGCCACGGACCAGGAAGTAACTGAAACCAAAACAGTGGAGTGGATGGATGAATGCAATGAAGCTGATTTATTAACAAACCAAAACAAAAGATTTAAACAAACATGAATAAACAGACAAACACTAAACCAGCACGTGCAATTGTTTTATCTATTAACAAACCAAAACAAAAGACTTAGAACAGACAGCTGCAGGTTCTTATACCGGGGTTAACTAGCTGTTAATTATCTTATTACCCCTCGCCACAGTTAATTATCTTATTACCCCTCTGCATGCAGCAGTAGGATGCATGACTGTCAGCTAGTTAAATAATCAGTAGCTGATCAGTCATGCATCCTCACGAGGTTTTAAATATAAATAATAATAAATACGCAGCGCTGTTATCCGCGCCGCAAACAATAATACAAATAATAATAATGGGGCGGGACAGTCCCGTACAGAAAATAGTGAAGCTGCACAGCTTAGCTGTCTGCGCCTGATGAATTGGAGTTTTCTACGATTCTGAAACAAACAGCATGTTGTAAAGAAAGCCTCTAAGTTGGTAAACTTCTGTTCTCCAATGCATTTGTTCTGTCTTTACAGAAAACAGCTTACTTACATTTTCTTTTGCATTTCAGCTGTCACCGATTTACATGCTTGCTTCTATCTCATTCACTGACCTACATAGCTACACATAAATGCTGCACGCATACACAACCAAACAATTTACAGATAGTCACAGATTTGTATTTAATGCATGCAAAGAAAAAGAAAGAGCCAAATCAACTGTTTTACATCCATTTCCAAGATTTCAAGACTTTTTATCAAATTTACGATTTTCACATTTTCCGTGACCTCCGTGACAAAATCGTAGCCTTAATGATAACTTACTGATGAAACACAGTTGAAAACAACTTTTAATAGCCAGACCTGATTTATGATTTTCAATTTCATCACATTTCTGCAATGTATCACTGTTTAGAAAAGCAGTTATATAGCAAAACACTCCATGTTGTGTCCAAGCTGTGAAAGATCAGGGGATGTTGGTAATGGAGTTGTTATATTATACTAATTATTAAAATGTATAGGGATAAAAATCACACATTTCGATGCGAGGTAGGAACAATGCTGATCTGAATGAGCGCATGCTGTTTAAACTCCTATATAACTAGAGCACTAGTATGATAACTGATGCTTGGGCATTGATGAGGGAGGGGGTGTAGCTACTGTGGCAGACTAGGAAGGAAGGGGAAAATATGTAGTACAGGGGGGGAAAAAGAACTACATCCCCCGAAATGCCACGGTAGGGAGCCAGGATGAGGAGCACCTGGCTCCAATTGATTTAATGAAGCCCTGCTTAAAAGGGGTGGAAACCCTGCAGTCAGGGCTGTGTGCCAGACAGTCTCCAGTCTGTGAAAAGCAAGGCTGTCACCGTGAACAAACCTTTGTGGTTCAGAAAGGTACTGTGTGAACCTTTTTGAGTTTGGTGTGTGTTAGAAGTGTTTTGTGAAACTGGTAAACAGCTTAGCTGTCTGGTGATAGTGGAAAAACAAAAGTATAGTTAGTACTATTTAAATCTTCAGAAACATTTTTCGAAATGGAAAAAAAAATAACATATTGTAATGTTAATCCCAAATATTCTAAAATGATAAAATAATCACACTGCCAAAACATAATTAAATGCTGTTAAAATATATGACCTACTGATCATAAAACTTACAGCCATAGCAGGACATGTTCCAAACATGTGACATCAAACATTTCATGTTAAAACAAATATTTACTGTACCTTTTGGAAAAGGTGAAATAATGTGGACACTGTATTTCTTCAATGAATCTATTCTTAGTGTTTTAACCCTTTAAGGTACAAGGGACATATGTGTCCCACACATAAAATCATGCTAACTCTCTTATTTTTGCAATAAGGTACACAGCAGGTTGGATCTGGTTATCCAAATGGTCAGTTTCCTTGTGATACTTGAGTCACTCTCAAATGTATTTTAAGAAGAAACCATTTGAACAACCGCTCAATTTCCTGTGTAACTTAAGGGGTTAATTTAGGGAGCTAACCAATAGAACACATGTATTTACAGATTTAAAACTACTCTATATCGTCAAATACCAATACTATAAAAACAAAAAATACACTCTTAACTCAAATGGCCATTGAATGAAAACTATTTGAGGCCATGGCAAATAAACACAAAATAAATAAAACAAAATAAGATCCAATTGTAAAATTATAATGACGTATTTCAGGATTTCAGTTGACCAATTTCCTTAGTTCAGGGAACACACATAAAGACAATATTAGGATCTTGCTAACCCCTTGATTATACAACATCTGCCAGACACTATATTGTTCTTCCAAGGGAGTCTACTGCAAATATAATTAACAGCTCTGCAAATATTCCTTGCAGCTATTTGCCTGAGCCAATATACTGAGGAGAACATTGCCCTGACAAAGTGAACTGTATTACTGTAGTGATTCTCAGTGTCTGCTTGGTTCTGAAATGGAAATGCTCTTTTCACTTGGCCTTCATGTCAGATAAGATCTCCTGATTCCCTTGTTCCCAGTGCCGTTGCACTTTTAGGTTTTTTTTTTTTATTACTGTGCTACAGTTTGTAAAAGTGCATACCTCAGGACAGGTGACTTATTAGATTAGCAATGGAAAATGAAGCCTAGAAAGGAGAATTGAAGCATATTGGCACTGCAATGCTCTAAATCCCACACTGCACTATGACTAACTGTTCTATGGAAGCCCATATTCCAACAGGAGTTAAGGGTAATTGCAACGGTAACCAGATTGTTGCTTATTTTATTGCGTTAGATGTAGAAACAGCCTGGTGGTAGCAGTCCATTTTAAAAAGCCTTACCTTCCCCCAAGGTACATCCTGTTGTTGTCGTCTCAGGACAGAGAACTGGGGACAAAACCAGAACATAATTGATGTTAAATGACCATTTAACATCTTGTCAAGATGTTTGCTAAATAAAGTTCACCAGATTAAAGGCAATGCATCTCCGATGTGATTGTGAAGCTCAGGAAATTGTTTTAAATGCCCAAAGTGACAAAAAAAGGAGGCAATATGTAACAAGCAGTCTGTCCTGCAAATGTTTTCACGCAAATATTCAGACGTTTTCATAATATCCAGATTAAACATTTTTAGCATTGCTTCTAAAATGCTTTATTTATTTGAATCTTTCAACCTTTTTCTTGAGAGACAGAGAAACAGAAAAAAGTATACATACTGTATCTATCCAGCTGTCTGTATACACGTACTGTATACAGTATGTGTACTGTTTATTAAAATAAAATGCTTGTCTGCCACCTGCCCGCCTGGCTATGTCATTGAACTAATTCCTGTGCATACCTCATGTCTTCCAGGAAACAAAAAAAACACTTATATATTACGTAAGTTATGACAAGCACAGACTCCTGCATCCTCAAACTCTCTGAAGCTGAACCCTGCCTGTGGTTAGCTTTCCTTCATCCCTGTCAACAGTAATGTATGAGCCTCGTAGACCTGAAAAATATTACAACTGGGTCAACTAACAAGTAGAAAGCCAATATTGATGACTTAGATTTTTGAATGTCATATTGAGAAACACTAATCCCTTTATTTAGGGGACAATACAACTGTTTCATCTGTGCTGTTGAAAACAAAATAAAACGTGGAAACATTAAATCAAAATACTTTTTATGTGTGTACTGTGAACACCTACAAATAGAAGTAATGACAAGCTAAATTACCCACACTATATTTAATTTCAGTGTAGTCCGTTCTGCCAACCAATGGTTTGTGAAGCCCTTATGAAAACATACAACAAAATTTTATAGGTTTTAAGGTTAATGAACACTATTCTACATTAGAAAACTATTCAACAGCAACACCCAATCAGCTTCCAATTCAACAGGCTTCTATCAGATGGCCTAGGCAGCTGTGAATCAAATTTAAAATCAATCTGCACATGTACTGGCTTTTTCATTTTGACTTGCCATAATGAAAGCTTAGTTCACATCTAATGGATAGCAAACACTAAACAAAGCCACATTTGGTACAAATGTATTTTATTATCCACTGAATCATTCAATTAGTATTGTGCCTCAAAACTAGCCAATCAATGCTGTGCAACTATACAATTGTAAGTCGCCCTGGATAAGGGTGTCTGCTAAGAAATTAATAATAATAATAATAATAATAATAATAATAATAATAATAATAATAACTACAAATGGAAGCAATCCTGCGTCAACCACTGTCGCATCAGCCAATCCACAGTCTGTCAGCTTGACTGGAGTTCAGCATCTTTCCAACGACAAAGCGAGACGCAGACAGTTCAGTAATATTGTTCCATTCAGTTATCTGTAAGATAATCTATAAGAAACTCTAACAAGTAAAAAGTTACTTGTTTAATAGAATTATTCATTGTTTCTCTTATTATTATGTGTGCTTTTATTATCATTTTCCAGACTATTTTCCTCAAAGTTTTCTTAGCGGAAGGGTACCCGGCGAATCATTACACGTTCAAAGTAAATCTAGGTAAAGCATTCTGTGGTACTGCAAGATCCATATATTAAGAATGTGGCCTTAATAGAAAGGGTGCTTACAACAGAGAGTACATAGAATGTATTCTAATATCAAATTTTTACTATCAAAGTAGCACAATCCTACTACTAAGTTATCAACATTTAAAAAGTTGTTCTAAAAAATGCACGCAATAAAGTAACAAACACAATTTTACGCAATGTATAATCTTGCATGGATGATTTTAGTTATGTTCACAATATCAATACATTCAAGGGAAATCAATAAAAAAAAAAAACTAATTTGGTTAATTGTATTATTCTGAAAACAACAAAATAATGTCTTTGACTGTTACTGTAATTCATTATGTTTAAGAAAGGAGTTATAGAATTTTGTTTTATACTCCAGACTTTTGAGCTAGAAATACAGCATTAAACATGCTTGCCCTTACTCAAATTTCAATGTTATTGAACACCTTTCTTTCTGTAAAACCCAGGGCATTTATCTCATACAAAAAATAAATTAGCTTTTTTGTAAACATTGATTAGCAGATGATGAATTGTGCTGGTAATATAATAGAAATGAAATGCTTGATCATCTACAATTGATTTGTAGTCTTCCAAGTTAATGTAAGAATTGAGTGATTTCGATAATCCTGGTCTGAACACTTCAACTATGGGATCTCAATGAACTATACACTCGGAAACATGAAATTACTCTGTAGAACATCCACAAAAACTTGGGTCAACAAATGCTATATTGCACATCAAATGAAAGGGAGAACATGTTTCTGCCAGTGGGTGCTTTGAAGTGTGTGTGGGGTGTAGATGCAAGCACTGGTACAACTGAGTGCTGTCTACTCCAGTATAGTCAAGAGTTGTGAGGTTGTCATTGCATTTACATCTAAGTTGTGAATGTGTGATACGTTTTGAGTAATTTTGTAAAAACTAAGGGGTAGATGTACTAAAGAGTTGCGGCTGTCGCAATAGTCGCAAACCAGTTACAAATGAGTTGGAAGTCATGGGTGAAATGTACTAAAGAAGCACAATGCTATTTGCGACTTTTTAGGGAATGCTTTGCGGCAGCAGTTTCTGTTTGCGGTTCAAGGCGTAGAGGAATATGTAATTATGGGAGTTCCTGCATAAATTTGCAAAAAGGTGGCAGAGACAGTGCAAAAAAGGGTTCTCAAATATTAAAATTAGATGTACGAAAGCTGCAGGCAATTGTGACATATATAATTGCATCATTTGTTGAAAAAATTCAGCCTACCAATCAGACCTAAAATCCAAAACTGCAGGCAGATTGATTGAACTTAACCCCACTTTTGGAGCTGCACAAAATAGGGGCTTATAATAGAAAGAACATTGCAACCTTAACTATGGCAGGGCTACCGACCTGCCATATATATACAATATATAAATTGTAAAATGTAAAGCAAACATCCATTGACTGCACTATGGAAATTACATTAACTGTTATTTTTTTATATACAGTAGATACAATACAGTAGAGTACTGTACTGTAGATACCAGAGATAGAGGGACTGCTTGGTCGTGAAAAAGGTTAAACTGCACCAATAGAGACAGTCAAGCCCTTTGCAGACCTGTCTCTGTTTACTTACACGCTTGATTGATTGGCTGTTTTCTTTGAATATATTGGCTGATTGGTGCTGCAGCTGTCACTCTCTCACAGACCCACATTCCCAGATCATCTTATGGGGTATGCATTAAATACAGCCTTACATTTTAACGGTCTTATTTAGTCCTGCCTTAATAGTATTGTAGTCTTAGAGTTGTTACTCTCAATGTAGCTAGCTACTGTGTTCACTTGCTAGTGTGTCTTCTCCCACTAGTACTAGGCTGTAGCAGGGCAGGGCCCTGCCTGTAAATAATAATATTGTTGTTGTGTGGTGATTTTGGTGGTGGTTGGCAGGGATGGGGTTAATTTCCTATCCCTGCCAAAATACATGTGAGAATGTGGCTGGAGCTAATTGAATAATTGATAATTAGGCTCCAGCCACATGCTATAAAAAGAGAAAATCCTTTGTTTGGTGGTGGGAGTTGGTGAGTGAACAGTTTGGTGGTGTGGTGCTGTATTTTTGTTAAAAGTTCAAGTTTCAGTGAAGGCTCTGCCCAGCCTGAACAGTTTTGTTTGTGTTTAAACTTTTGTTTTGGCCCTTGCGCCAGTTATTTTGTGATTGTTTTACTGGGAAAGTTTTGTTTTTGTTTAACTGTTTTATTTTTGCTCTGTGAGCAGTGTTTTGTTTGACTTTTTGATTTTCCTTTTGTTTATTAAAAAGCGCAGAAGCGCGTTAACTGCAGTTTCCTTGTCTCTGAGTCTCTTTGCCTGCCGAATACCATCTGGGCCCGCAACGCTACCCTGTCACATAGGCTTTTAAAGTTTTTAGTTTTCTGAAAAATCTTCCTTTCTCAGTCTCTTGTACTCTCCCTTTCCAAGTCAAAGACATGCTCCCTAAAAATGTAAAAAGAAAGGCCAAGAGAGAGATAGAAACAACGTTTCCAAGGGGGCTAAAACAAATTCAAAAAAGACTTTTTCCAATATTATAACAGCAAAAGCACATTCAAGAAGGAAGTAAAATGTCTAAGATACAAATGGCAACATCATAGATGAAGAGAAAAAAATAGCAAATATATTCAATGATTACTTTTCACAAGTTTTTACAAAAGAGGATATGGACAACATGCCCCACATGTCGACCTGCTCCTATCCAGTTATAACTTTAGCATAACAGATGCAGAAGTGTTAAAGGGACTAGGAGCTCTTAAAATATACAAATCCCCTGGGCCGGATGAGATCCTCCCAATAGTACTCAAAGAAATGAAATAAATTATGTACAAACCGCTAAATAAGATCATGCAACAGTCTCTTGACACAGGGGTTGTACGGACAGACTGGAGAATTGCAAACGTAATACCGATCCACAAAATGGGAGACAAAACCGAACCAGGTAACTACAGACCAATACGTCTGACTTCTATTATATGTAAACCTAAGGAAACTGTAATAAGATGCAAAATGGAAAATTACCTATATGGTAACAGTATCCTGGGAGACAGTCAGCATGGTTTTAGGAAAGGGAGATCATGTTTAACTAACCTGCTTGATTTTTTTGAGGATGCAACATAGACAATGGATAATTGCAAAGCATATGACATGGTTTATTTAGATTTCTAGAAAGCTTTTGACAAAGTCCAGCTTAAAAGATTAATTTTCAAACTAAACACAGTAGGGATTCAAGGAAATGCATGCACATGGATTAGGGAGTGGTTAACATGTAGAAAACAGAAAGTACTGATTAGAGGAGAAACCTCAAAATGGAGCGAGGTAACCAGTGGTGTACCACAGGGAACAGTATTAGGCCCTCTTCTCTTCCTAATCTACATTAATGACTTAGATTCTGGTATAGTAAACAAAATTATTAAATTTGCAGACAACACAAAAATAGGAGTGGCAAACACAGTTGCAGCAACAAAGGTCATTCAAAATGATCTAGACAGCATTCAGAACTGGGCAGACACATGGCAAATTACATTTAATACAGAAAAGTGTAATGTACAGCACGCAGGCAATACAATTGTGCATTATAAATACCATATGGGAGATACTGAAATTGAAGAAGGAATCTATGAAAAAGATCTAGGAGTTTATGTTGACTCAGAAATGTCTTCATCTTGACAATGTGGAGAAACTGAAAAAAAAGGCCAACAAGATGCTTGGATATATAGTGAAAAGTGTTGAATTTAAATCAAGGGAAGTAATGTTAAAACTTTACAATGCATTAGTAAGACCCCACCTAGAATATTGTGTTCAGTTCTGGTCACCTCGTTACAAAAAGGATATTGCTGCTCTAGAAAGAGTGCAAAGAAGAGAGCAGAATTATTCCTGGTTTAAAAGGCATGTCACATGCAGACAGGCTGAAGAAATTGAATCAGTTCAGTCTTGATTTAAAAAAAAAAAGTGTTCTTGTTGGGCTCCCGAGTGGTGCATCTAGTAAAGGCACTCTGCGTGGAGTGCAGGATGCGCCCTATAGCCTGGAGGTTGCCAGTTCAAGTCCAGGCTATTCCACTGCCAACTGTGGACGAGAGTTCCTAGGGGACTGCGCCTGCGGACCTGCCTGTAAGCTGCCCATAGCTGCGTGGTCCTCCAACGCTGTAGCTCTGAGGTGGCCACATGGCGAGCCTGCAGATTGAAAAGAAGCAGTTGGCTGGTGGCACACATTTCAGAGGACGCATGTATCCGTCTTCGTCTCTCCCGAGTCAGGGCGGGGTGGCAGCGTGAGCCGGGTTGAAATAAAAATTAAAAAAAAGAATTGGGCTTTCCAAATTAGGGAGAAAATGAGAAAAAATAATTGCCGATTTCAAATTTTCATTAAAAAAAATTGAAATAATACCTCCTGGAAGCAGAATATAAAATAAAGTTTTGTCAGGGTGAAAATGTAATCGTGTGTTCTGGCATGAATCTGGAAATACAACCTTTATAACACTTTAAAGACACTGTGGTAAAAACTGACATTGTGGATGACATCTGGGATGACATGTATGACAAAAACGCTTGGCTGTAAAGGGGTTAATCTCACAGTAAATCCAAATTGGAGACAAAAATCAACTGAACCTCAAAATAATTCAGAAGAAAGTTGCATTTTCTGTGCCAGCATGCATAGCCAGAATACAGTTTACTTGTAACCAAAGATTTTGTAAATTGTCATCAGAATACCAAAATCAAACTTTTTCATTTGCCTGGAGATAATTTTGGTCGTTTTGAAGGGAATCAAATTATTACAAAGTATAACACTTACAGGTTATGGGAATGAATGAGAATAGCTTGCATTAAATTATCCTTAAAGCAGCTAAACAAATTTGAATTATGTGTTATTCAAGAATTACTGTTTACTGTGTGGAGAGATTTCTCTCAGGCTATTTCTTGCTAAATACATTATCATATTCAGCAATGCCCCTGCAAGCTTATAGACTGATATTGGTGTAGATGAAAAATCAGTTACTGAACCAACAAAAATACATGTGCTTTGGATTCTTATTGCAACACAACAGTACTACAAAAATATGAAATATGTATGGCAAGCCAAATGATGATTTAGAGATATCGCAAGTTAATTTATACATATCTCTAAATATTTAAAGATATCAATCATGTCCAGATATCTCAAAATATTTGAAGACATTTTCAAATATTTAAAGATATCTCAAAATCATTTTAAAAGATCTAAAATACATTTAGAGATATCTTTAAATGGAGCTTTAAATGAGATATCTAAAATGCATTTTGAGATATCTTTAAATCATTTAAAGATATCTCAATGTTTTTGAGATATCTTTAAACATTTAGAGATATCTAAATCATTTAAACATATCTTGAAAAAACTTCCTGCTTATTTAGAGAAAGCTCTAAATAACTTCCTGTTCATTTTGACAAATCCATTCAAAACATAGAGCAATTTTACAGGAAGTCATTTAGATATTTTTACTTTTTGCATTTAATGTACTATTCCCTGTATTTCACTGTATTTAATGTATTATGCATTGTTCCTGACTATCTTGTAAAGCACTTTGTGATGGTGGTCCACTATGAAAGGCGCTATGTAAAATAAATATTGATTGTTATCTTGAAATAGCTTCCTGTTCATTTTGAGATATCTCTAAATGACTTAGAGATATCGCTAAATGAACAGGAAGTTATTTCGAGATATCTTAAAATGATTGAGATATCTCTAAATGAACAGGAAGTTATTTCAAGCTATCTTAAATTTATTTGGAAATATCTCTAAATGAATGGGAAGTTGTTTTGAGATATCGCTAAATGACAGTACCATGCTAGCAAAACATTATTTAAAGACATCTGTGAATCAGTTTGAGATATCTTTATTTCATTTTTAGTATCTCAAAATGAAATTAAGATATCTTCAAAAGGGGTTATTTACAGATATCTCATTCATTTAAAGATATAAAAAGATCTCCTATTCATTTAAAGATATAAAGCTATCTGCAAATGACTTACATATCTCTAAATATTTCAAGATATCTTAAAATGCAATTTGAGATATGTCTGAATGATCATTGTGGTGTATATCTGCAGACCTTATTGTATATGCAACCAATAGGACTAGATTCTCAACGATTTTGTAAATTGTCATCAGCACTATTTTTTTCAGAAAAGAAAAAAAAGTACCAAAAAAGAAATAATAAAGTCAGACATCTACAGGTTTCCTTGTAACAGGTTTAGTGCAGTGCGGTTTAAAATATAATTCCAAATAATAATATGTAACTGTAATTGAATATACTTAAATCACAACAGCAAAACAATTAAAGTAGTGTACTCACTGGATTACAAGACTATCAGTTGCCTCTCATGAACTGTTTTGAGTCCCAACAAGATACATTTTCTAATTATCAGCCACTCCAATAGTCTAGTGATAGAAACCTGCAGCTTATCCAGTACAAATACTCCTGAGACGGACAGCTCCCTCTAATTGCCGGTTCTCTCTAAGTACACCATGTTTGTCCACAGTAAGAGATACGCAATTTAAAATATGGACACATTAAAAATACTGATTAAGCATTGACTTCTTACAGTATGTTGATCAGCACTGACTTGTATATAAGAAAGGCTAATTACATTCGCACAAAGAGTTCTGTTTATTTACTGTATTTATTTTAGTAACATATTGACTTTTGTATACCTTTCAGTTATTGCTCTTATGTGTTTGACTGTCAAAAATACCTTGTGGGGATAACTTCAAATACTGTAATTTAGAAAAAATTCCTGAAATTATATGCACTAAATTGTATATATACTATATGAAACACGATTTTCAAAAATGTGAAACACCGTAAGTCATCTACCAGGTTATAATGCCTTTTCAGTACTGCTTAAAGAGTAAGTAGCGAGGTTTCGAAAAATATAGCGTTACGCGTCCCCTCATGTTGCTACAACTATTTAAATAAGGTACCTGTAATTTTTCTTTTCGATTTTAACATTCTGACCATTTTTTGCAACTATAAATGTATAAGTCTGCCTGAAATGTCTTTTCAAGATGTCTGCTTAATGCACTCGGGTTTGAGATCAGAGGTGTGCTCCTCTCTCTGATCCCTGGCCAGGAGGCGTCATTTTTTTTCCTACCCGTATTCCTGAAGAGACGTCCCAATGAAGCTGGGGCAGTGACGAGGATGTGGTTAGAACCACAAGCCCCATTGGCTTGGGGTTAATTTTTACATGAAGGGATGAAAACTAAATAAACATGGTTTATGGGTAGAGTTGCACACAGTTGTTTTTTTAATTGTTTTACCGACGTAAGATTTATAATTGAGTGTTTAAAGTGGTGGATGAACATATGCTAAAGACAAAACATTACTTCCTTTGTAAGTTAGCTTTCATTTCTCTTCTTACAGGATCATCTTCAGTTTCATACACTATTACTACATAAATAAATACATAAATAAATAAATCCATTAATGTCAAAGTGAGACTTCTTTGAATTACTTATCTGGGTTTCAATTATTTTCTGTGTAGCCTAAATGTGTCAAACTAGGCTACTTTGTAAATAAAAACAAACCAAAAAATAAATTAAAAACTTAATGCTGTAATAAATAGGTATATTGCATGCCTATGCTTTTAAATAAAATGATCAAATCATGTGATTTATGTATTAATATTGTATAAAACTGAAGATTATCTTATATGAAGATAAATTAAAACAATCTTACTTTAAGAAAGGGACACGTACTGTATAGTATTTCGTATGTTCATCCACAACTTTAACCCTTTGCGGCCCTATGTCGGACCTGGTCCGACATCGCAATTTTCCCTTTCCGGTCCAATGTCGGACCCTGTCCGACATCATCAAAAAGACGTAAAAAACAGGTCTCTAGTCGTTTTTCTCCAGAAAAGCCGAGAAAACCATTAAATGGCCGAAAGGAGACCAATAGGAGCCGAGAGAAGCCAAAAAAAGGGGGCGTATCTCATGAATACAGATAGCCTCGGCACCACATAGATAACACAGACATAAACAAACAAGATAGCTGCTTCTGCATCCAGCGCTCAAAGAATATCACAGACATTTGCAGAGCTATTTTTAGATGTTATAGTAATAAAATAATGACTTGGATCGCATTATTGAGGAGTTGGTGATAAAACGAGTGATCAGGAGATGATTTATGCACTACTATGAAGAGGTATGTGGGGGAAAAAAAACAGCAAAGGAGGGGTGGTGCGGGATTATTAGCAGGGATCCTAGTTTTCTGCAATAAAGAAAAAATAAATTCTCTGATAAAACACAATAAAAATCTGCATTATTCCACAATTAAAATAAAAGGCGAACAGTTAACACAAAGTATTTTTGGTACACTTTTAAATTCTGAGGAAGTTACAAGCTCACCAGTGCCATCAATCAATAATATAAACAAACGTACCATTTTACTTTAAACATTACAAATACTTCTGTGTAGTAATAATACAAAACTACAATTCATATTAGTTTATCTCCAAGTTAGTCTTTGTTATCCGGGTGGCTATTGCCAAAGTCCTTGACCTGATGTTAGGGGTGATTTTGGGGTAGCAGTGTGGAATAGTGGTTAGGTCTCTGGACTCTTCACCGGAGGGTTGTGGGTTCTGTCCAAGGTACTGGAGCATTTCTGAGTCAACATGTAACTTAAAAAAAAAAAAAATACTGCAACAAAGCTAATTTTCCCCTTGGATCCCCAGAGGTTTCCTCTTTCTGAATCCCTATGTAATGTTTTTTTTTTTTGTTTGTTTGTTTTGTATTTGCATATTGACCCAGTATTGTAACTGCAGTTTAATTTGTTGGAATTATTACCTTGGTAGACATGTCCACTGGATGTGCCCTGATCTGCTAGAAAATCCAGCACTGTTTGACCACAAGATGCAAATGTGTCATCTAACTGCATTATATTTTTTCATGAGTATAAGGCTTTGAGCAAAAGTCATTTTTGAAGCTGCCCCAAACCTCATTTAACTGCCACGTTCCTACTGAATAAAGGTGGTTTTCTTTTATATAGATTTAGAGAATTTCATGCAGGTTTCTGCACACACTCTTGGTGAGTCACAATGCCCCAGATGCATGTGATTCACTTTCTGTGTACCCCAGACTTGCATTTGAAAAACCTCAAACAATACTGTGCTATAAACACATTCCACAATTTAAACCAGGGTCATTATGCTCTTTTCAGATTCACTAAAGGGAAAGGATGAAAGTTGGACACATATGTATGACATACATGTCTGTGCTATCTGCTGCACCCAGACAAACCATCAACAGAAAAAATAAAAATAAAAAAGCAAGACCAAATGTGCCCTTCAATGCAGAACGAACCAATCATGCTGTTGCCGGGAATGCATATTATTTATTTACAGATATATTCTGTCCCTAAAAATGAATGTACATATTAAAATGTAAAAAGGGGAATGTGCCACTTTAAATATTAGGGACTGTGATGTGGAAACCATATGTAGGCCAGGATTTCAGGATTTGCCCTTTAATTATAACATTACAAAGATAATGCTGAATAGAAACAAATGCTTTAAGGCTTTCTGTGAAACATTAAAAAAGACAAGAAAGCTATCACATACTTCCTTCCTTGAGCAGCCATATTTCATTACACCGCATTGAAGCTTAGAAAGCAATCAAGCATATTTAGCCATCCTCGTCTCAGGCTAAAGCAATTATTACTCGGGTTTTTTACTGTGCTCGGCCAAGGGGAAAATGAACCACAGTACTTATCAACTCAATGCATACACAAGTGACTCTGAAGGGAGCTGACCAAGACTGGAGCCATAGGTTACCTTTGAATCCATTAACACTGTAACAGCAGCACATTAAGTGATAACCATACACATATCACAAAATGGCATGTTTGTTTGCATTAATATTGCATTTAGCACATTTAGAAAAGGTCAGTCAACAAGCTGTAGGTCTTTACACAATTTAACACCTGGACCTGAATCATTAAATTCAATTTCTCCCTATATTTGATTGTATAATGTTATTATTAACCTAGTTAATTTAAATATAAGAATCACTCAGCAAATGGTTAATTACAGTAAATTATATCCTCTCCTTTGCATAAACAAAACATAATATTTGTAGACTGACCTTTTTTTAGCTGATATAGATCCTCTGATGTGTAACAGTCTGGTGCATAAACCATTTTGTAATGACTTTCCAAAATATTCTGTACACATTCATTTTTCCACTTGATTGTCTATGGATGGCATAATTTGCATGCATAAAACAACCGGTAGGCCACCAATGTGTAGACGGATGGGAATCCTTTTTCTATTGTACCCAATTTTGTACCCAATTAAAGTCTAAAAAACCCAACAAATGTGTAACCCCTTTCTTGGTATCACTTACAGTTTTTAACTAGGAGGCATTTATTTGTATCACTTAATATATCAGGAAACTAGAGATAGTTTGAAAAAACAGAACTATCAAAACACATTAAAATGGTTGTACCATATTATATTAAATCTTTTAAGGGAAATGCAGTTTAATTAACAGTTGAGGGCTCATTTGCATAATGTGCATAAAATGAAGCCCTGTTTGTTAAAGGTTGATGGGAAACCATAACTAAGACATCTAATCCTTGAAACCCTGTATTAAGCAAATACTAATATCCTTTCTCATTTGTTCTTGTTTTTTATGGAGAGAAGCCGAATGATATGACAGCTTGTTTCCTGTTATGAGTAGTCTTGAAAACATTAATTTGGGATTTGGATCAGATGAAGTTCTATCAAGGCCTTAGGTTATGTGTCATGCATTTTAGACTGGTCATATAGTTTAACAAATATATTTTAATATTGTAACCCTTCAGATTATATAATGCCTGTGGGTTTGCATCTTATAGACCTTTTATGTAAGGAATATTAAAGCATCATCATGCACAGTGTTCTGTGATAGAAATAATTCTACAGTATGGGAACCCACAACATCAATCATTGTACATCATACTGGAGTCAGATTATGAAAAGTGCTTCAGAAAATGGACCTTCAGGGGCATACAGTATAAGTAGCTATATTTAATTGAGAACGAAAAATAAAAATCCCTTGCCAAAGGTTAGTGACAAGCAAACTTGAACTTATTATTTTATAGCTAGAACCCGTCAGACAGAACAGACATAATTTGGCAGTAAAAAAAAGCATCCTTCTCCAAATTATGCAGCAGTAAGGAAATGCTAATCAATTAAGCTTGTTTTTGTCTGTCATTGACCCTTTGACTTTCTTATATGTTTTAAAAATCTGCAGTATCTGTGAATGTA
Organism: Acipenser oxyrinchus oxyrinchus; assembly: GCA_030684275.1. Taxonomy (NCBI): domain Eukaryota; kingdom Metazoa; phylum Chordata; class Actinopteri; order Acipenseriformes; family Acipenseridae; genus Acipenser; species Acipenser oxyrinchus. The sequence continues at coordinate 38,171,809 of CM060247.1, read as the reverse complement.
TTTTTGTGAAATACTTCAAATGATTAGTGAGCACTAAAAACCTGCAGTGTAAGCCTGAATCCATGTTTTTTCTTTAAGCTTTCATAGACTGAAGTCTGTTTACTTGCATACTAATGTTTTATAATGGCCCACATTTATATTACAAGCTGCTTTGCATCTGTTACCAGATTTATTTAAAAAAAAAAAAAAAGTTTGAGGTGCATGTACCAGGTTTTGGATTGGTGTACAATTCTAAAAAATCAAATATGTATACTGTGAACAAGATAGAATGAATCTGCGTTGCAAATCTACCTCCCGACCAGGAAGGGCGCTAAGTAAGGTTGGTGGTATGCCTCCACCGGGATGGGCTGACTCGATGGTAGGACAGACCCGGAAGTCGGACATCTTGGTGAAAGGGCGTAGCTGTAAGACTGCTAAACAACTCTATTATGATCAGCTATGGTGTGCCTGGTGATTGGATAAAGCGTGGCACCGTGCTGGATCACGGGCAGGAGTTTGGCAGTACAAAGGGGACTCAGCTACATGAGTACACCCCTACACTGAAAAATATACCTGAGCCGGAGCTGGGTTTTGTTATTGTTTTGTTGCAGACAGAGATTGACTGGGAGCTGAAGCCTCAAAAGCCAGCACAAACACCAGATATCTCCAGGCACTGAACATTTCACTGAACACTGCACTGAACATTTAACTGAACACTGCACTGGACACTGTAGTGGAGACTCGCACTGGGAGCACCTTCCGTTTGCTGGGCACTGTGGATTATTGTGTGTGTGTGTGTTGTCACCAAAGAAAATAAATATTACAATCATTGTACATAGACCCTCCGTTTGGACTGCCACTGATTCCTGCACCACTCTCCTCCTGACAGTACCTAAATAAATAACAATAATAACAAAATACAGCCGTAAAGATACAATCCATTCAGAAAGTGGGTACAAAAAAGTACTTTTTTCACAGCGGAAGAAACATTAAAAAACAGCAACAATACATCTCATTAAATACAGCCAGGTCATAAAATTGCCAAAACCTGAATGTTAAATCTATCTAAATCTTAGCCTGCCGTCTATGAAAGTGTTGAGTAAATAGCCCAAAAGGTCCTGGAATAAATTAATCAAGCAGACATGGATTGTAATCTTCAGTGAACAAATACATTAATTTAAAAAAAAAATAATTGTTTTACCTATAGTAATATATAGAGAATATGCCATGGCCCACCTGAAAATATTGTATTTAGATCACTCATTAGCCTTAGCCTCTTCGCGTTCATGTTGAAGAAAATAAGTCCGATATGACAGGGCCAACAGATGAAATCACAGATTTTGGCGACAAAAAACATAGTTTTATCATCATATTATCTGTAAAAATAAACTGGACGTGCTTTAACACTAGAATTGCCACGGTTATACTCGTACCTAAAACCGCCGCAGGCAGTCATTATGACAGTTACATTTTAAAGATCAATATTAAAATGAAAGACAAACTATCGCATACAACTCAAAAGTTTTATTCAAGCATGTCATATCAAACATCTACACAGTTGTAGACCAATTAAACACTATTTAAATGAACAATTAAACAAAAAGGCTTATTTTCTAACTTACCACTATAAAGCATTACTTAAAAAAATGAAAAACCATAATAAAATAAACATTTCAAAAGAAACTAGCGTGTAAACAGGTATATGTACATACAAAACTATAAAAACAAAATTATTTTTTTAATTCAATCGAAAGTAACATGCTTTCTCTTGCTTGTGTCACTTGGTGCAGCACTGAAACCAGGTTGAGCTGCAGCAGCCTGCTGCTTTGCAGTTTTCTGATCGAAATGTTTCTGCCGAAGCACTGTGGCAAGCAACATGTATTGTAAAAGGCAGTCAAAATGACTGCTTTGGTGGTTCTAGGTGGGTGGGATTATAACTTCCTTATTTTCTTGAACCTGACTTTCAAACACCGTCAGGGTATTTAACACATGTATTTATGAAAAGTCAAAAACTGACAACCCCATAACTTTCAGACACGCAGAGTAATTTAAATTTGAAAACCTCAAACCGTTAAAATGACTGCCATGGCGGTTCTAGTGTTAACAAATCTAAATGGAGTTGGCTCAGTACTTTGGTGTCATAAAAATAGGACCCTCTGTGATGTTTACATTTTTTTATTGACCAAAAATACACTAATGATACTCATGTGCACTGTTATGTTTTTTTTTAAATTAGTGCATAAAGAATCTCATTTAAATTATTTAAAGATAGGTGATATTTTAATGTTTCAATTCAGATATGTAGACCAATTAAATAGGCACCTACTCTTAATACTTACTTACTTACTTACTCACAATCACATTTAATTTTGAAATATTGAAAGCTCTTTGTAGTTAATTCATTTTACACTGTCCTCTAATGGACTTGGCATGTGGTTCATAATGGTGTACTAATTGTGTTTTTCACTCGTATGTACATCTATCAAACTCGAATGCTGGAAGCAAAGACCATTTATAATGAAAATATCAATCCAGCGGGATCAGACACAATTCTAATGCCCTGTCCTGGGTGTGTTTGCATAAGCAGTGCAAAATAATGAAAAGATGTAATTTGAAAGTAAGTAATGTAACATTTTAGAGAAGATAGGGACATCATGGACCCTTGACTTTGCTGTGGTAAACAATAAGGCCGAATAAGTAAGTGATGAATACACTTACTTTGAGAAGGGCAAAAAATGCCTCAGATTGAAATCTGAGTTATAGTTCCAGAAGATTCTGGTTAAAGAGGACGGGGGCTAAATGAATTGTTGCTGGACTAGAAAATACACGCCTGGGTGAACAGACAGGTGGTACGAGTGGTGGCACTAACCAACAGCTAGAATTTGTGAATCTTCATCAGACCCAGTACCTTCCTGAGGGAAACATCAATCTTGGTTTAACTACCTTGCATTACCAAATCAATATCTTACTTTATCACTAATGCCCCGTACCTTTAAAATAACACATTATTTTTATTTTTATTTTTATTTTTATGGAGTGTCATTTACACGATACACAGGCAGGGCAAGTTTTTTCTTTTTTCACTGCCGCATTGCCACCTACTGGCCATTGCCTGTTTTAAATACCAGGGGTATTGCTGTGAGGAGAACTGCTGTATATATATTATAATGTATAAGACCAATATAATACAATGTCAATCTTAAATAGTTTTTTGGATGAAGGTACTGTACTGGAATCACCTCATCACCTTAATCTCTGTTTAATCCAACATAGCATATACATTTGGTCTGTAAACTAATTCAGACCACTGGCATTTTTGAAAATAAGGTTGAATTCACAATGATTGTCCTATCATATCCACTGTTAGACTTTTCAGGTGTAGGTACAGAAAAAAAGAAATGTTAAAAGGGACACATCCCTCCAACCATATTCCTCTATCTGAAAAATCCTAACAAATATGGAATCTATATTTGTTACATACATGTTTTATGCAGATCCTTTATTCAATCAATACTTCCAGTGATTAATATTATTTGTATGGTGGACAGTTATAGCTGACAGCAACACACCCAGATAGATGTGGTCATATGGTACTTGATAAGACTGATAGAGTCTAATTCCTTGGATTTAATAAAGACATGGGTGTATAATTTTAATGAATTGCACAGATGCCGTTTTGCTCTACAGACAAACCTTTATCTAGTCTGGTTCACTGAAGGTTGATATGATAAGAAGCAGAAGAGACCCTTATACAATGATCTGAAGCACAGCACCATCTAGTGGATGTAAAAAAAAAGATTTCATAGAGGGCAGACTATTATAGTATGGCTTTTAATTACATAGACAGAGTACTGTATCCATCAATGGGTTAGTTAAGGCAACGTTTAAAGGCTGTTTGTTCTTCAGTATTGTCAGCTAGTACACTTTTAGTTGGCTATTCTAAGTAGAGGATCTGGAAGTACATGCAAAAACATTACTGTGGATTTTACAAAAGCAATGACATTCTATTAAAATTTAACAAATGTGTATTATGACTGCTGATCTGGTTATGGTTTTACAAGGTTTAAATTTAAAGTACCATTCTCAAAGGTTTCTTCAAACACAAGACAATGAGAAACTATCAAATTGCATTTACTTCTGAAGTTAACCAACAAGACCAACAAGAAAGAATTGAACGTAATTGGTACAACTCACATTACACCGATTTTCTTTTTGTGAGTTTTTGAAATGCTCTGTCCATCCTTTTCCTGTTATAGTTCTATGCCTGGTTGCCCTGTCAATGACTCAACTACTCATTTACTCATTTACTCAACTTTGTATCTCAGCCTTTTACTCATTTACTCAACTTTGTTTGTATCTCAGCCTTGACCTCTCTGTAAACTCTTGTTGATAGCTATTTTTTTAAAGAATAAATAAAGCTTTGTAGCTTCTGTTTGTATTTTCTCAAAATAAGGAGCACACACCATTCTACTTCTGAAACACCAGCATTAAAAGCAAAGCTAATAAACATCTCTTCAAATGGAAGACCAATATTCTGTGCACATTCTTACTGCTCAATAAGACACTGCAGCTGTAAGATGTACATCTTAACTGGGTCTATTATTCAACAAAGCATCAACACTACCAAAGCTGGGTAAATAACAGTGAGATTTCAACTCCTGACCCTAGATATGAAAGGTGAATGATTTACCACTTTATGCCATACATTCCTATAATGTAATCTTGAGTCATTTACTTTTGAGCATTTGATATTTCAAATCCTTATGGTGATTAAGTGTGTCTCTGTTCTTGCAGAACAGCATATGGCTAGAGGCATCGAGGTGTAAACCGGCAAAACCATTGTTACTCATGAGGTAGAATTGGTATAACTGGAGCTTTCAATAATTCTTACAAAATATCTCTTAACAGCCACATTTCAAAAAGTGTGCAGAAAGTTACAGTGAACAAGCTATTTGACATGTCGGCACACTCTGGACTTGGCCTGAGCTCACAGCCAGTACTTTACTGGGCATCCAGTTCCGTAATCAATCCACTGCACTGAAATTAGTTTCCCTTGTGCTGTAATTGAACAATAGCACGTTAAGCAGCCCCAAGTCAATCTGTATTAAAAAATAGTGTACTATTCTGTTGCTTTTACATTTGCATTACATCACAAGGTAACACTTTATATTAATGTGCTGCTTATTAATGTTATATATATACAGTACTGTGCAAAAGTTTTAGGCAGGTGTGAAAAAATGCTGTAAAGTAAGAATGCTTTCAAAAATAGACATGTTAATAGATTATATTTATCAATTAACTAAATGCAAAGTGAGTGAACAGAAGAAAAATCTAAATCAAATCCATATTTGGTGTGACCACCCTTTGCCTTCAAAACAGCATCAAGCATCAATTCCTCTAGGTACACTTGCACACAGTTTTTGAAGGAACTCGGCAGGTAGGTTGGCCCAAACATCTTGGAGAACTAACCACAGTTCTTCTGTGGATTTAGGCAGCCTCACTTGCTTCTCTCTCTTCATGTAATCCCAGACAGACTCGATGATGTTGAGATCAGGGCTCTGTGGGGCCATACCATCACTTCCAGGACTCCTTGTTCTTCTTTACGCTGAAGATAGTTCTTAATGACTTTCGCTGTATGTTTGGGGTCGTTGTCATGCTGCAGAATAAATTTAGCCAATCAGATGCCTCCCTGATGGTATTGCATGATGGATAAGTATCTGCCTGTACTTCTCAGCATTGAGGAGACCATTAATTCTGACCAAATCCCCAACTCCATTTGCAGAAATGCAGCCCCAAACTTGCAAGGAACCTCCACCATGCTTCACTGTTGCCTGCAGACACTCATTCGTGTACGCTCTCCAGCCCTTCGCGAACAAACTGCCTTCTGCTACAGCCAAATATTTCAAATTTTGACTCATCAGTCCAGAGCACCTGCTGCCATTTTTCTGCACCCCAGTTCCTGTGTTTTCGTGCATAGTTGAGTCGCTTGGCCTTGTTTCCACGTCGGAGGTATGGCTTTTTGGCCGCAAGTCTTCCATGAAGGCCACTTCTGACCAGACTTCTCCGGACAGTAGATGGGTGTATCAGGGTCCCACTGTTTTCTGCCAATTCTGAGCTGATGGCACTACTGGACATCTTCCGATTGCGAAGGGAAGTAAGCATGATGTGTCTTTCATCTGCTGCAGTAAGTTTCCTTGGCCGACCACTGCGTCTACGGTCCTCAACGTTGCTCAAACTTTTGCACAGTACTGTATATATATATATATATATATATACAGTACTGTGCAAAAGTTTTAGGCAGGTGTGAAAAAATGCTGTAAAGTAAGAATGCTTTCAAAAATAGACATGTTAATAGGTTATATTTATCAATTAACTAAATGCAAAGTGAGTGAACAGAAGAAAAATCTAAATCAAATCCATATTTGGTGTGTCCACCCTTTGCCTTCAAAACAGCATCAATTCTTCTTGGTACACTTGCACAAAGTCAGGGATTTTGTAGGCATATAGTCAGGTGTATGATTAAACAATTATACCAAACAGGTGCTAATGATCATCAATTCAATATGTAGGTTGAAACACAATCATTAACTGAAACAGAAACAGCTGTGTAGGAGGAATAAAACTGGGTGAGGAACAGCCAAACTCAGCTAACAAGGTGAGGTTGCTGAAGACAGTTTACTGTCAAAAGTCATACACCATGGCAAGACTGAGCACAGCAACAAGACACAAGGAAGTTATACTGCATCAGCAAGGTCTCTCCCAGGCAGAAATTTCAAGGCAGACAGGGGTTTCCAGATGTGCTGTCCAAGCTCTTTTGAAGAAGCACAAAGAAACGGGCAACGTTGAGGACCGTAGACGCAGTGGTCGGCCAAGGAAACTTACTGCAGCAGATGAAAGACACATCATGCTTACTTCTCTTCGCAATCGGAAGATGTCCAGCAGTGCCATCAGCTCAGAATTGGCAGAAAACAGTGGGACCCTGGTACACCCATCTTCTGTCCGGAGAAGTCTGGTCAGAAGTGGCCTTCATGGAAGACTTGCGGCCAAAAAGCCATACCTCCGACGTGGAAACAAGGCCAAGCGACTCAACTATGCACGAAAACACAGGAACAGGGTGCAGAAAATGGCAGCAGGTGCTCTGGACTGATGAGTCAAAATTTGAAATATTTGGCTGTAGCAGAAGGCAGTTTGTTCGCGAAGGGCTGGAGAGCGACACGAATGAGTATCTGCAGGCAACAGTGAAGCATGGTGGAGGTTCCTTGCAAGTTTGGGGCTGCATTTCTGCAAATGGAGTTGGGGATTTGGTCAGAATTAATGGTCTCCTCAATGCTGAGAAGTACAGGCAGATACTTATCCATCATGCAATACCATCAGGGAGGCATTTGATTGGCCCCAAATTTATTCTGCAGCATGACAACGACCCCAAACATACAGCGAAAGTCATTAAGAACTATCTTCAGCGTAAAGAAGAACAAGGAGTCCTGGAAGTGATGGTATGGCCCCACAGAGCCCCTGATCTCAACATCATCGAGTCTGTCTGGGATTACATGAAGAGAGAGAAGCAACTGAGGCTGCCTAAATCCACAGAAGAACTGTGGTTAGTTCTCCAAGATGTTTGGGCCAACCTACCTGCCGAGTTCTTTCAAAAACTGTGTGCAAGTGTACCTAGAAGAATTGATGCTTGATGCTGCTTTGAAGGCAAAGGGTGATCACACCAAATATGGATTTGATTTAGATTTTTCTTCTATTCACTCACTTTGCATTTAGTTAATTGATAAATATAATCTATTAACATGTCTATTTTTGAAAGCATTCTTACTTTACAGCATTTTTTCACACCTGCCTAAAACTTTTGCACAGTACTGTATATATATATATACATATATAGATGCTTAATAACTGTTATAAAGTGTTAGTACAATAGGTAGCTAAAATCTGTCCCCTTCATAAACACATAATTCTGTCTATGGCTAATACGTGGTTAAACATCCCACAGTAGAATAGGTGGCTAAAAACTGCCCCCTTTATAAAACTGTAATTCTGCCTATGGCTATTGCATGGTTATACACCACTATAATGCTTTATTAACACTCTAACATAGTTAAGCATCTATCATATATTTATAAAACATGTATGAAACATTAATAAGCAGCCCCTTAATATAAAGTGTTACCCATCACAAGAATACAATCAGTTTAACCATAATTAAAACACATCGCGACCATCACTATAGAATCCAAGACAGTATCAACAGACCCTAGGAAAGACGGAGGACACCCTGCCTTATCCCTTATGGAAAAAAAACATATCTTTAAGGATCAGATTTGCTGAAGCTAGTGTTCTGTCGGAAAACTTGTACGGGTATATATGTACGTGTGTATATATCCTTCGGATGAGAGGTGTGACTATTATGGAAGGCCATCCGTGTCAAAAAAAGCTTTAGTGCACGCTCTCATTTGACTTTAGTACGTGTTGTAATTCTAATTAATACTCATACTAATTTGGCCAATCAGATAGCTGAAAATGAAATGAGAACCAATGAATTTAAAGCAAATAGTATGTGTAATAAATTATCCAATTAAAAGTCGCCTTACATTTGCCATTCCTGCCCAATTCATGGCAGTATATGGACTTGGCATTGGGTAAAGTCTAGTGAAAAATTGATAGACTCCGATCCTCTGAGATGAGCATCAACCGGCAGTTTCAGAGCCTTAGAAATCACTTTAATTCAGTGGTAACCCCACTGTAACTAATATGTAATTTTAAACACGTCTTGAAAGATCTGACATTAATTCTAATATATAGCTATAGTAACAATATTTTAGTGTAAAACTGAAATAAATACGAAAAAAAGATCATGTACATTGTTAATACAAACTGAACCAAAATGGTCTGTCTCAAGAAGTCGGCAGCACTCGGCAAATCTCTCGCCGCCATGATTTGCTATTTTCCTTATTCTTGATTGTTTTTTAAGCGTATTTAAGCGTATTTCATGCCTTTATTTAGAACGCATAGTTTTTTATGTATTCTGATTGGTTCAAATCAATACGTGTATAACACAAGGATAACACATGGTGCTTTCTTATGGAATTATAAGACACACCCTGGCAGGTATTTTCCATGATAATTCTGCCGATGTTGGCATGTGGCACCTCCCCCCATTTAGCATAGCAACCATATATTTTCTTAATCCCCACAAATTTATAGAATTCAGGGATGGGTAACACAGCCCCCACCCCTAAAGTATGTTACCCATAACCCCCTCTGATATTAGGCAAAACTACTTAAAAAGTGGTAAAAATGACACAAGTTTATATTTATTTCCACAATTGTGCCCCAAAGGATGCACACAAATGTAGATTTCCACGTTCTGCAGGTTTGTAGGGATACCAAGTATATTTAGATTATTGGGATCTTGCCTGCCACACACCCCAAAACCCATTGACACCCCTGAAAAGATTTCCATGCAGTACCGGATGTTATTCAAGCCGCTTGTGGTACATGTGATGGAGAGATTAACTGTGGGACAGGGATAGATATGCTGTGACTTACTTCCAATATTCAAACTTTGAATGACACAGTTCAAAGCACTCATCACGGCAGACCTGGGTTTGAGGGGCACTTCAGAACAGGAGCGGCTGTCTGTACTTATGCCTTCCTTTGCTCACCCTGCATCTTTTTTGGTCTCTTTGCTGCTGTAGGAACTGGGCAGCATACCTGTTGGTCATGGTGACCATACTGCAGAGGGGTGAACCTTTGGACCTGGAGTACCAATAAAGCGTGGTATGTCCGGCTGTCCATCATCATCCTTGACACCTCCTCTGTGCACAACCTTTTGCGTGAAATTTAATTTACAGTAGTTACTGCAATATATAACAGTCAATGAAATAAACTTCACACAATAGCAAAAAATAAATAAATAAATAATAATACAAAAATATGGGAATTAAATGTACAGTCACAAATGTATGTGACAGCTACAAAAATGCTGAAAATCACTAGGATAGTGTTGGCAAATTATTACAATTATTTCACAAATAAAATGAGAATTGTATTTGAACTAGTTGTGGGAATTAAATGTTGCTGTAAATGTATCTACCTGCTATAAAAATTCTGAAATGAAATATATAACTTTTTTTCACAAAAAAAGATAAATGTATTAGAACAAGTGATATAGGGAATTAAGTAAATGTAGAGTAGTAAATATATTTGACAGAGCTACCAAAGTTCTGAAATGAACTGTGACAGTGTTGGCAAATATATAAGGAATAATATTATGGCACAAGTATTTCACACCAAAAATAAAATTAAAAAAACAGATAAATGTATTAGAATTCTGAAAAGAACTTTGACATTTGAACACTCAAAAAGAGCTGTACAAAATACAGAAATGTATTCAGATCTATGTATTGAATAATCCATTATTTTTTCAAACAGTAACTTGATTCCTTCAGTGTTAAAGCAATCTCGATCCCCTCAACTAACACTACGACACAGAGAGTGATCAGTTTCCAGACAGAAATTGAATTCCAGACAAAACAAAAATAAATCTTATAGGCCCATTTTTATTGATGGAATGTTTGGTACACCATTCACATACTATAAAGCCATAAATATTTGCGAGTGTTTTTCGTATATGAAAAAAAAAAAAACGCAAACATTTTTTGGCACAAATATCAAAATCCACTAACAATACATACTCTGTATATTGCAAAAGGTCGTCAACATTTCTGGAGCCAAATAGGTTTTATGGGTGTGATTCGTCAAATATTTTGGATTCAAATATTTATGTCTTTACAATATTTCAAAAGACACTAAACCCTCCAACACATGTCCTACAATTGTGAAAGCGATTGGTCACTCACAGCCTGCAGGGCACTGTGCCACTGACATATACTAGATACGGTACAAAATACGGCAGCCTGCAGCAATCAATAGCGATTGTTTAGTTCTGAAAATAATTGTTGAAACTATGATTGAAAATAAAATAGCTCCTTGGATCCCCTAAATGTTGTAGTCATCACAAGTTGATTAGATCAAAGCATGATCCGCAATATTTTTGAAACGATCGGTTACTCAGCCTGTGGGACAGTGCGATATATGTGAGGACGTACACTGTCCCTTAGCACTTTAGGAGTATATTTTTAGGATGTACGCCGTACGTCCCCTAGCCCTGAAGGGGTTAAAATCAGATATCAGAACCACTCCTATTGTGAGGACATCGAAAACAGAGGGTTGGTCTGGTGTTCTGTGAACTTGACCTGAAGGTCAAATGTTTCCCGCAATCTTGTGACTTTGTGGGATTTTGCATAGGAGTCATTATTTGTATACTAGATCTACATATCATTCAAGTTTGAAAGGGCAGTACACACCACTTCAATATGGTACAGGCTGTTAAACACAACTTGTCTCAAACTATAAAGTCTGTAGTTAGCCTTCACTGGAGATGCTAGAGGGGATAGTTTTTTTTTTTTTTTTAACGGATATTTCATATGTCATTATCGAGATCTGGAAAAGGATAGACATTACACAGTCAAGCAAGATAAATGGTGTGTATTGTTTTAAATTTTTACAATAACTTTTTACATAATGCATCTAACATTTCTGTGACTGGGTATATGCTAGGGGGTTTATCACAAAATGCTTTGAGGTTCAAATGACATCACTTACAACAAACCTTGCTGCAGGTCAGACTGACAATATTAAGCCTGCTTTGCACAACCCGCTGAGGCATACTACTTTACTCATCATTAAGCAAGAATGGAAATTCATGTCAGACTCAAAACTGAATACTTCAGTCACGTACAGTACTTTTTAATCCTAATTATTGGTTGAAGGGTGGAAAATGAACATTCTTTTACAGTTATTAACAGTTGATTGCTTCTATTTCATGCAGCATCATAGCCATGTATGGAAGCCATCTTGAGCTGGTGATACTAATGTAAGTAAAGGCAGGCAGAATGTTAGATGCAGTGGCTAGTTATTGTACATCTGTAATGATTTCTGTTACTGCCTAATCATATTAATCACTTAATGCACTTCTAAGCGAACAGCTTTGAGCTGGGGTGACAATAAAAGAAAGTCATCCACTTTGATTTTCTAGGACTGAACAGCATGACACAACAGAAATGTGTTAAGAGCCCACTTGAAAATTAGTTCATAATTGACTTTGAAGATACATTAATTAATTGTCGCACTTTCAATCTGAACAAAATAGCATTTACTTTGCTTTGATATTGATGAAACAGATTATTTAACTATAGAAATAGATTAATGAGCATTAATACTAGAATTACAGAAATCAAAATGATGCTGGTTAACTGAAAAACTGATTAACACTTCAGATTAAAATCAATTGAATGTTTAGATAGATTGAATAATCATATTGTAATAAAACATATTATGAGTATGTGTTTGTGTATTTGATGCAAGTAAAGCAGATTTAGTAGGCCTACAGGTAAATGTTGTTCACGGCCAAATACATTTTAAGCTCTAAATCTAAGGGTTTTACTATTTTGCTTTTCATATCAATGAATTTCAATGTGAACGTTTCATAAGACAATAGAGACGATAGATAAATTGTCCAATTATATCTAGCCAAGCAAATCATTTTTCCAAGTGTAAACTTTGCCTGGCTAATTTCCTAAAACATGAACATATTTCCAGCTATTTTCAGTTTTGTTTCCGTTGAATTTATATAAGGGTACAATAAATACAAACTAAATGCTATTATACAGAAAAGCACAGAGCTCTATCCTGCAATCTTGTATCAAACAGTTTTGATGGCCTTAAAGAACCTTTTCACATGAGAGCACACGGCTATAGAACAGCATAGTTTGATAATAATAAAAAAGCAACATGAACATATTTCATGATAAAATGAAGTCATTTCAAATGCAATTTAAATTCACCTTCTTGAAGAAATAACTATGCGTGTGACAAGATCAAACTTCTCATATCTAATAAAATGAAAAAATGCAATTATACTGCAAGTTGAGTTTATGAATTATCTATTTGTATAACTGTCTGGGGACTAACTATATCCACAATAAAAGGGCCTGCTTCTTTGGACTGTGCTGACAACTGTGAAAACCTCAAAACATCAGCTATATATTAAACTCCAGGTGGCAATTGGATTGTAATGTAATAGTGTCTGGTCTGTACTGTGAAAGCACACTTCATGCTTATGATTTTAGGTAGACTTTCTCCCATTTTTCACAAATAAACCATTTGGGTTTCAGTATCTTTCAATGGATTTGCACTGCACTACTGCATAATTGGTAGAAGAAACAATTCAGATAAAACAATGATAATACAATGTATCTACAAAATATGCCAGTTAAAATGTATGACAGAAAAGTGTTATGCGTATACCGAAATACTTGCAGGATGCAATGATCATTTACATTATCACATTCCTTTCCTCATTAAATCTCAGTTGTTTGGATCATGATAAATATGATATATCTGGATATACTTATTTTTACTGTATTACGATGATGTTATCATTATTGTAGCCTTTGCAAGGTACAGGCTATGCAGCAATGGCTTCTTGTTAATGCTTTCTCTTTTTTGTTAATAATCTTCTCCACTTGTTTTTTTTTTTTTTGTTCAAGCTATGTAAATATTTCAAATGCAACGCTACAGATTGAAGGAAGTGGTTTGCAAGTACAGTAAAAACCTAAGTTTTCCAAACTTTTATTTTGACATGGACATTGAGGGACTGAGTGAGTACACTGTAGACACAGGTAGTGAACTGCTAAGCACCTTGCAGGCCATCCTTGGATGTGCAGGCTGTAACAAACAGGATGCTGACCAATGGCTACGCCTGACCCTGGCTTTCATCTCTTTGATGACCATGACCATGGAATAGAAAGTAATTTGGATTCTGAAATGGATAATGACAATGTTCCAAGTCATTCAGAGGCACAGGTTATGCTGTCCAAATGTATGTTGTGGCTTGAGCAACAAGAAGAGAGACTCAACTCAGCAGGACATCAAAATGCTTCAAAAAGCTACAACAAAGTAACATCATTTTTTTCACATACAATTAATACATAAAATAAAAACATTTAGCCAGGTTCAAATTGAATGCCAAACAATTAAGCTTGTCACTGCTTGTTACAGTCTTTGTGAGATGAAAAGTAAGAAATGCTAAACAGAAGTGTAGCTTCAAAGTGGGTCATAATATTATTCTGTGTATGAAATGAACAGAATTGAAATATATAGAGGGGGGTCCAAAGCCATTCTCTGTGTCTACTTGGTTTTTGGTCACAAACTCCCCCACTGACAAAGAATGCCTTTAAAAATAGTCTAAACTAACTGCTGGACAAGTGTTTTATCTTCCCCCACCACTGAATGAATTATTTGGTGCCAGACAGTTTTGGGTGCTTTGACACCTCGGACAGAAAACAGTCCATCTCATAAATCTAGCAGACAGGGGGTGAAACAGCGGACCAATTGAGAACAAGGGTACATCTCTGAATGAGAATAACCAATGAGAAACACCCCACGTGGACTCAGGCACAGCCCAAAATAAACAAACTGACCAATCACAGGGTGGAACTGCCGACAACAAAGATAATGCTGCAAGACTTGGAAATCAACAAGCTGATCTCCATTTGAAAATAACTATTTGTTTATTGGGAGCCGACGCAATACAATGCATACATCAAGCAAAGTACTATCTTCTTTCATTGGAACTTCAGATCCAGAGAGAGAAGCTGCCGTGTTCATCAACAAAGAAGATTGACTTCTTTGTTGAAAATCGATAAGTATTCAACATATTAAATACTTTATGACTCGAGAAATTAACTGTAGCAAATGCTATCAAGTTAGTGGATAAATTGTTCTAGGAATAGAATAAAACTTCCTGTTTTAGAGTGTGTAAGAAATGTGTTTTGTTTGTTGAAATGTGTAATTCAAAGGAAATGCAGAGAATTAGATCATTGCCCCATTTCTGAGTTAATTTGAATACATAATCAATTTAGGTTGATAACATATTATTAGTTTGGTAGATCACATCTAAACTCAATTAACATGGTAAAACTAATTTGCTAAATTAGGTACTGGAATGTTGGATTCCGTTCTGAATGAGAAGTTGAATTAATTATTGTGCATTTGATATGAAACATGATTGGTTACAACGAGAAAGTAGACACTTTGTGTGATCAGCCATAATTAATCTGAGTTCTACATGATCCAGAACTTAAATATGGTATGTCTCAGTTCTCACATTTTGATGTCCCTGAGAGGGCGACTAGAGACTCACTTATATTTAAGTAAATTGTACACCTAATTCACTACAGAAGTTTGTTTTCTAATTGTAATATGAGGTAATTGTTGTTTTTTTTCTGTACTCAATGCTGTTACAAGTACTGTATTGAATAATTGTCTGACTGAATTATTTCATGACACAACTAAAGATTTAACATACTATAATGCATTCAGAGTACCTGTAATTCATTACTGACTTGCTATTTTCCACTTTTATTCTTCATTGTTGTGCATTACTGTAAAACATGCATTTCAAGAATAAAAAGCTGTATTATTGTAGTTATGTGTTTATTTTTGGGGAGTGAGATTTCCGAACAAATCCAGTATCCAAACACCCCCTGGTCCCAATCAATTCAGAACATTGAGGTTTTACTGTATAATAATTTATAACGTTACCTAACTTCATAACTGGTCTTTGCCTAACTTCTCCAATTAAGAGATCATAGATTTAAATCACAAGAGATGTACTTACTGAGCCAAATCATGTCACAAAACATCCACGAACTCAAACTAATGATAATAACAGTTGATAGTGTTAAATCTTCATCTTTTTGAGGTCTTCCTGATTTCATGCCAGCTTCATTACATCTCATTGATATACTCTTGATTACAACAAACAACAATCAAATCCTATTGGATTCCATTTAAATCGGTTTAACTGAGGTTTAATCCTGAAGACGAGTCTTAAATTAAACAATACAGCTCTATGAGCTCAATTGTACAGAACCCCTAAAGGGACATGGTGTGAATTTAAAAAAGAGGGTTAGTATAATGTTTGGATATTCGCTCATAATTTAAGTATTTGTTTGGATATTCGTTTGTTTTCAAAAATTAATAACAGCCATTATATTGCTCAGAACAGAGGCAGATACAGCATAGCAGCAGGGGAATGGGGATTGGCCCCTGTGTGTGTGCCTTTATTTTACAGCAAGACTACAATATGTAACACGTTATAGTAGAAAAATATCCCAGGAGTAAAAAATATGTTGTGTAGGCCTCACTTTACCCCAATGAATTAACTACAAAACAAAGGATTCCAAATAGTAGTTCAAGTTAAACATACTTTTGTTTATAAAGCAACATTGGTTAATTCTGTAGATTGCTGGAAAACCTTACAAAATACTCACCTCACGAGGGCATGATCATATATCATGTATAGTATTACGTAAATTTAATTATAATATAAAATAAACATACCTCATAATCATGTGATAGCATTACTGTATCTGATACTGGACTGCCATTCTGTCATTGTTTTATTATTATTATTATTATTATTATTATTATTATTATTATTATTATTACAATGATATGTACAATGATATTTATTCTTAACTTGGAGGCTCTATCTATCTATCTATCTATCTATCTATCTATCTATCTATCTATATGATAATTTCCGTTTATTCTTGGTCCATTTTCAGTCCAGCAACATGTTATATAAACAGAATGCTCAGCGAGGTTGGTTATTCGCTAGAGTTTATATGCTAGTCTAGCAAGTGAATAGAAAAAAATAGATGGAACTGCATCAAACTTTTTTTGTCAACACAAGCCTGTATTTGTAAGTCTAATGTTTTTGCTTGTCGGGTTAGCTCGCAATAACCAATAGATCGCTCAATCTCTCATCCCCAGTAGCATATACGCAGGTATATTTTGACCCTTTTCATGCACAAAAGAACATTTGCCTAACTAATACTAACATTTGCATACAGCAAAAATGTTAGAAAAAGAAATGTATAACAGTGCCCTCATTTCTTTCCATATACATGCATATTTACACAATGTAATATTTAAAACAGTAATTATAACAGTACATTTCAACCAGAGTCTAATACTGTAGTGTACCGCCTTAATCTAAATATAATTCTCAGCCGATCCACTTTGAAAAAGACATTATGGAGCAGCTACGCATTCTGGTATCAAACCCGAAAATGTAAAGCACAGCCCTACACATGAGCCTAAATCTCATTTTAAAATCTAAAGTACTTTTTCTTTACAGCATGTCTAAATAATTGTACCTGGGCATCAGCAAGAATAATAGTTTATTCTGTAAGTGAATCCCTCCTTTTTGTCTTGCTGTGTTTAATTTCTTCCATTTTCCACATGTTGTGGCAAACATATCCGACATTTCCCTTTGACTCATCATGATATCAATAATATTATATTATAGAAACAAGAGAATGCAGTGCCATTCTGTGTTGTCGCTATAATCACTGGACAATGATGAATTATCAATCAAAATGAATGACTGTCGCCAATGCCTTGAGACTGAGTGCGAGCAATTGCAACACATAGCAACCATAGCCGACTTCATCCGGCACACTGATGCTGTGTCCAAGTATTGTCCTACCTGCCGTACGTTTATAGCATTATACAGTACTGTCTACTGGCTAATGCATGGGGCCATGTGTACAGCACTGGGACTGCTGTGACCTTTCCCCTACTTGGCATTGTGCCAGCCCACCCTGGAAGCTGAAACTGTAGATGGCAGTGTGCCAGTCCGCAGTTTAGGACTGGATGGTTTCAGTTGGTCCACTTTGTGTAAATATTTGTGAGTGTTGCAGTGCTCGGTGGGTAGTTGGTTGCTGTCTGCTGTGTTACTGTGCTGTTGTTGCTGTTCGTGGTGCTGAACCCACTGTGAAATAAGAGTGTGTTGTTGGCGTCCTCTTGCAATCCTCTAACTCACTACAGTATGTTTCAGAACCGACTTCAGTCGTAGAGCCTCCTTTCACCTCAGTTTTATTCCATTTCATTCAGTTTGACGCTAATTCTGTGATTTCTTACATTATTTACTGTCATCTTCACAAGAAACAGTAACAGTATAAGAGAAAAAAATTCAGGCGTATCTGGGTTAATACTGTGGTTCATGACGTACAAAGAGTTTAACAGAGTGCATTGTTTCAATATGTTTGATTGGTCCCACAGCAGTATGCCTAAACACACAAAAAACCCAGAAGAATATGCCCGTGACCATAATGATTTAGTTGTGGAAGACAGCAAAGGAAATAAGGTACAATTGAAAAAGTGTGCAAATACTGTCAAGTTACTACACATTGTGATGGAAAAAAAGAACACTGTTCTTTAACACTGTTCTTTTAACACTGTTCTTTTACTCATCAGTGTGTGCCTAACAGTATATTTAGTAACACATCACTTCTTCAGAAACACTGTTTTTCACTAAACTTTCCAAACACTACTGAGAAACCTAAGAGCACTTTACATAACATTTATTGACAGGGACCCATTGTAGGGTTCACACATATGCCTCAAATGTGTTTTCCAGAACTTCTTGTTAACTACAAACCTTATATATTGCTTTTTTTAAACAAATACTTTTTGCATTATAGTGATAGGTTAGATCAGAGTTGAAGATCAAACTGATTGTAATGAGGTTCCAATCAATCCGAAAGAAAAAAAGAGTGTGATTTTGAAACTCAGCCTCTGATTACTAATGCCATGGGCATTGGCTACAACGAACAGGCTGGTTTCTATCTCACAAGATATGTCTGTCACATGTGAGCTCTCTGGATGGAATAGATGTTAAACGGACAAGTCAAGTTTCTTGGCAGGTGAAAATAACAATAATTGGGGAAGGGGTATCTAAATAACATTTACTCTTGAGTAGCCTAGCAATAAATGAAGTACAGTTCAAAGCCCACTTTTGTTACAATTGTAATTTATCACCTCCTAAGTTACATTGTTAGACACCAAAAGCTTGGAGATGATTGTCTTTACTGTAAATGAACAAACTTTAACAAGAAAACAAAAATACATTCTTATTAATCCATTGAAAGAAAGATAATGCTTTTAATATTAAACTTTTTTTTTGTTCATCAATTAAACTTTGAATGAAGTAAAATCCATAGAACGAACAGCTTTTTTTAGCTCTGGAAGCAGCCAGTTTTGAAAGCACAGGATATTTTTTCTACACAGATTATTTCTAGAGTTTGAGCAACAAACAGCAAACTAGAGAGGTCAGATAACCTGGATTAGAAACTCTCTTCTGCAGACAAGACAAGAAAACATCTAAATACAATGATTTAGATTTAGATTAAAATATAATGATGGCTTCTGTTTTTGGGTTTTATTAATTGTATTTTCCGTGCTTATTTTCGAGTTTTATGTAAATCGGGTTTTTTCGGGCTTTTGTTTTTATATACTTTATGAAATTAGTGTTTTCGTTTACTTTCCAAAATGCTTGAGCATTTTTTTTTTCTGTCAAAATATGTACAGTAGTAACTCGACAGTACTTGCACACTTAAGTTGTACCTTCTTTCCTTTGCTGTCTTCCACAACGAAATCCATATGGTCACGGGCACATTCTTCTGGGGTTTTTTGTGTGTAGGCATTTTTGTATATTTTGCCATAATTCTGTTTTACATCCTCCATATCTTAACTTTAATACAGCTTTAAAGCCTCCATCCTGATTGTAATCTTGTTTTAAATTTTGCAAGCGAAGTCTCCAATAGAAATGTAGGAATGTGCTGTCACTCAGTAGTTGGGGCGGGTTTAAAGTATTCAGAACGAATCAATGATAGATGCAAGTCAGGAAGGCGGGACATTGCCCAGCAGCACTGGGAAATGTATTTATTATTATTTTTGTAGTAGGTTTTATTTTTTAATGGGAAAAGGGTAAAGTCAAAGTGAATTGATTAACCATTTCCACAGTTTTTCCGTGTTTTCCGGTGTTTATTGGCTAGCCACCGATTTAATTTGTTTTTGTATCGGGGTGTTTTATCGGGTTTTATCGGTTAAAATCGAAAATCAGAAGCCCTAAATATAACCTACTGGCGCAACTATGCCAAATGAGTTAAAAGGAAAAGTGCACATGTTTTATTGCAATGCTCCTTAATTGACTATGAGGCATACTGTGGCGGAGTGTCCCGTCCCTTTGTTTGTTATTTATTTATATTATGATTTATGTTTTATATTACGGCAAAAGCTGATTGTTATTTGTTATTGTTTTGTATTTTAAAAACCTCGTGAGGATGCATGACTGATCAGCTACTGATTTTATTTAGCTAGCTGACAGTCGCGCATCCTTATTAAACTTGTGCAGACAGTGACCATCTCCCAAGTTAATTCATTGATTAATCAGGAGATGGTCACTGTATATAAACCTGCAGCTCTCTACCCTAGCAGAGAGTGTACAGAGGAGAGTACAGGAAAGCGAGCAAGGAGAGCTTAAAAACAACTGCTAAAACAACTGCTAAGCGGGCTGGTTTACACCAGCACGATACTTATTTGTTTATTTGTTTGGCCAACACACCTTTTTGTTTTGTAGTGTTTTGTTTAAATCTTTTGTTTTTGTTTTATTATTTAATAAATACACTGAGCTCCGTAGCGCTGCAGTTTCACCACCACCATTCCTTATTTTGGTTCCTGTTTCTGGTCCGTGACATCACCACTCACATGCCACTCAACAGCACTCGGTCACACATACCAATAATTTATGCCCACTACCTATTTGCATATATAATGTTATATGTATGACATACATTACGTACAGGAAATGAACACAGGGAACACCCTAATAAACATTTTTATTATTAAATGCAATTATCTGATTTAGCACTGTTTGCAAGTCGAAAATTAAGGCGGCAACTGTCTTTTATTAAAATTGGTAACCATTATGAACCCTGTAAGACTTTGCGTAAGTTGCTTCTATTTCTTTTCAGAAATAACATATAAACTATTTTCAAACCCGACTGTCCCCTCAATAGAATGGCCTTGCAATTTGGGTCACTGAAGCAGGTAATAGTTTTGCTGCCATTTCTTCCAAATTAACTACAAAACAAAGGATTCCAAATAGTAGTTCAAGTTAAACATACTTTTGTTTATAAAGCAACATTGGTTAATTCTGTAGAGTGCTGGAAAACCTTACAAAATACTGACCTCACGAGGGCATGATCATATATCATGTATAGTATTACGTAAATTTAATTATAATATAAAATAAACATACCTCATAATCATGTGATAGCATTACTGTATCTGATACTGGACTGCCATTCTGTCATTGTTTTATTATTATTATTATTATTATTATTATTATTATTATTACAATGATATGTACAATGATATTTATTCTTAACTTGGAGGCTCTATCTATCTATCTATCTATCTATCTATCTATCTATCTATCTATCTATATGATAATTTCCGTTTATTCTTGGTCCATTTTCAGTCCAGCAACATGTTATATAAACAGAATGCTCAGCGAGGTTGGTTATTCGCTAGAGTTTATATGCTAGTCTAGCAAGTGAATAGAAAAAAATAGATGGAACTGCATCAAACTTTTTTTGTCAACACAAGCCTGTATTTGTAAGTCTAATGTTTTTGCTTGTCGGGTTAGCTCGCAATAACCAATAGATCGCTCAATCTCTCATCCCCAGTAGCATATACGCAGGTATATTTTGACCCTTTTCATGCACAAAAAGAACATTTGCCTAACTAATACTAACATTTGCATACAGCAAAAAAATGTTAGAAAAAGAAATGTATAACAGTGCCCTCATTTCTTTCCATATACATGCATATTTACACAATGTAATATTTAAAACAGTAATTATAACAGTACATTTCAACCAGAGTCTAATACTGTAGTGTACCGCCTTAATCTAAATATAATTCTCAGCCGATCCACTTTGAAAAAGACATTATGGAGCAGCTACGCATTCTGGTATCAAACCCGAAAATGTAAAGCACAGCCCTACACATGAGCCTAAATCTCATTTTAAAATCTAAAGTACTTTTTCTTTACAGCATGTCTAAATAATTGTACCTGGGCATCAGCAAGAATAATAGTTTATTCTGTAAGTTTAATCCTCCTTTTTGTCTTGCTGTGTTTAATTTCTTCCATTTTCCACATGTTGTGGCAAACATATCCGACATTTCCCTTTGACTCATCATGATATCAATAATATTATATTATAGAAACAAGAGAATGCAGTGCCATTCTGTGTTGTCGCTATAATCACTGGACAATGATGAATTATCAATCAAAATGAATGACTGTCGCCAATGCCTTGAGACTGAGTGCGAGCAATTACAACACATAGCAACCGTAGCCGGCTTCATCCGGCACACTGATGCTGTGTCCAAGTATTGTCCTACCTGCCGTACGTTTATAGCATTGTACAATACTGTCTTCTGGCTAATGCATGGGGCCATGTGTACAGCACTGGGACTGCAGCGACCTTTCCCTACTTGGCATTGTGCCAGCCCACCCTGGAAGCTGAAACTGTAGCTGGCAGTGTGCCAGTCCGCAGTTTAGGACTGGATGGTTTCAGTTGGTCCACTTTGTGTAAATATTTGTGAGTGTTGCAGTGCTCGGTGGGTAGTTGGTTGCTGTCTGCTGTGTTACTGTGCTGTTGTTGCTGTTCGTGGTGCTGAACCCACTGTGAAATAAGAGTGTGTTGTTGGCGTCCTCTTGCAATCCTCTAACTCACTACAGTATGTTTCAGAACCGACTTCAGTCGTAGAGCCTCCTTTCACCTCAGTTTTATTCCATTTCATTCAGTTTGACACTGATTCTGTGATTTCTTACATTATTTACTGTCATCTTCACAAGAAACAGTAACAGTATAAGAGAAAAAAAATTCAGGCGTATCTGGGTTAATACTGTGGTTCATGACGTACAAAGAGTTTAACAGAGTGCATTGTTTCAATATGTTTGATTGGTCCCACAGCAGTATGCCTAAACACACAAAAAACCCAGAAGAATATGCCCGTGACCATAATGATTTAGTTGTGGAAGACAGCAAAGGAAATAAGGTACAATTGAAAAAGTGTGCAAATACTGTCAAGTTACTACACATTGTGACGGAAAAAAAAGAACACTGTTCTTTAACACTGTTCTTTTAACACTGTTCTTTTACTCATCAGTGTGTGCCTAACAGTATATTTAGTAACACATCACTTCTTCAGAAACACTGTTTTTCACTAAACTTTCCAAACACTACTGAGAAACCTAAGAGCACTTTACATAACATTTATTGACAGGGACCCATTGTAGGGTTCACACATATGCCTCAAATGTGTTTTCCAGAACTTCTTGTTAACTACAAACCTTATATATTGCTTTTTTTAAACAAATACTTTTTGCATTATAGTGATAGGTTAGATCAGAGTTGAAGATCAAACTGATTGTAATGAGGTTCCAATCAATCCGAAAGAAAAAAAGAGTGTGATTTTGAAACTCAGCCTCTGATTACTAATGCCATGGGCATTGGCTACAACGAACAGGCTGGTTTCTATCTCACAAGATATGTCTGTCACATGTGAGCTCTCTGGATGGAATAGATGTTAAACGGACAAGTCAAGTTTCTTGGCAGGTGAAAATAACAATAATTGGGGAAGGGGTATCTAAATAACATTTACTCTTGAGTAGCCTAGCAATAAATGAAGTACAGTTCAAAGCCCACTTTTGTTACAATTGTAATTTATCACCTCCTAAGTTACATTGTTAGACACCAAAAGCTTGGAGATGATTGTCTTTACTGTAAATGAACAAACTTTAACAAGAAAACAAAAATACATTCTTATTAATCCATTGAAAGAAAGATAATGCTTTTTAATATTAAACTTTTTTTTTGTTCATCAATTAAACTTTGAATGAAGTAAAATCCATAGAACGAACAGCTTTTTTTTTTAGCTCTGGAAGCAGCCAGTTTTGAAAGCACAGGATATTTTTTCTACACAGATTATTTCTAGAGTTTGAGCAACAAACAGCAAACTAGAGAGGTCAGATAACCTGGATTAGAAACTCTCTTCTGCAGACAAGACAAGAAAACATCTAAATACAATGATTTAGATTTAGATTAAAATATAATGATGGCTTCTGTTTTTTGGGTTTTATTAATTGTATTTTCCGGTGCTTATTTTCGAGTTTTATGTAAATCGGGTTTTTTTCGGGGCTTTTGTTTTTTATATACTTTATGAAATTAGTGTTTTCGTTTACTTTCCAAAATGCTTGAGCATTTTTTTTTTCTGTCAAAATATGTACAGTAGTAACTCGACAGTACTTGCACACTTAAGTTGTACCTTCTTTCCTTTGCTGTCTTCCACAACGAAATCCATATGGTCACGGGCACATTCTTCTGGGGTTTTTTGTGTGTAGGCATTTTTGTATATTTTGCCATAATTCTGTTTTACATCCTCCATATCTTAACTTTAATACAGCTTTAAAGCCTCCATCCTGATTGTAATCTTGTTTTAAATTTTGCAAGCGAAGTCTCCAATAGAAATGTAGGAATGTGCTGTCACTCAGTAGTTGGGGCGGGTTTAAAGTATTCAGAACGAATCAATGATAGATGCAAGTCAGGAAGGCGGGACATTGCCCAGCAGCACTGGGAAATGTATTTATTATTATTTTTGTAGTAGGTTTTATTTTTTAATGGGAAAAGGGTAAAGTCAAAGTGAATTGATTAACCATTTCCACAGTTTTTCCGGTGTTTTCCGGTGTTTATTGGCTAGCCACCGATTTAATTTGTTTTTTGTATCGGGGGTGTTTTATCGGGTTTTATCGGTTAAAATCGAAAATCAGAAGCCCTAAATATAACCTACTGGCGCAACTATGCCAAATGAGTTAAAAAGGAAAAGTGCACATGTTTTATTGCAATGCTCCTTAATTGACTATGAGGCATACTGTATGGAGTGTCCCGTCCCTTTGTTTGTTATTTATTTATATTATGATTTATGTTTTATATTACGGCAAAAGCTGATTGTTATTTGTTATTGTTTTGTATTTTAAAAACCTCGTGAGGATGCATGACTGATCAGCTACTGATTTTATTTAGCTAGCTGACAGTCGCGCATCCTTATTAAACTTATGCAGACAGTGACCATCTCCCAAGTTAATTCATTGATTAATCAGGAGATGGTCACTGTATATAAACCTGCAGCTCTCTACCCTAGCAGAGAGTGTACAGAGGAGAGTACAGGAAAGCGAGCAAGGAGAGCTTAAAAACAACTGCTAAAACAACTGCTAAGCGGGCTGGTTTACACCAGCACGATACTTATTTGTTTATTTGTTTGGCCAACACACCTTTTTGTTTTGTAGTGTTTTGTTTAAATCTTTTGTTTTTGTTTTATTATTTAATAAATACACTGAGCTCCGTAGCGCTGCAGTTTCACCACCACCATTCCTTATTTTGGTTCCTGTTTCTGGTCCGTGACATCACCACTCACATGCCACTCAACAGCACTCGGTCACACATACCAATAATTTATGCCCACTACCTATTTGCATATATAATGTTATATGTATGACATACATTACGTACAGGAAATGAACACAGGGAACACCCTAATAAACATTTTTATTATTAAATGCAATTATCTGATTTAGCACTGTTTGCAAGTCGAAAATTAAGGCGGCAACTGTCTTTTATTAAAATTGGTAACCATTATGAACCCTGTAAGACTTTATGTAAGTTGCTTCTATTTCTTTTCAGAAATAACATATAAACTATTTTCAAACCCGACTGTCCCTCAATAGAATGGCCTTGCAATTTGGGTCACTGAAGCAGGTAATAGTTTTGCTGCCATTTCTTCCAAATTAACTACAAAACAAAGGATTCCAAATAGTAGTTCAAGTTAAACATACTTTTGTTTATAAAGCAACATTGGTTAATTCTGTAGAGTGCTGGAAAACCTTACAAAATACTGACCTCACGAGGGCATGATCATATATCATGTATAGTATTACGTAAATTTAATTATAATATAAAATAAACATACCTCATAATCATGTGATAGCATTACTGTATCTGATACTGGACTGCCATTCTGTCATTGTTTTATTATTATTATTATTATTATTATTATTACAATGATATGTACAATGATATTTATTCTTAACTTGGAGGCTCTATCTATCTATCTATCTATCTATCTATCTATCTATATGATAATTTCCGTTTATTCTTGGTCCATTTTCAGTCCAGCAACATGTTATATAAACAGAATGCTCAGCGAGGTTGGTTATTCGCTAGAGTTTATATGCTAGTCTAGCAAGTGAATAGAAAAAAATAGATGGAACTGCATCAAACTTTTTTTGTCAACACAAGCCTGTATTTGTAAGTCTAATGTTTTTGCTTGTCGGGTTAGCTCGCAATAACCAATAGATCGCTCAATCTCTCATCCCCAGTAGCATATACGCAGGTATATTTTGACCCTTTTCATGCACAAAAAGAACATTTGCCTAACTAATACTAACATTTGCATACAGCAAAAAAATGTTAGAAAAAGAAATGTATAACAGTGCCCTCATTTCTTTCCATATACATGCATATTTACACAATGTAATATTTAAAACAGTAATTATAACAGTACATTTCAACCAGAGTCTAATACTGTAGTGTACCGCCTTAATCTAAATATAATTCTCAGCCGATCCACTTTGAAAAAGACATTATGGAGCAGCTACGCATTCTGGTATCAAACCCGAAAATGTAAAGCACAGCCCTACACATGAGCCTAAATCTCATTTTAAAATCTAAAGTACTTTTTCTTTACAGCATGTCTAAATAATTGTACCTGGGCATCAGCAAGAATAATAGTTTATTCTGTGTTTAATCCTCCTTTTGTCTTGCTGTGTTTAATTTCTTCCATTTTCCACATGTTGTGGCAAACATATCCGACATTTCCTTTGACTCATCATGATATCAATAATATTATATTATAGAAACAAGAGAATGCAGTGCCATTCTGTGTTGTCGCTATAATCACTGGACAATGATGAATTATCAATCAAAATGAATGACTGTCGCCAATGCCTTGAGACTGAGTGCGAGCAATTACAACACATAGCAACCGTAGCCGGCTTCATCCGGCACACTGATGCTGTGTCCAAGTATTGTCCTACCTGCCGTACGTTTATAGCATTGTACAATACTGTCTTCTGGCTAATGCATGGGGCCATGTGTACAGCACTGGGACTGCAGCGACCTTTCCCCTACTTGGCATTGTGCCAGCCCACCCTGGAAGCTGAAACTGTAGCTGGCAGTGTGCCAGTCCGCAGTTTAGGACTGGATGGTTTCAGTTGGTCCACTTTGTGTAAATATTTGTGAGTGTTGCAGTGCTCGGTGGGTAGTTGGTTGCTGTCTGCTGTGTTACTGTGCTGTTGTTGCTGTTCGTGGTGCTGAACCCACTGTGAAATAAGAGTGTGTTGTTGGCGTCCTCTTGCAATCCTCTAACTCACTACAGTATGTTTCAGAACCGACTTCAGTCGTAGAGCCTCCTTTCACCTCAGTTTTATTCCATTTCATTCAGTTTGACACTGATTCTGTGATTTCTTACATTATTTACTGTCATCTTCACAAGAAACAGTAACAGTATAAGAGAAAAAAATTCAGGCGTATCTGGGTTAATACTGTGGTTCATGACGTACAAAGAGTTTAACAGAGTGCATTGTTTCAATATGTTTGATTGGTCCCACAGCAGTATGCCTAAACACACAAAAAACCCAGAAGAATATGCCCGTGACCATAATGATTTAGTTGTGGAAGACAGCAAAGGAAATAAGGTACAATTGAAAAAGTGTGCAAATACTGTCAAGTTACTACACATTGTGACGGAAAAAAACGAACACTGTTCTTTAACACTGTTCTTATAACACAGTTCTTTTAACACAGTTCTTTAACACAGTTCTTTTAACATTGTTCTTTTAACACTGTTCTTTAACACAAAGCTTTTTTTATTCTAAAAATAGGTCAGAATAATGAAAGCAGTCTTTCTGCCTAGGTATTAATTAGTGTTTTAACTGCCTGCTGTTCACTTGCACTGTGTTTTTGCATACATTGCTGTTAGTCTATGTCTATGACTGCCTAAAGAATTATAGAATTCATAGAAACTCAATGAATATGTATACTGTACAGTTAGAGGTAACATTATGTCTACAAAATATCCATGAACCTTCTTTTTAGTGATTTACATTACTTGGGACTTGTAGAGCTATAGACTCATCAGTGTGTGCCTAACAGTATATTTAGTAACACATCACTTCTTCAGAAACACTGTTTTTCACTAAACTTTCCAAACACTACTGAGAAATCTAAGAGCACTTTACATGACATTTATTGACAGGGACTCATTGTAGGGTTCACACATATGCCTCAAATGTGTTTTCCAGAACTTCTTGTTAACTGCAAACCTTATATATTGCTTTTTTTTTTTTAAACAAATACTTTTTGCATTATAGTGATAGGTTAGATCAGAGTTGAAGATCAAACTGATTGTAATGAGGTTCCAATCAATCCGAAAGAAAAAAAGAGTGTGATTTTGAAACTCAGCCTCTGATTACTAATGCCATGGGCATTGGCTACAACGAACAGGCTGGTTTCTATCTCACAAGATATGTCTGTCACATGTGAGCTCTCTGGATGGAATAGATGTTAAACGGACAAGTCAAGTTTCTTGGCAGGTGAAAATAACAATAATTGGGGGAAGGGGGTATCTAAATAACATTTACTCTTGAGTAGCCTAGCAATAAATGAAGTACAGTTCAAAGCCCACTTTTGTTACAATTGTAATTTATCACCTCCTAAGTTACATTGTTAGACACCAAAAGCTTGGAGATGATTGTCTTTACTGTAAATGAACAAACTTTAACAAGAAAACAAAAATACATTCTTATTAATCCATTGAAAGAAAGATAATGCTTTTTAATATTAAACTTTTTTTTTGTTCATCAATTAAACTTTGAATGAAGTAAAATCCATAGAACGAACAGCTTTTTTTTTTAGCTCTGGAAGCAGCCAGTTTTGAAAGCACAGGATATTTTTTCTACACAGATTATTTCTAGAGTTTGAGCAACAAACAGCAAACTAGACAGGTCAGATAACCTGGATTAGAAACTCTCTTCTGCAGACAAGACAAGAAAACATCTAAATACAATGATGCTGCAACATTTAGATTAAAATATAATGATGGCGTCTGTTTTTTGGGTTTTATCAATTGTATTTTCCGGTGCTTATTTTCAAGTTTTATGTAAATCGGGTTTTTTTCGGGGCTTTTGTTTTTTTTATATACTTTATGAAATTAGTGTTTTCGTTTACTTTCCAAAATGCTTGAGCATTTTTTTTTTCTGTCAAAATATGTACAGTAGTAACTCGACAGTACTTGCACACTTAAGTTGTACCTTCTTTCCTTTGCTGTCTTCCACAATGAAATCCATATGGTCACGGGCACATTCTTCTGGGGTTTTTTGTGTGTAGGCATTTTTGTATATTTTGCCATAATTCTGTTTTACATCCTCCATATCTTAACTTTAATACAGCTTTAAAGCCGCCATCCTGATTGTAATCTTGTTTTAAATTTTGCAAGCGAAGTCTCCAATAGAAATGTAGGAATGTGCTGTCACTCAGTAGTTGGGGCGGGTTTAAAGTATTCAGAACGAATCAATGATAGATGCAAGTCAGGAAGGCGGGACATTGCCCAGCAGCACTGGGAAATGTATTTATTATTATTTTTGTAGTAGGTTTTATTTTTTAATGGGAAAAGGGTAAAGTCAAAGTGAATTGATTAACCATTTCCACAGTTTTTCCGGTGTTTTCCGGTGTTTATTGGCTAGCCACCGATTTAATTTGTTTTTTGTATCGGGGGTGTTTTATCGGGTTTTATCGGTTAAAATCGAAAATCAGAAGCCCTAAATATAACCTACTGGCGCAACTATGCCAAATGAGTTAAAAAGGAAAAGTGCACATGTTTTATTGCAATGCTTCTTAATTGACTATGAGGCATACTGTGGCGGAGTGTCCCGTCCCTTTGTTTGTTATTTATTTATATTATGATTTATGTTTTATATTACGGCAAAAGCTGATTGTTATTTGTTATTGTTTTGTATTTTAAAAACCTCGTGAGGATGCATGACTGATCAGCTACTGATTTTATTTAGCTAGCTGACAGTCGCAAGATCCTTATTAAACTTAGTAGACAGTGACCATCTCCCAAGTTAATTCATTGATTAATCAGGAGATGGTCACTGTATATAAACCTGCAGCTCTCTACCCTAGCAGAGAGTGTACAGAGGAGAGTACAGGAAAGCGAGCAAGGAGAGCTTAAAACAACTGCTAAAACAACTGTTAAGCGGGCTGGTTTACACCAGCACGATACTTATTTGTTTATTTGTTTGGCCAACACACCTTTTGTTTTGTAGTGTTTTGTTTAAATCTTTTGTTTTTGTTTTATTATTTAATAAATACACTGAGCTCCGTAGCGCTGCAGTTTCACCACCACCATTCCTTATTTTGGTTCCTGTTTCTGGTCCGTGACATCACCACTCACACACCACTCAACAGCACTCGGTCACACATACCAATAATTTATGCCCACTACCTATTTGCATATATAATGTTATATGTATGACATACATTACGTACAGGAAATGAACACAGGGAACACCCTAATAAACATTTTTATTATTAAATGCAATTATCTGATTTAGCACTGTTTGCAAGTCGTAAATAAAGGCGGCAACTGTCTTTTATTAAAATTGGTAACCATTATGAACCCTGTAAGACTTTGCGTAAGTTGCTTCTATTTTTTTTCAGAAATAACATATAAACTATTTTCAAACCCGACTGTCCCCTCAATAGAATGGCCTTGCAATTTGGGTCACTGAAGCAGGTAATAGTTTTGCTGCCATTTCTTCCAAAGCAAGCAGGGCTATGTGTCATTGAGGAGCCAGAACAGATGAGGTGAAAGAAAACAAAGTATGTCAAAAGACTCATCGTTCCTTCTGTCACAGAGTTCAACACACCACAGTTCAAACAAGAGAGGACTTATTGAAACAATATGCGAAAGGAATCAAGTGCTGTATAACTGACCACTCAGGCAGTGAGATCTGTTTTAACCTTTCACCTTGTCTTTTACAATTCAATCTACATAGTAACAATATTTACTGTTATCTGACCTTTTAGCTCAATTAATAAAGCTTGTAGTGGACATTATTGGAATAAACCTGACGACTCTTTGGGAGGAGAGCATGTGTTGTGCCACATCAAGTTTGCAAAATAAGTGCATGCAGACTGAACTATACACACTATAGTACAAGGGTCTTATGCCCCTTATACACCCTTGACATATGCTAAGGAAGAACCTTGCTACATCTGTTTATTTCCACAAGAACAATGAATATGGTATTGGATTTCACTTTAACAGTAAATGCTGGCTGCAAAATAGTAATTGTATAAAATCATGAGTTAGATTTTGACATCTAGCAAATTAAATACAGCTACTTGCTTTCCAGGAGAGGTGTGTAGTTCCCTGAAGTCCGATTAATTCTATTCTGTGGCTCTGTGTTCTTTTGTCCTTGCTATTCCAGAGACCTATCTGTCTAATCTACAAGTCTTCAAACCATGTTTAGTCTTCAAGCTTCAATAGGGAGTGCTAGCACAACTGAATCTTTCAAATCCTGTTTGAAAACATATTTGTTTGGGTCTGTTTATTTGTAGCTGGATTATATATTAGACGCTGGCTTTTTTATATTTCTTTTGTAAAGCACCCTGGAATGATTGCATAAAGAGCGATATATAAGTGAAGTTTGTATTATTATTATTATTATTATTATTATTATTATTATTATTATTATTATTATTATTATTATTATTATTATTATCCAAACGACCCAGCATAAAAAATAAAAACATGTTGTTCCATTTCTGGATTAATATTGTTGCCCCTTCTTTTATTTACCCAGAATTATACAGAAAAAAACAGCATTTGCTGTTAAATTGTTTGAATCAACTGCTAAATCACAATGGAGTCAGTTTATTACTCACCTTAATGCATTTCAAATTATACTGTTTATTTTCTTCTCAGTTTCCTTATATATATATATATATATATATATATATATATATATATATATATATATATATATATATATATATATATACAGTACTGTGCAAAAGTTTTAGGCAGGTGTGAAAAATGCTGTAAAGTAAGAATGCTTTCAAAATAGACATGTTAATAGATTATATTTATCAATTAACTAAATGCAAAGTGAGTGAACAGAAGAAAAATCTAAATCAAATCCATATTTGGTGTGACCACCCTTTGCATTCAAAACAGCATCAAGCATCAATTCTTCTAGGTACACTTGCACACAGTTTTTGAAAGAACTCGGCAGGTAGGTTGGCCCAAACATCTTGGAGAACTAACCACAGTTCTTCTGTGGATTTAGGCAGCCTCAGTTGCTTCTCTCTCTTCATGTAATCCCAGACAGACTCAATGATGTTGAGATCAGGGCTCTGTGGGGGCCATACCATCACTTCCAGGACTCCTTGTTCTTCTTTACACTAAAGATAGTTCTTAATGACTTTCACTGTATGTTTGGGGTCGTTGTCAAGCTGCAGAATAAATTTGGGGCCAATCAGATGCCTCCCTGATGGTATTGCATGATGGATAAGTATCTGCCTGTACTTCTCAGCATTGAGGAGACCATTAATTCTGATCAAATCCCCAACTCCATTTGCAGAAATGCAGCCCCAAACTTGCAAGGAACCTCCACCATGCTTCACTGTTGCCTGCAGACACTCATTCGTGTATGCTCTCCAGCCCTTCGGCGAACAAACTGCCTTCTGCTACAGCCATATATTTCAAATTTTGACTCATCAGTCCAGAGCACCTGCTGCCATTTTTCTGCACCCCAGTTCCTGTGTTTTCGCATAGTTGAGTCGCTTGGCCTTGTTTCCACGCCGGAGGTATGGCTTTTTGGCAGCAAGTCTTCCATGAAGGCCACTTTTGACCAGACTTCTCCGGACAGTAGATGGGTGTACCAGGGTCCCACTGGTTTCTGCCAGTTCTGAGCTGATGGCACTGCTGGACATCTTTCGATTGCGAAGGGAAGTAAGCATAATGTGTCTTTTATCTGATGCAGTAAGTTTCCTTGGCCGACCACTGCGTCTACGGTCCTCAGCGTTGCCCGTTTCTTTGTGCTTCTTCAAAGAGCTTGGACAGCACATCTGGAAACCCTGTCTGCCTTGAAATTTCTGCCTGGGAGAGACCTTGCTGATGCAGTATAACTACCTTGTGTCTTGTTGCTGTGCTCAGTCTTGCCATGGTGTATGACTTTGACAATAAACTGTCTTCAGCAACCTCACCTTGTTAGCTGAGTTTGGCTGTTCCTCACCCAATTTTATTCCTCCTACACAGCTGTTTCTGTTTCAGTTAATGATTGTGTTTCAACCTACATATTGAATTGATGATCATT
The DNA here is from genome assembly GCA_030684275.1 of Acipenser oxyrinchus oxyrinchus. Lineage (NCBI taxonomy): Eukaryota > Metazoa > Chordata > Actinopteri > Acipenseriformes > Acipenseridae > Acipenser > Acipenser oxyrinchus. The sequence continues at coordinate 38,138,337 of CM060247.1, read as the reverse complement.
AGCACCTGTTTGGTATAATTGCTTAATCATACACCTGACTATATGCCTACAAAATCCCTGACTTTGTGCAAATGTACCTAGAAGAATTGATGCTGTTTTGAAGGCAAGGGTTGTCACACCAAATATGGATTTGATTTAGATTTTTCTTCTGTTCACTCACTTTGCATTTTGTTAATTGATAAATATAATCTATTAACATGTCTATTTTTGAAAGCATTCTTACTTTACAGCATTTTTTCACACCTGCCTAAAACTTTGCATATATATATATATATATATATATATATATATATATATATATATATATATATATATATATATATATATATATATACAGTACTGTGCAAAAGTGCTGTAAAGTAAGAATGCTTTCAAAAATAGACATGTTAATAGATTATATTTATCAATTAACTAAATGCAAAGTGAGTGAACAGAAGAAAAATCTAAATCAAATCCATATTTGGTGTGACCACCCTTTGCCTTCAAAACAGCATCAATTCTTCTAGGTACACTTGCACAAAGTCAGGGATTTTGTAGGCATATAGTCAGGTGTATGATTAAACAATTATACCAAACAGGTGCTAATGATCATCAATTCAATATGTAGGTTGAAACACAATCATTAACTGAAACAGAAACAGCTGTGTAGGAGGAATACAACTGGGTGAGGAACAGCCAAACTCAGCTAACAAGGTGAGGTTGCTGAAGACAGTTTACTGTCAAAAGTCATACACCATGGCAAGACTGAGCACAGCAACAAGACACAAAGTAGTTATACTGCATCAGCAAGGTCTCTCCCAGGCAGAAATTTCAAGGCAGACAGGGGTTTCCAGATGTGCTGTCCAAGCTCTTTTGAAGAAGCACAAAGAAACGGGCAACGTTGAGGACCGTAGACGCAGTGGTCGGCCAAGGAAACTTACTGCAGCAGATGAAAGACACATCATGCTTACTTCCCTTTGCAATCGGAAGATGTCCAGCAGTGCCATCAGCTCAGAACTGGCAGAAAACAGTGGGACCCTGGTACACCCATCTACTGTCCGGAGAAGTCTGGTCAGAAGTGGCCTTCATGGAAGACTTGCGGCCATACCATCACTTCCAGGACTCCTTGTTCTTCTTTACGTTGAAGATAGTTCTTAATGACTTTCGCTGTATGTTTGGGGTCGTTGTCATGCTGCAATATAAATTTGGGGCCAATCAGATGCCCCCCTGATGGTATTACATGATGGATAAGTATGTGCCTGTACTTCTCAGCATTGAGGAGACCATTAATTCTGACCAAATCCCCAACTCCATTTGCAGAAATGCAGCCCCAAACTTGCAAGGAACCTCCACCATGCTTCACTGTTGCCTGCATATATATATCTCAGTATGATCTCTAGAACACGTCTCAGACAAAGCAACAAAGCACAAAAGTCTACAACAGTTTGCCGTTACTACTGTATATATTACAGGTTTACTGCATAACTATGAAAAGTGTGATGTGACTGTGCTGTATTGCATACGTTGGGGGAGGGGGGTGGTATGTTTAAATTCAGCAGCTATGTAACGTGTTTAGTGCGTGCACCACCAGTAATTTAATGGGTGTGTGTTTGGGCAGATGTAGGATTCGGTTCACCGAATCCTAAGTATTCAGCCGAATCCGAACCCTGCTCATAAAGTAGGTATTCGGGCCGAATCCGAATCCTGGATTCGGTGCATCGGTACTACCTTTGCATATCATGGTAAACAGTTAAGTCGGTTACCATGGTATATTGTGGTTTCAAAACCGTGACAATCTATACCGCGGTACACCATGAAACCGGTATACCGTGACATCCCTACTACCAAGGCACTGAGTGACTTCTCGGGTTCTAACAATTCAGTACCTGACTTACATGAAATATTGAAAGAGTAAGTAAATGAATTGAGAATCTGACCCTCGCAGGCTCCGGCTCATCACTGATGCTCATGATAAAGCAACCTGGCAGAAAGATTAGAGACAGTGAATCAGTGATTGCTCTATCAATCTAGCTTAACTGATGTTAAAATCTGACAGAGAGGATTACAAGTTGCAGGTTGTACGTCTTATCAATTCATTATTGGTTTCAAGGCTCCCTCATGTTGCCATCAGCCCTTGCCAGAGGACAGGCTTTTTTATGGTTCAATTTTTCAGTTTACTTTTGACTGCTTTTAATTACATTTGATGCTGTGCTCCTGTGCTGGAAAATTGCTGTAATAATGATGGCTCCCTTGATGGTCATTCATTATTAACAACATTTCAAATGCTGCAACTCTTACTCTTGTTCTATAAATAGTTAAAGAGCCACACATTTCCTTTAATATAAATTTCTGGACAGTTGAGATAGACACCTAATTACTTATTTAAGGGGTTTTATTAAAATTATTATCATAATATTCTCATTTTACAAGCTGTGTTGATAGCAAGTCCATTCATAGCTGTCAGTATGATTGGAGCAATATTTGAATAGGAGTGAAAATCAATTTAAAGAGCGGTCGTTTAAGACCTTTTTCTTCATGCAAATAATTCATTTAAACAGGACTGTAATAAACAATGAACATGTTTAACCACTGAGCTCATTGGGGAGACCTATTTAATATTTAATTACATAATCAGTGCTGCATCCTTTTCTAACTGTGGTACAAGACTTCTTTAAACACATTTTTTCAATTGCCGTTGGTTATCTTGATATATACTGTAGGTTGTGTGGAGCTACTGGGTACAATTGGTATGGCCACTCATACCAATGTACTCATCACTGTGTTGCCATTCCTGTATCTGGCCATCCTCAGGTATCACAGATAAAGTTACAGTATGTCCTACTTCCAATGATCGTTTTCCAGAAAGCGAATCCTGCTGCCTGGCTCTACTCTCACCGGTCACTGTCAGGAATCCTGAAATGTACTCCAGTCACCACTGTCCGGAGTGCTGATCCTGATGTCTGGCTCAACTGCTGATGATCATTGTCCAAGGTGCTGATCCAGTTACTAATCTGTAGTTCTGGAAAGCTATCACAGTGTCACAGATCCCCCATCTGACTCTACTCTGCCACCTCACCACACAGGTAAGGAATGGCAACACAGTGATCCAGTTACTAAATCATGATCCAGTTACAAATCTGTAGTTCTGGAAAGCATTCACAGTATCACAGATCCCCCATCTGACTCTACTCTGCCACCTCACCACACAGGTAAACAAGCAGGCTACCTAAGTCAAAGCACATCTGAACCTGCCAGAGTATCACTGACTTTTAATGGTATATATTGTTAATAAAGCAACATCGTTGCAGCTGTGTAGTGTTATGAAACCTCTTTCCTGCCTTCAACGCAGTTCATTCCCAGTACCTCTTACCCATCCTTTCCAATGCAATGTGAATGATTCTATTGCAAACACAGTTTAAGGTTTCTGTATATATCAATCCTATCTCCTGCTTTCATACTCTCAATAGTGGTCAAACTCAAACTGTACATGGATATTTTTTTTTTTATTTGTTGAATCCAAGTCACACTTTAACTGAAATAAAATTTAAGGGGAGCGATTTGGATTCGAGAATTACTTGGATTTAGGGTTTTTTAAGTTAGGGGACTGTAACAGGGCAAGGAGCCCTGTACAGTTATGATTTGTTTATTTTTAGAACGGGGTCTCCCCCTCCGCCCCTGTGTTATTTTGTAATTTGTGTTTCATGATTTATTATTGTATTTATAGTTGTCGGCGAAGTGCCGTATGTTTTGTTATTGTATATTTGTATTTATGTATTGATGACTTTGCCGTGTGTTTTGTTGTATTGTTTAGCAGCATGGATGGGAAGCCCCATCCAAATTATAAACCTTGTGCAGAAGGTGGCCATCTCCCGAATTAATTAAGTGATTAATTTGTTGCTAAATCGGGAGATGGTCACCTGCATAAAAGCATGCAGCTCTCTGCACTCGGGGTGTTAGGAGTGAGAGCAGAGAGAGCGAGAGGAGCAAGAGAGAGAAACGAAACTTTAAAAGAAATACCGGATCAGTGAAGGCTACTGCCCAGCCTGACTGCAGTACTGGTGTCAGTTTTGTTTGGTTCCTGCATCTGGCCTGACATCACGACTCGGCCAGCCTGCCACAGGGACCAATTATTCTGGCACACTTGTAAGAGAACTACTGTACACTGTAATGCCCACTACAGTAATTGATCTTGATACAGTACTGGTATATTAAAATGGCTACGCTGCAAACTTCACACACATTTTATGATGTTTGCTGAAGAAAAGGGAAATCAAGCAGCAGAACATGAATTTGGAGCATCTGAGGTGTGTGTCAGACGATAGGGATGCAATCACAAGGCTATTTAGTTTGCAAAGGTGACAGCATCATTTTTTGGTCCTAAAAGGTAACTTTCCTGAATTATAGGAAGAATTGGCTACATTTGTGCGCGAACAGTGTAGAACAAGACTTTTCATAGGAGCATGATTGTTCAGGCTAATGAAAAAGGCTGCATGACAAATGACTGATGCAAGAATGGCTTGACCTTGTCTGGTTACGTCCATCACTAAGCAGTACACAGAATGGATGTCTAGAAACGATCACCAGCTGACCTCTGCTAGCAGAATCAAATGTTCACCACTGTCTATTTTGGCTAAATGGATCATGGAGGCTTGGAATACAATGCAGTCAGATGTCATCATCACAACAAGTGCTTCATTTCAAACAATCTTGATGGGAGTGAAGATGACTGTCTATGGAGCGGTGATGATGCCATTCCAGTAGAGCAGAGGTTTTCAACCGGGGGTACGTGTACCCCTGTGGGTACTTGTAAGGGTCATAGGGGGTACACAGGACGACTCAGAAATGCACAAATAAAAATGAAAGTAAAAGAAAATAATGATCTTGAATTGATTTTTTAACAGCTTTATACATTCTCTAAACCACTGTGTATAATTATTTAATCTTTATTTAATATGTGCATTGGAAAGAGGAGATTCAGACCTTTAAAACAAGGTCGTACTTGTGTAGTTCCAGTAGATGACCATATTAGGAGCTAGCCTTGAATGTGAGTGTTTTGGAATGTTGCTGCTGGGCTGAAGACAGACCTACCTCGGTGCAGTAGACAAAACATTTTCACACCAAATCTTTACAAAATAAGAGAAATGGCAACATCAAAGTCACAAGGACCTATTTTCCGATAAATACACATTTTTTCGTTTTTCTGGATCTGATGCACGAGACCAGAGCTGTTTAGGGTTATTATTTTTATTATTTATTTCTTAGCAGACGCCCTTATCCAGGGCGACTTGCAATTGTTACAAGATATCACATTATTTTTTACATACAATTACCCATTTATACAGTTGGGTTTTTACTGGAGCAAGTACCTTGCTCAAGGGTACAGCAGCAGTGACCCCACCAGGGATTGAACCCACGACCCTCCGGTCAAGAGTCCAGAGCCCTAACCACTACTCCACACTGCTGTATTACCCTACACTTATTAATAAAAGCAAAAGCACATTATTATTATTATTATTATTATTATTATTATTATTATTATTATTATTATTATTATTATTATTATTATTATTATTATATTTAAAAAAAAATAAAATCAATCCCTAACTCCTGGGATTGGGAAGCATGTGGAATTGGATTCCCTGCTCCAGACCTGTTGAGTGTGTTTATATCATACAGCGAGTGCCCATCAACAAGCTTTAATTCTCTGGCAGCTGATTAACACAAACAGACTTTTTTTTTTGTTGCTAAAAGTCATTTTTGACTGTCTGATATAAATATCCTCTTTCTACTTTCAACAATTTAGCTTTTGGAACTATTCACTTCAAAACAATGTGCTTATTCTGGCTGGATTCGATACCACACAAGAGACACACATAGTTTTCTACATTGTCTCAGCTCAAGTGTTCAACGATAAAATTTGAGTTCAATAAAAATTAAAAAAAAAGAAACTATATTTGTAACTTACAAAAATCTGTTTTCTCTCTGCACGTCTGCATTTGTTGAGAATTGCTTTTTGATTTTGTTTTAAATTGGAACCTTACGTTTTGTTTTTCAGAAGCATAACCTGTTTTTGGACTCGTTGAAATAATTTTACATAACAGTTTTAGTTGGTGCTTTTGCACCGTGGTTAACTAATTGTATTTCATTTCATTTACAGTACTTATCCTAGTACTTATTAGAAAAGACCATATTTTTCCTGTTTTCATAGGTATGTTATGAGCCTCTCTCAGAGGGTATGGGGCCTAAAAAGTTTGAAAAACACTGTACTATGGAAACAGTGATTTCAAATGTCAACATCACTTACCAAAGTGTATAAAACATGTAAATAAACAGTTATATTAAAAAATGTTCAAAGCACGTAAAAACAATAACCTTGAATATCTAAAAAAAAACTCAGCAGTAATACATTTTTCAAGCAAATCTGTAGCTTCTAAAGACAAATATATGAACTATTTTGCACTTGCAGAAGGAAACATTCCATAAAACTTAGTTCAATGTTTAAATTGTTCTTTGTTTTCTTTTTAGAAAATAAACACAGAGCCATTTTAGAAGTGCAATAAACCACTCCAGGATAGTAAGACATATCTTACTGCATTTTTGGGCTGCTATGATTACATCGAAAATCGATTTTTCAATCAATGCCATTCCTCATTATATACATCAAGATAAATACTGGATAATCAATTCAATAACTACATTTTTGTAATGCGTATAGTTAATAACACTAAGTTTATCATTGAACCTGCACTGAACCGCCCTGCCTTGCTACAGTATTTCTGCCAATGACAATCAGTGGGCATGTTCTTCTTTTCCTGCTTAAGTGTTAACTAGCATCTGATTTGCTGGTCCATCCTGACTGCCAGCGAATACGTTTTGAAAATGCTATGTAAGTGCACACCCTTTGTGTCGTTGTCAGTCTAAGGTTTAAGTGGGCATTATGGAGTAGTGGTTAGGGGTTAGGAGTCCTGACCGGAGGGTCATGGGTTCTATCCCAGTTGGGGGACACTGCTGCTGTACCCTTGAGCAAGGTACTTTACCTAGATTGCTCCAGTAAAAACCCAACTGTATAAATGGGTAATTGTATGTAAAAATAATGTGGTATCGTGTAACAATTGTAAGTCGCCCTGGATAAGGGCGTCTGCTAATAAATAATAATAATAATAATAATAATAATAATAATAATAATAATAATAATAATAATAATAATCTGAAGTGGGTTAATTTCACTCAAGTTCGTATCGACAGGAACATAAAAAATGTCTGACAACCGCAACTCCAATGTGGTGAATTTGGCTGAAGTGTCAAGTTCTCCTGAGCGAACCATCGCTACACCTCCAGGTAACAAAAGTATCTACTGCCGTTATTTTGGATTTTGGGCGATCGGCTGATTTAAAATAAAAAATATGTGATTTGTAAAATATGCAAAGGCAAATACTGCTGCCATTCAAAATACCACAAACATGAAGGCCCATCTGGAAAAACACCACCCAGTGGAGTACAATGAAACGTGCAGTACGGGTTTATCAGAAACTGGTGGCCCTTCAGTCCCAAGACAGCAAAGAATGTCTGCCAAACAAAGCGAAGGAATTACTAAAGCTCTTAATACGTTCATCTGCAAAGATATGCGGTCGATTGAGGGTCATGGTTCTGCTCGGAAGAGGGGCTGATAATACGCTGATGACACTGGACAAGTTTGGTGCGGAATGTGGATAGAGTATCAATTTAGAACTTGTAGGTTCCGTTCATATTTGTGTACAACTACTTCACATATCCCATTCACAATGATATACTAGCATTAAGCCCACATAAAGGTAAATATTTATGAATTTGTGAAGTTTCCAATGTAGAGCCTAAGCTTTCCCCTTAAGAAACAGCCGAAAGCATGTTGTACTGTATCATACAGAAATATTGTGTGTGTGTGTGACTTTCTCTCTGTGTGTATGGTGTGTGCAGTAAAATAAGCTATGGTAACAATTGATATCTCTTGAATATAATGTATTGACAGTGAGCATATAATATACATGAGTTATGAGTTTACTCAGAACAAAAATGAATGAAAATATTCTGCAGTAAAAATACTCCTACGGTCCTTTTTTAGAGCTTCTTACTTTATCTTCCAACAGTCTCCCTCCCCTTATCCTTTAAAAAAAAAAACACTGCCCCCAACCCCATCTGTCTACCACCCATTTGTCTCCCCTCTTCCAGAATTCTGGAGTCGCCACTGGTGTTAGGTCAGACTACTAATAATTTGACAACCCTTTGAACCAAGATTTCAAGTAGCTCCTGCCATCAATCCCGACCTTTGGCAAAGTTTCACAATCATGTAACCCCTGTGAATGTCTACATCACATGAAATACAGAACAGCGCAGCCCTAATTGGTACATTTCTGAGCAGTCTTATGGAAAGGCCAAGGGCTTGACTGGCATCAAGTCTGAGCTAAAGTTAAGTTTTAGTTTCCAGCTCTGAGAATTCAGCAACTTTTTATACCTGCTAAATTCATCAACTCGACAAATTTGGGTTTCTATATTTGGATGTGGTGTAAATTTTGTTATTTTCTGGTTTTGTAAAAAAGACTAACCTCCCTGGCATGGTGCTATTCTGTGCAAACTAATAAAAGCAGCTGCCTCCATTAGCATAATATTAACATCCTGACTTAAGGAGGCTCTCCTAAATTATGCATTCCAGCTCTTGAGAGACAAACATTAACTGCAAAGTAAATGGCCTTTCAAGCCTTGTTATTGGGCACCATCCTTCATATATGGCTTGTTGGCATTAGGCAAGTTCTGGGCATTGATGCAAAAAACAATACCCACGCAAACATCTATGCACAGTAAACAGCTCACATTTCAATTCAAAAGTAGTCTTGCCCTATTCTATAATATGTTTTAAATGCAATTAATATTACACTACTTAAAGCTTATTATGAGCCCTTAATTCTTAATCAACATTATTTGTCTGAAGTGATTCCAAATAATTGCTTGGGACATTTCTCTTCTGGTGCACAGATGAGTTTAAATTTGTACTTTTTCTATTTGTAGTAATAATACTATTAACAGTACCAGCTGTTAGGGAATTTCATGCGCTCTAGTAAACACATTACAGGAATATTTTTTTGCTATTCTAAACGTGGTTTATGAGGTTTGAATATATTATTATGCATTCTGCCCCAGTATGACAACATAATGTAAGACCTGTTGTGGCTGAACATGTGCTAGAGGTAGAATTTAAGTTCAAAATAACAAATACTGAGTGAATTTATCTGCAAAGTTTCAGAGCTTAGTTGATACACGTTGAAGACATTGCAAACAGCCTCATCATCATCAGGTGTTAGATCTCGCTAATTCATTGAGTTCATGAGTGAAGAGAAGCACCTCAAACCTTACAAATTTACCAGAGGATGTGGGAAACAGAAACTAATCCTAACCACATTACAGTGTGAAGTTCATGTTAGGTGCTTTGTGACTTTCATTTACAGGTTGCATATGAACTATTCAGAAGTTCTGGCATGGGGATAATTTTTTTTTCATTGTTAGTGCTTCAAGCATTGGCAAAATAACGTCTGGGATTTTTGAGTACAGCAGATAGAACACAAGGAGAAAAAAAGAACACTTTTGAATGAAGCATATGCTGTTCTTATTCTTTCAAGGTGCACATTTTGCTGAAAATCAAATGGCAAAGGATACCGAAGCACAATGTGTGTTTATTATAATTATTGTAATTAATGAATGAAGTACCTGATGCTCCTGGGAGAGCTTGCCTGCTGTGTGTGATTGCCAGCTGTGGATAATCAGCAGGTAGGTGTGTTCCAGCCGGGTGTCAGGTATAAAAAGGTTAGGTTTATAAACCTCAGGACTGCTGCAAAGCCAAAGCCGATGGGCGGAAGATCGTCCATGCTACCCGGACAAAGAGACCAAAATACTTTGCTGAAATCCTCTGTTTGCCGTGATAGTGAACCGGGATTGGAGCCAAAAGATGCATCCAAAACCGCTGACGGCTGGATGTGTAACTGAAGTCAGGGTAGATCCCCATAAAGTATAGCGAGTTGAATAAGCGGGACCTCCCATGCCTTAGGTAGAGTGGGCAAACAGAGCGTGATCGGGTTCATCCTCTATGACAGTGGTGGCCAATACGTGGATCACAATCCACTAGTGGATCTCAAGAGATTTTTGGTGGATCTTGGGGCAAATCTGAACAAGCATCAACACATAAGCATAGCATAGCTTTAACAGGGCTGATTGCATATTTACAATATATAATTCCTAATAAGTGTACTATGACTTCCATACCTCAGCAACCAGAGCAACAAGCTTCCTCAACTCATTGGTTCGTAGTGTACAGTTGTGAGTTTGTGTTTGGTGGTTTCAATGGATCGCTTTGTGGTGTGAGTTACAAAAGATGGGGGAGAGCCTTCTGTGCCTTCCAGTAGTACCGATTTGGATGAAAATATCCCAGCTGTTTCAAAGTAGGTGAAACTGGCATCAAAGCGTAACATTAATAAAAGGTGGGAGCTGGAATATGCCGTTATTTTTGGTTCCACATGCCTGTGTGTGACTACATTTTCAGCACTGACCGACCTGAAGTCAAAAAAGTGCAGAAAGCTTTCTGATCAAATTCTTGAGGCTCAGCTTTGTTGTGTTGTAATGTCTTTTGAGCCTGAGCTGGAAAAATGGTAAACACTTTAGGCAACTGTGCTTTTTATGCCACCATGTTTAATTTTTCCAAAAAACAATAACAGGTCACATTTGTCTACTTGACTAAGATGTTTCTTTAATTTTAATAAATTCAAATGTTCACTGTTATTTTTATGGGGTGATTTTTATTGGATAAAAATGTCACAAAATACTTTCTTTTCCTCAGATTAAAAAAAACAAACATTTTCTTAAAATGCTGATATGTTTGCATTTTTTTTTTCATTGCTACCTTAACGTATTGGTCACGACTGTATTATAGCCAGATAATCCCAATTGATCAAAAGGGATTTACTATATTGTACTATATTGTTCACTTTATTGTTGGTGGATCACAGAGCCCATTGAGATCCACCAAAATGGATCTCAATACTTGGTGCATTGGTCACCACTGCTCTATGAGGACAGTGTGTGAATCGTGAATATATATATATTTTATACGACTTTTTGTCCACTACACATCTGTCTCAAAATATTGAAGTATGTTTGAGTGGTTTTAAGTTTACAGAGCTCTAAAGTCACAACATATCGCAAGAGACAATGAAACCTGTCGTATTAATTGTAATAATACTTTCTGACTATATTATATAAAGCTCACAAAATATAATTCTTTGGATTATACAATTCACCTAGATTACATTCTACACAAAAAGTGTACTTTTCTAAGTGGATTTGATTGTATAACATTTTGTTAATTTATTTTCGAAAAAAACACACCAACTTCACTATACTACACATACAAATTGCATCAGAATAAACTTAATAGATTTTAATGAATCTCTGAATCTTAATGAATTTCTGAATCTCAGTTTTCACATTATTCTGAAAGTCAGAACATTAAAAAAATTATTATTTTGAAAACAAAACCAAATTCTCAAAAGTTATATAATTGGTTAGTGCTATGTGTCCGGAAGACACACCTCTTTAAATTATAACCGTGTTAGGTGTGGTTTTATAAGATATTTGGGTTGAATTAAGTGACACGCATCAGGTTTTTAAAGGCGTCCAGTCGAAGTTCCCTCCCTCTGAGACAATGACAACACCAAGTGCTGCTGCTGTGAGTGTTTGACGTGTTATTAACAAATGGGGTGATGCATGAGATCTATACATTTGCCAGAAGTAGTAATGAGACAGAATGATATGTAACTCTTGCAGTTTATAACATCTTAAATCATAACTTCAGTCTCGATATTAGAAACGTGCAGCATGAACAGTATTTCAAATGCGCTATATGCACATATATAAATAACATGATTAGTGTATGTAGAAACTCTTCTAAGAATACGCTGGATACATTTAAAAGGCATGTTTTCACTTGCAAGCAAGTTAAGTAAAAACTACTGATAAAAACCTATTTGGGGTTTTGTTTGTTGAAGTCTAAAAAACCTTTGCCCACTCTACCTTAGGGAGTAGCAGATGCTGTTTTCACGGCACCTTTTGTTTTACAGTTTTTGTACAGTGTTTTTATTTTGCTTTATGTACATTCCCCTGTATGTCCTCAGTGAGCTACCATTGTTGGTAGTGTCACGTGAGCGGTTCACTGTGTGTGTATGTAAATAAAACCTGTGCCTGCGGGCGTGTCAACTCCAACCTCCGTGTCGATCTCCTGCCTGTCACTCAGCAGCGAATGCACGCACCCACACGCCAGCAGCCTCTCACATGGGGTTATTCCATTTTTTTTACTGAATTAGGTTTGAAAAGACTAGGCAATACCCTTAAAGTTTACCATGGTACATTTCACAGTAATTTTGCAGTTTTCCCATGGTTATATTATGCAATTATACCATAGCTTACCAGCCATGTTTTATTACCTTACCATACCTCTCTGTGCTCTACAATGCTCACCTATGCTTTAACTATGGTAAATGTTTAGAATGGTTGGCAGACTTTTTAATTTAAAGTTTTATATTAAATATTATTTTTAATATTTACTTAGGGGATTATGACTGGTATGCAGTGTTAACCACTGTACTTGTGACAAATGTTTTAAATACTTGATACTGTTTATTAAAAAGTTATATCGAAACTGCAGCAACTTGCTATATTTCACCTTAAAGCTACTAAAATGAAAGCAATATGTTCCTAAAGAAAGAAGGAAAAGTTTAAGGGTTCACACAGTAATCACCAGTAATAACATTTTAGCATTTTTAAGCCAAAGATAGACAGACAAACAAACAAAGGAGGAACGTTTCAAATAGTATTTTAATAAAGGAGAACCTACCAGGTGTTGAGGCTTTTCATTACAGTTTATGCAGGTGCCAACATTCTGCCAGATGTACACATTTCAATGGCCAGGAGAACAACGGAATTGTATTCCCACCTGGAAGATGAAATTGTCAATGTTCAGCTGTCTGTGCACTTTTACATTATAACATAAAAAAATGTGAAAAAGAAATGTAAAAAAAAATAGCAGACCTTGAGGTCCTTTTGGCCTTCAAATAGGAAGGCTGCCAAAATCATTTAAATTATTTTGAAATTATGATCACAAAGTTTTGGTGAAAGTTAATATTGCCCACCCCAGACGATACAAATTGGAAGAAGGTTAAATCCAATGAAATTCTGTAATTGTTACAAAAGGCGTTGGATCATTTCTCTCTCTCTCTTTTTTTTTTCTTAAAAGCACAATATATAATTGTTATGTATTGTTAATTGTGTGCTCTCTTCCCAGGATATAGTGGTACTAGAATGACTTTATATGAACATAAGAACATTTACAAAAAAAGAGAAGCTCATCTAAGCTGCCTGGTTTTGGACTATTCCACACCCTCACTGTGCAAAGAAGTGTCTCCTTCCCTCTGTCCTAAACTTATCTCCTTAATTCCCATCTGTATTATCTGGTCCTGGTTTCTGTATTGCACTTAAAGTACTGGTTAGATTGAACTATGTCAATTCCTTTTAAGATATGTCCCCCCTAATTCTTTGTTTTAGGCTAAACAGATTCAATTATTTCAGACTTCGTAGCTCATTCTTTTAAGCCCTGGGATTAGTCTGGTTGCTCTTCGTTGGACTCTATCCAGGGTCATCATTTCCCTTTGGTACTGTGGTGACCAGAAATGGGACACAGTACTTTAATTGCGGTCTCACTAGTGCCTCATCATAACCTCCTTGGGTTTGAACTCCACACTTTTGGATATATACTCAAGTATTCTGTGGTCTTTTTGATTGCCCCCTGCACTATCTGGTTGCTGACAGCAATGAGTCTATTAAATGGCGGTGCCATTTATTTTTTAACAAACAAAAATAAATAAAAGGTTTTAACAAAACAAATACTGGTCACAGAGCGAAAATAAAAGTTTAAACAAAATAATCACAAACACTAAACACAAACAATAGGACAGGCTGGGCAGTTGCTGTCACTGTTCCTATTTATATTTTAGATTTGTTTATAATATAATCCACTCGCTCACTGTGCTCTCGTGAGCGAGTGGATTATATTATGCAGTCTTATATACAGGTGACCATCTCCCGATTAGCAACAATTAAACAATTAACTCAGGAGATGGTCACCTTATGCACAAGGTTTTTAATGTGGATGGGGCGTCCCATCCACGCTGCAAAACAATACAAAACAATAACAACACACGGCTACGCTGTCACATTTATAAATAAATAAATCATAACAATACTACAACTACTACGACTACGACTACGACTACTACTACTACTAATAATAATAATACAACAAAACAAATACAAGACCCTGAAGGACGGCACCTCGCTCGTCCTATATAATAAATACATAAATCATAAAACACAAATACAAAATAACACAAATGAGACACAGGGGCGGAGGGGGAGACCCCGTTATAAATAAACAATCACGTACAGGGCTCCTCACCCTGTTACACCCTGTAATAGGGGTGTGGGAATCCAGGGCAAGTGACTGAGACACACAGAGGGATTGACGTAGAAAAGCTGCACCGGCACTCAGGGTGTATTTACAAACAAAAAGACTGCATGATCCTACCAGTGATGGTAGAGCACGGGTGGGCATACAATAAGTGTAACAGAAACAAAAAGACAAGACAAAACAAAACACATCTAAAAACAAAACGGCTAGCACCGCTTTCACTATAAAGACCTTCTGACACACTGCTATACTGGTATTTAGAAATATTAAAAAAAACTAGTCCCTGTCCTGTGCAGAAGAATTAATAAACGTTGACCCAGATTCCACACTGGGTGGTAAGACCTTAGGGTTCTTTTTGTTCCTTTCTACTTGTGTAGCCCCAAAGGGCTTTGCTCTGCTCCGCAGCACAGATAAGCTTGTTTTGGCTCGCAGCACGGGAGGACTATATGAAAAGAGTTTAGCTTTATTAATATTTTAACCAGTAAAAATGGCTAAATACAACAGCATGCCAAATAGTAAGACAATAACAGGGATGCTTAAATATGTTGCAGAATCCTCACAGAATTTAATACATTTTGCTTAAATATATTTTTGTTGTTGTTGTAGATTTTAGAAAAACAAATATTTGTGTAATCCCCTGGGGTGTAATTATTTAGCGCACCTCTTTAAACCTGCTCTGAACATAGGACTTGAGGCACTGTGCCTCAAAATTGCTCAAGTTCATGTCAGTGAGGCCACACCTCAAATGTACAAAACACAGATTCAATTATTGTAGTCTGCTGCCTCAAGCAATGCCTAGTAAATGCTGCATGTATTTTGATGATTATGAAACTAATATACTGGATAGCTTATCAAAAAAACAGCACCTTTATGAACAGAATGCTTGATACATTCAGGAAATATATTTTGATTTGTGTGTGATTGAAGAAAACATTTTCCCTGAAAATTCTCTTCACATCGAATACATGTAAAATGCAATAGTGAAATGATATATTATTCAAATAAGGTATGCATTAGGCAACATCACTTTTATATCCACTATATAGTGATTGTCATGTTTCTTAGGGATTCCTGTAGCACAGGGTTGCCCAGACTTTAGGTTCTGCAAGCAGTATATACTTTTCAGAAATCATATTTAAAAAATGGGCTTTCTGGGTTGGATCTGTGCTTCATGTAAGGATTTCCAATGACAAGACGATTACAGGTCCATTGAAACTCATTTTTCACATTTTAAAAGCAGTAATGCGATTCAGTGTAATATATAATGAAATCTTACAAGGTAGCTCTAGGGTAACATTAAACTGACAGATCTGCAGAAACAGCGTTTTCATTATGGGAGTGTCAACACCTATTTCTCACATAAGATGTCGACTTACCCAACCACCTGTATTCCAGTATGCAAATTAGGGATAAAACATGTTTTCAGGATTAACACATTTAAATTCCAGGGCTACTTTTTAGCTGTTCTGTGAGAAAACCAAACTATAAATAGTCAACATTTTGAAAACAATTACACAAGCAATGTTTTTTAGATTGATTTTCAAACGTTGTTATTTTGAACATTTGATTAGATTTAAAAACAAAACAAAACAGCTGATCACTTCAACTAAATAACTGCTGTCTAAGATTAGAGAAACTAATTATTGCTGGGCCTACATTAGTAATTTCATTAGCGTTGTGATGTTCATGGGCCAAGGACAGAATACTTAGGGTACACCAAATATAATTGCCAAAGTCAGCCATGTAAATCTCAGCTGTTACAATGCACTCTTAGACTCAACAAATTTGAGAGACTATAGAACATAGGCAATTAATTGCGGCTAATTATAGATGTTTGCAAAAATGAATACATGATAATAAATGCAAAATTAAACAAATGTTACACCAAATGGAATCCTTGGGTATTGGGTAATCCATGGGTAAATAAAGCTTTGTTTATTTTTATAACGTCTGTTCACACTGGAGTTGTTATCAGTGTTGTACCGGTATAACTGTATCGATACAAAACTCAGACAAGAGCAAGTTTCGTACCGGTACAGTTGCAGTATGACTCGGAACAGTTCAAGTGAAGACAGGATTGGGACGACAACAGAATGGATGACAACGGAGACATGCCCACTACACGGAGTCTGAGGCATGCGCATTGCACGTAATTACTATTACCAGAAATAATCTTACAAAACATACTTTTGCATCATCCTCTCGTGTTTTGTGTGTTGCTTGTTGATTATGAACAACCAAAAACACAGCATATAAACAGATATCAAGGCAAAACATATCGCTTGTGTAGGCAGCCATTTAAAAAGAAGATGACAGAGGTCGCCTTGGAAACGAGGTTAACACCCAAGTAAAGTCGTCTCCGGTATAATGACCAATATAAGTGTATCAATACAAATGTAAACAGGTATATCACAACAGTATTGGTGTTGGTGTTGGTGTTGAAATGTGAGTTAGGACAGAAAGTAGAATTGCATGGGTATATTCTAAGCCGAAGCACATTTTACCAGTATTGTACTGATACAAGTGTGAACACGGCATAAATGTGGACCAAGCCAGGATTTACATAAAAGAACCACAAATCTTGCAATCCAATCTAAGTGACTATGGAATCTCAGGGTCTCTCTACGTTTGACTGTTATCAAAACAGACGGACACACACACACACACACGCACACACACACACACACACAACGGCTGCTGGATTGCGTAGTTCCTAGGTCCTCATCTTTTTCTAGTGCATTCTTGATGATGTAGTCCAATTTAGCTGAACTGGCTCCTCTCCCTCTCACTTAATTAATGGTAACGTTGTATAAATCTAATGCCATGGTGCAACTGGAAATATTGGATTTCTTTACTCATTAGGCCACGACCTCTGTGACATGGTTATATCATAAAAGGCGATTGAAAATTGGTATGTATCAATTGATACCAGGTAAGTTTATTTATAACAGGGCTGACCAGTACCTAAAGCTAAAATATAAGAAATGTTTCCTTTTTTTACTAGTAAAACAAGAACAAATCATAAATGTTTATCAAATTGTAAAATGCAAAGTAAAGCACTGGCTAAATATCTTCTTACCATTCATTCTTTATACGATCAATAAGGGCAAAGGCCAAAATAACAAGTCAGAAATAATCAATAAACCAATAATAATCTATTACTGCAGTTGCACCTGTTCTTTTATTTACTAAACATGAATCTATGCAACCAGTTACATTTCAATATAGATAAACACATTAATTAAAACCATAAAATAATAATTAAACGAAAAAAAAACATTATTCCATAGCCAGAAAAAAATGTCTACTAAGCCCTAATAAAAAAATACATGTTCTGATAATACTATACTGGAAGAAAGAGTCAAGTGGTAAATGGATTTAGTAGATTGACTTAGTGAAAAAATAATCATTAGTTTACAAAGCATTTATTCAAATGTGCACAATTGTTTTGCTACTCCTGCAGAACTAAAGAGGCATACATTAAGAGCCTATGACCAGTTAATACTAAGTTATTGCTACACTGTGAATGTAGTAGCTTACTAATAAGGTTCCTTCATAATTTATTGCCACCATATTGGTTAAAAATTAAAATAAAGTTAACTGTGAAACATCACTCTTAAAAAACAGGGATTTACGAAAAATTTAAAATGTACAAACTGCCAATATAAAAACAGGTAAAAACGTTAGATTACCTTACCTGATCAAGCACCACGTGCTCCGAGTGCACTAAGCACCGTGCGCACCGAGCACTGGGGCGCTATGCACCAAGCACCAGGATAACATATGCACCGAGGCATTAGGCGCACCGAGCACCGTGTGCAACGAGTGCATTAACCACCGTGTGCACCGAGCATGGAGTGCACCGAGGCACCGAAGTACCACGGGATGAGCGTGCACCGAAGTACCGAAGCACCGGGTGGCAGCTGAAGCAGCAGTGCCTACCCTAACCGCGTGTAGTCAAACACCTGGTCAGCGTGTAGCGTATACCAGGAGACAGAGGCCGAAGCCGCCGCGGGCGAATCTGTGGACGGAGTACAATAAACAATAATAAACAAATATAGTGGGAACAAAATTGTTGCTCGATTTTTTTTTTTGAAGGCCCAACGCACCAAGGTGGTGGGCCGAGGCAGCCGGCATGGTCTACTCTACTGCGGTGCTAGTAAAAATAAAGCCCCGTGGAGGACAAGGCCTGCTGTTGTTTGTTTGTTTGTTTGTTTTTAGCTGTAGCACAACACAGGCAAGTGGGAGTACCGCGTGTGCACTGCAGACATGCCAGCAAGGTATTTCGACTACAAATATATATTTTGTATATATTTAAACTACTCAGAGTCACAGGCAGATAGGTAAGTGATCCTGCTTCAATTAATTAACATTAGCTGTATTTAAGTAACATTATAAGGTGGTGTTGTTTTAATTAGGTGATTTACTGTTTGTGATTAGTACCAGGTGAGTGTGGTTAAATTGGATAGAGGTTGATTTGCAATTTGATTGGTTTCCACACAGCTTTTTGTAGTTGTGTGATCCCATTGAAGTGCATTGAAACTATTGTACTGCTTAAGTAGTGTCATTAGCGCAGTTTAGCAGCTGTTAACCAGGATAGGCTGTTGGAGAAATTCCGAACCTAGCAGCGCTCTGGAAGACGCTCTCTACTAGACAGGTCTGTACCCTCCCCCCACTACTATTGTACCTATCAGTCTCACCTGTCCTGCTATGACTGTCTTGCACATCCCTGTTATTCTGTCCTCTCATTCCTGTCCTCTGTCCTAACCCCTCTAACCTCATACCTCTGCCTCTCCACCCCCCCCACCCACTCTCTGTTAACACCTTTGAATTTCATGCTGTCCAACTAACCTCTCCCTGTCAACTCCTGCTAATTGTATGATACCATCCCCCTGGACCTCTCACTCACTTTCTCGATGACCTTGACTATCTCCTCTCCTCCCTCCCCTCTCTGTCCACCCCAACTGTCCTGTTAGGTGATTTCAATATCCATCTCTCCAACGTCCCACTCTGCCGGATTCCTTCCTCTCCTTTACTCCTTCAACTTCTCTCTCTCCATTCCTTCCTACCCACAAAGCTGGCCATCAAATGGACCTCACCTTCTCCAGGGCCTGCTGCCACACCACCCTCTCTGTCACCCCTCTGGACCTCTCTGATCACTATTTCATCTCTTTTTCTCTGTCTCTCCCCTTTCTCCCTACTCCACCTACCCCCACTATCACCTCCCGCCATAACCTCCCCTCTTTCTCCCCCTCTGTCCTTGCCTCCACCGCTCTCTCTCACCTTCCTCCTATCGACTCCTTCTCCCAACTCTCTGTAGACTCTGCTACCTCCACCCTCTTCTCCTCCCTACCTCCCTCCCTCCCTCCCTCGACTCTCTGTCCCCTCACCTCCCCCGACCGCCCGCCCTCACCAACTCTTGCTCTCCTCTGTGCTCCGCTCAGCAAGAACCAAACTGCGCTCTGCTGAAAAGAAATGGAAGACAACCAAACTCCCTGCTGCCCTAGACCTCTACCGCTCCCTCCTCTGATATCCACAAACTCTTTAACACCTGAGGCATGAGGCTTAATATGAAAAAGGCTCTCATCAATTAATAGTATTATTCTCTTTCCTAACTTGTGTCTCACACAAAGTATATTATCTAACACTTTTCCTGCGACAGTCAGAAATGACACATTTTGATTACCACATCTGCAGGGATACGGCCCGTCATATCCTTGTGACTTTATCAGAGCAAGATGAGTGCAGACAGTCCAAATGTAAAGATTTTTCTAAAAGAGACCTGCCACTAGTAACACCTTCCTTTGTTTACATGACAAGTGTGTCAGTGAAAGTGATTACTAAGTGTATTTTAAAATAGTAAAGTGGTCCAATGGAAATACAGTAGATATCATTATTTCACAGCAGCACAGTCATGCAAAAGTAAACAAAATAATGTTATTTGCAGCTATTCATATTCCTTCAGCACTGTCGTTTAGTATGTTCAACCACCCTGGAGGTGTCAAGTCCATGCATTAACACAGTAAGCACACTATCTTTTGTGATGGCACATATGAAAGAAAAACACATTAGAAAAAGAATAAGGTAATGCTTGCTGGGCATGAAATCAATTTTCCAAAACATTTTCATGGATATTTAACACTTTTAAAATTTAGAAAAGTGACTAAATTAGAATAGAATAGGACTAGCAGCTGGATATTTATGTTTTGTTCTTTTCTCATGGTTAAAGTTATATAGATCACTTTACTTCATTATGAGTGAATAGACATTATTTTAAAGTGTAAAATCATAGGAATAAAAGGTAATTCTTCTGGCAATCATATACATTTGTAACCATTACTGATTAGAGGAGAAACCTCAAAATGGAGCGAGGTAACTAGTGGTGTACCACATGGATCAGTATTAGGTCCTCTGCTATTCCTAATCTACATTAATGATTTAGATTCTGGTATAGTAAGCAAACTTGTTACATTTGCAGAAGACACAAAAATAGGAGGAGTGGCAAACACTTGTGCGACAGCAAAGGTCATTCAAAATGATCTAGACAGCATTCAGAACAGGGCACACACATGGCAAATGACATTTAATAGAGAAAAGTGTAAAGTATTGCATGCAGGCAATAAAAATGTGCATTAGAAATATCATATGGGAGATACTGAAATTGAAGAAGGGAACTATGAAAAAGACCTAGGAGTTTATGTTGACTCAGAAATGTCTTCATCTAGACAATGTGGGTAAGCTATAAAAAAGGCCAACAAGATGCTCGGATATATTGTGAGAAGTGTTGAATTTAAATCAAGGGAAGCAATGTTAAAACTTTACAATGCATTAGTAAGACCTCACCTAGAATATTGTGTTCAGTTCTGGTCACCTTGTTACAAAAAGGATATTGCTGCTCTAGAAAGAGTGTAAAGAAGAGCAACCAGAATTATCCCGGGTTTAAAAGGCATGTCGTATGCAGACAGGCTAAAAGAATTGAATCTATTCAGTCTTGAACAAAGAAGACTACGCGGCGATCTGATTTAAACATTCAAAATCCTAAAAGGTATAGACAATGTCGACCCAGGGGACTTTTTCAACCTGAAAAAAGAAACAAGGACCAGGGGTCACAAATGGAGATTAGATAACGGGGCATTCAGAACAGAAAATAGGAGACACTTTTTTACAGAGAGAATTGTGAGGGTCTGGAACCAACTCCCCAGTAATGTTGTTGAAGCTGACACCCTGGGATCCTTCAAGAAGCTGCTTGATGAGATTCTGGGATCAATAAGCTACTAACAACCAAACGAGCAAGATGGGCTGAATGGCCTCCTCTCGTTTGTAAACTTTCTTATGTTCTTATGTTCTTATATGACAAACACACAGTTTACACCGTCCTGAAACTGTGCCAAAAGGTCGGGATTCATGACAGTGTTCCAGTTTACATAGGGTATCAAGTCAACCAAGGACCGCCAATGCTTCTCTCACAGACCAGCCGTCTTCAATCATGCCGATAGCAACCAGGCGATCTTCATTATTTAAGCGGGGTATCGTTGTATCTTTTGCTGTTCTTGCGTTCATTAAAATCACATCTTTTCGAATGGCTATTTATACAGATGTTTAATCAATTCATTTTGGCAATTTTGACTCAACTCGAATACCAAACACTGAGCACTTGGTGGTTTTATGAAATCACATGACTTGAGCTCAGTATTTTATTATCCCAAGGAACAATACTACTCAAACAGTCAACAAACCTGTCTGCTCACTATTTAAAGTGTAAGTAACATTATGTATGTGTTGATGTAAAATTTAGACTGTTGCGTTTTCATTGTGCACCAGTAAGTTCACTGTTGAGGCTGCTCCAGTGACCCCCAGACCTGTCCTCACATTGGTTATTGATTTCTATTTCTTAAATTAAGGCACAAAATGTAGATAAATGTAAGTAAAATGATTTCACGTTTTTATGCTGGGATTAAATACATGCTTTTAAATTATTGCATGTGAACAAGGTATGGCTGACGTTGTTAATTAAATGTTTTTTGTAGGTTTTTTTTGTGGTTTTCTTTTATTCAATTTTTTTTTTTTTAACGAATGCTCCTCACCTGTCATTTCGACACCTGTAATATGCTAGAAATTGTGAAAGGTATGACTTTTGTGAAACTTTTTATAGACCCCGCCATTTTATATATTAATTAGATAAAGACTATCCTAAATATGTAAACCTGCCTAACCCCGTGCCAATGCAATATGTGATATAACTTTAGCTTCCCGACCTGGTTTGACCAGAGAGGCTGTGTGGTCCAGTGGTTAAAGAAAAGGGCTTGTAACGAGGAGGTCCCCGGTTTAAATCCCACCTCAGCCACTGACTCATTGTGTGACCCTGAGCAAGTCACTTAACCTTGTGCTCCGTCTTTCGAGTGAGATGTAGTTGTAAGTTGTAAGTTCACACACCCTAGTCTCTGTAAGTCGCCTTGGATAAAGGCGTCTGCTAAATAAACAAATAATGTAAATAGCCTATATTTAGGGCTTCTGTTTTTTGGGTTTTATTAATTCCGGTGCTTATTTTTAGCTATTTTCAAGTTTTATGTAAATCTTTATTTTTTTCAGTGCTTTCGCTTTTTTAAATACTGTGAAATTATTGTTTTCAGTTAAGGTCTTTTCACACCAAGTGCGTTGCTTCAAAGCATTAGCGCCAGCGTATTTTGATGCCGTCAAGTTGTTTTCATACCAAAGCGTCAATTAATCTGAAGCCTTGTCACTGAACTCAACATATCCCTTAAAGTACAAAATTATATTTGAGTCTTTCAGCACTAAGTACTGTAATATAAATACTGTTTCAAGAAAACTAAATAATAACGTTCTGTGTCTTTTGCAGAAAAAAAAAAGTAATAATGGGAATATGTAATGAATATTTAATGTACATACATTTGGTTAGCCTGCCATTTTGAGTGTGTACAGCAGTCTTTGTTTCCTGTACTTCTTCACTGTTGAATGTGCCTTCCCATTTGACACACAGACATACACGCACAACAATGGCTTGATTGTTATTATAATTAATTATAAAACTGTTTGAACACTTGCTTTCTACCTACAAATCGGCTGTTGAAATTCTGAACACAGATCGTATGTTACTGTAAACTCCCGGTTGTGCTCTCATATTATTATTATTATTTGTTTATTTAGCAGACGCCTTTATCCAAGGCGACTTACAGAGACTAGTGTGTGAACTATGCATCAGCTGCAGAGTCACTTACAATTACGTTGCATATTGAATATAAATAAGTAAGATTTACAGAGAAAAACAGATTAATATCAGTTGCATAAGTATTCAACCCCTTTGCTACTGCAGCCCTAAATCAGCTGAGGTGCAAATGATTTGTTTGAAAGGTCACAAAATTTGTGAAATGGTTTCAGTCTGTGTGTGCTCAAAGTGGTTTAACTTGTAGATGATTTCCCTCAGGTATATAAAGACTTTCAAGCTGCAACTCACATAGTGATCCAACAAAGCAACCATGAAGACCAAGGAGCTTTCAAAACAAGTCAGAGATAAAGTAGTAGAGAAGCACAGTGCAGGAGAAAGGTACAATAAAATGTCAAAGGCACTGATTAACTTCCTATTTTTATTTGCAGTATATGGTGATTCATAAAACTTAGCACCCACATTTTGCAGTTTAATGGCAGCACGTAATCAAACTTTCCAGAGGTGCGGTTCAGTACATATAAGAATTAACCAAAAGATAATAGAATTTCAGGAACAACAGCAGCTTTGACTACTACAGTGTTGTTTTAAAATTTCTGCAGGTTCCAAACTGATATATAAAATAAAAGGTAAGAACCAATAACTGAAGAAAATGGAGACAAGTAATAATGCTTCATTTACTTATAAAAGGGAAATGATTGTAAAGCTGTGGTTACCACCCTTTTACGAGAATGCATATTTTCACTGATTAGAAGAGAACAGATATCACAACATTTTGTAAAAGCAGCATGAACACTATTTATTTAAAAAAAAACAACAACAATTGGGAGGGGGGCACCACATACATCTTGAGTGCCAGAACATAAACTCCTCAGTGCAGACCTTCTCTTGTATCCCCGTTGCCCATTACAAACCATTAGGGAGTGTCAATTATGAGGCACAGTGCTTTCCTTTATTATCTACAAAATCTAGACACTATGCTGGGCACAACAGCCTTTCGTTTACTTTTTATGGGTTTCAGTTTCCATTGAATTTCATAGGCTTAATGACCTGAGAAATTATTATGGAAAACAATAACTCTGAGTTTGACCTTTTTTGAAGATACTGGCTACTTTATTGACTTGAAGAAAAAAAACTCCAGTTTACATTTTTAAGTGATAAAATAGTGTGACCTTAGAACGTGGCTACCTGCAGAAGTTCCTTTGTTAAATCATTACAGTATTCATTATACATTATTAATGGAACTGCCTGCCACTGCCTGCATGGCTGCTTTTGTGATTCTCACTTCCACCCTATGATTGGTCAGTGTGTTTACTTTGGGCTGTGTCCGAGTCACGTGGGGTGTTTCTCATTGGTTGTTTTCGTTCAGAGACGGCCCATTGTTCTCAATTGGTCCGGTGTTTCTCCCCCTGTTGGCTGGATTTATGAGATGGACTGTTTTCTGTCCAAGGTGTCAAAGCACCCACAACTGTCTGGCTTGCCTTGTGCAAGATACTGCCGACGCCAAATGATTCAGTTTGTGACCAGAAACCAAGTAGACATAAAGAATGGCTTAGGACCCCCCTCTATATATTTCAATTCTGTTAATTTCATACAAAGAATGATATTATGACCCACTCTGACGCTACACTGCCAACTACAGTTAAAACTGTATTAAATATTGTTAATGTGTTAATACACAAAAAACCAAGCATTTTGGAAAGTAACCGAAAACAATAATTTCATACAGTATATAAAAAGCAAAAGCCCCGGAAAAAAAGCATTTCGAAAATAGCTCAAATAAGCACCGAAAAATTAAATTAATAATAACTGAAAAACAGAAGACCTAATTATGTCATTTGAGAATACAGAAAGTGATTACATACTGTAACTTGAACTATTATCATATAATTGCTTAATTCTTATGGGCAGTTTTGAATTAGAGACAGGTGTCCCAAGCAGCAGGCAAGGGCACTTTACAAAAGACAAGGTCAATTACACAGCCATAATGACCGTAGGATATTAATGCTGTTATAAATTGTTTTTATTCAGTCTATATTAATGCTAATATTACTACTACAACTACTACGACTACTACTATGACTACTACTACTAACGGGTCCAGAGAAAGCTGACGGACTTCTTCTGGGTCAGAAAGCACTGGGTCTCTGCGGCGGTTCTGAGCCTCCCTCTGGCCGAGGGAGGGCAAGGGTTGGTGTGCATCAGGAGCCAGGTGCACACCTTCCGCCTCCAGACCCTGCAGAGATACCTGTACGCAGACCCGGCCCCGCAGTGGTGCACGCTGGCGTCCCTCCTTTTGCGCCAGCTGCACGACCTGGGCTACGACCGGCAGCTCTTCTGGATCGACCTCCGGGAATCCGTCTCCCGAGCTGCCGGTCTTTTACCAGGACCTGCTCAGGACCCGGAGCATGTTCAATGTTGGCCGAGACGCCGTTCCGACCGAGGGCGAAGGACTCCTTCTGGAGCCCCTGCTGCACAACCCCACCTGGGTGCGCAGGCGTTGGAGTCCCCTCGGTGCGCGGCTGATCTTGGCCAGGTGACCAGACGCCCTGACGCCCGAGTCGCTGGTCGCCAGGGCGGCTCGGGCGACCCTCAGGACGGCCGGCCGCGCGATCCGGGAGTGCAAAGCAGCGTTGCACCCAGACTCTGTCAGGTATCTCGAGGGAGTTCTCAGGACCGGGAGCCATCTGCCCCCTACCCCCAGCTCTCCGGTCCTGCTGATCGAACCCAAGGACCGAGCCCCCCCTCGGCCTCCCTCGAGAACAAACTGAGAAGGATCTCGCAGTTCTCCTCGACCCCCTCCGATCCGCTGCCGAGGAGGGCCCTGTACACGATGACGCCCACACCTCCACTTCTCGCCCTCGTCCCCGCCAAGACACGCTTGGCGGGAGACCCTCCGACTCCCGGAGGGCATCAGTCCCCAGTGGGAGGCCCTGTACTCCCCGCAGGTCTCCAGAGGAGCCGGGGACTTGGGATGGATGGTCCTGCACGGAGCGCTCGTGTCAGGAGAGATCCTGCGTCACTTTACCGACTTGGACGCCGCATGCCCTTTATGCGGTCAGCCCGAGTCGGTAGTTCACATTTATTTTTTGTGCGCCAGGCTGCAGCCGTTTTTCCTTCTGTTGAGGAATCTTCTGCTGCAGTTCTGGTTGCATTTTTCCCCTACCCTCCTTATTTTCGGGCACCCTGTTCGTGGCTCTACCAGGAAGAGAGACCTCCTCGTGAATCTGCTCCTGGCTCTTGCTAAACTAACAATTTACAAGACCAGGAAGCGCAAGATCACCGGGGAGGGTCTCTGTGGGGCCATGTTCAGGGCCCTGGTCCGGTCCCGGGTTAAGTAAGAGCACGCCCACGCGGAGTCCGCTGGCAACACAACAGCTTTTGTCAACCAGTGGGCTCTAAATGGCGTGCTCTGCACCACCACCCCTTTTTTGCTAAATATTTAATTTACTATCCGTTTTCCCGTTTTTTTAGTTAAAATCAGTTAAGGCTCACCCTTGTTAGCACCCTCAAGAGTGCTAAATATAATTTTTTCCAGCTGATGTTTGGTAGCTGGTGCAGTCCCATTTTTACGGTCCTTAAATAGGACTAATAATAATATGAAATAATCTTACCAGTATAAGAAAACTGACAGCAGGGCAGCTTCAAACTGGAGAATCAAAAGTGCAAAACTCCTCAAGATTTCCCTAGAACAAAAACAAAACAATTGGTTATTTTAAAGACTACCAAAGATAAAGCTAATAAAGCAGACCTTATATACTGTATAGAAAGTTCCTTTTAGTCCTGAATATTATATTTTTTGTTCTTTTTCTTACAATTAGTGGTATTCATTTTTTAAAGTACAGCAATAAAGATATAAGAAAGTTAAAACACACCATGAAATAAAACACACATTTTAACTTGAATTGTTTTTGCTATTTCTAAACTTTGTTACTTTCGCTTTGTAATTCAATGCACGGGAATGCATATTTTGATTAGACTACAAAATGTAAACAAAATCACATTTTATCAGTCATGCTAATTATGTTTTCTACTACTCTGAACATTAAGCTAAATTGTAGACAATTACAAACCACCTGCACATTAATATAATATGTGTGTTTCCTATTCCTATACAGATGCTCAGAATGTGTGCTCAGTCTATTGCTCCCTGGTTTTAGGGAAAATAGGTACTGAATTTCACTGTTCGCCTCAAAAATGCATTGAGCACAACTGTCAATGCACGAGAAAAGGCGGACTGGCAAATGCCAGCAACAATTGCGACTGTTTAAAACATGCTTTCAATGGATGCAATTGTAAGTGTCACAATTGTCTGCAGCTTTCGTACATCTCATTATAATATTTGAGAATCCTGATTTGCACTATATTCACCCCTTTTTTTTCGAATTTATGCAGGAACCCCCACAATTACATGTTCATCTGAGGCTGAACCTCAAAGAAAAGCTGCTGCTGCAAATGTACTAACAGCATTGCATTGTTTAGTACATTTCACCCTAGACTTCTGACTTGTTTGCAACTGGTTTGCGACTATTGCGACAGGTGCAACACTTTAGTAAACCTACCCCCTAATATAACTCATTATTCCTAGGCTATTCTAATCTGGAATGTAAGGATGACACTTTTTTAATAATAATAAAAAAATGCATTTAGTATTCAGAATAATGGTTCATAGCAAACATGTATTTTACTTTTTTTTGTGCATATACAAATGATGGAATAACAATGGCTGCATTATATGTCATTTGAGAATAAAGAAAGTGCCAGGCAATTGAAAGTTTATTGGTGTCTTAGTACAGTAGTTTGAGCTACAACACAATACGACTACATAACTAAAACACTGTACTACTTAAACATTTTCACTACAAAGATTCAAAGATTAAAGATTCAGAATGGTTCTTTCATTTTTCAAACCAATAGAAAGTTGTTTCCAACATGCTTTATACATGTGGCTTGATTAGAGTGTTTAATTAGTTTAAAGAGTTGAGGAAACGCAACTCAAACCACCAAAAAAGTAATGTTAATGACCCTCTGTTCTCCTGATTTAAAATAAACATAAATTATAAATTATCACTAGGTCACAACACGCATGAGTTTCTGTGACATTTCTTATATTTTTAAAGATGTATTTTATGGTATTTTACTCCTGGCTAAATTCCAGCCCGTACTGTAGTGTCTTATTTTGAGACATACTAATGCCCACTGGGAGTAACTTAAAAAAAAAAATAAATAAATAAATAAATGGCTATGCACATACGCCTCAGAGCTTAAATCAATAGTATCCTTTGAGCACTCAACACAGCTGTCTGAACATTGCTTGACTGCACCCAGGGTTAGGCTTACCATCATGGGCCAACAAGCTTTTTTCCTATTGGACCTCTGACCTTTGGAATACAGTAATTTTCCCTTTACGCTTCAATTCTATGACTGTCCAAAAAAAGAAATACCAAAAAATGGAATAGCTATTTTTAGCTTTTTAGGTTCTTTTTTAAAAAAAATCGAAACATAAACGGAAGTCCCTAATACCATAAGCTTGTGCAGATACTGGCTCAATGGGTTCAAACAGACACAAAAAAAGCACTGCCCCGTGATTGTGGTTGGTCACCACAGCTCTTGCAGTTCTCTTTGCATCAGAAATCCCTGCTCTATTGCAGAGGCATTGAAAATTATGTTTTTTAAATATATTGTAGCGTGCATGGGGGAAGGCAGCAGCCGATATACGCTCCTTGCACAGGAGCCGGCTCTTTTGTACAGTAGTATTGCCGCTATGTTTTAGTGTGAGAGATCCTGGGTTCACGCCCGCCCTCCACCTGTGTGTGGATTGCCTTGCTCTGTGTGATGCGCCTGCCTGCATTAACCTATTTCGCAACAATATTATAACATTATTAATACTTGCAGGTGAAGCATTAATTTGGAAGACAAACCATTCTGAAAGGGGAGTTTTAAGATGGCAATGTTAAGAGTTACCTAAATCTTCCTTCCCTTTTGTCAGCACAAACCTGTTTAAGTATAGATATACTACTAAGGGCTATTCACACTATAGGATTTGTTAGCTGTGTTTCCTATGTAATGTAATACTAGCTTTCACACTTGAGCATAATTGCTGCGAAAAAAAGGGAAATTCTCTGCAAAAAAAAAAAAATCGAAATAGGTTCGATTTTTGGACGAAAAATGCCACAATCACCACACTGTCCTGTCCTAAATTTGGATAAAATCTGAAGGCAATATGGATCGGGTGCAAACTGCCGCATGGTTATTGCTCCAAAGAGAAAGAAACAGAAGAATGTGGATTCACCCTATAATAACGAGCAACAGGAAACCCTAGGGGAATATCACCGTCTTGTGCTAGAGCTGAAATATACCGTATATATTTAATGTGTTCATTTAACATGTTGTATATATTTGTTGAAGCTGACACCCTGGGATCCTTCAAGAAGCTGCTTGAAGAGATTCTGGGATCAATAAGCAACTAACAACCAAACGAGCAAGATGGGCTGAATGGCCTCCTCCTGTTTGTAAACTTTCTTATGTTGTTCTTAAATAATCTATCAAACGCAATCATTTTGATGCATCCTAGAGGTAGATGGTACTGTCAATGCAGATGTAACATCAGACAGCACGGTGTTTACATTATTGGGGAAATAAATACACGTATACTAACATATATGCTTGACATAAAAACGTTTTAGACAGTTTAATTTGCTGTAAATACAATACCACTTACCTGCATATGCTACTGGATATAATTAGATACGTGATTTTGCTTTGTAGTTCAGTCTATATTCAATAATGGGCCGCGGTATCTCATGGCATGCACTTTCATTTAACGAAAACCTGTAGTGAAAACAGTGTGTTTATTTTAACATACCAATAGTGCTTACTTTCCAATTTCCTCATATTTTTCCAATAATTTCTGTTTGTATTCTTTATCGAGATATTTATTGTGCTGCTTATCATAAAGAACAAGGTATTCTGCACTGCTATGATCAGAGATTCCCCCATCTTGCCTGTGTGTGATATTTGATGTGTAAGTCTGAATACAAAAATAGCAGCGAAACGTCTGCGTAAAAAACGCCGCGAATAAACACTATAGTGTGCATAGCTCTTTAAGGAATGAATCACAGTGGTTCTGTTATTCCAGTCCCTTGTTTTTATGCAAGCATTATGAATGACTCCGTTTACAGTTGAGATCTAGGGTCTAAATGCAAAGTAAAAATCTCCCAAAAGTTTTCTTTGGTAATTGACGTAACATTCACTTTTTTAATAGGGATGGGAATTTTAAACATTTAAATGTATAAACTGTAAAGAAGTGGTAAAACGTTTAATAATATGCTAGACGTATAACCAGTCATGTGACAAATGTCACCAAACGCATATTTTTTTATGTATTAATTTTAGTAATTTATCATCAGTAGTCCGTTGAGTATGAGATAGTGCCACAGTAAGGGCGGATACTATAAAAAGGAAGGGGTTTGGCAATTTCCTCCAAGTACCTTTTCTAATTGGTGCAACAGAAAGATTGACACTAGGGTGGGTTTTATTCTTGGTCGATATGGCGCTTCATTGGTGCACTGTGTGTGTTTGTTTATGCCTGTAGTACGGGTGGTATGGTATCAATTCCACGGCGGGATTAAATAACGTTAATGACAAGAGAGTTTGTTCTATATTTAAAATGGCATCTCTAAACAAAGGAAGACGTTTGGAAGTATTTTGAGGAACCGGACGAGAAAACCGTGGTATGTAAATAATTATGCCAAACACAATTTCTGTACCACAAAAACACAAGTTCAATGCTGCACAGTTTGAAATGAAAACATTCAGAATTATTGTGGATGGAGCTACTGATGGCAATAAAAAGCAAACATCCAGAACAACATTTGCTATAGATTTGGCGAACATTGGGTGAGATCACATTATCCCCTATGAGGACAGTGCGTGTGAATCGTGAATGCAGCAGTTTTGAAATCGATGTAAGATTATCCCAAAACTGTGCTGACCCATAAAACAGTAACATATGGAGCGCCATTTGTGCCAAAACTATCCGGCCGTTAGTTTGTCAATTTGTTTGTCAATTCGTGAATTTGTCAATTTGTTTGTCAATTCGTGAACTGGTCAATTTGTCCAGCAATTCGTCCATAAATGTGTCAATCCATACAGTAATTCATAAACGTATTTGTTAATTCATCTAATAATTCATTAATTAATTTGTCAATTCATTAATACGAAAGGCTGTATTGACCTGCAAATTTCCAATCAACCAGACAAACTTCCCAACAACCAGACAAACTTCCAACTGTCAATCTCGCACTGTGCCGAAAACACTGCAAACTTTCTAGCCAATGGGAACACACACTAATATTTTAATCAATGAAAATCCAGCCTCACTCACAACTGCTTCAGCTAATAATATTTGGAAGGGCGTTTCAAAAGATATTCTATTTAACAAGATACTCGACTCCGCTGATTTTCAATGGAGACTTCCGCAAAGCATTGTGGTATATAGAGAGTTAGGTAAAAAAAATTCTATGGAGAATTAATGCAGGCATACGAAATGTTGCTGTTTTTTATTTAGGGTTTATTTGCTTAGAAAATACTAACCAGAGCTGTCAGTATAGGAATGTAATATAAAGAGAATGTGTGTGTGTATGTATATATGGTTTAAACGTTTAAACGCTGACATTGTAAAGAGTTTAAACGTTCATAAAAATTTACCAAAAGCACATCCCTATTTTTTAACTTCTTTAAATACAATGAATATGCATGCATTTGTTGCAGGCCAAATCTTGGCAATCCAACACTATATACTATACTATACTATATATAGTCAATTATCATTAAAACCAACAGTCCTGGTTAAAGCCCCTGGCAAGTCGACTATTGTAAATCTCACATAATACGAATTCACTTAACGTGAATTTCCCAAATTATTTTACTATCGTATTTTCAGTAAAATGCACAGTACTTTTCACTGTACTGTAATTGAAATTTGATTTCAGTGTTACAGTATGCATTTGGCTTAGGCTCGTAATAAGAATTAGCTATAAGACAATTTTTTTTGCTGCTCCCTTGAAATTTGTACACAGCTTAAGGGCTTTTGTCTGAAACGTACTGAAATAAAAAATAACTTTTCAAACCAATATAGCACATGCATTTTTATGTTTGTTTGTCTCTCATTATCAACTGAAATTTCTAGCCTTAAGGGAATTCTATATGCAGGCTGAAATTTAATTAACACATATATATATATATATATATATATATATATATATGTCAACGCTGCAGCGAGCTAGCATGGCTACACAGCTCCGTGCACTGGTTTCGGACACGGTCAAAAACAAACGGGTCGGACCGAACCTGCGGATTCTGGACACGTCCTGGTACCTCCCGAAGCTGAAACGGCAACCCAAGAAGGAATTTCGGGAGCGGCACATCCCGGGGGCGTTGCTTTTCGACATAGACAAGTGTTCTGATAACACGTCCCCCTTCGATCACATGATGCCGAGCGAGAGCGAGTCGGGAGTTCGTGGGCAACCGGCATTGGAAACCGAACCCACGTTGTGGACGCCAGCGACTTCGGGAGTTTCTCCGCCCACCGCGTCTTGTGCATGTTCCGGGCGTTCGGGCACGGTTCGCTCTCGGTACTGGACGGCGGGTTGAAGGCTTGGGTCCGGGAAGGTTACCCGCTGACCGGGGAGTACACCAAACGCGAACCGGTCGTGTTCAGGGCGAAACTTGACCGCTCCCGGGTGAAAAGTTACCAGGACGTGCTGCAGAATTTAGAGAGCAAATGGTTTCAGCTCGTGGACACGAGACCCGAGGGTCGGTTTAGAGAAATCGAACCTGAACCGTGTGACAGTACGTATTTCTGTCGTGTTTTTTTTTTCAGAACAGTAACTACGTAACACCAAAAAGAATCAGCTATTGTATTTTGATTTAATTCCAAATGGTATTTTGACTATTAAAAAGGCAGCGAGAATATTATTACGGAGGTAAATGTCTGTGGCTAGCTTTGAAAATGTAATCGTGAATGGACTTTTAGATAAAAAGTTTTGTCAGAGACCTTTGTAACAGAAAGGTAATAATCTCGTTGGTCTTCTCGATAAAGTTAGGGCTTGTGTTTTTCATGTTTTGTTAATTTTGTATTTTTCGGTGCTTATTTTTAGCTATTTTTGAGTTTTATGTAAATCGTTTTTTTCTGGGGTTTCGTTTTTTTTTATCTACTGTATGAAATTAGTGTTTTCGGTTTTCAAAATGCTTGAGCGTTTGTTTTTTGTTTGTTTTTTTTTCTATCAAAATATGTATACGTGTTTGACAATTCTAAATTGGGGAGAAAGCAGTACAAATAATTGGCGACTACTAAATAAAAATTTTTAAAAAAATCTGCAACAGTATAAGAGCTGAAACCAATTAAAAAATAAAAATAAAAAAGGTCCAATGAAGCTAATTATCAGGGTGTAAGTCATTGTATTTATCTTGCTCTTAATTGTATTAATACTTGCACTGTGATTCTTGAAATGTATTTTTGTTTACGACTGTAAGTCGCCCTGGATAAGGGCGTCTGCTAAGAAATAAATAAAATAAAAGCGGTGAGCTGAGCATAATAAAATAATTGGCCATTCGAAATCGGGAGAAAAAAATAATAAAAAATAATTGGCAATTTAAAAAATAAATAAATAAATAAATAAAGCCAATATGTTATCTTTTTTGACCTGAAAAAAGAAACAAGGACCAGTGGTCACAAATGGAGATTAGATAAAGGGGCATTCAGAACAGAAAATAGGAGGCACTTTTTTACACAGAGAATTGTGAGGGTCTGGAACCAACTCCCCAGTAATGTTGTTGAAGCTGACACCCTGGGATCCTTCAAGAAGCTGCTTGATGAGATTCTGGGATCAATAAGCTACTAACAACCAAACGAGCAAGATGGGCTGAATGGCCTCCTCTCATTTGTAAACTTTCTTATGTTCTTATGGTCTTATGTGTTATTGGGATGCTTTTATTGGGACGTTCTGAGCTGGGGGGGGGGGAGTTTAAAAATGATCCCTTGAGTTGCACTACACAATGTTTTTTTTGTATATTTGTTTTGTTTTCCTAGTTCTATTATTTTCTACTTGGAAATAGCTCTACTTTTTGTTACCGAGATGCAGTTACTGGCCAATAGTGGTTCCTTTGTAAATGTTGAGACTGACTAAACATTTTAAAGGTGCACATATTTATCGATGGGTCATTGCTGGTTTCAAAGAACCTGATTAGCACTAATCTCTGACCTGTTAATCCAAGATTAGCAGTAATTGTAGCCTGTGAACCCAGCCTACAGTATATAGTTTTAAAATGTAATTAACTCCAAAAGGTTGTAACATCTAGTGCTCCACATAGTTTGCCCTTCAGAAACAATTTAAAGTAATTACCAGATATGTATATAGAACCTTTTATCCACAAATGGCATATGAAAATGTAGTTATTGTCTCTGTGGCTGTATCTGATAAATGGGACTTCCTAATTCATTTTTTGTTCTGTACTCTTTTTTTTCCTGCTGACATTCAAAGGTCATGTTATTCTTTTAAAGGCAGGTATTGTTGTCACAGTTGTGCAGCTGACTGTATTTATTTTCCTCTCATAGGGAGTGAATGATGAAGACATCAGACGTCTCACCCTTATCTAAATATAAATCATACATTTCTAGTGCGTACTGGGACCGTGCCTGTGCTGTAAGTAATGGTAGCTTTGGCTGGGTAGTAAAACCTTTGGGAGAGGACAAGTCATGCTGCAATGAGCACGTCAAGAAGCAAGTTTAAGGCCTTGTTTTCATTGGGCTCCTGTAATGCTGAAGGATTCCTTGCCATAAATTCTGAGAATTCACTGAGAGAAGATGGCTTCCACGGTTCACTACGCTTGCAAATCATGTGGCTGTCAAGCATCACATTTTGCATGAAATGGGATTTGAGGTTAGTTAATCTTGATGGAGAACACCACCAGGTAGAGTAATAATGAACACATAAAAGAACATCCAAAACCAGGCCACAGGTTCATTCTTTTCTTTGAAAGATGTGAGAGCTTGTATTAAGAAAAGTTCCCTCATAATAAAATATTGTTACTGTACCTCATGGAGGTATGTGACTTTTATTGTACCTTGGTATACTCAAAGTAGATCAATCATGTACTGTACTTCTGCACTTGACCCAGTAGGAATTTATAATTGCCAAAACTCCACTTGCATGCTCTTAAAATTGTATTTTTTGGTGGAAAGTCTATACAGTAAAACCTCAATTATCCAAACTTACTGGGATTAGGGGTTGTCCGTATAATCAAATCGTTCATCTAATTTTTTGAAATTGCTTTCCCAATCAAGAAACAACAGAAATGCATCACACAATCTCTTTAACTTTAAATACATTGCATACAGTACTGCACTGTACTATAAATACCACAGAAGACAGAAGAGTACTGCACACAACAAAACAGGATAATCAAGGTTTTACAGTATAGAAGGCTATCTGGTCCAGTGGTTAAAGAAACAGGCTTGTAACCAGGAGGTCTCCGGTTCAAATCCCACCTTAGCCACTGACTCATTGTGTGACCCTGAGCAAGTCACTTAACCTCCTTGTGCTCCGTCTTTCGGGTGAGATGTAGTTGTAAGTGACTCTGCAGCTGATGCATAGTTCACACACCCTAGTCTCTGTAAGTCGCCTTGGATAAAGGCGTCTGCTAAATAAACAAATAATAATAATATAATATATTCTCTTAATTTGGATAATATGTACAAATCAGATCATTTGCTGATCTGATTTCAAATCTCTTAAAAACTGCAACGAGAACTGCAGACAAAAGTCATAAAGTATGAGTAAAAACAGGTAACAGTTTTCCAAGTCACACCATTCTGCCAGTAACTCAGTCAATGTGTCTTACTTGGTTGCTAAAAGACATTTTGTTTCTTCCTTTTTTTTTACCAATAGCTGGTGTTATTGTGTTGCTGCCAGCTGCTTCCACTGTCACAGCAGACATCTCACATTGTTTTAATGAACATCTAAGACATGCGCCTCACAAGATGTACCCTATAAATATTTTCTTTGCCTAATTGGCATATTGTATGCCCCTCACAAATGTTATTAAAAAAATAAAATAAAACATAGTGTATTTCTGCCAGCTAAATCATTATTCACAGAACATTGGGTAACAAATATTGTTCTGAGTTTCATTTAACTACCCACAGTGCTAATGAGAGTCCATACCAAATTTCACCATAATTACAAGAGCAACTGCAAGTTTTCTAGATATATCTTAAAAAAGGTAAATGTGACTGGGTTGCAGAATTAAAACACCAATATCTCAAACATGATTAGTCACTTCAGTGTTGAGTATTGCTGTTTATTGTACTGGACAGGATGCATACAGGACCAAAAAGAAACCTTTACACTCTGTTGAATGATGCACTCTCTTATCCAGACATTTGAGCTGCGCAAATGATGGCAGCAGACTAAGTTCAGCCTCTTCTGCTTCACTCACTGATATTTCTGGCTGACAACAGTAGAGAAACTGGAGCTATCTCTTCTTTAATCAAAGCTCCACAGTTCTCTCCTACGGCGCTAACCCATTCCCCAAGAGATATCATAATCTACTCTGTAATGTGATCTTAATCATTTAAATGTCACACTGGAATAAGCCTGTCTTCAACACTGATAAAAGTAGAAGTCGCATTAAATAAATGGTCTGGGTTCTATGTCTTCGAGAGGCTAAAAAACACTTGCTTAATATCTCTATTGTTTTGATGAAATACTGGCGATTACAATGTTTTATCATACATATGACTCAACATTTTCTTTGTTCTCTTAATTTACACAGTAAAAGGACTTGCAATAAATCACATGGACCATGAGTGGCATGAAGAGCACAGTTTGTGCTTTCCTCCACCAATCATTATGGAAGTCGGGTCAAATCACGGAAAAGATTTGGGTCAAAATGTAAAATGAATCCCTAGAGGGTGTTAGATGTAACTAAAGGCTTAGTTAACAAAGTTTTTTTTTTTTTACTTCAAATCAGCATTTGCATGTTTTTGTTTAGTAACAAAGAAACAGTTTTACAACATTTTGCCCTAATACTTGTGAGTTCCTGTACAGTTTCTAATTTCAGCAGCAAATTATGAATAGAAGCATGCAATACCCCAATTCATCATATACACATACAGTCATTGTTTTGTAAATCATTACTGGAAATGTAATTTATAATTGTGTGATCAATTTCTCATTTGAGGGAAAATAATCAAGTTTAATAATTGGGCATTTATATGATCATGAGCACAAGAACATTTTAATGCAATGTGAATTCAGGTTTCTGGAATATATTAGTGAAAAGAAAGACTGTATACTGTACAGGGATACTGTAATTCTATACACGACACATACAAGCAAGACATAAGAATAACCAGTAGTCTGTGCTGTTGTACCAGAAATCCTTACTGCTACAGCTGACCCACTTTAATTCATGAGATAAATTATGTCTGCATACTCTGCTGCTAAGTCTTAGTAACAGTATTAGGCTCATTTATTTGACAACAGATTTATATCAGCTGCAGTTCAAGATGCATAGTTTTACACTATCAATATAAAAGCTGCTCTTTTTTTATATGATTTGAAAGTGAATTTAATTTTTTAATCATTTTGTTTTAATCAGCATCACCCGTTGAGAGCAATACATGATTTTACTGCACATTAGTCTTGTAGTTTTGAAAAGCAGAATTATTTTATCTGCTGTCTCACCCCAACATACCAGGTACAATTATTTGACATTCCACACCTTCACAGATTCCAAGGCCACTGGATGGTGGATGCAATATTATTCCTAAACACCTGGGGAACTGCTTTAATATAAGACCTGGCTTAGAATTTATTTGGGCCTGAGGTAGCTGAATCTTTCCAAGTGTATTGATCAATGCAGGTGCCAAAACCATAATAATTATTTAACTTGACAAAAGAAAACACTTTGGATTTAGACTCCACTCTCAATCTTACTGACCTGGAAGTATTGTTATTGTTTTGTTTTTTTATTTTTTATTTGTACTTATGTATTTATTTTTGGGGGGAGTGGGTTGGAATTCTTGGGTTTGCTGTGTTTAATTTAAGCAACACCAGAATGCCAGAAACGGAGGCGATTTTGACAGAAATCATTATTTACAATCCCAAAATGTTACTTCCAGAAGTGAAAAATGATGTTACTTCTGCTGCCAGAACTTTATTGCATTTTTATCAATCTAGTGCTTGACCTAGTTTTAAAACAAGGCAGCACAAACTGTATGGAAACAATAGAACATACAGTATTTGCATCAAACTCATAAATATTTAAAGACTAGAAAACAGTTTTACTTGTTGAGAAAAAATAAGTCTATAAGCCAGTAAAGGAGAGTGATTATGCCACACAATTTTGCAAGTAACATTCTTTTTTAACTTTGGAAAATAATTTAGCCTTCTCTTGGATACATAATGACTATGACTATGACTATTATTATTATTATTATTATTATTATTATTATTATTATTATTATTATTATTATAGAAATATTGCATTTACAGTGCTCAGGCAAATACAACAATTTGTTGTGTAAACCTCACAGTTCAAAAACACTAGCAACACCACTGAAAGAACCTTTTTGACAATCATCAGGTACATTCTTTAAATCTCCCTAAATCCAAGGATTAAAGCCTGTTTTAGAGTTCAAACAGTGATTGCTGTTTTAGTTTAGTGCTTATTGGAAGAGATGCAGCATCAAGCCCATGTGCCCCAGAAAAAACTTCAATTAAAATATATTTAACAATGAAATGTAGCTAAGTCCTGAATTACTAGCTACTTTTCCTAGAAAAAATAATAAACTCTTAAAAAATGTTGAAGGTAAATTGGGATTGGATAAATAGATTATTTAGGTTCCTTTTTTAAAATCTCTTGGATGTTTGCACTACATTGCACAGTACAGAAGCTGAAATAGCTGCAAGCAATCTCTGCCTTGTGACAAAACCACAAAGCAGTTATGAAGAAAGCTAGGCTGTTTCCAAAACTAATGGGTAAACCAGGGTCACAGCTATAAAGTTGTGTGCTTTTAGAATACCAATTCCCAAATGTCCCTTCACTTTCACGTAGCATCAAGACATGCAGCTGGAAGTTTGGCTTCATGGGTTCTCAAGAACAACAAGCTACCTCCTGCAGTTACAAATTAAACGCTAAAGCATGTAAAGGTTGAGGTATGATTTAGAACCGATTTCATTCTACTGTAGCACCTCAAAAAGCACTTTGGTTATATTGGTATACTCATTTTCAGTGTTCAGTGGGGCACCAGTGTTTTTTGTTTGTTTGATTTTTAATATGTACTGTAGCAACTGTGCTTTTTTATGCTGAGAGGGTTTTTTATGGACCATGCCCTGTAATATACTTAAACAAATAAACTGTCGCAAGAAAATGTCTCCGACAGATGCACCCTGGAATAAAGCCGACAAAGTTGCCATGCCCCTGGCGGAATGGGAAGTGAGCTTTTCTGGAGGGGACAAGTTGGCCAGCTCATAGGCAGTCCTGACTCTGTCTGCTATCCACTTAGACAAGGCTTGTCCATGGGACTTCGCCCCACAGTAGACAAAAAATTGGACTGCCTCCAACTTTTCGTCCTGTCAAAATAGTACGGCAGGGCTCGCACTGGGCAGAGCTTATGGAGTTGCCGCTCTCCGTTAGACTGGAAAGTAGGTGGATGGAAAGCCTCCAATTCCACAGATGACATGGAATGCCGACATCAAGTTCGGCAAAAAGACAGCATTGTTACAGAGCGTAACCTTTGTCCTGGCCTCTGTAAAAAAAATAAAGCAGGCTTTCGCTATCAGGAATGCCTGCATCTCACTCACCCACTTTGTGGAGGTGATAGCGAACAAGAAAGCCGCTTTGAATGATAAAAAATTCAGCTCAGCTGAATGCAATGGCTCAAATGGAGACTTCATGAGTGCATTACGCACCACATTTAGCCTCCAGCGAGCAACAGTCCTTCATAGGTGTCCGAAGCCGCCAAGTCCCTATCAAAAATTGCCCCGCCAGGAAGTGAGCTCCTGGGGAGACGAGTCAATCTTGACATAGCAAGCTGAAATTGCTGCAAGACTGTGTCACAAGCTCTGCGAGCAGCTTTGGCATACATTTTCAGGATTCAGGTCTTTTAGAGGTAAATACCCATTCGGTAGTGGTTACATTTCATACTTGAATGGGAAATGATTTTCTTTTCTTTCTAATTGTTTTAATGTTCTGTATCTGTTTCTGATTATCTTGTAATAGTTGTGATTCTGTTTTATCTGCCACTTCCTTGACCAGGTCTGCCCTGCAAACAAAATCAAGGTTGTAGGATATATATAAATTATCCCAATCTAAATTATTCTGCTTAAATTATTACTTGTACTGTGATACTTGACACGTATTTGCTTACGACTGTAAGTCGCCCTGGATAAGGGCGTCTGCTAAGAAATAAATAATAATATATACATATAAGATTAAGATTTTAGCTGGCCCATGCAGCAGTTACTTTGTTACTATGTAATTTTGGATTGAAAAAACAAAGATTTGTCCAAGGGACTTGTCTGAGGGGCATAATCAGGCACAGCAGACGTTGTAAATCGCTTGTGAAATCAGTAAAACAAACAATACAGTCCGGAGATTTTGGGTCCAGGTCTGGATGACAGACCATCAAACATGATAAATAAATGCTATAAATCCTAGCCCACTGCAATCTGTTTTGCCAGTTACAAGATGTTAAAAATAAATACATTGTTGTAATTTAAGTTACTTGTTAGTTTTCTGTTGTCGGTTGTGTGTGTCCATTCGCTACCCTGTTCTTGTGTTTACTCTTTTCAAACCTGTGCCCCATCTTCAAAATCGTTCAGGAGAACATGACAATGAGGCCACTCCCTTAATTTGTGTCCAACATCTTTCGATAGCGCCGGCATAAAAACTTGGGGCTAAACATGGTCCCAAAATGTGCATGTTTGCGCCCACCTCGCACCCCATAATCAGGCCTTGGTGTTAGTGCCTTGCCCTGTGATTAAAATTGGGCCCTTTGTGTATAACTGTGGTGTTGTGGCCGCGCCCTTGTGCGTAGTTTGTGTTATATGTTGCATGTTGCATGTGTTAATGTTGGTGTATAGCGATTGGTACACGGGATATAAACGGGTGTGTGTTTCACGTGTGTTTAAGATGTAATTGTATTTAGGCATGGGATTGCACATCACTGCACGTGCATTTAAAGTATTTAATATGTGAGCACGAGGTTGCACGTAATTAATTCACGTGCTGGGATTCAAGTGAATAATTAATTAGTAATTGAATCCCAGCACAACAGTATATATAGATGCACGTTTGACTCACTCGGGGTTGGGTGTTCGGTGAGTGGAGAACGGGTGTGGAGAAGGAGAGACAATAAAATAAATAGTAAAAAGAATAATAACTGTAGAAACTCACCGTGTTCGTTTGTCTCCGTGCACTGTTTGTTAGTGTCTGTCCGTTTTGTTTACCTGTTTATTTTGGCGAAAGTGCCGTGTGATGTTTTTGTGTTCTTTTATTTTGTTTATTAAATGCTGAGCACAACCAAGTGCTCAGCTTCACCAAAACCTCACTGTCTGTTGTGTATTACTTCCTGTTTCTGGTCTGACGTCACCCACTGCTGCCGTCTTTGTGACACGTGGTGTCATCGTGGGATTACCAGCGCCTCCAAGACTCAGACCAGAGCAGGAGTACCGTGTGTTTTTGGAGAAGAAAAAAAAAAAAATGGATTTTTTGGAGAAATGGAGGAGGAAAGGCGCTAGAGAGGAAGCAACAGCAGCACCCATCCTGCAGCCCAGTGTCAGAGGAGGTGATCGACTGGCTGCTGGATCAGGAGAAGCAAGGGGGCCCAGAGTAACATCAGCGCAGCAGTTGCAGGCGGTGTTAAAAGGTGCCCTGCACCGCTACTAACAAGGCTGTTGTCCTCTCTAGCGCCCAAGGGGAGGAGCCCGAACGTCCCTACGCCTGAGTGGGAGGAGCCCGAACGTCCCTACGCCTGAGTGGGAGGAGCCCGAGCGTCCCTACGCCTGAGTGGGAGGAGCCCGAACGTCCCTACGCCTGAGTGGGAGGAGCCCGAACGTCCCTACGCCTGAGTGGGAGGAGCCCGAACGTCCCACGCCTGAGTGGGGGAGCCCGAGCGTCCTACGCCTGAGTGGGGGAGTCGAGCGTCCTATGCCTGAGTGGGGGAGTCGGTGCGTCCACAGCCCAAAAGGGAGGAGTCGGTGCGTCCACAGCCCAAAGGGAGGAGTCGGTGCGTCCACAGCCCAAAAGGGAGGAGTCGGTGCGTCCACAGCCCAAAGGGAGGAGTCGGTGCGTCCACAGCCCAAAAGGGAGGAGTCGGTGCGTCCACAGCCCAAAAGGGAGGAGTCGGTGCGTCCACAGCCCAAAGAGAGGGAAGTCGGGGCTTCAACAGCCCTAGGACCCAAGCTGCCAGCAGAGGGAGAATGCCTGCTGTCCCCATGTCCACCAGCAGAGGAAGAATGCCTGCTGTCCCGTGTCCACCATCAGAGGAAGAATGCCTGCTGTCCCGTGTCCCCAGCAGAGGGTGAATGCCTGCTGGGTTCCCATCCACCAGCAGAGTGTGAGCGTCTGCTGGTATCACTTCCCCACCGTCACCACCGGAGGAGAGGAACAGGAGCTGCCTCTGCCTCCACCACAGTCCCCTGCAGGAGCGGGAGAGCCGCACCAGTCCCCTGCAAGAGAGGCGGAGCCGCACCAGTCCCCTGCAACAGTAGGAGACCACACGCTGCTCGCACCTCCATCGCCAGGAGACTACACGCTGCTCGCACCGCCATCGCCAGGAGACTACACGCTGCTCCCACCTCCACCACTTCCTCCACTAGGAGCAGAGGAGCAGGAGCTGCCTCTGCCTCCACCACCTCAACCGCTTCCACCAGGAGCAGAGCAGCAGGAGCTGCCTCTGCCTCCTCCACCAGCAGAGGGTGAGTACCTGCTGGTTCCGCCTTCTTTGTCGTGGGAGGACTGCTTGCCCCTCCCACCTCCACCAGCAGAGGGTGAATACCTGCTGGTTCCGACACCACTAGGAGCAGAGCAGCAGGAGCTGCCTCTGCCTCCACCACCTCAATTGCTTCTACCAGGAGCAGAGCAGCAGGAGCTGCCTCTGCCTCCTCCACCAGCAGAGGGTGAGTACCTGCTGGTTCCGCCTTCTTTGTCGTGGGAGGACTGCTTGCCCCTCCCACCTCCACCAACAGAGGGTGAATACCTGCTGGTTCCGCCACTGCCCGGAGCAGAGGAGCAGGAGCTGTCTCCGCTTCCCGCACCTCCACCACAGGGAGTATGGTGGCGGAGCCCCAGAAGGGAGCTACCGGCTACGAAGAAAGGGGAGAGGTCAGGAGACCAGCATCCCCAGCAGCAGTTTCGCTGCAGGAGTGGACCAGCATGCTGTCAGCCGTGCCACTACCGGCAGGGGTGCTGACAGCATTGCCAGCCATGGGCCCACTGAAGCCTCCCTTCCCAGCCCGAGACTTTGTCCTGGACTGCTGGGTTTTAAGGGGAGGTGGCCGTTGAGGCCATGTGTGCTGCGCACAAGGGGGTATATGTGGCGATGTGGCCGCGCCCTTGTGCGTAGTTTGTGTTATATGTTGCATGTTGCATGTGTTAATGTTGGTGTATAGCGATTGG
The DNA here is from genome assembly GCA_030684275.1 of Acipenser oxyrinchus oxyrinchus. NCBI lineage: Eukaryota > Metazoa > Chordata > Actinopteri > Acipenseriformes > Acipenseridae > Acipenser > Acipenser oxyrinchus. The sequence continues at coordinate 38,093,950 of CM060247.1, read as the reverse complement.
TACACGGGATATAAACGGGTGTGTGTTTCACGTGTGTTTAAGATGTAATTGTATTTAGGCACGGGATTGCACATCACTGCACGTGCATTTAAAGTATTTAATATGTGAGCACGAGGTTGCACGTAATTAATTCACGTGCTGGGATTCAAGTGAATAATTAATTAGTAATTGAATCCCAGCACAACAGTATATATAGATGCACGTTTGACTCACTCGGGGTTGGGTGTTCGGTGAGTGGAGAACGGGTGTGGAGAAGGAGAGACAATAAAATAAATAGTAAAAAGAATAATAACTGTAGAAACTCACCGTGTTTGTTTGTCTCCGTGCACTGTTTGTTAGTGTCTGTCCGTTTTGTTTACCTGTTTATTTTGGCGAAAGTGCCGTGTGATGTTTTTGTGTTCTTTTATTTTGTTTATTAAATGCTGAGCACAACCAAGTGCTCAGCTTCACCAAAACCTCACTGTCTGTTGTGTATTACTTCCTGTTTCTGGTCTGACGTCACCCACTGCTGCCGTCTTTGTGACAATAACCTTTGGTTTTTAAAATATGTTTGTAAAATTTTCAATGATGCATTCTTGTTTTCCAACAATTATTTACTTCAGCAATTTATCTCCGCCCCCCCTCCCCCCATTTAGATTGAGACTCTCGATAGAACTGTACACCTTCTCTAAGAACCAGCTTCAAACACAGTTTAGCCTTATACATCTACAGCGCAGGCTAAAAATCTGTTATTCTCCACAAGGGGGATATATTGTACATAAATCAATAATCAATAATGTAATTTAGGAAAATCATTACGAATCGATACAAAATGAAGCACACATGGGTCAACAAAGAAATTCTACATTAACCAACCATCCATTTTACTTTGGAAAATGTCCTGTACCTTTATGAACCAATGGGGACATATTATACCTACTGGAAACTACAGAACAAAATACACCCTTTCCTTATACATTATTTAGAAGTACAGTCTGCACCACCTAATCGGGATACTGATAATCAGGATTTCTGCTTAAATGGGATATAACTCTGGGAGACGGTTCTTCCCAATGTTATTTATGTCGTTTAATCAGGATATCACTTTGTTTAATTGGGATACAGTATTTTCCAATGATGAACGGAGACAGGTTTGCTTGGCAGGCTGCTGTTGCAAGGAAGGTTGAAGTGTCAACATTGCAGATGCTTCACCTTGTGATAAGATGTGATTTCATTCTTTTTCATTTCATGTAGAAATAAAAACAGTGTTTAATTTTGTTTAGAAATAAAAAATGACTCATTTTCAATCATGTATTTAACATTTAATCATAATGTGTTGTGATTTTAATTATTTTTCTTTTCATTTAGAAACAAAAAAGTGTGACTAAAATCATCTCAGTGCCTCTCGTTTAATTGGGACAGCCGCTTATTCTGGATATTTTTACTTCTCCCGAGACGTCCCGATAAAGCGACGCCGACTGTACCTACAGTATCTGTAATTGGGGTGTTGTATTTTTGAAAGGAATGCTGACAAGAATACTTTGAATATCCTTTCATGCTTAAGACCCACATGGTGACAAACCCTACCTTAGTGTGTGACAGACTCCTATATTGAGAAGAAAACTGATGAATCCACATATCCACATATCATTGCCCAATTATGTAAAAGCACAGCCAGGTAAGGTCAGTGGTGATGCTGTTGCCTCATCTAATTCTGCCTTTGTGATCTAAAAAAAATTGATAGCGTGGGAGGCATTACCTCCTACAGCGAACTACTGACAGTTACCAACCAGGCTAAGAAAAATATAACCACAGAAACATGTTAAAAAGGCACATTAACATACGATTAACATAATAGGGTTTTTATAGTAATTTTCTAACGCCTAATTAGATTTTAAAAACATGCATGATCAATTATTGCACTCAAAAATCACCGTTTATGACTACTGTTTTCTTAGGCATCAACCAAACAGTTTATAGATCAACAAAATTGTGTGTCTTTTTTATTGATCCATGGCATGAGGGATATAGCTCACCTATCACTATTATAATAGCTGAACTTAAAGGTAAATTTCAGCTATAATAATAATTATAAGAGCAGCCGATTGCTAAATAACGCAGTATTCCGTTAACTCCCACCCTGGTCTATTTATATTTTTCTTAAATGTAGAATTCAGTCCTTGTTTCTTCTGACAATGTATGACACGCTCATTAACAGTCAGTTTCAATTCTATCACAATACAATTCTGACAGACAGGTTTGAACATTGGTTCATTCCTTCTTCTTTTCACACATTGCTGTGGAACAACCATCCAAGAGATATGGAGAAATGTGTACAGCTGGTAATTGAGGGAGATCTTCAGACTGTCTCCAAATTGAAAGGGACTGTCAGAAAGTTATCTTAATTGAGAGTTCATCTTCATATGGAGATGGGCACAGCAATCTATTTTACTGTAATTTAATCCATTGGTAGTCAGGGCTTGCATTCTAACCAATGCCTGTGTTTTATTCAAACTTCACTGACCGTTGCGATTGCACTTGTCCCCGGTGTTGTTGAAATGTCCTTGTATATCCCTGGTTAATATGGGTGAAAGACATTGAGGTGGATGATTATTGACTGTGTTTACCACAACTGTTTTTTTTAAAATCTCTTCCCATAATGCACTATTTTGTCACACCATTTTTTTATGATAAAAAGTGGAACAACCAGAAGGGGTTCCTAACCATTTTGGCTTGATAAACAGCATACTATACTGTTCCCAAGGTCATATAGTAGGGGCAACTCAAAATGCATCATACTGTGACAACAACACAAAGGAATCACATTCCAAAAGCCAGACTTGTCTTAACATGGGCTTGACAGAAATTATTAAAAATATTTGTGCAGTTATAATAACATTTAAAGAATCACTGTTCCCTGACATTTTAAAATCTATAAAAGTAATTATGTGCAGATCTAGTTTTACCTTTATTATTCTCCATACAAATATAGCAATAAGGTTTTTGCTTTCTTTCATGTAACTCTTTTACACTTATGAACAGGAATCAATCAGCATCTTGACATGTAATCGACCAGACATAAAGCCCTAATAAACTTTCAATTGTGTCTTACCTTTATGTTGTTTGAAGTGTTAGCAGTGGGACAGTTCAATAAAAAGTAAAACCTATTTTTTTATTCCTTAACATGTTTATGGAGTTGAAGGATCAGTGGTATACAGATATTTTCTGAATATTTTACAGTATAGCTGCATTGTATTTCATTAAAGCCCATTGACCGTTACCAGCACTGTCAGTGCTAGTTATGTATTTGACATACATGAGCTTCTAAATCACAATTTACAATGAGACACAAAAAAAAAACACCACAAAAACAAAAAACAATCAACTAACATACATTCAGTTATTCATGTGCGTTGGTCTCCTACAAATCTATTCTCAAGGGACACATATATCAAGGCAGGATTGTGCAGAAGACACAGCCTTCCCCTCCCCTACACCCTCCCAACAATACAAATCAAAATAATATACCCTTTTAAAAAGATAAAGGTATTCCCAGTGCTGAAACTAAAGAGCATCTGCCATTCAAACAAGGTTGCATTCAAAGTAAATTCAAGTAGTTTGTTTTATCATAAGGGCCATCAGGGGCTAATAGCAGGTGCCTAGGGAGGCTATTGTGGCCCTGGGTCCCTAGACTGGTGGATTGCTCTTTTGTAGAAAAGCTTCCTTTCTCTATTTAATGACAGAGACTGAGTGGCAGATTCTTACAGTACACTGGTGATGCTTTATCCATTGTCAGTGAGATAGTATAAATCATAATGAAACCCAAGCCTTAAGTAATTGCTATTTCAGATTGCCACTGTACAGAGGCTATGGGGGAGATTTAAGTGTATGAAGTATTTGGGAAATCACCATCTCTTCTTGGATTGATAAAAGAACACAAATAGCCTCAGCAAAAAAAAAAAAAAAAAAACTATTGATCTTCTTCTGCTTATAATTTAAGTACTAGAAAATATGAGAGTGCACAGTATCATACTTGCAAAATACATCCATCTATCCATATCTTTTAGACAAATCAGCAATATGAAGACATTGTGAGAAACTAGGAAAGATGATCCTGATTGCTAATGGTGCTTAAAATTCTTAAAGGCACTTCCTTCCCATGTATTGACTTTTGTTACCCTTTTATGAATCAATATCACTTTTTGTTACTATACAAAACTTGCAAGAGCAACATATAATTACAAAAGGCAAACTCAATATCTAAGATGGACTGCACATATTATTTGTAAACAACACAGACATTTTCATTATCCCTAATGGGGATGTAAGCATGCAGTCAGCAAAAAAAAAAACCTCTGATGATACAAACCCTAAAATGGCTCCATCAGCGACAATGTTGCATTCCATTTTGCCAATTGACAGTTCAACAGTGATACTGAAGCCAGATAGCCACAGTAATTGTTATGAAAATCAATTCAGCCCCCTTGAGGTGAACAGTCTTGATGACCCATATTACTTCCAAAAAATAAGATTTTCAACTCTTAAGTGGTAAGTGCTTTAAAAGCAAACCATGCCATCCAACCATGCGTATTGCTTTTTTGACCTTTCTGCTCCCTCCTATCTCCAGACATCATTTCTCACTACACCCCCTCTCGACCCCTCCGCTCCTCCACTACGCTCCCCCACTTCCAGAGCCCGCTCCTTCTCCACCTTTGCCCCTCAGTGGTGGAACAACCTACCCACGGATATCAGGACTGCTCAGTCCTTGACCACCTTCCGGTGCCTCCTCAAGACACACCTGTTCAGACAGCATCTGTAAACCTCATCATAACTCTTGATTATACTTGACTACATGGACTGAACTTGCACTGAACTATTCCATACCTTGCCATACTCTACTACTGTTCTTAATTATAACTACTTCCTGTATCTTGTACTTGATTTTAGTCTTATAGGTATCCGTATTCACGTTTCTTGTAATTGCACTCATTTGAACTCATTCTCATCCATTTATCGTACTTACTATGTGCTCTTACTGGATTTCACTCGTATACGCAAATATTTTTAATATAACTTAACTGTTCTTAGTCGAACTCACTCTTACATGTAATTATGTACTGTGTTCTTTATTTTTCTCTTATTTGAATTTGATCTTTTTTGCTACTGGTTTTGTTGCACTTTACAACTGCTCTTATCTGTAATATGTCACTCTGTAATGTGATATTCTATAATGTGTTATTTTATTAAGTGATAATTTGTAATGTGATACTTTGTACTGTGATATTTTCTAACAATTTTAAGTCACCCTGGATAAGGGCGCCTGCTAAGAAATAACTAACTAATTAATAATAATAATAATAATAATAATAATAATAATAATAATAATAATAATAATAATAATAATAATAATAAATGACATCCAGAAGGCAACCTAAGTAAGTGTTGATTGTTCCATAGTAGGTGCCAAAGTATATAAACATGTGGCTTTCTTGAAACAAATTTAGTTTTACAGCTTATATCGAGTGGAAAGAGAGTGAGAAGAAAGAAAACAGAGGAACTCTCCCCAGGCTACAGTTAGAAAACTGGAATAATAATTTAGTATTTCGCTGACCTATAGTTTTATATACCCGTGATCTAGCCAACATTACATATAGCTATGAGAGGGTACATCTGAATTCAAAACATACACCATGTAGTATTTGATCAATTCAATAAGTACAACTCAGACTGGTTGCAAGCATCATACACTGGTAAGGGGCAGTAAAAAACAAATACAATTACATTTGAAGCTACTTACTCCTTAAAGGAATGCTAACCAAGGTTTTAAAATCCAAATGATCACCTTTTTTATTATTACCCTTTTCATCTGTTGAATATGTTTTGGTTCTTTGCTTGAATTTTATAGTTCAAGTTGGGAATATACAAATATACTAAATGCTGCTTTCTGGCACCCATCACTTGAAATGATTAAAACAGTTAATTACACATTGTTGTTATTACTCACAGTGGCTAGAGGAATGCAATCCATATCACATTTTAAGCTTCATTTAAATATAACCTTCTCGGTTCCACAATTTAATTTATTTTCTGGGGTTGATTAACTAAGTTTGTAATTGTTCTAATAATGCCACGTAGGATAATTGTTTAACATTTTACACAACTTATCTATGAATATCTATTCCTAATTTATAATTCTATAACTATGTTAAGAGAGCACAATGGTACAGCAGTTAGTTAAATAAAACTTTGCTATGAAATTGAAGGTTTCAATACAGCTACATACCCAGTTAAAAAGATGAAGTGGTTGCATACATTATGTGCTTTGGAATGTCATTACTGTCAACTCAACACATTGATTTAGAAGTAAGAAATACTATGTAATGCATAAGCATAATTTAGGAATTGTAATCTTTATTAAATAATTAGAATTAACACCCACCCCTTGAGTTTATTCAGTGAATGATTTCGATATTATTTTTTCTATCTGTTTTCCTCTGGATACAATCACTTAAATGTGAGATTGGAGGTTGTATAGTATTTCATATAGTGTTGCAATTCAAAATTCTGAGAAAAAAATCTCTAAACACTAAAAATGCCTCAATATGAAACATCTGGGAAACTTCTATTTCTGCTCTTACAAACTGATGCCGCTGACATTGATAAATTCTAAGGCTGTCGAGTATCCAAAAGAGGTTCTTTTTCACAGAGCCCTGGACAGGAAACTGCAATATGAATAATGAACACCTAATAATAAGGTAACACAGGAGTGTGTCAAGATGTGTTAGATCCCAGCTCATGATTAAGGGTCATTACCGGTACACTAACTTGTATAAGCAATCTGCAAGAAGCCGTGGACAGCTCAGGTATTTTAAGAGATTATCTAGTTTCCACACAACAGTGTTGTGATGTTTAAGGCAATTTATCTAAAGCAAAGAACAATATTATAATAGTAATGCAATAAATACATCATTACATTTTAAAATATGCAAATAGCATAACTATATATATATATATATATATATATATATATATATATATATATATATATATATATATATATATATATACAGTACTGTGCAAAAGTTTTAGGCAGGTGTGAAAAATGCTGTAAAGTAAGAATGCTTTCAAAAATAGACATGTTAATAGATTATATTTATCAATTAACTAAATGCAAAGTGAGTAAACAGAAGAAAAATCTACATCAAATCAATATTTGGTGTGACCACCCTTTGCCTTCAAAACAGCATCAATTCTTCTAGGTACACTTGCACACAGTTTTTGAAGGAACTCGGCAGGTAGGTTGGCCCAAACATCTTGGAGAACTAACCACAGTTCTTCTGTGGATTTAGGCAGCCTCAGTTGCTTCTCTCTCTTCATGTAATCCCAGACAGACTCGATGATGTTGAGATCAGGGCTCTGTGGGGCCATACCATCACTTCCAGGACTCCTTGTTCTTCTTTACGCTGAAGATAGTTCTTAATGACTTTCGCTGTATGTTTGGGGTCGTTGTCATGCTGCAGAATAAATTTGGGGCCAATCAGATGCCTCCCTGATGGTATTGCATGATGGATAAGTATCTGCCTGTACTTCTCAGCATTGAGGAGACCATTAATTCTGACCAAATCCCCAACTCCATTTGCAGAAATGCAGCCCCAAACTTGCAAGGAACCTCCACCATGCTTCACTGTTGCCTGCAGACACTCATTCGTGTACGCTCTCCAGCCCTTCGGTGAACAAACTGCCTTCTGCTACAGCCAAATATTTCAAATTTTGACTCATCAGTCCAGAGCACCTGCTGCCATTTTTCTGCACCCCAGTTCCTGTGTTTTCGTGCATAGTTGAGTCGCTTGGCCTTGTTTCCACGTCAGAGGTATGGCTTTTTGGCCGCAAGTCTTCCATGAAGGCCACTTCTGACCAGACTTCTCCGTACAGTAGATGGGTGTACCAGGGTCCCACTGTTTTCTGCCAATTCTGCGCTGATGGCACTGCTGGACATCTTCCGATTGCGAAGGGAAGTAAGCATGATGTGTCTTTCATCTGCTGCAGTAAGTTTCCTTGGCCGACCACTGCGTCTACGGTCCTCAACGTTGCCCGTTTCTTTGTGCTTCATCAAAAGAGCTTGGACATCACATCTGGAAACCCCTGTCTGCCTTGAAATTTCTGCCTGGGAGAGACCTTGCTGATGCAGTATAACTACCTTGTGTCTTGTTGCTGTGCTCAGTCTTGCCATGGTGTATGACTTTGACAGTAAACTGTCTTCAGCAACCTCACCTTGTTAGCTGAGTTTGGCTGTTCCTCACCCAGTTTTATTCCTCCTACACAGCTGTTTCTGTTTCAGTTAATGATGTGTTTCAACCTACATATTGAATTGATGATCATTAGCACCTGTTTGGTATAATTGTTTAATCATACACCTGACTATATGCCTACAAAATCCCTGACTTTATGCAAGTGTACCTAGAAGAATTGATGCTGTTTTGAAGGCAAAGGGTGGTCACATCAAATATGGATTTGATTTAGATTTTTCTTCTGTTCACTCACTTTGCATTTAGTTAATTGATAAATATAATCTATTAACACGTCTATTTTTGAAAGCATTCTTACTTTACAGCATTTTTTCACACCTGCCTAAAACTTTTTCACAGTACTGTATATATATATATATATATATATATATATATATATATATATATATATATATATATATATATATATATATATATATAATTCCCCACTTATTTAAAATAAAGAAAGAAATAAAGAAACAGTTGGACACTTTTTAGTGTTACTTACTGTACATGTATGGATTTAACAAGACTGATCTTACAAAAATACTACTACAACTAATACAAAATGTCTCTTCCATTAAACCAAAAATAAAAACCAAGATTGCAGTACTTCATTTCTCAAAAGTGGTTGCTGCAAGACATTAAAATAAACGATCTGTCAGTACTGTAGCTCACTGCTGGGATGGAGGCTGTTCATTTTAATATTTACTAAATTCTGATTTGAGGGACAACTGCACTAATGAAATTAAAATAACACCACTATAAATAAGAATAATGGATGCTTCATTTGACAAGCACAAATGGATATATTATTATTATTATTATTATTATTATTATTATTATCATCACAAACCCCTAGGATTACAGATGGCTCTGCAGATTCATTAGCTAGATCTTAGCATACAAATGCAAAATGTGAAATGTTTGAAACAAATGTTGCTCTATAACAACAAAGGGTTCCTTTTCCTCTGAGCACCCATTTGGTTGTGGAAGCACTTCACAAAATATGGGAGCTATATTAAATGAACACGAGAAGCCACAGCAAGTACAAAATCAATAGTGACTTGCTCTTAAAGCTGTAAACGTTCAGGCGTTGATGCTCTTACAAGTATCAAGGGAAGTAATGTTAAAAATGTACAATGCATTAGTAAGACCTCATCTAGAATATTGTGTTCAGTTCTGGTTACCTCGCTACAAAAAGGATATTGCTTCTCTAGAAAGAGTGCAAAGAAGAGCTACCAGAATTATTCAGGGTTTAAAAGGCATGTCATATGCAGACAGGCTCAAAGAATTGAATCTATTCAGTCTTGAACAAAGAAGACTATGCGGCAATCTGATTCAGGCATTCAAAATTCTAAAAGGTATTGACAATGTTGACCCAGGGGACTTTTTCGACCTAAAAAAAGAAAAAAGGACCAGGGGTCACAAATGGAGATTCGATGAAGGGGCATTCAGAACAGAAAATAGGAGGTACTTTTTTACACAGAGAATTGTGAGGGTCTGGAACCAACTCCCCAGTAATGTTGTTGAAGCTGACACCCTGGGATCCTTCAAGAAGCTGCATGATGAGATTCTGGGATCAATAAGCTACTAACAACCAAACGAGCAAGATGGGCCAAATGGCCTCCTCTCGTTTGTAAACTTTCTTATGTTCTTAACAACCAAACAAGCAAGATGGGCCAAATGGCCTCCTCTCCTTGGTAAACTTTCTTATGTTCTTATAACATGGTATACTCACATTTTTATTTGTGTGAGTTTTTTTTTTTAAATTGAACCGCTTTTCAACTAGCACAACATATCCCGTATTTATTATACAGATTATTTATTTTGATCTTCAGACTTTATCTAATGTACTGTAACACCCTTAAAGAGCCAGTATCATAGTTTAACCATCATAGTGTAAAGTTATTCTGACTGGAATTTAGCTAAATACTTGAATAAGAAATATGTCTTACAAGTGCAGTGAAATATGATCAATTTACTAGCAATGCAGAATGTCTGGATGGAGCATTTTGCCCAAAAATGAGTTTCTTGAATGGTGACTGCCAAGAATGATCAATATTCAAAATAGTGTTGTCATTGACAGTCTTAAGCCAGAAACGTATTGAGGGTAACCTAGCCATATCCGTTCCACCTTGGTAGTGAGTAGATCATATTTGGGGTACCCCTGCACTTCTGAAACAAACTGCTTATTAAAATATTTTGGATATTTTTAAAGACAAGTATCTATTCTGTGATACCAAGATAGTTCATGACCAAATAGCCTATGTGAGGTTATCAGGAAACAGTCTTCCCCATCCTAGTTGTACTGCTTAGAAAATGGAAAACCTTGTGGGTACCATTATACTTGTAAAGATATCTTGGTCATTAAATTGTCAATTATCTAATCAGAGATACCAATGTATTCAGTAAGCAAGGTATCTGTACTGTATATTGGTACATTTCAGACAAGGCTAAGTTATAAACAGACAGCTATAGTAATCATCTCACAAGGAGACACAATAGAGGGGATGGAGACATGGAACTAAATATGCATCTTTGGATCTACAGTATCTAGATTCCTCCTTTTGAGAATTTAAAAAATCTAATTTAACATTTGAATTTGTATTTTACATAAAGATTTTAGGAAGTTCTGTAAATATGAATGTAGAAATGTATATGCACAGGTGTTCAAGTACAGAAAACAGCCACTGCTTGTAATAATCAAATAATATGCTCAGTAGACAGACATTGTCACACTCCTCTAACACCCAGACTATGTTTCTGATAAATAAACTATCTGTCTAGCTGCTTAAGAACTTACTTGTATGTATAATTAATATGAGTGCAAACTCCAATAATGTTGAATAATCATTTTTTGTGTTTCCTATCATTACTTTGAAGAATGATAGGAACATACAAAACTAGAATAATTTAACAAGGGGGAGATATGTGTGTGTGTGTGTGTGTGTGTGTGTGTGTGTGTGCGTGCGTGCATGAGTCTACAACATGCATACAAACGGAGGGGACTCCAACTTTAAAGCAACAATGAATTTTCACAAATACACATACACCCACACAAGGGAATAGGTAACTATGGCTAGCAGAAATGTAAATACATCCTGTGACCAGGAGAATTATATTGATCCATTAGCTATAAAACTAATGGACCAAAGCTTGGTAGGCAAGACTGAACCAACAAGGGTACAATATAACCTGACAAATGAAATAAAGCCAGAGGTACAAGTTGTCAGACCTGACAGGAGACTAGTCTGTAAAAGGCAAATATATATATATATATATATATATATATATATATATATATATATATATATATATATATATATATATATATAAACATTTGAAACTATTATCATATTTTCATAGCAAAAGTAGAATACAAGTAATATTTTAGACTCTATAAGTTATTGAACAGATTACATATTTTAAAAGTAACTTCTTGGTTGTGCAGAAGGCATTTAAACTATATTTGCAATTCATGTATATTTACACATTGACTCTGTCATCCTGTGTTTGTCTGTAAACCAGCTTTCACTTAAGTTAATGGCTTACAATCAATACCATCTCAAAGTTAAACAAAGCATTCATTTTTTTTTGCATTTTCTTGCTGGTGTTCGAGTTTTCTTGTTTCTATTTCCTGTTTTTCTTCAGGACACTGCTGACCCTGAGGGTATTCCAAGCTTAGCTGTAGGCAGGGCTGGCTTGAAGATTCTTAGTGCCACTTTAAATAACTAGAAACAGGATGATGGATAGCTGTGGGGCTACCTAAGTGTTTGTTTTATTAATTTAATTTGTACATAAACAATCCACTGAATATGGCTGTCATAAATCAGACCTAGGAAAAAAAGACCTTGGCACTTGAAAGGTTTACTTCCTAGCAATTTTTAACTCACTAAAGTATAATATTCTCTCCAAAGTATGTCTGCGGGAAACAGCCAGACACATTTCTTATTTACTTTATTTATTTCAAGTGACTGAAAATGTTGATATACAGTAGGTTGACATGAAAGATGATGTTGGTTATGCTTGAGTGCCCTGAGCTGAAAGTGCAGTACTGTTGTTTTAAATCAGTAAAATACAGAGATTCTGCATAATAATTATTATTATTAGGTTAAGTAGTGGGAAAGTTATTGCTACCAGTTCATGAAAAAGCATTTTAGAAATAGTATACAGTAAAAGTGACATGATATCCCAGTTTAGAGCCTAAACGCTGTTTGGCTGGTAACACTATTCCTGACATTTCACAGACTTCTACCTGTACTGACTTCTGAATCTATCTGCCTAGGACTGTGCTTCATTGGTTAGAACATCAAAGTATAATCATTCACTGCTGCTGTATTCTGCCCCATGGCAAGAACAAGGCATAGGTCAAACACTCTGCTAGCAATACCTGTGCCTGACGGATATAAAAATGACACTAATTAACACAACCTAATACCTGAGCTATTAATGTTATTTAATTATTCAATGTAATGCATGTGATCATTTATTTCCATTTTGCTGTGCCCAAGGACAAGTTGTTAAACAACTGCTGAGAAGATTTTGCTTGGAGCTACCGCTTGCCATGCCACAGATCACATGTTGGTCACAGTGGGTTGGAATACACGAGTCTCTTTAAAACATTTCTAATGGCAACAGTCAAATATAAAGCTATCTCAACTTTAAGGACCCATTTCTATTAAAAAACACTATCGACACAGATGCCATAAATGAATTAACATGGAAATCTAGGAGACAGGGCAATCCATTTTAAACATTGGCAATGGCATATCTTAATACCGCTAAAAAATTCTAAACATGATTTTCAACAAAACTTTGATGAAGTATGCAGTGCTTGAGTACTTAAATATGATTTATTATAAATTCACACCCTTATGGAAACTATCAAAGCAGGAAATCTATTTTGAGGTGTTATTATTGATGACGCAGTGCATTTAAATGCCAATCCCATCTATAAACATATCCATACCTTCAAAAACAATCATACTGTATTCTAAAGAAACTAAGTCACATAGACAAAGAATTCAGCTAGTGTCTTTGTTAGTGTAAACATGTATTTGTTTTACTTTTGAAAATTGTTATTAGCTGTATTTTTAAAACAAAAATGTTAAAGTTGATACCTTTTATTGGACCAACATAGAAGTTGAAAATATGCAAGCGTCGAAGACGATATATTGTAAGTCAGAGGAGGCTACTTAGGCCAAAGTTACATGAGCAATTATTATATTCAATTCTAATTTACAACAAAAAATTGACAACTAAATTGCTGTTGCTAAATGTGCCATACATACACTGGGAAAGTGAACATTATTTTAGAAAAACAGCTACTTGTAATTGTAATAATTCTGGAAAGAAGCAGAATACTAAGTTCAGAGGTTCTTCAGTTTGTCTTTTGCCTCCACTGGTGATTTCCCGAAAATACTTGCCAATTCCTTATATTCATCATGTTTTCTATTGCAGTCTATATATTCTGCTCATCAGACATCCCATAAATGTTTTCATGAAAAAAATCCAACAATTGCAAAGTTTACTCATGCATCCACTTGTCTATAGCCATACTTCCTATTTACAAAATTGAGAGTGAAATCAGGAGATTAGAAAATGCAATATCATTGGCTGAATACACACAGTATATAGAAAAATTGTCAAAATAGAGCAGTTGTCTATTCTAGCAACTTGACTGCCAATCAAAAATGTGTTGACAGTGGTCAATTTTTATTGTCAATTTGAGTTGCTAGAAAAAATTGCTTAACCTTTAATGCACCCTTAAAATCTGCCTCCTCTCTGTGTCAAGTCACCAGTCACCACTGCTGTGTGGTAAGAGTGAATTTAAGAATAAATACTGTAACTGATTACCATCCATTTTAAAAAGGAATTGCAGTAGAAAACAGGATGCAGTTGGTTAAATACAGTTATTATGAAAAATGCCCCCTTAAAAAAGTACCCTCTGTAAATTTTGCAACTTTCCCGTGGTTATAAAATGCATTTACCATACTGTAGTTTACTATGGTTGCCGTGTTTTTGAATGTGCTTTATGATACCTCTCTGGGTTTTACAATTCTTACCATGTTTTCACTTAAGCGATAGTGCCCGTCAGTGAAGGCGCTATCATCTGATAGTTGACTGTGACTGGAGTCATGAATACTGAGCCGAAGGATGACGGTGCTAATGGAAGTCAAAGTCAACTACCACATGGTAGTCTTCAACGAGAGGGCGCTATCACTACTAAAAAACGATTTTTCTCATTATTTTCTTTTTAAAAAAAAAAAAAAAAAAAGTAAAACCAAGACAAGCTGCGATTGGCTGATGCAGCAGTTGCGGGTATAGGACCTGTTGCATTTGTCAGTACAAAGTATTGATTGGCTGGTTTTGGAGGATAATCAAATACATTTAGATCAATAGTGTCTTTGTTTAGTATTTGCTGTCCCATAGCTGTGAACTGAAATTTCATTATGGCAAGTCAAAATGAAAAAGCCGGTACTTGTGAGGATTGACTTTAAGTTTGATTCAGAGTTGATACTGTGACGTTCCAGAAGGCATCTACTGTCTGATAGAAGCCTGCTAGAACTACAAGCTGACTGGCTGATGGTACTGAATCATTTTCTAATATTCTTTTTCACAATTTGCTACGCTGTTGCTATGGTAAACTTATATACACATACAGTAGTACTGTACCAGACTATAATAGGAAAGAAAAAAACAAGGACATTTTACCTCATATTATATATATATATATATATATATATATATATATATATATATATATATATATATATATATATATATATATATATATATATATATATATATATATATATATATATATATATATATATATATATATATATATATATATATATATATATATATATATATATCTATATATATACTATATCTATATCTATATATATATATATATATATATATATATATATATATATATATACCTGAGATTAGCTTATAACAACTCTAAGAACCTAAAACCACTATACTTGACCTGAAATTACACATTGGCAGTCCAAGATGTTTAAATTAAAGCCTTACTGAATTTTTTGAGTTTATAGATTGAACTTGTACTGCAGGTACATTAGTATCACAAATCTCAAATATCTATTTGACTTAAAAAACGATTGTATTCAGTTCCATTTTGAAAACAAGGGGTTAAATTCTCATGCATATTTCTTTAATATGCAACACTATCGTATCTGTGTGTAATAGTAGCTTTGGCAAACTTTGTATACCAGATGTTACCTATAAATAATAAATGTAAATAATAATATTTTCAATAAATTAACAATGAACCTCTACATTTGGTAATTAAAAGACACAACATACATTTGCCTGTAGTCTTAAAATAATAAATACACCCTGAGATAATGGTAGGTAAAAACTGTTGCGCATTTTGACATTAATACTGATAAATGATGTGCATGTCCTTTAGCTGTAGATCAACATCAAAAAGACCAATGACCAATAGGGAATCCTTCATCACATTTGTAGATGCATGGTTGCTGAAGCTTACAATAAAAGAGAAACCACCTCCAGCCCTGCTAAAAATGACAGTAAATGTCGTGACGGAGCAATTTCATAGAACAAACATGAAAGTACTTAGACCAAAAAGGCAACAAGTATGATGGCATTAAATAAGCATTTGTCTGTTTGAAAGTCTGTAATGCTTGTACTGCACCCAAGTAAGCTTCATACTATATCTGCATGTACCCCAGTCTGCTGGATACTGAAGAAAGAACATGGCATTCAAACATACAAAATTAAGAGGTACTGTTGATATGGTCAGGGAAGAAAATCTCTAGGTATCTAATGTGTAATTCCAAATAGATTTTAACCTTGTGAATTACAATGGACAACCAATCTTGCAGTGGACAAAAGGAAGGATTTGTTCAATGCATCAGGCTTGGTATTCAGGGCTTTCATCTTGGTTCACAAATAATCAGAAAAGTCAAGCTGGATAAAGGGCAATAACCAGTTTTCAAAACCAGCTGTGCAGTTATTGTCCAAATTGATAGAGTCAAATGACAAAATAAAACGGCTGTTGTACAGAAGATGTCATGCGAAACATGCTTCAATGAGTCTGAACTTTTTCAATTATTTTCTAACACCACTATTAACTTGTTAAAATAAAGATTCAAAAAAACATAATTATTAAAAAAAGAAAAAAAAAAGAAAAAAAAAAGCCCTGTCAGGATGTGAGTGGTGAGGTGCTGAAATGACATCACAGACAGGTGATTTAATAGTTTTGAAGGTGCTTTATTTGTTCCCCCTCAACACCACTATGTGAATTGGAGATGTGTGTCCAAAAACAGGTTAACAGTCCTGATAACAAAAAGATCATCAAGGTGGTCCTGGTGCTCTGGTGCTCTGTCGTGTCCGGGCGGGTGTACTGGCTCCAATAGCTTCAGTTCCCCGTGGTCAGTAGGTAGCGTGCAGAACTGAACTGTCACAGTAAAGTGCAGTTCTGTTGTCAACAGGTTGTTGTGCTGGTACTTCCAGGGGTAATACTGGCTCAAGAACGTCAGTTCCTGGGAGAGTAGCAGCGTCCTCATGACAACACAAAACAAGTAGATAGGACAGACACTTATCTTCCAAAAGTTCTCCTCTTTCAACTCCATACAGCACAACATGCAACCTTACAGGCCAAAGAACAAACACAGACTGCCTTTCCAGCCCTTTTATAGCCAGATGGCCAGTGTTAATTGATTATCAATCATGCACTGAACACCTGGCCACCTGCTGTACATTCCTTCTGATTAAGCAGAGAGGGAGTTCAATCTCCCTGCCTTGCCATATCTAGCCCACACTTTCTTTACACACAAAATACCTGTTTTATTTATAAAACCCAACAAACCACATTTACAATACAAACCACCACCACATACACACATTATTTACAGGGGCAGGCCTCTGCCTGTCACACCCTATTAAAGCAGAATACATATTTCAGCAATTACAATGAATTAAAGAATTATTGGACTCACTTAATACCTTATTTTACAATCTTCTGTGGGTCAGAAGACTGATACACTGGGTCCGATTTTTGAAAGGTGAATCTATCTGAAGAGCTGTCACTCTTTTTATATTGGTGGATAGTCATATTGACCACTCTGAAGCAGGTGGAAAGCTAACTAGAGGAAGTTTAAATTATCCACCACTTTGGTCTTTAGAAAATAGACACAGATTCTTACATCATGATATATTCCGCCAAAAAGAAAGCGTCAGAATAACTAATGAACCAAAATAGCGGATAGATTCCCACCATTTTTTCTGCAGCTTTAGAAAAATACTCAAACCGGTGGGAAAAATTAGAGGTGCAGAAAAAACTGTCAGAATAATGGCGTATAGCAATATCCTCCAGCAGCTTGCCTTTGATAATAACCCCCAGTGTGTTTGAACTGATAACATCTTAAAACCTAACCAGCAGTTTTTTTGTAAGCACTTGATTCTTTGCAATTGAAACTATCCTGCAGACTACCATTAGTACTGTCCTCTGCCCACACTTATTTTTGCAGGGGTGGGTGTTCAACCCCATCCCTGCTCAATTTAAATTCAAAATAATTTACAACAGAAAAAAACAATATTTTCAAGTGTAGAGCCTCAGCTCTGCCACAATACTTTGCAAATAAGAAACTCAGTCATGAAACAATTATGAAAGTATCATTAACAATGGTTGTAATCAGTGCAACAGCTAGTGTTCACCAGTACAGCTGTTATGCAGTGTTCTATTTGTTGCTAAATGCATTTTCTGTAGCATTTCAATTATGAAGATAGAAGTGGCTGACTTATCCGGATTCCTAAATGTATTCAGGTTCAATAAAAAGCTATGTATCAGCTTAAACTCTGCTGTAAGTTCAAATCAAATTTAAGCCACCTGGGAGAAAACTAAATTGCTCTCATTCGACAGCATGTGGAGTGTGGATATAAGTAACAGAAAACAATTCTGAAAGGCTATTAAAAAAAAAAAAAGTTGATCTGTTGATCTGAGCTGCAAGAATGAGAAGGCTAAAAAAATAAAAAGTAGATTACCTAGAATAACATATTAATAGTACTGCAGGTTTGGTCATCCACAGGAACACCAACACAGACGTTACCTGTCTGTAAAACTCAAGAGCAGCATGAATATAGATAGCTTTACAGAATGTGGTTTAATTTCAGATTTTACTGGAAAACTGTAATGACATTTGGTGGATGTAGAAATAGAAAGCTTCCCATAGCTGGATGTGATTATTCTATTTCAACGAAGCAAACGTAAAGGTTGCCTAGGCTGCTGAGTTGCCAATTTGGATCACTTTCTTACACTTTTAACCCTGTAACCTTTATCAACCCCAATCCAAAGCTTGAAAGCAACAACCAGAACATCAATCTTAACTACAGCAATTATTGTACTCCATCGCCAAGTAATCCTTGACCTGTGATACTGCTGTCCTATAAGAAAGAGGGATATTTCCCACTATCTTCCACCAATTAACCTTGCATCCCTGCTTCTCACCGTGGCTTTAACCTACCCAGTGAAAAGCAGATTAACAGTGAAATATTTGAACTGCAACCCACTGAAAAAAGGACTGTCTTGAACGAAATAAATAGTTTAATTAAATTAAGTTTACAGACCATGCAGCTATATATAATACATGTTATTAAAAAATATACCTGAACTATAACCTCCTACAGCACAGAAACATTACAGTAGAAATGTGGAAGACAGTGAATCTTGCCAGTGTTCCTTCTGGTAAAGGCATTACATGGCAGACTTTCTAGAACAGAAAAGTAATATGGTTTGCATTTAATACCATTAGTTTACATTGATTACATATTCATTAGCCCATATTTAAATTCCTATGCTGTTAAATTAGAAACACATCTACAAGGGTTGATTTTAAAGTATAGGAACAATCATACAGAGTGAATATTGTATTGCGAGATCAGTGTATAGGGCAGTCTGGCTCTGTGGGGGTAAACTTTTAAAAAAGAGTAATTGAAATAAAAATAACCATATTTTCTCTGAACCGACAAATACAGCTTCCCAGTGTCTCAATTTAAGCAGAAATCATTATGAACCCTCTCTATTTAAAGGTTGATTATTGCATCCAAACATAGCTTGCTAGTTGCCCTTTAACTGCTGAGTTCAAATGAGAGATCAATAACTGTGCCGATATGTGTACAAGCAGCAGCAATTTCAATCCATCTAAAAAAGGTAAGTAAATTAGGACCAATAGCTGCCAAGAAAAAGACCATCAGACATTGTTCTAGCATATAATATTATATAAGCGATCAGTAAAGTTCAAGCTGAACAAAGGTTTCCAAGCAGAGATATAAATCATGGGAATAATTAGCTCACAGTCATGACAAGCCCTTAGATAGTGGACTTCTTCAAGGGAAGTCTCCTGAGATTGCACAGTGCGTTTAAGTGCTGCAGTTGTATCTATATAAAAAGACCGGGTCAAGATTTTAATGGCCCAGCGATGACAACTTGGTATTTTTCCAGCAACAATAAAAAATAAAAATGTTAACATCTACAAGAATAAACTATAGATACTAAATGTATATTAAGCCTAAACTGAATTAGTAACCATCGCCATTGCATTAATTAATGTTTACTATACATACTTACTGGTGACTTACATTTAAAATAAATAGATGGCTAATAACAATAGAAATTAATTACACTATCTTACAGTTATTAATTTACCTATACTTCCTTTGGAGACTGCAGAAGTCTAAAATAACTAATTGACTAGTATTTTCCTGTTTGGTCCCTTATAATTAGCCTACATAAAACATACATGTATCTTGCAAGTAGCATACTTTTCTTTAAAACATACTGGGGCATAGTCATATAAAGGTTATAATGCTTAAAAAGTACCACAGAAATCCTACCTCCTGGCTAGTTACCGCTTACACATTTTAATAGGGATTATCTGCGCATGCACAAACAATGCAGTGCATCCATCCATAACACAGTAGCCCCGTGCTAGACCGGACAAGTCTGGAGACAGACAGGTTGTCCAAAACAAGGTGTCCAGTTTAAAATAAAGAAACATAGCACAGACACACACACACACACACACATTTAGTGCTCAATTTATTTTAAATGTATAAATCATTCCGCTAAAATAACATTAATGTGTTCTCTGTACACATCACATTATGTACAGTAGGCCTGTACAGTATACAGTACAGTAGTAAAATCGAATGAATACCTAGTGCACTTTCTTTTTACATTAGCCTATATGCTACTGGTAACACAAAATAAATAATGCTGCTGCATTGTACACATTACTGTACAATGTGAAAATACTAAAAGATTATTTTAAATTGAAACAAATGATTTTAGCGCATTTTCTTTTTTACCATAGCCTACTTAGTACACAACAAGATCATACTGAAGTTATTATCATACTTGATCTTCCCAGCTACTGCAGTTTAGGACTAAATACAATCTCTGGTCATGTTTCTACTCCCCACTGATAGAGTAACCTTAACAACAGAAGAAGACAAGACAGTTATAACCCCAGGAATCCTTGACAAACAATATTATCCTACTCTCAGACATGACATGTTGGGGAATTCAGTTAGTTTTTGGACAATTAGTAGCTAGGTAATGGTAAAGGCGAGTTATGTAATGCCCTACTTCTTGATCGAATAAATTGATTCTTTAAAGAGGAAAAAATATATCTTAACTGAGCAAACATCAATGTAGGTCTTTCAGAGGAAATGATAAACATGTTTTATAGATCTGACTAGGACTTAGTGTCAAGCCAACTGTGAGAGAATTAAGCTGCAGAAACATTACATTATGTTGTTTGAGACCCAACCAGCTGCCATTTCTGTGTTCCATATTTTCATTGTAATGCTTCACTGATTTCAACATCTCAGGAACTACGATTCCAGAAGTAAGCAAAAGTCAACTTGTGATGGTGGGGGGGAAATAAAGTTTTTTTGTTGTTGTTGTTTTTTTAATTGGGAAACCATCTGCATGGACTTGTGAATTCCCCTGATTAACAAGTATAAAGAAAAGCTTGTACATTTTGTATTTACATGAAAAAAACAGATTGCTATTAAGAAAGTGTAGGCAGGTGATGGCAAGGCACAATGATATGCGACAACAGCTGTGAAGGTGGCAGAGATCTTGTTTCCTCCCCTTTAGTCCCTTGTCAACACATACAACACATTTTTAGCACACACACACACACACACACACAAATATTCAACAGATAACTATTTAAAATGATCATTAAAAATGTTTAAAATAGCCTGTGTTTAGGCAATGCAATTTGTTAAATATTTTCTCTTTACACCCTCAAACCGGCTTATTAACCAGGTCAAAGAATATTTATTTACTGCAATGCCAACTGATTTCTACAATACAAAGTTGTGAATTATGCATTTTTACTAAGGAATGCGATATGGCTGCTTAAGTGTTTCAATTGCCTTTGTATGAAGTTTGCAATCATTTGGAGTGGCTCTTATTGCAATCACTCAAATAATATACTGCCTGCCATAGATACTGTATATGTTACCCAGGCTAGATCAGCCAAAGTGTCTTTGTAGAAGTTGGAGCCAGAGCCATCTACATAGAAGACCAGCTCCTGAAGTCATGTCAAAAAAATTAAACAACAAAATACGAACTACTCTAAGAATGATTTTACATACAAAAAAGTGTATTTTGAAGCTAACAAAATAAGTACATAGCTACATAGGTTTCAACGGTATACACTTGAAAGAAACATGTTGTAATAAACTATTACTCAGGAGTTACTATTACTCAGGAAGGCTGTTATATCTGTACTTCTTTGTTTGTTTCACCTCAGCAGTGTCTAATGTGTCAAAACGCGTTCATAGGTGAAAGCACATTGGTCATTTGGAAATGACCAAGCAAGTGTAATGGTATCTGAAAGCATGGTTTCCAAACAGAGATTTAGCACCAAATAAAAATGTGTTTCTTTTGAAATTAGACATTTGAGACCCATATAACAAATACAAGTTCACAAAAGTTAAGATGTATAGAATTATTTTGTTAAAATCTGCCTTTTTTTACCGTTTTTACAATTTAAGGTGCAACACTGCATTTGTGATACGTGTATTGTTATAAATACAGCATCTTTCCATCCTTGATTGAGGACGACTGGTCTAGTCACCACACTTTCAAAATGACAGTACCGCCTTGACTGCCCTTGGCGATGGTGAACAGAACAATGTAGATAAGGACAAATGTGTTGACAAATTATGCAGGATCAATGTGAGTTGTGCACTCTGCTTCATGGGCTGCTGCTGTTTTTAATGTCACTGTTAATCTGGTTTGTTTTTGTTTTTTTTCCCAAATTCTCTAAAATCTTTTCAGATTCTCTCTCTCTCTCTCTTATATATATATATATATATATACAGTACTGTGCAAAAGTTTTAGGCAGGTGTGAAAAAATGCTGTAAAGTAAGAATGCTTTCAAAAATAGACATGTTAATAGATTATATTTATCAATTAACTAAATGCAAAGTGAGTGAACAGAAGAAAAATCTACATAAAATCCATATTTGGTGTGACCACCCTTTGCCTTCAAAACAGCATCAATTCTTCTAGGTACACAGATATAATTTTTTGCCCCTCCTTTGAAGTTTTTCCAAATGCCAGATAGGTTTTATCATATTGTACATCATTACTTGTTTCACCATTTTAAATCTTAAAGCTAATTGTTCAGTTAAAAAATAAGAATTATATGCATACAATGCTTATATGTATATATTAAATGCAAGGAGTATACACTTTCAATAGACATGTTTTTTTTTTTTGTTTAAATGTAATACAGTGTTACCTGAAAGAAACATATCTAAGCTGGAGCTACAAAAATAGCTCAGTAGCAAGTAACCTTGCTTTTGTCTTGAAAAACAATTTGTGTGATTGGAACAGAACTAGGCCATTCTCTTCCCTGGCTGGATAATGAAGCTATTGCGACACCTGTCAACACATACTTCTTGTTTTCTCTACAGCCATTCACTCCCTTTCACAAAATATGATGCTCCTGGTGACATTTACGGACATCAGTCTTCCAGCTTTATCGAATGGTAATCCATAACATCCTGTATGCACCTCCGACTGACATCACCCAAAACAAACCACTACAATTAAAACTACATTGTTGGAGGACTTAATTGACAAGGCCCCATCCAGTCATAGCTAAAATGCCCACAGGGAGCGACCAGCATGCTGATGTCAATATGTCAGTCGCAGCAACACTCTTCTGCTTCCTTCCAGTGTTGCATTAGCTCAGCGCTGTGATCCCAAACCAGGAAGTAATGTATGGTCTCACAGGTTTAGTGTTCAGCCGGAACTCAATTAACAATGACCCAATTAAGAATACCCCCTCTGGAATTGAACAGCCTTTGAAATTCAAATTAAAATTAAAATTTTGTATAGTGTATTTGCTTAAACATTGTTATACATATTTTCTGTGTGTTTAATTGTGATATAACTTTTGTTTTGGCTGTTTTCCTTAAAAGTCTAATCTTTTAAACTCCTTAGATCTATGTGAACCCATTGGTAGTGGCTGTATTATATTTGACAGCTAACTTCATTATAAAAGAAATGGAAGCACTGTTTTTTTTTTTTCTTATTACCGCTTATAAAAATGTCCCACAGTAAATTCATAGCAAAGTGTAATTAAGCACTGTGAAAGGATGGTAAAACATGTGATAGCCTGGAAATAAACTAGAAAGGAAGAGCGGAAAAATCAACAAAAAAACTGAAGGGAGACCCAAAACAAGGGCAACAACTCAGGTAAGACAGCCATTAAATGTATTTATCTAAATGCTAGAAGTCTCAAAAACAAAGTGTTAGAACTTGAAGATACTACACTAACAAGTAACTGCGATGTGATAGGCGTTACAGAAACTTGGTTATCCTAGCGTGATGGAGACAAATATAATATTAGTGGGTATACACTGTATAAGAAACTATACATTGTCTTGAAGCCCAGGTGTTAAATCTGGAAGAAAAAAGCAATGCAGAATCAATATGGGTCAGAATAATGGACAGAAATTTAAAGGGCATAATAATAGGGGCATGCTATAGACCGCCAAATTCAGACACCAAGCAAAATAATCTGTTATATAATGACATTAGAAATGCATGTGCAAAGGAGAAGCCATTCTAATGGGGGATTTCAACTTCCCCCATATAAAATGGGAAAACCCAGTGGGGAGCACGGCACATGAAATTGAAATGGTACTGTAATCTGCCAAGTGTTTAATCTGTAGTATTTTGTATTTAATCATATCCTGATGTAACTATCACTGACACGGGTATCTGCTGTATTATTGAATCGTATTTTGTCACCCTTGTACTTGCTTGAACCAAAGTCATTGTATTTATCTTGCTCTTAATTGTATTATTACTTGTACTGTGATACGTGAAATGTATTTGCTTACGATTGTAAGTCGCCCTGGAAAAGGGCGTCTGCTAAGAAATAAATAATAATAATAATAATAATAATAATAATAATAATAATAATAATAAATGGTAGAAATGACAATTGACTGCTTCCTAATGCAATTTGTCAATGCACCAACTAGAGAGGAGGCATGCCTTGATTTAGTTTTTTTTCAAATAATGAAGACAGAATAACTAAAAAATAGGTTAGAGAACCATTGGCAAACTCAGCTCACAACATGGTCTCATTTGAAGTGCTTGTTAGCTGAGGTTTACAATTTGAAAAAGACAAACTATGAAGGAATGAAACACAAACAAACAGAAGTAGATTGGAGTAAAATAGAGAAAACATCCACAGAAAAAGGATGGCTATTTTTTTTTAAATGTAGTACTAGAGGCGCAAAACAAATACATCCCAAAAGTAGACACATAAAAATCTAAAACAAAATTGCCAAAATGGTTTCATAGAGCAATCAAAAAAATATTCAGAGAAAAAAGGCACTTTACAGATCATTTAAAAGGGACCAAGAACAAAGTACACAGAAAGAGTACTTGGAACTGCAAACGCAAGTCAAAAAGGAAGTTAGAAAGGCCAAGAGAGAGACAGAAATGAACATTGCCAATTCCAATTCCAAAAGTTTTCCCAATATTACCGCAGCAAAAGAACATTCAAGGGGAAGTCAAATTTCTAAGAGATACAAATGGCAAAATCAGAGATGAAGAGAAAAAAATAGCAAATATATTAAATGATTACTTTTCACAAGTTTTTACAAAGGAAGATACGGACAACATGTCGAGCTGTTCCTATCCAGTTTAAAATAACTTTAGCACAACAGAGGCAGAAGTGTTAAAGGGACTAGGAGCTCTTAAAATAAACAAATCCCCTGGGCCAGATGAGATCCTCCCAATAGTACACAAGGAAATGAAATAAGTTATTTATAAACTGCTAACCAAGATCATGCAACAGTCTCTTGAGATAGAGGTTGTACTGACAGACTGGAAAATTGCAAACATAATACCGATCCACAAAAATCGAGACAAAATCGAACCAGGTAACTACAGACCAACAAGCCTGACTTCTATTATATGTAAACTTATGGAAACTATAATACGATCCAAAATGGAAAATTATCTGTATGGTAACAGTATCCTGGAAGACATGTCAGCATGGTTTTAGGAAAGGGAGATCGTGTCTAACTAACCTGCATGATTTTTTTGAGGTTACAACATTGTTATGTAATGTACTGAATCTTCATTGAGTACCTATAATTATCCCATTAATGAGCCAGAGGGCTAATAACCTCCCGGTATAATGAATTTGCCATACATTTAATTATTATACAACTACAGCATATTTGTGTAATTAAACCTTTGGAAGGTTATAAAATTGTTCCAAGCAGCACATATTATGAAATGTTCCAAGACGTTGCTGACTTTGCTTCATAGTAAGGTTAAGAAAACTAAAACGTAATTACACCAACCAAAAAGTTATAAAAATAGATCTCAGGCGTTTACTTTAAATGTAAAACTTAGACATGGCAATGATTGGTGAGTGAGATGGAGGGGTTATATTTTTATATTTGGCCTTGGGGTCCACTTCTATTGGAATGAGCTGTCCCAGTGGGAGGAATTGTTATCACAAAGGAATTATCTATGAAAACCTCTTACATTATTTGCACTACGTTCTACCTACTATCTACAGTACATCCATATTCAAATTGCTACTATTTTATCCATCAATCAGAGCCTCTTCTATGAAAAAAGCACAGATTGGGCATGATCCTGGTAGTGCCTGTTTCCTGTTCCAATTTGAAATAAATTGTTTATAAAATTCTAAAAAATGTATTTGATACAGAATATATATATATATATATATATATATATATATATATATATATATATATATATATATATATATATATATATATATAAAAAAATAGAAAATGACTGAGTGCGAACAGCCAATCCGCTTCTAGATCTAGCAGGCTTCTATTTTGCATAGATGCACGCTGGAATGTTGAAGGTCTTAACTGTGAATTAAATTTTAAATCAATCTGTGCATAAATCCGTTTTATTTTTCCATTAACATTCTAATCTACAACTAATCCGATAACATAAAAAGCCACAAAACACTTCGCAGCTACTGGACAGCAAATCAACAGGAAAGACACGATTGGTCACCAATTCTGTCATCAGCTTGATCCAAACAACACCCTCCCTCAAAACCAGCCAATCAAACTACCAACCCTGTTTCAGTTCTTTCCGCACCAGCCAATCCACTCCTTGCCAGCTTGAATGACGCCCCGCCTCCAACAACAAGTTTCGAGTCTGACTCAATACTACACTGTTCAACAATTGTACATGTCCAGATAAATTATAATAAGAAAAGAGTAAGACCCCAATAAATAGCCAAATAATAATAGTTTTAATAATAATAATAAAAATAATAACTTTTTCTCTATGTGTGTCATTTTTATGTTGGGACTAATTATGTATGGGACTATTTTCCTCTGCGGAGGGTTACCTGGCGAAACATCAGAAGTTCAAGGTAAATATAGGTTTTAGTTTTTTTTTTATTTTTAAAGAGAAAATAAAAAAATAAATCATTTTCTAATAGCGATAGAGCCCTCTCGATGCGGGCTCTACCATGTGGTAGATGACCTTGACTTTCGTTAGCGCCCTCGCCTACGGCTCAGGATGCATAACTCCATTCACGGTCATCTACCACACGGTAGAGACCGCATCAACGGGCTCTATCGCTTAAACAGAATATCTATTTTAAAATAGGTATTTTGTAAATAGCCCATCGCGGAAAGATACAGTGCTTTGGCATGAAAGGACAGTTGTCTATTAGGTAAAGTTTTTTTTTGTTTGTTTTGTTTTTTAATTTAGTCGTTGCCAATTATTTTTTATCCTTTTCTCCCAATTTGGAATGGCCAATTATTTTTAGGCTCAGCTCACCGCTACCACCCCTGCACTGACTTGGGAGGGCAAAGACGAACACACGCTGTCCTTTTTTTCACACTGCGCTCACCATGCAGCCACCCAAGAGCTACAGCGTCGGAGGACAATGCAGCTCTCGGGCAGCTTACAGGCAAGCCCGCAGATGCCCAGCCAGACTACAGGGGTCGCTGGTTCGCGGTGAGCCGAGGACACCCTGGCCGACCTAACCCTCCCGGCGGCGCTTGGCCAATTGAGCGCCGCCCCCTGGGAGCTCCCATCCTCGGTCGGCAAAGGAATAGCCTGGACTCGAACTCGCTACATCCAGACTATAGGGCACATTCTGCACTCCACACTGGATGTGCCACTCGGGAGCCAGGTAAAGTTATTAAATAATAGCTTATTTCTGCATTTTAAAGATAGAAGTATCATGAAAAAAGATCTACTATACAAGAAGACACAATTCATTTAATGTTAGCTTTCATTTCCATTGATGTGGTCCCACAGTTTTAATAAGCAAGCTTCTCTGCAGACTTATTTTAATTATTCTACCATCCCTATCTAGATTTATTAACTTTGAATACAACATTATTAATCCATTCCTTTATATAAAATAGTGTGTGCACCACTTCAATATCAGATGGAGCTACACAACTTGTTTTCTTGTAGGCCATGAACCTGTGAACAATGTTACTTATTTAAAAAAGATGCCACAATTCACCAAGGACAGCCAGGTTTGAATATGTTTCTCAAAGCGCAGTGTGCGCAGGCCGCAATGGACATCCTGAAACATTGCAAATATTTCAACACCTTTTAAAGACAGTTTTGGAATCGTGTAAGAATACAATGTGATGGTTTTGCTTGGAATTAGCAGCAAGATCCCAGATGCTTTGCAGAAATTAACTATTTATAGATAATCAATCTGGGCAGTTGATATGTATGTGAAGATGCTCTGACGGGGTGTGAAAATCAAGTGATACATTAATAGAAAGCTCACGTGAAATGGAAACATCATCATTGAAAGTTGCACTCAAACAAGTTTCACCAAAACTCAAAGCCACAGAGGAAGAAAATGTGAGAAAAAGGAAACAGCCTGTAAACTATCAGACTGGAAAGGTGTAAATTATTCATTCTCACACTGAATGCATCAACACAAGCCTTTCTTTTCTATTTTTAGTACTCGACTTAATAATGATGATCTTATAATTTGACACAAAAAATAAATAAATAATTGACATGCAGCAAAATTCCCAATGCACCATGGTTCTCTGAATTTATTTGCCTCTCCTCCACTTCCTGCTCTTATATTTATATCACTTTCATGACACAGAAAACATTCCTCTGGAAGCTCATTGATAAATACAATTGAGTTTATGTACTTTATTTCAAAATATGACAAGTCAAATAGTATTCATTTTTAAAAATACAGTATATATTTCTATTTTTAACTTCAGTATTATATTGAAAAACACCACAAACACCTATCAGCACCAGAGTGGGTAGCTATTGAACAGTTTGCAAAGAAGATCACACAAGACACCATAAACTGAACAGATAGAACTCCCACATAAACACAAATACACCACAAACAACCCCCACGCTAAAAGAAAAAAAAAAGGAAACAGAGCTATCACTGGGAAACGGAAGCAAAAGAATGCTGGAATTCAGAACATTATACAAATAATAATCAACATGACTGTACATGACTAATACAGATTAGGGCTGAAAGTCTAGGAATACTACAAACACCTAATGTATTAGCACGCACTAACCAACTGCCACCAAACATGCATACTGTAAGTATCATAGATTTACAATTATAACATCCATGGTCGCTATAATTACTTTGTGTTGAGTTTGTTAATAGGTTCTGCTTATGAAAGACGACCATTTTCATGTATTTATTTATTTATTTTTTTAGTAAAAAGAATACAAATAGATAATTGCAGTTTTAATACTATGACTACTACGACTACCGCTACTACTACGACTACTACGACTACTACTACTACTACTAATAATAATAATAATAATAATAATAATAATAATAATAATAATAATAATAATACAATGTTTAGTCTGCTGCTCACCATCCTTGCCAACATTTTGTCTTTTTAAGCTATCCAATTCAATGTAGCATTCCAGCTACTGGCATGATTCTCCCTAGACTACTGTACAGTACTGTCTATCCAGGCTGCCGAAAATCTTTGATAGATTGCTATCAAAAATGTCTATGAGTCACTGGTATAGCACACCTAACATGACAAATATAATGACGCAATTGTGACTTTAAATTTAGATCATGAATGTAATAGCTGTGTTTGCTTGTTCTGATTATAATTCTTTCGTCTTTAACATTTGTACAGTGAGGATTTGTTTAGGTGATTTGATGCAATTACTAGATCGAAATGTCAGTGACATAGGTGCTTTTTAATTCACAAGCCTAGACTAAGTCCTGTGATTTCCTTTTGACTCAGGAGATAGTTCTTCGTCATATATTATGGTCATATATTATGTTGAATAAGTAGAGTAAGTAAAAAAGACATTAAAATATGGCAAATATGTAAATATTATATTATCAGGATTATCATTAACATGCAATGGTTGGAAAAGTGGGTAATACATTCTAGCCATCTGAAGTCATAAAGCCTTATCTCTAGAGCCCTGGCAGCCAGCCTCCAGTATGTATGAGTTACCAAGTCAAGCACACATCTTTCCCAAATAAACCACTCTTTGATGTCTAATGCATCAGCGCCTTATTTTTTATTTTTTATTTTTTTTGTACTTCAATGTGCTTGCAATATCTATGTACAGAATGTCAAACAGAAGAGTGCAATCATTTATGGTCAACAGTCTCCTTTTAACATATGCCATTAATTTTAATATTGCTGGGTTTTATTATCTCCCCAAGATACAAATGCAGCTGTAGCTATGCTAGAGATATAACCTCTTAGAAGCTGCATCCATATACTGCACATGCATTAGCAAGCAGGTTACAGTGACTAAATGCCGGATATGTAAAAGGAATTAAAGGAGCTGAGCAAATAAACCTGACATTATTCTTGTTCTAATTTACGTAAAGCCGGATTATCCTGATCTAATTATAACTCATACACTCCGTCCCTCACTAAAATCTTTACAATAAACACATTTATTTACTGAACTCATCTGAAAAACAAACCTAGGTCGGTATTTTTTATTTATTTTTATTTTAACTGGTGTGCAGTTATAGCATGGGATACATATTCAGTATGGATTTTGCTGGGTTCCAGTCCAGTCAGTTTTACCATAAACTGCACTGTTTTTTTTTTTGTTTGTTTTTTTTAATATGGAAATTCTCATCTGCTCTACAAGAAGTTTCATTTTGAGGTTTAAGTTAATATTAAAAGATTGGTTTATTGGATAGAAAAGTGCAAGACCAACTCAGGTGAACTGTACATATTGGTGTGCAGGGCACACAAGCTGCACTTTACGTCATAGATTTCAGTTGAGAATGCCATTGTCAAATCCCTAAAGCTTTGGTGAACACAACAAACAAACAAACATCAAGGAAAAGTCATGCACAGAAGCTAATTAATTAATATCAAAGGTATGTATGCTAAAAAAAAGGTCACAGTCATACAAGGGTGCAACTAGAAATGTCCAATTCTAATGATATCAATGCTTGTAAGGCTTGCATAGTATAATACTGAATTGATAATGACATCTGAAAAATAGTGTAGGAGAAAAGTAGTAAAGTATTATGTATAGAATAACCTTAAAGTAATTGTAGTTGACAGAATAGTTTCATAAAGCTTCTCCGCCATTTACATCCGTTCTTTATGTAGCTTTCGGGTGTGCAGTTTTGAAAGAAACACATGTTTTAGCAAACATATATTATCTAGGTTTTAGAAATCTCTATTTGCAAGTTATACTTTTAGAGTGTCTTGTACTTCCTTGATCATTTCATCTGGAGGGTGAAATTGTCCTCCCCCTTCACTGGCTTCTTTCCTGTCAATAACCAGTCAGCTGCTTTCCCTATTGACAGACATACTGTCAACCAGTAACTTGCTTTCACAGAGGAAGAGCAAGTATACGATCCTTCAGTGTTCCACTAATGCACCTGCATCTTCTCCCGAAAGAAAACATTCTGCTTCATCAGCCAAATATTTTTGCACTATGTTGCCCATATCCTCCCTTAGGTTATGATGACCTCTAAATCTGGAAAGACCCTGGAAACCCATTGCACTTGTGTCTGCACCCCTAAATTGCACTGCTGTCTCCCCGGGGGAAAACCCCCCCCCACTGCATTCAATATGGGCCAAATCCATTATTTCCATGATTATCATTCAGATACTGAAGTGGAGAGAATGTATGATACCCCAAATTACACAAACAATGTACCTTTCCTGTGAGTCAGTCGTGACTGCTGATTAAAAATGTGGCTAATGATGTATGACTCTGATTGTGTCTGCACTCATCAACCATAATCTGAAAAATCATATTGCTGCTATTAAAGCCTACCCAACAAGACTTGATTGCATCAGCTGTTACATTTGAAAATCAGTGTCCTCAAATATACAGTGTTTATTTTACAGGTTTAAATCTACAATATTTTTCCATGAAGTACAATTACTATTTTTTTTTTCTTTGCTGAATAGTAAGTACTGGTAAATTGGTGTTGGTAAGTGCTGCTGTTTCATATATACCTCAAAGAGGAAATAGCTAAACATGCTTTAAACACAATTCATTCTGTTGGGCCTTTGTACAAACTTAACAGGAAAAGTGAAACAAAATACATGTTGATTTTATGTGAATAGGTTTAATGAGATGTTAAAAGCCTGCATGAAATATCCAGTATATACCCATAGCTTTTGTGCAGCACAAGCTTTTTTCAGGATGTTCCAATTCCATCTGTTTTCAGACTTTGAATGACGGTTAAAGAAGGATGACCCTGTCAACATAAAGGCAAGTGTGACTGACTGACAGGGTATCTGGTTAGTATTAAGTCTTTTGTCAAGTTACTGTATAAGCTCTCCCCTGGCCAAGTTGAATTCCATCTAGTTTACAATATTCTTTACAAACTAACCTTTTTGGACACCTGCCATAATCTGTTAATATCATTAGCCAGTGCCATTTTTTTGTTGTTGTCTGTCAATGAAAAACCATGAAGAATAAATGCATTGTGACATGCTTAAGCCTACACACGCCTCACACATTGAGGGAATGTAATGATGTATGTGTCCATCAGAGGACGGCTATTCACTGTTTCTTGTGGACTGTGCAAAGTATAGAAATGGTGAGCGAAATCTCCTTTGTTGAATCGCAGTTGAGAATGACTTTTACAAATGGTACATTTACTTCTATCTTTATATTCTTTATTAATGTGCACAAAACATGATAAGCACACTAAATTCCATCAAGCTAAAACACCCCACACCATCTTCAACTAATTTGCTTGCTATTATGATGTCAAATTAAAAAAAAATATTCAAAGCCAAAGGGTGATTTTTAAGTAGCTTAACAAACCCTATACCAATTCCTGATTGTGGATTATGTGTTTCAAAGATGTCATAAATAAAGGCAAATA
Source organism: Acipenser oxyrinchus oxyrinchus (assembly GCA_030684275.1). Classification (NCBI taxonomy): domain Eukaryota; kingdom Metazoa; phylum Chordata; class Actinopteri; order Acipenseriformes; family Acipenseridae; genus Acipenser; species Acipenser oxyrinchus. The sequence continues at coordinate 38,060,745 of CM060247.1, read as the reverse complement.
TGCTTCAACTGCCAAATCTCTGCTGACTAAAAAAACAAAGAAGAGCTGCAAATTACTTTGGAGACATTTTGCAGAGTTGGGGTAACTCGTTCTTTAAGTAACGTGTTACTGTAATAATATTACTTTTGTCAATAACAAGGTAATATAACGTGTTATATTTTTAATGGGAGTAATAATATTACAGCTACTTTCTGCAAAGTATCATTTCTCTGTTATACACCTACATTGGTGGTCTTTTCTTTTTTTAAAACCAAGTACATTTCAGTTCAGTTGTAACCGTAAATGTGAACTGCTGTGTATTGTATTTACAGTCAGTATGACACGCTGTCAAACCGGAAACACTAGTAACTCAGCTTACAGCAGTCCCTAAACATGTAACTGCTATTTTCCTTGAACACATGGAAACCCTGAACACAGCTTTCATTGCATGTGTGCACACAATCAGGATTAACTGGCTTGAGTACAGAGCTTAATGAAGTCATAACAGAGATCCCGACAGGTACATAAACAGGCTCTTCAGTAACGTGGGGCCGAAGCCTGACAGTCTCTGGCAGCAAAAAAAGTGCAGTTTCTCAGAAGAAACGAGTAATGAATAATAAGTTTCTTTTTTTCAGTAACATGCCCAACACTGACGTTTTGACTTGAAAGGGCTATGATGTGCTCTAAATTTGCACAAACCTCTAAACCAAAGCCCCCGTATGTGGATTGCAGTATTGAGATGACATCTAATGTAATATTTAAATACTCATCTTGTCAACTTATAGTAGGTTTACTCTATACAGAAAGGATTTGTCAGTTTAGGTTTAAGAATTAAATATATTACAAAACAATACAAAACATTTTAAAAGTATCACCTTTTTGCGTAAAAAAAAAAAAGTCTTGCCATTTGTTACCCCATATGATTTAAAATTGTCAGGACAATAAGGAGTTTCACAAGATGTATTACTGCCCACTGTTCACAAGCAAACACTTGTAAACAATGACTCATTTAGCACAAGCAAGTTAAGGTCATGCATGGTCTGCAACAACAGATCCCAACAATATATTCAGACATGAAGACTTCAAATATCACCATGCTGATTAACCAATATTTGTGTGCAGGCACTTACTGTTTGGCACTAGTGATTAAAATGTTTATTGAGCTGCAATGTCTTGGAAAGAAGATTTAACTGCCATACCATTAATTGTCCCAGCACTAAAAACATCTTATTGCAAGTACGATGAAGCTGTAGGAAAGTAAATAATGCAAGACAAGAATAATAAAGGCATAATGAAATGTACAACAGCGTTTTCTATTTAATGTGCTACTAATAATTATAATGTTCACATTTGCTGCTTTCACATACATATCCTTGCACAGAAATAAATTTTTAAGTGTTTATAACTACAGTCAGCACTCGGATATACGACACTCAGATACACGTCAGTCGTGTTTTACCGTCCTTGTATTAAGAAACAAATCAATTCCCATTATATATGTAACAAATTAATGCACTTACCCGTCACACGCGATTTTTGACTCCGTCGCCAGTTTTCGGATACAAAGCCCATCTCTTCAGTGTTACAATTTATTTGATTATCCGTCACAGCCCGTATTTTTTTTTCTTACATGCCAAATCAGCCTGTTTTTATTATGCAGTTACACAGTGCTTCCTCCAGTTTTACCTGACAAAAATGCAGCAAAAACAAAGCGAACGAGACAAGCTACGGTAATGTAAAAGTTTATTATTAAACAGTTTTAGATACTGTGATGTATTTTTTTTTTTAATCTGTGATCTTTAGTTGCTTTTGTGCATTTTCATTAGCAAGTGAACTGTGACATTAGGGCTTTATTGAGCACTATATTCTTCAATTTTTAATACTGTTTGAATTCTGGAAACTTGTTTTTTTTTATCTTTTGCTAAATTGCACTGCCTTTTACGTTTTATGTTAACCTTTAGGTCGGATTCAGGGAACAGGAGGGCTTCACCTCCTTTCTCAGTTCGCGCCAAATTCAATTGTCAATCACATATAAACCCTGAGCACTCCCCATTCTGTGCCTGTGTTTTAGTTTTTTCTACCTCCTCCCAACTTCCTCCACTATGCTGCGTCACCTCTGCGATGGTCTCCTCTGGGGGCAAGTGAAGCTTCACTTCCCAACCCTGGGTCAGCCGAGCCACCCTGTCCTCTGAGAAGGAAGGTTCTCTACATGAGTCAGAGGGGACCCCCGGCCAAAAAACCTTTCCTTTCTAACACCTTCACTTTTTGTATGCTTCTCTCCCTCAGTTCACATTCATTCGTTCATTCGCTTGTTTGTTTTCAGGTTACCCCGGGAAGGAGCTGAGCTATTCAGCTCGGAGACTGAATCGCTCGGTCCTGCACCTCCAGGGAAGTGGCTCCTTCTTTGAGAAATGGGATCCTGATATTTACTAATACCACTTAGCCAGAGCTCCTGCCCAGTGAAACGCAGTTCTATGCATAGGTATCATTTTGATTTCATTTTACTGTTGGGTCGTTAATGGGGAATTTTACATACTTCTACAATACGTACCAGATTTAAAAGTATGTACTGTATCTCTTTTTGCAAATGATATTTTCAGAATGATATCGTGAATTAAATAAAAAACTGCTGCTGAAAATATAGTACTGTACCAACAAAACCAAATGCAGTACATATAATTGGAAACTTACTTATTTTAAAGCACAGTCCTTTCAGCTATGTATTTTTGACATTGTTTTTCAGGGAACACAAAAAAGATACAGACATAACAATCAGATATGCGTCACACGCGTTTAACCGTCACTGAAGTAAAAATGTTATAGGGTCGGATATGTGAGTGCTGACTGTATTAATATAAATGTATTCACAATCCGAGTTTCTGTGTTTCTAAAATAAAGATGATATAAAATGTCTATGGCTAAGCCTGTCTTACTGCTTGTGTCATCCAGCTCATTGATTTTGGCTTTTCTTTCAAAATACAATTACTTTCTTCTGTGAGCATCTGCTGTCGCCCCTAGGTAAACATGAGAGCCATAAATTAGACAGCATGAGGCAGTCACTAATAGACACAAAAAGGCTCAGCTGACCCAGAAGCAAATGGCTGAAAAACTGTCAAGTTCAACTTTTACCTTGTTACTAATCATAAACTACTTCATATATGCCATGTCTCTTGGTGTTAGCAAGATAACAATCCAAGTGATTATGTAAAGGAATTAGATGGCTTGTGTTATAGACTGATATGACTTACATTGTTCACCGCAAACAAACATGCCAAGTCCAACTTGTATGTCACTGAAACTGAAGATAAATATTTGACTACTAAGAAAGAGAACTTTTGGTGCTCTAAGCATAATCAGTTAACCTTAACATCAAACATTTGGTTATTTGCACTTCCACTAGGGTCTGTTTACCTCAACACACTATAGCAAACCCTACAGGTCAGGTGCCATACTAGTCCAGATGGGGACCAGCCAAGCTAACCTCTTCTCCTTAGTGCATAGTTTGGCAACATTAAATTTGGCATGTAGGATTGTTCTAGACATTGTTAACGGAGGACCTTGAGATGACATTCAAATGAAACATTTTAAATTAGTATGGAAACAGGGATACATATTTTATTGGGCATTCTAAAATTTATATGTGCTGGGACAAACACAGGATGTTCATGTTCAGATATATTCGCTAATAATTTAAATATTCGTTCGGACATTTGTTTGTTTTCAAAAAGTATTAAAAGGCATTATATTGCTTAGAACACAGGCAAAGACAACATAACAGCAAGACATTTCACTATGTAACATGCTAAAGTAAAAAAAATATCCCAGGAGTAAAGAATACATTGTGTAGGCCTTACTTTACATGAGTGAATTAACTACAAAGCAAAGGATGCCAAATAGCAGCTAACCCTTTGGCACCGAGTTATTCTAATTTTGGTGCTTATCAGTGTTTCTGAGCCTTGTCATTGAATAAGGCTAGATACTAGGAAAACCAAAAAAAAAACTGTATCCCTAAGTACAAAATTTGATGATACACGTCAACAAAGTGACACACAGGAAACACATCTACCAGTGCATATTTTGATTTTTTTTTTTTATTGAGTCACACAACTCAGAATGTTCCAGAACTGTCAGCGGCCACAACAGAACAGACGCCTGATCTACAGCTCTTTTTGAAGGTAATTGTCTCTGAAATTATAATTCAATACACATTTAGATTCAGTATCTAAAATAAGAACTTGAATAGGATTTCATTTTTTTTTCTTTTTCTTCAGACACTTGAAAAGGATGAGAAGAGGCTTGTGCTGTTGATGGTACGCACCATCTTTATTTATTCATTTGTTTTTTATTTATTTGTTTACTTGGTAAAAGTGGTTGCCACATTCATTGCATTTTTACATTTACTGCTTTATCATCATACCGTTCGTTTTTCTATAGACTTTAATTTTATTTTATTTACTTTATTTTAGCTGATGATGGAAGAGGGTAGAGGAAGAGGAAGAAGCCATTCCAGGTGAGCCCCTGCCCAGCACTTCCACTGTCAAGTAAGTGCATTGTTTACAGTATTCATTGTTTGATATGGGGCTTTTTTGCATATTCAAAATAGCTTTTTATGTATTCCTAATTGATTTTTATGTATTCCTAATTGTTTGTATGGCCACCACAGATGCAGACCATGCACACTCCTCGCCACCAAACGCCAGTGTACACGTTGTCCACATGCACCAGATTTATTGTTATTTATTTATTTATTTATTTATTTATTTATTTATTTATTTATTTATTTTTACATGAAATAAAAGTTCCCTAAAAATGTAATAAATTGTAGCGATCTCAGTTAACACAGGAAGGCGCGAACCCGGGACCTCTCGCACTAAAGCATAGCGCCGATACCGCTGTACAAACGAGCCGGTATATTGGGCTTATGTCTTTGTGTGTGATTATGTCACCTATCAGCCCTGCTGCTGCCTTCCGCCGTGCATGCTACAATATATATATTTTAATTATAACTAATGTTTCTTTTTTCATACGTTACCATGATACAAGGTTTTACATAATATTTGGAAATGTAATTTGTGAAATTTTGCTTAATCTGGACTACTTTCATAAAATAGCTGACAGTTCTGAAAATAGGGCAGTTTTGGGGAATTTTGGCATACAGACAATGGTTCAGACAAAATCCTGAAGCTCCTCAATAGTACAAGATATTTTAAATCCTCATAAAAATTCACATCTGTCATATATTTATCATTTTTTATATGTAACTTGGAAAGGGGTCAAAATTGGCAGTTTTTAAAAATATTATTTATTATTATATTTTTCAATTATTTTTGGGGCAGTGCAGTTTATATATAAAAAAAAAACATATAATACATTTCACAATAAAATACATTATATCATTTTTAACAGCTACTAAAGGCCTTTCTATAGATATGTTGGGTTTTAATTTCTGATGTAAGGTTGCCAAACTCCAAGCACTAAACACAAAGTGGTCATATTCAAGCCCAAATATGGTCATTCTTCCTAGGCGTCAAAGGGTTAAAGTTAACCCTTTGAGTAGTACGAATGTACCGGTACGTTCGCTGCTTTCTGGTCCCCAGGGAGTACGAGCGTACCTGTACGTTCTCCAACTTTAAACTTGAATTAATGAGCCTACAAAATTCCTGATCACATAATATTGTAACACTAGGTTCCTGTAACACCTTTTATTGGTCTCTTGCGCCCTCTGCCAGATATTGACTGAATTACATACAACAAATCCAGTCACAAAAATGTCAACAGTGTTTGTAAACCGGTGAAAATCGCTCAGTGAGAAAGAAGTATTAGTAATAATACTGAATTCAGATTCCGATTTAAATTAAAATACATACAATTCTTCCACTGAATCTGATATCAGCGAGTGTGTCAATGAAGACATAAGCGAAGAATATTTACCATCAACATCAAGTGACAGTGAAGAGGTGGCGCAAAGCGTTGCGCCATGCTTCAAGGAGTGTCATATGCTGAAGCATTAGGCACTCTCACTCCCTCTGCCCCCACAACCTGTTTACCCGGATATGATTCATTTGTGTCTCTCTCTCTTTCTCGCTCGCTCTCTCCCTCTAGTTCAGCCTTTTTTTTCTGTTCTTAGGACGTGTTGTTGTGGCTGTTCTACCCTGTTGTTTATTGTTATTTTTTAGTCAAAACCTTTCTCTATGACAAAATAAAACATTATATTTATTTGTTTTATTTATTTACGGTAAAAATGATTTGTCTGTGTTTCGTCAGTATTCATTACATACATACAAACATTAAGCTTTCAGCTTGTTTGTATGCTGTACTCGTAATAATCAATCGCATGCAGAAGACATATATATAGACGTAATTCTACTAAATGTTAAATCCAATTGACTACTCATATTACAAAGACTCACCCTTGCTGAATTGTTCTGTAATTATTTGTCCTTTCTTGGCTCCCTATTGCCTCCTGAGCAACTGTATACATTTTAGGGGGGCGATGGTCCCTTCATCACTCAGACTTGGTTGACCTCTGATGAGGTTGAGTGCCGCTCCCACCAGACCTGAAGGTGAAATCCTGCGCCAAAATGGCTAATAATTCAAAGCTATTCAATGTGTGTTTGCCATAAATACAGAAACATTATGTGGCTTTACTTCCCCTGTTAAATATGTAAATCTCACAATAACAAATATTCACTAAATCTAAAAGAACAAATCACTCCAGAAGTGAGAACTCCTGTTTTCTTACAATAAGACAGTCATATTTTTGTTGTGATGCCATTGACTTTATTTCTGTGTTATTGCTTCACAGTTGATGATCTTTACCTTCAAAATAAAACAGCAATTTGGGTTCCTTCATTGTCCAGTGTCGATCATCATACTACTGCTGTGATAATGTCATAAGTGTTGTTTAATGGGGTTAACAACATCATTTGGCAGAGTTTGCAGTTTTACAGAATGAGGCAAATATTAAGTTAATTAAAACAGACAATTTAGGTTTTGGAATTAATAAGGTAAGCTGTTAAAATCATAACAATAGGGCCCATTAAGTTAAAGATGATTGCATTTAATGTACAGTCAATTTTGTGTGTCTCTGGCAGATCCATGCTTTGTTTCAAATCAACTCCCATACATTAAAAGCTGCTGATAGCTGGCGGCTTCTCTGTGACTAACGTTTTTTCAGTGCCCACTAACAATTTGTAGCCAGTGTTGAAGTTGGTGGCAAATGATCTGTAATAATCTATATTTCTTCACTCCCACCAGAGGGCACACACTCACATAAAAGAAAGTTACCCCCATGCTGTCCACAATCAAGACAGAATAATCGTAATAGCTAAAGGCAGAGTAAAGATCTTACTCTTTCTAGGTCCCGTGTTTCTGGTAAAACAGGAGCAACAATTCACTGCAAATATTAAAATGAGGTCACTGACTCTTCTAAATGAATTGAAATATTTTAGACTACATAAATAACTTTGTTTTTTCATATAAACAAAGTTCTACCCTTTCACAGATCCTTAAATAAGGTTTTGTTTTAAAATTTTAATGCAAGGGTCCTCAAACCTCTGCCTCCTTTCATCAGATCCATGGGGTTATTACATATTCAGAGACACAAGGAAATAACCTGGGTAGGAATTAAATTAATATTGCCAGTCGGCGCCTACAATGATTCTGTACTTTAATTATATAAATGTTTTAAAAGTTCAAAAAATTGCAGAACCCCCTTGCTTGCTATTTAGAATCATTTAACTCTAGATCATATTCATTGGTATTTAAAGGTGCACTTGAGGAATAACATATTTTTTTGTAATTTAAATAAATCAGTGTGCAGATGTGTACTCAAGGTCTCACCGATCACCTGTCATACAGATGGAAAATACATAATGTTGTAATAGCGTAACTTCTCTACTATCCAGCACTTATAATCTGTTATATTAATGTTTGCTTAGCAGTGCCCTGGATGATTACTGTGGGTATATTGAAGAGAAGATATATCTCAGAGAGTAAACTTGAAATCGGTAGAATTGAATGAAAATATAAATGTCATGAAGTTCCTCTCCTGAAGCAGTGTTTATTTTTAATGATCTAAACCAATCTTCATAAAAATTAACTGCAGGAAATAATAATAATAATAATAATTATATTATTCTTTTTATCACATAGAATTAACAGCAAGTTTGTGTGTTGACAGATTGATTTATATGTCACATTTAATTATAGCTTTAGGCCTCTTGTGACTCCTTCTCCTGCAAAAAGTGAGGGGGCAAAGTATGGTAAAGAATGAATTTATGTACTGCAACATACAGTATCACTGCCTCCTCAGTATAGTTTATCTTTGCTGTCTCGCCATTACAATGATATTTCTGCCTCCCACACTTGTTCAGGATCACTTCTGTTATTTTACTGTTAGAAATCTAGATTATAGTCTGACTTTCTGAAACTGAGGTGACTGGTTATAAAGATGGCCAAACAAAAATGAGGTACGCTTTTATATGAAGAAGTCTGACTTGCCAAGGTTACAGGCAAAGATGATACACTGTAATGTATAGAATAGAATGGCATGACCTAATGACTTTCGCAAAAATAGCTTTGAGAGTCTACTCAAAAATCATGGATTATCTTTGTTAAAATCAGATTTTTTCTTTTTATAAACTTGGGTAAAAATACACAATTGTACAAACCTGCCTACTGAACACCTTGTATATAACATGTAAGTTGAGTAAGTTTATGTATTTATATAGCACCTTTAATACAACAGTATCTCAAAGCAAATAAAAACAAAAGTTACAATAAAATTAAACATGTGCTTAGAAGATAACATTTGTAAAATCTTTAGCGATAACATTTGTAAAATCTACATTTAATTCATCAGGGATCAACAGGGTAAAATAATTCTAGGATGAACTTAAATTTTACTCGGCTAAACAGAAAAAGGGATTTGTAAATGTGGATTGGTTGTAGTGACAAAGCGACTGACTAACTATAAATACAAGCAAACCTTTCTTTTTTCTTAAAACATAAAAATAAACCTCCACGTATAATCTGGCACTGGGTTTGACAGTTTTGATTTTTCAGCATGGTTTTCAGTAAATGTCCATCTGTCTTCCTCTCATGGGTACTTATTATTCTCTGCTTTCCAGGGGTTTTTCTGCCAGCAGCCAATTGAAGTTCCTTTCCCTGCTTTCCAAACACTGTCCGCTTTCTGCATCCCTGTTGTTTTTTGATCACTGACATCACCTGTCTAACAGTGAATCTATTTTTTCAGATAATTACCAGTTAAAATTCGAAATAGAAAAAGGAGCTGTGAAGCAGATTAACATAAACCACAAATGTAATGATGCCCCTACATACAGTGACATCTATTTGCAAGTAGTAAGTACTGTCTATACCTGTAAGCATTTCAGGCATGGTATACCCGTGTATAAGGGGTGAGCTTGGGTTAGCACTCATCTTCTGCAGGTAGAGGCTGCAGAACATTCTTATTATTTATCAGACGCCTTCATCCAAGACGACTTACAGAGACTACAACTCTCTGTAAGTCTCTGTATAAAACACAGAGCTTAATTTGTATAGAGGTGAAAAAAAAATTTGAATCAATTTTTAGGGCTAGTTTATATATGTATCATAAAACATGACAGTATATTGGTTAGTTTTTTGTCTGGACTTGCTACAAATGAGGAGGTCAAAAGGTGTCAATAAGGGTTAAACTATAGAGAAGGTATACATACACATGTATTTAAGTCTTGTGGCTGCCAATCATCTCTGCGCAACAAAAGAGAAGCCGAGCAGTGGAAGAGAAGATCAGATGTTAAAACCCAACCTCTCAGCCTGTCAGTAAGTGTGCAAGTGATTAACAGAACGGGTAATTGTATGTAAAAATAATGTGATATCTTGTAAGTCGCCCTGGATTTAATTATTTTACCAATGCATCCCTGGCCTCTTACCAATGCATTATTTGACTACCAATGCAAATCCTCCAAAGAGGGTCTTGTATTTTCCAATAACCCCATGCTTTTTAATGTATCTTTTCCAGTAAAGGTGGTCATTAAGGTGAAGTGATCAGCATGCTTGAGTGTAAAGCTTACAGGAGAAGTGTCTGTATTGTTTTCTAAAACAATATCTGGGGCCAGACACAAGCTTTATATTCGCTCGATAATATATCAAGCAATCTTCTAACTCGGGACTTGAACACAGGATCTTTTCACTCTTAGTGGTTTGCTGTATACATTTATAGCATGCATACTCCCTTTTTATAGTGAACGTTATGGATTGCTCGTTCAACAATGCAGGCCAATTGCTAGTCATTTAAATAAACTTTTAATTTACATCATGAGGCAGAGAACTTATTCCAGAAATAGCAAACTGACTATGTTAGGCGTTTACCTCAGGGACTTCTAGCAAGGATTCTCATCCATCCCAAACCACAGGGACCAAACATCTTTTCTGCACCAGCAGGTCCTCAGAGAGGTTGGGTTTTAACAACTGATCCTCACTTCCACTGCTCGGCTTCTCTTTTGTTGTGCAAAGATGATCAGCAGCCATAAGACTTAAATACATGTGTATGTATACCTTCTCTATAGTTTAACCCTTATTGACACATTTAACCTCCTCATTTTATGACACATATACAAACTAGCTCTAAACATGTATTTAGAATTATTTTCACCTCTATACAAATTAAGCTCTGTTTTTTATACATTGTGCTACAGTTTCTATATATTTTTAATTTTTTCATGTTAAATGACTATAAGCTTTTCCTATTCTCTGTTTATATATATATATATATATATATATATATATATATATATATATATAGTAAAAGAACTCACCCACTCGGGTTCGTTGCCCCTTTAAAAACCAGACCCAGGACACAGGAAATTCGATTTTACAGAGCAGTTGCGCTAATTTTAATAAACAAATACAAAAACAAAACAAAACAAAACAAACACCTAGCTCTCATGAGCCCTAACTAAACTTGTTCAGGAACCTACTCTATATAAGCTGGACAGCTAGGCTGTTTACCGGCTGAAAACAAAACACAGTTTTCTTCGTCGCCACACATACACAAGTGAATACACACAGTACCTCTCTGTGACGGCTCGGCAGCAGGGTACACCTCCCGCTTCCGTCTACTCAGCCGTCCTGAGCAAACTGACTGTTTCCCTTAAATACCCTGCACCTGGTTCTAATTAACAATTACCACCAGGTGTAGGGGATAATTAACAATAAAATAATTAAACAAAACAATTAAACAAAAGGTGCATACGCACATGTTTTACGCAGGGAGGAATTAACTCCCTCCCTGCCTTCTTACACCCCCTTGTCTTTTCAATACACCGGCCACTCGACGGCCACCCTCCACCCTTAAAAGACCACCCACCCTCCGGTGCTTCCAGTGAGGGACCGCGAACCGGCGACACAGGACTCCACCGGGCTGACAGAGGCGACTGAAGCGACGGCCGGGGAACAGGAGGATGCAGCATTGGGCAGAGGTCTTCACCTGGGGACTGGCGCAGCGATGTCCGATCACCCAGGGGGAGCGAAGCAGCGAACAGGGGGAGCACCAGCGATGTCTGGCAGCAGTCCAGCGACGTCTGGGTGCTCGGGGAGAGCGGAGTAGGGAACCAGGGGCAGAGCTGTGGCCATTAGTGCAGACTCCTGGGCTCCAGGTCTAGCGCAGGGAGGTCTAGGCAGACCGGCAGGGTGTCCAGGAGTAAGGGACAAGGGACTGCACTGACCAGCGCCGGAGGAGCTCCCGGGGTTGCAGGATGGAGCTGTGGTGGAGGTGAGCTCTTAACCTCCTCTGGCTCGGGAGACAGCACCTCCTCTCCCTTGATTGCAGCCGATGGCTCCAGAGACGGCCACAGCTCCACTTCCTCTGGCTCCGGGATGGACTCCTCCTCCCGTCCTTGAACCGGCACCAGCTCTTCTGCTGCAGGAGGCTGCTGGGCTTCTTCCGCCTGCTCCCATTTTTGGGGCAGCAGGTCCAGCTCCGTCGGCTCCCTCTCAGGCAGCCCTAGCTCCAGTCTCCATTTTTCATTCTGCTCCCTTTGAGCAGCGGTATTCCTATTGATCATTGCGATCAAGTCCTTTAAATTTGCGTCCATTTTCTGGGTCATAGGGGCGCCCACACTCTCTGACACCACGTGTAAAAGAACTTACCCACTCGGGTTCATTGCCCCTTTAAAAACCAGACCTAGGACACAGGAAATTGGATTTTACAACGCAGTTGCGCCAATTTTAATAAACAAATACAAAAACAAAACAAAACGAAATAAACACCTAGCTCTCATGAGCCCTAACTAAATTTGTTCAGGAACCTACTCTATATAAGCCGGACAGCTAGGCTGTTTACTGGCTGAAAACAAAACACAGTTTTCCTCGTCGCCACACACACACAAGTGACACACAATACCTCTCTGTGACGGCTCGGCAGCAGGGTACACCTCCCGCTTCCGTCTACTCAGCCGTCCTGAGCAAACTGACTGTTTCCCTTAAATACCCTACACCTGGTTCTAATTAACAATTACCACCAGGTGCAGGGGATAATTAACAATAAAATAATTAAACAAAACAATTAAACAAAAGGTGCATACGCACATGTTTTACGCAGGGAGGAATTAACCCCCTCCCTGCTATCTTACAATATATATATATATATATATATATATATATATATAAAACTCGGTTGTATATGTGAGACAGAGAGAGAGAGGAAGAGAATTGGTTTAGCTGTCTTGCAAAAAGTCATTGTACAGTGCAGTTCTTCAGCTATAAGAAAATTCATTCAGACAAACAAATGTTAAAGTTGCACAACATGACTGGAACAGAGCGTCAAACTGTTAACTTAGGAACACAAAAAAAAACACAAAAAAAAAAATCTAACTAGCACCTATATCTACAGTAACTGTAATGCATTGGTGGTAATGATCCTACAGATGCCATATTGAACAACATAATAAGTCCAACCCCCTTTTATAGCTGTTTAATATTAAGGGAACACAGCAACAAAAAAATATATATATATATATATATATATATATATATATATATATATATATATATATATATATATATATATATATATATATATATACACACAGTACAATAAAACACATTCCCACCACTTATATCATAAAATTGGATAAGCAGTTTTCTAGGTATAATTTAATTATGCTTACATATGTACATATGTAAAGACAAGAGGAAAGAGATCCCAAGATTCTGATACCATCAAAAACTGAAAATATCCAGAACACAATAGGATACATTTTATATAAACTAAATCTTATATAAAATATCACAGTTAAACAATGCAGCGCCACTTTTTTTTGTTAACCTCAGCGACTAAGTTATACCATAGAGTACATAATGAAAGTTAATAAATGTAGAACGTGGATCAATGGCTTTAGCTGAGATTTAAAAAAAAAAAAATGGATTCACTGTAATGATCTATTTTTGGAAAGGATGCTGTGAGACAGATGGTAATTCTGATATAAAGAAACTTTCAGTCTTTTGTACTGTTGGCATGAAAAAAACAGCAGCATATTTTTTACAGCTACATAAAAACGGTAGCTAAGACTTTGGATAAAATAACAGTTTTCAGTTAAGGCTGTCACCCAGAAATGACAAATGATGGTGACTGAAGCTCTCTGAAAATCCCTGTTTTAGAAGACCACTTGTTAAAGAAAAATGAGGAGTGACAAAAATACGAGATATAATTCTGTGGCAGCTGTCAGAGTTGGGGCCACCCCGGCAGAAGGAGGAGGAGGAGGAGAGGAGACCACCTCCACCACAGCCCCGATCACCAACCCACCCACAAGAATCCACGTGGGGAAAGATGGACATGAGGGGAGATGGTTGGTGTTTCAGGGGAGGAGGTGGTCGATTGCAACCAGGTGTGCTGTGCACATGGGGGGAGGTGTGTGGCAGTGCAGAAGCCATGCCTGTGTAATGTGTGGGTGTGTGTGGGGGATATTGGGTGGCAGGGAGGGGGTTAAATTCCTCCCTGCAAAAATATGTGGGAATGTGACGAGTCGTAAATTAAATGAATGATATAAAGGCTGATCCCGGGTGTTAGAATTGTGATGGTGAAGGTATGGTGCGGTGCTGGATTGTGTGTTTGTTTTTTTGTGTATTTGTAAATAAAATGTGCATCAGTGCTTAAACTGCAAAGTTGTGGTCTCTGAGTCTGATTGCTGAGTCTCAAGCCTCATGGGTAGTCAAAGTTCATACACGTTTTATTGTAAAATCAATATCTGTAAGTCTTTGATTTCTAAATCAAAAGCACACGATTGTGTGTCCATGTTCCACCTTCACCTTCACAAATCAATTAGAATTGAAATGTGTTTTTTTCATCTAATATATAAGTCACTCTTTTTTAGAAAGTGGGATGTTTTGCTAATGTCTTGTTTATAAGTCTGATGTCCATATTTGATCTTTAAAGCTGATTGTTTTAGTGTCACTAGGTTTTAAATGTCAGATTAGAAACAAAGGAAATAGGCTTGCAAGGAAAAGGGGTTCGGTATTCACTGCTTTATGGCTACTAATATAAAACAGTAAGCTGGTATGTTCAGCCAATAATATGATTTATTACAGAAGACGTCTTTCTTCTGCAGCCATCTGCAATTCCCTGTGTATGTACTCTAGGGAGTAACCTCCAGAGAACATGACTACAATAGCAAAGTACTGTACACCTAAGACAACCTCATTTGTATAGCATAAGAAATTATAAAAATGATTCATAACTAATTAGAACATAAACCGTTTTAACAGGTTATAATGATTGCTGTGTCTTGCGCTTGATGTACAGCAAATATAATTGCTTTTGTGTGCTTCTGTACATTACAGTTCTAACAAACAACATAATAGGGTCTATTTTATTGATCTGAACAGCAGCAGATATAAATACTGATGCCATTTAACTCTATTTGCTGTTGTTTTCCCCTGAGGAGTTTGCCATATTAACATCACTAAATACAATCAAATTCAGTGGAACATGGGTTTGCCAAAGACCAGGTTGTACATTTTAGGTTGCTGACATTAAGTGTTCTTCCCTTGTCTGGTTAAGTTGCATAAAGAGAAAGGTTGTACACTGATTATACGTTTTAAGGAAATATATTTCAGACACCCTTACATTTACCAAGTTCATTCATTGTGATTTTTCATCATCTACATTTAAAGGCTACTATTATGAATAGCTTTGGTTTTATGTCCTTTCCCCAAGAGCTGCATAGAGATGGAATGCTCACAGTATCTATGACTTTACATTAAAATGCAGCTGGCAGCTGGTAGGTCCAGCACTGTTGGTAGTTTTTGTATTTTTTATCTCCTAATATTTACTAGTTTGTTCCATTTTTTTTTTTTAGTCTTCTACTTCATTGTATATTTTTATAATACCTGTATATTAATGAATTATTCTCATGTGCCTTTAACCATTGCAGTTTCCAACCCTCTTGCCAACAAGATTTCTCTCAAGTGTAAGTACAAAACACATAGAAATCTGGAAACGTAAGACACACTTAGCAGCAGGGGGCAGCACCCTGCTATTCCTCCATGTGACCTTACATATCACTATTAGTTATCATCTTCAACCAAATACAGTGTCACCGATTTGTAATGAATCACAGCCCTCAGCAGGAACAGTTGTACAGTAAAAGCTTCCCTTTACAGTAGTTGTTCTGTGATGTCTGGCTACATGTTGCCCTATTCAAAAAACAACAGAGGCTGACATGTGCCACATAATGCAATCTGTTTTGCTGTCATTATGCTAGGATTCACCGACTTGATAAATCCATTCGGGTCTGGGTTTGAAAAGGGTTACACATCAATTTCACAAGGACATTTTCACATTGTAGATCCTAAATTACTTTGCTGTTTTGAAAGATACATCAATGAAATTGCTGTCAAAAGAAACAGTAGAGAGCGTTTTATAAATCTGAATAGGCATTCTTTACTTTTTGTTACCTACATCTTTTAAACTTTGCATTTTTTCACCATATTTTTAAATTTACTGTAATAGGCAAGAAATACATCTTAGAAAGATTTTTTTCTATTCATAATTTGCAGAAATTTACAATACAGTATATAGCTAGCTCATGTTAATTAATGATAAACGTTAAATCACATTCAATACTTTTCCAGAATTCAAGGTACTTTTATGTAACTTGATATGCCACCAGTTGATGCTGTAAATTCTTTTCCAGTATTTAGCTCCTTATTTGTCTCTTTATTTTCCTGGATGCATGAGACTCCAATATCCATGAGGAATCAGTGCCTCACTTTCCAGCGAAAAAGTTCTAATCCACTTAGCTCTGCACTTTGCCACACAGTATATCTCACTGATTTGATTTACTGAGCCGTCTCCACATTTTACTGCATGACCAATCACACTCATTCAATAGACCCCACACTGTCTCAAATGTTTGCTTTTCTCTGGTGTTAACTTCCTGAAATGTTAGCATAGCCCTTTATATCACCTTCTTACTACTGCTACCGAGACTGTACTGACAGATGTATAGTCATTTGCTTTGGCTGATTTTCATTTATCACTCTGAAGTTGTGAAATCAATTTAGAATTTAAAAAAAAAAAAAATGTTGTAACAAATAAATAAAAAACAGCATTTAATGATAACTAGGTTTCATTCTACAGTTTAACTATAATGACAAACATGTATTCATGCTACTTACTATTCAACCTTGTCAATAGAGTGGAATAAGAGAAGCTGTTTTTTGTATAGTTCTACAAAATGGCACACAATTGCTAGCTGGCAATTAGCCCATGCTTTTATTATCTACAGTAGATGCTAACAGTTTAGCCACCAGTTAAGGTCAGAAGGCTAATAACTATACTAGTGAGCATCCTTTCATCAGTTGTATTGATATTCTCTGGATGAGAATCATAGCATATGTACACATTATTGATTCCTGAATCTGATGAGACGAATACAAAAAGAAATTTGAAAAGGCACAGCCGAGAGAGAGAGAGAGAGAGAGAGAGAGAGAGAGAGAGAGAGAGAGAGAGAGAGAGAGAGGGAGGAAGAGAATTGGTTTAGCTGTCTAGCAAAAAGTCATTGTACAGTGCAGTTCTTCAGCTATAAGAAAATTCAATCAGACAAACAAATGTTAAAGTTGCACAACATGACTGGAACGGGTAAGAGATTGCAGTTATTATTTAATCAGGAGGCAAAGAAAAGGCAGGAGGATTATACATAAAGTAATCTATACAAGTGTAAGTATAAATAACTAAAACAGTACACAGGGAAAACCCATGTTATCTGATGGCAAGGTCTACTGCAGCCCCCTCCCAGTGTTAATAGTGATACGAATTGCCCACCTAAATCCTAACATTAAAGTCCATGAAATAATGTTTCAATGTGACTGACTTTAATGAACTTGCAGAATAATAAACTATCCCTTCAGCATTGAGGAAATGGAGAGTTCATTCAGACATACAAATATTGGATAATGTATGTTGAACATGCTATAAAAAAGAGACAATTCCTATTTAAACTATCTCCTAAAAGAGTCATATCCTACCTGAACACTTTGGGCCTCATTTACGTAAGGGCACTAAATGTAGCTTTAACATGCACATTAAATAGTGAGCCTAACCTGCACCATAAATCTAAATTTACTGTCCCATTTACAAACTGAGAACGCATGAATTTATGTGCACTCTATCTGGCTAATTTACATACCATAGTGTGCACACTACATGTATTGTGAGCGATAATTTAATGTGCACGATAATGTCTGAGACTTACCCGTGACCACCATGATATCAAAAGCCCTAGCAATCCTGGTGTATCTTTTGGTCAGTGGCTTATTGTGAAAGGTGGAGGTCGCTTACATTGACCGAAAATGAGCGATCAACAGATGCAGTCCTCTGCAGGGGACAGGCAGAGGCAACGCTAACTAAAACTGCAAGCACAGGAGTTAGAAATTCTAGTGGAGGAGGTTGTTTTAAATAATACCTTTTGGTCCAGCCTCTTCCAAAACTGCTTCCAGAAAGCAGGCAATATGGGCAACCCTACAACACAAGGTCAGTGCCGTGGGTGACAGGTGGAACTGACCAGCCTGGAAAATAAAACTGAGAACATCTTCTCCCCAGAACAACTAGAAGGTGTGCAGGGCGTCATTGACACCACAAGACTTAAAGATGAATCTCAACCAGGTAAGTTACAAACAACACAAACCACTTCATTGCTTTTATAAAGTGCATTTCATAACTATGCAACATACAATTATTTTTTTATATAGCGCCTTTCACAACAGAGTTATCACAAAGCACTGTACAATCAAGAATAAGCCTAATCGAAAAGGAAAGTTTTTAACCTACTTTTAACGATCCAAAGACAACATCTTTAGGTAAAACTGTAATCTAACTTTAATTAAAAGTGTTTTATTTAACCAATCTATTATTTCTACCAATGTAATGAACTATGAAATAAAATTATAACATTCATTCACGTTTAATATAACCTGTTATTTACATGTAATTTTCACTGCTCATTCCATGTGTTCGACGTGGAACAGGAACAGGTTTTAGCCATTTTGCGAAATAATTTAGTTAGTTTTTCAAACACAAAATTTCAAAGTTGTAAAGACAAAATCTTCTGTTTCAAATTCATATCTCATTCATTTTCTAGAGCGCTTCAGATGAAAGTAATGCCTCCATGATGCCAGATAGATTTCAGCCGAGAAAAACTGGTTTAACTTTAAATACTGTGAACAGGCTGGCTGTAGTGGTGAGGTCAGACCCGGAACAACACACACTACTGCGAGGTGATATGGTGAATGCGCTGGCTTGTGTGTTTTATTGCAAAATAAACAGAGTGAAACAAAACACAAAAACACTTTGTAAAACAAAAACCGCGCCATGGCCAAAACAGACAGACAACAAACAATAACAAGTTTAAAAGCCAGCATGCTTAGCCATTGTTATTTATTTTTCTTATTATTTTACCTCCTCTCCACACCCGTTCTCCACTCTCGAACATGAGTGAGTGCTTCATGCATCTATGCAATTGTGCCAGGATTCAATTACTAATTAATTATTCACTTGAATCCCAGCACGTGAACTAATCTGTGCACTCCCTGTGCTCACATACTAATACACATTTTATCTGCACGTGAAGTGATTGTGCAATCCTCGTGCCTAAATACGACTATATATCTTAAATCACTTGTGCGACACAACCCCATTATATCCCGTGCACCAATATACACCAACAATAACACACCACATACAACATATAACACAAAATACATATATATATATATATATATATATATATATATATATATATATATATATATATATATATATATATATATATATATATATATATATATATATATATGCATAGCATGTTTCAAATTGTTTCTGTGTTTACAAGGGATACATCCTTTAAACACTGTATTAATTCTGGTAAAATATTTGAGAAACAAATGACAAACTAATGTTATTTTGTTTTTCTATATACAAATTATTAATATGGGTCATTAATATAGGTCAAATATATGGGTCACTTTTCTAATTATCCATACTACAACAATATTTAAAAGAATGTATACCTTACAAACACTGAAACATTTTGAAACAAGGCATACAAAAGCAATAAAACACATGTTCAAATATGGTCCCAAATCCACATGCTGAAGCCAAGGGCTGTTAAACAGTCAAGACCTGTGGATTTTGGACCATATTTCAACACATCTGGTAGAAGTGGTGTTTAATGTATATGGTACATCTAAAAGGTCTTGTTACAGCAGTGGTGGCCAATACGTAGATCTCGAGGGATTTGTGGTGGATCCTGGTTGCATTAACACATAAGCATTGAATAGTTTTAACTGGGTTTATTGCGTATTTAAACATATCATTCCTGACAATGAATACATACAATGAAAAATGACATTCATTCCACACAGTAGGTGGCGCTAAAAACTATACTTCCATATCTCAGTAACCCAAGCAACAAGGTTTGTAGTTTACAGTTTGTGTTTGGTGGTTTCAATGGATCGTTTTGTGGTCTGAGTTACAAAAGACAGGGGAGAGCCTTCTGTGCCTTCAAGTCGTACAGATTTGGATGAAAATATCTGAGCTGTTTCAAAGGTGAAGCTGGCGCCAAAGCGTAACATTAGAGAAAGACGGGAGCTGGACGTTTTTTATTTATTATTATTATTATTATTATTTATTTCTTATCCAGGGCAACTTACAATCGTAAGCAAATACATTTCAAGTATCATAGTACAAGTAATAATACAATTAAGAGCAAGATAAATACAATGACTTTGGTTCAAGCAAGTATAAGTGTGACAAAATACAATTCAATAATACAGCAGATAAGTGTCAGTGATAGTTACATCAGGATATGATTAAATACAAAATACTACAGATTAAACACTTGGCAGATTACAGTACTCTGAAGTACAGGATTAAATGCAGTAAAATAGGGGGCAGATAAGAGCAAGTAAAGCGCATTTAAGGAAGGGTGATAAGTGTCCCAGGGGAAGAACAGAGGAGTTCTACAGGTGCTTTCTGAAGAGGTGAGTCTTGAGGAGGTGCCGGAATGTGGTCAGGGACTGGGCAGTCCTGACATCTTATTTTCCGTTATAGAACTGAACGACATACCTTTTTACTGTGCAACACCAGTTGGAGTATGGCTCATGTTGGTAACCTGAAGCGCCTTATTACCACGAATCATGCTTGTCTTGCAAATACATTTCCACTTGGATCTGCTGCTGAACGGGCTGTAAAATCAGCAGTTTGAAACAGCAGCTAATTAGTCAGCAGGCACTAAAAACAGCAATGAATGAAACAGAAATGATCACATTGGCTAGCTTAAGATTGCTTGGCTGTTGGCAAAGGAAAAATGACCATTTGCTGATGCTGAATTAGTGAAAGATTGCATTTTCAAATCAATGAAGATCCTTACAGCTGATGAGCATAAGTATGACCCGGTCATGCAGCGAGTTCGTAATTTACAGGTTAATGGCCTCCCTCTGGAAAAGCCTGTACCTGCCATGATTGGTAGTTCCATTGGTTTTGTAGTTTTAATGCATTATCCACCAAGAACTGTTGTGTGCTAAGGCTTCAGATCAGAGGCTTTTGTCAATCATGCATTCTGTTGTTAGCATTGTCCAAGCTAATGCATTTCTTCACAGACAGTTTGTTTAGCAACTGGAGAAAATTGACACAGAATATGGTGATCTGATTCTGTGCTCTGGAGTACACTGGTTGATTGAATGGATCTTTTAAGCCTAAGTAGGAAAAATTGTCAAAACCACAGCATGCAAAAGTTTAGGCTAAACTTTAAGCATTTGTGCATTTTTATGCCACCGTGTTTCGTTTATGCAGAAAACAAAAAAGGGACACATTTGTCTACTTGACTAAGATGGTTCTCTACTTTTAATAAAGTCAAATGTTCAATGATTTTTATTGGACAAAAGGTCACAAAATACACAGCACCTTTTCCTCGGATAAAAAAAAAACTGCACATATCTTTTGTCCTTTCTTAGTTGAAAATGCTTATATGTTTGCATTTTATTTCTTTTTTTTCATTGCTACCGATACGTATTGGTCACCACTGGCTAAAAGCCAGATAATCACAATTGGTCAAAAGGGTTTTACCACGATGTCCACCACTTATATGGACAGTATACAGACACCTACATATATGTTTTTCATATACATAAAGACAAGGTCAAAGTTAATTTGCAAACTTCAACATTTTATATATAACTCATTCCATTTTGCCTTGACATTCAACACACTAATCAACATCTATAACCAATTTCAATTCTTCTCAGGCTTTTGATCCGTCAAATATCTCATTTAAATAATTCAGTTTCCACGTTTTGATTAGGGTATTGTGGTATAATTAATTTAAATATGTATGGCTGATCAAAATAAAGTTTTCTATTGTGTGTTTGTTATGGGGTGATGATCTGAGCTTACCCGCACCCTCAATCACATTATTCTCTCAGGAACACAGAGGTATTTAAAACGCAGGAAACTTGGTAGTGTTCACAGATATAAATATTTATTGTGGCACTGGATACTGCACACAAATTGACAACTGATGCTGACAGACTAGCAGGTTGTAAATACACTGACTGACATTCACACAGACAAGATCACGACTGACCTAATAATCCTCTCCTAAAGAAAGACACGCCATTTTATAATCCCCAGCCCCGCCTACTCCTAACAGGATTAATTATTAAATAAACATTTAACCTGGAATGATTTTATACAAAAATAAACTCTATTATTTAATATTCATACTTTTACATAAAACATTCAAATATTTTACGTTAACAATGTTTCTTCTCATTTATACGTATTTGTTTAACCTGCATGGATACTGTCTTTGTTTACAAAAACAATTGTTATATTATATTGTTTACTCGTTATTATTATCATTGTGATTATTATTCTTCAGTCCTTAAAACTATTACCAGTAAAGACTTAAAATTATCATTACCGCTTCTACTGGAAGATTACCCAACAAATGGCTATAACAAACCGTTATAAAATGGCTTGGATAAATTAAGTGCTGTGATTGGCTTAACAAGATCACATGACCGCGTGGTAAGAATTGTCTAACAGCACGGCCATGACATCATAGATCAACTTACTTACCTGATCTATTAATATTACTACACCTTAATAGTAACAATTATCTAACAGTGTTTCTGTAGGTAAAAATGTCAACATACAACTGAAACATCATTTAAATCACCCAACAATCTGTTTTTTCATCTGTCAATAAGAATTACAGAAAAAATGGCAAATATACTGTGGTATTTAGTCAGAACAGAACAAAGAAAACTCTGAGGTAAGCAGTAGCAGTAACACTTTATTCAAAAGCCATCTGAGAAATCACTCCTTCCTCAATGTCAAGTGCCAGTGCAGTGTTTGGCTGTTCCATGAATCCTTCCTCTAATGTGGGAAATCAGTCTGCTTTCACTTCTCAAATGCCATTTTGTCTCAAACATTGTACTATAAATGGGAATGTTCAATCCAATGTTTATTGCAAATAAAAAAGTACAAAATATGTATTCAAGGACTATTTTTTTTCTCAGTGGAAGGGTACATAATACATTTCTATTTTTTTCCTTAAAAAAGCTAGTTTGTGTAATTATTTCAATTTTTTTTAGCCATTTTATAAGAGAAACAATGCACCCAGGGCGTGCGGTAACAATTGTCTTACCGCACACCCTGTCATGGGTTATTAGCTACAGCAACTTCATTAAGGGAAGCGTCCTAATCTAAATACAGCAATACACCGTCATATATCAAACATGATATTATGTATTACACAATAATACATAATAAACCATGACTCTATCGCCAGAAGAACAACAATCACAATTGTTACACAATTTAAAATTTTGCCTACTTAAAAACACTGTCGTCCAAAGAGGAGAACTGAGGTACATTTCTTAATCGGTACCGGTAATATTAAACTCAATGCGAATAATGAATGTGAAATGTTACCCGGGCTCTAGCATAGGGAAACTGCAGGTTAAGGGAAACTTCCTAGGCTTGGGAATATATCACTGGAATATATCACTGGATAAATTAAATGTATCCATAATATACAGTATATATCTATAAAATACAACACATATGCTAATGATCACCCCTAGAAAAAACTGGGCTGCACCTGGCACTTTTGAATGGAAGGTATCTACCTATAGAAGAAGCATCCAGAACTGTTAGAATGGAACACAACTGCTGCAGTTAATGTCATTAGTAGACTATAGACTATGGAAAAGGTCCTGTATCACTGGTGGTGTTTGCTGATGCCATCCCAGGGCCACAACTGTCACACAAGCTCAGTTCCTGACAGACTTACCCAGTCTGTAAGAAACTTCAGTCAAAACCTGCTTTCTTCATCTGGTTTAAGTGTCAGTATAGATGGGTTGCAAGTATACCCGTTGTTCTCTGACAGAAAGACTTAGGTAGGCATGACAACAGTGGAAAAGTGATCACATTAGAACATAAGAAAGTTTACAAATGAGAGGAGGCCATTCAGCCCATCTTGCTCGTTTGGTTGTTAGTAGCTTATTGATCCCAGAATCTCATCAAGCAGCTTCTTGAAGGGTCCCAGGGTGTCAGCTTCAGCAACATTACTGGGGAGTTGGTTCCAGACCCTCACAATTCTCTGTGTAAAAAAATGCCTTCTATTTTCTGTTCTGAATGCCCCTTTATCTAATCTCCATCTGTGACCCCTGGTCCTTGTTTCTTTTTTCAGGTCAAAAAAGTCGACTGGGTCGACATTGACTGTACCTATTAGGATTTTGAATGCTTGAATCAGATCACCGTGTAGTCTTCTTTGTCCAAGACTGAATAGATTCAATTCTTTTAGCCTGTCTGCATACGGCATGCCTTTTAAAGCCGGGATAATTCTGGTCGCTCTTCTTTGCACTCTTTCTAGAGCAGCAATATTCTTCTTGTAACGAGGTGACCAGAACTGAACACAGTATTCTAGGTGAGGTCTTACTAATGCATTGTAAAGTTTTAATATTACTTCCCTTGATTTAAATTCAACACTTCTCACAATATATCCTATATATCTTGTTGGCCTTTTTATAGCTTCCCCATATTGTCTAGATGGAGACATTTCTGAGTCAACATAAAATCATAGGTCTTTTTCATAGATTCCTTCTTCAATTTCAGTATCTCCCACATGATATTTATAATGCACATTTTTATTGCCTGCGTGCAGTACTTTACCACTTTTCTCTATTAAATGTCATTTGCCATGTGTCTGCCCAGTTCTGAATGCTGTCTAGATCATTTTGAATGACCTTTGATGCTGCAACAGTGTTTGCCACTCCTCCTATTTTTGTGTTGTCTGCAAATTTAACAAGTTTACTTACTATACCAGAATCTAAATCATTAATGTAGATTAGGAATAGCAGAGGACCTAATACTGATCCCTGTGGTACACCACTGGTTACCTCATTCCATTTAGGGTTATGCGGCACCCTACACAACCCTTGTCATGTTCTTTTTTTAAACTCAATTCCTGAAGTTATGTTTTTCAATATTTTCAAACTATTCGTAAAACTTTTTTAGTCTACTTCCATTTCGAAAAGAAAATGAAATAAAGTTCCTATAAACAACAGGAGATCAACTGGCACAGCTGTGATCTGGGATGGTATTGAACGATATTTCTGAAGACGAAGACTGAGGTCATGTTCTGATAGGAAGCCAACAGCAATGTTTTCTGACTGTCATGACGTCAGTTGATTTCAGTTTTCTAAATGATGAATAATGCTTTAAAGCAGTTGCTTTTAGGAATAAAGTAAAGCTGGATGGTAATGGAATTGTACCAGGTTAGCCCAATATTCAACAAGCAGCACCAATTTACAGAACCTGGTGCAGAATACCAATACATGGTCAGGCTATCAGAGATGCCTGCTGGGGAATGTTCCTGCTGAACTTTACGGGTAGTGCCTTGAGCCGACTGTCTTTTACCAGTGTGGTCAACAGTGAGCTGCCAACACTAACCTTCTTAGCCTGCATATTAAAATACAAAGATAGAGTACCATATTTTGTTATAACCCCTCTTACTTGTCTAAATGATACAATACATTTAAGTTGACCTCTCATAGCTTGATCTAAGGAACTACTGTTCCAAACTGTTTAACTATAGTATGACTGGCTTGAATTTCAGATATTTCATGCAAACCACATGTCAGATATCATCCATCAGAAGCTACATTAAACCATGGCAGAATGTATTCTCTTAACCACATTATGATTTTAAAAAAATCTATGGTTCTAATACTAAATAAGTGTTTTCATGAGCTTTACTGAGTAACGTAGTGCAAATAAAATTGCATTCATGCTTAAATAATGATTATCTCTGCTGCTCTTTGGAGACCAGAGTATCTTTTTTTTTTCTTTCTTTTAAATGTTGTAATGAAGTAAGGGATATATCCCCACAGACGTTCTTCTCAAGGCACAAACTAACTGTATTCAAACAAATTAGCTTTACCCTGAAGAAAAAGAAAAAAACTAACAAAACAAAACCAACTGTGGCGCCTTTGGTGTCCATATTACAACTAGAACAAAGTGTAAATAACTAAATATTTATGAATATATTATGTTAACCTCTGCATCTTATTAAAAATGAACTATTTTGAAGGAGAATATAGGTTAAATGTAAAAAAGCAGCTGTCTGATCCAGAGCTACTAAGCATGAAACAAGCACTTCTCTAAATTTATATTTACTCCAGAGGGTACGTTCTTTTCATTGCCAAGGCCTTTGCAGGTTCAAATAAAACCGTCTAAGTCAAGTAGCTTTGTGTGGCATATATTTTATACTTTTGCTCTCATTGTATTTAAAAAAATATTTCTTATCACAATCTCAAATCAGAAATACAAATACAGTATTTTTTTTTAGCGATGAAGGGCAATATACAGGGCTCCCCCTTTATAACGCTGTAGTCAGGAACCATAGTTAAGAGACCGTGCTATTTGTGTTCTGCCTTACGAGAAGACTAGTGCTAATGTAATGGCATTATGGGGCAAATGGGTGCCATGACTGTACCGTCTTATAACATGTTCCGCAGTATAACGGGGCCGCCTTATAAAGGGGGAGCTCTGTATGTGTAAAATATTTTAAACTTTTCTACCTCAAGATGTCCACATGTAGGAATGTTGCCACATTGCTTAGTTTGATTGTGATTACTCTCATTTGATATCTAGAATAAATAAATGAGACTATGATGTGTTATATGCTGAAATTCTTATACATAGCACTCCATCAAAGTACAATTTAGCCTACAAAAGGTTTACAGCAAAGTGCTATTCACAAAGCTTTAGCTCATGAGTTATTTGCAATTTCTGGCTTGTCTTTTCTTTTTATGATTACTGATTCCCATTCTGTAACAAATAATACGGTTGGTTATGTATCTGGAATACAACAGTGTTCTGCTAAAGACAGGAACAACTTTAACTGTAGGTGTATCCAGGGCTAAAGGGTTAAGTGTATTGCAATAGATTAGTCCAAAGTTATTTAGCTTTTTTCTCACCTCCTATTGAAGTGTTTTCCAGGGAATGTACATCTGTTGCACTGCATCTAAAATTGCTGATGGTGTGATGAAGGCTTATGAACACCAAAAGCTTCCCTGCAGTTCAATTCTTTTAACACCAAGACTGTGTAACTGGTGACTATATGAAAATGTGAGGAACTGTGATATGGTTTTTAATATGCAATTCGCTCCTCATTCTCCTTATAGGTTTCAAAAATATGTGATTTGCAGTCATATCCCTGAACCTCGGTGTTATCAGAAATACAGACAGCACTTTGTTACGACTTTTTAAATTATCTTTATTCTTTAATGTATTCTCCTCACAATTCCATGAATTTGAAATGACACTTCCCAAAGCTGTGAAGATTTGTCTGCAAGGGAATTCCACTGATTCCTGTGACATTTACACATTTTAATTGACTGGTGATAGCTAATTTTTCTGTCAAGCACCGTGGGCAAGAAACAATTCCAAACCACTCAACTTTTTGTAACATTACCAAAACTGGACTTTAAAATAGGTCACTGAGGCAATACTGAGTTTCAGTTAATTGACCAAGACTACATGACAGAATGGAAATAGCAGAAGACTGTGTCAAAGGGGAACACATATTTATGCAAATTCATTCTTATGAAATGCTAAACTGTTACAGAGGAACACAAATATCCCATATAGTATTGTATTTTATTAAAAGCAGTATTTATTCCCAAGTCTCTACTGTAGTTGACTGTGAATAAACAAGGCCGATTGAAACTGTCTGAGTTTCTTAATTAGATGGCCCCACTGTGTATTTTTATTTTTTATTAAAAGGCTCAAGAAGTACCAGTTAAAGGAAGCAAATCGTAATTTCTGCAATACCGCATTAAAATTCAAGCCCTGAAACATTCTGGTTATGGTGTCTAGTGGGTTGCATTTATCGGTTCAGTGTTATCTAGATATTGCCACTAAATAAACTAGTCAGATACAGATGTCTTTCTATTTACCTGTCAATTGTATATAATTTTGGTTTTAAATTGTGCACCTTACACTACATACACGTATATATATATATATAAACTGTTTACCAGTCACCAAACGTAAAAGTTACAACACAAACAAAAAGGTTTACACACTACCCTTTTTTTTTTTTTTTTTACACCACACAGGTCTCTTCACACAGACTGTCCCGAACAAACATTTGATCCTGTTTTAAATACCTGCCTACAGGCACGTGACAATTAGCTTTAATGAACACAGCCATACCCCCACATTTCTCTGGCAGGAACAGAAATTAACCCTTTCCCTGCCAACCCTCAACCCCCAACACATTTCTCTGCCACTATATATATATATACAGTACTGTGCAAAAGTTTTAGGCAGGTGTGAAAAAATGCTGTAAAGTAAGAATGCTTTCAGAAATAGACATGTTAATAGATTATATTTATCAATTAACTAAATGCAAAGTGAGTGAACAGAAGAAATCTAAATCAAATCCATATTTGGTGTGACCACCCTTTGCCTTCAAAACAGCATCAATTCTTCTAGGTACACTTGCACAAAGTCAGGGATTTTGTAGGCATATAGTCAGGTGTATGATTAAACAATTATACCAAACAGGTGCTAATGATCATCAATTCAATATGTAGGTTGAAACACAATCATTAACTGAAACAGAAACAGCTGTGTAGGAGGAATAAAACTGGGTGAGGAACAGCCAAACTCAGCTAACAAGGTGAGGTTGCTGAAGACAGTTTACTGTCAAAAGTCATACACCATGGCAAGACTGAGCACAGCAACAAGACACAAAGGTAGTTATACTGCATCAGCAAAGGTCTCTCCCAGGCAGAAATTTCAAGGCAGACAGGGGTTTCCAGATGTGCTGTCCAAGCTCTTTTGAAGAAGCACAAAGAAACGGGCAACGTTGAGGGACCGTGAAGCGCGAGTGGTCGGCCAAGGAAACTTACTGCAGCAGATGAAAGACACATCATGCTTACTTCCCTTCGCAATCGGAAGATGTCCAGCAGTGCCATCAGCTCAGAACTGGCAGAAAACAGTGGGACCCTGGTACACCCATCTACTGTCCGGAGAAGTCTGGTCAGAAGTGGCCTTCATGGAAGACTTGGGCCAAAAGCCATACCTCCGACGTGGAAACAAGGCCAAGTGACTCAACTATGCACGAAAACACAGGAACTGGGGTGCAGAAAAATGGCAGCAGGTGCTCTGGACTGATGAGTCAAAATTTGAAATATTTGACTGTAGCAGAAGGCAGTTTGTTCGCCGAAGGGCTGGACAGCGTGACACAAATGAGTGTCTGCAGGCAACAGTGAAGCATGGTGGAGGTTCCTTGCAAGTTTGGGGCTGCATTTCTGCAAATGGAGTTGGGGATTTGGTCAGAATTAATGGTCTCTCAATGCTGAGAAGTACAGGCAGATACTTATCCATCATGCAATACCATCAGGGAGGCATCTGATTGGCCCCAAATTTATTCTGCAGCATGACAACGACCCCAAACATACAGCGAAAGTCATTAAGAACTATCTTCAGCGTAAAGAAGAACAAGGAGTCCTGGAAGTGATGGTATGGCCCCCACAGAGCCCTGATCTCAACATCATCGAGTCTGTCTGGGATTACATGAAGAGAGAGAAGCAACTGAGGCTGCCTAAATCCACAAAAGAACTGTGGTTAGTTCTCCAAGATGTTTGGGCCAACCTACCTGCCGAGTTCCTTCAAAAACTGTGTGCAAGTGTACCTAGAAGAATTGATGCTTGATGCTGTTTTGAAGGCAAGGGTGGTCACACCAAATATGGATTTGATTTAGATTTTTCTTCTGTTCACTCACTTTGCATTTAGTTAATTGATAAATATAATCTATTAACATGTCTATTTTTGAAAGCATTCTTACTTTACAGCATTTTTCACACCTGCCTAAAACTTTTTGCACAGTACTGTATATATATATATATATATATATATATATATATATATATATATATATATATATATATGAGAGAGAGAGAGAGAGAGAGAGAGAGAGAGAGAGAGAGAGAGAGAGAGAGAGAGAGAGATTCACAGGCTATACATATGCAATGAAGCAAGTCTTTTTATGCATTCCCTCACTTTGCCCTTACCTGACACTGTTTTATTAAAAAATATGCCTAACAAAATCTAAATCTTTAGGAAAGTAGCTCAGCAGCTAACAGGCGAGCAAGTTACTGTTATTTATCTGAGCTGTATCAAAAATACAGCTGGAAGTCATTTTTTATTTTATTAAATAACTGCCAAGCTTGTAAAATACTGTATGGAGTTTATCATAAAATAGCAGTTTTATTGTCATTGTTACATTACCCTATAAGTAATTGCTAGACCAGGTCTATACATATGAAAATGAGGGATGTATTTCTTCTGCATACAAAGCGAATAACATGTCCACAATATATAACACGTTAGAGTGCTTGAAAAAATAAACATATTTTATATTTATTGATTTGTTCATTTACTCAGCATGCTTTTTTGAGGAATATCAGCTTTAAAACTCACAAGAACAATTATTTTTAACAAATAAACACCTTTAGAATGTGTCTACTGTTGACTAGCAAAATAAATAAAATCAAATTGCTTATATATTTAAACATGCTAAACATGCCAAGAGTGAATTTATATTCATGAACTGAAATGAGACTGGTTTGTTTGAAAGAAAAAGCTGAAGAAAAAAGAATGAACATACCTTCTGATCAGAATTAATTGTGTTTATACCTTTGATGTTTCTTTTGTGCATTTTTATAAATGTACATGCTTCATCTAATTATTAATTTTTTTATGTAAACTGAAATACCTTTCTGTTCATTGTTAAGGCAATGATAATGAAATAATCTGATAGAATGGTATAAGGAATTACAGTGTAATCTATTACATCAAGTATAAAAAAAGCATTAAAAAAAGTAGCTCAGCGTGTGTCTTATCAGACAGCACTAACAATCGTCTAAACTATCTTCTAAGGAGACTGCAACAAGACCAACAAATCCTGGTTCCTGATCAATACCCACGCACAAGCCCTCTTGTGCTATCTCAGTGTAACTGTTTCCTGCTATTAAAACCACCAAGTAAATTTCATCCTCTCCCTGGAGGTTCCGATTACCCTCCTAATGCACAGCTTGAAAACTGTAATGTAATAGACATCTCAGTTTTATTTCCCAAGTGAAAAAGTGCACTAAAATGTCATATCCTTTAGCTGAAGGAGAGCAAATACTGCTGGCTAGAAACAAAATATAAAAAAGCCAAACAATCTAACTGTGTAAAGCTACAGCAGCAAGTCCACCTAACAGAAGTACAATAATTAATGAGAAAAAAAAAGGAATCTATTTTTATTGTACTTCTTGGGATACCACTCCAACATAATGTCACACAATACACCTAAGGACTTGCTGAGGCAGTCCAAGGGATTTATTAAAATCTAATTAGAAAAATACTTTGTTATACCGTGCTGTAACAATATGCAAATAAACACACAAACAATTAAACTTTTTTTTTTTTAACCTGCAAATTCCTACATGTTGAAAGAATATTTTTTCAATTAGGAAACAAGATTTATTTATTTATTTATTTTTTTGTTTGTTTACAATGCACATTGCCAGACTATTGCCATTGTATCACTGAAGTCTAAACCGCAGTGTGGAGTAGTGGTTAGGG
This sequence comes from Acipenser oxyrinchus oxyrinchus, assembly GCA_030684275.1. Taxonomy (NCBI): domain Eukaryota; kingdom Metazoa; phylum Chordata; class Actinopteri; order Acipenseriformes; family Acipenseridae; genus Acipenser; species Acipenser oxyrinchus. Next base: position 38,029,055 of record CM060247.1, on the reverse strand, counting down.
CTCTGGACTCTTATCCTGCGGGTCGTGGGTTCAGTCCCAGATGAGGGACATTGCTGCTGTATCCTTGAGCAAGGTACTTTACCTAGATTGCTCCAAAAATATAATGTGATACTTTGTAACAATTGTAAGTCACCCCGGATAAGGGTATCGGCTAAGAAATAAATAATAATAATTTCTGAAGCACTATACTGATAGCTAACAATTTCATTTTATCAATAGTAAAAACCAAACATTTAATTCACTGGTTGAAGTACCATCCTAAATCAATCCCAACAGCATGTCAATCACCTTTAATATTAACATCTTACATCTATTGAAGTGGAAGGGGTCATATTTTTTGCTATTTTAAATTGATTCATGCTAAATGAATCATTAGAAAGGTATCCCTTCCAAGCATATACATTGTAAACAGCTGTCATTATGAAAAAAAGTCATCATGTTCCTCATCCACAGAATGTGGAATAATGTGCACAGTTTCTTTAAAACCAAACATGGTTGACAAGATGTAGTCTTTCATAGTTCATCCAACCTTGCCATGTTTCGATTGTAGATAGTACTGTATGTAGAGCAAAGTTGATCACTTTAATGTTTAATATCTACTGATAGCATACAGGTAGAATACGTTTACTTTTCCTTCATTGTCCCAAATAATCTGTAAAACATAGTCTGCTAAATACATCTGCAGTATGTGTTCATTGATACACCCAACTTCTGCACCACACTGCTCTCATTTTCAGACAGCTAAAAAGGCAAAACAAACAAAAATATCACTAAATAATCTTATTTGCAAACTCTATAATGCCCTGTTGGAACACGTTAATAAATGAATATTTAAAATGTTTGACTTGGATTAAAGACAATCCATAGACACAATAAAATCCATCAGAAGTTGATTGAGCACAGAACATGTTAAAAGACATCAAGTTGTAGAAAACACACCCATTAAACTGAACTTTAAGCATTTTATTTATTTATTTTTTATTTTACCTCTCATCCTCCTGTTTCTTCAATGTTAAAACATATCTTGTATTTCTGCTCCATTCAGTTTACTACCCAAAAGGATTATGCAAATATGAAGAAACCAGGGTTTGTTCTGCAAAACCTTCTTAAAAATGATGCTTTATGGATGGAAATGTGAAAAAAGAACTAGATATTTGTCATTGATAAGTAATACATCCTAAATAAGATTTTACAGTTTTTTTTGCTCTTAATTTCTATCATATATTTAATAGTAGATTTTTTTCCACATAATTGCAACTGCCCATGTGTAAAGATAAATAAAGATAAAAGTGTATGAACTGTCATGCTGAACCCTATAATTCAAAACAAAATGGCAATTGCTAAAGAGACAGATTGATATACAAACAAACACTCACACAAGTAGATTATCCTTATTATCTACATTTCTGTATCACAGAACCTAAATTTAGAAAAAGTCTAAATACTAAGAATTTGTTTTATACTGGTTTGCTGGTTTTCTTTTCATACAGTATTGCTTGGCTATTTTACACACAAAAACAGATGAATAATGAAAACTAACCAGAATATATGTATAGATGCAAACAACTCCTCAGTACAGTATACTGTACAAAATAAAATTGATTCTGTAGGCACATGGGGTCGAAAAAGGATATCGTCTTTCAAAGTCAAAATGTATTCAGCATTTTAATCATCTCAAATTCCTGGTGATACAGCCTGGTAATAATGTCATATATTCCCTCTCCATGAAAAAAAATCCAATTACCTTCTCAGCTATGGAAATTCCAGGACATTTTAAACTGAGGTTTATGTTATGATTCCTGATTTCCAAATCCAAACTGACAAAATTAAAGCAATGCTTCAGTGTAATTCTAGTGTTAATACCAGCTCATCCAAAGTAAATGTACCAATTCCAGACTGAAGCACAACAAAGTTTTCAAACTCATATACATAAACCCTATCTCCATCTTCCCAGCCTGTATTCAGAATGTTCCTTCAGAGCTCTGTTGATAAGGATAGTTACTGTATAATATAAAGAAGGTCTGTTGGCTTCTGTTCTTGGCTACTTGTATTGGAACAGCATACACGACTGTGTGAAGACAGTGAAAGGTAGGATGCACTAGAAAAACAAAGACATGCAATTAAAACACAGATAGAAAGATAGATAAATAGATCCCAGAAGGACTCCTCAGAGTTATCTCCCAACACAAACTAAAAGAGAATTGTAGCTTGCTAATTCTGGAATAATGCAGATATAAAAGATAGAGTAAGATCCTGTATAATTAATATACATGCATTTCGTCTACTCCAATCTCTATATTTCCATCCCACTAGCTTTTAGATAATAATAATAATAAATGATAAGAATTACTAATGAGTATGTTTTTATAGTTAGGTGAACTTTGTTTCATCTCATGGTCTTTTTGTTTATAATATATAGTTTCCCTAATATTCCTCATGGCAAATACTAATATATCGTGAATTTTATATGCCTGGATTCATATACATTTCCACATCCAATGGCATAAAGTTTATTGTTGATCGTTCATAGAACTAAGCACGATGAAGACAGATCACACTCATTAATTACATTTGGTAAGCATTATACTTACAAATGTAATTCACTTAGTCAGCTTTTAATTAAATCATTTAAACAATCATCATATTACTTGAAACAAAATCATTACATTTAAGAAATGAGGTGGAACTCAATTTCATCACCACATACTGAGTCAGTAGTCAAGACTCTTACAAATAAAAATGTGACATATGAAAGTTGGAAATATGGAAAATGTAAGTTTGTGTATAAGGCATGAATAAATTAATATATTTGAAGGCAATTTTTAAGAAATGACATAACAGAACATTTGTATCAGGAGTTGTAGCATTGACTATAACAATGACTATGTTGGGGTATAACTGCGGTCAGATGTCCTGACACAAGGTTGTGACCAGGTTCTGATTTCCTGACACAGCGTCCTTTAGGAGGTGGGGCATGACCTAGCCCTTTCTTGGACCTTCGTGTCAGGTACAGGTATATTATAAATAGGCCTGCTCTGTTTTCAGAGGTTGTGTGTCTGAAAGGAGTATATTTGTTGCACACCATTATAGGCTGTTTCTTTGAACGGTATATGGTTGTATATTTCTAAATAAAAGTTATAGTAAAGGTAAGTTTGTCTTTATTTTTTTCTAGGAGTACAACAGTTACTTTATATTAATTCATGTGTTAAAACAACTGTCAGGATGTTAACAATGAAAAGAAAAATTACAGGCACGTTATCTGAACAGTTGAAGCAACACGTAGGGACGTGCAACGCTATATTTTTTGGAACCCTACTACTTACTCTTTAAGTTTAGTAAACATGCTATATGATATACCAGTGTTATTCTAAATTCACTTCAGGCAGATAGTACAAAACATATGGTAGAAGTAAAAACAAACTGAGTTTCAAATACAGAAATCCTGGTTTTTAATTGTATTATAAACAAGGAACAATTATTAAAATCTGTATTGGAATCAGTATCTGCTAATTACTGATGGAATATCGGAAATCGGAACTGGCCCAATCACAACTGGTGCATAAATTTCAAAGCCATATGGTTAAAAGGTAAAGTGCTACCCCGTTATAACACGGCTGTGTTATTTGTGTTTTGCCTTATAAGAAATATTGGCATTTGTGTTCCCGAAATGATTTATAATGGCCAAATTAATATTGTAGCATACCGTGGAAAATGGAGGATGGAGACACACAAAATTTGCAGGTACTCAAATCCACGGTTTATTGGGATGATTATTCCTGGCCCTTGTCAGCCTGGGCCTCACCAAAAACAACAAACAGTCCTGCAAATTCACACAGCAGCTAGTCTGACTCAGCTGTCAGCTCTGTCTGCGTTGATGTGGGCTTTCATGTCCCCGCCTACCTGGACGTCAGTCAATCCCGGCTGTGGCAAGCTTACTGCTTCCCTGCTTACACACACACACACACACACACACACACACACACACACACAGGGTTCGTAGGCCAGTCGTGTAACAGTATAAATCCCAGGTCGTTACACTATATACAGTGTAATAGAAACTGCTATTCCACCAGTTTAAAGTTTACTCCACTCTTATTTAAATTGTATATTTTGTATAATAAATGTTGTAAACAATAAATCAATAACACAGAATCCAAGGACGTTTATACACACTTGTATTGTTTCATACTTGTTTTGTAACATTAACGGACAGTTTGTTTTTACTTTTAGAAAAAACTAAAAAAAAAAAAATACGGGAGCTTTATCAGTACTTTATGTCTCAGTTTCAACGTAAATGGGTTTAAATACGGTAATGAAAAACAACAATAAAACCCAATGTTTGTGAGTTAAATTGCATTATGGGGGAAATAGGTGCCACGACCTTACCGTGTCCTAACCGATTCCGCACTATAACGGGTCGTGTTATAACGAGCTAGCACTGTACATAATCAGTGGTTCATTCCATGCATTAAGATCAGTGTGTGCCTGGGTCAACAGGTTTTTAAAGTGAAATTCGGCATCATTACTGCTGGTGTGTAAGAACTACAGGCCACTTAAATAATTGTCATTAGTATAACACTGTCATAGTAAACAGAATCATAGACATTTAAAATGTCAATCAATATCCTTGAATGTAATTTCTTTAAAATCACAAAATATCAATTAGGTCAGCTGCAGCAAGAATGCCTTTGAAGCCTCAAGCTTTATTTATTAATGAATGCAGCTGATCAACAGTTTCTAAAACCGGGTTGCGTAAACACAAGGTTTCAGATTTTAAAGTTGTCCATTCAAGATGTATTCAGGTAAACAACAGCACAGTAATTGCAGACATTATTAACATGCAGTAAGCAGTTTTGTTTATGTTAACTATCAGTGGCTCCCAGCAAGCAAGCCAGCCTGCCTGCTACTGTCCCTTTGAGTTTCGTTGATGCGCTGAGCCTGAGAGTCTGAAGGTGAGAATAAACGAAGGTTTGGCGCTTAAAATGTAAAAGTCGGCACTTTTTCATAACATTTCAGAACATTCAATTTGCAGTACATGAAATACATAAATATTTCAGCAGTAAAACGTTCTACTATTTTAATAGCCTCCAAAGCCAATGTAGAGGGACTATTTTGCATTGGCAAGATACATTCAATACAACTTAATGTAAAGTTAAATCTAGTGGGGGGGGGGGGGGTTTTTTGTAAAATAATCATTTTATGACTTAAAACACACAATAATATGTCACAATAACACACGAGAAGGCGTAGATAGTAATGATACACCCCACTTCTCAGATGACTGCATCTGTACAACCCACGCCTCCTCTGTTTATCAATTTACTGCTAGATGTTAATGCTAGAAACATATTACATTAATTGTTTCTGGTGAATTTAATATTGTCTCATTAAAATGTATCCAATACAAGGTCATTTAATGCCAAGTGTTTTTAGACAGACAGATAAAGCAATTAACATCCACAGTATGTCAACACAAACAAATATCCATTTTGGATTATTCTACCTATTCCTTAATCTGCAAATACCAGTTGCAAGAGGTAGGTAGGAAAGGAAAAACTATTGTCTAAAATCCCTGGTGACCATTACCTGCCAAATATAGGTTTCGACCAGATGCCAGCAACTTGTCTGGATTGCACAGGATTCATGATAATTCCCACCACGGTGTCTCATTTTCCTCAGTCATAAGTAAATTAGAACTGTGTTTAGTTCTATATTATTGTTCAATTTATTGTATGTCTTACTGTGAAATGTGGTTATATATCCCTTGCAAGTTAATTACAGTAGAAGTGCAGTATAGGAAGGGAGGTTGCAAGTTAAGCTATTGGGTTCATTTTGCTTAAATGTGGTGCAATAACATACTGTACATACAGTCCCCTTATACTGTCCCACAATCAAGTCCACATTTTATATAAAATGTCTTCTTAATGCATGTTGCTTTCTTACTACATGCATCCTCCAAATAAGATTTAACACGCCAGTCAAAACATCAGTCTGCAGGTCACAAATGCACACCTCCTGTTACTGCCCACAATAGTGCAGTACAGGTCTTGAATGTTGCCCAGCAGTACACTTAAGTTTGTATGTTATATTGATACTATTGTATAGACCAGCGGTTTTCAAACTGGGGTACTTGAGCGCTCCTCAGGGGGTACGCGAGAAAAATCCTGTAATGGCGGACAACAGATTTTTATTTTAATTTTTTTTACCACATTGTAGTACTTTGCGACTTAGCAATCGAATCAACAATGTTGAATCTAATTTCAAATAAAACCACAACCGTACTGGTGTACGTTTCCCTTTCTGTTAGGCGAGGTTAACTGTAAACACCCAACCGGCTGCTGACAGTGAGTGAACGTTGAGAGCACATGTCTAAATTAGATATTTAAACAGCTGGGCAGTGTTTCTGCAGTCTGTAGGCTTAAAAGAAAAAAAAAATCATTGTATGATGTTTCTTCTTCTAAAAATGTGTAGTATTTACTAGGTACGTTTACTTTCTGGAGTTTAAATGTTCAGTGTTTGTAGTTTAATCAGTTCAGTGTGTTTTACCTAAGTTTATGTTTTTAAATAACAGTATTTATTATGTTATGTTTTTAAATAACAGCAGGCAGCTGTGCCGCACTAAGACAGTGAAATCACTGCGCTAGAGCCGGAGCGTACACGACTGTGTTCTCTTTACTTGCAATATTTGAAGTGTTTTTTCACTATGATTAATTAGTTGAAGAACTCCCTTGTTGAGTGATTGCATTAGCCTACGCATGTATGCCGCTAATTATTAGGCTAATAAAAGCAAAAGCACGGTATTATTATTAAAAAAATGGAATTGCAGGATTAAAAATAAATAGATAAAAAATCCCTAACTCCTGGGATTGGGAAGCATGTGGAATTGGATTCCCTGCTCCAGACCTATTGAGCGTGTTCATATCATACAGCGAGTGCCCATCAACAAGCTGTCTAGCAGCTGATTAACATGAACAGGTGACTGCACTAAACACTAACATGTAAGCATTTTGCTAAAAGTCATTTTTGACTGCATGATATAAATGTCACCTTTCTACTCTCATCAAATTTAGCTTTTGGAAATATTCACTTCAAAACAATGTGCTTATTCTGGCTGGATTCTATACTGCACAAGACACACATAGCATTTTAAATGTCCAGCTCAAGTGTTAAACGATAGCATTCAAGTTAAATAAATAATAATAAAAAAACACATATTCAATGTGTTATTCAGTATTCACACAGTTCCGCATGCTAGCTGATTTTTTTTTTTAAATGCCTGTATTTGTAAATTTTAAATTGTTTTATGCAAAATGCCCTGTCTGTTTTCTCGCTACACTTCTGCATTTGTTGGAAGAAATGCACGACTTTTGTTGAATTGCTTTCTGATTTTGTTTTAAATTAGAACTCTAGGTTTTGTTTTTCAAAAGCATATCCTGTTTTTGGACTTGTTTTACCATAATTATTGGTCTGGATTTTGAAATAATTTTACATAGCATTTAGTTTTTATTTTATTTTATTTTATTAGTTTAACAGCAGTTTTCCATGAACAGTAATTTGCTGAACTCTAGCCCCTCCTCCTTCCCTGTGTGCCTTCTGAGCCAGCAAATCGAGGCTTTATTTTTTTTTTAATGCCCCGCTTAAATTTCTTTGTAACTTGAAGTCCTATTCGTTCATTTTAAAATACAGAATAACATACCCTTGTGTATGGGCTGCATTGTTTACTAATCAGGGTGTAGTTTTACTGAAATCTGAGATAAAAAGCAGACACGTTCGTTCATCACTGGTAGGTAAGCATTTTAAAAAATATATATTTTCAGTAAACATCAATAAGTACTTAAGCCTAGTAATTAAAATATACCATTTTTTTCTGTTTTCATAGGTATATTATGACCCTATCTCAGATGGGGGTGCGCGGTAGACTAGATTTTTTGGAATGGGGTACGGGGCCTAAAAAGTTTGAAAACCACTGGTATAGACTAACCTACCTGATATATTTTCCATCAGAAAACAGCAGGCCCTATTCATAAAGCTTTAACTCATAGGTTATTTAAAGACATCAGGACTGGTTTGATGGATTAAATACAGCTTTTATAACTATAACAGGGTATACTCAGTTAGAATATAGAGGAAATGGTCACAGGAAAATTATTAATGAGTTTTCAAAAAGTAACATATAAGCTGTCACTTAACATCATTAAGGTATTGCTTCTGCATATGATCTGCAATGAACACATAAAAAAAGGATGTTGAAAGAATACACCTGAATTTTGAAAATGATGTCTCTGAGGCCTTCTATAGAAAAGTCTAATAAGTTGTTAAGCAGATTATAGATTGGACATTTTAATTAATTCTTGAAAGTAAATGCATGATCAGACCTTGCAAGAAACTATCATGACTTCGGCAACAAACTAAAATTACCTTGTTTGTATGTTCAATAAAAACTCTTAAAATTCAACAATTTTACAAGCACAGAACCAATTCATTAGTTTGGGCATTTGAATCATTAAGTCTCTATTTTGATTAATTAACATCTAAACGTTATGCAAATTAGAAAATGCATACTATAAATTGTGCTGTGTGAAACAGGTATTACATTTAACTTGACAGGTATAGTTCACATAGGTTATGCGTATTGCTGAATGAGCATGGCTAGGCTGTGTAGTGACATTTAATCACAGCAAGAAAAACATTATACATTATACACAAGAAGTATCTCGGTGAGAGGTCGTTTAACCAATTAGACATCCCTTGGAACAAATTGCCATCCTCCCCTGATGACTGTGGTATAAAGAGCTACACAAGCACAACATTGTTTGCAGTATTTGAGAACATTTATTTATATATAATTTCATACAATAGTTAAACTAGATAACAAAAAAAATAAAAAATACATAACATATAATTAATTACTGCGCTCACTAGTAGTCCTGAATTTAAATTCTTACTGTACATTGTTGACTTTTGTCACCCTTTGAAAATGCGTTGTTGACAAGAAACTCATTCATTACTTCTCATTCTTAAACGAGCACACAGCTGCACATTAAGTGAAAATAAATGATGAACATGTGTTTACTACTGTAGGTTGCATAGATACACACACACACAAAAATGAAACATCAAATGAGAAGCAGGATATTAGGGAGGCTGTGTGGTCCAGTGGTTAAGGAAAAGGGCTTGTAACCAGGAAGTCCCCGGTTCAAATCCCACCTCAACCACTGACTCATTGTGTGACCCTGAGCAAGTCACTTAATCTCCTTGTGCTCCGTCTTTCGGGTGAGACATAATTGTAAGTGACTCTGCAGCTGACTCTGCACACACTCTAGTCTCTGAAAGTCGCCTTGGATAAAGGCGTCTGCTAAATAAACAAATAATAATAATATTCATTTATTTGCTCGGCCCTACAGTCGTGTACATACACATTTTAACAACTTTTTTTTTTACTATTAGGCAATGTCCAGTACAGTATAAAAATGATTAACTCAATGTAAGCTTTGTGCTTTTGGTATTCACAAGCTTTAGCATGTGGCATCCTTTGTCGAAACACAGTAGTAATCTGTAAGTCAGTTTCTAGTCAGATAATGCCCTCTAGCAGTTAACAAAACTGCACATCGCATTGACTTCAGTTTTACCGCAGAGTGCCGTGCCATTGTTCGACATTTTTCACAGCTCCAAAAATAATATTATATTTCTCATATTTTAATGAACATCAGTCTATTGTATAGCAACTACTGCAACATAATTGCAAGTTAATTCATTTTCATTTTCAAACGATAGAGCATGACAACTAACAGCTTTATAATTTCCATTGCATAAAGCTATAGCACATGTCTTTACAATCTGGTTGGCTCGAAGTCACATGACCAATTTAATAGTCGCAGACATAAGTATTGGCACCCTACACCTAATATAAGCTAATTAAAAAAAACATGTTAATTACAAGCATTTAGTCAACATTAGCCACTGATTAGTATGACAAAGATACACAATATACAATTTCTGGTAGTTTAACAAACAATCTTTCTGAAAAAAAAACCCCCACCTAATTCTTTAGTGTCTACCCCATGTTAAAAATCCCGCCGGTGACCTGGACCTTTACATCTTTTTACTCAGACACTAAGAGACAGCCATGCTTGCATGGCATGGTTCAAAATAAGAGATTCAGGGCTTTAAAATGAGGTCCTATTCGTGTATTTCCAGGATTAATATATGTTCACAACAAAAGTATATATATATACTGTATATATATATATATATATATATATATATATATATATATATATATATATATATATATATATATATATATACACACACTACCGTTCAAAAGTTTGGGGTCACTTAGAAATTTCCTTGTTTTCGAAAGAAAAGCACATTTTTGTCCATTAAAATAACATCAAATTGATCAGAAATACAGTGTAGACATTGTTAATGTTGTAAATGACTATTGTAGCTGGAAACGGCTGATTTGTAATGGAATATCTACATAGGCGCACAGAGGCCCATTATCAGCAACCATCAGTCCTGTGTTCCAATGGCACGTTGTGTTTGCTAATCCAAGTTTATCATTTTAAAAGGCTAATTGATCATTAGAAAACCCTTTTGCAATTATGTTAGCACAGCTGAAAACTGTTGTGCTGATTAAAGAAGCAATAAAACTGGCCTTCTTTAGACTAGTTGAGTACCTGGAGCATCAGCAATTGTGGGTTCGATTACAGGCTCAAAATGGCCAGAAACAAAGAACTTTCTTCTGAAACTCGTCAGTCTATTCTTGTTCTGAGAAATGAAGGCTATTCCATGCGAGAAATTGCCAAGAAACTGAAGATCCCATACAACGCTGTGTACTACTCCTTCACAGAACAGCGCAAACTGGCTCTAACCAGAATAGAAAGAGGAGTGGGAGGCCCCGTGCACAACTGAGCAAGAGGACAAATACATTAGAGTGTCTAGTTTGAGAAACAGACGCCTCACAGGCCCTCAACTGGCAGCTTCATTAAATAGTACCCATAAAACACCAGTCTCAACGTCAACAGTGAAGAGGCGACGCCGGGATGCTGGCCTTCTAGGCAGAGTTGCAAAGAAAAAGCCATATCTCAGACTGGCCAATAAAAAGAAAAGATTAAGATGGGCAAAAGAACACAGACACTGGACAGAGGAAGATTGGAAAAAAGTGTTATGGACAGACGAATCTAAGTTTGAGGTGTTCGGATCACAAAGAAGAACATTCGTGAGACGCAGACCAATGAAAAGATGCTGGAGGAGTGCTTGACGCTATCTGTCAAGCATGGTGGAGGCAATGTGATGGTCTGGGGGTGCTTTGGTGGTGGTAAAGTGGGAGATTTGTACAGGGTAAAAGGGATCTTGAAGAAGGAAGGCTATCACTCCATTTTGCAACGCCATGCCATACCCTGTGGACGGCGCTTGATTGGAGACAATTTCCTCCTACAACAGGACAATGACCCAAAGCACAGCTCCAAACTATGCAAGAACTATTTAGGGAAGAAGCAGTCAGCTGGTATTCTGTCTATAATGGAGTGGCCAGCACAGTCACCGGATCTCAACCCTATTGAGCTGTTGTGGGAGCAGCTTGACCGTATGGTATGTAAGAAGTGCCCATCAAGCCAATCCAACTTGTGGGAGGTGCTTCAGGAAGCATGGGGTGAAATCTTTTCAGATTACCTCAACAAATTGACAACTAGAATGCCAAAGGTCTGCAAGGCTGTAATTGCTGCAAATGGAGGATTCTTTGACGAAAGCAAAGTTTGAAGGACACAATTATTATTTCAATTATTCATCATTATTTCTAACCTTGTCAATGACTATATTTCCTATTCATTTTGCTATATTTCCTATTCAAACTCATTTCATGTATGTTTTCATGGAAAACAAGGAAATTTCTAAGTGACCCCAAACTTTTGAACGGTAGTATATATATATATATATATATATATATATATATATATATATATATATATATATATATATATATATATATATATACTGTATATTCATTGATTGAAAACCATTACATAGTAAATCAGCTTAATTATAAAGTCAATGGACCGACAAAGAGATCATTATTTCCAACATCTGTTGAAGAACATCATTTTGGCAACACAGCTAATGATGGTCAAGACAAAGGAGTTGGAATCATGTTTGAGAAAAGCACTCGTAGGAAACTTCAACAAAGGAAATGGCTACAGAACAGCATCAAAGAAATATGGAATACCAAAATCCACAATCAAAGCAATAATCAAAAAGTACCACAGAACAAATTCAAGTGAAACGTTTGAAAGAAGTGGAGTTCCAAAGAAACGGGTACAGCAAGTAGGAGAATCATACGAGCAGCTAAAAAAAAATCAAGATTAACAGCCAAGGATTTAAAGAAAGATTTATAAGCATCAGGCATAACAGAGCATGAAAGAGCTGTCCAAAGGCACCTGAACACAGAAGAGTTGATGTACGTAGACCTCGCTGTGAACCACTTTTAAAGAAAATTCATAAAACCTTCTAAAATTGGCCAAGAAATATGAACAGGAATCTGAAACATTCATTAACAAAATTCTCTGGTCCAATGAGACTAAAGTATAACTTTTCCCCCAAAATGGACCACAGTATGTTTGGAGAAAAAAAAGGGCAAGCCTTCAAATAAAGAAAACCTTGTACATACAGTCCAACATGGAGGTGGGTCAATCATGGAGATTTGTATGTGATTGAAGATTGAACTAATGCAGCCATATATCAAAATATTCTACAACACGGCAACAACCCAAATCATACGGCTAAAACAACTTTGGAATTCTTGAAGAAAACAAAGTTAAAAGTTCTGGAATGGCCTTCACAAATCGCCAGATCTCAATCCAATAGAAATAGCTTTGAACTGATCTGAAAAAAGCTGTAGCCAAGCATTGTGTATCTAATCTGTTTGAGCTGAAGGCAATAGACAGTATGGGGCCAGCTTTCACCAACAAGGTGTAAAATACTGGTTAAGAATGATCATAAACGTCAGAAAGCAGTAATAAAAGCAAAAGGAGGACACATGAAATACTAAAACAGTCAGCCGATCATTTGGAACGGTGACTCTTATTCTTCTTCCTCGGGGGAGGAGAAGCAGAGGAAGATGAGAAAGACCATGAAGATGGTACCCTGCATGGGCTACTCTCCTGGGTGTGCTGTTCGTTCTTCCTTGGCACAGAGCCATGGGGTGAGGACACAGCCCTCTCTCTAACAGAGGGTGATGGGGAAGAGTGCAGCGCAGGAGTGAGGGACGCAGAGCAATCTGTAGAGCTGCGGGAGAGATGTTTCTCCAGCGTGTGCCCAGAAAAATGTACACAAAACTCGCAGAAACTGCGGTTCACCAGTGCCTCTGTGGCGTGCTCTGGCCCCAGACAGGCAGACTGGCCTTGCATGTCTTGCAGGGATAAAACCCAGGCATGATGCAAGAAGCAAGCAATTCAGTGAACAGTATACAGATGTACAGGTGCTGCCTCAGTCTGCTTATAGATAGCAACCGGGCAGGTCAAGAACAGTTTGGTACTGGACTGGGGGCTGTGAGCACCGGTCGGTAGCAGGCCATGTAGGACCAGGTAGAGACTGGGTCGGTCTAGAACCAGTTCGGTGACTTTAGCACCAGATCGGTACTGTCCAGTACCAGGTCAGAACTGGGATAGTACCTGCTCAGTTCGGTATCGGTTCAGTAACCTCGGCCCCGGTTCGGTACCGTACAGTACGGGTCCATCGGTTCGCATTCACCATGGGTAGCAATGTGCAGGGATACCCACCTGTACAAGCCTCTGGCAAAACCACGCAGCCAGTACACACACAGAACTGAGGGAAGCCTGCTTGTTAGAATGGACTAACAGCCTTTGCAACGGTGATGCTAAAAGCAGTCACCAAAACAGTACTGATACTGTGGATGAGACTGCAAACAGTCAACACCTGAAGTGCGTATCTTGGTCATACACAGTGCTGCGGAGCCCAGCAGCTGCTCTCACTGTACGTATGTAAAGCACCACGTTGCAGATCAGCCTGCAAGTAGCCTCTGTAAAGAAACATAAAAAACAAGAGAAACTTCTCTACAAACAGTAATAACATATTACAGTAAATAATGTCTTGTAATAAAACGAGAATAAAAGGTCTCGTAACAAAAAACGAGAAACAATAACTCCAGGCACAGCTAAGTAGCTTGGAGGAAGAACAGAAGTCAGCCGACTTACATTGCCTGATCCCTGGAAACTACTACGACTAAGGTGCTAGCTTCATGCGGGGAACAAGGCTGCAGTGGGATGTAACAAGCAACAGGCTGCAGTGCACAAATTACGCATAATTCATGAAAACTATTACAGCGATTATTTTTTCACATACATTTTGTGTAAAAACACAATAAATGCGGATTATATAGCAGATAGAGGTAACAAGTACTTATCTGAACAAGGCTCGTTATGTCAGGTCAGTATTGAAAGGAAAAATGGCGCTAAGGTCTGTGAGCGCAGTACTTTTATGCCCTCAGAGGCAGGCCATGACTGTGTCACAGGCTCTGCAAGCAGCTTTGATATATCTTAGTCAGGTTTCGGGGTCTTTAGGGGGTAAATACCCATACAGTAATGGTTACATTTCATACTTCAAAGGGAACTGGTGTAGTACAACAACCTGCAGTTAAAGTTATCAGGCTGATATGTGCATGCTGCCATAACTGGAATACAACACCCAAGAGATGAAAGACGTGAAAGCTGAGCCTTGCAGTGATAAAGTACTGAATGCACTCCTACTCATCTGAGTAAAAAATGAGCACAGTGAAAGAAAGAAAATGACACAAAAACCAATGTGTTGCATTATTCAATTTTTCCTGGTTTAGCCCATTCAAGCTAGCAGAAAACACTATGTCCTGTAAGATACCCATGGTCTTCAATAACACCTTCATTAGCTAAAAAAAAAAAAACTCAGAAGCATAGAGTTACAGCCAATAGTACTTGTCCAAACAACATATAGACAATAAGAATAGCCCCGTAGACGCTACATGGGCTCTCTTCACCTCAACATCACTCACTGTATCAGGCTCAATAACAACCTCATGTAATCAGCATGGTAGATTATCATCAACACAATTACTTTAAATCTATTGTATTTTTTTTTTTTCTTTAACCAAATTATGCCCTAAGTGTTGTGAATGACATTCAATATTTATGTTTGCAGGAAAAGATTCAATTGTGGTAAAGGTAATGCCTTTAGAAGTTGTTTTAGAAGGTGTGTTGTTCTTCCTGGCTAAGGAAAGTGTTACAAGGTTAGGGGACAATGATGTCTTTCTTCTCAAAACAGTTCTGGGGGAGGCACCAAAATGATAAAAGTTTGTTCCTCATGCCAGATGTCACATTTAGCATTCTGACCCTAAAAAAGTAAGATCATCTTCCTTTAGCCCTTTATTTCTCAGTTCCACTTCTAGAAAAGTCAATCACTGAATGACACATTGTAACAGGGCGAGATCTGTGCTGGCTGTCTGATGCATGCATCCTGCAGGATGAGCTTGGGAGCCGTGAAGGGTCTGCCTGTCCATCATGGCAGTGACACGGAGAGGTTGGGTGAGGGCTCTCTCTCTCTCTCTCTCTGAGAGGTCGGGAGGCGGGCCTTGAGGGGTGCTCGACCTATAAAAATAATGCTCTGCTATTCCTCAGGTCTGCCCCTTTAGGAATCATAACAGAGGGAGCTCTGGTTGGAAACTGAGGTCCAGACCCTACGAAACCACTAGTGTCTGGAGCGAGAAGGAGAGACAGATAGGCAAGACAGACGTGAATAGAAGACCAGACGGTCTGAAATAGTTAACGGGGAAGCCTTGGGCAACCCCATAAAGTATAGCTGAGGAATAGCAGGGTGCAGGCTGAAGACCCAAACCGTACGAGTAGTGACGGTGGGGGAACGCTGCAAAAGCAGCAACTTTTATTTGTAGTTTTGTTACTGTGTTTTATTTTCCCTTTTTGCTTTCACCTTTTGTTTGTATTATTATTTGGACGCACCTGTGTTTGTGTGTGTGTGCACTAATTATTGGCTCCTCTTTAACCAGTGAGGGTATTCGAGTCAGCCAGCAGCGTGGTGCCACCTGGTGGCAGAATTAATAAAGTACACCCCTGCGGGGTGTTCAAACCTTTACCGATGTCTTGTGTTCAGTGAATTTCACCACCCTCTCACACACATCTAACAAATATGTACTCATCCACACATCAATATAAAGAGTTAAAAATCGCAGGTTCGAATCTAGGCTATGTCACAGCCGACAGGGGGTTCCTAGGGGCGGCACAATTGGCGGCGCCACCCGGGCAGGGAGCGATCAGGTCGGCAGGGGAATCCACGGTTCACTGCGCACCAGCGACCCTTGTGGCCGATAGGGTGCCTGCAATTCTGCAGTGGAGCCATCAGGGTTGGCAACCTTGCAATTTTGTTTTTACTGACATAATTTAAGAAAAATCAGAAACAATAAAATACATTATAAAATAGGCTATTTTATGCACTTTCTTTAGGTCATATTTACTTCATACATGGATACATTTGCAGACTAAATCATTTGCTTCATTGGTCTGAAGCTGGTGCTGATTAATCTGAGAATAAAACTTCTAATTCTGCAGCACTTTGTGGCAAAGCCAACATATTCATGGCAAACTTGGCAAGTGTAGTAAAACGTGGCTCTAAACTAGGTGTGGAGAAGGGCACCATTTTGTGCCAGTATTCATCAGCCACAAGATCCCGTCTCAGATTTGTCAAGTCAGTCACTTGGTACTCCATAAATTCAATTTCTAGGCTATCCAGCATATTTCCAAGACCAATCTGTTTAAAAGCATTGCAAGCTGGACGATGTCTCCCGAGCTCACAGTGCTTTGGATACTTGGTTGAAAAGAGCATACTAATTTCAGCACAGTATTGTTAATTGTCATTCTTCTTTTGATACTTTTCACTGCCATCACAAGGTGTAGGTATTCGAGGTGATTGAGAATCCTTTATTTCAATCTAAAATCACAGACATATTTTGTTACGAATAGTCTTAAAATGTAACTTTTGTAATGACTGTCCATACATTTATGGGTGGTTGGCAACCTTGGTTAGCATTCTGAAATGAAGTATGGTTATTTTTTAGTAAGCCTTCAAGGTTATATTGGGGTATACTTTTTACTTTAATTGCCATTTAAGTGCTGTTTATTTTATTTATTTAATGACATCCTTCAGTTTTTTTGAGGGGCTCAAGCATGCTGTTTTATTTTTCACTGTCATCACGGATTTCACGATTTCCGTGAAATTAACCAATTGCCGCAAAATATCCCAGTGAAAATTCCCATTTCTGAAAGAATAGAGCAAATATACATATTTTTTATCACTTAAAATAAATACAGCAAAGGTTTCCCTTATTGACGCCCTACAGGTTACACTGCATTTATGAACCTGGCAGCCGGTTTAGTTAGTTTGCTTCTGGTAAATGTTTGAACGGAAATTGTTGTTATTTTTATATTTATTTATGTTTTTACAGTATTTAGTTTGAAAATTCACTGATGGTGAAAATAGAAGGTGGACATAAAAACCAAAATACAATTTAGCATGTAATGTTTTTCAGGAAAGCATACAAATATTTAGGCTTATGTTTTGGTTTGTTTATTCTGATTTACAAGCCCAAGTCGAGGGCTTTGCCACATATGGTCAGGGTGGGATAGCACCCCTACTGACCCAACTCAAATAAAAATGGAAGATATACTAAAAGCATTGAAATCAGGCTATTGCGGAGCAGCAAGAAGCAAACTACAAGCACCGAGAGCTGGGGTTGCCCACACTGGAACCAGAACTGCCCGTGTCACAGCTAGAGCTGCTGTCGTCAGATTTTTTTTGTGTCAGCATAATGTAACTCAATTCTGACAAATTCTGTCAAAATCCACATATTAGTACACACCTACACAGTACTACAGTATATTAAAGGATGATATTTTTATTAGTGTTATAAAATGTACAGTGCTGTACAAAGTCAGCCTTCCAAGTTGTTTGTTCTTTGATTTCAAGATGATAATTATTCTAAAGAGAATGTAGTAAAAGTGTCATTGGCTGTCATTACAAATATTGTGTAGATTTCCTGTGTTAATGTAAACCCAGAAGCAGGAAAAACATAAATAGAGATTGCTAATGCTGATCTCAAAGGGAGGTAAACTAGTTTGTTACTGTGTGGAAGTGTGAAGGACGCAGGGTAAGGAAGTCTACTTACTCAAAGCCAAAACGAAAGAAAAAAAAAATCTGACAGCATCTGAAGAAATTAAAAATATCTTTAAAAAACATTACACGACTACTTGCAGTGCTATATACCAAACTGACATCTTAGGAATGCAGCACTGCGCAGATATATAAAGATTACTGTTGAATTTCCTGTAGCCTACAGTTTGTATTTTCTGAGGCGACAAAGTGCAGGATAATGTATGTAAAGCAGCCTGCAATAATGGAATAGAAATAAATGTTACATGCTCACAGGGTTTGTGTGATGGTATACATTAGCACATACACCACAGCCATTAAAATATCATTATTATCTCTTGCTAAGGTCTATCAGGGGGCTTTTCATGGTTGTTATTTTTTTCAAACAATTCAAAGAGTAATTTATCTCAGTTTGTAGACAGTATTAGTCCCATTGCCACATAGTTTTAATATTTGGTGAACAGTGGACTTGCAGCCACAGTTTGCTGTTCACAAGCCTGTATTATTGTATCCCTGAAATCTGTAGCAACATTTTTCTTTTTCTTGTTTAGTGGTGCATTATCCACCGCTATCATCACCTCCACTTGCGTCTGCAAGGATAGAGCACGCTTTTGCATGAGCACTATGGCAACTCAAACTTCATCATTGAATCTCTAGTCCCCAAACAGTACAGAGGCACCAATATACATTTCCCAATATCCTTTGCACTCAGCGGTTCGAAAATAGGGTGTTTAGTTGTATTCACATTTTTTTTTCTCCTGGGAGGGCTCCAAAATAATTTGTACTAACAGGAAACTCGTGTGAAGTGAATTTGTACTATAAGAAATAATGACTACTAAATTTTGCTGGGATCTTGTAAAAAATTTGTCGTATCAGGAAACGTGTCTAATCCGAGTTTGTTTTAATGAGAATTTACTGTGTTTATAGATATTATTTCTTTTTTTTTTTTTACTTGATACTGTTTTTTTTAATTTTTTTTTTTTATTGACCAGCTCTGTTACTGCACAGACGATGATGGCAAGGTGGCTTGTTAGAGCTCTTGCTTTTCTCTATTGATTCAGGCTTATTCTAGTGATGCTAGTTATTTTTAACAGAATAATTTCTCTGCAAGCGTTGAAACCAGGATATCAGCAGAAGGAAGACACAAGTGTAATTAATATTACAGCTGCTGAAAATGCTAATGTGTTCGCTACACACAATTATATAGCCAGTACTGTTCTCTAACTTGGTATTGGGTGGCCTTAGGTTTAATCTATTGACTGAAAGATAATACTTTTATATTTTGTTTTCACATTAAATGTTTATTGATTTTTTTAAAAATAGAATTAAGTCAAATATGTCCAAATTCAGATTTGTTTTCATATGGCTTGTTTATATCTTATGCAGACAGTAAAATGTTATTGTCACACAACATTTATGGATTTGCAAAGAAATCGACATCAGTCATCTTTATATGGAACTACAATTGAGGCTGTTGGGATTAATTGCGGTTCATTGAAATAAGAAGATCAATTACATTTCTAGTAGAATGTGTGTATTCTTCATCTAGTGTGCATAAGCTGTTCGTACTGCATGCAGCCTGTTAGGTTAAGTGATTTGCTCATTCACTAATTACCGGCACTGAAGCATTACTCTACAGGCTGCTAAACACATGAGCCTTACACAGTTGGGTCTTGTTTCCCTGGGATCAAGGCAATATCCAAAATGTAAAGATAGCTGTGTTCTCCTTTTATGAAATATCCCACATAGGGTAGATATGTCCCACACCTTACCTGAGTATATCAAGCAGTTTACTTATTGCTTTTTAGAACATAAGACAAGCTGGACTTCCTACAAATTTTCCTCTCATTTTATCACCCTGAGATTAATTTCATGTCATGTATTTCAAATGTAATTTACTTTTGGGTCTTGAGTGTGCCCTAAATGCCAGTACCAGTAGGACTCAACCATCAAGTTTCACAGACCCTGATTAGCACTAATCTTGGACTCTCACCTTATGTAACATTAGGTAATCCAAGACTGCTTCTAATCACCAGCCATTCACGAAGTAGTCTATTCCAACTTGAATGCAAATCAAAGATTGCCGTTTCAGTACTTGGGTCTGGAAGTACTTTGGAAGGAAGTAGAGCAGTACAGTACGCTTTTATAATTCATTTGGAGGCCAATTTTTAACAGATTTATGATCATAATAAATCTTAATTTTACATCAGTTCCTTAAAACACAGCATGTGTCTATAAGTAGATAATGAGTTCTAGATTCCAAAAAATTTAACACCAAGTTGAAGGAGGTCTCAATAACCGCTACAAATTTACATCTGCCTTTTTTTACATTGCCAATACATGGTTTAAGTGGGCTAAACAATCAAGAAGAGGTGAAGGGAAATACATTTAGAGCCATGAAATGTGTGTGATAAAATACAATACAGTATTTACAAATGCAGTTCAATGTGCATAATATTTGTTTATTTGTACAGTCTACATTTAGCTGTAGGGGATATCCCTACAGAGCTATACATAGGTCAATGCATTTATACAATTTAATAAGTTTGGCTATTTAAAAACATCTATTAACTGTGTCATAAATCTGTGTTTACATTTCTAATCCAAGTAGTCCTAGTTTCAGTTTAATATATGACATTGTTCCTGGTGGGTTCCTCATCAGACAGACAGATAATCTAACCCTAGTTTATTAGGGTATTTAAAAGATGCATATCTCAGCTCTGGGTTTCCCAATGGGACCTGATAACACTCAACTTCATTATTTCTGACTGCAGGTTTAATACATTAAGGATACATTCTCGGTTATTAGACATGATTTCCTCATCCAAACTGCTTCAGCAAGCAATAACCCCAAGTACTGTAACTGGCCCATAGCCGTACGTTAGCAATCAACAGCTCAGGCAACAATTTGCATTTACTGAAGTCAGCAGATCAAACTCAATTTCTTCAGCTGCTGTCAGATTTTTTTTTGCGCTCCTGCGTGGGATGACTTACTACCAATGGAAAATATACAACAGATTAAAAAAAGAACCACACACACAAAAAATGAGTCATAAACTTTCAAGTCAATTTGCAAGATGTGGAAAATTACTCTGACTGTGAATCTAAAGAGACAATTTTAGTGAACAAGCAGTTACAAAATAAATTTACAGGATGTAATAAAACATCCTGTTTTCAGACTAAGTTGTCCACTGGGTTACACAATTATTCAGTTTTGGACAACAGTGTTGTTTTATAGCAATAAAGTGGGGATTTATCACAGTTAATGCTCTTAAGGCCAGGGCACATGGTCCATGAAATCAGATTCTACCGTAAACTTAGTGGGTTGTTGGTAAATTTCATGGAGCTTGTTAGGCATAGTTTGGAAAGACAGACAGCCCCATTGCTTCGTAAACAGTATTATAAATTCACAGATCTATAGTGCTCATGCTAATATCAACATCCCTCAACTTCCCCCTTCTTCTTAGCTTTTATGTGGTGGTCTCTGATCACCCTTTGCATCTAATTTTGAAGCCTGGTTCATCAAAGTTAACATTACACTTCTGACCTGCATTTGTAATGTGCGGTCTACTATAACATTTTCAAAATGTGATGCTAACTTTGAAAGATTCACAATCCCATCAAAATGCAAAAAGTAGAGAACAAAATTAAGAAATCCTCCCTGGGGGGATAATGTAATGAGAATGGAACATGTAAATGAAAGTAACAGTTACAGGCCAGTTTTCAAAGATTTTGCACTGCACCATTTTTGTGTACGGTAATATGCTCCTCACTAGCTCTTGTGCAAACATTTTCAATTGATCCCTGCCTTGCTTTACTCCAGAGCACATGATCAGATATTCATGAATGTATTCCTATGGCAATGAAAGACACATCCTTTTAAATTTGCTCTAAAACCATAAAAAGATCAACCTCTCTAATTGTTTGTGTAAGTCCCAGTTTGCGGTTTAATGTTTATTTTTAACAACCAGTACAGTATGTTAATGTAACTGGTAAGCTATTTTAAGGTAACATGTAGGGGACCAAGCAATTTTGAGGTTTCCATTTTTTAACAAAACACCATCATGCAGTAGCTGATTTCCAAAATGATGAAATTAAATTCATGCCTTTAAAAAAAGTGCAGTTTATGAATTATCAGTTGAATGGAAACCACTGTGTATACTCTGTTTTATAGCTTGGTCTACAATTGGACCCTAAATTAACTCTTTTGCTCCTCTTTTCAGGTAAGAAATTGGACGTCAGCAACAGGTGCACTTACTGTAGATATTGAAGCAGATATGGTCTTTGTCAACCGGGTTACTATCTAAGTGTACCCTTGTTTAGACAAAGCTATTGTTTGGTACCTCGGCATGTTATAAATGCACCCTGGTTTTCAAATTTCATCACAGCTCCCAGCATGGCTGCCACTGATCAAACTAGTGTGCCATGGCCTCAGAATTGTTTGATTATCTCAATAAGCATTCAGACATGCAGTGACCGATATGATGAGAAAGGTGAGGGAGATTAAGGGATCGAAATATTGATATCCTGAGATAATCTAACCTGTGATTTTCAACACCATTGAGCAGTTCTCTGTGAGAAAAATGTAAGTTTATGACACACTCAATAGCTTGTACTAAAGGCAGTCCTTAGCAAATTGCATTACACCAAGCAGTACTGTATATGCAAAACTCTAACTAAGTATGACATTCACGTACGGGCACTCATCTCTTCTATACAGGGGGATTAATAGCTTCTGATATTCCATTTACCATTAATTTTACAATGGGGGTAACCAACCCCAACAGCATAACAGAAAAAGTTGTTTCTGAAATGTGTTTGCATTATTCACCTAGTAGGAGTCGAAAATGCAAAAAATCTACCATATAAACTAATACTCTCAGCCAAAAGAAAACAAAAAGGGATAAGAACATAAGAAAGTTTACAAACGAGAGGAGGCCATTCAGCCCATCTTGCTCATTTGGTTGTTAGTAGCTTATTGATCCCAGAATCTCATCAAGCAGCTTCTTGAAGGATCCCAGGGCGTCAGCTTCAACAACATTACTGGGGGAGTTGGTTCCATACCTAGGGTTTGTCATCTTAGTTCCCAAACATTTGGTATTATTTTGAAAAAGGAAACACTACAACTTGTATCATGCAACACTTCTCTTTGTAGTGAAACTAGGAGTTGTAGTACCTAATCCTATCAACAAGCATCATTCATTCATGTAAAACACTACAAATTCCAGTTCCGTTGGGGCTGTACAATCTGGCAGATTGGATCTGATTAATGTCGTAACAAAGGGATATCATAAATGACTTACAACACGAAACGAGACTTGAAACCAGGATACATTTGTGACATAAGAACATAAGAAAGTTTCCAAACGAGAGGAGGCCATTCAGCCCATCTTGCTTGTTTGGTTGTTAGTAGCTTATTGATCCCAGAATCTCATCAAGCAGCTTCTTGAAGGATCCCAGTGTGTCAGCTTCAACAACATTACAGGGGAGTTGGTTCCATACCCTCACAATTCTCTGTGTAAAAAAGTGCCTCATATTTTCTGTTCTGAATGTCCCTTTATCTAATCTCCATTTGTGACCCCTGGTCCAACATTACTTCCCTTGATTTAAATTCAACACTTCTCACAATATATCCTATATATCTTGTTGGCCCTTTTTATAGCTTCCCCACATTGTCTAGATGAAGACATTTCTGAGTCAACATAAACTCCTAGGTCTTTTTCATAGATTCCTTCTTCAATTTCAGTATCTCCCATCCGGCCCAGGGGATTTGTTTATTTTAAGAGCTCCTAGTCCCTTTAACACTTCTGTCTCTATTATGCTAAAGTTATTTAAAACTGGATAGGAACAGGTCAATATGTGGGGCATGTTGTCCGTGTCCTCCAACGTGCCTAGGTACCAAGCAATAGCTTTGTCTAAACCAGGGTCCACTTATATCGACAGACTCGTTGATGAGATACATTGGAGCAACGGTCCAGAGGAACAAGTGATTGCTCCAGGTTAAAAATGGCTTTTCAGGTCCCCAAGTGGCTCATCCAGTTAAAGCGCTCACTGGGAGCGCAGCATGAGTCACACAGCTTGGATGGCGCCGGTTCGTGTCCAGGCTGTGCTAGAGGCCGAACTTTGTGGGGACTCTGAAGGGGGCGTCACATTGTCACTGATGCTCTCTATACGGCATAGACCTAAAAGGTCACCTTATTATGGCAGTTACATTAGGTCATAGGTCAATGTCAAGGTCACCAACAGATGAAGTTTATATAACCCTTCAAAGGATATGGGGTTAATTGTTCTTCTACAATATTCATAGATTCAACCTTACCTATACAATCATAGAATACAGTTGTGAAACTAGTATGAAGTTAATAAACCTGAAAACATTGGGTCTTTATCATCTGAAAACAAACAACAAAGTCACATGACCACAATACGCAACCATGTTAGATTACAGGTCAAAGATTTCACCTGAGGAGTTTTAAGAACATTGAAAAAGATATGAGCAGATGAAGATGTGGCCGACCTGGCTTGGTGTACAAAAATATAAAAGCTTTCTTCACAGGATGCTTAATAAGCAGTCTTGAGAGAGATAGGCAAAAAAATATTTTAAGATGTCAGGGTATGAATTTGACACAAACCCTTTTTTTGGGAGAGAGAGAATGAAAAATAACACACTAATGCAGACAGAACAACATTTCACTGTGTGAAAAACATAGAGAGGCGTCTCTATTTTGGCTTTGAACTGTATTTTATTCAATATACAATAATCTGTCTGTATTTGTTTTACCATTACAAACATTCCAGTTATGTTAGTAGGCTTTAGATAATTCTCCAGGAAACAATTATCCTGCAGCAGCTAATATCACAGATTGTAAATTATGCTGAAGGCTACACTACAGCTATTGGAAATCATTACTGAAAATTCAAGCTTAGAGGTGCACAAATCACAACTGACTGAAACCAGTAGCACTGACATTCTCAAGCCATTTGCAACAAACAAAATTACAGCTAATGAAACTGTGTGCTACTTTGTTGTCACACTGTGTTTGCCCTTTTCCATTTCCCTTGTCAAACATACTTACAACATACTGTGTGGAAAGATATGTAGCCCTGGTCTTAAAGCACTTATAAAGTGATTAATTTGTTCATCTAAAACACACATTACACTTTTTGAATGGCACTGCTATTCTTATAGCAGCCTGTGAAAAAGTACCAAATAATGAAAACTTTGCAAACTGTAATGGAATAACATTTTGTACTTGAAAGGGAACCAGATACAAATCACAAAATACAAATATGTGTGTACTATTTCAAAGCATTACAAAAGTACAACCTTGAATTTAGATTTCATATTTTTTCAAGTTTAAGGAAGTATGATACTTAGACATTAAGCACTGGCATTCACATTTGTGTGGGGGAGTCAGCAATAATTTACAAAAAAAACTGACTTTGGCATTGCTAAGGTAGTATCCATTATTTTTTTTATTTGAGTTCCCAAATAGGCCGATTAATCCTCAGAACACTAGTAATGTTCTATTTCCAGGCAAATTCTGAATAAATATGGTTCTATATATATATATATATATATATATATATATATATATATATATATATATATATATATATATATATAATGAATTTGAAGTGTACATTTTAAGTAATTTATTATTTATAAGTCTAATTTCTTACCTGTGCTACTCTGATATACTATAGTATTTCAGCAATATAAGAGGTGCATGGACTGTAATTTCAAAAGCTAAATATGGTTGAAATGGTTTATTAGTCCTTGAAAGATTTCTCTCACCCTCTTGATGTGCATGCCATGTAATGCTTTTCCCTGGAGTATTCATGAGAACATTTAAGGTTGGTCAATTTCTGTCAGGAACTGAACCCAAACATTCCCTATATAAAACGTACCTAAGATATCCAATAAACTATTCCACACTGTCTTCCAATCTATGTGCTCCAAGAACTCTGTTTTATCTGTTTAATCGTTTTTTACATTATTTAAGAGCTAAATATAGGCAGTAGCAACGCAAGCGAATTGTAGGAAGCTGTCAACATCCTACCAGTGTGTTTTAGTGTAAGGTGCGTAATGCCCAGTAGGTGGGTTTGGAACTTCATATGCATTGTATACATGGTAATGTAGTCATCCTGCCAGTAGGGTTTTACAGATGTGAAAAGCACACTCATGATGGTCAGGTGCCCTTTTAATGCTACTGCTAAATACCATTATGCAGACATAATGAGGCAAAATATGTTTCATATTTTACATTACCCCCTTCAAATAAATGTGTTAAAATGTGTCTGATTGTGTTGAAACGATTCATCTCACCACTGACCCCTTTTTAGGGAAAGCAATTCTTGGGGGATCCCAGTCTGTTAGAACTGGTCTGTTTCAAGTGACAGTTGGTCTGCACTGCATTGACTTTAGCCTCCACACTGAAAGAAGTTAGCATGGGAGATTTACTACGATAGATTGAATGTAGCAGTTCATCATAAATTCAATTTATCATCAGATATTATCATCAGATATTTCCACAGGGTAGAAAAATGTATGCCCTAAGTCTCATTACCTCCAAGTCAAGTGTGACTAGAGGCTAACAATATATAACCTCGACATGAGTATTAAATTGTGTACAAACTTTATTGCTCATATATATCTCTTGCTAATGTTTCAAGACTTCTTTTAATTATTTTCTGCAAGGTTACAAACTAGAAACGCTGAATTATTTTGATTCAGTCTACTGTATGGCCCCTGGCACCTTCAGTAAGTATGTCACTGTGCTCTACTTCCTTAACCATGAGAATCCTGTTACCACAGGGAAACTTAGTCTGACAGAGAGCCTCAATTAAACCTTCAGGCATCTGCTGACTGAGAACAGTGTTCATTCTTAAAGCCCAAGGCACCTTGCTGAGGACCAGTTGTATTAGCAAATTACCAATGGTTGGTATTTTAAGGGATTAAGGGGAAATTCAGTAAAGGTCAGACTGTCCAAAACAGTATGACTTATAATGTTGTTGTAGCAGCTAAACTGAAAAATTGCAAGTCAAAGGTTTAGTTTTTAATGAACTGGTCAATGCCAGGCCAGCTGGTTCTAGAAACCAAAGGTGTAAAAAACAGCTTCATTGTGAAATATTGCACACCACCATGAAAACATACAAAAGATACACCTTACTAACAGACTGAAAATAAACCAGGTCACCTGTTAAACTAATCACTACAGATCAGACATCAGAGATAACCTTAGCATATTCTGAACTGGCTGGCTAGGTGCGCAAACATTCAGGTTGTTGTACAATGTCTAGGTTTTACTGTACTGTACTGTGACATCGGTAAGTACAATTGTTTGCATCATTGCACAAGATGACATTTTCAGCACTAGATTCAAACATGTATCAGTACTTTGCTTTTGCTAAAATGACACAATTAAAAGATCTGCAAGCAAATATAAAGTACATTTTTGTTTATGTAAATTAATTATGCTTTGGAACCTCTAAATACTGCTACTCTCTACCTCTTTGTTAGTCTTTTATTAACTCCACTAACTACTGTAAAAAATACACTGAAAATAGGTCTGCTTACGAGCAGATTTACAATAGACCATATGACTAATGCAGCTAACTGTCATTGGATTATTTTCCACTGGTAATACCTGTGTTATACTCTTGAGACAAGGAGAGGACATTTTTCAGAAGGATGGAAACAAATTAGAGGACTTTTCCAGATTTCTACATCTCCTGATGATTATTTCGGCACTAGGATTATCTCCAAGATTGGCAGCTTTTGCACAAAATGTGAAGAATGCTTTTTTCACTCTGCTGAGGTTTTCTGTCAGCCTTTTTTTTTCTGTCCCCTAAACAACAGATACTCACTGTAAACAATTCAGATTTCAATGTAATGCTTATATTTAGATTTATGGATGGACTGAGAAAGGGGGTCAAGTTAGCCCAAATGTTGTCTTGTTGGACTGTAAATATCATATCTGATCCAGTTTGTAGTTTTGTCAGGAATCACTTATTCCCTGCATATTAACAACACTTTAAGAATCTACACCATTGTCTTTGAACATTCTCTCAACCATATGTACATTATGGTATGCGGCTCCTAGGGTCAGGAAGTTTGGCCACCACTGATATATAACATTTAAATGTGTATATATTAGCTGGGACAAATATCAGAATATTCAAACAAATAATTTTTGAGATTATTATTATTATTAGTTTATTTAGCAGACGCCTTTATCCAAGGCGACTTACAGAGACTCGGGTGTGTGAACTATGCATCAGCTGCAGAGTCACTTACAATTACATCTCACCCGAAAGACAGAGCACAAGGAGGTTAAGTGACTTGCTCAGGGTCACACAATGAGTCAGTGGCTGAGGTGGGATTTGAACCGGGGACCTCCTGGTTATAAGCCCTTTTCTTTAACCACTGGACCACACAGCCTCCTTATTCGGACATGTATTCGGATACAAAAATCAGATGTTCAAATTCACTACAAATGACAAAAATACTTTGCACGTATTTACTGTTGAGATACTGTCACATACTCTGTGTGATATGTGAGATATATATATATATATATATATATATATATATATATATATATACACACACACACACACAGTACCAGTCAAAAGTTTGAATATACTTTATTATTATTATTTGTTTATTTAGCAGACACCTTTATCCAAGGTGACTTACAGAGACTTGGGTGTGTGAACTATGCATCAACTGCAAAGTCACTTACAATTACGTCTCACCCGAAAGACAGAGCACAAGGAGGTTAAGTGACTTGCTCAGGGTCACACAATGAGTCAGTGGCTGAGGTGGGATTTGAACCGGGGACCTCCTGGTTATAAGCCCTTTTCTTTAACCACTGGACCACACAGCCTCCTTATTCGGACATGTATTCGGATACAAAAATCAGATGTTCAAATTCACTACAAATGACAAAAATACTTTGCACGTATTTACTGTTGAGATACTGTCACATACTCTGTGTGATATGTGAGATTATATATATATATATATATATATATATATATATATATATATATATATATATATATATATATATATATACACACACACACATACATACAGTACCAGTCAAAAGTTTGAATATACTTTATTATTATTATTATTTGTTTATTTAGCAGACACCTTTATCCAAGGTGACTTACAGAGACTTGGGTGTGTGAACTATGCATCAACTGCAAAGTCACTTACAATTACATCTCACCCAAAAGACGGAGCACAAGGAGGTTAAGTGACTTGCTTAGGGTCACACAATGAGTCCGTGGCCGAGGTGGGATTTGAACCGGGGACCTCCTGGTTATAAGCCCCTTTCTTTAACCACTGGACCACACAGACTCCTACACTTGCTGGAAACTAGGTTTTTTTTCATAATTGACAAGGTTTTACGTCGTATATGTTTCTCTAAATACTTGAAAATGAAAACACATGTTACAATATACAAAACAAAACATAAGGAGTATCAAAGCAATGTTCAAGAAAATTGAAAATTGTCTCTAAATCTTGGATTCCTCAAAATAGCCACCCTTTCCCTTAATAACAGCCTCACAAACACGAGGCATTCGGTTAACAAGTTTCAGCAGGAAATCACCCGACATGTCTTCGCAGTTCTTCTGCAGCAATTCCCAGAGATGTAGGGCATTTGTGGGTAACTTTGCTTTGACTCTTCTGTCCAGTTCATCCCATACAAGTTCTATGGGATTGAGGTCTGGAGACTGGGCAGGCCAGGTCATTAGATTGTGTTGTCCTTCACTTTCCTTCTTCACCAGATAGTTCTTGCACAACTTTGAGGTGTGTTTCGGGTCATTATCTTACTGAAGAATGAAGGACTGCCCAACTAGCCGTAATCCTGATGGAATGGCATGCCTGTGAAGTATGCTATGATAGCCATGCTGGTTGAGCTTGCCATGGACTTGGTAAAGATCACCAACTCTGTCACCAGCATAGCAACCCCAGACCACGACACTGCCTCCTCCATTCTTGACAGTGGGAACCACACATGCAGAACTCATGCACTCAACCTCTCTGCGTCTTACAAATACTCGGCAGTTGGACCCAAATATTTCAAATTTTGACTCATCGGTCCATAAGACCGACTTCCACTCCTCAGACGTCCAGTTTCTGTGTTTTTTGGCCCAGGCAAGTCTCATCCTCTTATTCTGCACTCTTAACAATGGTTTCTTTGCAGCAATTCTTCCAGTTAGGCCAGCTTCACACAATCTCCTCTGAACAGTTGATGTTGAAACATCTGTACTTCTAGTAGCATTTAGCTGAGCTTGTATTTCAGGCAGTTAATCGCCGGTTTCGCAGACTTGTGACTCGATTCTGAGGTCACCCTTGACCTGTATTACCTTGTTCGGTCCTCATGAGTGCCAGTTTCTTCAAATCGTTTGATGGTCTTAGCCACAGCAGTTACAGACACTAGCAAAGTTCTTGCGATTTGTCTTAAAGATTGACCTTCTTTTTTCTTTGCTTAACTGAGCGTATTTTGCCATTTTCTGCTCCCTTACATTCAGGAATGACAACCTTGTGCCTATGCTACCTATATTTATAGTAATCATGGACCCTCATCTGTTAACAATAATTGGTGACAAAAGGTTAATTAGGTAACATGCTAGTTAACTCGGAGAACATCTAACAAAGACACTTTTATACTTAGGCCAGTGTTCTAACACCGTGTTATACACATTTCAGACTTTTAACTGACTTGGGCTTCAGACTGAAATCCCCTTGCTTTGGGTGACCATCTCATTGAAATTGACAATAGCATTTTTGAATGCAATTCACTTATGATTATCAGCTTATATAAGTACACGTATCATATAATGAAATATTAAGTGTTTATAGACAAGTTTATACAGTTAAAAGCATAGATAATCATGAAAAACCTGGTTTCAAGCAGGTGTACTCAAACTTTTGACTGGTTCTGTATATATATATATATATATATATATATATATATATATATATATATATATAATTAATCTCACATATCGCAATAACTGAGCCTCTATTTAAAAGTTTTAGACAGCAAAAATTAAACAAACCAGATTATGTGCGCGCACGCCTAGTGATCTCTATGGAAAGCCATCTGGGACAAAAATGCAATGTGTTGCTTTAGAGCAAGCCAGAATCTCACAGGACAGAAAAAAGGCAATAAATGAGAACCGAAATAGTACGTTTTCTTCCTCTTCACTTTACAACGCCATTTCCATGTTTATTTTATTTGAAGTGTAAGTTAAATTTCAGTTTTCTTTTACATGTTCAGCTACAAAAAGGCACAAGTAAACCTCATGTTATTACTTTATGAAGACGTGTCGATGGCCACGGTTTCACTGTGAAGAAATGGCAATGGCAAGGAATGAAAAAAAAGAAAAAATAAATAAAAAGTGTTGTCAACTTATGTACTATTTATTTTGGAAATAAACAAAACATTAGCTTGAACTGCTATTTTGCATCCTTTGTTTTGTAGTTAATTCACTGGGGTAAAGTAAGTCTTATGCAACTTATTCTTTACTCCTAGTATATTTTTCTATTTTAACGTGTTACATATTGTAAGGTCTTGCTGTAAAATAAAGGCACACACACAGGGGTTCAGAGCAATATAATGGCTTTTACTACTTTTTGAAAAACAAACAAATATCCGAACAAATGTTTAAATTATGAGCAAATATCTTAACATAAAAATCCTGTGTTCGTCCCAGCACTAGTTTGTGTATATATAGATATATAGAATTTAATGCTAAATACAATCTGTTACGCCCCAGTCTAATAACTATTAGGGCTACACCATGAGCCTTTTTGGAAAACTTTTTTTTTTTCTTTTATAAATTGGTTGTGTGGAGATATTATTCTGTTCAGCTGCTTATGATTATCTCTAAGGACATGAATTTTTTAATTGCAGTCTTTACCCTTCACCTATCTTCTTAAGATTTGTTTGACCTGTTTTATCCAATCCTGCATCCAATAACTGCATCGACATAATGGAATTTTTAACCTGCCGAGCCTTAGGCACTGGGGACATCCTTGTTTCCAGGACACAACGATGATCCAGGAGCTCGATGAAGGATTCTTCACAGCCTCTTTGAAAATAAAATGTGCTTACACTGACCCTCACTTGTTAGGTAGGAGTTGCTGTTATATGCAACATACATTTAACTGAATAATGTTTTCATTAGTTAAATTACCCTGACACATCAACTTGCAGATTTATTATGTAACATGCTTTACATGGTTATGGGGCCTCCTTGTTCCAGTAATTACAATATGAAATGAATTACTTTCCAGTTGCCACAGTGATGACCTGAACAGTATGAAAGAATATAAATGTGGTATGCATGGGCTTGGCATAAATCCCTGTCAGCAGTTATTAACTTTTCTCCTAGCCTATTTACAATGATCTTTACTGGTTGCATATGGCACCACTAATCACTGCTACTTTTACCACATAGTATTAAAAATCTAAAAAATCTGATTTCAGTAAACCCTGGAGCATTGCGTAAACTTAAATAACCTTTGATTAATATGCACGGTGCAAGCATTTTTGTACATAATAATAAGCTTGCATTTGCTCAAGAAGAAGCTAATTGGGATTTTTAAACAATGTAGTACCTAAATTAAAAGCGTTTGTTACACCACGGGTGGAAGGGGGGGGGGGGTCATGTACATGCAGAGGAGCAAATCGGTTGCCTATTGAGGTGACCTGTATTTAATCGAGTCTGACTGAAAGCTTGCCAAAATTACTGGCTCCTGTGCTTTTGTTTCCCCCTAATAGGGAAAGAAAAGGGTGTTACTGCCCTTTCCACTTGATTGCATATTCTTTGTGTGTATCCATGCAGTTCTGCATATATGCTGGCAATCTCATCCAACATATGTTCCAGTTCTTACAGTGGCGGCTATTTTGGATACTGGGGCTAAGCCATACATTGTGGCAGTAAATCCCTACAAAAATGTCCCTCCTCAATGATTAATACAGCGCTGCACAACAGAAACATATTTTAACTAGAAACAAAATAACATAAATGGGAGGAGTCCAATCTTATATTATCCATTTGATTGATCAGCAACAACCTATTTTGTAACCATACATGTACTGTACCACTCTCTGCATAAAAGTGTCCCCATCTCTCTATGATATGGGGGATATTTTCTTCATGTTAAGATGATTTTCTTGTCAGCTGTCCCGTTCTAACAGACACTGCTACACAAAAAAATCATATGAGTAATCCAAGCTCACCTTAGGCCAGAAAAAGGCCTTATTGACACTGCTTTGTGAATTTCAAAACATACGTTTTCAAAATACAGTAGTCTCCGGCTAAGAGAAAAACCCTTGGGAAGTAAGCAAAGTGTTCTCTTAACCAAAGTGTTCTTTAAGACGGAGTTGACCACCAGACACAATATGAATCAATAAATAAATAAATATGTATTACTTGTCACGACGCACGAATATCAACATATGACTTGTGTCTGAATCAGGTCTGTTTCAGGAGCTCGAACAATTTCCAACTTTTTCTAGCAACAGAAACAGCATCGCTTTTCAACATGCCATTTTGTAGTGATGAGGTACACTTGTGGAAATCAGAATACAAAACGAGGTAATTGTAGTACATGGGGATTGGTTCATATTTATTGTTGTACGAGCTTGCGCAAATCAGTGGAGAATAAAGCGAGTTAAAGGCAAGACCTGTGTGTGGCATCTGTATCAAATACATAATTTTTACAGTAATTATATGATGACGGTTCTGGAAAGATTTAATAAACCAATCAGTGCCTCAAGACACTTTCGCAATGACATGTCACATTTGATAAGATTGAATAAACCATCTGAATTTAAGTTTGATGATGATGATGAGTTATGAGGTTATAAAACAGTACTGCATCAGTTGTGAAAGAATCGCTAGCAGTGCCAAAAAGGTGTTCTTTTAAGCAAAGTTCTTTTTTCTTTAGATGGAGCATTTACAATGGGAGAAATCTGTTTTACCACAAGGGTCTTCTCTTAGGGGGTGTTCCTATACGCGTGCTACTGTATTCATACAAAACTCATTAACTCATAATTCAGTCATCAACTGTGACAGAATTTAATAATGAACAGATCTTGATTAAAAATATATAATTAAAAAAAAACCATGAAGCTTTATTAGGCTTTACTAGGCAGCAGCAATTACAATCTTTTTATCTTTCTAAAATACCTAATTTAATAAATGCCTATATTTAATGTGTTTGCATTGTTTTTTAATGTTGTATTTAAAGTACTATGCCCTGTATTTCACTGTATTTAATGTATTATGCATTGTTCCTCACTATCTTGTAAAGCGCTTTGTGATGGTGGTCCACTATGAAA
The DNA here is from genome assembly GCA_030684275.1 of Acipenser oxyrinchus oxyrinchus. NCBI lineage: Eukaryota > Metazoa > Chordata > Actinopteri > Acipenseriformes > Acipenseridae > Acipenser > Acipenser oxyrinchus. Next base: position 37,994,472 of record CM060247.1, on the reverse strand, counting down.
GGCGCTATATAAAATACATATTCATTGATTGATATTATTCCAGATGGAAACAGCTTCTTAATTCTTTATTCTTACTCCTCTGGCATATTCTTCTGCTTATTTAAACAGTGCCTTATTTATTTACATTTCCAATTATATCTGGTGATCCCTGCCCAATTTCTTTTGGTCAGTGAAACATACATGTCATGAACTGATCTTAATTTGCAGCAGTTTCAATTTGTGTAAGTAAAAAGTAAAATAATAAGTATAATGGAAATGTCCCCCAGGTTCCTGCAGGGCTCCATATTGAGCCTGAGGGATACTAACAATGAAGACCTAAATCCTAGAAATTCTTCCTTGTGCATTAATAACTTAAAAAGCTGCATCATTCCTTGCTGGCTCAATGATATAGGAGCAGAAGAATAACATTATAGGGAAGACACTGATATGAAAGTAATCAGAACTGAATAGATTCTTCTTCATGAAACACATTATATATAGTAATATGAATATTTTACTTTCACAGTCAGTGCATTTTCTTGCTTCGAGGGTCAGATACTCTTAGTGAGGTATTAAAATGACCAAGGAGAGCATTTTGTCTTTTGCAGTGTTACATAAAAAAAAAGCCTTAACCACTAACAGATTAACTGGGACAACAGCTATCCACATGCTGTGCCTGCTGTTAATTAAAAAAAAAATACCAGATAACAAAACATTTGTATTCTTTCAAACCACATCATTTCAAATACTGCACCTTTAAGAACAATATTTCTATTACCAGTTGCAAAATCATATGTTGTGTCTTTTAAATTGACAATTACAGTATTTCTAAAAATGAAAACTGATAAAACCTACATTTGGTCTTTATAATGTACGGTAAGTAGGTGTTGCATGGATTAATTAAACCTGCAATTATCAAACCAATATCCAATTAGCATGATTTAACAAGCAGTGATTAAGCAATTACATGAAAATAACATTTGTACGTAACCCATAAACTGTAAATTAGTAAGCCCAAATAGTTGATAATTACAGATAATAGCAGCTAGAATTAGAATCTTAATCTCACAGACCCCGATTAGCACTATTCTCGGACTACCTTACCTATACTAACATTGGGTAGTCCAAGATTAGCGCTAGTTTGGGTCTGTGAAACTAGCCAATAGAGTTCAACATCTCAAGTTATATCTTATTCTACAATTGCATTCAACAGTTCATTTTCAACCCAGTACATAACTGACATTGGATGCTTTAATGATCAAAAAAACAATACAGATTTTTCCTGGTTTCTAAATATGAAAAAAATAAATAAACAAAAAAAAAAACAGTAATATAGGTCAGTTTTTGTTTGGGCCATAAGATAAATAAAAATAACCCCAAATTAATTTCAACCTACGTTTGAAAAAAAAAAATCAGTTTCTGCATGGACTGTGGAAAACTGATGGTGAGGTTATATAAACAAAATCCACAAGGGACTAACACCTGCTATTCTGACAGATGTCCTGGGGTTTACTGCCCCAGTGGAGAATGTTAAATGTAACATACAGTACTTAATAATAATAAAAAAGAACTTCCAAAATTTAAAAGCACATTGCATTTAAATCATATGGACCTCATGGAACAAATAGTCACAAGATACAACAGTGGGGTGTGCTAAATATAACCTTTAACAGTCAGCACAGTTTTTCAATTGAAAACAAATGGTTTAACATTTAAAGTAGTGCTAAGGTTTGACCCAGTTAATCTGTTAGTGGTTTTACCAATGGGAAAAAGACAGCCTTTATGAGGGTCCTTAGAGACCTACTCTACACAGTGTAGTGCTAATGTGACCCTGCTCAGTTTGAGAAAGAATTTTGAAAAATACTTGAGCTACTAGTAGTACTTGTCATACTTTTCCTAACAGGTCAAAAGTCAGCAAATTATTCAACACAGTAGCAAAAATAGACATTATCCTTTTATTTCCCAGTAAAAAAAAATGTTTTACACTATTTAAATTATGTGCGACGAACACATGCTGAAAAAGGATAGTCACTGACTTCATTTAAATTCTTGTTTTCAGAAAAGCACCGGAATTCCTGTGTGCATGTAACTGCATTGACAGAAGTGTCTAATTAATTAGTAAGTTTTTAATCTTCTATTGTGAAATGTTTCTTTTAGGGAACATAGTATTGTTGTTTTCTTTTTCTTGTTTGTTTTTGTTTACCTGTAAAAGGGCTCATACGTTGCTTTCCAACCACTCTAATAAGGAGTAGTCAGGATTAACCTTTGGAACTTGTTAAACAGCATCCGTCATCCTGGTACTGTATATCTTGTAATCATAATAAAGCGTATAACTGCTTGTGGACTCATCTTTGTTCAGTTTTAATTATTGACTGTAGTTGCTTACTAAATGAATGTAGGAGTATCAGTTGAGTTAACAACATTCATTTAATCTAAAAGCAATTACTCAGGCATGAATTCAGGTATCATTTTAACTATATACAGTATAATATGAAAGAAAATCTTTTCAGTATTATTTAAGTAGCTTCAACTGTATATTACATGTGTTCTGTTGCTAAAAGATTGACACCATTATATTCCACATAATTATACAATCGTATATAATATATTGAAATAGGTAATAATTCAAATAAGCAATGTAATAATTTATTTCCATATGTAAAAGGAAGATGCTGGATGCAGACCGCAGACTGCACACTCCCAAAGCAAGCATCTTTCTTGGAGGACATCTTAATGTTGAAGCTTTGATTACCAAAATTACCAAAGGAAGTGCAGGCCAAGAAATACAAGTCACCGACTGTATAACCACTAGAAGGGCAAACAAGAAAGTTTTAACAACATAGTTTATGATTAAAAGTGTGTCACTGGAAAAACGGCTTGGTTCTTTATTCTCCCCTAGCACACAGTGTTACATGTGTTTTCACTTGATTTGTTTAGATGTCAGAGTCAAGTATTAATCAAGGAAGTACAGCTATAACACCCATAGATATAAATGAGCCATGGGAATCACACTCCTTACAAAAGTGTGAGGTTTCGATGACTGCAAGCTGTTTTAAGAGCAGCTGCTTCTAAACTTTGTCTTCCTGTATTAACTTCAACTACATCAGAAGTAAAAACAAAAGTAAAATAAATTACAGTGAAACACTTCTGACATTTGAATCATGTCATTTTCTACATTAGTAAAAGGCTTGAACACCCAGTGGGCTTAATTTTCCATAGTGTTCAGTTAAAATGTAGTATTGGTGCATGTACTATTTAAAGGTTAAACGTGGTTTAATAATACCACTTTCTGTAATTATGGCCAATTCCGAATTTCAGATTCTTAAAGGGCTCTTAACATAATACCACTGAACTTCTTAAACTAAGGGGGTTCTATTTTTTACATGCATCACAGGCCAGATGACTTGCATGTTCTTGCTCCTCTGCTGTCAATTGAAGGAGAAACAGTAGTGTGTCTGAGAGGTAAGAAGAATTTGCTGGAAATATATAGGGGTTCTTTTTCCAAGCACCAGGACAAGGGTAGACTCCGGAGCTGTTGCCACACGCTGCCGCCATCAGTCCTATTTCGTGAACTCCAAGCAAAGTCATACAATATTGCAACTGCAGTGAGATTTTAAATGGTCATCCGGCACCAGATTTTTTCAGTTCCGCAAACAACCCTGATTGTTCCATGAAATGAATGATAAAAGTGTTCTGAAACGATATAATTTAGGATGCAACATCTATGCCAAAAAAGTAGAGCTTGTCGCTCCTGTTCATCAGATTAGTCAGCCCACCAGAGGTATTGTTCAGACCTGAAGATTATGTTAAAACATGGCTTGGCAAAAGTTAAGCATGAAGCTACTAGCCCCAACAATAAGGCATGAAACCAAAATGCAGATGAGGACTTGAACCATATATGGAAACTACTGCAAATCAAGGTCAGTAATTAGGTTTTAGAAACGAAATTTTATGGTCCAGTACCTATTTGTTTACAAATTAAACCCTGACTGCAGGTTTAATTTGTAAACCTATGGGTCAGAATAATGGACAAAAATTCAAAGGGCATAATAATAGGAGCATGCTATAGACCGCCAAATTCAGACGGCGAGCAAAATAATCTGTTATACAATGACATTAGAAATGCGTGTAGAAAAGGAGAAGCCACACTAATGGGGGATTTCAACTTCCCCCAGATAAAATGGGAAAACCCGGTGGGGAGCACGAGGGACGAAATTGAAATAGTGGAAATGACAAATGACTGCTTCCTAACATAATTTGTCAAGGCACCGACTAGAGGGGAGGCATGCCTTGATTTAGTCTTTTCAAATAACAAAGACAGAATAACTAAAACAGAGGTCAGAGAAGCATTGGCAAACTCAGACCACAACATGGTCTCATTTGAAGTGATTTTTAAAACCCAAAAAGTAATGACTAAAGCTAAACAATTTTGCAAAAGCAAACTATGAAGGTATGAAAAAGAGACTAACAGAAGTAGTTTGGGGTAAAATAGAGAAAACATCCAAAGAAAGGCTGTTTTTTTTTTTTTTAAATGTAGTACTAGAGGCGCAAAACAATTACATCCCAAAAGTAGACAAATCTAAATCTAAAACAAAATGGCCAAAATGGTTTAATAGATCAATTTAAAAAAATATTAGTATTTAAAGGGACCAAAAACAAAGTACACAGAAAGAGTACTTGGAACTGCAAACGTAAGTCAAAAAGGAAGTTAGAAAGCCCAAGAGAGAGATAGAAATGAACATTGCTAGGGGGCTAAAACCAATTCCAAAATGTTTTTCCAATATTATAACAGCAAGAGAACATTCAAAGAGGAGGTTAAATGTCTAAGAGATACAAATGGCAAAATCATAGACAAAGAAAAAAAATAGCAAATATATTAACATTACTTTTCACAAAAGAGGACACGGACAACATGCCCCACACGTCGACTTGTTCCTATCCAATTTTAAATAACTTTAGCATAACAGAGGCAGAAGCGTTAAAGGGACTAGGAGCTCTTAAAATAAACAAATCCCCTGGGCCAGATGAGATCCTCCCAATAGTACTCAAAGAAATGAAAGAAGTTATTTACACAGAGAATTGCTAACGTAATACCGATCCACAAAAAGGGAGACAAAACCAAACCAAGTAACTACAGGCCAATAAGCCTTACTTCTATTATATGTAAACTTATGGAAACTATAATAAGATCCAAAATGGAAAATTACCTTTATGGTAACAGTATCCTGGGGGACAGTCAGCATGGTTTTAGGAAAGGGAGATCGTGTCTAGCTAACCTGCTTGATTTTTTTGAGGATGCAACATCGACAATGGATAATTGCAAAGCATATGACATGGTTTATTTAGATTTCCAGAAAGCTTTTGATAAAGTCCCGCATAAAAGATTCATCCTCAAACTGAACGCAGTAGGGATTCAAGGAAATGCATGCACATGGATTAGAGAGTGGTTAACATGTAGAAAACAGAAAGTACTGATTAGAGGAGAAACCTCAAAATGGAGCGAGGTAACCAGTGGTGTACCGCAGGGATCAGTATTAGGTCCTCTGCTATTCTTAATCTACATAATGATTTAGATTCTGGTATAGTACGCAAAATTGTTAAATTTGCAGACGACACAAAAATAGGAGGAGTGGCAAACACTGTTGCAGCAGCAAAGGTCATTCAAAATGATCTAGACAGCATTCAGAACTGGGCAGACACATGGCAAATTACATTTAATAGATAAAAGTGTAAGGTACTGCACGCAGGCTATAAAAATGTGCATTATAAATATCATATGGGAGATACTGAAATTGAAGGAATCTATGAAAAAGACCTAGGACTTTATGTTGACTCAGAAATGTCTTCATCTAGACAATGTGGAGAAGCTATAAAAAAGGCCAACAAGATGCTCGGATATATTGTGAAAAGTGTTGAATTTAAATCAAGGGAAGTAATGTTAAAACTTTACAATGCATTAGTAAGACCTCACCTAGAATATTGTGTTCAGTTCTGGTCACCTCATTACAAAAAGGATATTGCTGCTCTAGAAAGAGTGCAAAGAAGAGCAACCAGAATTATCCTGGGTTTAAAAGGCATGTTGTATAAAGACAGGCTAAAATAATTGAATCTATTCAGTCTTGAGTAAAGAAGACTATGTGGTGATCTGATTCAAGCATTCAAAATTCTAAAAGGTATTGACAATGTCGACCCAGGGGACTTTTTTCAACCTGAAAAAAGAAACAAGGACCAGGGGTCACAAATGGAGATTAGATAAAGGGGTATTCAGAACAGAAAATAGGAGGCACTTTTTTACACAGAGAATTGTGAGGGTCTGGAACCAACTCCCCAGTAATGTTGTTGAAGCTGACACCCTGGGATCCTTCAAGCACCTGCTTGATGAGATTCTGGGATCAATAAGCTACTAACAACCAAACGAGCAAGATGGGCCGAATGGCCTCCTCTCATTTGTAAACTTTCTTATGTTCTTATGTTCTTATGTTTGTATACAGTTGACTAAAATTCAAAGATGGTAAATGCTAAAGAACTTATGTTGTAAGTCACATGGTTTGGCCGCCATATTGGACTGAAAAAAACATTTTGCCTAAATATAAAAATTAGTCTTTCGAAAATTTTTTGCATAGTGCTGAAAGTTGGTATAATTGTTGAGGGATAGTCCAAGATTAACTGGTGTTCGTAAGAATCTGATAGGTTGTGTGGTATGGTGGCCATGCTGCATGATGTCAAAATCGCATGGTACAGACGTCATAATAACAAACTACAAAGATCTTCTTCTCCCAAACTGCTAGTCCGATTGAAACAAACCCAGTGGCGCATATGATCGTAGTGTGGTTGTCTTTAAAGGTTGTTCAAGGGAAGTTGCTACAATAAAAAAATATGGCAGCCACATTGGATGACATCATCAACATTCAAAACTAGCTAATAACTCCTTAGAGTGCAGATAGGGCCATGGTTACTATGGAACACATATAGTAACCAATGCATGATCCATCAAAAAATGTCATTGCCCTTGACCTTTGACCTCTCCTAAAGGTCAAATGTAAAACTGGCTCATAACATAATAGAGTACAGTTAAGGTCATTGTTACTATGGAACACATAGAGTAACCCATCTATGCTCTATCAAAAAAATGTCATTGCCAGTGACCGTTGACCGAAGTGTTTGGTACTGGTACTGGCATTTTGCACTATTTGCTAAAGTGTTTAGTACTGGTACTGGTACTGGCATTCTGCACTATTTGCTAAAGTGTTTAGTACTGGTATTGTTACTGGCATTCTGCACTATTTGCTAAAGTGTTTGGTACTGGTACTGGCATTCTGCATTATTTGCTAAAGTGTTTAGTACTGGTACTGGTACTGGCATTCTGCACAATTTGCTAAAGTGTTTGGTACTGGTACTGGCATTCTGAACTATTTGCTAAAGTGTTTGGTACTGGTACTGTTACTGGTACTGGTCCTGGAAGCCGTAAAGTTGATGGCAACTCTAGTTTGTTTTTGGATCTGGTAATAATTGTCAGCTGAACTTTCTCTCACAGTCACACCGGTGATCAAAAGGAACACATTTCCTTTTTGCAGAATAATATGCATCATTAGTTTAGTATTGCATTTATAATATCATTTACTTTACTTGCGACAGCTTTTTTCTGGGTACCACAGTTTTAAAAGCTTTATTCTACTGAAACACGAGAGAATGAAAAAAAGGTCAGAATCGCATAAGTGCAGCTCTTTTAGAAGTTACACATAAACAATTGCATCTACGGTGGGTTGTTTTTTGCTTCATACTTTTTTTATTTTATTTCTGTCTCAACACAAGAAAATGATGACAGCTGACAACAAGCATATGTTCTAAGAACAAAAGCATCTGCATTCTGATTCTGACACTGAAACAATAACCAAGAGATGAATTCTTTTTTAGCAAAAAGCATATTTTGTGTGTTTAAGAATGCAATATGCATACAGCATTGTAGAAGACCAAACGATAGGTTTCCAAAAAACAATTTTTTTAGACCCAACTTATTTTGAACCTGTTAGCACAAATTGAATAAGCTATAAATATTATCAGCATATTAGCTTTGTGTTGTGCACTGAAACCCAGAGGTGACGTATTGTGCACTGAAGCCTGCACTGCTACAGTGGTATACTTCCTCACCTCACTTCAGAAAACTAGCCTTAGGAGTCTCTTCAAAAGCATTTTTTTTTTTTTTTAATAGTTATCACATATGACAAAAAACAATAGAGAAGTATAGTGCACATACATAATAGCATATTAAACATGTAAGAAATTAAATGTTACCTTAGTGAAAAGGAGAAGTTATAAATGTTGCATGCAGTAACAGCACAACATGCAGTCAAAAAAAAAAAAAAACACATACATATACTTAAATAATTATGAACTGGAGATACAGAATCATTCCAAAAATTATTATAGTATATTTTCATATGGTCAGACAGCTAATTTCTTTCTCATTTTGGTGTTCGTTTTAAATTAAATTCAATTGCTTGAGTAGTTACTAATAATGAAAGTGACATTTGCTGTTTATGAATGCTAAACATCTCTTATTAGATGCTCCTAGTGTTAAACACTTGGCTTTTCTATTTTCTAACACAATTAATGTAAATTGATAGAATAAGACTGCAGTCATCCCTTGATACATGACAATATTCATTAGGAATCCAGGGATTTCAGCCTAATACAACGCGAGACGTTGCCTGCATTTCCACTTTGTCTTGAAAGACTCAATGATTAAAATGGTATTCTTATTAAGAATGTAAATACATGGAGACAGACAGAATTATCAGGGTTACAAAACTGTCAGTTCTTAAGGTTAAGTTTGTCAATAGTTTTGTATCATTAAAGACCTTGATAAATATGGACCAAACAGCTGTATTCATATATGAAGTTTGGGACTGCTAAACAAACCCCCAGCTGATTTAGCATGTTGTAATGCAGATAATTTAATCTGTGGTCGTTTATTGCCCCGCAGAAATTTCTGAATGAAAGAATCAAGCTTTACCCAATAACCTGAAGGGGGAGGCAGTGGTATCATGGAGCTCACAAAGTTAATGCGGGGGAGGTTATTCATTCTAAACAGTAGAGATCTGCGCACGTACAGAAGAGGGCTTAGTGTCCATCTACGCATGTCTTCACAAACTCCTCTAAGGTTTTCAAATATTTTTTACAGTGGGGTAAAATATCGATACCCAGATAAGTTAATTGTTTTTTAACGGGGATAATGGACGGTAAGGGGACCCTACCAGTGGCAGCATTGAGGGGCGTCAGGGCAGATTTAGACCAATTAATGTTATAATCTGACCAAGCACTGGATTCGTTGAAAGCTGACAGGATTGTGAGGAAAGCGTGTTAAATATCTGCAACATAGAGCAGAATATCATCTGCATATAGGGAAATGGCATGTTTTGACAATTTAAATTCAATAGGGGGCGTTATTGTATTCTAATGAATATTCTGTGCTAGAGGTTTAAGTGAGAGAGCAAAAAAAAAGGAAGAAAGCGTGCAGCCTTGTCTGGTGCCTCTATGAATATTACAGGGTTCAGAGTGATATATACCAGTCAATACCATGGCAGAGGGACTGGCATACGTAACACATATCATATTAATAAAATCTGTCCCTAACCCTAAGCGATCTAAAACAAGCCATACAAAGTCCCATTCAAGCCAATCAAATGCTTTCTCTGCATCCAAAGATAATACAGCGCAGAGAGTATTCAAGTTTGTAGCTTCATGAATTACATGTAATAAACGGTGCACATTATCGGAAGCAAGACGCCCCTTCATAAAGCCAGTTTGATCGGGTTGAACAAGTCTGTCCCTAAAAACTTTTCAAGACGCATAGCCAAAACTCTAGCATGTAATTTAATATCCGGATTAATCAAAGAAATAGGACAGAAATTAGAGCACTCATAGGGTCTTTGCCGTTTTTTGGAAGTAGGGAGATCAGAGCCATATGAGGTCATGATGAAATGCACCTTTTTCAATTGCTCAGTGCAATGCTTCAAGCAAAATCAGTCCTAATAAATCCCCAAATGCTAGTAATGACTCAGGGGGAATACCATGTATGCCGGACGTTTTGCCTTTCTTTACACTCAAAACTGCAGTTTTTAATTAATCAAGAGAGATGGTTTTGCCAATTCTGCGGCTTCTTTAATGGATAATTTCAGAAGATCTAGGCTCTGTAATAAACAGGAGCAAGCCTCTGTCTAGGGAGGAAGTAGAGCTATATAAGTCAGAATAAAACATACGAAAGGCAGCACTAATTTCTTTGGGGTCAGAGACCATGCCTTTCGAGGGGGATCGCATTACTTGAATGGACGATCGGGCTTCATTTTTGTTTAATTTAAGTGCTAATAAACGACTTGGTCTTCTTTTTAAACTGGGCAATGAGTTTTGAGTAATGTTAAATCGCCATCGTACAGCTCTGTGTTGTGGGGTGGAACTGAAATTCACACTGCCTTGGGTTGTGATTGGAGAGAATTGCAGGAAATATCTTCGCTGTCGTGGCATCTGAAATTAGTTCGGAGAAGACCAAAATATAGTCAATTCTAGAATGTGTCTTACGTCTAGCGGAAAACCAAGTCTCTGCCTGGCGGGTTTTGTAGCCACCAGAGTTCTAGGATATTTAGATTTTGTGCAAACTGTTTTAATACCCTTGTTTGGGAGCAGGAAGAGCCAGGACCTGATCTTTCTAGAGAGATATCAAACACTGCATTCATATCAGCACCGATTACCAAAGAGTAATCAGATAGCACAAGCAGTTCTCCTGTTAGTGTATACTGAAATAAAGGCAGTGTTTTTGGCCTGTAATGTAGTGCTGATATATGCCAATCTGTCAGATTTTTCCTTGCTGACTTTTTCTGTTGTTAACTGAAGGTTGCGCCTCACTAAAATAAGAACACCTTTCAATTTCATGGTATCACGAGGCTACAGCCAGCTTATAATATTTTTTGTCTTGTGTGCATCAGATTCATGTAGATGTGTCTCCTGCAACAGTGCGATATCATTTTTGTAATAGATATAAACATTTAACACGTTTATTAGGGATGCTTAGTCCCCTCAGATTCCAGGAAATGAGTGAGATATTAGCCATAATAAAAAATTTGGTTCAGAAATGTAGACCAAAAAGACAAAGAAAGTGGGTCAGAAAGCAGGTGCATTGAGAGTGTTTGTGAGAATAGGTGCCTGGATAAAGATTGTACATGCCTAAAGCGCCCATTAACATAAGTATATATCATTAAAAAGAAAATAAACCAAGCTTTGTGGTTCATAAAAGTTGTTGGGAGTCCAGACACTCTCCACCTGACCTTCACCTCACTCCCTGTCGCTTACCATCCTTCTCAGGATCCGTGGCAACCATGTAGCGATGTCTATCACCAGACCTAAGTCCACCCCCATCCCAGCCATAAAATGAGAATCACCTTCACAGCATTTCAGTATAGTAATAAATCAATCCCCCCACCCCCTTTCTAACCATACCCCTGACAAATATAAGGTAGACTTGAGGCTCCCCCAGTGTCTTTTATCACAAAACAGCCTTGTAATAAAAAATAAGCATCTTAAAAAACAATATCATGTCGCTAATAATAGTTTAACAGTTAAAATACTTTTTTGCTATTGTTTTGCAATGAAAATGCATTCACGATATAAAAAGTAAACATTTAGTACTTATCGAACAAAGGAGGCTGAATTAGCATTATGTCGGGGTGCCAGATGAGGTAGCCGAGGATGATGGGTCTTAAAAGGTAAAGTCTATTCCTGTAATAAAGCAAGTAATGACATGTATTTAGGATACATGTAAAGTGTATCCCGAAGCAAATGGTGCTGTGAGAGCAGTCGCAGGTGTTGTACACAGCAGCTGAGCCAAGAGTGTGACAGGTATAATCAGCAGTTTTCAGACTGGTTCTTCCATAGGGGTACCATCAGAGGACCCCGTGCCCGGGGACTCAGTTTTTAGGCTCAGGGAGAAAGCAATCTGTCGTCAGCTCTCAGGATGCGTGGATGAAGTCGCGGGGAAAGGATATGTGTCGCCAATCTCCATCAGAAATTTTTCGACCATGTGGGCTGAGGAGAAGGAAAGGCGTTCTCAGTTGTAGAATACTCTGGTTGCTGGCAAATCAGAAACGATTAAGTATTCGTGGATAGTAGTTTCTTTCGGACCTCAGTGTATGCTTTATGTTGTTGGGAAGTACCTGTGCTGTAGTTAGCAAAGAAACGGAGCACCTTATTTTCACAGTAAACAGAGCCTGCTCTTTTGCATCCCAGAGAATGGTTTGGCGATCGTTGTAGTGGAGAACTTTAAATATCATGGTCCAGGTTTTTTCAGTACTGTTGGGCTTCCCACTGTAAATCCGGTGAGCTCCATCTATTTCTAATGGAGTGCCCGCAATGAAAGGCATCCATTGAAAATGTAATTGTAAGACTAAAACTAGCTGAAAATGGAGTTAGGGACTTGGAGCTCTAGTGAACAGCACCATTAGAACCAGTGGGTCACGTGATCTCCAAAGGTTTATATATTATATATCTGCTGCAGTGTAACAACTGGAGAATACTTTTTGTACTGCTCACCGCTAATGTACACATAAAGAACCCATTTTGTGCAACACTGTTGCAGTGGGTTAAAGTCCATTGGGTGGAAATGTATTTTAAAATAAAATAAAAATACCTTTAAAAACTGTTAATTACCAAGTACAAAGTTTACTGCATACACATGTGAGCAGGGTTTCATTTGAATATTGTTTTGAGCCAGTTTTAGAGCAGTTTGGCAAACACTTTTGGAAGAACAACTTGAGAACTGTACAATGAGATTTGTCTGATGGAAGTGAGGTATCCATAAATTGTTTATAGTGCTTTGGAACCTTGTATTGGCTAATGAGAAACACGATTATCTAAAGTCAGTACATGGCATGTTTAAAAGCAGGTCTCACTTTCAACATGTCTAAATTATGTTTTGTGATAATTAAGTCAGCCTACAATTAGATTAATTATAATTTAACACCTACTTGATTAGGTAACTACTTTAATGCAATCTTCCACACTTCCAGCAGGGAAGTGCAACACATTTTAGAGTGGTAATAAGGAAGAAAATGTAAAAGTTAAGATGCAGTTAAAAATAATTTCTAATTTTCACTTACAAAAATGTTTGAAGTTCTGAATGTCAATCATTTGAACACAGACCTCTCAACAAAAAGGTTAAAGACATTTGTAATAAAGTTAAATGTGTACTGTAAATGTAGACAGTAAGAGACAAATACAGGGTACCACAAAACACACTCTGAAATATTACTCTGATTACTAGGAGGCCACGAATACAAGCTAATTTTCTTCAACCAAGGGATAGTACATTGATAGTATTGTTTTATGCTGTAGTCTGTAGGTCATTATATTATGGATTTTTTGGGGGGATGATTTCCCAACTAAGCCCCTACTTCCATTATGGCTTCCATCAAAAACTTGAAGCACTGAACTGTAGTGGGGACTTCTTTGAGATTATGAAATTTTAACTGGCATTTTGAAGAAATTATGACAAATTGAAACCCTGAGTTTGGAACTGTAATACCGCATTTACATTTACTGCTTTCAAGGTTCTGGCGCAGCAAAAGTAAAGTAGCCTAAAGCACAATTTCACTTTTAATTTGTAGTTCCCAACACTCTTAGGAGAAATGTAGTAAAAAAAAAGTTAATACAGTACTGTGCAAAAGTTTTAGGCAGGTGTGAAAAAATGCTGTAAAGTAAGAATGCTTTCAAAAATAGACATGTTAATAGTTTATATTTATCAATTAACAAAATGCAAAGTGAATGAACAGAAGAAAAATCTACATCAAATCCATATTTGGTGTGACCACCCTTTGCCTTCAAAACAGCATCAATTCTTCTAGGTACACTTGCACACAGTTTTTGAAGGAACTCGGCAGGTAGGTTGGCCCAAACATCTTGGAGAACTAACCACAGTTCTTCTGTGGATTTAGGCATCCTCAGTTGCTTCTCTCTCTTCATGTAATCCCAGACAGACTCGATGATGTTGAGATCAGGGCTCTGTGGGGCCATACCATCACTTCCAGGACTCCTTGTTGTTCTTTACGCTGAAGATAGTTCTTAATGACTTTCGCTGTATGTTTGGGGTCGTTGTCATGCTGCAGAATAAATTTGGGGCCAATCAGATGCCTCCCTGATGGTATTGCATGATGGATAAGTATCTGCCTGTACTTCTCAGCATTGAGGAGACCATTCATTCTGACCAAATCCCCAACTCCATTTGCAGAAATGCATCCCCAAACTTGCAAGGAACCTCCACCATGCTTCACTGTTGCCTGCAGACACTCATTCGTGTACCGCTCTCCAGCCCTTCGGCAAACAAACTGCCTTCTGCTACAGCCAAATATTTCAAATTTTGACTCATCAGTCCAGAGCACCTGCTGCCATTTTTCTGCACCCCACTTCCTGTGTTTTTGTGCATAGTTGAGTCGCTTGGCCTTGTTTCCACGTCGGAGGTATGGCTTTTTGGCCGCAAGTCTTCCATGAAGGCCACTTCTGACCAGACTTCTCCGGACAGTAGATGGGTGTACCAGGGTCCCACTGTTTTCTGCCAATTCTGAGCTGATGGCACTGCTGGACATCTTCCGATTCGAAGGAAGTAAGCATGATGTGTCTTTCATCTGCTGCAGTAAGTTTCCTTGGCCGACCACTGCGTCTACGGTCCTCAACGTTGCCCGTTTCTTTGTGCTTCTTCAAAAGAGCTTGGACAGCACATCTGGAAACCCCTGTCTGCCTTGAAATTTCTGCCTGGGAGAGACCTTGCTGATGCAGTATAACTACCTTGTGCCTTGTTGCTGTGCTCAGTTTTGCCATGGTGTATGACTTTTGACAGTAAACTGTCTTCAGCAACCTCACCTTGTTAGCTGAGTTTGGCTGTTCCTCACCCAGTTTTATTCCTCCTACACAGCTGTTTCTGTTAATGATTGTGTTTCAACCTACATATTGAATTGATGATCATTAGCATCTGTTTGGTATAATTGTTTAATCATACACCTGACTATATGCCTACAAAATCCCTGACTTTGTGCAAGTGTACCTAGAAGAATTGATGCTGTTTTGAAGGCAAAGGGTGGTCACACCAAATATGGATTTGATGTAGATTTTTCTTCTGTTCACTCACTTTGCATTTAGTTAATTGATAAATATAATCTATTAACATGTCTATTTTTGAAAGCATTCTTACTTTACAGCATTTTTTCACACCTGCCTAAAACTTTTGCACAGTACTGTAACTGTCATACAGTAAGAGAAATAAGTCGCCAAAGTAAGTTAAAAATGTCCTTCTTTTTCTCCCAATGTTTTTTTTGCAGATTTTTGCAGACCCCAGGCACTTTTATACACACGTGTGTATTACAGGACATTAATTTGAATCAAACTTGAACTGAGACAGAACTGATTTTGATGTAATCGTGCATTTGTCATTCACCATGGTCTTGAACATTAAAAAGCACAGTACAGGACATTACCATTAATGTGTATGTCTTTGTCACTTACAAGTGCTTTTTTCTGGCTGTCATCAGCTGGGACTGGTTACGTACTGTAAGTTAAACGCATCAGATCCTAGAGCCTAGTTGAAGAAAAATACTGAAAACAGCATCCCAAAATAGCACTGGCTTGGCAGTGTCAGCTCTGAATGCTCCCTGGGGGAACAGACAATGGAAATGGCTTACTGGTGCTAATCAGTCCTCCCTCTAAGTTGGGAATATGAAGAGATGATGTACAATGATACAATCCCTCATTGCCATAGCCTCTCACTGCACAGTACCCCAGGGTTACTTTGGCACCTGCCTAGAAGCAAAGGTATTAAAACCTCTAGTTTAATAAAGGTAGTTACACTGCAGCCAGCTGACACAGTAAGGGAGGTGTAGAGGTATATTTGGGATCAGTGACTGGCCTGAAATCAGGAAACAATTAGTTATGGAAAGGCCAGGCTCTATTAAAAATAATAGAGTCTGGCTTTTAGAAAGAAGCCGTCTCAAGTGTAAAATTGTGAATGGAATGTAAATTAAATTCTGGATGCAAGGTCTGCACAGACTCTGGATTAAAATATAATGAAACCTCTCTAATGACTAATAGAGCGGTATTCATGAAAGCAACTGCTACCACTAATGAAAACTAATATATGACAAGGTAACAGACCTGAACTTTAGCTAATATTCACAGTTCCTGGATTGTAAAAATAAATGTGCTAAAATCTGTGTACCTCTTACCATGGTAACATCTTTGAAAATGTAAATGTTCCAGGCTGATAGAAAGTTCAAACAATTATGATTATTATAGACACACAAGATTGAAATGTAGGTGGTTTCAAAAGCTCAAAAAAGATTTACAACATTAAGTAATTTGTGCTTAATTAAAATGAAATTTAAAATAAAATGAAACTATTTATTTTTTAATTTAAAAGTAATTGTTTTAATAAATGAAATATTGATTTTAATTGTAAAATAAAATAGACAAATATGTTGAATGCATGCAGCTGTGGATTTTATTCTCTTTAGTGGCATTAAAATGGCTTTTCTTTAAGCCACTTCTTTAAAAAAATAAGTACACAGGGTTGTAAGTTTTAACAACTTAGAGTTAAATAGACTTAAATAGACTTGAATAGTACAGACCTCACCTTTCGCATGTGCAGTCTGATTCAGTCTATTTTAATAACATTATTATTTACATTGAGATGTTCACTAATTTGTACTAGACTTTACAATATAACTCTGCTGCCACATATCTGCTCCAACAGTCTTCTGCAAAAGTACCAAAATGATTTCCTGTGAGAAATGTACACTAGCATCAATACTGCTGGGCACTTCGGTAATATACTTTCTTCAGACAGTTATTTATATAACTGTTTTAATTTATTTTACCCAGTTGTACAAGTGTGGAGTTTGTGCATTATACTGTTACGCCAAAGCTCAACACCACCCCCATGAACTGGTGTTTCAGGGTTCAGTACCTGCTGCAGGCACTCAACCTCCCTCAGGTAATACATAATAACATTTAAATTCTTATTGTCGGACCACTGCCAGTTTGAATGACTGTGGATCTAGCTATGTGTGGTATGGTAGTACAGTGGTGCTTGTAACAACTTCCCACAGCTCTTTCCCTGCGGTAGTCAGTGTTAAAATGTGGTGCCGGTTGACATTGTATGACATAAAAATTCCAATAAAAGCCTCATAGTAATGTGTTCCTGAAATACATTTCTGCAAACCCACAATGCATTGTGGGCTGGTGAGGATTAACTGTGACTTTCATACTCAAAGGCTGCTATGGGAACTTTGGGGGATTTTTTTTCTTCTAATTTAGAGTGGCCAATTATTTTTCAACGGTTATTTCTCCACAATTAATATAATCTACAATTATGTTCCCTCATCGCAGCAACTCCCCACAGCTCAGGGGAATTGAAGCACATTAGGATGCCCTCCAATCCCACCACCACGTCATTAAACACAAGAGCTTGACAGCAGATTTTGGTGAGTTACCGGCTCCTAGAGGACATGCATGTGTCCACTCAAGTTGCCTGGGGCTTCTGTAGTGCAGTTGACAGGTGACACAGTTCCTCACTATTTTGCCTTGGATCCACAGCCATAATCAACAACTTGGCACAGCCAAGATGCAAACCTACATTCCCTGGACTGTATGACGCAACCTGTACAGCACATGCCCATGCCTTTACCAGGTGACTCTGGAGCATTTTTAAAGTGCATACAAAGATTAAACAGTTTTGGAAAACCTAGAATTTCTCTCAATTTGGCTAACAAAGGACCTTATTGACAGGCTAAAAGGAGATTGTAAATTAAGATGTACTATACTTGAAATTGACATTCATACTGACAATATTTTAGATGGCTTCAGTAAAAACTCTAGCAAAAAACTGTCAGAGAACAGCAAAGCTCCAGTAAGAATTAGTCTTTAGGCTAAGGGTAAGTTAACATAGGGCATTTTGTCTGTAAAGATCCAGATGATAAGTTGTAGTACACAATTGGCCATTATTTCCATTAAGTTGCACGGTCCAGTTTCTCAATAGATAGACTTTAAGAAATGTGTATTTTAAATGAATTTTTTAAGTGAATATTCCCCTTTAGTCTTTTATAGGAATGTCTTGAATAACCACATCAATTGTGCAAATAATAAAATAAAAAATAACAAAAAATACATCTTAATGAGACATGCTCTGAGCTAAATAATCTAATAAAAAAATAGTTATAAAATTCAGTGAAATGCACCTGTTAAAAAAATGAGAGCAATATTATCCTAACAGAATAATATATTGGTGCAGGAATGTCTACATTTTTTATTTCAAGTGTTTGATTAAAAGTCCCTGGCTGCCTTAGTCTATAGTTATGAAACCAAACCTAAATGTAACCTACTCCCTGGAGGATAAGTCACAGAAAGCAAATATATTTGTATGCTTTACAAATAGATAAACAATAAGTTAACCTTAGAAATATAAGTTTCTGTCTTTCATCAAGGAAGATAGGTCTAGGGCTCAAATAAGAAAAGCGGTAGTAGTATTACTGCATCTGGATCTTTTATTTGTAAATCCAGAGGTCAGCATTTATTTGGTGTGCTTAACTATCAGCTAAAAATTTAACACTTTTCTGCACACCCCACTCCTAGAACTGGAATTCTGAATGACATTTTTAAACAGAGTGCTCAAGCAGAAAGGCTGCTAACTCTTGAGCACAGGCTATATTGAACATTAGGGAGTGTAGCATGCATATGAAAAAAACTAACCTGCCACGAAACTGCCACCTGGCATAAACATAAATATCTGTAGCAATAGTTTTTGACTACATTATTGAATACATGATGTTTGCTTCCACAACATTAAGATGATTGAACCACTTTAACTATGAAACACTCTTTCCCAGTGCATTGCATTCCTTGCATATTCATTATGGCATTAGTGATCCTAGGTTTGTATTTACAATGCACAGCTGCAAAGCAGTTCCCATTCTTTTGGCTATATGTCAGTCTCTTTAATTTATGTTGGACTGTGATTTTAATGTAAATGCTCAGTTTGTTAAGTACCTATATTATGCATTTATGCAAAATATAGACTGGATTTCTTTTTTTTTTAATGTGTATGACAATCTTTAAGAAGAGTCAAGACTCATGTTAGAAGTACACAAGGGCCTCACTAATAGTTCTCTACTTGTACATAATTAATGTGGTTTATATTTGTGCAACTTTCTGCAGTATATGAATTCATTGGAAACATTTGAACATCTGCTTTCTAAGTGAAATCCTCAAGGAAAAGTAAGGTAGGTAAGAGCAATTTAGTTTAAGACATGTGTTTGAATAAATACAATAATAAGCCATTAATTATGTTGTTGCTTAATCTAGGTATACACTGCTATAGCTGGCACTTTCAAGCACGCTGTAGTTAAAATCCAGCCTCTGATGGCAACTCATAATTAACTTAATTGAATTCAAAGTACTATTTGTTTAACAATTGCAAATAATGCATTGAGCAGTCATTTCACACAACAAGTGTTTTGCTACACTACCATAATAAAGAGGTAACAAAAAGTGCCTTACCATGTTCAAACAATGTATGTCAAAGTCTTTTTTACAATACATTAACTTGTCCATTTCAAAAGTGACCCATATTTCTATCCGACAATGGGTTGCTTTTTTAAAAAATGTACTCGGCAAATTTGAAGAGACTCAAGATTAAACATTAGACTTTGTCTCCCTGATTGTCAAATTACTTTTGGGAGAAGGCATTTTAAAAGGATGCCACTCTTGGTTAATTTACCGTACATTCCCAATGTAGTAGTTGTAATAGTTGCAGTAGTAACAGTCATAGTAGTATTGCTTTTTGTTTTTGTTTTGTTATCAGCAGTATTAATTTTGATATTATTATTAGCAGTATATTAGTATAAATTGTCGTATTTCATGAGAATATTCTGTTAACATAATGAAGTTTTGTAGAACTGCCACTCAATCTAAGTGTCCTTAATGCAAAGCTGAAAGAATATGTGAAGAACACAGCGATATTAAAGTGTATATGATATAATTTAAAAAAGACTCATTAAGAAAAGCAATCATTTAAAATACAGGATATATGTTATTGAAACTATTGAAATATTTCACATACATGTAATTGATAATATTTTTTCCAAAGTGTGTATCAGTTTTCTACGAACTAACAAGCTGACGAATGCCAGAGAGTTACAGTATGTTAAAACATCATGTTTCTGCACTTTGCTTTTGATTAACAGTATGTCATATGTCCATTACTGTAACTAAAGAGAGGTTCATTGTGACATGATTAGAGTGATGTTATTTAAACATACTTTTGTTGTTACCAAAATTATGAGGGATTTAGTATTAATTGTTTAGCAAAGACCTTCAGTGACAATCCTAATATATCAAAACAATTTTCTTCTGGTACATCTCACATATATGATTTTATAATTCCTACATTATTGAATAATCAAACACGCCAGACAGCATTATATAAAAAGACAACATTATATAAAACACATAGAACTGGGATATTGCACATTGAAATGAAAGTGTTTTATACAGTAGGCCTCTAATGCAACCTGCCATTGTTAACAATATCTCACATTTCTTGATTTCAAGCAAAAGATTTGCTATTTCATCAATCACTCAGCATTGTTTATTGCGCATTCTATTTTGTTTGCTTTGTAACAGGCTTTAAGAAATAAATCACTGATTTGTTTTCGGCACAGGCATTTTGTGTGGGGGAAGGCTTTTTTCGGCATCTGTTAAGAGCCCTCGGTTGGTCTGGGGAACTTGCCTTTCCACAGCTGTATCTAATTTGTCAGTACATTTAAACAAAACCCTTTGGAAACTTTAAGAGTTTTGAACTAGAATACAAAGATAGATATTTTGACAAAGACAAAGCAGTACATTGGATACTTTTATGTATGTAATTTTCGTAAACCTTTCATTGAATATATTAGAAAAACATTAATTTGAAGAATCAGTTGGAATGACACAGTATAAGATCCTTCGCAGATCTTATTCAATGAGATAAAGCACAGCAGGAAGAATTATTGTCATTTGCAAGGCCAGTAATTCAATTTTAATGACAACTCCATTCACACCGCTTTCAGGATCATGTAAATGACTGACATCCAATTAAGGCACCATTAAAGAACCTGTAGTGATTATGGTCTCTTGAGCTTATTGATTACAGATAGTCACAGTTGTCTCATTAGACAGAAGTACTATTGGAGTCTTTTTTGCACTGTTGCTAATACAAGAAGTTGAACTTTGCTAGTCTTCTACATTGATGGCATATTATTATTAACACTGGTAAAATAAAATGAAAGCTTTGGGAAAATAAATACAATGTGCAGGCTTGCAGGTTTTAAATTATACGCTTTGAACTTATAGATGCATTAGACCTAACCATTGATTTGCAATGTACGATCACCAACAGCCATATACTTTGCTGCTCAGAATAATAAACTAACAAACCAAATCCTTAAACATGTCACTTTTATAATGATTATTTTAACACTACCAATTAAAATATCTAGTTTAATCCTGGACACTTGGTACTGATTATTCAGGTTTTGTTTGTCATCACAAAATGCAAATTCCTTAATACTGAATTAGATTTTAAGCCGCATTTGTTTATTAAAAACATACATTGATTCAGTTATGGTAATACTACAAAATTAGCAGTTCTGGAATTAAAAGGATACTAGCTTACACATTTATTAGGTTATAATACCAGTGTAACTGATATGTCCTTATAAAACCCTGTGCTTAATTCTCTGATTACATGCTACTACTGACGTCAGTACTAGCCTTCAAATCACTGTTATAATGACAGATCGCGCCTGATATAAGATACAAACTACTGTACATCATCAGATTGTAAAAAGTCACCGAGGCCGCATGCCGAGTCCTCTGAGATGTCACGGAACGCAGAGGTAGCTTTTTACAATCTGAATTATGTACAGTAGCTTGTATTTTATTTTGTATAATACCAGCACTAAAAAAGAAACACACACACACATAAAATTAAACAAAACTTTACTAAAAATCACAAATCAAGCAAAAAATTACTTTTTTTTATAATAATTAGTCGCTGTCAGAATCAACTATGTCATCTATCTGCACATATAAATTGTGCCAGAATAGGATCCAACATGTCGCGAGGGATCGTTTCCACCGGTCACGGTTCATTGATCTCTGCCAAGCAAGATCAGAAATGGTTTTCCTCATAGTGTTGGCATTTTGCTGCTGTGCTGTGAAGTTCTGCCTTTCAGCCTCTGATAGAACGGTAAATCAAGAGGACATTATTTTAACAAATAAGCTTTCACTGCATTGCCTATTTGAAACCTTCAAAGCACTTTAAAACCAGCAGATATTTTAAAAAATTCTTCTTCCACTGACGTCAGATCGCATCTGTAATCAGAAATATCAGGCTTGATCTGTAGTCATAATAGTGATTGCAGGCTAGTACATCAATAGTAGCAAGTAATCACAGAATTAAGCACAAGATTTTATAGGGAAATATCAGTTACACTGGTATTAGGGTTGCCACCGTTGAGATACGAAAATACCGGACGCCTCATCCCCTCCTATTGTCTACTTCTTCATTTGTCTCTGCCATTGTGACTAACGTTACAGTATGCTACTTAATAGTTTTGCGCTTAACGTTACAGTATGCTACTTAATAGTTTCGCGCCTCTTCACTCAAAGGGCTGTCAAACTTAACAGCAGCGCGCATTCTCATACCAGATAACACACAGCGGTGAGCACACAAGAAAAACATAACGGTACAGCGTTTTGGTGGCTTACGTTGTTACCTCAGTACTTTCTGGTGCATTTACACACCGCTGTGTTATAGTATTTGAATTGCACTCATACAAGCACAACTTGTTATATTAAATTGTTTATTGTAACACATTTTTTAAGAACATATCCAATAGATTAGAATGCTTAGAATTACCAGACATCTTCCAAAAAAAATGGACAGGGGGTCAAAGTACATAATACCGGACAGTCTGGTAAAATACCGCCGGGGTGGCAACCCTAACTGGTATTGTAATCGGATTATGTACAGTAGCTTGTACTTATTCTCTAAATTATATACAGAATTATACATTATTGATTTTCTATACTGGAACCTCCAGAATTGTGATGTGATGATTAGCAGCTAAATCACACTGTACTTTCACACAGAAATACAATTCTCCGTATCTTAATGAAAGGCCCAGTTATTTTCTGACATTTTCATACATTGAAAAAGCGTTGGCAGTCCTAGCACTACGCCATTTGCCTTTTTGGGAGCTCACAGTGCAGTTTGCTGCATGTAGACGGTACATATTGTAACGTTCTTGGTTCCCGCAGGCAGGGGTTTCTCACAGGCAGAGGTGGGACGTGAACCCGGGACCTCCTGCACTTAAGCATGGCGCCGATACCGCTGTGCAAAAGAGCCAGCTCCGTTGCAGGAGCTGTGATCAGGCTTATGTCTTCATATTTGATTGCGTCACCTACCAACCCTGACCCCTACCCCCGTGCATGCTACAATAAACATACATTATTTATTTTAATATAGTAACATAAATCAAATGTTATGACAAAGTGTACCTGATAGGCTTGTTACAAAGTACTAGCTTTCAACTGTTGCTGACATAAATTTAGATGATTTAGAATTGTTTCCTTTCACCCTTCTTTTAATATTTGTTTCATCAGAAACTATTTTAAATGCTGCCAAACATCTGATCGGTCGTTTTGAAGCTGACGAGCTGCAGTGAATTGCAAATGATTTGCCACTTCCAACAGACCGCGGAAAATAACAAATAAAAATGTTTAATGTCTCCTAATAGATTTTATTGTATTCACTCTATGCAGCTTATTTGTCACAGCTGAAAAAATATTACATGCGTGTAATAATGGTGTGTCCCGCTCCCTTGGCTGCACAAATACAGGTTTTCCCATTTTTAACTTTCATTTCGGTTTTACCGAAAACCAATTGGACATCAAAAGCAGTTGACAGAGTTTATAAAAATAATAAAAAAATTGATCATAATTGACTTGCCTCCCTAATACAAACTATTTAAGTATTTTTATATGTACAGTATATAGTACATTTATACACAGTTTATAAA
The DNA here is from genome assembly GCA_030684275.1 of Acipenser oxyrinchus oxyrinchus. Classification (NCBI taxonomy): domain Eukaryota; kingdom Metazoa; phylum Chordata; class Actinopteri; order Acipenseriformes; family Acipenseridae; genus Acipenser; species Acipenser oxyrinchus. Next base: position 37,970,344 of record CM060247.1, on the reverse strand, counting down.
CAATAATAGTGTATGAACATATATAGTTAGACTGAGGAAACAGTCTTTGATGTTGTATGTTTACAATATATAGCCCTTTTACAAAATTTTATTAAAACTAGGGTTTAGATGACGTGTACCAGCCTCTCTTGGGGGTGTAACTGTAATTGCAGTAATTTACTGCTGCGTCCCAAGCCCAGTACACTCACTTAATCAACACCTGCCTTCCATCCCCAGGTTCCTAGGCAGGCATGCATATTTCCTGCTAGCCATGATATATTAGGCAATAGTGACAAATCAGCAGTCCCAAGCACTGCTTATCCTCCTAGCTCAGCAACTCTAGTGACTGGTTCCCTCTCCAGCCTTTCCTTTCTTCAGTCATGCGCTGCAATCATAATGATGCCATTCATCGTTCTGACGAGGTGTTTTTTAACCCTTATTTAGATCCCAGTGCAGGGACAAACCACAATATGTTCCCCTTCCGGCCCACTTTAAATTAGGCATCCCAATTAGGGAATGATTCTAATAATTAGATAACAGAGAATTCTAACAGATTTTAGTGACTTAAAATGGTATGTCTAAAGCTGAGGGAACACAAAGACACTTTTTCGGGAACAGTGGCTTGAAATTTGGTTTCAGGAGATCGGGCAACTTAGTTTGAGGCAACTGCTGTAGTTCGCATACTCTTATAACAGCAGCATAGTATAAGCAATATAAGTACAACAAGTTTACCATCAGACCAGGACACTTAGGGGTATATTCTCAAAGGATTGCCACGTTAGGGTATTTACACGTGTGAAGAAGGGTTTACGTGGGGTCGGAGCTGATATTCGCATTCTGGAATGAGAGTGAGAAAAGCGCGCACACATCTGGAGCACAGATACACACTTCAGGGCGTGCAGGATTAAAAGTATGCGTGGTTTAGCTAAAAATAGGCGTTCCCACAAATACGCGGAAGATAGTCACATTCTGAAACAGCAAAAGACAAGGAGACACCAAGCATAAACTACTCTGCCTGAGAGCAGAATTATGGGGCGCATAGGAGCTTCAGCCTAGCGGCCATGAGTAGTAAACACAGTTGAAGACAACCACAATTATGATTAAAACACAAACGCTGTGTGAAATAGTTGTTAGTAATAATAATAATAATAATAATAATAATAATAATAATAATAATAATAATAATAAATTATTAACTTCTGTGTTGTCTGTTGATTTATTTTATAGCAATGAACATGTTTACTTCTATTTTAAATGTTTCAAACTTTGGCATTTGTTTTTCGGAACTGGCAAAAAAATAAATAAAAATCACGTTCATTCTTTCCTCCAGTGAAGCTGCTGCAGTTGCCTATGGAGTGTGATCAAGCCCTATACTTCACAGGGATCCTTTTGTTTTTCCTCCAGGTAGTCAGCCGTCATCACATAAGAATCCAACATGCTATATTTGTCACTGAGCCAAGGGCAAATTGCAAAACTAAGGTAGGGGTGTCATTATTATGATTGTGAAACTAAAGCTGATAAGTGTGTAGTGTATCAAGTTTATCCATTTTTTACAAGCGCTAATATGCCTGCTTAACTGTGAAACATATTGGTTTTTTTTCCACTGGAGGGTTGCATTTATCTTCACATAATGGTGCAAAAGTACTATGCTACAAAACTACAAGATTTCAGATTTCTTAGCTGGAAGAAGCCATATTGATGATATTAATACCGTTCAGTTATTATTAACAGTTGGAAATTCCAAACTCCTAAAACAAAATACAAACGTCATCATTGTGTGAAACAGAATATGTCTGGACTGGTATGTTAACCCTTCTTTGAGTGATGGCGTTTGCTTTGCGTACCTGCAATTACTATTGCTAGTGTGCTCTTCTGTGTAACTATAAAATTAAATATATCACATTCAATTTATACATGTTAAATACTGTTAGTTGTGTGAGAAATGCTAGTCAAACGCAAACTCTGGGCACCTTTACTTTGCCATTCAGAGGCGTGTCTTTGTTCAAGCCATAATTGTATTCCAGAATCCGCAGAGCGGCAATCACCACCCACAGAGAGATTTCTGCGGAGAGATTTCTGTATGCGAATGCGCGGGTGTGTATCTCGCATGTAGCAACAAGCGTGTAGATCCAGGCTACGCTGGGTTTATGCACTTTTTTGAGAATAGACCCCTTAGATATGATCATATCCTTGTCACTTATCTAGCAAGTAGTGCCTACCGCAAGCACTTTAGAACCACATGCCAAAAGATTCTTTTTCAAAAACTATTTTTTTCTTTTAGGTAAGATTAATAATACGAGGCAGTTTTTCACTGTCTGATCCAGGCAATACATTTTGAAAATACAAGGGGCCATCACTCACTAAGCCAGAAAAAGACACTTTTCATCCGACCTGACAGAGCCTGGAGGTAGACTATAATACATGTGTGCAGGGAAAAGATCAAAGGTACAAAACGGCCACATTCTGCTGCTTATGGGATTACATTTTGAACATCATGCATTATATATATATATATATATATATATATATATATATATATATATATATATATATATATATATATTTATATCTTTCAGTTTGAGTGCTTTGCTACATAATGTGGTTCCGTGACTAATTTTATAGTCAAATGATGAGTACACTCATTCAGTCCAGGCATGCACTAAAATGGTGCCGCAGGAAATGAATTACGGTATGCTTAGGGACAAGACAGGAAAGGAAGTGGGGAGAAAACAAAAAAACAGAAGGGAGACCACATCAAAACAAGGGCAACAACTCAGGTAAGACAGCTATTAAATGTATTTATCTAAATGCTAGAAGTCTCAGAAACAAAATGTTAGAACTTGAAGCTACTGCACTAACAAGTAACTACAATGTGATAGGTGTTACAGAAACTTGGTTGTCTGAGAGTGATGGTGACAAATATAATATTTGTGGGTACACACTATATAGGAAAGACAGGCAGGACAGAAGAGGCGGAGGGGAAGCGCTATCAGGACAAAGAAAACAATGCAGAATCAATATGGGTCAGAATAATGGACACAAATTCAAAGGGCATAATAATAGGAGCATGCTATAGACCGCCAAATTCAGACGTTGAGCAAAATAATCTGTTATACAATGACATTCTAAAAGCCTGTAGAAAAGGAGAAGCCATACTAATGGGGGATTTCAACTTCCCCCATATAAAATGGGAAAACCCGATGGGGGGCACGACGGACGAAATTGAAATGGTGGAAATGACAAATGACTGCTTCCTAACGCAATTTGTCAAGGCACCAACTAGAGGGGAGGCATGCCTTGATTTAGTCTTTTCAAATAACGAAGACAGAATAACTAAAACAGAGGTCAGAGAAGCATTGGCAAACTCATACCACAACATGGTCTCATTTGAAGTATTTTTTAAAACCCGAAAAGTAATGACTAAAGCTAAGGTTTACAATTTTAGAAAAGCAAAACTATGAAGGTATGAAACAGAGACTAACAGAAGTAGATTGGAGTAAAATAGAGAAAACATCCACAGAAAAAGGGTGGCTGTTTTTTAAAAATGTAGTACTAGAGGCGCAAAACAATTACATCCCAAAAGTAGACAAATCCAAATCTAAAACAAAATGGCCAAAATGGTTTAATAGATCAATTAAAAAAAAATTCAGCGAAAAAAGGCAATTTACAGAGCGTTTAAAGGGACCAAAACAAAGTACAAAAAAAGAGTACTTGGAACTGCAAACACAAGTCAAAAAGGAAGTTAGAAAGGCCAAGAGAGAGATAGAAATCAATATTGCTAAGGGGGCTAAAACCAATTCCAAAATGTTTTTCCAATATTATAACAGCAAGAGAACATTCAAAGAGGAGGTTAAATGTCTAAGAGACACAAATGGCAAAATCATAGATGAAGAAAAAAAAACAGCAAATATATTAAATGATTACTTTTCACAGGTTTTTACAAAGGAGGACATGGACAACATGCCCCACATGTCGACCTGTTCCTATCCAATTTTAAACAACTTTAGCATAACAGAGGCAGAAGTGTTAAAGGAACTAGGAGCTCTTAAAATAAACAAATCCCCTGGGCCGGATGAGATCCTCCCAATAGTACTCAAAGAAATGAAAGAAGTTATTTACAAACCGCTAACCAAGATCATGCAACAGTCTCTTGACACAGGGGTTGTACCGACAGACTGGAAAATAGCAAACATAATACCGATCCACAAAAAGGGAGACCAGGTAACTACAGACCAATAAGCCTGACTTCTATTATATGTAAACTTATGGAAGCTATAATAAGATCCAAAATGGAAAATTACCTATTTGGTAACAATATCCTGGGGGACAGTCAGCATGGTTTTAGGAAAGGGAGATCATGTCTAACTAACCTACTTGACTTTTTTGAGGATGCAACATTGAAAATGGATAACTGCAAAGCATACGACATGGTTTATTTAGATTTCCAGAAAGCTTTTGACAAAGTCCCGCATAAAAGATTAATTCTCAAACTGAACGCAGTAGGGATTCAAGGAAATGCATGCACATGGATTAGGGTGTGGTTAACATGTAGAAAACAGAAAGTACTGATTAGAGGAGAAACCTCAAAATGGAGCGAGGTAACCAGTGGTGTACCACAGGGATCAGTATTAGGTCCTCTACTATTCCTAATCTACATTAATGATTTAGATTCTGGTATAGTATGCAAAGTATAGTATGTATAGTATAGTATGTAAATTTGCAGGCACAAAAATAGGAGGAGTGGCAAACAATGTTGCAGCAGCAAAGGTCATTCAAAATGATCTAGACAGCATTCAGAACTGGGCTGACACATGGCAAATGAAATTTAATAGAGAAAAGTGTAAAGTATTGCATGCAGGCAATAAAAATGTGCATTATAAATATCATATGGGAGATACTGAAATTGAAGAAGGGAACTATGAAAAAGACCTAGGAGTTTATGTTGACTCAGAAATGTCTTCCTCTAGACAATGTGGAGAAGCTATAAAAAAGGCCAACAAGATGCTCGGATATATTGTGAGAAGTGTTGAATTTAAATGAAGGGAAGTAATGTTAAAACTTTACAATGCATTAGTAAGACCCCACCTAGAATATTGTGTTCAGTTCTGGTCACCTCGTTACAAAAAGGATATTGCTGCTCTAGAAAGAGTGCAAAGAAGAGCGACCAGAATTATCCCGGGTTTAAAAGGCATGTCGTATGCAGACAGGCTAAAAGAATTGAATATATTCAGTCTTGAACAAAGAAGACTACGCGGTGATCTGATTCAAGCATTCAAAATCCTAAAAGGTATAGACAATGTCGACCCAGGGACTTCTTTGACCTGAAAAGAAACAAGGACCAGGGGTCACAAATGGAGATTAGATAAAGGGGCATTCAGAACAGAAAATAGGAGGCACTTTTTACACAGAGAATTGTGAGGGTCTGGAACCAACTCCCCAGTAATGTTGTTGAAGCTGACATCCTGGGATCCTTCAAGAAGCTGCTTGATGAGATTCTGGGATCAATAACCTACTAACAACCAAACGTTTGTAAACTTTCTTATGTTCTAAGACAGGTGTGCAATTAAAGTGTGTTAAAAAATGTATCTCCCAAAGAATTTGTGTGTGTATATGTTTGCAATAAGGCCTGACAGGCCGTCCTTATACGTCGAATATACGCCTCGAAGTTTGTGTTATCCTTACGCCAATAAAGTAGACCCTTTGAGCTACACACTTAGTTAAGCTGAGCAAATTACATTTTATTGGAACATGCAAAAGAAAGTACATCTGTATTTATGATATTGTGGACGTTTCCATTGAAAAGATACACCACGAGGTGGAGCTGAGACAGCACCGAGTTATTTTTTTTTCCCTGTCACTGACACTGCAGACCTGTTTGAGCAGAACAGACAGAAGGAATAAAAATAAATACAACAACGTCTCGGATTTCAGTAATTTTTCAAGCTATGTGTCTGGGATAATGTGCAGTGGATAAAATGTCTTTCTGTGTTTTTCTGTAGCGTTTACAAACCACTAAAAATACTGTCGGGGTGACTGAGTATAAAGACAGCAATTAGTATTTTCTTTTTTTTTTGCTATCTTCCAGTTCATTTAATTGTTCAATCAAATCGGCATGTCTGCTTACTACTTTGGGATTTTTTGCAGGTATTTGGTCACTCAGTTTCATAGTTATAGCTGTACATCTGTAACTGCAAAAGCAAGATGGCTGCTGTCCGACACTTTTAAATTCTGTGAGGCAGCGCAGTGATTTAGAATACGTGACAAGGTTCCAACTGTCCATATCCCTCCAAGATATGGAATCGGACAGCTGGAACCTCGCTCGACCAATCACATTGCTTGTTTCACATTCCATTGCCAGCCCTGGATTATATATATATATATATATATATATATATATATATATATATATATATATATATATATATATATATATATAGTACTGTGCAAAAGTTTTAGGCAGGTGTGAAAAAATGCTGTAAAGTAAGAATGCTTTCAAAAATAGACATGTTAATAGATTATATTTATCAATTAACTAAATGCAAAGTGAGTGAACAGAAGAAAAATCTAAATCAAATCCATATTTGGTGTGACCACCCTTTGCCTTCAAAACAGCATCAAGCATCAATTCTTCTAGGTACACTTGCACACAGTTTTTGAAGGAACTCGGCAGGTAGGTTGGCCCAAACATCTTGGAGAACTAACCACAGTTCTTCTGTGGATTTAGGCAGCCTCAATTGCTTCTCTCTCTTCATGTATTCCCAGACAGACTCGATGATGTTGAGATCAGGGCTCTGTGGGGGCCATACCATCACTTCCAGGACTCCTTGTTCTTCTTTACGCTGAAGATAGTTCTTAATGACTTTGGCTGTATGTTTGGGGTCGTTGTCATGCTGCAGAATAAATTTGGGGCCAATCAGATGCCTCCATGATGGTATTGCATGATGGATAAGTATCTGCCTGTACTTCTCAGCATTGAGGAGACCATTAATTCTGACCAAATCCCCAACTCCATTTGCAGAAATGCAGCCCCAAACTTGCAAGGAACCTCCACCATGCTTCACTGTTGCCTGCAGACACTCATTCGTGTATCGCTCTCCAGCCCTTCGGCGAACAAACTGCCTTCTGCTACAGCCAAATATTTCTAATTTTGACTCATCAGTCCAGAGCACCTGCTGCCATTTTTCTGCACCCCACTTCCTGTGTTTTCGTGCATAGTTGAGTCGCTTGGCCTTGTTTCCATGTCAGAGGTATGGCTTTTTGGCCGCAAGTCTTCCATGAAGGCCACTTCTGACCAGACTTCTCCGGACAGTAGATGGGTGTACCAGGGTCCCACTGTTTTCTGCCAGTTCTGAGCTGATGGCACTGCTGGACATCTTCCGATTGCGAAGGGAAGTAAGCATGATGTGTCTTTCATCTGCTGCAGTAAGTTTCCTTGGCCGACCACTGCGTCTACGGTCCTCAACGTTGCCCGTTTCTTTGTGCTTCTTCAAAAGAGCTTGGACAGCACATCTGTAACCCCTGTCTGCCTTGAAATTTCTGCCTGGGAGAGACCTTGCTGATGCAGTATAACTACCTTGTGCCTTGTTGCTGTGCTCAGTCTTGCCATGGTGTATGACTTTTGACAGTAAACTGTCTTCAGCAACCTCACCTTGTTAGCTGAGTTTGGCTGTTCCTCACCCAGTTTTATTCCTCCTACACAGCTGTTTCTGTTTCAGTTAATGATTGTGTTTCAACCTACATATTGAATTGATGATCATTAGCACCTGTTTGGTATAATTGTTTAATCATACACCTGACTATATGCCTACAAAATCCCTGACTTTGTGCAAGTGTACCTAGAAGAATTGTTGCTGTTTTGAAGGCAAAGGGTGGTCACACCAAATATGGATTTGATTTAGATTTTTCTTCTGTTCACTCACTTTGCATTTAGTTAATTGATAAATATAATCTATTAACATGTCTATTTTGAAAGCATTCTTACTTTACAGCATTTTTTCACACCTGCCTAAAACTTTTGCACAGTACTGTATATGTATATATATATATATATATATATATATATATATATATATATATATATATATATATCTATATATATCAACTGCAGTAACAACTGTCTTATGTACAGCTAGGGTGAATCACCTCTGAAGATCAAAGCGTGGCTGGGTCAACATCATAAAAAAAAAAAGGTAAGGACTTCAGGTCAAATAGATATTCATTATTTTTATATTCCTTTTATAGTCAAACACTGACATAAATTAAATAGAATTATAAAAAAAATATAATGAGCATCAATTTCTGTGAATTTATTTAATCTATTTTTATCTATGATAGTTCCTGTAAAGCCAAAGGCTTAAGTAGCAAATTCCGCCATACTACAGGTTCTTAAATCGCAGTGAAGATCGACTGCATTACATTTTAACAACAAAGGGACAGCGTTTTGAAGAATATGGTATAAAAATTGAAATACATTATGGAAATTGCAAACATCAGTGTGTATTATAATACAGTGAGACGTTTTGTTCAGGTTGACTGCTATGACTGACATTCTGCATGATTGCCTCCCTGACTGTATGGGAGAAGGTAAACTAGTATTGAGAAGAGACGCAGGAAGCATGTTTGGAAGAATAGCAAATAAAGGTGCAGAGCGCGATTATTATATATATATATATATATATATATATATATATATATATATATATATATATATATATATATATATATATATATATATATATAACTGCATGCTGATGTATGCTGGTGTGTTATATTAACACAGCTGCTGTGTTTTTTTGTTATGTACTCAGTATATGGTTGTGCAAGCAGGACTCCCTCGCTCCAAAAGCCCTTTTGTCTTTTTTTTTAAATTTACCTACACATCTGACTGCAGGAAATAGCTGTCAGAGTCATTGGGTGCTCGGTGCTGCCAATAATACAAGAAGAATTGTTGTTTGATCTTAACTCATTTCAGTCAAGGTCTAAGTTTAATTGGATCCCACTCTCGCTCATAGCAATGTGTAAGAAACCATGATGATGCCAGCCTGTAATGCGTAATGCTAGCTTTAGGGCTGTTGGCCAACAACAGCTACCACAAAGCTTCTACTCGAACCCAGCTGCTCCAAAATGATTCCTGCAAACATCTGTAGTTACTTTATTAGTCACCTTCTGCTGTGTAATATATTTTAAATAAATAAAGTAATGCATTTCTAAAGGCAAATGCATCGTCTAGCCAATATTCCATATTATTTTATTCAAATCATCTTTATCCCCACCCCCTCCGAATAACTACACATGTGCATTCCTCCTTCACCAGTCTCTTATTTTATTAAACCCAATTTACAGAACTGAGTCATCCTTTCAACAAATGAGAGGATTATACTTTGAATAGTGTGATAGAGTTGAGTCCCGGGGGCCATCTTGATTTGGTACCTTAAGTATTCAATTGTACTCATGAGCCGCTGTTCAATTCCTCACTCACTCTCCTGAATGTTTATTCTATCTCTCAAATCTGCTGAGTCGTTTCTGCCTGTGAATAAATTATTCCACCAAACAATCAATATTTTTTGTTTAAAAGGAAAAGTGTGTTGTAAACAGGATCATCTATAAAGCTCCTTGGGATATGTAAAGTTTGTAACCAGATAGATGTCATTACTTAAACCAGATAGATGTAATTACTTAAAGTGATGATACAAACATACACATGTCATGAGAAATGGGAAAAAAATACTTCAAATGGAGCTATAGGAAAAGCACTGAATATTTGTAACTTTGCAGTAGGTCACATGTTGAGATTGCAGCTAAACCATCGTGTGTTTCACCTACAACACCTGAAGTGCTTGATTACCAGGAAGCAACAGCAACTTCTCATCTACTGTATGGCACTGTCTTTGAAATATCTACGTGTTCCAAACTGAAGTGTAACGAATAAGTAAAGAAGATCTTCAACCAAAGAAAAGGAACCACTATTGCTAGAACTATTAGGAAAAATTATTTTAAAACCTTGGTTATCTTGTTTCAGCCTTTCCTTTCTTGTTTTCTTTTATTGAACATGATTTAACTGGGCAGTTTGTTTTATGTGAAGTGAAACTGAATTCCTAAACGCACCGCCTTTTCTAGAGCCTGGCTTTTATCTGCAACAGAATGCATTCTGTACTGGTAAAAGCTGAAGTGACTGCTTAACTTCCAATTGATAAACTTTACAGTATATTCTTACTTACAGTATGTGAACTTACAACATAAGTTTCTTCAATTATAGCAAGCGGTGGTATATGAAAACAATTATTGAACAAGTCACATGTTTGGAACATTGGAAAGTATACATAATGTTATTTTCTTTATTTTAATTTAGTGTAGAACATGCTGTTTTGGTTCCTTTTCAGAATGTGATTTCTGTTACTTCTGTTGAAATTCTGTCATCGCAGATAATCATTGACTCTCAACAGTTACTTGAAATCCATTCAGTATAACATTTCTGATCTGGGTGGTGGTGATAGAAAGTGTTGTAAGTAACAGTATAAATTATTAAGGCAAAAACAGTTTGTATTGAATGTAAAAAAACAAAAATGTTTTTTTCTTAATCAAATATATATTGTGGCAGGGCAACAAGCCCTGCGCAGGGAAAATGTGTTTGTTGCAGGGAGAGAGTTAAAATCTCCCTGCCAAACTAAATTGTTAATGTAATTATTGTTTAATTATCACCTGCACCTGGCTATTATTGTAAATTCGAGCCAGGTGCAGGGTAGTTAAAGAAAGCAGTCAGTCTCTTCAGGGCTGCTGACAAAGGAAAAGCCTGGTCATGAACTGTCGAGAGAAAGGTATTCAAAAGGTAATCCCGTTTTGCAAACATAGTACTGCAAAGTGTTTGTGCATTTGTGAATTGTTTTTGTGTTTTATGGCAGGTAAACAGCTTTCTCTGTATTAAAAGTGCGCAGAAGCGCTGAACTTCAATTTCTGTGTGCTGTGTCTGTGGTTTTTAAAAGGGCAAATGAACCTCGGTGAGTGTGGCCGTATTACAATATACTAGTAGAATACTTCAGAAGACCAGTCAAGTGATATTGATCTACAGGAATTACATCAAAGATGTTTCACTTCAATAAAGAGTACAGGAAGAAAATTATAGTTTTTATGACTATACCTAAAAAGTGTTGGGTCCAGTTAGAAAATTCATTGGTCTAGACATAGGCTACATTCCTTTGCTCTAAAATGTCTGAACGTTTTAGCTAAATCAGCATAATTAATTTCAAGGATTTTTTTTCAATGGATTGTCTTATTCTGTGCTTTATTACCAAAGAATTGCAAAGGATTCTGAGGCAGAATTGATTTACTTTGCTAATACGCCTAAACAAATCTGTAAGAAAGGTTTTCAGGCCTAAACAAATCTGTAAGAAGGGTTTTCAGTTCTTAAGCTTCTCTGCCACTATCCATTCATTGTTAAAAAAAAAGCAATTTAAGCTCTTATGGTGACATATACTGTGGCTGGGACTGGGATAAACCAACATTGTAAATTACCTTGTGACCTCTTAACAGCTACCGAAATATGCAGCAGCTCTTTTGAATACTGAGTTTCTATAAAGGAGAAAGAACAATATGAAAATAACTTCTACTGTATGCACATTTAAGTTTAATACTCCAGACCGTAACAATGTCAAGAAAATTGGGTGTTTGACTATTTCAATCACAATAAATTATCTGCCTTGCTTTATCAACCAGGTACCAGTAAAATATTATTAGCAATCCAGCCTAAAATGATTACTTTGTATTCTCTCATAAGAACATTACAACAGTGGTGTTTAGGCATAACAAAATATATAATTGTTTCTCATTATGCTTCCTAATGATATGTTACCAATGCTTTATAATGGAGGCTGGCCTCTAACCCAATTGTCAGAGATGAATGACTACAATAGAAATTAATCGTATGACAGCCCTCTTCCTCTAGAATAATAATTTGGTAAAAACTGAACTACATCTAACAGCAAATGATTTAACACAACTGAGGTCAAGTCGATACATCTTCCAGAGCTGTCAAAAAGACAGCATCACCCAAAATGCTTATGATTTAATAACTAGATCAAAGGAACAAAGAATATTGCACAATGAAGGCAGCCCAGTGTATGTCTACTATAACATATGTACATTTAACTTGGTTATTGTTATATGTTGTATAATAAGCAAAGAGAAAATAAATAGTGTGATTGAAGATAAAGATGACATTCAACACTTCAATTAATGATAACTGAAGAAAGAAAAAAGATTAGTATGCTTACATAATATCATCATTTTACAGAAAATAACTATTATAAATATTACACATGACACATCACATTGTGCCTTTCCATAAGAGAAGATCATAACCCTCAAACTAGATAATTCAATATAAAATTATGATGGACCCTAGTACTTAGCAGCTCAAATGGCCAAATATTCTTGAAGCAAAAAACGCAAGCAGATTATTTAATTGCACTTCTTACATTTCCCATGGGGGTTCACTATATCCTATCAATTGGTATACAAAGGGTCAACATTTGTTTCACTACTAGTGATTACCATCAATTGACAACATCAACAGCATCTGATGCATCAGGATTTGTACCAAGCATTTACGACAAACTGTGTTTAATAGTCAAATACATGGCATCCTACTGAATCTAAACAATACTTTTAATACCCACTTAAATATTATTAAAACAAGGAATCATGGGGCTCCCGAGTGTCGCATCCAGTAAAGGCGCTCCGCGCGGAGTGCAGGATATGCCCTATAGCCTGGAGATCGCAAGTTCGAATCCAGGCTATGTCACAGCCGACCATGACCGGGAGTTCCTAGAGGCGGCGCACAACTGGCTGAGCGCTGCCAGGGCAGGGGAGGGCTTAGGTCGGCAGGGGAATCCACGGCTCACAGCGCATCAGCGACCCCTGTGGCCGATAGGGCGCCTGTGGTTCTGCAGTGGAGCCGCCAGATCTGTGTTGTCCTCCGGCACTATAGGTCTGGTGGCACTGCTGTGGATCCGCAGTGCGAAAAATGATGGCTTGGCAGGAGCACGTTTCAGAGGACGCGTGTTCCAGCCGCCGTTTCCCGAGTCGGCGGGGAGGTTGCGAGCGGTGACCCGAGGATACAAATAATAATTGGGCATACTAAATTGGGGAGAAAACCGGGGTAAAAAATTGGCGACGACTAAAAAAAACAAAACAAGGAATCATTTTGTACATAATGTGACTTGTGCTATTGGAGGTCTCCATTTACACGACCGTAAGGTGACTTAAATGTTAAATTTTCACACATAGGCAGAAATAGCCACCCATGTCACTTACACAATTGGCCACCCAATACATTTTTAAAGCAAGTCATGTTTCTATGAAAAGATTAGGCATGGCGGCAAAAGCAGGGGAAAAAAATACAGCAACATAAAAAAAAAAATGCTTGGGTAAATAATACTTTTTTTCTACCCTAGTTAACATGATTCCAAGTGTGTCCCTACGTTTTGTCAGTCCTCGGCATCCCACTCTGTGGTGTATACTTGTCGTATTATTAAATGCCTATGTTGGGCATGCAATTCTAAAAATGGTTAAGTTTGAGTAAAAATAAGTCACGTTTATCTTTACATAAAAAACTATTTTATAAGTTTGTATTTGCATGGCTTACATAGCTGATCTGAACTTAGTTTTATATTCTGTTCACATAATCTGATCACGTACTGTAGCTTTACCAAGAAGATTGTTTCTTTTAAAAAGTTCTAACAGATAGGGGCTCCCGAGTGGTGCATCCGGTAAAGGCGCTCCACATGGGGTGTACGATGCGCCCTATAGTCCAGACTATTCCTTTGCCAACCGAGGACGGGAGCTCCCAGAGTACGGCACATAAGTGGGCGAGCTTTGCCCAGGGGGGGAGGGCTTAGGTCGGCCAGGGTGTCCTCGGCTCACCGCGCACCAGCGACCCCTGTAGTCTGGCCAGACGCCTGCAGACTGGCCTGTAAGCTCCACGAGAGCTACGTTGTCCTCCGACGCTGTAGTTCTTGGGTGGCTGCATGGTGAGTCTGCAGTGTGAAAAAAAGCGGTCGGCTGACGGCACACGCTTCGGAGGACAGCGTGTGTTTGTCTTCGCCCTCCCGAGTCAGCGCAGGGGTGGTAGCGGTGAGCTGAGCCTAAAAATAATTGCCCATTCCAAATTGGGAGAAAATAATAAAAACAATTGGCAATGACTAATAAAATCAGAAAATAAAACAAAATAAAAAGTTCTAACAGAAAAGGTTTAGCTGCTTATATATATATATATATATATATATATATATATATATATATATATATATATATATATATATATATATATATATATATATATATGAACTATCATAAATAATATTACAAATTTTAAGATTATTAAGATGATTACAACTGCTGTTGCGGAGTCACTTACAATAGGACCTCAGTTTTACGTCTCATCCAAAGGGTGGTTATAACACAAGCTGTTTTGCCACAGCAACACCATTTGATGATTACAATTGGCTATTTAAACAGATCAAAAACTACAGGAGTGGCAGAACACTGTTTTATACTGTAGACGACTATGCTGTTTATATATGGTTGTCTAACACGACAAGTGTCTTACAGTATAATACTGGTACCCAATCCCCAAGGAGCAATTTGACCATTCTGGTAAAAGAGCAATAAATATAACAACAACATTGCCTCCCACTCCAGTTTTATGCAGGCAGTCAAACTTTTATAGCCATAAAATTCTGAAAATGGATGTATGAGCTCTACCACTATAAACTCAGAGTTGTTTACAGCTGTGGGGTAGCAGGTGCCAATGCCAGCCTATAAGTTCATGCAGTATAAATGTTGGAGCCTACCTATTTGAAGAAACATCCTGTGGCTTTTTTATTAAAATATGTTTTATAAACCCCTGGGGACAGTTTATCACAAATTCATCCACTCTGCTGCAAATTGCTGTTTTAATGTTGAATCCTGTACGCCAGTCAGCAGTTTGTCATATATTTTTTGCATGCAGCAGAAGAGGAGAAACATAGTGAATCATTATAACACTTTGTCAGCATTAAATTTGGGTGTGTGTGTTTCTCTGTGGAGACACTGGCATGTTTGCTACACTGTATGTTAAAAAATATTAATGCTTCAGATCACTGTATTACTGGCTCAAAAGAGCCAACTTCCCAACATTTTGTTATGATAGACAGACAGATAGACAGAACCGTATAAAAAAAAATGTATTAACTATCACATGAAAAAAATCTCAAATTCCAGAGTTTAGTAAATTTCAGAATTATGAAAAGATAAACAGTTTACAAACATTTCATACTGTACTTCAGTAAATTAAACCTCTCACACACGCATCACCTCACCAATTATTTTTGATGTAACATTCAAATTTCCCAATTTACAAACACATCAATCACGCCTTAAATACAGACATTACATTAGCAGTTAACACAACATTCACTTTGTATTTCCTGTTCTTTAAAATATTTTAGCCTAGGCGAGAAGACAATTAGCCAGCTGACTTTGTCTTGTGTTCTTTTTTTATACATCATACCATAAATAAGTGGTTTGAACACAATCACATTTAAGCTTTTTTTGTTCTTGTTTTTTTTTGTATGTATACAGAATAGTATCAGTTTAGATACAGGTAAATACAGAAAGAACATCAGAGACAGGGGATGCAAGAAGCAGGACACTATAGTGTATAATTACATTTCATCATAGCCACTATATAAAAAAATGTAATTTATTCCTGGAATTGGTTTATCCATCCCAGCGATTAACTTAAACCTGTTCTTCTCACTCTCTAAGTGGAGGCACATCTGTGTGAGATTCATATTTGGCTCTAGTCAGAGGTTATTTTTAGCAGAATACTTTTTTTACTCTTTAGATCCTTATCTTGAGTTCTTTGCTATCACTAGACAAAATATCTGCCAGTAGTTGCACGGTGGTTGCACTACATCTGTTCAATTGAGTCTTTATTTTACCTTATTTGTTCAGTGAAAAAAAAAAACAATTGGAAACCCTAGCTAGAGAAAATAATATGGAGAGAAAATCTATTCAATATGAAGCCCAGATTCTTTGATTAAATCCGGGTCCTTGGCAAATGTTCAGTTAGCTCGTTTTTTGGAATTCAACCTGCATACAAGCATAATGCTACATCCTTTTCTAAAAATAAACTAATCTGCCGAGCCAAATCTGAGCAGTGCTACGATATGTTTTTTTTGGACATCCACAATGAGCCCCTTAACAGCACAGATTTACTAGGAAGTAGGCTTCCACTAAAAAATAGATAAATAATATTGAATGCAATATCTAAATGATTTCTAAAAAAAAAAAGGTCCTACATCTTCGTGTTTGAAAGCCAGCTTAACTTCTGAACCTGCCTTACAGATTGTATGTCATACTTCACTGTATTAACAGTAGAGAGTCCAGCTTTGCTTTGCATTCCTAGACACCAACAAAAAAAAAAAAAACCTTCAGCTCCAACGGTGATTACAAGCTACACGGAAAACGCTATACATGTCACATCTCCACAAGCAATTGTTTACAGCTTTGATCGGCTGCTTTTTGATAAGCACATCCACCTCACTCCCTTTTAAAATCTTTCATTCTCTCCAGGGGTTCAGATGTCACTGCTCTTTACCTATTAGATGAATCAGTTTTCCCCCCATCTGTAAAGCCGAGTCCTTCCCAGGAAGATGAAGAGTTTACTCATTGATTCCGACTGAAAGATTGATTTACAGTGGGCTAAGGGATACTTCTGAACTTTGATATGATCACATTAGGATGGTTATTTTAACTGAATTAAATAATCAAAGGAAAAATACATTAAGAAAGAGGAACTAGGCTTCTTAGCAGCCAACTCCTACGTCTTCATACTGTTTTCACTGACAGCTAACCTAGATTCTTCCTTTCCCAACTGAACCTCCAGGGGAAGTAAAATATATATTTTTAAATTGCACTTTGCCTGAAGGCTCACGGTTAAATTTTCACCCCACATTGATTTTCCTATTATAACTTGTTATATCCTAATGTTATCTATCATGGCTTTATATATGTGAGAGAGATAATAGATGTAATATGAGTATAAGGTATAATGTTGATACACTGTTACATTTCTAAGTGGGTGTGGAGTCACAAAGGGCACTTGTTAAGTGCTGAGGGCACTCCTTTCTTTTCTTTGCTATTGCAGACAACACAGGATAATTTTGAGCATGTCTTTCCACTGAATTTGCCAAAAGCTAAGCTGTAAAAAATAAACAAACGGTAACCTTAGAACATCAAAGAACATGAACTGCATTTCAGTTCAGTATGAAGTCCATCTGCTCTGATTAAGTCTGGTTCTTTAGAAAATGTTCAGGTAGTTCACTTTTTGAAATTCAACCTACAAGCATGTTGTCTTTTCTTATTATCTTATCCCTGCTGAAGGAAGCAACACAAAAGTAGCAATTCTCCATGAAATCTTTACATTTTTATGTCTTTTGCTAGCACCACACCAACAAAATCTGGTTTCTTACATATCTGTCACTACACAAAATGAATAGCTTCATGTTCCATTAAATTAAGAATATATATATATATATATATATATATATATATATATATATATATATATATATATATATATATATATATATATATATATATATACAGTGCCTTGCAAAAGTATTCAGACCCCTGACCAATTCTCTCATATTACTGAATTACAAATGGTACATGGAAATTTCGTTCTGTTTGATATTTTATTTTAAAACACTGAAACTCAAAATCAATTATTGTAAGGCGACATTGGTTTTATGTTGGGAAATATTTTTAATACAAATAAAAAACTGAAATATCTTGCTTGCATAAGTATTCAACCCCTGTGCTGTGGAAGCTCCCAGTTTACACCGGTGAAAGAAATTGTCCCAACGAGGGCACAATTACCTTACCATTGGCCTCCACCTGTGAACCATTAAAGTTGCTGTCACATTTTCTGGATAAAAACCCCACTGTTGAAGGATCATTGGTCAGGCTGTGAATCTGAAGGAAAATGAAGACCAAAGAGCATTCTACAGAAGTTAGAGATAAAGTGCAAATGCATAGATTAGGGAAAGGGTACAAAATAATATCCAAGTGTTTGGATATCCCAGTGAGCACAGTTGGATCAATAAATCAGGAAGTGGAAGCTGCATCACACCACCCAGGCACTGCCAAGAAAAGGCCGTCCCTCAAAACTCAAACAAGTAGGAGACTTGTGAGAGAAGCCAGAGAGGCCAACAATCACTTTGAAGGAGCTACAGAGTTCAGTGGTTGGGAGTGGTGCACCATATGGTGCACCAGTCAACCATATCAAGAGCTCTGCATAACACTGGCCTGTATGGGAGGGTGGCAAGAAAGAAGCCGTTACTCAAAAAGTACCATCTGAAAGCACACCTGGAGTTTGCCAGAAAGCATGAGAGTGACCCAGCTGCGATGTGGGAAAAGGTTTTGTGGTCAGATGAGACCAAGATAGAGCTTTTTGGCCAAAACTCAAAGCACTATGTGTGGCGCAAACCTAACACTGCCCATGCCTCAAGACACACCATCCCTACAGTGAAGTATGGTGGTGGCAACATCATGCTGTGGGGATGCTTCTCATCAGCAGGGACTGGGCATCTTGTTAAAATTCAAGGAAGAATGGATGGAGCAAAATACAGGGAAATACTGCAAGAGAACCTGCTTCAGTCTGCTAAAAAACTGAAGCTTGGGAGGAAATTCACCTTTCAGCAGGACAATGATCCCAAGCATAAGGCCAAAGCAACATTGGAGTGGCTCAAGAACAAAAAGGTGAATGTCCTACAGTTGCCCAGTCAAAGTCCTAATCTCAATCCCATTGAGAATCTGTGGCACTATTTGAAAATTGCGGTCCACAAGCGTCGTCCAACCAACCTGAACAACCTGGAGCAAATCTGCCAAGAAGAATGGGCCAAAATCACTCCGACACTGTGTGCAAAGCTGGTACATACTTACCCCAAAAGACTTAAAGCTGTTATTGCAGCGAAAGGTGGCTCTACCAAATATTAATGTGTGGGGGTTGAATACTTATGCAAGCAAGATATTTCAGTTTTTTTATTTTTCTTAAAAATATTTCCCAACATAAAACCAATGTCACCTTACAATAATTGATTTTGAGTTTCAGTGTTTTAAAATAAAATATCAAACAGAACGAAATTTCAATGTACCATTTGTAATTCAGTAATATGAGAGAATTGGTCAGGGGTCTGAATAGGCACTGCATATTAAGAATATATATATATATATATATATATATATATATATATATATATATATATATATATATATATATATATTCTTAATTTATTGGTGCTGGGACAAATATACAAATATTCAAACGAATATATTTTGACATGTATTTGGATACAAAAACCAGATGTTCGTATAGAAATGACAAAAAAAATACCTTGCACTTATTTACCACCTCACCAAAAAATGGCAAATAAAAAAGAGCCCCTTGCGATATGTGAGATTTAATATAGAAAAAAAAACAGACAGGATCAACACAGCAGCTCTTGAGCCTCTATTTAAAAGTTGTAGACAGCAAAAAGTAAACAAACCAAATTATGTGCATGCACGCATAGTGATCTCTATGGAAAGCCATCTGGGTTAAAAATGTGTTGTGCTGCTTTAGGCAAGCACGTCATTCTGAAATGCCTTGCTTAAACAGTGCCCAACTTGCTGGAAATGTTGTGTAGTGATTTTTATATAGATTGTCTATAGACTTTCTGTTATGTGGAATGTAATAAACCAAACCAAAATGGTGATTTTTTTCCTCTTCGTTTTATAACGCCATTTCCACGTTTGTTTTATTTGAAGTGCTTAAAGTTAAATTTCAGTTTCCGTTTGCTTGTTCAGCTACAAAAAGGCGCAAGTAAACCTCATGTTATTACTTTATGAAAAAAGGGTCTATGGCCACTGTTTACTGTGAAGAAACAAGAATGGCAAGGAATGAAAAAAATAATAATAAAATGCGTACTTTATGTACTATTTCTTTTTGGGACTAAACAAAACAATGTTTAACTTGAACTGCTAATTGGCATCCTTTGTTTTGTAGTTAATTCACTGGCGTAATGTAAGGCCTACACAACATATACTTTACTCCTGGGATATTTTTGTGCTTGTTACATAGTGCAATGTCTTGCTGTAAAATAAAGGCACACACACAGGCTCCACGCCCCCTGCCCCTGCTGCTATGCTATCTGCGTCCTGAGCAATAAAATGGCTTTTATTACTTTTTGAAAACGAAGGAATATCTGAGCCAATATCTGAACATGAAAATCACGTGCACTATATATATATATATATATATATATATATATATATATATATATATATATATATATATATATCACTTAACTATTATTCAAAAGCTTTCTAAGGATCCAAGTCGGGAATGACATGAGCTTTGCCAAATGTCCCTGTATCTGAAATCTGGTCTCCAAATCCCCTAATTGCTATTCATTCCTGATGCTTCAAGATGCTGTTCAGTACCCAGCTACAGCCCCACAACAGGCTCAGGTAGGGATGGTGGGAGGGAGGTGGATCTGCAGGAGCTGCACCACATTCTGTGATAATTTCTGATAGCAGGGAAGTCAGGTGACTAATTAATTGGCCTGTTTGTGGTATTTTTATTTATCTCTTTGTTTTATTTATTAATACCACAATGATTGATCAAAAAGGCTGTTTTTGTGCTTGGTACAGCTTTGCAAGAAATGGGTGGTTTAAAGTTTCCCATGGTCTTGAATATTTTAACAACCTTTCAGCATCTCTTACAGTGTTTATGGAGGTGCTGCTGCATTCCATGGTCACTTTGCTGATTCAGTATGGCACTAGACGGCTTTTAAATTTTTGCTTAATTATTTTTTTGGCACCTTGAAGGCTCATAACCTAGTGTCAGTGTTGTACATCCCCTTTTATGAACTCCACTAAATCAATTCATGTCTAATATAATTTGTCAATTGCACCGGCCTGTTTCAATATTGCAGGCCACCTACCAGTCTGCTTAAAATATATATATATATATATATATATATGGCAGAGATATAGTGGCAGAGATATAGTGGCAGAGATGACGGAGGATGTGTGGCAGAGATGGGAAATGTAGTCCTGCAGCTCCTTCTTGGACTACAACTTTTCTACTTTGCCATCTCTGCCACACGTCAGTCGTCTCTGCCACAATACATTGTTTTAAAAAAAAATGAAATACAGCTTATCTATCATGGTGCGATTATCTTTTAATTTGTTCTTTACACACAACATTTATGTTTCCCTGTTGACAGCTAACAGACATCTCATTCAAATTGGACTTCACACATAACATATTGATGCCTGAAGCATGGCCAATCAAACAGAAGACATTTTTTCTTTTCTTTTTTTATCAAAATTAAAAAGAGCTGACTTTGCCTGAATGCTCAAGGCCTATTGTAGACTAAAGACTAGTTGATGGAAATGTGTTCTGTTTACATTACTTCCTTAAAGAGTAATACCTTTTACTCTATTGTAAGTGTTATACGTACTGTACAACTGGTTTACTATTCTTCTGCTCCTCTACATTTTTCAAAGAGAATAAATAACCCAGTAATCAGTGAGCCTACAAGATATGTAATCCTAATGAGACTATAATTAATGATATCTAATGTAATCTCTTCATTTCTTCTTGATTGATAAACATTTTCTCTCCGCTGTCAACATTATATCATTATCTAATACATTCCTTTATTAAACACTGACTTGCTGTTGGTTTCATCATAAATGGCTAGCTGCACTTGTCACTAACTTGTGATAAATAAAATGACTGACACACAAAGGGGTCATGATGACTTCACATGTTTCTGTAACTAAAAAAAATACTGTCAACATGTATCTTTAATGTCTCTAGTAGTACTACACATATTTTCACATCCCCAAAGGAACTGACAAAATGTGAAGCTGACTTGCATAAAGTGCTCCCCTTTATAACTCTGTTGTCAGGAGCCAAAGTTAAGAGACCGTGCCTTTGGGATGAGCAACCATCTTTTAACTGGTTCTACGGTTTAAAGGACTGCTTATGAGGTAGCATTTTATCACCTTCTCGGGTGACAATTTTAATTTCAACTTACAAACATTAGTTCAAATGTTGTTCTATGCCTAGAAGGCAATAATGGGCCATGCTCATTTGTCATTATGTAATTACTGTAGGTAACACACCCACACATACCCCTTAAACAATTGGCAATTGTTGAATTGGTACTTTCGTTTTTTTTTAAACAAAAACAAACCAAAAGGTTAAAAAAATGAAAGGATTGAATTTGAATGCAATATTCAAAATATAGTTACAGTATAAGTATCATTCTTGGCAAAACATTACCCTGATAGTTATTACATTTTACTGGTTCAGGATATACACTGCCTCATTTCTACAACTTTTACAGATACACAGGGTGTTGTTAGCAGGGGCATTCCAGGCTAATAAGGTAATATCAGGTATTCAAAGAGATCCTGGTTGAGCCTCAGTCCTGTACACCTTAAAAATCATTCAGGGCCCTTTGTAAAGCATGGCACCTGGGAAAGGAACTGTTTGTACACCTAAATTTCTTTTCTCAGAAAATAATGAAATATTTCATTGTATGCAGGTTTGCTCACTAGATAACACTTAACAGGGAATGTACTGTAAATAATATAGGTATCCTACTGTATAAACCTGTGAACTAGGACCTAAAGTGCAGCATCCATTCAAGTTAGCAATTCATGTTCAGGTTTAAAACAATCAGATCAATTTTCAATGAAATATACAGGCAATGACCATCATCAACACACCACAATAAAACCACCTCAATTCTGACATACATAACTATTAAATTCTACGACAACTATTAAATTCTGCGGCACAGTAAACCTTTATGGACAGCACTGTAACTCCAAAGAAAATTGCAGTACAGGAAAGAAAACCACATATTTCTCTTTGTAATGCCAAGTTCGCCTTCCTGAGTGGCGTGCATCCCTAGAATCAATCCCCAGATCATTGTCTCTGTTTTATTAGCCTTTGTAATATCATAACAGGAATGTGACCTAGACCCCCATCTACTGAAAAAAAAAAACTAGAGTGATTTTCTCATTTAGCATTAAAGAACAATGCATGCAATTGGCAACATAAGCTCTGATTCAGAAACAAGAACAGAATTGTTCATAAAGCATGCAAGAATTCCAGAACTTTCTTATTACAAACACACACACACACACACACACTCCTTATTCAATCTATAGTCCAAGTACGGACACTTTTATCGTCCAGCAAAAAAAAAAAAAAAAAAAAAAAAAAGATAATTTAATTATTTTTCGGAATATCCATCCATCTTGCTGATATACGCCAGCCAACAGGTACTGATAACCTCAGTATTGGTTGGCAGAAGGGTCCTTTCTGTAAATCATCACTTTTTTTCCCACAAGCAGTTTGATGTCTTGATAAAGTTCTGTGACTAGCAGCCTAATGAGAATGAATGACTTACAATCTTCTGGGAGTGAACCATTTAGTAATTCCTACAATCGAAAGAGAGACGGCTCAGAGGTACAAGGTTACACACCCCTGTCACAATTATTCTGTCTAATGAGGTATCAGAAGGCGTCCACTAGTTCAAAAGTCTTTGGGAGGGTAGCCTGGGAAAGAAACACATGGGACCCTCACAGTAAACTGTTTTGGGAGCCGAGCTGTGTTGATGACAGAAAATCTGGTAATAACTTTCCTCTGTAAAAAGAAAAGAAAAAAATACAATAAAAAAAAAAAAAAAAATTTGCATGTTAAATGAGTTGCAGAGATAAAGATATAACTTTTATGTTGTCAAGGAGAAACGTTTTATTTGGGGATGAATCAAAATTTTACGAAAGCTTATATGCCGGGGCTATCTAATTATCAGGCACTTCTTTGTCATTATAAAAATACCCTTGGGAGGTAAGCATTTTATGTGTTATAATGAGGTGCATTTGATAATAAAAGTGAATTTAGTCAGTGTTTGAGAACCGAGGTGTATGGTTTTTTAAATATTGTTTTATAACTTGAATATTTGCAAATCTCTGATTCGCTAATTTTCTGACATTTACAGTACTGTAGGACCATATGCATAAAAGATGGTGTTAACTTCCAGCCATTAAAAAAAAAATACTGGGCAGTAATTAACACATGATTTATAAAGCTACTGCCTGTTTATTTTACCAGCCAGTAATGGGTTTAGATGTGATTTACCGTCACGGATTGTTACCGAGAATTTTATCTAACCAATTGTCAGAGGTATGCAAGTGAGCTGTGTCCCCTACTTAAGATGTCAGTGGCATACACCATGTGTTTACACCATCACGTTATGGCTATGGGACATGTCAGGAAACACAGTTCATGATATTTTAGTTTTGGTTGAGAAAAAAAGGATCCTGTAATGCTATCACACGTTTCCTTTCCAGCACACAAGAAAGTATAGAAGGCACTGGAGAACCAGCAAGCTCCGGTTATTTTTCTCATATGTTCAAAACTTTCATTTGAATGACAAATGGCACAGGAAGACAGCACTGTACAATTCATTGTTAAATGCCAAGAAAAAATGTTTTTATTTGTTACTGTATTCCCTCAGTTTGCAAATACCTGCACAATTCGTTCAAATACAAGACATACAACAATACATCTAGAATCGGTTTCTCATACAGTACACCTTACCATATAAAAATCTTTTAAACTAAAAGAAATAAATACAGCTAGATTGAAAAATCCTGCCTGTCACGCAATACTACTCGGTTTAATAGTGAAACTGGATTATAAAACGCTACATACTGCTTGCAATGTATGTATGTGTAGTTACTAAAATACAACGTCTTGATCTAACTAGACCTACAAGAATACAATCCTGTTTGACACGAATATGTATTTTTCAATATAAATAGTAAACACAGATACGTGTTGGGGGACTTGTAATAAAATATAATTGACTTTAAATTGACTTGAGCTGCCTCTATCGGTAGACGGAGTGCTATGAAAAATATGTAAAGCTAATTACTACCTGCTTTCTGTGCATGGACAGGGATCAATATAACAACCTGCAAAAACTCGCTCACAGAATCCAAATTATGCAGTGAGTTTGTAACTTTCATTAATACAGGAACAGCCTTGTTTCTAGAAGTTCAACTCTTCAGTTCATTTTCTAGTTCTCCCCAGAGGTGAATAACTGTGCTCCTCTTAAGTGGATACCTGCTACAAATCACATTATCAGAGTCATC
Organism: Acipenser oxyrinchus oxyrinchus; assembly: GCA_030684275.1. Classification (NCBI taxonomy): domain Eukaryota; kingdom Metazoa; phylum Chordata; class Actinopteri; order Acipenseriformes; family Acipenseridae; genus Acipenser; species Acipenser oxyrinchus. Next base: position 37,945,099 of record CM060247.1, on the reverse strand, counting down.
CAGAGGGTCAGATCTGCTGGGTTTTCTCACTCTTCTGGATCATCTTCCAAGATATCTCCCTCCTCTTGATGTACAGCCCACATAAGCAAGTCAAAGCCTGCCATTTTCTCCACTTAGAGCAAGGAATAGGCTAGAGACCTGATTTAGCCTATCCTGTTTATACGAGTTAACAATGCAATTTAATGTATGCGTTTCAAATAACAAAATACTTAAAATTACCAAATTATTTGATAATTCAACAGACTTTTTTATATTATTATTTATTTCTTAGCAGACGCCCTTATCCAGGGTGACTTGAAATTGTTACAAGATATCACATTATTTTTTCATATAATTACCCATTTATATATACAATTGGGTTTTTACTGGAGCAAGGGTACAGCAGCAGTGTCCTCCACCTGGGATTGAACCCACAACCCTCAAGTCAAGAGTCCAGAGCCCTAACCACTACTCCACACTGCTGCCCATTACTATTGGCTAAATACATGATACTAATCACAGAAATTATGCTAGGAAATTAGACTTAAGACACATCTCATTCTCCACCTGGTCTGAGGCACTTGGTAATTATGATGCCAGTAAGAGTCAATTTACGGCACCGTACAGCTTTAGGAATCAGACCAATGATATGCTTTTTTTTTTTTGTTTGTTTTTTTTGTGTTGTTTTTTAGGGTAAATGACTTTTATCAATCACCAGATTAAATATTGTCATGTTAAACACTATTACTGGCATGATAAAGGAGACAGTAAGTTTTATGCATATGGGCCATAGTATATTTTTCCCCACATTTATTAACAAGTAGATGTATCCATTTTTTTGTGAAGCACACAGTGCTAACTGCAACAACAGCAAAGTCGTCCTTAAACAGAAACATGCACAAGTCTACTGGCTGATCCACAGAGACTGTGAAGAAACAGAATAAAAACAGCAGAACCTCTCCCAGGCCGTGGCAGAAACTGTTCAACAGTAGCTGTTTATGAAAGGAAGCTTCTGCCTTTGCTGCTGAAGAATAAAGCCAACAGAACACTTGCCAGTCTAATCCATGATAGCTTAACCTAGAATTCACTACATGATAGTGGGAGTTCTGTGCAAGCTGCCCAGCCCTTCACATCACCTTAGGCACAATTCCTATGGGAATCTCCACTTTACTCTGTCATCTGAGTTATAGTCAAGCTTGCACTCTCTCTAAAATAGTAATGTTGTGCTTCCCAAACATAACAGGGTTTCCAAAGAACAACATGATATGGTGTAGGTCCAGATACAGTGATGCATCTCTTATGATTTAGAGATATCTCTGAATGAACAGGAAATTGTTTTGAGATATCTTTAAATGATTTAGAGATATCTATAAATGAACAGGAAGTTATTTAGAGATATCTCTAAATGATTTACAGATATCTAGAAATGATGTAAAGATATCTCAAAAACAATTTGAGATATCTTAAAATGATCTGAAGATATCTTAAAATGATTTGAAGATACCTGAAAATGCATGTTAGATATCTAATTTAGAGATATCTGGAAATCATATTGAGATATCTCTAAATGTATTTGAGATATCTTAAAATGATTTTGAGATATCTTCAAATGGTTTGAGATATCATCAAATATTTAGGGATATCAATAAATTAATTTGAGATCTCTAAAGGATAATTTGGCATGCCATACAAATCAGCACAGCCCTAAAGGGGCCTCTATCACTCTAAGTCTCAGCAGCATACTTAATTGGTTCATCAAAGGTTCCATATTAACTGAACATCCACACAGAAACCAATAGACTTGCAATGAGTGAGAACAAATCTAATGTACCAGTAACACTTACAAGAAGAAAAAGTGATATTATCCTAGGTTGAAACTAGCATCTTCATCACAAGACAAGCTCATTAGATACTTTACGTTTACAATGCCCCCAGAAAATAACAGCACTAGTCCAGAAGTGAATACTGGGTGGTAAAGTGAACTTAACGATACGCCTACATTTCTCATCTAAAATGTAAAAAAAAATTTTAAAAAATCACCACCAGTAAACACAATTTAAATTAGACGCATCTAGGAATTAGCATACTTCACAAACAGCTGAAATGACTCTATCTGTTGCAGCTTCTGAAATTAACTTGAATAAATCCAAATATTATTTTTGCTCAAAATTAATGTATGTAATTATGAAAAAACCAACCATCAACAAGTTATGACTTTACAGTGCATCACTGTTAATTGCAAAAAGTGACTGGCTGAAATGGCAATGTTTTGAGTATTGACTACCTAGGATCCTACTTAGTGTTAGGTAAACTCAACATTTATCAATCTATGTTGTACTCAAATAACAAACACTTAAATATGACCATAAAAAAGATGCTAAGCATTCCACTTAGTTGTTCAATTACAACATTAGATGTGCTAAGACTATCAGATGTGATTATCAGTTCAGTGACTGAAATCACACCTTCTCCCTGCAAGCCCCTAGAGAGGCACACTGAACTGAGAGTTATAACAAAGTTTGTTAGCACTGCATTTAATGTTAGGACAAAGCCATGGAGGCCTGCACAACTAAGTGGTGAGTTTATTTAAAAAACAACAAATAGTTACATTTAAGATGTTCCTGTCACAAAACCACAACTAAAGGTAATGATAACCCAAAAAACATGATCTTATATTATATAGCACATTTAATGACATGTGTGTGTAATCTGCATAATTAAAAAGTAATGGACACTAGTTAAAATAATTTATAATTCTAAAAAAAACAGGATTTGCACACAAGCTATGTTCATGCTGAAATGGGCTATACAAGATAGCTCATTTTATTTGCCACAGATTTACAGGAAAATGTGCTTGATAAATATTTGATTAGATTATGTCAGGATAATTAGCAGGCATTTTTAAAAGAACATATTGCACCACCAATCCATTATCACTAACCACAATTTTAAATTAATGTTATGAAGATGATCCATGCATTTGCTGGATGTGGCTTAAAAAATATACCACGTCAGCAGTTCCTTAAAACTGATGAAATACAAACTCAATATTGAGTACTTCCCACAGCAAGTCTAAGTAATGCCGTTATACAGTACTAGAAAACCACTGCCACTTAAAACACAAAGCAAGTACAACTACAGCAGCTACTTACTATACACCCAGTTAGATGTTTTCAAATGCCTTGGAAACTGGAATTTAATAAAAACAAAAAAGCAAAGATAAGCAACTATTATAGGAGAGATACACTACAACATTACATTTAGTAACTATCTTCAATCCATCTAATACATATGAATTCATTTAAGAAATGCCATGTAGAATATTACTTACTAAGGCTGCCAATTTAAATCTCTTTGGAAACCCAGAGGAGTCCTCGCTTTCTTCTCCCCAGTCAGAAACAGCAATGCTTTCTTATTCCAGTTACAGGCCCAAATGAACTGCAAAAAAAGAATACATCACACAGACACATCAGCCCCATTAATATGTCTGTAGTCTCAGAATAAAAAGTGCAATTCTTTTCAGTATGGAACAATAGATTTTTTTTTTAAAATGCTTTCATTGTATGTTATTTTGCAAAGCATTTGGTACCTGCGCTCCTCCTTGCTGAATCTGGAAACAATGAAAGCGGCAATAAGAAAGAAAAAGTGAGCGCTAAGCTTTCTTTGGAGAGACAGTGCTGCTGTCAAACTGTACCACACACTGCTGCTGGCTATGTAGGAGAGCGAGAGACACACAGCGAGTGAGTGTGAGCAAGCGGCAGAGGGAGAGAGAGAGAAATCGAACGCGAGAGATGCTTTCACACACATCATAGTTTTACACACACCTGCATTTCCTTAACGAGCCACTTGATGGCTGGGTAGGGGGAGGATCGTTGCTGTCTATTTCCTCTCTGTAACACTGTCGATTACAACATTCAAAAAAACCTTTTTGTTAATGCAAAATAAAGAGAAATTGAAGATTCTAAAGGATCGTTTATATTAACATTTAAAATACATGTAGTTTAGACCTAACACCACAAGCAGTAGAAAAGGATTCCAGTATTTTAGTGTTTTGTTTTATTACTTGGTACCTGTGTCCCAAAATCATTAACAGTTCACCTTTCCTTGCATTCTACTTCATCGGAAGCCTATGGCCGGGCTCTGTCAATCTGTGGACTAAACCGGTGTACTTCTGCTATCGCGTGCAGTAGTTGGCAGTATCTGTATATATATATATATATATATATATATATATATATATATATATATATATATATATATATATATTTCTTAAACTGATCATATTGACATGAAATAACTCCTGTACAATTCTGAGCTCATATGGTAAAAAAAAAATTATGAAATTTATAAAAATAAGACATTTCAGTGTTAAATTAGGATACAGTCATGTTGCAATTTTTTATATATATTTTTATATATTTTTGTATTAAAATGGAATGGATAAAAAAAGATTACTGTGGATTATTTAAAAAAAAATGAAGTTGAGATTATCCACCAGGTATAGGATACAATTTGAGGTCATCAACCTTTATTCATTCAATATCTTGATTAGGCCTACATAAAACTGATTCCCTAGAATCCCCTTAATTTTGCCAGTTGGTCAAGCAAGGCTGAGTACCAAGTGTCAATCACCACTCTAATGACCACTCATGAAACAATTGATAGGCTTTCTTGGTTTTAATTAAATGTGTATGTGTCAAAAGACAACGTCAATGATTATAGTACAGAAATACAGTGAGTGAAAGTTGTTTTAAAAATGTGAATGTGAGAAGACACAAATGGATGATATTAATACTGTTCAGTTATTATTAACTGTTGGACATTCCAAACTCCTAAATCAAATACAAACGTCGTCATTGTGTGAAATCAACAGAATATTTTTGGACTGGTGTGCAACCCTTCTTTGAGTGATGGCGTTCGCTTTGTGTACCTGCAATTACTATTGTTGGTGTGCTCTTCTGTGTAACTATAAAATTAAATATATCACGTTCCATTTAAGATGTTACAAAATAGAGCTGGGTTTGTTTTTTGTGGGGGTTTTCTAGCATTGCTGATACAATACTGTAATATCCTCCAAAATTTATTTGGATTTGTGTATTTAACCAATTTTCATTCAGCATACTTTCAGCGAAGTATTATTTTTTTGGCCAGACTTATGTTTGTTGTTCAAAGGAAATTTTCTTTTGATCTTTAAAACAAATGTTATAGTTCAAATTATAGTTGACATGTTAAATAATGTTAGTTGTGTGAGAAATGCTAGACAAACGCAAACTCCGGGCACCTTTACTTGGCCATTCAGAGGCGTGACTTTGTTCAAGCCATATTTGCATTCCAGAGTTCGCGGAGCAGCAGTCCCCGCCCACAGCCAGCTAGGCAGCAGAGATTTCTGTATGAGAAGGTGCGTATTGTGGTGGTGCGTATCTCGTGCGTAGATCTAGGCTACGCTGGGTTTACGCGCTTTTTTGAGAATAGACCCCTTAGTTGCTTGTCCTTTTCATGCAATCCAAGTTGATAACTCTATTGGCATGTAGATACATATTTCATATTCTTTTACTTCCCTAATGACAGACAAAACAAATTGCAAAGATTATTGCTTTCTGTGCATTATTATATTTTATGCTTTAACGCAAGCTAAGTGAGCATCTGTGTGGACACATGTTAAAAGCAGTACATACAATGTACCGCCTATAGGTTTACAAATATATAAATATAGTGGCAATTACTGATGGCAGTATTGTGGCAGCAGCAACCAGGTACAGTATCGACACATGTCATTGCTCAACAAAATTTTGTGGTGACACTCTTCACAGTTTGTAACAGTGTGTTATTGATCACCTGTCACCCACATTCCTCAGGTGATGGGAGAGCCAGGTGTGTGACCAGGTCCTTCAAACTGCTAGTGCTAGTATACTGTACTGCCTTAAACAGATGTGTTTTTTTGTTCAGGACAAATTGTCTAGGTTGGCTTTTTTGTCATGTAATGATGTAAGAGGCATTCATGTAGTTGACACACAAAAGCCAGCACTGACATGACATCATAGCTGATTAGATTGTCTTTTTCATCAGTTTGAAAAAGCAGGTGAGTGATCTAAAGTGCCATGATGTAGTCAATGTTGACACATGAGTTCACCTTAGTGCTGTCAGCATTGGGGAAATGACATCAAACTGCACTGACACTAGCCATCCTATTAATGTCAAGTTTGTTTCTCCCCGGTGCACTTCTCAAATCCAAGTACTTCAAGGAGTTAATTTCCATGTGTACCTTCTGTCAAGTAATTAAACAAAATGCAGCTTCCAGGTTCTTGAAATATCCTCAAAGAAGAGATTAGCGATAGTAAATAATGATTGCAATACAAAACATCCTCCCTCTAATGTTATTCAAAGCTTGCAGGAAAACATAGGTAGGGAAGGTCATTTTAACAACAATCAAAATTCTCAAAGGTTAAAAAATATGATTGATGAAATACAAAAATAGAATAATGATATGATGGGAAGTGTAGTGTATAACCTTAGTCTGCTGTGTGGCAAAGGTACCACAAAGTTAATGATGTGGACCCAGGCATCTACAGACAAACAAATTCAAGGGCAAAGTATAGAAACCTGTGGAAGTACAGCCAGGAGATGGATTTTGGCAACCCCTGGGCCATCAAGACTCTTCATTGCTCATTATATATCTTGTGCTGCTATTCAGGTTCTGAAGAAGACTTCATTTATTACATTGAAGCTTTCAATAATCATCATCAGTATCTTATTAAACATCACAGAGTATCCCACCAGGACCATTACAGGTATGAACAGGATAGTGATGAATATTGTTGCATTTTAAGTGGTTGATATTCCAGTCAGCACTCGCATATCCGACCCTATAAAATTTTGACTTCAGTGACGGTTAAACGCATGTGACGCATATCTGATTATTTCATTTTGGCCCGTTCCAACCCTTTTTGTGTTCATTGCAAAATGGATAATATCAAAAATTCATATCTGAAAGGCTTCCATTTAGATGTACTGTATTGGTTTTGTTGGTACAGTACTATATATTTAACAGAAATAGTATTTTAATTCAGAACTATATGATTCTGAAAATATCACTTGCCAAAACTAAAGAGATGACACGTTAACTGTAATACAGTACATACTTTTAAATACGGTATGTATTGTAGCAGTATGTAAAATTTCCCATTAACGACCTAACAGCAAAATGAAATCTAAATGTTATCCATGCACAGAACTGCGTAAAATGTAAAAGGCAATGCAATTTAGCAAAACCAAAAGATAAAAAAAAGTTTCCAGAATTAAAACAGTATCCAAAGCCAGTATTTAAAATTGCAGAATATAGTGCTCAGTAAGGCCCTAATGTCACTGTTCACTTGCAAATGAAAATGCACAAAAACAACTAAAGATCACAGATTTTAAAAAGAATACATCACAGTATCTAAAGCTGTTTAATGATTAACTGTTACATTACCCTAGCTTGTCTCATTCGCTTTGTTTTGGCTGCATTTTCGTGAGGTGAAACTGGAGGAAGCGCTGTGTAACAGCACAATATAAGACAGACTGATTTGGCATTAGAGAGAATTTAGAGAAAGAAAAAAAAAACGCGGGCTGTGACGGATATTCAGATAAATTGTAACATTGAAGAGATGTTCTTTGTATCAGAAAACTGGTGACATAGTCGGAAATCGCATGTGATGGGTAAGTGCATTAATTTGTTACATATATATATATATATATATATATATATATATATATATATATATATATATATATATATATATATATATATACTGGGGATTGATTTTATTCTTAATACAAAGGCAGTAAAATGTGACTGACGTGTATCTGGGTAACGGATATCCGAGTGCTGCCTGTATACAGATATCAGGTGAGTTTGTATTCAACTAAACCTGTATGAATTTTGGGACCAGTTTCATGCTTATATAACAGTTATATTCATCAGACAAGATACCATTTTTGGATCGCCTTCTAAAAAAATGGAAAAGTCAGTATAATGTCTGGGTAGAGAGCTGGTTTATTTTCCATTGAATGCCGATATTATAAAGAACTGTATATTACAATACTAAAAAAATAAAATAATACCTCTTACAGGTACATTTGCTTTGCTTTCCCAGTAAGCACATCAAAATTAAGCCCCTTTTTTATTTTTGGTGTGATATTATAAAATTCAATGAAACAGAGTGTATAATTCCTTTGAATGAGACGTAAAACCGAGGTCCTATTGTAAGTGACTCTGCAGCAGCAGTTGTTGATGGATAGTTCAACCCATAGTCTCTGCAAGTCTGGATAAAAATGTCTGCTAAATTATTTATTATTATTAATAATAATAATAATAATAATAATAATAATAATAATAATAATAATAATAATAATAATAATAATATGTTCAGCCATTTCTCTTGCAAAATAGTTTCAGTAGTGCACACAACAGCTGGCGACTAATATTTTTTATTAATGAGGCCCTTGCAGAATGTCTGTGCAAAAGAAGTGTGCTGCAACAGTAAAGTGAAAATGGTGCTGTGTGGCATAAATAAAGTGACCTAATCCACTGTCAGCATAAGCAACTTGTATAGATTTCCATGGAACTCGCGTTTGGCCTTAAAATTCTCAGGAGAGGAAGTCAGCTGGTTTTTTGCATGTTTCCACAGAAACGTCCTGGCACAGCATGCTTAAAGGTATAGTGCCCTGTATAACAATTTTTCTATACATTTAAGAAAGTTGTTACTTCAAAATCCCATGCTGAAAACATCTATGTATTTCTCCTTTATTCATTTTTTTTAATTCTGTGCTATTGTAAAGATAGATGCTTCACATGTCAGATCATAGGAAAATTGACAATTGCAATATTGTAACAAAACACTTAATCATTTTATAACTATGCAAATATTAGTACATAAAACCTTTTATTGGCGGATGGTTTCTTGAATTATTCAAGTGTTTCTTTTGTGTGTTTAATACTGTATGGTAATTTATCCTTTAAGTGACCCCCTGAATTCCACTGGGATGAACATAGGAACATATGAACACTGTAAGAAATGTTATGAAGGAAATTAAATGAAGGCCCAGATATTACCAATGATATCACAGTTGTTGTGCTGCGGTAGTGTTTTGCAATATTGCTCATAACGTTGTGTCTTGAAAATAATTCTGTTTGGCTTTCTTCGCTGTAATGCAATGGTATTGTAATTGTATCCAAATTGAGACTTCTATAAGGGAGTATGTCTAAATTGCTAACCTTTTTAGAAGATTGCAGTAGTACTGATGTCGTAGGCCAACCCTTTCTAAAAAGATTTGTACAAACAAAAGAAAAAATAAATGTTGATTATGAAAAGAGTGATGTAGTTTAAATCTTCTGATGTGTTGCACTATAACATGAAACATGTTTAGAGCCTTATGCATTAAATAAATGAATGTCTTAGCAGCCTACGTGATTTCATGCCTGTGGGTGAATGTGTGATAATGGGAGTCATATGCCATCCATCACATGAGACTTCAGTAGCGCTGAGAATGCAGCTGGCTTCTGAACAGTAGCTGCTCTAATTAGAAATGTTTGCTTGTGCAAAATACTGTATTTCTTCAGAATGGCTGTAATATCACAACTAAATATATTTTACATGTTATGATAAGACAACCACATATTGGTAGCCAGCCACCTAAAATATATATTGACCTCAATAATAATGTACAGTGTTAACCTGTAGAATTTTATTTAATTCCTTTTTTTTCATTCTCTCTATCCTCCCTCCTGTCTTTCATGCTGATTCTGCATTTATGTAATCCCTTTATCTTTTATTGTAATTTGAATTGTCAGTACGATTTATTGTGTTTAACTCATTTTCATCTTTGATAAACATGAGGTAATAAATGTTTATTTTCCCCTTTGGAGAGTAATACTGTAATTATTATTATTATTATTATTATTATTATTATTATTATTATTATTATTATTATTATTTATTTCTTAGCAGACGCCCTTATCCCGGGCGACTTACAATTGTTACAAGATATCACATTATTTTTTACACATTAGTTTTACATACAATTACCCATTGAACAGAGTTGTGGGGAAATTTAATTGAACAGAGTTGCTGGCGAAAGGGCTTTGCCCACTGGATCCGTTCTGTCATTTATTATCCGTCATCCGAAAAAGTCGTGGGTCAATCCATTGCACACTAGATATGTTAATACCGTACTTCAGAGCGCTGTTGTGCAGTGGAGGCTTTGTAGTAAATATACCTAGTTTATGTATTTTAACAAAAAATAAATACAATTATGTTGTTAATTCTTACATAACTTTGAACGCATTTTTTTTTAATGTATAAACGTAATTATCAGCAAACGCGGATCATAAACCACTTTATTCTTTAGTGCACGAAGATGGAAGTTAAAACGTTTGCTAAGTATTACATTCTATAATGTTACGCAATACATAATAAAACAAAAAAACATGATATTACACAACTGTATACAATTTATTTCAAACACTCGCTCCTGTAATAAATATATCTAAAAGTTGGGAAGCTAACAATGAGCTACCGAATATACTTTACCATAATGACCTTCTACTCTCTGTGTATGAAGCCAGAAATTCCATCACTTTCATGTACTGACACTCTCTTCTGACTGCTAAGCCCTGACCACACTTGCCCTGGCACGCTTTTTCACTGGTTAGGCCATTGTTTCTTTACTTCCTCGACTACAATTGAAATAAAAAGTATATGCTTGTAATAACCTATACTGTACAAAATCAATGTGTTTATGTATGCTATCGCTTCATAATTTCATGTTTTATAATGCATATCATATTTGAAGAATAATAATATTAAGAGTCATCCTCCGCCCCATCCCCCCTTCACTTCCCACGTTACTTTCTTAAAAGTTTCTAACCCTAATAATGCTGCTTTGTTTACTTTGTATTTGGAAACCCACTCAATGTACCCCATACTTTCCTAGAGGAGACGACATACAGTAGTAATGACTACAGACATCTATAGCATGTGACAGAGGCTGCCTAATCGTCCTTGTATTGTGATTAGGTACAGAGGTCTGAGCAGAACCTTTGAATGCCAATGCTCAGGGTTCTTGTAGAAGTTAAATGATATTGAACCTTTTGTCCGTAGGTAACCATGTTTGAGGTACACAACTATATGATTGACACACTCACAATTCATCTGCCTACTAAAGCTCATTTGTGCAACCTAAAATGGATTCATTATTTAAAACTGCTTCCCAGGAGACTTCTACCACCTACTTGACATTCTCCAAAAAAAAAAAAGAAAATGGAGGGCATTTATCTTTAGGGGACCATTATGTGGTTTATTTTATTCATTTTCATTCTCTCTCAGAGGTTTCCCTTAACTAAAAAGCTTCATGGGTGTTAAAACATATATTTTTTATATATATATATATATATATATATATATATATATATATATATATATATATATATATATATATATATATATATATTGTGACGGGATTGAAAGGAGTCCCTGTCGTAATTAAGCCCTCCCGACCACCGCAGCGCTGTGTAGGGTTGACCGTGATTGGGTCAGGAGGCTGAACTCTGACCATACAGGAAGTTCGGGTCAGGCGGCCATCTTGGACCAAGGTGGAACCATGCGGCCGTCAGGTCCCATCATTGCAATCAGCTGTGCTGTTCTCGTCAATTGGCTGACGTGAGGCAGCGTGCTGATTGCAGGGGTGGGACTTGGCAGTATTTAAGCAGTATGGTTTTGCCATTCAGGTCTCTGCCCTGAACTGAAAACATACGCTGTGCTTTGTTGTTTTGTTTTATCAAATTGCTGTATTCACAGAAGCTTGAAACTTGGGAAACTTTGGTGGATTGCGGCAGTGAAGAAAGCCCAGGACAAGCCAGTAATCCGTGGCAGGGAACCAATAGGCAGTGGGAGGAAACCAACTGCAGTAGCACGGAGAACCCAGTGCTTCCTTTATTGTTGTTTTGTAATTAGACGTTTTTGTTTATTCTTTTTATTTGAAGCCTGAGTTTACCATTGCTGGTATTCCAGGTGGTTTTCTTGTTTATTTTCTGCAATGCTGGACTGTTCTATTTTTGTTAGTTAAAATAAAATCCTGCCTGTTACCAATTGATGGTACAAGGCTCCAAGGACTAAACAACACTTCCGGCTCCTGTGTGCTGTTCTTTCTGGTCCTTCCCTAAAACTCCACCCACTACCCTCTTACAATATATATATGGATGCATAAATATTTTTGATGCAGCTTTAAAACATTAATGGAAACATGCACTTAAGGATATTTTCTTCATAACCATAAAGAACAATATAGAGCTGCCTTAATTTGTAAAATATGTAAAATAATAATTGCATGTGGCTCAAGGGACTGAACCAGTAAAAGTTAAATAAAAATAACTTACATCAAAATATATTATGCTGATAAAGTCCCTTGCTGATTTTCAGTGGCATCACTAATGAAACACTTTGAAAATGTGATATTACCTAAAGGTACAGGCCCTGCAGTTAGGTGGAAAGAACTGACATGAAGTAGCAGTTTCTCTGATCTAATTGTAAATGCACTGTCAAATTTGGGCTGCCAGCACATTACCACCCTTGCCTTCACTCAATCACATTATTAGTTTATTTAGCAGATGCCTTTATCCAAGGCGACTTACAGAGACTAGGGTGTGTGAACTATGCATCAGCTGCAGAGTCACTTACAACTACGTCTCACCCGAAAGACGAAGCACAAGGAGGTTAAGTGACTTGCTCAGGGTCACACAATGAGTCAGTGGCTGAGGTGGGATTTGAACCGGGGACCTCCTGGTTACAAGCCCTTTTCTTTAACCACTGGACCACACAGCCTCCTAATGATTAAACATATGTCAGTGTCACGGATAGCTTGGGTGGTGATGTCAGGCTGGGAAGACAGACAGACACAGACATTTCTGGGGTATGAATGCGCTGCTTGCAAGTTTTAATTATAAATAAAAAGAGAAACAGAACACTTTATAAAATAAAAATGCACATTGGCCAAAACAAAGACAAATAAATAATTACTAAAACAAGTATGCTGGTGTTGAACCAGCATGCGTAGTAATTGTTTCTTTAGATTTATTCTTTTACCTCCAAACTCTGCTCCCATGCTCCACTCCTGAACACTGCAACCTCGTTCAGTCAAAGCTGCACTTCTTTTATATTGTGGCTGAGGGGTCAACTGGCTATCAATTACCTAATTTACCCCCCAACCACATTCGGCACGGGTTGGGACACAGTCTCGACTGCGTGTGATGGTGCTGGCTTGCCCCCACCTGGCAGGTTAGCCGCACACTCCACTAGAGGGTTAGCTACATCTTGGGCCCTCTTCAGAGGGGCCTCGATGTCTGATATTTGTACTGCAGCTAGCTGGGCTACACCGCATACATTCTCCAGGTTCTACCGCCTTAATGTGGTATATCCTGCTTTGCCTTCATTACGCACAAGGGTCCTTGAGGGTGTAAGCTCACACCGCTAACCATTGGGTTATGCGGTTCTGATGCATCCCTCATATGCTGCCGTTCCTTCCAGGCTCGGAAGTGGTGGGGGGCATCCACTTTTTTAGGACGGGCTCATTTTAAAAAAAAACAAATCAATTAGTGCGTATTTTACTTCACTGTGATGACAATAACAAACAAATAAATAAATAAATCATATGACAATGCAATATTATGAACTATCCACACAGCACAAATTACTACAGCTCTTTCCGGAAAAGTTTTTTTTTTTTTTTTCTTTTAAATTATTATTATTACCGCATTAGCAACAACAGGGTGTCTGAGCAACAATACTTGAAACGAATACAATCATATAGTGAGCAGGCCCTCTACAGAGATTGAAACAGATTCCCACACACGCCAAATTACTGTAAAGTAACGAATGTACATATAATGCTTACTTTCAACTGCCTATTCAATACTGAACATAAAAAGCAGACGCTCATGTAAACAATCCGACAAGGCGGCCCTACAAAGGGGTTTCCAAACACCAAAAGAAACTAGACATTTTTAATTATTATTATTATTATTATTATTATTATTATTATTATTATTATGCTTTGCTTTACTTTAATTTGATTAATGATTTCTCATAGATTTTTTTTATTTACGCGATAGTGCCCATCGATGATGGCTCTACGTCTGATAGTTGACCGCGACTGGAGTTATGCGTCCCGAGCCCAAGGCAGGGGCACTAACGAAAGTCAAAGTCAACTATCACACGGTAGAGCCATCATCAAGAGGGCACTATCTCTATTAGATAATTATTTTAACATTGTTTTCTTTAAAAAAAATAAAAAAATAAAAAAAACACCTTAAAACCTAAATTTACCTTGAACTTGTACTGATTTGTTGGGGACCTTTCTGCTGAGTAAAGACGTTATAAGAAAATAGTCCCAAACATTTTTTTAAAATAAAAAAACAAGGATGACATACATATAAAGAGAAAAACGGTGCATTTTAATTAGTAAATCAATTTTAATGTTTTATTATATCTATTTATAATCTGGACATTGCCTAAGGAATGAACAGAGCAATTACTGGACAGTCTGTGTACAATGGAGTCTGAACTACCAATACAATCTCTCATTAAATACCACTCTAAAATGCCTCCTAACTCACCATGTTTCTGCCTTCAGCCAAAACTGAATCTCTCTTAAATCTACATATGAATGGAGCAATATTACTGAACTGTCCGCATCTCACTTTGTTGTTGTTGAAAGATGTCGTATCTGTGCTCCAGTCGAGCTGACAGTCTGTGATTGGCTCTCGGCAGTTGCAGGTACAGTATTGGCTGCTTTCGTCGCTGCAAAGTATTGATTGGCTGGTTTTGGTGGATAATGAAATTAATTTGGACCAATTGTGTCTTTGTTTAGTATTTACTGTCCAATAGTGAACTACGCTTAAAAACACAGCAAGTCAAAAAGAAAAAGCCAGCACTTGCGCGGATTGATTTTAAATTTGATTCACAGCTGGTACTGAGACATTCCAGTGGGCATCTACCGCTAGAACTGGAAGCTGACGGTACTGAATCAATTTAGAATCTGAAACTGGGGGGGGGCACTGGACCTAAACTGGATGGGCCAGGCCCCCTAAGGCCCACCCATAACGCCGGGCCTGGTTCCTTCTCCCTCACGACGGCTCTGGTATACATTATTCCATACATAATGCTCGTTGGTGGTCATCTTCGAATTGAAAAGGAACGTTATGTTACGTTATGTTGATTCCCTGAAAGAGAAGACATCCATCAACCGCAAGGTCGCATCGGTGGCCCTCACGGGTTCGATGGAAAAAGAGAAATGGCTTCCTCAGGATGATGGTTTTAATTCCTCGGTGGGTGGGACCAAGTGTGTTATCCCAGGAAGGGGCCTATTGGCAGCTCTGGTATAGAGAGCTCAGCGATACCTACCCAATGGGCAGGCATATCCCATACATAATGTTCGTTGGTGGTCGCCTTCTCTTTCAGGGAACCAGGGTTACGTAAGTAACGTTTTTTGTTTTAGTCAATGATGACTGTAAGTGATGGAAACTATCCAAAATGATGATGATGATAACAACCCCACTAAATGGTTTCAAAAACGGACTAAGATGAGATTAAATTAGCTTGTTTGACTAAAATGCACACAAAAATTAATTTTTCATGCTTTTTTTCCTCGTTTCCTTATTGATTCAATAGCTGCCTTGTTTAAATGTACTGGTGAAAAAAATGATCACATGTTTATTAATTGGTTGGAGAGCGGTTGACATTCTGCAAGTGTAATTTCCGAAAATGCTTTCCACAGGAAAGAAAAGATCAGAAGTTTGGGAGCATTTCAGATATGATCTACAATTAAATAAAACTTTCTGTAAAGTTATTGATGTAGACAAAAACGAAGATTGCGGATACAGCCTGTCTGGAAAAAACACAACAAATCTGAAGCAACATTTAAGCCAATAGCACCCGGACATTTTATTGAAGGTAAGAAATATCAATTAAATATTAGTTCAATCTACTGATAATAGTATTTTATGAAATTGGAAGGTGAAACAAATGATAAGTATGGTGGTGTACAAAAAACAGATTGCAATTACTGTAAAACAAAAAAATGTTTGCAAGCAAGTACATTTCACAAATTGTGATTTTACTAGTAATAACCTGCAAATTATTATTGCTATAAAATTATCACATTACTGTTACACTATCTACTAAGCCAAAAACGCAAACATATGTTGACATAATTTGTCCAAAATAGGGCAAAAGTGCTGCAAATATTTCATGTTTTACCATTTTAAAGTGTGTCTATTTTTTTTTCAGGGGAAATAGTAAATGTTTATTTGAGTAAGTTTTGACAGTGCAGGTTTTCAATATTTGCCTTGTTGTTAAGTTGAAAGGCACCATGTATTTTTGCGCTGTAGCAGCTTGCATTTAAAAATAAAGCGTGCTTTTTTCATTTTTATTCCTAGGTTAACTTCCCATATAAAAATATCAAGTAGACTGGAGTCATGTGAAGGCATTATGCAACAGTGTGTTTTTGAATAACCTTTAGGAAATTGTTTTTAAACTGATGCTTTTCATGGTTTATGGCATTGTTTATACAGTGACATGTGTTCATAGAATACATTAAATGTTGTCATAATTTAAATTGCGTCGGATTTCATAAAATTCAGGAAGATTCCAGCATAACATTGCATTGCTTATAAGAAGGCTTGAAGTTAACGCATGTTTGGTAGCATTTTGCTACTACTTTTTATTTTTTATGCAGTAGCATTTTTCTGATACCTTACGTTGTGAACAGCTGGCTTTAGTGGTGACGTCAGACCAGAAATGAACACACAGCACTGCAAGTGAAATTGTGAATGAAAGCTCTGCTGCGCGGTTTATTAAGCACGGAAAAATAAAAGGTTTGAACAAACACAAAAACACTTTGTAAAATAACACGGCACAGTAGCCAAAACGAACAGACAATAAACAGACAGACAAACGAGTGGACGAATAGACACAAACAAGTGCTATGCTGGTTCTCTAGCACGTAGTAGCAATTGTTAGTTACTTTCTTTTTAACAGTTTTTACCTCCTCTCCACACCCGTTCTCCACTCATCGAATAACACAACTCCGAATGAGTGAAACGTGCATCTATATATACTGTTGTGCCGGGATTCAATTACTAATTAATTATTCACTTGAATCCCAGCACGTGAACTAATTTGTGCAATTCCCGTGCCTAAATACAATTATATATTTTAAATCATTTGTGCTACACAGACCCATTTATATCCCGTGCACCAATACCTATACACCAGCATTAACACACCACACGCAACATACAACACACAAATGCACATTGCCACATCGACTCTGAGTGAACATATACATAATTACTGGTATTCGTTTTTTTAAGAGACATACATTTTCTTTCATAAAGCGGGAAACTATGGCTAATAGGGCTTCCCGATTTAGATGATTGAGGTTTGTGCTTTCCCAGATAGATCGTGTCAGGTCCGCAATGCAAATCGTATTGGACATTTGAGTACAAATACTGTCACAAATCACGAAGTAGATACAATTTCCAGGTATGATGTTTATTTTAAAGACCAAAAGTACAATTAAACTTTAAAAACATTGTGATTTTTTTTTTTTTTTTTAAGATAACAGGCAATGACCTAACAGGATATTAAGTTTATTCAGTGTCGATAAAATGCTAATTTAATCTGTCTGTCGGCTCTGGTTGTGTTATAATGTTTCACCCACGATAAAAATGAACACATAATAGATAGATAATTATTACCATATACATATACATATATATATATATATATATATATATATATATATATATATATATATATATATATATATATATATATAGAGTTAAAGTATATGTTGCACTGTCAAACTATAACTTATACACATACTAACTAATGTCACTGGTTAATAAAACAAAAACCAGCTTTTTTTTTTAATCTTGGTTGATAGCTCTTATTCTGTTATTACTGCTTAGTTAATTTCTTAAATTGCACAGCATTTAAAAATGCAGTGAAAAGGCAGGGTGGGAACATACATATTTATGAACAAACCAGTTAGTGTAACACGTTGCATGAAACTTTTAACTGTAGCGATACCATCTTTCCGGGACGAAGGTGAGTGATTCTGGGACGCCAGAATCACTGTCAAGCCCTCTTCCACCGAGGGTGGAAGGTGCCCACTTGAAGACCCCAGAGATGTACCCTATTTAGCTCAATCCAGACGGTTGTCATGCTGATGCGCTGGGGAGACTGCACAGTGGTTGATCCCCAGAGCCAGCATCACAGCCGCTGTGTGTGCTGATGTGCTAGGGAGGCAAAATAAGCTGATCACTGGAGCCAGCATTACACTTCAGTCATCAACACCAGGCAGAAGGATATCTACATCATCATATGTAAGGGAACGCAAATGGATAGAGACACAGATGGATCAGTTTACTGTAAAGCTACCTCTTAGTTGGTGCTTGGATCTTGGCGAGAGCCGAATTCAAAGCAGCATGAAGTTTTAACTTCTACTCTCATGTAATGGAAATCAAGACATCTTGGTTGTGGTTGTAACCTTATAATTTATAAGGTCATACAATGCAGGATTCAATGATAATGTGGCATTACATTTTTGTTTGTTTTTTAATCGCTTTATAGGTGTGTATGACTTGTTTGTCACCGAAATCTCAGTCAACAATTGAAGACAGATGAGGATAATTTTGTACCACTTAATTTGCACCAATGAAACATAACCTGGATAACCGTACTGATGGCATATTAAATGCTTAGATGACAGATATGATTGCATTCTTGTAGAACTTAAGGATAAGGAATTGTATTCGTTCCATTACTTAGTTGAGAACAAGGTGGTTTCAATATATATTTTATGATTTAAATATAGGTTTACTATGTGATAGTTTGGGATATTCAGTCTATTTAAAACAGTAGGTAGTTTATTTTTAAAATCATTTTATTTACAATTATTAGTCGAATAAACCGCTACCGAATAACACCATTTTGCTGCTTACTCTCCAGGCAGATCGCAAATCCTCACTGCTGCCTTAAAAAGTTAACTTCTAGCCCTGCTTATAATACCCTATAATCGGAACAGCACAAAAAAAGGCAGATTTCCTTTTTTCTGTAACCTGGGCAAGTGTTCAGAGTAAAAATAAACACTTTTGTAACAATACCAATAACGTTTGCTTGTTTTAAAACCAAGCTGTAATTACAGTAAAACTCATGGATACTGCAGTGTTTAATTTACTAGGATAATTTAGGATATCTACATCATCAGATGGATCACATTAGTTTACAGTAAAAGAAGCTATGTCTTAGTTGGTGCTTATCTTGGCAAGAGCTGAGTCCAATTTCAGCATGAAGTTTTAACACCTACTGTCATGTAATAGAAATCATGAAGATATGGATATGTCCAGTGACTGCTGTGAATAGTGTAGCTGGCGATGAGAAGGGACAAGGTCCTCGCATTGATCAGTACTTTTTACGAAGTCAGTTGAATGAAATCCAGCAAACCACAGTTCGCAGGATATCAACACCCCTGTCATAGATGAGAGGAGGACTTGCATAAACACAACTAGTGATGAACCTAATGACCCTTGTGAACCCGTTCAGATGAACCAGCGTAAGAGAGAAAATAATCTCGACGGGCACAAGCCTGGAGTTAAATGACCAAGAACTTCTGAGAAAACAGTGTGGGACACAGTAAACAAGGATCTCTGTTTTGCATTGGAAAGGTTAGGTGGAACAGTCGAAAAAGAAGCTGGATACATTTGGGGATACCATCTACGCATATGGAAGCGAGAGGTTTGGATTTGAAAAAAGAAAGGAGAAAGTACAAACTATTCCTGTAAAGTCTAGACGGCAGCAGGAGATTGAGCGCTTAGTTAGAGAAAGGAGGCAGCTGAGGAAGCAATGGAGAAGAGCAGAACAAAGTCAGAAGTGAGGCACTCAGTCTATTACAAAGGGTCATAAAAGATAAGCTTGCAACATTGCGCAGAGCTGAGCACCTATGGAAACACTGTAAAAAGGAGCCTGCAAGAACTAACTTTTATAAAGACCCATTCAAATATGCAAAGAAGTTATTCACCAGGGAGAAAAATGGCACACTAAAAGCAATTAAGTCGAGCTGGAGAGATATCTTGAGAAAACGCACATATTCAAAAAGGCAGGAGCCTATGTCGATTCCTTTAGACATCCCAATCAATCCACCAGAAGACCAAATGGAGGACTGTGCACCTAAGTGGAAAAAAGTAGAGCAAGCTGTGAAAAAAGCAAGGGCATCATCATCTCCTGGGCATAATGGAGTTCCATACAGAGTGTACAAGAGTGCTTTAGGAGTTCTACAAATCCTGTGGAAATTGATGAAAGTGGCATGGGAAAAACAGGTTGTACTAAGAGCATGACGCCAAGCAGGTGGGGTCTTTATACCCAAAGAAAAAGATTCTACGAGTATCGGTCAGTTTCGTCCTATTTCCCTGTTAAATGTGGAAGGCAAAATCTTCTTCAGCAAAGCCGGTATTCCAGGTTTCCCAGGTTGCTTAGAGCACATCAGTGTGATCTGGCAGCAAATTCAAACAGCTAAAAAGGAGAGGAAGGAGCTCCATGTAACATTCCTGGATTTAGTTAATGCATATGGTTCAGTAGCACATGAGCGTCTTTGGGCAGCATTTGATTTTTTCAGTGTACTGAGGACAATAATAAATTTAGTGAAAGCCTACTTTGGAGATTTGCAATTTAGTTTTTCACTATCAGAATTCACCACTACATGGCAATGTCTAGAAATTGGAATAATGGCATGATGCACCATTTCTCCACTGGCTTTTACCATGGCAATGGAAGTAATCATTAGGGCATCAAAATGGGTAGTGGGAGGAGAGTGCTTGGCTTCTGGAATGTGACTACCACCAATTCGAGCATACATGGATGACATGACAACCATTACTACAACAGTATTATTATTATTATTATTATTATTATTATTATTATTATTATTATTATTATTATTAATTAATTAATTAATTTATTTATTTATTTCTTAGCAGACACCCTTATCCAAGGCGACTTACAATTGTTACGTGAACTAATTTGTGCAATCCCTGTGCCTAAATACAATTGTACATTTTACATCACCTGTGCTACATAACCCACACTCTGTGCACCACTACAATAATACATATAACAGACAACATGAAACACACCACATACAACATAAAACACAAAATACACACAGGGGCAGGGATACCCTGCCACAGGCACATACACTATGATTGCATGATTACTCTAGATCAAAGAAGTCATCTGCCAACTATCAAACGAAGAGGGGTGGGATTGTCTCTTACCTAGTGAGTGGCATAAGTTAAGTAAGCTCCTCTTACCCTTCGCTGAACAAACAAAAACACATCAGGGTGACACAATGTCTCTCTCATTTGTGCTGCCAGCTCTTCTTGATCTCCTTGTGCATGTTACAGACTGCTGTCACAACAGTAGCTATACAGCACTATCTGCTATTGCATACAGAATGAAGACTAACATGGAAGAGCGTTCTGCTTGCTTTTCAGGTACAATTTCAGTCCACTTGGTGCCACAGCTTGCTTCCTTGACCCTACTGTTGCAGCAAAGACACTCACTGAAAATTAAGACAATGAATTAAAAGAGGTGCTGAAGAATGCATTGCTGAATCTGCCCGAAGTCTTTTTGACGGTAATGGTGGCACAACACAAATAATTGCTGAAAGACTCCGAAGTTGTCCCTCACCAAAAAGAGAGCATTGCAGAAGTTGCCACTGCCAGCTTCAGGATCTGGGCCATCAATAAGGCATGAAATCAAGAAGTACAAACACATTTTGTCAGAGCCCTGCAATGACCCAAATGAAGCTGCATTTTGGAAATCACAAAGTCCTGTTATTTTTCCACTCTTAAAGCCTTATGCACCGGATGTATTTGCCATGCCAGCTAATCAGGCATTTGCTGAAAGAGTGTTTAGTATTACTGGTGATCTCACACAGGGAAAAAGAAACAGATGCAGAGTTCACCTGGAAAGATGTGCATTTTTAAAAATGAACACTTAATGTGACCACTTTAGTGCAGTTAGGAGGCAAAGCAACCTAGTTGCTGGAACCCTCTTGTTATTGAACAGATTATTTTTATTTTTATTTTATTTTTTCCGCCAAATTTTCAAATGTCCATAAAAATCAACACAGTTGCACGAAAACTCATGAAACTTCATGGGAAGTTGTGCCAGAGTGAAACTGCAGTCATATTGGATTTTGACAATTTTAAAAAATCTTTTTTTCCAAAACTACTTAATGCAGAGATCTGAAACTTGGTTCATTTATGTCCTAAATTTAGATTTGTGCAAGAGAAGTTGATAGGTTACATGGTTTGGTGGCCATATTGGATTTGTTGAAAAACATTCAAACGACTTATTCTCTGAAACTGTTTGGCCAAATGAAGCGAAACTTGGTATGCATAATCAAGGTAATGTTTTTTCTGAAGTTGTTCAAGGCAAGTTGCTGGATCAAAAAACATAGCTGCCATGAGCCAGTCAAATATCAGGTATGATTAGTTTGCAAATATTTGCATTTGTTGCACTATTTATCTATGGTAGAATGCTGTAGACTAGATTAAAAATCACAGTAGAGGCCAACGGGTGTCCATAACTGAATAAATGTTATTGGTCACATGGTTTTGCAGCCATTTTGTGTTTTACAATAATTGTGAACAATATTCAAAAATCTTCTCCAAATCCTCTTACAGCAGAGGTCTGAAACTTGATGTACAAAGGTGGATGATGTCTGAGAATTGTTTTTCTTTTTTTTTTAAAAAAAAAAGGCTCAAGAAATCAAATCAATCTTCGGAGTACATATGAGTATCCTGTTGTCTTATTTTAGCATTGTCTTATGGCTTCTGCCTAATTAAACTGTTTATTGCTTTGATTGTTTTGTTGTGCAGACTTCCTACGTTTCTTATAGATATAATATATAGATAAGGAATTGTTCAAAAATAAATTTAAATACAGTGGTATGCTACATGGAATGGAGATGCCTAAATTCTGACTGACTAAATCAATATCTAATGACTAAAAGTGGACTAATCTTCGGACCATTTTTGTCGACTAGACTAAGATTAAATAGAATTCAAAGCCTAAAACTGGAATAAAATATCTACAGGTTTTCGTCGACTAGACTAAATTAACACTGGTACCCCGTCACAGATAGATTTAAGGATTTTTAAACAAAAGAATGCATGCTGGTACATTAAACGTTATTCTTTAAAAAAAAAATAAAAAAAAAACTCCAGATGTGAACTACAGTATGTTTTGTGTAAGTTAAAGTCATTTTATTGGTAATATATATAAACTATCATTCTCTCTCTCTCTTTCTCTCTCTCAATTCAATTTGAAATGTAAACTTAAAAGTAGTTGAAGATTAAACCCAAAACCAGAATATAAACTTTTATAAAGGTGTGTGTTCCAAAAAGATAAATCCAGTCTATATGCAATACAGCACAGCGCTATTGTATAGGCATTTCTATATTTGTATAACATGCATTACCATAATGGAATCACACCCTTAAGGACAAATTATAAACCTACCAAAGTACACCTCAGTTTTCCTAATTATTTTTTTTTTATTGGTGCTCTGATTCTGAGCTAGTCTCTTCTATTTACCCCCAATCATAAGATCGGACCAAAAAGAAACATAATAATACATTTAGACAAATCTTTTGATAAGGAATCTGTGGAATATTTGTCCAGCTTTAAAAAGGCGAGGAAAGATTACCAGTATGACTATTTTGTTTGAAACCTTACTATTTTAAGAGTAACTGGAAAAGATAAGGTTCAAAATAAAATGCAGCAGTTTGAAGTTTGTTTGTATTACTTTCTACATATTTTCCCCATCTTTTCTGCAGCGATTGGGTGATATCACTAGAAAAAGGCCACAGGAGTGGTATACATCTGACATATTAAGACTTAATCCTAGTGAAATACCCTTCAAAGTGAGGTATTCTCATTACTGTAACTGCTGATTTGTAGGTGCTGTTCATTAGATGCTAAAGTAGTAGGATTGTCAGTAGATCCAGACAGCTTATTGTATTATATGAGCTATTATATGAGCTATACAAGGCTACCATCTCAAAGACCTGAACTGGCCTTAGAGATGCCAACTGATTTAACAGGGGGCGTCGCTTCACTGACTTTCTTTAACTCCGAGGGCCCTTTGTAATGTCATTTAAATTAAAATGTTAGATTTTTAAATGTGGATCATACTCCATAAGGAACACCTAAACTTATTAAGTAAGATCAAACCCCACAGATTTCTAAAAGTGACCAGTTCCTGCCAATAAAAGTTTTGCGAAAAAAAGAAAAAGAAAATCCTACAATATGCATTAATCCAAAAAAACTTTCCTTACTGGAAGTGTGTTATAAGAAATGTATTTACCAGTGTTTAGTAAACACTGTTTTGGGTGGAATTTTGGTGAATGGATGGCTAACAGCTCATCCTCTTCTATTTGTTGTTAATGTCAACAACTGTTTGAGTGACTATGTAAAGTTTATGAACCTGTATCAGGATCTTGAACAAACTGCTTTGTACTGTCCTAAAACAAATTCACTGTTTACGTGTAACGTATCTGTGTGGTCCAGTGGTTAAAGAAAAGGGCTTGTAACCAGGAGATCCCCGGTTCAAATCCCACCTCAGCCACTGACTCACTGTGTGACCCTGAGCAAGTCACTTCACCTCCTTGTGCTCCGTCTTTCGGGTGAGACGTAATTGTAAGTGACTCTGCAGCTGATGCATAGTTCACACACCCTAGTCTCTGTAAGTCGCCTTGGATAAAGACGTCTGCTAAATAAACAAATAATAATAATAATCTACGGAATGTAAAGTCATGGATATCCTTGGTATAAATCATGCTTCAGTGGGCTAAATTATCAATGAAAATTGGTCAAAAAACAAAAGACGAAAAAGAAGAATGCCTCCCTCTTAATGGGTTAGAGATTAGATTAGATTAGATTTGGGATGGTTTTATATTCCAACTTGTCTTAAATGCACCAAATCGCAATATGGTTGTCTTGCATACCATCAAGGACTTTTGATTCTATTTAGTTTGACAACACAGTATTGAGCTTTTCTTTTGTACCAATTTGCCTCCAACAGTTTAGAACATGCTAATGTTTGAAATACAAATGCAAAGATACTAGGGATATTAACAATGAAAAAGGCAATGTTTTTATCATTGGCAAACCTAGGTAGCGTAACCCCTGGAAGTAAAAGGTTTAATTTAAAGAATTCCCTACCATGCGTCTTATAAATATGATTTGTCTTTTCTTAACTGATGTAATATTTGATACTGCAGTAATGACATCCAGGAGGTGTACTGGCATTAGAGTCTCTTTTTGTTGGCAAATTTGACATACATTTTCAAACTAATTAAAATTGACACTTAGATTAAAGTTTTGTTTAAATTGTGTGTGAAACTAGACTAGTTAATTAAAAAATGGAACTGTTGTCAGTCCCAAGAATATGCTTATTTTATTGATGTTGTTCATGTGAAACTTACAAAAAAGAGGACTTACTCATCAAAGGCTGTTAAATATACCCAAGCTAATTAATTCACAGGTCACTACAGATTCAGAAGAAATGCATTATTGATTATTTTTTTCTTTTGCATATAACGAACAAACCATTAGTACAGGTAGTTACTGTAGTACAGGTATTATTTACTAGATACATTCATTAATGCAACATTTATTACAGTTGATAGAAGATTATGGTGTATTTGACATTCATCTTTTATTAATTTGACCCAAATTGGTATAAGCCTGAAAATCATGATTAACAGCCTGCTAGTCTTTAAAAATAGTGTCCATAGAACCTTTGTCCACAGAGTTAACATGAACATTGTTTAACATCTAATCCAAAGGAAAATACCATCATCAATGCAGTATTCCCATGAACCATGAACCAGGTGTAATCTTGATTAACTTCCAAGATCAAACAAGATTGAATGGTTACAGCCTGGCATATACACTGCTACCCCTTTATAACTGTATAGTCGGGAACCAAAGTTACAAGACCATGCTATTTGTGTTTCACCTTATAACGAGTATAAAAGTGTGAATACCTGTCATACAGTAAGAGAAATAAGTTGCCAAAGTAAGGTAAAAATGTCCTTCTCCTCCTTTTTTTCCCAGCGTATTTTTTTGCTGACCCAGGTACTTTTATCCACGCATATGTATATCTATAACAAAATTGTCAATGTAAAAAAACAAGTTAGAAAAACACAACAGCTGTTTAAAGTGGTGATGTCAAACACAAAAGCCCAAGTTAGAAGAAGCAATTGGGGCAACATTGCCAAGCATCAAGCAAACAGGCACAATTGGAAAGGTGCTGGGGCCCAAGATTCACAAATTGTTGCTTCTAACTTGGCTTCTTTTTCTGATCGTTCCACTTTACATTGAAATGCTCTTTGCACAACTTCAAGTGGATTGTGACCATTCCCTTATCAGCTGGGTTTAACCAGAATAAAGATGCTGAGACACATGTGCCAAGGAAAGTGCTCAGCACAGACTGAAGTGTTCTTGGTTATCCTTACAAGCACTACTACAGAGAGAAAGACTGGGAGAAGTGTCATCACAGGCGCAGACAAGTATGCTTTGGGAAGACACACGGACAACATGCAGGTAAGGCACAGGTAGATCAGGGCACACATGGACTGACATTTAGCCCATACATACAAAAATACCTCAAAGGGCATGAAGCAATATATTTCCAACAATGAAGATGATGAACAAGACCAATAATGGCAACCAGTGCAAGGGATAATGAGAATGCAAGGTAAGTGTATGGGAAGTGACAGTTGATGGGGCAGGCATTGCAGATCCAGAGCTGGGGTGTTGGAGCCTTTTTTTGGTTGTGCATTGTCAATGTTTTTTGTTGCAGATGTGACTTGGCCATAGTTTGACTTCAATGAGTGCATCATTTGCATGCACCCATTTTCCAGTAGCACCCCCGCAGCAAGAACAGACACATAGTGTCCTGAAGTAACACCCTGTCCTTGGTGTGTGATAATGGAAGATAATTGGTCATTCCTGTTGTCCACAGTAATTTTGCTCTTATGCACAGCAGTAAACTTGGCATTGTGTCACTTTGTAACGGTCCCGTCTGGTTTGGTTTCCCAAAGCATAAGTTGGACTGCAATCATTCTTCCTGCTGACTGAATAAGTTCACTTTTCATGATTTGATAAGTTTTGTATTGCCTACATTTGTCAACAATCTGCGATCATCTTGGAGTTAGGCACGGTTAAGGAGGCTACCAAAAGTTCTGTCCTGTTTCTGGCGCATATTAAGAGTTCTTAAGTGTGAGATCTTGCTCTTAATTGTATTATTACTTGTACTATGATACTTGAAATGTATTTGCTTACGATTGTAAGTCGCCCTGGATAAGGGCGTCTGCTAATAAATAAATAATAATAATAATAATAATAATAAATTCCACAGATCCACAGATCCCATCAAGCCAGTCGGTTTGTGCAATTCCTCTTGAGTAACTGGCACATAAGGTGGATTCTCATGCACAGGTGGAAGCTGTAGCAAATCCCCCAGAAGTAAGATGTTGATTTTTCCAAACCAGCCATCTTCTGTGTTAGCAGTCTGAAAAATCTCACACAGATGAAGATGGATGTAAAATAAGGTGACTTTGTAAATCATGGATAGCTCATCAATAATGAGGAGGGTCACATGTCGCATGTCTGTACGAAGGCATTGCAGTACCTCATCAGAGAGGTTACGATACACCAGTGTTTTTCCATGCTCCACTGGAAGCATTAGTAGTCTGTGAATGGTCATCCCATTGATATTGCGAGCTGCAACTCCAGTGGGTGCTGTGATTGCCACTTCTTTCCCAGGCTTTGTCTCACCCCTGCTGTGACAGTTTAAATCTGAAAACTCTTCCCTGTGCCTCCAGTGCCACTGACAAACGTGGAGGATGGGGGCGTTTGCAGTTTGTTGTTGCAAAGTTTTGGCAATGGTCAAACACTCTGTGCTGATCTTTATTTAGGCGCTTGAGCATGTCTTGTACATTTTGTAGAAGAGGTTGTGCCGCCACATCTCTGAATTCAGCCATTGCCTCTGCAGCTTGCAGAGGAGCAAAGTGAACTTGATTTTCAGGCTTGGTTTTGGGCCACATATCATCTCTGCTTTTTGGGAGACATTGTCCTGTACAAGTATTTGATTAAGAAGAACATGTGTGTTGCTTTGTAGAGCAGTAAACAGACATTGTAGGCTGTTCTGCATTTTCAAAGAAACCTTGATGGAAAGGTCAACAAGATATGTTGCTGTCATGAGTTTTGAAGCATGACTCCTGCCTTTTAAGTTTTTCACTAGTTGTGTGATGTAGTATTGTTTTCGGTGTTGGTGTCTTCAAATGCTTTTCTTTTGCAGTTGTTTGTAAAGAAGGATTTGCGGCTTTCGGCTCCCAAAGTCGGTTTGGCTCTGGATTTTTATTGTAACTTTCCCTCTGTTGAAGTCGCTTTGCCTCTAAGTTTTTATTGTAACTTTCGCGCTCCCGAAGTCGCCTTGCCTCTGGTGGAAGCTGTTGTTGTTGCCTTTCTGTTTGGATATGTGGGTCCTTATCGTGGTGTAAATGTTTTCGTTGTTTTGGTTCTGGGTTCTTTGGGCGACATTCCCGCTGTCGTTGTTTTTGGTCTGGCTGTGACTTGTAATTTCCTTGCTGTTCTGTTTTAAATATTGGGGCATGATTGGTGTGGTGTTGTATTGAGGCATGATTGGGGTGGTGCTGTAATTGAAATTTGTGTGGCTCTGGTTCTTGATAAAGTCAAGATTTCTGCTATTGTGTTTTGTGCTGTGTCTCTAAGTAATGCAAATCTGGCTGCTTGTGAATAAATGACATGTAATTTTCCTGTTGTTGAGTTTGTTTGTTTAGCTGTTGGTCCCAATGATGTTGTTCCTGCTGCCGTTGGGGTCTGGCCTGTGGCTCATTGTGACGCTGATTCTGCTGGTTTGTGTTACAGACAGTTGCGCGACGGTATTCCTCAATATGCTGTGTTCGGTCTGGAGATGTTACTTGGACAGTTGCACAACGGTATTCCTCAACGGGAAGATTTCGTCCTGAATATTTTACATTGACAGTTGCACGATAATAACTCAACGTGCTGTGATCGGTCTGGAGATTGCTGAAATTGTGGTTGTGTCTGTGTCTGGTTTCTGATGTGTTATTGTAGTTGTTGTGAGTGGGTTGCATATTTGTTGATCCTTATCCTGTCCTATCCTGTTCATGGAGTATTTATGTTGTTTTTTCTTTGTCGTTTTGTGGTGAAAGGCATGATGGTTCCAGTGTTTTCATGCTGGCTATAAGAAATTGTAATCATTAATATTACTGTATGAGTATCCGTGAGCATAATGTGATATAAACAAACATGGGGTCAAATGCATTTAGATTTAAATGCAAGTGACTGCATGTATTTGAAATTCTGAATTTGCTCAATGCAAATGCAGATGCAATACATTTACTACCAAACTAAATACAAATGCAAATGTGTGACAAATGCTAAATGCATTTCAAATATTTTCCCATACAACATATGTTAATTAACTGACTTATTATCATGAATTTGAGAGAGGCCTTTATCTAAGGTGACATACAAGGAGAACAGTTTATATAATAGCAACCTAAACAGAGTAATCACGTAGTTAATAATAATTAACAGGTATGTACCAATACAAGAAGCAAGTTACATAAAACAGTGTTTCTCAATCTTGGTCCTGAGGACCCAGTATTTGCTGTTTTTTGTTCCAACTGAGCTCTGAATTACTTAATTGAACCCTCAGTTGAACAAATACTTTGTCTAAATCAGAGCATTTGAATTATTTTTAGCTCTTAAATGGCTGGCTGCACAGATTCAATTAGCACTAATCTAGGACTACCTAATGTTAACTCAGGTAAGGTAGTCCCAGATTTGTGCTGATCAGGGTTGTGAAAGCAGCCAAAAGGGTTGGATATTTCAAGTTATGTCTAACATTGGTCAGTTGGAACACAAACAGCAGACACAGTGGGTCCCCAGGACCAGATTTGTGAAAAACTGACGTAAGTGACGATATATATGTGTGTGTGTGTGTGTGTGTGTGTGTGTGTATATATATATATATATATATATATATATATATATATATATATATATATATATATATATATATATACTGTGCATTGCACAGTTTATTCTTTTTACTTGTTTTGATTGTTACGTTTAATAAACATGAAGTTCTCAAAAGTGTCCTTTAGTTTGCATCTTTCAGGTTGATCACAGAAAGTACAGTGGCTAAGATAAGAGTGTGTAATGAGCAAAACCAGGTGTCTGGCCTTCATGTATTTGTGTAAAATGTTGTGTTTGTGAAATAGAACAAAAAGTATAAAAGCTACACTGTAAAACCGAACTGTAAAACACTTATTTGTCACACTTTCCAAACACGTCACTATGTTTATAATTTTAAATGTGTTTAGGAATTAAACACTTTTTAAACATTCATAGGCGTTTATAACAGGACTGGTGTTTAAAATCTAAACGTTAAAGTATAGCAAAAATGGCACAGATTAAACACATAATGTTTAACAATTATTTATAGTTCCAAATGACTAAACACCAGTGTTATACCAAATTACGTATAAACACTGCTGTTTAGGAATAGACTACTTCTATTTTTTTTTTTTTTACTTTACACACATGCCATGTAGGGCAGCAGTGTGGAGTAATTGTTAGGGCTCTGGACTCTTGACCGGAAGGTTGTGGGTTCAATCCCAGGCGGGGGACACTGCTGCTGTACCCTTGAGCAAGGTACTTTACCTAGATTGCTCCAGTAAAAACCCAACTGTATAAATGGGTAACTGTATGTTAAAAAAAAAATAATGTGTAAAAAATAATGTAATTGTATGTCAAAATAATGTGGTATTGTGTAACAATTGTAAGTCGCCCTGGATAACAGCGTCTGCTAAGAAATAAATAATAATAATATTAAACGTTTTACAGTGTATGAAAAGAAGTCATAGCCATTTATACAGTCAAATTTAATGTCACTTCTGTTAATATCACACACTGCTTATTATCATCAAATTGAAATGTCCAAGCCTGAATACAATGCATGCTGTGACTTGGATGTTTTTTTTTTTTTATGTATTAATGATCAATGCAGTGATAAAATAACTGCAACTTTTATGCATGCTTTCCTGTTTAAAGATGTTTAAATCGTTTATATTGATAAGGCAGTTGCATTGATATATTAACAGTATTTTCATGATTTTGGTTTAATACAGTATATGGATTGGAACTAAATAAAATATGTATTCAGTATATTAATGTCTAAAAGCACATGTGTCAGTTTGTAAAATTTTGCACACCGTAAACTGAAAGAAAAGCTGTTTCCGTCAACAAATATTTGCTCTTCTGCAGTGCTAGATTACACTATAAGTCACAATAAATATATGGCACATTAATAATGCAGACTTATAATAAATGCAAAATTAGCAAAAGGCTTTGCTGGTAAAATGTTCTTGTTTTACAGTAATATAACATAGCAATATCAGAATAAAATCGAAGTGAGAAATATTAGAATTTACTGTGTGTTGCTGCTCGACATAATATTGGTAGAATCCAGAAAATCCCTGAAGTCTCCCCGGAATCTCCACAGTTTCAATATAATTCATAAATTGTAGTTCACTTCAATCCAATGAAGCTTCCAGCTTAGTGAAGAAGGAATGATAATAAGTTCCACTTTCTTGCAAACTTTCCCACAACATAGCCTAGTGTGATAAACAACTTTTGTTTTCATAGCAAATCCAACAAAACAATCCAGGCATTGCAAGTCACGGTATTTTTTCTCAGGGCCAAATGAGAGTATACTGATTCCTTTGGGGCCATGACTAATTAAAACAAATATATTACCACTAAGGTATACACTGTATAGGCCTATTCTCAAAACAGCACAGCTAAATATTTAAAAGTTAATATTCAAAATAAGTAGGCAACTATCACTATTACCTATTTATTTATTTTTGATCAAAAGAGCCACCTTCACAGTTCTGCTCAGAGAGAATAGTAGTGAGTAGCTGGCGAGCGCAGCAACCCGGGAATTTTTTTTTTTAAGGCGAGCGAAGCGAGGTGGAAATTATTTAAGACGAGTGCAGCGAGCTGGGAATTTTTTAAGGCGAGCAAAGCTACTGGCATCAATGAATTATAGGTAAATCAGCTCATTTTTGCTGTTTAATCTACTATTTGTTATTGTGAACAAGTAAGACTCCAAAGAAAAGTTTAAAGTACCTGGCATTGCCAGGCAGTCTCCCATCCAAGTACCAACCAAGCCTTTGCCAGAGTAGCCGATGTGGTGACATCAGGGCAGAATGCAGGAAGGAAAACACACAGGCGTTACTGCGGGTGCAAAAGACGCACCGAGCGCCATTTATTTAAACAATAGCAAAAATAAAATAAAAAGGTTTAACAAAAAAAAAACACACTTGCTCACAGAGCAAAAATAAAACAGTTACACAAAACAAAATCTCGAACCCAAAACACGTAGATCGGTCAGACTGACACAGATTTCTTTCAGTTTCGTTTTCTTTTCAGTTTCGCTCTCCTTCCTAGAACACCCACCCCGAGTGCAGAGAGCTGGAGGCTTATATGTAGGTGACCATCTCCCGATTAGCAACAAATGAATCACTTAATTAATTTGGGAGATGCTACCTTCTACACAAGGTTTTTAATTATACCCTGGCAGAGGATGAGCTGCCTAATCTCGCCTCTGCCAGAAACAAAACACATGGCTTTCATCGTCATTAAATACAAATAAATAAATCTTAACAACAATAATAATAATAATAATAATAATAATAATAATAATAATAATAATAATAATAATAATAATAAGCTTTAGATTTATTGGTTTAATGATTTAATGGTGCACAAGCAGTAATTCATAAAAGCTATTTATTTTTATTTTACTTCGTCATCTGACTGTTCATTAGAAATCACTTACAATCTATATAAATGTCAACCAAACAATGCTTTTATTTAATTGATACTATTGTTTTGTATATGCCTTTAATCTTGGCAGAAAACATACAAATATCAATGTATATAACTGTCTGCCCATACCTACCAATCTGTCTCTACAGGGTGGGTTCTATAATACTTGTGAGGTACAAAAGAAGGCCCTACATGCTGGTAGGGGTTCAGAGCCACTGAAAAGAGCAGAAGAATACATAAGCTTATAAAATATAAAAAAAATAAAACATAGTATTTGAGTAATGGCAAAAATAACCATTCAGAATGACTGCAAACATAATAAAAAAGGTAATGAGGCATTTGAAAAAATGAAAAAAACAATCTGAAGCTATTTACTCCAAAAATAATTTTGTGAGGCAATAATTCCCACAGTGTATACACATATATTTATAGAAATTGCACACAGCTCCTACAGTACATTCACAGAAAACCTGACAATTACCATAGCCTGATTGCAACATCTCATGCATCTTCCATTTATTAAAGGCTTTGAAACCGCTGATGCAGTGACTGTATTTACATATGAAAGTTTCGTACTTCAATCATGTTTTTTTTTTTAAAAACAACATAAAAGACATCACTAGGTAAGTAACAGTTATTGATGGTAGCTATTTTTCAGTCATACGATAATGTCTTTCATATACTATCTAGTACTATCATTATAGACAGTGATCACTGATGTCAAATTAAAGCCAAAAATCTAATACATAGTAGTTTGAACAAACCCAGAAATGTCCTGAAGACATTGAGAACCCTCCAGTGACTTAGCAGGGCAAAGTGTGATGAAAATATGATTTCCTTTCATCCCAGAAGATAACAGGAAAATGTGTTAAATGACCATGGGAGGAAAAGAAAAAGTGGACTGATTGTTTTTTTTTTCTTTCATTTTCTTTGATATCGATCCAGGCAGTTGGTATAGACATGTGAAAGCAATAGCAAATTTCTTATCTGCCTTTATTTCCTTTCATTTCTATATCTACATGTTGCACTTCCACCCGTAGCAAGAAAAGTCATCAGATGTATTAACCCTGAACTTTAAAGTTTAAGTCTGAGGTGCTGGACTCTTTCCTTCTGCTGCTGCACTTGCAGAAAAACAGAAAGTAGGTTATGAATTCAAAATGAGCTGAGGTGCAGGCAGGGGCTATGCATTCCCACACAGTACCCTTTCACTGGTTTTGAAAAAAAAAAAAAAAACCCTTAAAAGATGGAACATAAAAAGCAGTTTAGAAGAACAAAAAAACAACAACAAAAACTGAATGAATTTCTAGACTCTTTTTGTTGCTTCCGGTTTCCAAACGGTACTGAATTATGGATAACCAATTATGCCACAACTCCAGGCCAAAATGTGCCTTTGAAGGCAAACTCAAGACATTTCTTTCCAAATAAACAAAAATGCCTGCAGTTGCTAAAAACAGGGCCTTTAATCAAGAATATTTGTTTATAGTACTACTGAGTGATACCATACAATCTGTATTTTTAAACAGTTTGTTATGAATTGAATATTGTATTTTACCTATTTGTAAGTTTTTTTAATTAAAAACGATAAAGGCATTTACAGCTATGAATAATGTAAGAAAATATTCTTCTTTAAAGAGCCCAAAGCAGCTTATGTAGATTTAAATGATGAATTCATATGGGCCAACAGACCCACTTTATAATACAACTAGAACACTCAATGTTTCAGGATTCAGGTTGGTATACAATTAAACACCTTTAAATTGCTATTCCTCTCTTTCAGGTATCAAATGTAAAGTAATTGATATTTTTTTTCAATAAGTCTTCTGGCTGTAACCCACTGCTATATTAGGTATAGCAGAGTGCTATAAATAACAGGTTTAGGATCTTGCAGATACCATCCACATCTCACACTTCTATCTAGGGACTCACAGAATTCAATTCAATCTCGTAGCCTCCATTTCAGCTTTCTGCATTTAAAATGCTGTCCTGTTCACATGACCGACTGCCATAATTGACTGAGACTGGTACTCCTTAATCACAGGGGAGGAATCATTGTATTGTAATATGAAAAGCTCCTTATAAGACATACCACATTGAATAATGTATATCGTACATCCATTCGGGTCAGAGTGTTACAGGGGGACAGGTTAATTTTTACAACGCATGGTAAGGTACACAGATGTAAATAAACAAAAAAAGGTTTCCATAAAAAAAAAAAACTCTCTTCAAATTTAAAATGTAAAAAGTAAGTTACTGGCCATCCCTCCTGGAGTTTTTACACATATTTGTGTCCTTGTGTATAAAATGCATGTAGAGTAGTAGATAAACACTGTAAAGTGAAATTTAAGAAAACAAATAGCTATGGGAAATGTAAAACATAAAAGGGACTGCAACAGGGAATTTAGGGGGGCACTGGATGATTTTTTTTTATGACTGAGAGGAACAAATAGTGCGGGGGTGGGGCGCGTGGGTGCTGACAAACTCGTCCCGGGCCTGAAAATGTCTGTGGCCGGTGCTGAGGACTGAATCTGTACAGTAAAATAACTTTGAGTCAGAACTGTGGCCAGCATACAAATCCTAGGAGAAATTGAATCTGTGTAGGAAAGAAAGTCAAAGCAAAATTATGTTTGTAATCCATCCTTGACTCTGGGCAAAGATGCAGTGCAAGCATTGTTCACAACTGCTGGAGAAGCTCAAGAAACAAGGCAACAACAGCAGCAGCAGCAGCAGCAGCAAAGCACACAGACCCAGATCCATGGCATTAGTGGCCAGATGAATGGGCGTAACAAGACCAGGTTGACGGGCAATGAATAGTAACTAGTGCAGAGAAAAAGATATTCATGATTACTGTGTGTGTTTCAGACAGTAACAAATATTACAATTAAGATTAACATTAAGTATCGGGGTTCTGAAAAATATAGCGTTATACCTACCTGTAATTTTTCTTTTTGTTGTTAACATCCTGACAAGTTTTTACACTTATAAATTTAAACTCTCTCTCAAAGGTATTTTCAATATGTCTGCTTAGAAGAGATCAGAGGTGATTTTCTTTTCCTACCCATATTCCTGAAGAGACCTGTATGAAGAGAAATAAGCTAACTTACTTTAAGGGCCATACTGTATAGTATTTTGTAGCCCCAATTGTGTCAAACTATTAAAAAAAAAAAAAAAAAAAATGTTAATGCGGTAGCCTATTACATTGTCGACCTATTTTAATTTTAAAGATCCCTCCAAATTATTGAGTTTGTGAATCATGTGTTTGATTTCTTTTCAGCATGGGAACATAAGAATTTCTAATGTTACCTCATGCAATTGTTTAAGAATGTATGAAATTGTTTGATTAAACATGTATTATACTGTACAAAAATCACAGACAGAACAAATCAAGAGCAACAATACTATACATTTAAATACTGCCACCCCTTAATAAAAAAATACAATGGGAAGTGGTTACTTAAGTACGTAAATACAAAATTGTTTGTAGATCAATAAAATAAACCCACATTTGTTTAAATTGAAGCAGGTATCATGAAGGACATTAAATACACTTTATTACCTAATATTAAAAGTAACAAAATTATCACTGGCCCCACTTATTGCTTGTTTTTCTTAAGCAACACTATAGATTTATTTTATTTATTTTTTATTTATTTCTTAGCAGACGCCCTTATCCAGGGCGACTTACAATTGTTACAAGATATCACATTATACATTATTTCACATTATACAGATATCACATTATTTTTATATACAATTACCAATTTAAACAGTTGGGTTTTTACTGGAGCAATCTAGGTAAAGTACCTTGCTCAAGGGTACAACAGCAGTGTCCCTCACCGGGGATTGAACCCACGACCCTCCGGTCAGAAGTCCAGAGCCCTAACCACTACTTACTGGTAACTTACCACTTCCTACCACATCTTGGGCCCTATCTACAGAAATATAAGGACTGTTTGAAGGATTTTGTTGTTAAGAGCTGTTTACAAAAATTGTTAGGTTTTGAAAGATTAGCATAGTCTAACCCTTCCTTAAACAGTTAAAAAGGTTTTTGTTAACACACAATTTATTTTTTATTTATTTCTTTAACTTAAACAGTTTTGTGAAGAAGGCTCATGAACAAGCTGGCTGTAGGGGTGACGTCAGGCCAGAAAATGAATGCAAGACACACAGCAACTGCGGGCGAAACTGAGACCGTGCAGCTCCCAATGTTTTATTAACACAAATAAAAATAAAAGGTTTAAACAAAATAAAACACTCAAAATAAACAGCAAACGAACAAACAGACAAAACAGTGGATGAAACAAACAAACAAACAAGTACCGTGCTCGTCCTCCAGCACGAAGTAGCAATTATTATTATTTCTTTTTTAAATTATTTTTCTCCTCTCCGCACCCGTTCTCCACTCTCGATCACACTAACCCCGAGTGAGTGAATCGTCTGACTATTTATACAGCTGTGCTGGGATTACTAATTAATCATTCACTTGAATCCCAGCACGTTAACTAATTTGTTTCAATCTCCATGCTCACATACTATTACATTTTATCTGCATGTGAAGTCATTGTGCCATCCTTGTGTCTAAATACAAATATACATTTTAAATCACTCGTGCTACACAGACCCATTTATATCCCATGCACTTATACATACACCAACAATAAAACACTACATTCAACAGACAACACATAAAATACGCACAGGGGCGGGGCACAATGCCACAGGCCCCTTATTCCATATCTTGGCGTATTAACTGGCTATCGGTTTTTAGAAAAACATGGACAGTCAAGGGGATTTAAAAGACAAGAACCAAAACTGACATGCAGTCTTGGAAGTACAGAACTGTTAACAAATATTTGCTCTCAGAATTTGCATTGTTTCACAACTGTCAATACTATGCTCATTATTTCTACTCACACAAGGCTTCCATTGTTAAGTTATGCCCTGTTCTGCCTTCAGCATATTCTTACCTGCAGCACTTTCCATAAATACCCTCTAGGTATCAGATCTGATTTTTTTTAATCCTCTATCTGTTCATTAGAAGTAGGCCACTGTTGAAGGCACATTTTTGTTATCTGATAGAAAAAAGAATCTCTCAGGAAAACCCTATGTCTTTTCTCCATTGCATTTTTTGTCATGCAGTCAAAGCAAAAGAAGCTAAGGAAACATCTGGAAAACAATATACTCCCCTTCAAGTAAAAAAATAAATTGGAGAGCTCAGGATTTAGAACCCCACGTGGAAACTACAGTACAAATAGAAAGTGAACAGTAGATTTTTCATGGAAAATAAATGGATTTAGACCTGACAGCTTTTAGATTTCTGTTGGATAGCCTACAACAAATATTTGATGTGGAAGTATCCCTACAGAGAACTTAAATACAAGTCATTTTTATTTTTCAGGTAAATATCTTCACTTGCTCTGTACTACATCTCAACCGACATATCAAGCAAACCACTCAAAAAGCAAAGGCAGGGCATTCTTTTTTTTAAGTATTAATATATTATCACATTGTTTCTCATTGCTTTAGAAACAGCTTCAGTCATAGAATTATTGGTTAAAAGGTCATGCAATGATGCAAATGCATCTTTTATAAGTAAAGGAAAACTGATATTCAAAATTAAAAGGTCAAAGCTTTATATAGAATAATCTTATCTAGCCTGATTGTTCTTTGGGTTTATTTATGAGCGATATTTATTTGCAGTTTAGATTGTATTTAAGAAATAGTGTTCCTGATACCTTACACAAAGTGAAGACACTACTTGGAAGGCCTGGCAGAGAGAAATATTTTGGAGGAGAGAGCTGTTTCTTCAGCACATTGAAAAACCCATTGTAGCAGGGCGGTAGAGAGCCCTGTACATATTATTTATTTATTTTTAGATCGGGGTCTCCCCCTCCGCCCCTGTGCAGTGTATTTTGTATTTGTTTTGTTTTATTTATGTATTTGTGATGGCGAAGCGCCGTGTGGTTTGTTTGTTTATTTTTAAAACGTGTTCTGGCAGAGGCAAGATTGGTGCTCGTCTTCTGCCAGGAATAATTAATAAACTTGTGCAGAAGGTGGCAAACTCCCGAATTAATTCATTTTGTTGCTAATCGGGAGATGGCCATGGTATAAAAAGCATGCAGCTCTCCAGCTCAAGGTGGGTGTACGAGAGGAACGTAGAGAGAGTGGAGAAAGAGAGAAAAACGAAACTTAAAAATATATATACAGAAACAGTGACAGCGACTGCCCAGCCTGACCTGTATATTTTGTGTTTGTGATTTGTTTTACTTAAACCTTTTATTTTGCTCTGCGAGCACAGTCTTTTTCTGTTTTAACTTTTTATTTTATTTTTGTATTACATAAACGGCGCTGCCGCGTCATTTTGTTTGATCTGCAGTATCGGTGTCAGTTTATTTACGTTCCTGCTTCTGCCGTGACATCACCGACTCAGCTATTAATGCCACACGTGGTGTTAAGGTGGGATCACCAGTGCCTCCTGGACTCGGGCAAAAGAGGGGTACTGCAGTTTTTTCGTTTTTTTTTTATTACGTGTGGAGAAAAGGAGTGAGGAGGATGGGAGGAAAGAGTATGGGAATGAAGAAGAGCTGCCAGAAGCAGCAGCAGGAGAAAGGTGAGAGGAGATGGTGGTCACGGGACCCCACCCAACTGGGACCCCCATACTGGGACACAGAACAGGAGCAGTGGAGAGCTGAAGGGGCCCCCCTGTGTGTCATCTGCAGGGAGCTTGGGCATAACCAGGAGGACTGCCCCTATGAAGACTCCTGCTTCTGGCAAGCCTATTCAATGGGGAGGGTGTCCTGTGCGTCTGGGTGGTTTTGGCTGCTGGAGCAGCAGACCCCATCACCTCCAGGCCAAGAGAGAGCGGAAGGTGAGGAGAAGGAGGCAGAGAGGGAACACGGACCTGGAGTGGGAGGAGCCCGAATGTCCTGTGCCTGAGTGGGAGGAGCCCGTGCGTCCACAGCCCAAGAGGGGGGAGTCGGTGCGTCCACAGCCCAAGAGGGGGGAGTCAGTGCGTCCACAACCCAAGAGGGCAGAGTTGGTCTGCCCACAGGCCAAGAGGGGGAAGGCCGAACATCCATAGCCCAGGTATCCGCCAGCAGAGGAAGAATACCTGCTGGTACCACCTCCACTGCCCTGGGAGGACTGCTGGTTCCGCCTCCACCTCCCTGGGAGGACTGTGTGTCGCTCCCACCTCCATCAGCAGAGGGAGACTACCTGCTGGTTCCACCTCCACCGCCCTGGGAGGACTGTGTGTCGCTCCCACCTCCGCTAGCAGAGGGAGAGTTCCTACTGGTTCCACCTCCACCGCCCTGGGAGGACTGTGTGTCACTCCCACCTCCGCCAGCAGAGGGTGAGTTCCTGCTGGTTCCGCCTCCACCTCCGTGGGAGAACGACTTGCCGCTCCCACCTCCGCCAGCAGAGGAAGAGTACCTGCTAGTTCCGCCTCCATCGCCGCCACCAGCAGAGGGAGCATGCCTGCTGGTTTCCTGCCTGCAGCCAGGAGGGGAGGAGCCCCTGCCGCCTTCGCAGCCAGAAGGGGAGGAGCCCCTGCCACCTTTGCCGGGAGCAGAGCAGCAGGAGCTGCCTCTGCTTCCACCACCACCCGAGAGAGAGGAGCAGGAGCTGCCTCTCCCTTCACGACAGTATGGACTGGAACAGGAGGCTGGCGGTCCGCAGCCGCCCTTGCATAGGCTGTTGAGCAAAGCAAGGGGAAAACCGCGGGGTCGCAGCAGCTGAGAAGAGGGCCAACCCTAGCACCACCGCTGGTCCTGGCTCCCCTCCTGCAATCGCCTCCCGAGGGTCCGCTGCCGCCGTCGCCTCCTGAGGGACCGCTGCCACCCTGTCGTGCATCGCGTGGGGGTGCCAGTTCGCCATCGCCACATATGAGGCCACATATTTCCAGTGTCCAGGTTGAATCTTTCGACCCCGACATTTCCCACGGGGTGATACGGCGTGGTGTGAGACTTATTATTATTTATTTCTTAGGTCAACGGCCTTAACCAGGGTGGCTTACAATTGTAATTTATACAATTACCCATTTATACAGTTGGTTTTTTACTGGAGCAATCTAGGTAAAGTACCTTGCTCAAGGGTACAGCAGCAGTGTCCCCCACCTGGGATTGAACCCACGACCCGCCGGTCAAGAGTCCAGAGCTCTAACCACTACTCCACAGCTGCCCCTTATAGACCCCTGGAACCTTCAAAAGCTCAGCGATTAGGTTACTTTCGAAATTGGCACCCTGATCTGAATGTATGCATTGTGGAAAACCACACACAAAAAAGTTCCAAAGTTGTTGAGCTACAGCTTTGGCTGACTGGTTAGGACATGGAAATGCATGTGCCAATTTAGTGAAATGGTCAGTGAAAACCAGTACATCAATGGATTTGTTCGAAGAATCTTCTGCAATCCAGAAGGAAATACACACCAGTTCTAGGGGTTCTAAAGTGACGATGCTCTCCAATGGAGCGCTAGCTTCAGGCTCTGGGAACTTGCTGAAAACACACCTTTGTAGCAGCATACATACTCTTTTACAGCCTTCTCTAGACCATGCCAGAAGAATCTCTGTGTTACAAGATACAAGGTTCTCTGCTACCCTTGATGACCAGCTTTGTCATGGACTCCTTTCAGCACTGTTTCTGTCAAAGATGTTGGTACCACATATTGAAAGTTCTTCTTCTAAGACAATATGTTCTTAGAAACACAATACAGTACACCCATCTTGAAAACAAACTTCTCCCACTGTCTCAATAAGCGCAAGACCTTAACAGGTTAATGGGAGCGCTCACTCATAGATGGCCTGCGCTTTCTCTCAGCAAAGTACATGACTCTGTTTAAGACAACATCCTGATGTTGTTTATCTTGCAACTCTTGATGGGAAAAGACAGGAAGTTTATTCTGCTCTGAAGGCAATAGACTGAGGAAGCTGAACTAATATCAGGGCTCTTGACTGTATACTGACATCCCAATTTCTATGCAAGTCTAGGATTGCAGTTACTTCCTGCTTTGTGAAAGAACCACATGATGTATCAGTGACAGAAATGTAGTTCATGTCTATTTCACTGCCCTTAAGATTGTTATCTGTGGGTGGACAACACTTCATTGCGTCAACATCAATTGGATTGTTGGACCACCGAAACATGTCTTGCACATTTTCTGCATTCAAAGCCATAGCCTCATCCAGCAGGGTGCCGTACAGCACATGCGTAAGGCGGTGAAGGATGCTGGGTTTCACAAATGGTTCCTGACTGAGGGTGTCAGCAACTATGTTTTTCGAACCAGGAATGAACTTAATGCTACTCATATGGTGCTAATTTAGCAACCCACCGCTGTTCGCAAGCGTCAAGTTTTGGCTTGGTCAATATGTATGTTAAGGGGTTGATGTCAGTCCACAACGTGAATGAATGACCCCTCAACCAATTGCTAAATTTATCACATACTGCCCATTTAATAGCTAAGAACTCTAAATTGGTGAGCAGGGTACTTAGATTGCACATAGTTTAGAGACTTGCTGGCAAAAGCAATCGGACGTGCAATATCCCCACCTTCAGGCACTTGCGAGAGCACAGCCCCAAGTCCATTACTAGAAGCATCAACACAGAGCATCTTCGAACATCCTTCAATAAACTGTTGGTAATTGATCACCAATCTGAGGAAAGACGTAATCTTACTTTGGGATGGCACTCTACTGCCTACCTCCATAAGGTCATCTTCTGTGATGTCTACAATTGCTTTCACCTTAACAGGGTCTGTGGCTGCACCCTTTTCACTAACAATGTGTCCTAATGGCATTTCTTCGGTGCCAGTTTTAAATTGTGTGCCATGAGACGATTAAAGACCATTTCTAAGCGCTGTAAACCGAGTTCTTCATTAGGCGCAACTACCAACACATCA
Organism: Acipenser oxyrinchus oxyrinchus; assembly: GCA_030684275.1. Taxonomy (NCBI): domain Eukaryota; kingdom Metazoa; phylum Chordata; class Actinopteri; order Acipenseriformes; family Acipenseridae; genus Acipenser; species Acipenser oxyrinchus. Next base: position 37,902,172 of record CM060247.1, on the reverse strand, counting down.
TCCAAATAGCAAAGGAGACTCTGAAAGTTCTGATCCCCGAAGATGTTCATCATCATTCTCATAAATGTAGCAAGGCTGTTACAAAGACCTTGCGGCAACCTGTTATAGTCATACAACCCTAGTGGATAGGTAAACACAGTGTACTTTCTGTCGTCTTCATGTACTTCAACATTGTAATATCCAGATGTTAAGTCAACAGTGCTAAAGAACACATTGCCACCTAAGGCTGCCAGAGCATCTGCCTGATGAGGTTGGGGATGCGCGTCTTTAACTGTTCGTGCATTATGCCAACGGAAGTCTGTGCACAACCGTAGGTCTCCATTCTTTTTTCAAACTAAAACAAACTCACTACTGGATTTCCTAATTATTTCTTGCTCCTCCATCTCATCTAAAGCTTCCCTTAACTTCTCATAATGTGCAGGGGAGAGTCTACGGTAAGGTAACCTAAATGGCTTCTCATCGGTTAATTGAATATGGTGGACAAATCCAACAGCCTTGCCACAATCCAATCTCTGTCTGGAAAATATGTTCTCATATTTAGCTATCAAGTGAATTAACTTACTCCTCCAGTAAGGTGACAGCTGACAGGAATCAATGTCATGATCACCCAATCCAAGGTCTGGTAAAATCTTAGCGGGTACTCTGTAAGGTCTGTTACAGTCACTTTCAATTGTTAGGCTCTTCTCTGTATTACTATTATAAGTCAAGTCATGGGAGGCCTCTATAGCTCTATGTACTTGATGCTGATAAGCAACTGCAGAGGCATCAACCACAGGTAAGTATTCTGTGTCAAAATCTTTCTAAAGCAATGCAGGTATACACATCAGCCAGCTTAGCATTGCGCCGCAAAGTCACTGGTTTGCGAGATGGATTAATCACTTTAACAGGAACTAAACCATCCCCCCATAGTGGTGTGATTGTTCTACCTACTAGGATGTTTCTTGGCCTTGAGTATGCCACAGTGGGCTCCACAACAACAGTACTACCAGCTGAAAGGCAATGTGTGTTTGGCAATCTGCCCCAGACTAAATGGTCATGCATTGGTTGAAGTGTAACTGCATGTTTAAGTTTCACAGTACCAACTTTCTCTGGGATCTCACTGCCTCTATATTTGAAAGCAGTCGAATTAGGTTGTCACTATCTTCCCTGTCAGCAGGTTCGGGGTCAGACATTTTTTCACAGAAATCCCCTGAAACCTTCAACTGTCAAATAAGGTGTTTAATAATATTACTACCTAATATCAAATCATCACCTTGACCATCAACTACTAGTCGGAGCCAGCACACAACAGCCATGGACTTCAATCTGAAGCTCACATACCCCAAATGGGCTTGTCTTCTTACCCCCACAGCCAACCAATACAACATCAATGGAAGAGAGAGAATTACTGTCTAAAATAGACGCGGCAAAAATGTGCATTATAAATATCATATGGGAGATAATGAAATTGAAGAAGGAATCTATGAAAAAGACCTATGATTTTATGTTGACTCAGAAATGTCTTCATCTAGACAATGTGGGGAAGCTATAAAAAAGGCCAACAAGATGCTCAGATATATTGTGAGAAGTGTTGAATTTAAATCAAGGGAAGTAATATTAAAACTTTACAATGCATTAGTAAGACCTCACCTACAATATCGTGTTCAGTTCTGGTCACCTCGTTAGAAAAAAGATATTGCTGCTCTAGAAAGAGTGCAAAGAAGAGCAACTAGAATTATCCCGGGTTTAAAAGGCATGTCGTATGCAGACAGGCTAAAAGAATTGAATCTATTCACTTGAACAAAGAAGACTTCGCGATGATCTGATTCAAGCATTCAAAATCCTAAAAGGTATAGACAATGTCGACCCTGGGGACTTTTTTGACCTGAAAAAAGAAACAAGGACCAGGGGTTACAAATGGAGATTAGATAAAGGGGCATTCAGAACAGAAAATAGGAGGCACTTTTTTACACAGAGAATTATGAGGGTCTGGAACCAACTCCCCAGTAATGTTGTTGAAGCTGACGCCCTGGGATCCTTCAAGAAGCTGCTTGATGAGATTCTGGGATCGTTTGTAAACTTTCTAATGTTCTTATGTTCTTATGTTCTTATGAGTACTCAAGGTACAAGCCATAAACCTGCTGTCAATCATTGCTTTCAATTCAACAGCATCCTGAATCACCACTGTAGTATAAAAGAGATTATCATTTGACAAAACATTTTGCGTGTTCTACAAAACAACCTTTGCATTATTCTCCAGTGTATCACAGTAATAAGAATAAACTGACTCTAAATCTAAGTCATCGATAATTGGGGACTGATCAGTTGGCCGTACACTTGTCCCCTTGTTGTGTGGGCCCTTTAGTTTCCCTGCTGCACAGCTGAGCTATTGCCAGGTGAAGCAATTGGCAAATTCACAGTTGCAGCTAAAGGACAGTTAACTTTAATGTGTCCTGTAGAATAACAATGGAAACATAGGCGATGTAAGTGAGTGGTGTGACCTGCATCTCCACAGACTTTGCATGGTGTCATGGGTTTATCTTAGCCTTTGTTATTAAACTGTCGCTGAGGACGGTGAACTGGAATTCCTACATACAATTGTGACTTGTGTTCTTGAACCCGTTGTAGTAGACCTATCACACGATCTAAAGAATGCTCTGACGAGCTCTGTGCAGACACTGGCAATTGAGTAACTGAATTCAATTCACAAGCCATCTCTACTTCTGACAATGAGCTAAATGTTTCACGTTTAGGAATAATCACTGTAGCTGTAACATGCTGAAGAGACTGAGCATTCAACAGCTTACGCTGCCTCTCTGATACTCTCTAACCTCTCCTGCACTTCCCTGGCTGTCCACTTGTGAAGAGGTTTACATTTAAAAGTTATTGCTAAGTCAGAGTCAGGACAATGCCATATGAACATGACAGTAACTTCAAAAGTGGGGTTGTCAAGCTTCCTGTCTTGGCGCTTCAAACATTCCTCAGCTACCTCAAGGGTTTTATTAAGTCTTATCCAGTAAAGCAATAGGGCTCTCACCATGTTTAGGCAAAGTAGCGTAGAAATCAGCAAGTGGCACGTTCGAATAAGTAGCATTGCTAAAATGTTGCTTCAAAATATAAAAAATAGGATCAGCGCCTTGCTACTTAGCCCAACCTTCACTACATCACGCGCCCTACCCATTAGTCTGCTCATTACTTCATCTGCCTGCTATTGCGCCTTGTACCCCTTTTTCGAATGTACGCATCACATCATTTCCTCCCACTCATGTATTGAAACCTTCTCTGAACCATCCCCTCTATAAAATGGTGGTTGCTTTAGGTCTGACTTAAGCACTACATTTAGCTTTTCCATTACATCATCACCACCCCTTTCTGTATCATTATGTCCCCGTGCACCAGTAACAGATGCATTTTTGCACAGCACTCCCCATTGAGTTTGAAGCCAAACAAGTAACAATATTATCCCCAATAAAAAAAAAAAATCTCCAGTGTCATGCAATAAAGGTGGACTCAATTTATCTGCAAATGGCGCAGACACTGGGGTGGAAGTAATGGGGCGTGCATTTAGACCAATACCCAGAAAAGGTGAGTGGCTGCACATCAGTGGCCCTCTACCTCTCCCACCACTGACCTGCGGTCTTGAATCATCCATTTTCAATTTCTTATCATTTTATATCAAGCAGTAAACAGGAAAAAAAAAATAACAATAAAGATTTTTCTAATAACAGTATTACCAACAGTTAAAATACTAATATTGCTAATAATTACAAATTAACAATACAAAACAATGGTAAATACAGTTCTCTGTGACTCTCAACCATAAGCTTGAGAAGATCCAACGTCGTGATGTAACAGCCACGATGGTCAGCTTCCAACCAACAGAAGTACGGTCACGGCACCAGTTGCAACAGGAGGAGGGGTGTTACTACACCAATCATACCAGACGGTGCTTGCACCCCGCAACTACTGTACAGAAACTCAAACTCTGCATTGTGTCTAGAAGAATAGCCCAGTCACGAAGTGCGTTGCTGTCTGACAGTTTTATTTCTGATGAGTAAACACAATATACAACAACAAAATCATCAGCGCCCACACACATCAGGTTACCATGCGTCTGCATATCAGGACCTGGTTACAATTGTTGTTGTTTTTTTACAAATAAAGAAACCAAATAAATTTTACATAATATAAAACATGTACCTGATGAGTAAACAAAAAATAGAACAACAAAATCATTAGCGCTCACACACATCAGGTTACCTGTAACAAAAATAAATAAATAAGGCATTTCGTTTAATTAAAAAAAAAAATAGTAACAGAAAACGACAAAACAGTACGATAGCGAATGTGAAATACACTGGAGGCCTGAATTAATAATAATAATAAAAAACATTTTCTTCGATAATTACTGCATTATCCGGAAAAAAAAAACTAACAAAAAACTTGATAACATCAGGTATTAGTACACGAAAAGTTTTTTTTTCTTTTTTTTTTCTTCATTGCTCCGAATGAAACCATGAGGTCGGTAGTAGTGCATAGCGGTTTTTTTTTTTTTTTTTTTTTAAATCCGTAAATCAAAACTACACATTTATATACACACTTAATACCTCTTAAATTATATTTTATTTAACATTCACATGTTTAATGAAAAAAACAGCACTTTCGATTATTAATAATATCAAAGAAACTCATTTTAAAAAATTGTGTGAGCCTTACCATGCGTCTGCATATCAGGACGGATGAGTTTAGGGATTTCTAAGCTTTTTCACTGACTCCAGGACGGATCCAATTCTGCGGGGATCTCTAATTTATTAATCTAGTAGATGTTTAAACTACAGCTCCATTACAATACTTTACCATTTATATTTAGTAAGTATTTACCAAGTATTTTCTTTTGACAATTTGAAAGAAACACTGTCCATCAAAATGTGTTTTTTTTGGTTTTGTTTTTTTGACATCACAGTTTTCTGAAATAGTACGGTCTAAGCACCAATACATGCAGGCAGTGCCTACAAAGATATCACGAAATGTTCCTGTCAGGACAACTCAGGAAGTCAGCACCTCCCGTCACTTTTTTTTTAAGTAACAAAAACGCTTATTCACTGCCAAACATGAACTACTTTAGATGTGTAATGACTGCAGTATAGGATACTGACCTTAGGTTTAGGGTTTCGGTGTTGGGAGAGGAGTATTCATTGTTTTATTAACAATAATATGATAACCAATCAGAGTGCAGTGTCCTGACAAAAACATTTGGTGGTACGTTGGTAAGAACAGCTGCAGGCAGTGCCTACAAAGGTAAGCGTCGGCCAACCAGCATATAACACAAGGTAAGTTTATAATCACTTAATAGGCCAACCAGTGTCTAACACAGTGCGTATTTATTGAATTTTGATGATGTCAAGTTGAAGGGTATTTTTCTCTGTTACACCTGCAGTAAAGAGTTTACTCTTGTCCATCGCATGTTTTCACATACAAAGCAGAAGAGAATATTTTCCAGCTGTAACTGTCTAAAAAACAGTTGTATTTCCTTTATTTTAAATGCACTTACTGTATATTTTATATAATATAATTAAAACTTTCTCAGGCAAGTGTATAAGACTGACTTTCAAAATACGCCTACTACATTCATCCTACAGTACATCAATTCCCTCCTCTGTATGTCATGAGTATTAGTCAAAACTACCACTATCCACTGGTTTGGCATCATAAGTACAGCGATGCAAGCTGGAATGCACCTCCTGTTTAACAAGTATTGCTATGTAATACTGCCCTGATATGTAGAAAAGCAGGACATATTACCAAGATCTATGTTGCATCAGTATACATGTTGCACATCCTTTTCTAGGTCCTTACAAATAACTAGAAAGACAGCTTTTTGAATGGAAACAGAATGGCATACTGTACAGCAAATATGTTTGAGCGAAAAGAACAGTGTTATAAACTCCTTGTTGAGTGAGTCTATAAGGCTGAGGCAAAGGTACTGACAAAGTAACTGGGCTAGTCAGTGGGGTAACAGTATTTAGGAGGCTGTGTGATCCAGTGGTTAAAGATGCGGGCTTGTAATCAGGAGGTCTTGGTTCAAATCCCACCTCAGCCACTGACTCATTGTGTGACCCTGAGCAAGTCACTTAACCTCCTTGTGCTCCGTCTTTTGGGTGAGATGTAGTTGTAAGTGACCCTGCAGCTGATGCATAGTTCACACAACCTAGTCTCTGTAAGTCGCCTTGGATAAAGGGGTCTGCTAAATAAACAAATAATAATATATATTTTTAAGTAATATACATTGATAGTTATAGCAATATTTCCCTACAAAATACCTTAACATAACATTAAATGTACAGCTGCACATGCAGCTGTAGTAGTCTAATTTATAAACAGAACATGTGTGAAAGTCAAGTGTTTGGCGAACATGCTGTATATTCTGTATCGATCCAGTGCTGAGGTTGTTTTTGCATAGGTTAACAAAAAAGGTGGGCTTAAGTCTGAGAAGATAACTCAGATTAAAACAGACAGCTTTCCATCCTCCACTGTAAATTCTAGAATCGAACAGTATGGGATCCAAATGTATAACTTTGTGGTTATTTGAGTGTTGTCTTTTGTATAATCTACCAGAATGTAAGTTATGCTGTGTAAGTATTTATGCACAAAATGTAATTCTTGATCTTAACAGTGATTTACTCAGCATAAACTACCAAAGATTTGAAAAAACAATGCAGCCACATTCCTGCACTACACTCAGGGTCTTCGTTATCGGACAGTATCTGAAAGTTTATAACTGCTATATCTTTCAACAAATAATTTCTCAAGGCAATTATTGTGTTCACCATGTAGAGTGTGACAGGTAGCCAGACACAGACTTGGTCAGTGCATAAGGGTTAAACATATTTTTTTTCTCTTAGTGTAAACTACATAATAACCAAAGAAGCAGTTATGGTGCTAATAAACTGGTTAAAAATATATAATAGATAAATTGGTCCCAGCAATGTATTTTCCCAGTAAAATTTATATTCTAATATATTGGTTGGTATATCACCTGGGAAAAGTGAATCAAATAGTTCTACTGAAAAACTGAAACAAGTAGGGGAACCTAGAGTGAGTTAATTTTACTGATTATAAAGGATCTAAAAGCATCTGTGACTAATTTGCGTAATCCTTCAGTAAAAGTAGGAGTATGTTGAATAGGTAAAGAAAAGAGAAAGGTGAGATGTTTTTAAAATTGAGACATTTGTGAATAAAACCCATTAGTTAAGGTACATTATACAGATGATTAACTAAGCCCTCATTCTTTTACTTTTAATGACTTAATTAGTTCTAAACATTTATAATACATACACCAGGCAAAAAGGATTAGCACAGTAAAAATGAATGAAGGCGTTCATTATAAGGTGACATAACTATTAGATACTTGATTGTCATGCAGTAATTTCAATATTGGAAAAGACAGATATAACAAGCTTGGCATTCTCTTAATTCTTAACCAACAACTTGCAGGTTTAATGCACTACATCCGTAAGAAACAGACCCATATTTTTGGTTGTGTAACACATGAGCTTTAGCATTGTTGAAGGCCAAGCTCCTATTAGGTTTGATATAACCTTGATGGCACCACATAAAACAACATCAACCAAGGGGAACTGTGGTTGCTAGAAGCAATTAGAGGATGGATGCTTTTCCCCTTGGGAAAGAGATAATCCAAAATAGACAGTGGACATCAACAAATCATAGATGCAATCACATTCAAGTAGCACTATATGTTGGGAGAAGCACAGCCATTAACAATAGTATCAGTATTTTAATAATTTGGTTGGAAAACATATTAGCCATACATTAAAAATAAGGGTAAAGAAAATGATTCTTTCAATAGCTTGTACCTGTGATTTGTGTGATGCAGAGTTGTCTTAAGGGTTTTTCAATTTTGTCTGGTAAATGATCTATAGAATTAAGGCCAGGAAACTGAGGAACCAAGTAATCACTTCCAGCACTCTGTGAAACATGCTCCCTATACTGTACAGTATATAGATAATGCACATATGTGAAGAGTGCTTGGGGTCATTATCTTGCTGGAAAGTTAATCCTGTCCCAATTAGTTTCAGCCTAGAAGAAACTGCAACGTACTGTGAAATGAAATTACACTGATCCTTTGGGAATCCTTCTTTTTTTTGATCAAGCCAAACACAAAATGCACCGAAAAAGTTTAAAATCTTTACAGTGACTGTCATCCGCTACCATGACTTAATCTGTTTCAGTTTTGACTAGAGATTATTTAAATGTACATATCAATTCTGCCTTAAAGACAAAACTGAAGGAGTTTCCTTAACCGAAAATACCAGTTATATCCTATTTTGTTTTAAATCACATGTTCTGTTTTTGTTCCTTTATATGGCTTCTTCATTACCTGAACTTAAAAGCTTTTGACTGAACCGATTGCCAGCGAATGCTAATGAGAAAAGCAGCTTACAAAAAAAAGGGGGATTATCTCAAAAGGTTGACACGTTTCAGTATTTGTTTTTATATCTAGAATCCCTTTATCCCGTCCTCCATCCACCTATGATATCCTGTTTAACATCACAGCACAAACAAACAGTTTACACTGAGATTAATAATCTTCTCACAGCTAAGCCTTTAAGATAACCTTGTTGTATTTTGTTGTCCTGCTTGCATTTGTAAGTCTTTGTGGCCAACACTGACCCTTTCCTGGTTACACTAGTGATAACTAAAGTCCCACCTCAGGATGTGGATTGACATGCTTTGACCCAGGTCGAGCGAGACAAAATTCATAACGGCCGTTCGTAAGCCAACAAAATAAGAAAGAGCCAGGCCTGCGTGAAGGTTTCACTTCTGCAATAAACATTTATGTTTATTCTGTTTAGCCATATTTTTGTTGCTCTTACCAAAATTTTGGCCCAACTATTCAATCCAGAGAAGATTGGATGGTAGCTCCATAACAAGCTGCTTCTGAGGCATTGATACGCGCGTTGTGTATTTTCTTCTGTCACCCAGGTCGACCCTGTGAGTGTGAAAGGGGCTTAAGACTAAACATATTTTCTTATCTCTATGAGAAAAGATGAACAAAGACATTACTGCCTGAATACACAAGCAGCAATGTGACTTACAGCTGAGAAAAGATGAACCAAAATGTTACTGCCTGATCTCGAGTCATCCATGACATAGGCAGCCATTTTCAAAGAAGCGTCATTAGCTTCCTGAGGAAATTCAATTAATTATTTTGATCCCAGCTGGGATAAAATAGTATTCTATTATTGTATTTATTGTTGGACATGTTGAAAACCTCCAGCTTAACCATGTCTGAAAGACTATTTTTTCTCCAAAGCGGAAGAATATACAATAAAATTGTTCATTTTTTAAGAAAAATATAAAAAAAGTTTGTTTTTCTATTTATTATTGTATCCATTTTATAAGCAGGATAACACACTCCAGGGCTTGTGGGTTGTATGTTAATGCAACACAACCCACGCCTTGTAGTGTGTTATTCCTTACATCATGCACAGATTTTGCATGAACTTTGCCTTACAGCATGGAAGAAAGCAACCGTATAAAAGCCATATAAAGTTAAACCTTTGAGAATTGACATGGTTGTTATTAGGGCTATTGTTACTAAGTTGTTGGGTAATAATTAAATAGAATAACAAAAACAAAAAGTCCTTCCTTAACGCTTGTCTACACAATTACTGAGTAGAATTCTTCTAACAGTGTGATTTAATATAGAACCTGTTGTGATCAAACGAACTAAAACCCCATACATATTTTATCTGCAATTTGTTTTAACTTTTTTATCTTTTTCGTTTTGATTTCATTGACTGATTATCACTTTGCTCGTTTAGATAAACATGTTTAATCTCTGCAGTGAATTGTGGGATTGTAATTGTAGACAAGATATAATCTCTGATTAAACTCGACAACAAAATACATCCTCTAGTACACACAATAGCAGATAATTCAGTCTGCATAATTAGCACTTGGGTAGGACTATGAAATGTTTTGGGTCAGTTTATATCCTTGACATGGCAGTATGACAGAAAAATGTCGAAAGGAACATATAGTCGGCACCGCTTTATCGGGACGCCTCGGGAGGAGGACAAATATCCCGAATAAGGGGCTGTCCCAATTAAACAAGAGGCATTTGAGATGACTTCAGTAACACTTTTTTATTTCTACATGAAATGAAAAATAATTAAATCACATCTTGTCACAAGGCGAGGCACCTGCGATGTTGACACACCAACTTTATTTGCAACAGCAGCCTGAGAAAACACAGGAGACTCCTCCTTCTTCAAGGGTTCAACGTGGTTTACGCAAGTTACAGCGTAATCACATACAAACTGCACTGCACTGTGCTATGTGACATGTCTTACTCTGAAAAGCGATCTCCATTCATCATTTGAAAATACTGTATCCCAATTAAACAAAGTGAGGTCCCAATGAAATGACATAAATAGCATTGGGAAGAACCGTCTCCCAGAGTTCTGTCCCATTTAAGCAGAAATCCTGATTATCAGTATCCCGATTAGGCGGCGTCAACTGTATTCTTCCGTGGCTTGTAAATCTATGTAATTGACTGTGTTCTTCCAAGCATCCTCCCATTTGGCACTGAGGTCAATTATCCAGTGGTAGAGCTTTTCCCATTACAGAGCATATTATTGCTTAATAAGAATCTCAATGAGTAAGTCAACTTATGCGCTAAAACTCATGCGTATAAAAAAAAAGCTCAATAACTGTGATGGAAATTTGGTTAATTCATGCAAAAGTTCTATAGAGGTGGATAAAAATGTATCCTTCTGACAGAAAGACAATGATTCTTGTTGGTAAATCTCCCTCCCGACCTGTGAGGAAGCTAAGTTACGGGAACAGAATACCCTGGACTACTTGGCCTGGGTACTCTGAGGTGAAGCATCGGTACATTAACTCATCGACCCGGAAGGGAAATGATGTGGCAGCTGCGGATTGGAGGAGCGGCTGCAATCGTTTACCAAGGGTTCATGAGTGACGGTATAAGTAGGGGTCAAAGCGACATAATCTGTTCCTTCGTTTTGGTAAATGAAAAAGAACTCAGAAGGACCTGTGTTTTGTGTATTCGTATCGTGAGTGTTTGTTTGTTTTGTCTAATTGTTACTTGTTATTATTAGACAGCTAACACATTCCGGAGCTGTATGTACAGCATGTATGTTCCACCGCCCATCCCAGGTCACAGTCCATTTGCAGACATTCCACAATCTTGTGGCCTGATTCGTGGCACCTAAAACATAAAAGGGGAGATGGAAACATATGCGAAGGCAGGATGGATCTGTCCCTTCCCCTCAGCCAGGGGCCATCCTGACAGGGAAGCTTGGGCTGCACCGCAATCATCCTAGTGACCGTGCTTTCGGGGCTTGCAGCTGCCATAAGTGACAGCTTTTCGGCCAACTGTGAGAATAAACCCGCCCATTGCGCCTGACGCTGGGCCTCCTGCGTATCTCTGCGGCGCTCCTGCTGCTGCAAAAACTAAAAACTGTGAAGGATCCAGGATTCCCTTTGACCCTGGGTTCAAATCCTTCTTCTTACACCAAAAGTGAGAGGGAGGAGCGTGATGGAAGAAATAACAAGAGTTTTAGTAAAGCACACAGTGAATTCGGTTCAGACAGGTGGTCGTGTCACACACACTATTTACAAAATATTTACAAAAACAACAATCTTCTTTGTTTTCAATGACTTTTATGCCGTTCTCGAGAGGTAATGTGGTTGCTCCGATCCCGTGGTTGTTCACTCGCCGTCTCTTTGTTTCCTCGGTCTCCAGTAACCCTGTGCTCGGCTTTGTGGTTTTAGAAACACCCGTGAGACACACGACCAGACTCCACCTCTGGGCCAGGGATCTCTCACTATTCCACACATCCCTTTATGTACCCAAGGCTATCAATCCATCACAGCCAACTGCTACTTGGTTATGCTTGTGACCTAACCCGGTTTTGATATTGGCGCTATTTGAAGCACCTGTGTTTCCGCCCTTCCCAAGATGGCTGCCTCAACTGGACCCTATGCTTAAGGCATGTTCCATCTTGGTGAGGTTGTGCGAGCACCTCCCTTTAGTGCCTCCACCTGTCAGGAGGCCAGATTTCACTCCTTTTACCATCCTTCACCCTGCCACAAGCTTGTTGATGGAAACATACCTAGTAAGTATCCTGGATTTAGTAGGGTTTCATATTTACACAACACTGGTTGTATACTCAGCTCATAAAAGTACCTCTCCAGGATGGAGGGTCCTAACGTTGCAATTCTTTGTCTCATTCAAGTCCAAGTATAGGCATTGATGTTCCTGGGCTTTGACTGCTCCAAAATTCCTTGCATGTTTTTTTTTCATGAATTGATTGTTAAATGGAAGTAACAGATGTTTTGGGATGATTTCCGTCACATCATTTATCAACACGCACATTTGTCAACAAACATATTGATTTACCGATAGTCCGAAGATTGGCTAGGAGTTAGAGAACTGTAAATCAAACTACAAATCAAGAGGTGCAGGTCCTTATTGAAACGACTGCAACCAGGTGCCCACATGTTTAATTTTTGATAAACTGTTGAATGCAGAAGTTAAATAGTGATGAATGTGTATTTTTGTGTTACTAATGCATTGATGTTTCATAAACAATACAATAACTGCTGGTTCCACTTCCACAGTCTCCTATTATTATTATTAGTTTATTTAGCAGACGCCTTTATCCAAGGCGACTTACAGAGACTATGGTGTGTGAACTATGCATCAGCTACAGAGTCACTTACAACTACGTCTCACCCGAAAGACGGAGCACAAGGAGGTTAAGTGACTTGCTCAGGGTCACACAATGAGTCAGTGGCTGAGGTGGGATTTGAACCAGGGACCTCCTGGTTACAAGCCCTTTAACCACTGGACCACACAGCCTCCTATTATCTGTAAAATTATGATTATGTGTATTACTGTCAATATATGTTAAGGTATTATTATTATTATTATTATTATTATTATTATTATTATTATTATTATTATTATTAGAACTGTGCATTATGTTTTTCATTGATAAATGTATCCAAAATATTGTTTCAATTAATTTGAGAAAAAAATGAGCAGAGCCAAGTTTTTATATAGTCCTATATATTATACTTTTCAGGAAGAGAATCAACACAGCAAGACAGTAGGAGGGGAAGCTGATGTCTGATGGTTACAAAATGGCAGTAGAAATGTGCTCCATGAAAAAAAAAAACTCAATAGGTAAGTGCTGAATTCTTACTAGAAAGACTACTGTACAGCCAAACCGAGCCGCTTCGCCTTCACCTCATCAGTGTAAAAGAAATTTAAAAATAAGCATATGCCAAAAGATTGATATATAGATCCCCACGGCGCAAATTCCGTTAAGGATATGGGTTTGAAATAGTGGCCCACAGGAGCTTGCTTAGGTGTGATTTTCAGAAATGACCACTTACAGTAGCTGTAGATCAATGGAAAACTTGTTTAATTGTAATATCCACCATTTAACACTGAGATACATTTCAAACAATAGAAAGTGATTTATTTACTTCTCTATTTACAGCACTGAGAAAACATATTTTAAAAGTAGGTCCACTACCCGGAGCAATACGGGTGTAAAAATAATGTTTAAATCAGCAGGTTATTGAACATTTTAAATGAGTTGCGACAAAGACCATAATTCACAAAAAGCAATCTGTGGCTTTTCCATCTTGATTTGTTGCTAAAATGGTTCAGCAGCAACAGCTACAGTAGACCTACTCACTTCAGCTGTTCCTATTAAAATGAAACAGGGCACCAACAAACAGACTTGCACACACGTGAAGTGCTTTGCAGCGTACTTCGACTCTTCAGATCGGCATGACAGCCGCATTCACATTTCAACATCACAGAAGTTTGCTGTGGCAGCTGTGCTGATTCCCTTAGATCAGCATGCCAGCAGTTTCCTCAATATAGCATTAAGACACTTCCATCTGCAATAAAGTAGGCAGCCCTCATACTTTAATTAACTATGCCTACACTGTACATAGCAGTTCTGCTGAGCAAATTATTGGATTAGATTCAATCTTGTTTTAAATAAGTCCTTTGAAAGTATTTATAATAACTGTCAAAATGACCAAGGTAAAAAAAATGTATTTTGGTCTTTGGCCCACGTAGTGAATTAGGTATACAATTTATTTTAATATAAATGAGTCGCTAGTGCCCACTCAGGGACGTAAAAATGTGAGAAATTATATACCTTATTTAAGTTAATTATCATTTAGAACTCAGATTTATTTGACAATAATCGACATTCACACAAAGTGTCAGATATAAAACAGTATCTTATTTAAGAATAAAAAAGGTGCACAACTAATCTAATATTACAGAAAGGAAAGGCGATTGGTTAGAGATATGTGTGAATAGTATACAGTTCATTGATTTCTTAGTTGATAACAACGACCACAACATTACTAGCATACATGGTTAATATACTAATATTAATTATGGCTGATCACACAAAGTGTCTACTTTGCATCAGTATTTTCAATACTCATTTCTCGTTGTAATCGATCATGTTTCATATCAAATGCACGATAATTAATTCAACTTCCCATTCAGAACGGAATCCAACATTCCATTAACTAATTTATCAAATTAGTTTTACCATGTTAATTTAGTTTAGACATGATCTACCAAACTAAACAATATGTTATCACTCAATTGATTCTATATTCAAATTAATTCAGAAAAGGGGCAATGATCACATTCTCTGCATTTATGAGGTAACTCCTTTGAGTTATTCATTTCAACAAACAAAATACATTTCTTACACACTCTAAAACAGGAAGTTATATTCTATTCCTAGGGAAGTTTATATTCTATTTCTAGAACAATTTATCCACTAACTTGATAGTATTAGCTACAGTTAATTTCTTGAGTCATAAATTGTTTAATATTGTATATGTTTCAACAAAGAAATCAATCTTCTTTGTTGATGAACACTGCAGCTTCTCTCTCTGGCTCTGAAGTTGCAACGAAAGAAGACGGTACTTTGCTTGAAGTACGCATTGTATTGTGTCGGCTCGCAATAAACAAATAGTTCTTTTCAAATGGAGATCAGCTTGTTGATTTCCAGTAGTCTCACAGCCTTATCTTCAACTTGTCGGGAGTTTTCCAACTGTAAACAGTAGCGTTGATCAGACGTAAACTCAGTTCAGAGAATGCGTTGCAATTGAAAAGTTATGTAGTTTGTAAAAGTGTTGTCGTTGCAATTCTTCTGTCCGTTCTAGTACATGACCTTAGGTCCAGATGCTGGCTATGCTTCAGTTCGTTTCGTGCCGCGACATGGAAACAAAGACCCGCTTTCAGATCAATGCAGCGTCCTATTTACTGGTTCAGTCTCTCATAGAGCAAAGAGCAGGTCTCTCTTCAAAGCTGATTTCAGCCTTCTCAGAACATGATTTTAGCCAGTCTTCAGACCATTGATTCTCCCATGGCTCCAGCACACTTTCCCATTGATTTCTCCAAGCTTAAGAAACTTTCTTCAGTGCAGTTCAGCTTCCATTTCAGACCTCAGAACCACTTTTTTTGCCTGTCCCAGTCTTTTTTAATTAAGCGCCAACCCATTGTGATTGGATCGTTGAATTCATGGTTGGTGTTTAACGCCACGCAATGTGCCTAAACACTGGTTAGCTCGTCTCAGAGCCACTCCTTGGCAGGGCCCACAGCTCATGATTTGCAGTTCAACCAAACTCCCTTTGTCTTGTCGAAATGTGATTGACGGCTCACCCCCCTTTCTTGTGTCTGTGTTCCGTCAAAGTCTGCCAGAATGGCCTGTGCAGAGGCTTCAGATTGTGATAACGCAAAGGAATTTTTACGACTCAGCTTCAAAGCTGCATCTAATCTCCCTTTGAACAAGAGAAAGGGGGAAGAGAAAAAAACATTAACACAAGAACTACCAGGCTTACATACATACCTAGAACTACCACAGCGGTCTTTTTTACGTTATATTAAAATGCGTATAAAACTACTGCAGCACGCTACAAAACTGTTCTGTATTAAATGTAGTCAAAACAGCATGTTTATTTTAACATACCAAACATACTGCTTACCTTTAATTCTGATTTCCTCACTTGTATTTTCCCATAATTTCTTTGTAAATCAGATGTTCCCCCATCTTGCATGTGATATTTGGAGTGTAAAAACTTTGTGGAGCAATAGAGAATAGTGCCCGAGATTTGTTTGTTTGACTGTTTTATACAAGTGTTTTCTGTTTACCCTTTTATTTTGTGCCTGAGTTTGACTCTGTTAGCTATTCAACGATAATTTCCGTCTCCAGTCTTGCAATAGCTGGTTTGCTTCACTGTTATTCAGTAACTTTTTTTTTTTTTTCATTATAATCACGCCTAAGACTTGGTGTGCAGTCCTGTGTTGTATTGGTCTATTCATTTTATCTAGAAAATAAGTATTTTTACAGCTGTAGATAAATAAATCACGTTTGAAAATGTCTCCTGTAGCTATTCAAAACAAGCGCAAAGCTCTTAAGTTAGGAGGCTGTGTGGTCCAGTGGTTAAAGAAAAGGGCTTGTAACCAGGAGGTCCCCGGTTCAAATCCCACCTCAGCCACTGACTCATTGTGTGACCCTGAGCAAGTCACTTAACCTCCTTGTGCTCCGTTTTTTGGGTGAGATGTAGTTGTAAGTGACTCTGCAGCTGATGCATAGTTCACACACCCTAGTCTCTGTAAGTCGCCTTGGATAAAGGCGTCTGCTAAATAAACAAATAATAATAATAAGTTCAGCAGCACTAAGCCAAACCCACTGTTTTTACTATGACAGTCAAAATGACAGCTGCGGTAGTTCTAGGTATAACATATTATATCTCCATAAGTTTCTGCAACCCTGGGTCTACTGATGGTTTGAGATGTTTAATATATACAGTACTGTGCAAAAGTTTTAGGCAGGTGTGAAAAAATGCTGTAAAGTAAGAATGCTTTCAAAAATAGACATGTTAATAGATTATATTTATCAATTAACTAAATGCAAAGTGAGTGAACAGAAGAAAAATCTAAATCAAATCCATATTTGGTGTGACAACCCTTTGCCTTCAAAACAGCATCAATTCTTCTAGGTACACTTGCACAAAGTCAGGGATTTTGTAGGCATATAGTCAGGTGTATGATTAAACAATTATACCAAACAGGTGCTAATGATCATCAATTCAAAAGGTAGCTTGAAACACAATCATTAACTGAAACAGAAACAGCTGTGTAGGAGGAATAAAACTGGGTGAGGAACAGCCAAACTCAGCTAACAAGGTGAGGTTGCTGAAGACAGTTTACTGTCAAAAGTCATACACCATGGCAAGACTGAGCACAGCAACAAGACACAAGGTAGTTATACTGCATCAGCAAGGTCTCTCCCAGGCAGAAATATCAAGGCAGACAGGGGTTTCCAGATGTGCTGTCCAAGCTCTTTTCAAGAAGCACAAAGAAACGGGCAATGTTGAGGACCGTAGACGCAGTGGTCAGCCAAGGAAACTTACTGCAGCAGATGAAAGACACATCATGCTTACTTCCCTTCGCAATTGGAAGATTTCCAGCAGTGCCATCAGCTCAGAATTGGCAGAAAACAGTGGGACCCTGGTACACCCATCTACTGTCCGGAGAAGTCTGGTCAGAAGTGGCCTTCATGGAAGCCATACCTCCGACGTGGAAACAAGGCCAAGTGACTCAACTATGCACGAAAACACAGGAACTGGGGTGCAGAAAAATGGCAGCAGGTGCTCTGGACTGATGAGTCAAAATTTGAAATATTTGGCTGTAGCAGAAGGCTGTTCGCCGAAGGGCTGGAGAGCGTACACGAATGAGTGTCTGCAGGCAACAGTGAAGCATGGTGGAGGTTCCTTGCAAGTTTGGGGCTGCATTTCTGCAAATGGAGTTGGGAATTTGGTCAGAATTAATGGTCTCCTCAATGCTGAGAAGTACAGGCAGATACTTATCCATCATGCAATACCATCAGGGAGGCATCTGATTGGCCCCAAATTTATTCTGCAGCATGACAACGACCCCAAACATACAGCGAAAGTCATTAAGAACTATCTTCAGCGTGAAGAAGAACAATGAGTCCTGGAAGTGATGGTATGGCCCCACAGAGCCCTGATCTCAACATCATCGAGTCTGTCTGGGATTACATGAAGAGAGAGAAGCAACTGAGGCTGCCTAAATCCACAGAAGAACTGTGGTTAGTTCTCCAAGATGTTTGGGCCAACCTACCTGCCGAGTTCCTTCAAAAACTGTGTGCAAGTGTACCTAGAAGAATTGATGCTTGATGCTGTTTTGAAGGCAAAGGGTGGTTACACCAAATATTGATTTGATTTAGATTTTTCTTCTGTTCACTCACTTTGCATTTAGTTAATTGATAAATATAATCTATTAACATGTCTATTTTTGAAAGCATTCTTACTTTACAGCATTTTTTCACACCTGCCTAAAACTTTTGCACAGTATTGTATATATTTAGGAAAAGTCAAAAAAGCACAGGTGCCTAGCTGCCAAATCAGTGGAGAAAAATGCATTTAAAAACCGTGATGCGCCAAAAAGACCGCTCCGGTAGTTCTAGTTAACTTGCAACTTTCAAAAACAAGTTTAAACTGTGTATATTGCTATCCAGCAAATAACCTGATTTGACTGCCTTGTATGCTACACCCGCAAGAATAGTAGGATTTGATTTATTTTGGTAGTGAAGTATTTACATAAACCTTAATTTAAAAAAAAATGTAATTCTTTATATGATGGCAAGGAGGATGTGGAACAAATTGGGGTGCTTTTGAATCATAAACAAATGTCTTGCCTTATTTAAGATGTAAACAAACTAACATGAATATTGAGTGGTGATTTGTATTCTACAAAACACCTCCAAGGAGAACCTTGTGAATTTTAGTTTTCATAAGCAAGTAAAGCCTCTTAATAAACCGTTTATCTTTAATTTTTTTATTTAGCCTTAAGCCATAACTCTGATGCCTCGGGCTCAGCTGGACATTTTCTTACTTTTGCTGTGAGGTTGGTTTTGACCTGATCGGCCCTCTGGCACTATATATTTAAAACTGCTACTTTCTGCCGTTAACTGCATATATCTAAAGGCATATATCTAAATGTATGTGTTGTTTTTACCACACTCAATGAAGAAGTCTCATCATTTTTTCCCCACAGACAGTCCATAATCAGTGGTGGTCTTCTGTCACTCAAGCATCTTAAAAATGTATACTCGTGTACCCCTTTGTAAGTGACTATAACTATGTTTTTTGTTATTATTGAAACTTTTCCAAAATAATTAGGTATGGTATATTTTTATTGTGATCAACACATTGTTTTCACTAACTACGTTTCTGAAAAATATAACATTCTATGTACCTGTAATTTGTATTTTTATTGTTAACATCCTGACAACTTTTTACTAGGGCTGTCAACCGATTACAATTTATGATCTGTTAATTTATGAGCATTAGTTGATTAACATCAACCAAGGCAGTCATGTTGACTGTTTTTGGAATTTAAATTTAAATTGCAGTGTGTGTGTTTAAGATACGGAGCTGTGCTTTCCTGTGCTTTTCTTAAATATCTGTACTAATTACCCTGACAAAGAAAGAATTGCATATCTGCAAAAATTAGCGAGATAAAATACTCTCTAACCTATTCTGACCAGGAGCGGTCAAACTGATTGATAGATATAAAACATACAAATGTTGTGGTATTATTTGTATTTATCAGTCAGGACTTGTTGCCATGTATAACAGTCTGCATTCCTCAAGTGAGTGGTCTTCTGACATTTCTATTGTTTCAATGAGCCTCCTGATAGCCCATCAATCAGCCTTGACAGCTCACGGGGCCAGGCTGTCTGTCTGCACTCTGGTTACTATAAGTCACTCGTTTTTCTAAGAAATCCATTGTTACCCCAATATACATTGAAAATGGATTGTGGAAGACGCAGGACAGCAAAGCAGTGTTTGGAGTTACTGCAAATTAGCCCCTGCATCTGATCCAGCTGTCTTTGTTACTGCGGATAGCTGTGCCAAATGCGCAAAGACAGTTGCGCTTTGTTATGTAGGCATATATAAACCCATTTATTGGGCTCCCGAGTGGCGCATCCAGTAAAAGCACTCCGCGTGGAGTGCAGGATGCGCCCTATAGTCTGGAGATCGTAGGTTGAAATCCAGGCTATGTCACAGCCGACCGTGGCCAGTATCCAAGAATGCTGTGGCTATTGACAAGTGATTGCTTAACATGCTGACCTAGTCAGAAATCAGATAAAGTAATTCCACATAATTACCTCTATTTGAGGAATTGGTGCCTTCATCATGCCCTCTGAATGCCAGTTCTTGCTTGCCAAGGTAAACAACAAAAGCAATGCAAGAACCTCACGATTTTTTCTTACTTGCTCGTTGTGATGCATTGTATCCCCACGTTCTGCTCATCCAGTTAAACATCAATCCAGGTTTTTTAAAAAAGTTCTGAGTGTAACAGTGACTCGCAAGTGACTTTGGGAATGCTCATGTTTTTGTGCTGACTTCATTAGACATCCTAGATTGCTGTAGCCAGTGCTGTTCCATATCGCCTTTTCTGTACTTAACAAAATACAGTTCCAGCATTATACCTTTTTAATTGACAGCTACCGGTAAGCCACGGATACCTTTCAAAATTGAATGTTGGAAGTGGCGAGTATATCCCTTCCCTTCCTATGTCTATTTTTTTCTGAGAAAGTTCTTGAAAACGGATTTGTAACCAAATCGACTACAATGTCTCCGTTGTCTTATGACATTTTTTTTAAATTTGTTAAAAAAGGAATTTGAAATATTACTTTGAAGTTCTCAATAGAATTATCAATAACGGTCTCTATAATAAGCAATATCATGCGAAATTCAGCTATTCTTAAACCCTTACCCTAGTATATTTATGTCATGCCTCTGCTCACTAATGATTGGACTGCCGCGGAGAAAATTCAGACTTCTATTGGTTGATTTTATTTTATATACAAAAATAAAATTCTTCAGGATTAAATTGTTAAAAGAAAAAAAATTATTTAAATTAATGAACAAATTGGTAATGTAGCATTGATTTTGGCATTTTCAAGCAGTCATTAGGCCTATTTCGTTATAACATAATAAGTGCTAATGTGATTTCCGAAATTACGTTGATTTACGAAATAATGCTAATATCTTAACGAGCAGTGCTTCTTGCGACTTTCTTTTGTTTCTGTGTTGTCATAATTTATCAAGAGTTAATTTGCACTTGGAAAAGTAGGGTTTTAATCAATGAAAAAGTATATAACTTATCTTGAAACAGTATTTAATTTTGTTGGTATTAAAAAAATAGAATAAACAAACTACAGTATGGGTTTGCTGGGAGTGTCAGCAGTTCCAGCAGCAGTAGCACGAAATGTAATTTTAGAGCTTGAGTGTGAGCCTGAGATTGAGAGACCCCGGCTGCAACGCCGACGATACAGATGGGTGTACAGGACCAGAGTTAATTTCTTAGATTTACCAGAGGACGATCTAAAAACTCGATTGCATCTGGATAGGACAGCTATTGTCGGCCTTTGTGGGAGGACCTTGAATTGCCCATGAAAAGGGCCCGTTTCGTACCCCCGCATATGAAGGTGTTGACACCATTGTCCTTCTATGTCTGGGTCATTTCAAAGGGCCACGGGTGACTTGATAAACAGGGTTAACGATTATATCAGTGTCCCACTGTGACAGGCTGGCTGCAGGGAGGAACTCAGACCAGAGATAGAAACACACAGCAGACAGAGACTTGGGGTTTTGGTGAAGCTGAGCGCGTGATCGCGCTCAGCATTTAATAAACAAAATAACAGAACACAAAAAACAGGACACGGCACTTGCGCCAAAATAAATAGACGAACAAAAACGGACTATCAATTAAACAAACGGTGGACGGACAGACACACAAACTCGGTGAGTAAATAAATAAACAAGTATCGTGCTGGTCCTCCAGCACGCGATAGCAATTGTTTAAATAGTACTCTCCTTCTCTCTCTCCCGTTCTCCACTCAACGAACACACCACCCCGAGTGAGTGAAAACATGCTGTTTTTATGCAGTTGTACCGAGACTCGATTGCTAGTCAATCATTCAATTGGAATCTCGGTACAACTGCACGTGAATTAATTAAGTGCACTCCCGCGACCACACATTGCATTTTAACTAGCACGTGAAGTGATTTGTGCCCTCCGTGCCTAAATATAAATCTACATTTTTAAATCACAAGTGAAACACAGACCCGTTTATATCCCGTGTACCGATGACTATACACCAACATTTACACACAACACGTAACACAAAATACACACGGGGGCACTTTGCCACATATACCCCCTTGTGCAAAGCACACATGGCCTCAATGGCCACCTCCCCCTCAGTCCCAAAGTCCCGGAAGAGGGGAAGCAAGTTGTTTCTGGGGTGGCCATGGTGAAATGTCTGGCACCCCCAATTCTTCGTGGCTGGCAGCTCCCTCTTCCGGGCTTCAGCCACACTATCTCCTGCCGCGAAAGTGCAGCTGGGGAGCTGGTCTCCTGACCTCCCCCTTCTTCATGGCTGGCAGTTCCCCTCCGTGGGGCTCCGACCACACAATCTCCGCAGCGAAACTGCTGCGGGGAAGCTGGTCTCCTGACCTCCCCCTTCTTCATGGCCGGCAGTTCCCCTCCGTGGGGCCGCCACCCACTTCCGCAGCGAAACTGCTGCGAGGGGAGCTGGTCTCCTGACCTCCCCTCCTTCGTGGCTGCTAGCTCCCCTCCGTGGGGCTCTGGCCACCGTGTTTCCTGCCACGGAAATGCGGCTGGGGAGCTGGTCTCCTGACCTCCCCCTTTCTTCATGGCCGACAGCTCCCCTTCATGGGGTTCTGGCCATAGTGTAGCGACCCCAGGCGAAGCAGGACCCTCGACTACCCCAGGCTAAGCAGGATCCCTGGCGACCCCAGGCGACGGCAGCGACCCTCGGGAGGCGACGGCAGCAGCAGCGACCCTCGGGAGGCGACGGCAGCAGCAGCGGACCCTCGGGAGGCGAACTCGGGAGGGGAGCCCTGGCCATAGAGGCGGCAGCGGGAGCTCCACTTCTCCCTCGCACCCTGTACCCTGTGTGGAGCAAAGGCAGCCCCAGGCGATGCGGAGCGACAGGCAGCCCCAGGCGATGCGGAGCGGCTGGCAACCCCAGGCGATGCGAGCGGCTGGCAACCCCAGGCGATGCGGAGCGGCTGGCAACCCCAGGCGATGCGGAGCGGCTGGCAACCCCAGGCGAGCGCGGAGCGGCTGGCAACCCCAGGCGATGCGGAGCGGCTGGCAACCCCAGGCGATGCGGAGCGGCTGGCAACCCCAGGCGATGCGGAGCGGCTGGCAACCCCAGGCGAGCGCGGAGCGGCTGGCAACCCCAGGCGAGCGGAGCGGCTGGCAACCCCAGGCGATGCAAGGCAGGCATCCTGGGCAGCGAGGCAGGCATCCTTGGGCGAAGCGAGGCAGGCATCCTTGGGCGAAGCAAGGCAGGCATCCTTGGGCGAAGCGAGGCAGGCATCCTTGGGCGGCGAGGCAGGCATCCTTGGGCGGCGAGGCAGGCATCCTTGGGCGGCGAGGCAGGCATCCCTGGGCTAAGCGAGGCAGGCATCCTTGGGCGGCGAGGCAGGCATCCTTGGGCTAAGCGAGGCAGGCATCCTTGGGCTAGGCGAGGCAGGCATCCTTGGGCGGCGGGGCAGGCATCCTTGGGCAAGCGGGGCAGGCATCCTTGGGCTAAGCGGGGCAGGCATCCTTGGGCTAAGCGGGCAGGCATCCTTGGGCTAAGCGGGCAGGGAGTCAGGACTAGCTGGGGTGCAGGTGTTGGCCTCTTCTCGGCCTCTGCGGCCGGGCGGTTCTTCCCGTGCTTCCCTCAGCAGCCTATGCAAGGGCTGCCGAGGACCGCCAGCATCTAGTCCGGGTCCTTCTGGTGAAGGGAGAGGCAGCTCCTGCTCCTCTCCTCGTGACGGTGGGGAAATGATACCAGCAGGCATCCCTCCTCTGCTGGTGGGAAAGTGTTACCAGCAGGCATTCATCCTCTGCTGGTGGGGAAGTAATACCAGCAGGCATTCCTCCTCTGCTGGTGGGGAAGTGTTACCAGCAGGCATTCCTCCTCTGCTGGTGGGGAAGTGATACCAGCAGGCATTCATCCTCTGCTGGTGGGGAAGTGTTACCAGCAGGCATTCATCCTCTGCTGGTGGGTTGGCGGAGGCAGAGGCAGCTCCTGCTGCTCTGCTCCTGCCGATGGAGGTGGCGGAGGCAGAGGCAGCTCCTGCTGCTCTGCTCCTGCCGATGGAGGTGGCGGAGGCAGAGGCAGCTCCTGCTGCTCTGCCGATGGAAGTGGCGGAGGCAGAGGCAGCTCCTGCTGCTCTGCTCCTGCCGATGGAGGTGGCGGAGGCAGAGGCAGCTCCTGCTGCTCTGCTCCTGCCGATGGAGGTGGCGGAGGCAGAGGCAGCTCCTGCTGCTCTGCCGATGGAAGTGGCGGAGGCAGAGGCAGCTCCTGCTGCTCTGCTCCTGCCGGTGGAGGTGGCGGAGGCAGAGGCAGCTCCTGCTGCTCTGCCGATGGAAGTGGCGGAGGCAGAGGCAGCTCCTGCTGCTCTGCTCCTGCCAATGGAGGTGGCGGAGGCAGGACCAGCAGGAATTCACCCTCTGCTGGTGGAGGTGGGAGCTGCAAGCAGTCCTCCCATGGCAATGGAGGTGGACCCAGCAGGAATTCACCCTCTGCTGGTGGAGACTGGGGCTGTGGACGCTCTACCTTCCGTGTCTTGGGCCGTGGACGCACCGACTCCTCCCTCTTGGGCTGTGGACGCACCGACTCCTCCCTCTTGGGCTGTGGACGCACCGACTCCTCCCTCTTGGGCTGTGGACGCACCGACTCCTCCCTCTTGGGCTGTGGACGCACCGACTCCTCCCTCTTGGGCTGTGGACGCACCGACTCCTCCCATTCAGGCGTAGGGACGCTCGGGCTCCTCCCATTCAGGCGTAGGGACGTTCGGGCTCCTCCCACTCAGGCGTGGGACGTTCGGGCTCCTCCCACTCAGGCGTAGGACGCTCGGGCTCCTCCCGCTTGGGCTGTGGACACTCAGGCTCCTCCCACTTGGGCTGTGGACACTCAGCCTTCCTCTTCCCCTTTCCCCTTCTCTGCCTCCTCCTCACCTTCCTATCCTGGGCCAGTTCCTCCTCTCCCTCTTGGTAGGGCAGCGCACCACCGGGTGCCCGAACTCCCCACAGGCAAGGCACCAGCCTTGGTCCTCTAGACCACCGAGGAGGACCTCCAGATCCTGGCAGCCATCTCTCCAGTTCCAGCCTTCCATTTTTTTTTTTTTTTTTGTTGTTGTTGTTGGGTTTTTTTTTTTTTAAACCCCAAATTGCGGTTCCTGCTCTGGCCTGAGTCCTGGAGGCGCTGTAGCTCCCGGTTCTGACACCACGTGTGACAAAGACGACTGAGCGGTGACGTCACGGCAGAGCCAGGAAACACAGTACAGACAGAGACTTGGGGTTTTAGTGAAGCTGAGCGTGATCGCGCTCAGCATTAATAATCAAACAGAAAATAACAGAACACAAAAACAGGACACGGCACTTGCGCCAAAATAAATAGACGAACAAAAACGGACTATCAATTAAACAAACGGTGGACGGACAGACACACAAACTCGGTGAGTAAATAAATAAACAAGTATCGTGCTGGTCCTCCAGCACGCGATAGCAATTGTTTAAATAGTACTCTCCTTCTCTCTCTCCCGTTCTCCACTCAACGAACACACCACCCCGAGTGAGTGAAAACATGCTGTTTTTATGCAGTTGTACCGAGACTCGATTGCTAGTCAATCATTCAATTGGAATCTCGGTACAACTGCACGTGAATTAATTAAGTGCACTCCCGTGACCACACATTGCATTTTAACTAGCACGTGAAGTGATTTGTGCCCTCCGTGCCTAAATATAAATCTACATTTTTAAATCACAAGTGAAACACAGACCCGTTTATATCCCGTGTACCGATGACTATACACCAACATTTACACACAACACGTAACACAAAATACACACGGGGGGGGGGCACTTTGCCACACCCACTTAATCAGAAGCAGCTGCAAAATTTTAAAAGGGAGTTTTATGACGGCTGGATTTCCCAGAGTAATGGGAGCCATCGATTGCACACATGTTGCACTCAAATCACAGCAGCACCACACCTATACATATGTGAACAGGAAGGGGTTCCATTCAATAAATGTGCAGGTGATTCTGGAAGGTATGTGTAAATTTCCCTGGTTCCTGGGTTTAATCATTTCAGAGACCCAATACACCAGATGTCTTATTAGTAGGTCAATTCAATATTTTTAGTTATGAAAATATTTGAGCCTTTTCTATACTTGTGGTTATGAATGAGATTTATTCACTTGTTTTAACCATTTGTAACCTTACGGAACGTTTGTTGTATTGCTAAAATGATATACTGTTATCTGCACCCAGTGCAATGTTACTATCAAGAAATTATCAATGCAACTGTAGCCTACCTGAACTCTGGGTACGTACATTATATGATAAGTGACCTCTACTGTAGATTTTATTTGAACTATACAAATACAAATCTAACAGTGAATAATGAAATCTTGGTATAGAGAACGGCATTGTAACGGACTGAACACACCGTTACTAAATAATGGGAAGTATAAGACTTTGTTTATATCGTAGAATGCACCGCAATAAGGACTTCCTGTAAACCATTTTATTATTTTTCTTTTGTTTTCCTGCTGGCTTAACTGTAAACTAAATAGTAAAATGTGAAACACGAATGCACTTACCAATGTGGGGGGTTGGGATCATGGGTCCAGCGGGAGGAGGAGTTGATTAGATCCCTGAAAGAAAAGAAAAGAAAAAGTCAGTTTGAATCTGCATGGCAGGGTGCGCAGTGATGGTGGAGTTCATGAATGGAGGCCTACTTTCAATGAACTTGCAGCATCTTGGTTAAGAAAAATAAATAAATTACTACTGACTTTAATCCAGCTGAGTTATATGGTGGATTTGAACTTAAAAGAATAAAGAAAGATCTCACTGGGAAGTTAGCATAATTTATTTAACGAAGACTTGAAAGCTGAAAGTAAAACTTACCGATTTGGGTTGCCTGTCTCTCGCTATGTGTGTGCATGTATAGACAAAGAGGGCGCGCACGATTGAGGTGCGCTTTTTGAAACTGATAGAGGATGCACATAATGCAAGTCTAAGGGGAGGGAAGTATCTAAGGAAGAAAAATGGTTTTATAGTCCAAAGAAATGTAATGTTGATATATTGTCTAATTTAAAGTAAGATATAAATATTTTTATATTTAAGTATTTGTTATTTGGTATGTTCCAAGGGGAGGGGCTAAGTTTGGGTATAAATAGCCTGTATCAAGCCGCACAATCAGATGGGTTGGTTTTCTAAAACTGCTTGGTTGGGCTGAGGGGGAATCTGATTTTCAGACTATTGCCTCCTTTTGACAACTGTTTATTGATTTTTCTATTTATTTATTTAGTTTTTGTGGCCACATTTGTTCAAAGTTCCATTCTGCTCCTAAGTTCCTCACTCCTGTTTGGACAATAAAAGAAAGCCATCTTGGTGCAACAAAAACTCCACTGGTTATCGCTTCTTACTTTACAACATTACACACACCAGGCATACTAGATATTACAATAAAGTTTCCTTACACACTTCCTGTATATCCAATATACACTTCCGTCTTCACACGTTTGTATGCATATAAAATTATCTTATTCTAATACTGCAAATGCTTGGTGGCTCTTCTAATCGTGTTGAGTTTATTTATCGTGGAGGCGAGCAAAGAGAGAAAATTCACTGAAAAATTATAAACAAATTGTGACTTGGCTTAGGGAGTTCTATTGTAATTTTAAATGCTTAATATATATAATGAAGTATTACATAAATGGTATACATGTATAATTTCTAACAACTACAAACACAAATGGCACTTGAAACTTATTTATTTATAGCCTACAATCGTACATACTAAAATACATACAAAAATAGATGTCAACATAAGAAATAAAATTCCAACCAAGTCTACATAGATGGCTTACCCCCAGCCCATCCAAAAATAATAATTAAAAATGTCTGATTAAAAATACTATTCCCCACCCCCACCCCTCTACCTGCATTTGAGCCAGTGTGACGCAGAGGGACAGACACATCCTGTTGTCCCTGTACACTTCCAGTAGGTGTTAACAGCAAATTATCTTTCTTGATCTCGTTAGCATGCATTTTGATTAACGAGTTCCCCTTATGTAGTCGTTGAGAAAGGAAGTAATGTACGTGACTTGGGACAATTAAGCTTTTTACCGAGACTACAGAGATACTGTATTACTATACTATATGTAGCTGGGAAAACCCCTGGATGCTCGGGGGAGCTACACTTAGTCAGTGTGACAGAAACATAAAGACACGCTGACACAGTTTTTATCAAAACACAATGCCAGGCTTGGCAGTTTCATAGATCCTGATATGGCCTGGCAAGATTTTTAATGTTTTCCCTGCATACAAATTGTTTTCTGCCAAAAAACTAGTCACTGCAAAATCCATGCCCTTACTACTGACCTACCTGAACAGAATCAGGTGGCTATACCTAGGTTCTTCCTGTAAACAACCAAAATGAACAGGCAGGTGGCAAACACTGTGAGTCCCAGAGCCAGCTGGAATCCATACCACAACTGAGACAACTTATTCGGCCGCCACCAATGAATTTTTCTGCTGCTTAAATAGTCCCTAAGCCTAATATAGCTGTTGATGCTGAGAAATGGCTGTCATTAATATTACAAAAAAATCACTTCTAAATCAATTGATGTTTAAACCTGATCAAGACTATAAAAGTTTCAATAGAGATGTTAGCCAAAAATCTAAGTTAGCTGCATTTTCTAGATCCAAATGGGAATACTGAATGATGGCAGTGATATGGCTGGCTTAGTTATAGTTATAAAGGTTTATAATTGTATATAATCTGTACAGGGCTAGTTCGTTTTACAGATCAATTGTTTGTATTCCACACATACAGGCTAAATTTACCCCTGTGTTTGTCATCCTTGTTTAAAAGTGATATCTAAGTTTAAATGAAGCGACATAAATAAACACATGCTATATAAATCTGTACAAAACATAAAATATTACAAACTTAATTCAGCCCTTAGTACAATACATAAACCTCAATTTGCATATAATTACATTGGACCGAATACCATATGTTTATTCAATGGTGTTCTCTTATTTTGTTTTGGAAAGTGCATTGGATTTAGCATCTGTAAAAGCTAGGAAAGGTTTTCATACTAATATAAGGAAATGTATCAAAAGAACCCAACATGACAAAAGAGGATGATGTTTTGAGTCAAGCTCAGCCAAACCTTATTGTCAGTCCTCAAGAGAGCATTTGAAGTTTACCCCACTTCTGGTAACTTTGTCCAAGCAATGTTGCTGCTTTTGTGTATTAAAAGTATCCCTTGTTATTAGTCTAAGGCAAGGAGATCCCTGACCTCAAATAGGTGGAAGGAATTTAATATGGAAGTGCCCCATAAAGGGCCTAAGCACTATTTGTGTCAAAAATCATGTAGCTTAGTAACCATCTGAGCTATTGTAATCCAATATGCGGATTGTGAAGGGGTCAGGTAATACAAAAAGCTCAGAGAAATGTAATTATAGGGTAGCTTGATCAGAGTTCAAAAATGTCAAATCTAACATTAGAAGTGACTGTCTGATTTTTAAAAGTGGGCATAAGTCTGAGATCAAGGCTCCTTTGTTATTACTCTAGTGATACTGATGGCTTTGAATGTTCAGAATACTAGGTCTTGTTGTTTACAAACAACTACTATAGTTCTAATATTATTATATTTGTTTATTTAGCAGACGCCTTTATCCAAGGCGACTTGCAGATACTAGGGTGTGTGAAATATGCATGAGCTGCAGAGTCACTTACAACTATGTCTCACCCGAAAGACGGAGCACAAGGAGGTTAAGTGACTTGCTCAGGGTCACACAATGAGTCAGTGGCTGAGGTGGGATTTGAACCAGGGACCTCCTGATTACAAGCCCTTTTCTTTAACCACTGGACCACACTGCCTCCTTAGTATTAAACAACACAACAGAAGAGTAAGTACCCGTCACAGATAAACACGGATAGGTTGGGTAGGTATAGTTGTCAAATAACTTCCAAATGTTTATTCTATTTCACATCCAAGCATACAGAAAATCTTCCATTCCCAACAAATCTAGAATAAAATCCAGACAATGTGCTCTAAGCTATGCCATAGCAAGATAGCTTCTCTTGCTAAACAATGGATAGATACAGTACATATTACTCCCAGACTCCTACCAAAAGGCATTCATAGGTTTTGAATTGGTTAAGTGTATCTTTTGCCAAAAAAATAAATGACAGGTGGGATTCTGTATTAAAGAGCCAACCATATGGCAACCATATCTTTCCAATTCAACAAAAAGTACACAAAACTCATAAATAAAGATTACGCTTCTTACAAAGGTGTGTACAACTATTTGCTATAAATCAGAACATTTGTGCATACCCTGTTAGTATTATCTTATTTCCCTGTAGTAAAACTAGTAGAATAGTACAGTACACCCTCGCTATAACGAACCTGTTGGGGTCCAAGCCTTTTGTTCATTATATCGAGGGGTTCATTATAGAGAAAGGACAATCAAAATGAACAATAGACTGTTGGAATAAGTTAATGAGATGAGTGTTAATAAAAGCAGAATTACATGTACATGTTTGTCTCATGTATGCAGTTTTCTGCCTTTGCTTTATCCTATTTGTTAAAGAATTAAAACGCTGTGCAAAAAGTAAAAATCCCAAATTGAAGCTGAACTTCAAATCTTCATTCAACATGCAAGAATCCCAAACTGATTTTTTATTCCAAATCAACCCGACTTGAAAAGTTTGACATGAAAGGTATGTCAGATCCTCGAGTTTTGTTGTTGTTGTTGTTTTTTCTTGAATCAATTTCACTTGGCCGCATGGTTGCTGAACAATTAAGCCAAAAAACAGAGTGCTTTTTGACAACCTGCATTCACAACAGCCTGCATTACTGCTTTTTTCAAACGATCTATGTAGTTTCCAGCTTTGTTGCAACATAAAATTACTTTTGTTACGGATGCAGTTACACAGCGCATATTATTTATTACAAATGGGGATGTTGACAGTGTGTGTTTATATTGTCTTTTTTATTTTTATTTGGGGTTTGTTATAGTGAAGAGCGTTATAACAAGGGTGTACTGTATTTGTTTCACAGTGTAAGTTTAGTTTTCTGTTAAATAAATATTATGCTTGATCAGTTATACAAATATCAAAGATTTAACATTTGCATAGTAGCTTTTTTTGGAAATATACTGGATTGCCTTCACTTCAAACTTTAAATAAAAGTATTTGACCAGGTTATATTTAATCAAAGTCAGTGATTAAAATGGTATCTACCAGACAGCCATGTCTAAAATTGCTGAAAATTATGTGAGCCTGTTGGGTTATGAGGTGTGAGAAGTTTGCAAAATGAACTGTTCAAGTGGGTGTTGGCAAAAGATGGATCAGTTTTAAGGGTTACTTCCCAGGGTTGTAATACTCTATGTTCAGCTGGAACTTAATCATTCATTTTATAGAGTAAGTAAGAAGTGTAATGCAATTTAGATGAATGAGCCTTGTGCTACGCCCAACTAAGTGCAGTGTCTGGCTGGTTTCTTTCTTCCTCCTTAGTCCCGCTTCTCTCCTTGGCTGTTCTCTCCAATTCTCTCTCTCGCTGTCTCAGCAGCTCACTTTTAGTCTCTGCAGCTGCTTGCCACTGCTCTCACTTTGCTACTTATCCCCACGTCCAGGCCACGCCCCCAGTGCACCAGCCACCAATCCCAAGCATGCACGGCTTCCCGCTCTTGGCCCCTGGTTTCCCGATTTCGATCCCTTACAACATTGTTGTAACAATTTACCCCTGATTTGTGACAACAATGTTGCAACCGGGTCCCAGTCATGCTGCAAGCTGAGCTCCTGATTGGTTGCAATTCTCCCGTCTCGGACGTCCCTGAACACCTGCTGCGGTTGCACCTTGAGGCTGTGTGGTCCAGTGGTTAAAGAAAAGGGCTTGTAACCAGGAGGTCCCTGGTTCAAATCCCACCTCAGCCACTGACTCATTGTGTGACCCTAAGCAAGTCACTTGTGCTCCGTCTTTCGGGTGAGATGTAATTGTGACTCTGCAGCTGATGCATAGTTCACACACCCTAGTCTCTGTAAGTTGCCTTGGATAAAGGCACCTGCTAAATAATAATTACCAATGCAGGATCATTTTTGTCTCACTCCTGCTAGAGATGTGATAACCCCCTCATCTGTAGCTCCTTATAAAATTATTTTTCTTTTCATAATTTATTTTGCACCCACTGTTTAAAAGATAAAAGTAACCTTTTTGCGATCAGTATGTCACACAATAATATAACACCATTGGAAAGGCTCAACTTCATAGATCATATTTTCTTATAAAAGTTTTTTCTATATTGATGTTTGAGATGTTGCATTAAGTAAAAGGTGTTTGCAGAAGATTAAAAAAAAAATCAACCTTCTATCCAAACAGTTAATGACAGTGTTTATTACAACTGTATATGTAAGGACATAAAGATCATGTTTTTAATCTTACATATTTTGCAAAGCTTTTATGGTTTATACAGTATGTAGTAATTTGAGCAGGCTTATATTGGGCACTTTACACACATATGTCCTGATTTGAAGGTTGATGCTTGATTAGACAAAAAAAATCGCTGAAGCATTGGCCTTTATTAAATAGAACGACATAAAAATAAGTATTGATGGTGCTGTCATCAATTTTACCATAGGTGTCACACTGATATGGTTATTGGTACTCATATCATACACGGAGGTGGGCGAAGTGTAAACCTATGTGTGGCACTCAGGAACTGACCAGACTGTGCATGAAAGTGATTTGACAATGCTTTAGACCATTTTTAAGTTTTAAATGCAAAAGAACCTAAGTGTGCTAAAAAAACTAGTACATGTTCTAAACATTGTTTTTGTGTATTATTAGCCATATTTATTTATATTTGTTACTCTAATAAGCGGGAAACCACATGAGTCACCCTTTTCATTAAGTCATGCACTGAGATTTAAATCGGCACTACAGGTTTAATGCAAACGTATACCACCTGTCCATATACGATTTGAAAAATGGAAAATAACGACCCAGGGTAAAGTTAGATCGAATCTTACCTGTAGCCTACCAGCATTTCTTAAACTTGACTTGTTCACATCCAAAACTATTAACTATTATGGAATATAAAAGTTTATTTTAGATCTAAATAATTTGTCACTGATTCTGTAATTTTCAGCATGAATTATAAATAAGATGTGTGTTTTGATACTGATCATTATTTGGTTATCTTCTTACTGATGGGATATTCAATGTCTCACTCAGAATGGAATTTCACAGATCAAATTCTTGCTGCTTAACCAGTTGTCACACTGGGGGTGCTGTGTGAATTCAGGGCACCTGGTTTCTATCTGAACTGTATCAACACATTGAAAATTTACAGTTTTCTAACTTTGGAGCTGTCCAAGTACAGTCTTGATAAGCATGGAATTAGTGATCATCAGATCATTAGCCTGGCAGAAATCAATGGGATAATGTTCAGGCTAATTACTCTAATGTCAAAGGTCCTGTGGTTCATCTGTCTGCTGGCTGGCAGGGACATTATCTGAGACCGTTGGGTGCCTCCTCACCCGATCAATAGTTTCTTGTACAGGTATTCAGAAAATATTGACTTATTTGTGTGGAATTGTTCTCTGGTGAACATTCTTCAGTGGGGGTTATTTACTAGTAGCTTCAACCCTAAAATAGGTATAACTACTCTAATATGTATTGAGGCCTGGTTATCAAAAATCCTTATACAATACAGAACACTAGATTCATTACAGAACTTTTGTCAGCACACTGTAATGTGTTTGGTTTATGTATGGTATAGCATCCTTTAAAAAAAAAAGAAAATTATGTTTAACACTAGAAGCCCCGCGGCGGTCATTTTGGAAGTTTTTCGTTTTAAAATGTCATTTTCTCCAGTCGTGTAACACATTTGGGGATGTGCATTCGTGTACCTTTCTGTCCGTATGTATTAAATATTCTCACAAAGCATTAAATGCGGCAGTGCAGAAATAAAGGAGATATATTACATTATACCCAAAAACCCCGGAAACAGTTACATTGACAGCCACTCAAAAAACAATTGTATTTTGATTATACAGAACGGTATTCTACTATTATTTTTATTTACCAGACAGCAATGTGTTTAGCTGTAATCAGATTAGTCTCTACTCTCTGCCTGAGTGAATGACTGAGTCTATTGTTTTCAATCAGCCTTTTGAAGGTTGCACCTGCTTGCCAGCTGTGCTGCTTTGGTCAGTCAATTAGCATCGAGACTAGTGAAAATAAATACCAGAGACTGTGGAGTTTTACAACACAACAAAATATGGAGTTGGCGTTTTGGCTCAGATGACATGGAAGTATTCCGTGAAAGCTGGCTCCCGACGATGGTCTGTTCAGGTGTTTTACAATGTATTGGATCTAGCAGCCATCAAGTCCTGGGTACTTTACAAAGAATGCACGGAGAAGAATTTACCAAGGAGAGAATATATTTTACAGTTAGCACAGGAACTTCGCAAGAAGCATTTGGAACAGAGGGAGACTGCCAAGCGTGTACCCACAGCTGAAGCTGGCAACCCCGCTGACAGCCGCAAGAGACACGAATGCCAGGTTGGCAAGTGCAATACAAATAAAACTTCCGACAGCTGTTCCCTGTGCAGAAAGGCGACATGGAGAAATGCATTATCTGTGTTGATTGTGAACAACCTTAGACTCAAGATAGGAATACCCTTGTGTCGAAAAAAAGAAAAATAAATTAGCCTTTTTTTATAACTTCTTGTGCTGTGCGCTTCTGTAAAATGTTTTTATCTAAGTTAATTTATCTACGTTGTTCAGTTGCTTTAGCTCATCTGATAATAAACCGATTGCTGTTGAAAAGTTAAAAATGTATTGCTATCGTTTCAGTTTTATAAATAGGTATGTTGTAAACCGATGTCTGTTCAGATGTTTATTTACATTTTCTTGTTTTGATTTGTAAAATAAATGTTTTATATATATATATATATATATATATATATATATATATATATATATATATATATATATATATATATATATATTCGGTTGTTCAGATGTTTTTACATCCGACTGTTTCTCCGTTCGTTATACTATTTACAGTGTTTTGAATACAGCCGTCAGAAAGACGGCTGCGGGGCTTCTAGGTGTAAGTATATCTCCGGTCCTTCTAGTGTTAATGACCCATAAGCTACCGTTGTCTAGTGTCTGCTGATCCCTACTACTGAAGTTCTCAATTCTCAATATTATTATACTGATCTCAATGCAAACTGCTGACCAAAACAGTTGGAATGGTCCCATTATGAGAATTGTATTCATGATTTTATTTTTAACCCCTGGGTATTACAGTAGACATGTCTAGCAAGCCAGTTTTGCAGTCATACATCATGTCCATTCAAACTCTCTGGTGCTCTCTAATGGAAAAACAACACATTCAGTTTTTAATAAAACCATCACTGCAGTAATGCCGCACTTTTGAGAACTTGGCATTTTTTTGCTTCAGATTGAATATTTTGTTCAACACGAGACCCAAAACAGGGAGGCACATATATCTATATTAAAGCACCTCATTACCAGAGCTAATTGCATTGAAACATTATATCTGCATATATTATTCATAAAATAACATCAGTCAGGGAGGCACCGTTTATTTTTGTAAAAAAAAAAAAACTTTCAAGAAAACTCTTCAACCTGTTGTCTCGCCTGCAATCTTTAAAATGGTGGATGTGCAGCAAGCAATTTTCTAAAATGTGGGTGGAGAGTACAACTCACATGACTGTTGACCGATCTCAGTATAGAGTGTATGAGGAAGAATCTCAGCATAGAGTATATGCATCTCAGTATAGAGTGTATGAGCAAGTAATCTCAGTATAGTGTATGCATCTCAGTATAGCGTGTATGCGGCTCAGTATAGTGTATGTATCTCAGTAAAGTGTATGCGGCTCAGTATAGAGTGCATGCGTCTCAGTATACAATATACATGTCTCAGTATATAGTGTATGTGTCTCAGTATACAATATACATGTCTCAGTATATAGTGTATGTGTCTCAGTATACAATATACATGTCTCAGTATATAGTGTATGTGTCTCAGTATACAATATACATGTCTCAGTATATAGTGTATGTGTCTCAGTATACAGTGTATGCGTCATTTCAGTGTGTGATGTATACATTTCAGTAAAGAGTGTATGCATTTCAGTATAGAGTGTATGCATCTCAGTATACAGTGTATGCATTTCAGTATATGGTGTATGTGAATATCAGTTGGTGAATTACGTCTCAGACGGCACCTCATACATTATCTGTTTTTAGACCATCTTTCTGTGGGAGATCTGTGGAGATCTACATTTCTCCCAACCTGACATTCAGACGTAACCTGTGATGAAACAGCTCTCAAGCCCACCTGCTGAGGGAACTATGTTACAACCTTGCTAACTGAGCTGTATTGAAATGGTAAATATAAAAAAAATATATATAGGTCATTCCTTCTGAGCTGTGAGTGCACAGCAGGTATAATCAGAAATGTTCTGGTCTTGGAATGAACAGCATAACAGACATTTACATGTACAGGGGAAGACTTGAGTAATGTCTTGGTCATGTAAGTTTTTAACATATTGTAAATTATATATATATATATATATATATATATATATATATATATATATATATAGTAAACATATATATATATATATATATATATATATATATATATATATATATATATATATATATATATATATATATATATATATATATATGTTTACTTTATTACCAAAAAAAATAGCAAAATATCTAAATATAGAAATACTAAAAGAAACATTTTGACTAGAAGTCTTTTCAATCTTATCTGAAGACCAAAACTTTGACATTACTTTTACTCAAAAGCCTTTTCCCACCGACACTGCCTTTTAATGAGCTCGTTTTGGTTCGTGTTTGAATGTGGGAAAGTAGTGTACAGAGGTTGACAGACACACTCAGACTTTCTATTAATTTATTTCAGGCAGTTTAACAAAAATGTGGAATTCTGATTCAGGCTAAACCCTACAACCCACAACTAGTTCTTTTGGACTCAACTACGCGTCATCTTTCTTTAATTCATTATCATCCCGATTCTCCAGAAGAAAAATAAAAACTTCACAATTGTAAAGATCTGGTCTACAAACACTGGGGTGTATTCAACAACACCACTTTTTTTATTTATTTATTTATTTATTTAATAATTTAGTCGCTGCCAATTATTTTTTTATTATTTTCTCCCCAATTTGAAATGACCAATTATTTTTAGGCTCAGCTCACCGCTACCACCCGTGCGCTGACTCAGGAGGGCGAAGACAAACACACGCTGTCCTCCGAAGCGTGTGCCGTCAGCCGACCGCTTTTTTTCACACTGCGGACTCATCATGCAGCCACCCAAGAGCTACAGCGTCGGAGGACAACGCAGCTCTCAGTCAGTTTACAGGCAAGCCCGCAGGCGCCCGGCCAGACTACAGGGGTCGCTGGTGTGCGGTGAGCCGAGGACACCCTGGCCGACCTAACCCTCCCCCGTGTGACGCTCGGCCAATTGTGTGCTGCCCCCTGGAAGCTCCCGTCCTAGGTCGGCAAAGGAATAGCCTGGACTCGAACTCGCGACATCCAGACTATAGGGCACATCCTGTACTCCACGTGGAGCGCCTTTACTGGATGCGCCACTTGGGAGCCCAACAACACCACTTATTTAAAGCATTAAGACAGACTCTCTCTTTAGATAACATGGTTATGAATTGAAATATACTTACCTGTGGTGAATGGGGGGGAACTGATCCAGAGGGAACTCCCCTCCACCACACGAAAAAAAAAGAAAAAGAGAAATTAAACATATGAATGTGACTGAAGTAAACCTGTGTCTGTGTCTGGTGGAAAAGGTGTACATTTTAATTGAAAGGTGGGCAGCAAAGTGTGCTGGGTAAAGGCTGAATGTTACTATTTTATGTTTTTTGATTTTGTGTTTATTAATTTATTTTTACATGTGTTGCTTCTGTTTAGTTTTCCCCCCCACTAACTGGTTGCTGGAATAAAACTCTACATGTTGTACTCAACTTTGATTACAATGTAAAACACAAGAAAGGGTTAAACAGTGGTATTTAGATACTGTATGTTATTGTTTAGATCAATTTCCTATTTAAAATATGTTTATCTAATAACAACAGCTAATTACTAATAATGAATGCAGTCAGGCAATATTAGCCATAGAAATTAATGACATTTGAGTAACACTTTATAGTTCAAAAAGTACAGTATGTATATGCATGTTCATTATAAAGCCAGACATAGCTTTCTGTAAAATAAAATGCTACACATTTTCATTCA
Source organism: Acipenser oxyrinchus oxyrinchus (assembly GCA_030684275.1). NCBI lineage: Eukaryota > Metazoa > Chordata > Actinopteri > Acipenseriformes > Acipenseridae > Acipenser > Acipenser oxyrinchus. Next base: position 37,863,622 of record CM060247.1, on the reverse strand, counting down.
CAAAATACTGCTGAAAATATGGATACTTTAATACACATCAGCCTTCCCAGGCAATTTAATTTATAAAGGAGACTAAATTAAACTAGCATGTGGCCAAAGGCTGTAGCGTCAAATTATCAGTGGATTATCCTATAATCAGAGTTGTATTGGCACCTTTAAAGTGATACTGGAAAATTGAGAGGAGTCTACATTATCGGCACATCCCTGCCAGCCACAACTTAGCTAACTTCTGTTTTGCATTTTAACTTCTATATTGAGAATCACATCCCATACAGTGAATCCAATCTATTAACTTTCAGGTGACACTGACATCAAGCCCATTTCTTTAATTTTCATGTCTTTTCTAACTTTATGGAATGTAAACAAGTGCTTTTCAAGAAACATTACATATTTTCCCTGGAATTAAACACCCTGTCAAACATTATTTTTAACTTAAAGATGCCCCTGTGGTTTAAAAACAAACACTGGCCGGGTTTCCACACTTAAAAAGCTTAAAAAGTCGTCTCTCTCTCCACAGTCACTATTTATGTGACGTAGCAGCACATACTACACACATTCCATGTTATAGGAAGTGCACTAAAACATTGTACAACTTCAAAGCCAAGGTGAATCGCCTTTTCACGCTAAAAAGCCGTACAATTGACAAAAAAGATTCTTTTTTTGCATGGAAACATCTCCTTAAGTCATACATTATGCTTACGAGACTTCAGCAGTGAAAGGCGGCCATGCCGAGCAATCCTTTATTGGCAAGCTTCTTTCCCCAAATAGGAAGAAAAAGTAAGAGGCGTTTAGAGACCCTTCATTCAGTGTTTTTAGTTGTTGTTTTTTTTATGTGCCACCCTTTATTCAATGTTTCAGATTATTGCCAGTTGACTCATAAAAACTACTTTATCGTTGTTTTATAAGCAAATAAAAAAAGATATACCCTTTGCAATAAATACATAAATAAATAACAAAGCCCTTCTTTACACTGGTTGTTATCTTCATGATTGGTCATTGGATAGCTGATTGCTTTTGCCTAGACTGTTCTGTCCCTTAGCAATAAGTTGCCCTTCATCGTACACTTTCTGGAACTTTGTTATGTAGTAAGTCTTGCAGCAAGCTGATGTTAAAACCACGTTTTTTTTTCTTTTTCATGTTTTCGTACTTTAAAAAAAAATCTTGCTCAATGTATTTGCTCAAACATAGTGCTGCTGGTAGACAACAACAATAATACAGCTACACTAATTTAATACATATTTTGGTACAAACGTGACTTTTATTTTTCCTTCATACCCGTGATAGAGATTTCGGTAACTAACAAGTCATACACACCTATAAAGCGATTTAAAAAAAAATTAAAAAGTAATGTGTGCCACATTATCATTGAATCCTGCATTGTATGACCTTATAAATTATAAGTAGGGCTTCTATTTTTTGGTTTTTATTAATTGTATTTTTTTCGGTGCTTATTTTTAGTTTTTTTTCGAGTTTTATGTAAATCGTTTTTTTGGGGGGAAATGAGTGTTTTCGGTTACTTTCCAAAATGCTTGAGCGTTTTTTTTTTCTGTCAAAATATGTATAGTAGTAACTCGACAGTACTTACACAGTTAAGTTGTACCTTCTTTCCATTCCCGTCTTCCACAACGAAATCCCTATGGTCACGGGCACATTTTTGTGTGTAGGCATTTTTGTACATTTTGCCACAATTCTGTTTTAAATCCTCCGTATCTTAACTGTAATATAGCTTGAAATCCCGCTAACAAGCCTCCATCCTGATTGTACTCTCGTTTTAAATCTCACAAGCAGAGTCTCCAATAGAAATGTAGGAAAGTGCTGTCACTCAGTAGTTGGGGCGGGTTTAAAGTATTGAGAACGAATCAATGATAGATACAAGTCATAAAGGCAGGATATTGCCCAGCAGCACTGGGAAATGTATTTATTATTATTTTTGTAGTAGGTTTTATTTTTTAATGGGAAAAGGGTAAAGTCAACGTGAATTGATTAACCATTTCCACAGTTTTTCAGGTGTTTTCCGGTGTTTATTGGCGATCCACCGATTTAATTTGTTTTTGTATCGGGGGTGTTTTATCGGGTTTTATCGGATAAAACTGAAAATTAGAAGCCCTAACTATAAGTATCCGATTTGCTGAAGCTACGGTCCTGTAGGAAAACGTGTATAATTATATATGTAAGTGTGTATATATCCTTTGGAGGAGACCTTCGGGTGAGCAGCAGCAATTGCATAGTTCACCCCTAGTCTCTATCACTTTGGATAAAAGTGTCTGCTAACTTACTAATTAATAATAATAATAATAATAATAATAATAATAATAATAATAATGATGTGTATAACAGGTTTATAATAAATATATATGCAGTCTAAAATGTTTAGCAAATAATACAAGGATTGTACACAGTTCTTTACAATGGAATGTTGTTTTTATTATTATTTACGAAACGCTATATCTGCATTTTTTTCCGGTGGTTTTTTATTAAAATACTTTTGGCGGCCAAATGAGGCAGGTTGCACTTGCAGAGCTTTAACACATCCTAAAAAGTTAGTGGAAACCCAGTTTAAGAAAGCTGTACGATATCAGTTGTCGCACAAGGCCAAATTAGAAGTCAGACAAAAACATTTAAATATACCATCCCACATTTTATTATTTATTAGGCTATTTGTATTTGGAAGGATCATTTTGCCCCACTTCAAGGCAGAGACGCTCCTTCCCAGGGATCCAGCAACACAAGTTGGGTGACTTTGTGCTGTCCACCCAGGCTGCAATAGCTCTGGTTGGAGTTGTTCATTTCTTGTTTTGGCTTTGGCTAAAAATATGAGACATTTTATATTATTTTTTCTCGTGTGTTTTCTGTTTTTTTTTTTTTCAGAGACGTGCAGGCGTGTCTGCAGCATGGTGCTATAGCACACGTGCAGCAAGAACAGCTGCTGGGCTCAGCAGCACTGCGCAGGACCAAGATACTTTCTTCTATTGTGACCTCTTCCACAGTATCTTGCTGCCGTTTTGGTGATAGCTTTAGAATCACCATTACGACGGCCGTTAGTACCATACTAACAAGTAGGCTTCCCTCAGTCTCATGTGTGGTACTGACAGTGGTTTTGCCAGTGGCTTGTACAAGTGGGCATCCCTGTGGTGACTGCGAACCAGTGGACCCGTACAGTATCGGTACCGAAGTCACCGACCTGCTCCACTCCCGACCCGGTACCTCAGTCCCGGCACCATCCCGGACGTACCTGTACTGACCCAACTGGTACCGAACTGACCTGGTACCGGAGTGACAAACTGGGTGGCAGACCTCCAGTGCCTCAGAGTGGAGGCTTCTCCCCGAGGTGGTGAGCCTCATTTGGGAGAGATTCGGGGGAGCAGTGATAGATCTCATTGCCTCCCAGGAATCAACCAGCTGTCCCCTCCATAATAGCTTCTGTTATATGCCCTCCCACCAATCACCCTGCTCCCACTGTGTCTGGAGAAAATCAGGCAGGACCTGACCAAGGTACTTCTAGCAGCCCCTTATTGGCCCAGGAGACTGGCTTTCAACCCTGATGGAGCTCCTGAGCAGCCAGTCATGGAGACTGCCCAAGCGCAATCAGGCAATGGGGACCTTATGCATCCCGACCCATCGAGCCTGCAGCTCTGGGTCTGGCCCCTGAACAGATGCATTTGAGCCGTCTGGAACTTTCCAACAGGGCTATTGACACCCTGCAGAATGCCAGAGCACCATCCATGCATTCCAAGTATGGGTACATGTGGTGTGTTTTCCAGACATTGTGTCTCGTGGGTTTGACCCCACAACCTATCCCATGGCAGTAATACTGCAATTTATACAGGACCTATTTGCCAAGGGGAAATGCCCCTCCACGTTAAAGGTCTATCTGGCAGCTTTTTCAGCAATATTGCAATTGACCAAATACTAGATTAATAATCGAGCCATCCACTCAGCAGATGTGGCATGCCACATATTTTGGAAGTGACACAAAAAAAATGTATGTAAATGCCACACAAATCGTTGCTAGAGCGGGGACGGCCAAACAAATGCCGCTGCCAAACTCCCTCGCTCAGTACCGTCTGCAATGTAGTGTGCCGACTACGCCAAATAGTGTATGTAGGGGTTACTAGGACCCCATACCCAATACCAATTTGAGGCTGACTGAATACTAAAGCCAAACAAAATATTCCTATTGTAAGTTTAACCTGGTTTCCCATCCCGCAAGTTTGAAACACGTACCTAGGTTTGGAGCAGCTGTACCACCCATCCTTCTCCCATACAGCTGCCCAGAGCTGCGTGGTCCTCCGATGCTGTAGCTCTAAGGTGGCTGCATGGCGGGCCTGCAGAGTGAAAAGAAGCTGACGGCTCACGTTTTGAAGGACACGTGTGTCCGTCTTTGTCTCTCCCAAGTCAGTACGGGGGTGGCAGCAGTGAGCCGGGTTGAAATAAAAAAAAAAGAATTAGGCTTTCCAAATTGGGGCGAAAACGAGAAAAAATAATTGGTGGTTCCAAATTTAAAAAAAGATAATACCTCATTTGTACAAACAGTATATACAACATATCCAAATAAAAGGCCAAGTCATGATTTCCATTTCATGAGAGTAGATGTTAAAAGCTGATTTGAACTTGGCTTTTGCCAAGATAAGCACCAACTAAGACGTAGCTTTACAGTAAACTAATGTGATCCATCTGCATCTCCATCCATTTGCGTTTCTTTCCATCTGATGATGTAGATATCCTTCTGCCTGGCCAAATATAACTCCCACCAGTTTTAATTAGGAGGTAAAGTATCAAAAAAACAAAACCATGGGGTACTCCCTCCTTTAACCAGGAGTAAAAGTAACAAAAGAAAAAATACAACAAGTCCCAAGAAAATCCTTGCAGGCTTTCCGTAATGATGGTCCGTTGCAAGAAGTCCAAACTGTAATGTCAATCATCCCACATCTGCCCAGTCCATGTCCAACGAACACAGTGAAATCTAAACGTCTCAATAATTGTGGTTGGGTCCTAAAACAAAACAAAGGAAGCAAACAAAGGTTGTGATAATAAATTAAGTACTTTCCCAGTAAAAGGACTCGACCCCCTTCTTTTGTCTTCCCTAAATATGGAAATTAATTTATAAAATCTGGCCAATAATGTACACTTTAAAACAAACTATCACTAGCCATTAAAATGTATTTAAAATTCTTAGTCACCAATTATCAGTTTTAATTTCAGTGGGGTTTCTTTATTATTTTAGATTGACAAGCACAGAAGACTAAAAATAGAGTAACTTAAGTGGCAGAAACATCACATTCTGGTAGCTAAACTACAGCTTAAGCTGAAGAGATGTGACAAAAGGGACTCGGAAAAGAATAAATACAAATGTAATGCTATTCAAAGACACCAGCACAACAACAGTGTACCAGTTGAAATTATCATAAGAGCATAAGAACATAAGAAAGTTTACAAACGAGAGGAGGCCATTCAGCCCATCTTGCTCGTTTGGTTGTTAGTAGCTTGTTGATCCCAGAATCTCATCAAGCAGCTTCTTGAAGGATCCCAGGATGTCAGCTTCAACAACATTACTGGGGAGTTGGTTCCAGACCCTCACAATTCTCTGTGTAAAAAAGTGCCTCCTGTTTTCTGTTCTGAATGCCCCTTTATCTAATCTCCATTTGTGACCCCTGGTCCTTGTTTCTTTTTTCAGGTCAAAAAAGTCCATTGTCTATACCTTTTAGGATTTTGAATGTTTGAATAAGATCACTGCGTAGTCTTCTTTGTTCAAGACTGAATAGATTCAGTTATTTTAGCCTGTCTGCATACGACATGCCTTTTAAACCCGGGATAATTCTGGTCGCTCTTCTTTGCACTCTTTCTAGAGCAGCAATATCCTTTTTGTAACGAGGTGACCAGAACTGAACAAAATATTCTGGGTGAGGTCTTACTAATGCATTGTAAAGTTTTAACATTACTTCCCTTGATTTAAATTCAACACTTCTCATAATATATCCGAGTATCTTGTTGGCCTTTTTTATTGCTTCCCCACATTGTCTAGATGAAGACATTTATGAGTCAACATAAACTCCTAGGTCTTTTTCATAGATTCCTTCTTCAGTATCTCCCATGTGATATTTATAATGCACATTTTTATTGCCTGCGTGCGGTACCTTACACTTTTCTCTATTAAATGTAATTTGCCATGTGTCTGCCTAGTTCTGAATGCTGTCTATATCATTTTGAATGACCTTTGCTGCTGCAACAGTGTTTGCCACTCCTCCTATTTTTGTGTCATCTGCAAATTTAACAAGTTTGCTTACTATACCAGAATCTAAATCATTAATGTAGATTAGGAATAGCAGAGGACCTAATACTGATCCCTGTGGTATACTACTGGTTATGTCGTTCCATTTTGAGGTTTCTCCTCTAATCAGTAGGAGGCTGTGTGGTCCAGCGGTTAAAGAAAAGGGCTTGTAATCAGAAGGTCCCCGGTTCAAATCCCACCTCAGCCGCTGACTCATTGTGTGACCCTGAGCAAGTCACTTAACCTCCTTGTGCTCCGTCTTTCGGGTGAGACGTAATTGTAAGTGAATCTGCAGCTGATGCATAGTTCACACACCCTAGTCTCTGTAAGTCGCCTTGGATAAAGGCGTCTGCTAAATAAACAAATAATAATAATAATAATAATAATAATAATCAGTCCTTTCTGTTTTCTACATGTTAACCACTCCCTAATCCATGTGCATATATTTCCTTGAATCCAATAGATATCAGGCTGTACAAGATCTTGAGGATGATGACACAACTTGGCTAGAGAAGCAGAAGTGGTGGCTGGACAGAGAAACATACCAAAGGAATGGAGAAGGCTACACAGTGAAACTACCAAAGAAGGGGGACCTCAGTGAATGCAAGAACTACAGAGGCATTATGCTACTCTTGATTCCTGGTAAAGTTCTCAATAGAGTCATCTTAGAAAGAATGCACTAGTGAGCAAAAGAGTCAGAAGAGACAAAAGACAATAAATAGACAACTTCGCTAGAGAAGCAGAAGAAACAGCTGGACAGAGAAACATGAAGGCACTGTACAACATAACAAAGTATCAATCCAGTGATAATATAAGGCAATAACATAGGACAGCATTGTTGACACAACAGGTGGTGCAGATACATATGTCAAAGCAAGAATCAGCAGCTAGGACAGCCGTCATCATGCTAAACAAGATCTGGAAATCGAGAGACATTAACTACAAAACTCTGCATATTCAATTCAAGTACTGTTATATGGTGCAGAGAACTTGGGAACAATTAAGGCCATGCTCAACAAGATCCAAACATTTGTAAATAAATGCCCTCGAAGAGTACTCAGAATATGGTGGCCAGAAAAGATATCAAACAAAGAACTATGGCAGAGAGTACAAGAATAACCAATGAAACAGCAGATCAGAAAAAGAAAGTGGGGATGGATCAGACACGCATTGAAGAAATGAGCAACCAACACCACAAAGCAGACTCTCTAGTGGAATCCCCAGGGAAAGCAGAAAAGAGGGAGGCCGAGAAATACCTGGTGGAGAGACACAGTAGTAGACAGGCAGCAGGCTACACATGGAAAACTGATGGTGCTGCCCAAAGTCGAGTGTGGTGGAGAGGTGTTGTCAATGGCCTATGTTCCTTGTTGGAGTGAATGGCTTATCTACTCCAAACTGGGGTCAAATCAATCAAACCACAAGAGACACTTAGTGGGAGATAAATCTGCAACTAAATGTATTGGAAAATGAACACACCAGAATTAACAATGGTCAAAAACATATGCTAGCTTTCTACACTGTGGTGGGCCTGGAGCAAAGAGGAAGTGTCTTCAAGAAGGTTTATTGAGCCAACATGTGAAGTCAGGCATCAGAATTGGTTTCACAAGAGTCCAATTATGTATTTAATGTTGCTTTGGGAAAAAGGAAATTGAACATTATGCAGGCGACAAGAGATAAATATTAATGATTCAATTATAGATCTTTTGCATGGTATTGGTTATGTTTTAAATGTATAAAAATAAGACAAATATGTAATTAGGTATTGATAAACAGACAAAAAATAAGGTCTACAATTAAAACATCATACTCAATTTTAGAATTGTATTTATTTTACAATTCATCATTTTTATGAATACCCACTTCATCTGACAGATCTGAATTAGCAAAACACAACAAAATTTACACAGTATAGTATACATTGAACATATTCAACATTATCATCATATTATTTACTGATAGTTTCTTGCGGACTATTATGTATTGATCACACTCCTAATAATAATATTAATATACACATCAGGTGGAAACTGGCACATTCAAGGACCGATGCAGATGTAAATGAAGCATTGGTCTTCTGCTACGATAGTCAGTACAGCATTATTGCAAGCATGCAATCAATAAACCTTCCAATTTTCATGAAATTCTTGAACAGTGAGCACAAATGAATAGTAACTTACATATTTGAGCTACATGAAATAAAAAAAAAAGTTAAATTTTGCACAGCTCCTGTCAGACTGTGTATGCCATACACTCTGCAATAATTCAACTCCACATGCAGTAAAAGGAAACATGCTTTCCAATGAGGAAAGGTCTCAGGGTAGTTCTAACATATCTGGACATCAATTCATATTTCACATCAGATGTTCTGTATCCTAATGCATGGAAACATTTTTTTTTACAGTCCTGTGCTGCTGTTTCCCCTCATTCAGACCTCATTTTAGTAATAACCATTTTATCCAAATTTCAAAGAAGTAAGTGGTTCAGTCCATATGAATTGATGTGTTAGACAGTTGGTAACCAATAAAAAGTGAAAGGCAGTGGCAGCTTGGGAACTTTTAGACAGATGAGAAACTGCTTTTCTCTTTACAATATTTAACATTGGTACATGTACAGTTTTGCTACCCAGATATTCAGTGGCTTTATTAACAAAGTAGTGCTTCCATTGCACCATTGTTCAAGCTGTCATTATTTGTCTTTACACATAAAAAGTTTAAAAAGTACTTTATGTAAAGTTAAATATTGAGTTGTTAAGAAACTAATTTGTTCTTAACATTAGATAAAAGTTAAAATGCCACTTACTCATACCTATTTAAAAAAAAATAATAATGAGGGGAGGGAAGCTACTTCTGACAGGATGGCACAAGGGATAAGGCCCAGAGACAGACTGCAGTTCAAACAAAAAGACTTTTAATAAATAAAAGACACAAAATAAACAGGACACAAGGACCAAACAAAAGGTTTTTAAACACAAACAATAAACATAAAGCAAAAACTTACAAAAATAAGGCTTCCAGGCTGAGCTTTGCCTTCACTGGACCGCAAAATTAACAAAAAAAACCATCACAAAGACAAACCCCCGCAAGCTACACAAACTACCCACTTGCTTCCTCAACTACCTCTCCCTACTGAGGCACTGAGGCCTCCTTTTATGTGAGGTGGCTGGGTGCTAATTGATTGTTAATTATTCCCACCTGGGGCAATAAACCTGGGCAGGGAGGAGAATGTAACCCCATCCCTGCCAATATTTACAAGGGCAGAGCTCTGCTCTGCCACACAACTCTTTCTGATGACTTTTAGTGCTTCATGTGTAATACATGAGTATTGCTACGAGGGGTTTCTACATGTCAAACGCCACCAATAAAGCTGTTTTCCTCCAGAACCTCAATCATTCATAAATTCAAATTTGAATCATCACAGCACTACCTTAAAATCCCTGTATATTAGCACATTAAATGTTCATTGAGCTCATTATTATATAAATGTTATGAAGTTTAATCATAATTACTCTCATTAAATATGTTTACAGCACCTCAGAGCCGTAAGCATGTCTCTTTTTCTTAGTTCCACATTGAAATGTTCAACGCTTTTGGGAGACTACATCATTATTTATTTATCAATTCCCACACCAGTTAGCAATGTAGGTCAGTGTGCTTGTACTGCTGACAATGCACACGTCTATTTGAGATAATATAAATCTAAATACAATAAGAAGATGTACCTACTGTGCTTCCAGAGAATCCAGATGGATTACGATATGGGTCAAGACTAGTGGGACAACAAACAATATTTCCAAAACCCTACTCTACTTAAATAACACTTTAAACAAAAAAAGTCTTGCAATTTCAGTTTAAATGTGCTTTGCTAGAGTATGAATTATACAATAAGCATATTTGTATACTATTAGGTTGGTAAGGGGATATGCTAAATCTGCCATTGAATACAATCTTAAAGGTTATTTTTATGTATGTTAATAGAGATCTGGAGCAAAGAACAAAGCAATACTGTTTTTGGGACATATTTTTGTCTTAAAGGATCCCAAGTACTGCTTCCAACATGTTTTTTAGTCATGCTTCCAGATTAAGACCCAATTGGAATGTGGTCCCCATGACCTCATCACAAAACCACCATAGATTCCCCATCTGAGAGAGAGTGACAAAATTTGTAAAGCTAAGAGACAACAGCTGTATGGTGTTATATGCAATATTGTGGGTTTGGTGGAACAAATTACACTCAACGATTATGCTGATGGCTATTTGTTTATTACAGACACCATCTCTTAACACTGACTCTTGGAGGTGTCTTAGTATATATATATATATCAATGTTCCCCAATTAACACTTCCAGGTGGGACTGAACTACCCCCATACAAAAGGCTCCTACCCTATTAACTATACAGTACAACATATGGCATTTTAAATATCAAAATACAACAGCTGTGGAGTGCCTTATAATTAAAATGACAAACTGAACAGTTCCACAGAGATGCTGAAATATGCCATGTTTCAAAATTCCACCACATTTTGAAATTCAGCAACATTTCAGAGGCCTAAAAAACAAATTATAATGGCATTGATGATTCAACTGATTCATCAAAACTGTACTTTAATGTACCATGAAGTCAAAGGACAAGGAATTTCCTGTCCTTAAACATTAAAGACTTTTTTGACAGGCATCTTGCATCTGATTTACCAGCTTTCAGTTACAGGGCAGCTGCTGTATGGCATTTTTGTGTGAGCGTGTAAACCACCTGCAGCCAAATTAATTATACATTTAGACAATGGCCAAAATAAATAAATAATTTTACAAATAAAATGAACCATTTAATCAGTATTATGTTGCCAAAGCAAAGTAATTAGCAATGCTTCAGTAATAGAAATAAATTACATTGGATACTGACCAGCATGTACCCAGTATAATGTACATTCTACAGTCGTAGCAACAAAATATACTACAATATTTTTGAATAAATTCCTTTCTGATCCTTTATTTTGCCACACAAAACTGAATTCCATATTGTCAAATAACTACTTCCAATAGAAGTAGTTGGCTGCAGTGCGTAGCTGCTGTGACATCACGGACCAGAACAGAAACCAGAACAATGAATGGCGGGGCAAAACTGAAACGCTACGGCGTTCAGTTATTTTATTAAATCATAAAACAAACAGTTTAAACAAAACAAAAGGCGTGTTGGCCAAACAAACAGAAACAATAAACAAGTAGTATGCTGGTTGCAATTGTTTATTTCTTTTTTCCCCACAGACTTACGTCTCTCCTCTCTCCCCATAATGAGCTGGGAGTGACTCTTTTATATCTGTGGCTGGAGCCTTAATTACCTATTAAACAATGACCTTATTAAGGCTCCAGCCACATTCCCACGAGCTTTACAGGGATGGGGATTCAACCCCATCCACACCAGCTACACTTTGAGACCGGCTTCTTCGCACAATATATATAGGGGTGGGGCTGCCCGTCACAGACCTGCACAAAAAGGTTTAAACCCCAGCAATCCCAGATCATTTTATAAATACGGACTAAATCTCTCATGAGGAAAACTAACTGGAGTAGCATGACATGCAAGGGTATGGAGAAATGTGAATGTCAGCTTCTCATCTTGTTTACCTATCCCTGGGCAGACTGGTGTTTCTTTCACCATGTCAATAAACAAGATAAATGTTATTTATAATCAGGTTTCCAATTAGACAGATAACCATATGATACCCAAGCAAAACTACCGACTTTTTTTTTTGGGAGGGTTTTTTATTTTAGATGTAACCATTCTTTGTTCATAATTAATTAGCTGTCAGTCTATAAAGGTGAGCGAGGGAAAAACTGAACTGGAGTCTTTTGTAGCTATCTCAAGATAAGAGGATTCTGAGCAAAATGTTTGAGATGGTAATCTACTTAACAGCCTTTGGGAGTTCTATTGATGCCAGTGGGAGTATGACTTGTATCAACTCTGAAGCGGCAGTTCAAAGAAATTCTGCATTAGGTATGATGTAATGGGAAATGGTGTCCTAGATCTTGGTCTGCCCGGCCCATTGGAATATTGCTATTTCCTCATACTCTAGGGCATTACTTAATCAAGTTATAAACTGGAATATTGGTGGGTACTCTTACCATAAATACATCTTTCTCATATACCACCGTAATTTCTTTAGCAAATTAATTTAAAGACTAATTTAACTTGATGTATTGAAACCCTTTGACTCTTCTCTCCGTCTCCTTTATTGATTTCTGAATAACCCAGAGTTCATTTGATTATATAGAAACTGTACACTCTGACTAATTTCGATATTTAATTTGCAAATTACTCTGTATACTGTCTCTCATGTAGAACATAATGGAATGTTTGTTGGACCATTTTCTCTGATATTTGTAGGAACAGTTGAGTAGTTTCCCATCTTAAATATTATTTAAGTTCAGAGAGATCGAGGACTTACTATGAACACCTACGCTAGACACAATTAGTAGCAGCAGTTTATTAAATACAGAAATAATAAAGAACCAAAATCTCAAAAGTCAGAAATAAATCTTAAACATGTGCTATGCATCAAAGATAATCAGTAGCATCAAACAATTAATCTAGATATACATGTCTACAAATAACAAGTTTACTTAAAGCTCTTCATGTAAATAACATGCAGTAAATCTAACTTTTCAGTTACTTATAAAGGTTCATTTAAAGTTTATTTTCACAAGTTATGCAATTCTAGGTTATTATCCAATTAACATTATATGTCATTAAGTTTCATGTGAAAAATGTAACATAGATTATGCTCAACAGTCCTGGGCAACACTGACTCATTCGTTGATCGGTTGTGGAATTTGGTTAATTGAATTGTGCTATGAAATCCTCTCTGCAATGATTCTTCAATCCCCAATGGGATCAACACAGTCTTTATGCGTTGCCCTCTTCTTTAAGCAGACTACCTAAAAAGTAACATGTGCACAAATGAGACCTAGATAGAAAGTGTCAGATTTATGAAGCAATTTAATTCCTTATATCCTGAGTTTTTCTGTGTCAATAATACTGAACAATCCAAAAATAAAACTGTAAGACTTGATTCAACACAGGGTCATTGACCTCTCAAATATGAGCTGCACACAGCTGGTTTTAACAAGTACGTTGTTTCACATGCTCTGGAAGATCACAAAAAACGGTTGTGAAACTGGTCCTTGTGACAAGGAGGTGAGGCGCCTAGGGGTTGCATGATAACCATTGCATGATAACCAAACATGAGTCACGCTTTATTTTAAGGGCCGTTTTTTAGTTTATTAACTGTTAACAAACATTGTTAATTTTTAGCTAAGGGTTAGAGTTAGGGTTAGAGTTAGAGTTAGGGTTAATAAAAACCTGATTTAATTTGCTAAACATTAGTACAGTAACAATTTGAACCCAATTCAAGTATATGATCGACTGGGTAGTGATCATCCATAGGGCTGTGGTCTTTGATTGGTCATCCATAGGGCTCTGGTGTTTGCAGTTTTAGCTTGCCTATTATATATTATTAACTAACATTTAACAGAAAATAAATAATGCAGATTAACATGTTTATTAGCTGTTTGTTAACAGTTAATAAACAAACAAAAAAAAAAACGCCCTTAAAATAAAGTGTGACCGAAACAAGAAACACGCACCATACATGGAGTTGTTAACTGTCTTTGCTGGCTGCCTAGAAAAATACAAGATTCAATGAGTCTGGGGGTGTAACTGGTGACTTCTATATTCTTCTGTCAAGCACTGCAGACTATATATAAATGATCAAAAAAGGGCACTCTGCTCAGACAAATATCTACAGATGCCAATAATCTGCACACTTTCTGCAGCTCAAGATTAACATCAACTGTTTCCACAATAAAATACTTTGTTAATTTTGACAATCTTTGTGCAGACTATTTGATTGTAAAGAAGACGAACCACCACAAATCCAAATGGAACGATCGTCAGAGGCAACCGCTAAAAAAAGGTGAATATAATATTAAACAAACTGTTTTATAACTTATTAATGCATTTCCTGTTTTTATGTATCTGTTTGGCTCTATATCGAAGTTTTAACATGTTCACTGAGTTTAAGAATTTAATGTTAATATATAAGTAACGTAATTAATTTGCAGAGTCAGTGTGATACCTCAAAAATGCGCTGAGCAGATAAAAAACTTTGTAGAACACATGCGTGGTTGTACAGTAGTTCAAAGTAACATTGCAGTTAAAATGGAAGGCTCTTTTTTAATGCCTACCCCATTACCATTAACGATTGTGCAGTATTTATCGAGATTATTCATGACTTCAATGTAATGTTGCATTTTACCCTCTGAAAATACATTTCTACTCTCTCAGTGTTAAAATTAAAGGGTAAGTTACTCCCAAACCCAAAACCTTATCTGGAGCGCTGTGTACAGTATAAGTATCTGGTGATATGTTGTATAGACATTTGATGAATGACAATGGGTCTTTGTGAATAACATACAGTAGATCATTATTTACTTAGTTATCTGCCATAAAATGCCTCTGTAACATCACATCTTATTTTCAACAATGTTCTGGCATTCAGGAGAAGCATTCATCCACTTTCACAATACATTCACTATTCCATCAATAAAATAGAAATTAAAAAAATATATACAGTTTATCCTAGTGGTAATGCAACACTGTTTTCACATACAGTATTTTTTTTTTTAAGCAAAGTTAGCTTTTAAATGGCACATATTTAAAAAAGGGGTATGTCTTAATTAGAATAAAGAAACAAATTACATAGCCATAGTCTGGTACAGAATTTCAAAATCCTGGCACTTCATTTGGAAAACAAGCAGCAGCTGTTACAATATAAAAAATCTTGAAAACAAAAACAAAACAAAAAAAACAAGGTATGCACACTTGGAAGCTTAAGATGTGGTTTTGCAATATTGAGTTTGACAGGTTTGATGGTTCCTGTTTTATGACTATGGCTTAGACGAACGCTGGTCCTGCAGTAATCCCTTCTTATTGAAGTACTGTACTGTATATTAGTAATCTACTCCTTTAGGTGTTCTCCATACTTAGATGCATTACTGCTATTACTTTTGGTAATCTTTATGTATTTCCCGTTGTAACCCTGAGGGCCACTGGGATCAAAGCATTTTCCATCTCATCTGTCCAAAATTCTAAACATAGTTTGCCAGGTATGGCTCATTTTTTCACAGGAAGCAAATGACAAATGTGTAATACCCAATCCTTCTCATTATCAACAGAGCACTTGTCTTTCCTGTTCCATTTTAAAACTTCAGCAAAGAGACCACCCTCAGGATATATTGGTAAATGAGGTATACAACTCAAGAATATAATAATATCAAATAATAAAAAGTATATTAGCAGTAATACCAATTCTTGGAATATCACTTTGGTTCATTATATGCATTTACCTTTATATATATATATATATATATATATATATATATATATATATATATATATATATATATATATATATATAGAGTGGGATAAAAGCTTTTCCAGATAGTACTTGTAGCACAGAGTTACAATTTAAATGTAGAATCTTATAGAAATGCAGTGTGTGTGTGTATATATAGTAAATATGGATTAGAGAGGAGGGCTATAGTAAAAAGTTATTGATCCAAGGGACGACTATTGTTACTGACAAGGGACTATAATGTCCTAAGCCGCAGGCCTTTCCACTATGAGCTGAATCTGCAGTACATATTTAATATATGAGTCAGTCAAAATAATAAGAGAGGCAAGGTTGGAGAGTATATACTGTAAAGACATAAATATATGCAAGACTTTTATAGTGTTTTTATGCTTGAAAAAAAAGGAAACATTTTTGGCACAAATATCTTAGTGCTGTACATATAATAAAGTAATATACTACTACCAGTGCAACAGGTCGCCAACATTTGGAGCAAAATAGGTTTCATGAGTGTGATTCGCCAAATATTTTTGTCACAAATATTTATGGCTTTACATTATATTTGTTTAAATATAGCTGATACAACATAAGTAAATAACAGAAATAAATAACAGAATCACTCAAAAAGTTCATTTCATTCAGCTATTTCTATCGTGTTGCTTAGGACTGGAGGTGGAGGTCATTCCGTTGAAAAGGGGTGGGACTGACAGTGATGTGAACCAATCACATGACAGACTGAGACTATTACTCAGTGGTATAAGGATGTGAGGGCAATAGTTAAATCTATTTTTGCTCTTATGATGAGGTTTTAACCAATCACAGGCCATAATTTCCAAGCACTGTGTGGGAATGTACGTTTTGGCAGGGATGGAGTTAATTCTGTCCCTGCCAACAATCACAGGTGTGGCCATTCTCTAATTAGGTAATTGCATGCTAATTGCACAATGGACACCTGTATAAAAAGGAGGAAACATCCTTTGTTTGGGGAGGAGGGAGTTAGGTGAGTGAAATTGTTTGTGTACTGTGATTCAAGAACCTTTATTGAAGGCTACTGTTCAGTCTAATGGTAAATGCTTGTTTGGGGTTTTGTTCCAGGGTTTTGTTTAAACCTTTTATTTTGGCCCTTCACTGCAGCTTTCTGTCTCTGAGTCTCTTTCCTGCCGGTAACAGCTTGGACCGTGAAGCTACCCTGTCACAAGGGGTTTTAACTGATTAATTAACATCTGTGGGCTTTGATCGATTAATCTTGTCTACCTGTGTGCGATATCAAAAAGCAGTGCACAAAAAACAAATCTTGAAAAATCGTGGAGGGTACTTAGTGGAAGGTTTTCAGGGCAGTGCAGTCAGAGTCACTTTATCGGGAAGCCTTGGGAGAGGTAAAAATATCCCAAATAAACATCTGTCCCAATTAAATGAGAGACATTTGAGAGTCACACTTATATTCAGTGTTTGAATTATACTTTGCCTCTTGGAAGGGGCCGGCCCAATAAATAATAATAATAATAATAATAATAATAATAATAATAATAATAATAATACAAAATTATATCTACTTGCCTGTATTTGTATTTTTTATATTGGATCTTAATTATAAATAACTAAATTAATATATACAGTGTATATATATATATATATATATATATATATATATATATATATATATATATATATATATATATATATATATATATACCTGTTGTGTAATAGAAAGCCAAATAAACTGCAACCTTCACTGACTCACAGTACCATAGAGACTCAACTCTTTCCACTACTTCCTGCCTGTATCACTTAAGCAGGGGTCAAATGCCGGTCTTCCGTTGCTGCTGTCCTGGTTTCAATGAAGTTGATGGACGATGGCTTACCTTCAGCCATGATCTCACAAAAGGAATCGGCTCAAAACTCTCCAGTGGAGGACCATTAATATCCACAACGAGCCAGGCTTTGTACTCGAAGTCGGTTGCGTGACTTTGTTTCCGTGTCATTTAGGGCTGAAAAGCCACGTTCCCATTCCCCAGAAGTAGCAAGGTAAGTTTTGCATGCAACTGTGAGTTTACAGAGGGTTTTTCCACTGTCTTCACCATACAGCTTCCAGGCACAAAATTCCTCAACAGCATCACAGAAAAGAAATTTAGCCTACTTTGGTTTCAGGAAACTAAATAAGGATGAGACTGGTTGCCAGGCCATGGCATCTGGTGATTCAGGCCAATCAAACAAAGATTTGACAGCAAGACAAGAAATGGGAAAAAAACACAAAATAAATGAAGGCATCGATAATAACAGTGACACCGAGGGAAAAAGTACCACCACGAATGACCACGAAATCAATACCAATCTTCTGGAATGATAAATAATGGCAGGACTGAAAAGAACGTAATCCTTGGTTGCTTTGCATCTAAGGAAAACTAGGATGCACAGTCTAAAAAAAGCTAAATGACTTCTTTCTGAAAAGGGAGTTCAGCTATCTGAAGAATGGTTAAGTGGCAAGGTAAGCTCGTCTGATCCAAAAAAAAAAAAGTGCAATAAAATATACAAGCACAAAGATAGCTCTGCACATCAAAAGGCAGTTAAGATTGACAGCATTAGGGAGAAAAGTGTGCTTCCGAACATGATTTCAGAACTAAACTCTCATTTACCAGACAAGGCATCTGCAGTATTCCGAACTGCATATCTCATCAGCAAAGAAGGGTTGGCTTTTAGCAAAATGGATCCGTTAGTTTGACTTCAAGATATGAACGGTGCTAAAATGGGCTCAGTACACCGATCAGATCATTCTTGTGCCAGTATTATAAGACACATAGCAAATTAAATGAAAAGCATCATTAAATGAAAAGCATTAAAACGCACAGCATCAGCATAAGAATTGATGAAAGCAGCTTATATGGCTTAAACTACCTAATTGTTTAACTTAGATCTGACGTAACTGGCAAAGGTGACAGAAAATATTTTTCTTGACTTAGTGGAGCTTGAAGGGGGCACAACCGTAGAGGCAGTATACACATCATTAAAATAATGTCTTCACAAATCAGGTTTGGATGGTGAATATTTGAAAAAATACCTGATTAGTATTGCCTGGCTTTTGCAACCAGTCTCTACTAGCTCATCAAACTCAATTGAATGAGATGCAATACGGAGACCCCCCCAGGTTATGATTTTTAATGGGGTTCTCGTCTCTTGTGGGCGGGCTCAGTGATCTCCTATTATCATTTGAAAATACTGTATCCCAATTAAATGAAGAGACATCCCAGTTAAAAGACATAAATAACACTAGGAAGAACCGTCTTCTAGAGTTCTGTCCCTTTTAAGCAGAAATCCTGATTATCAGTATCGCGATTAGGAGGCGTCAACTGTACTTCACGTTTATCCTATCATTTTAGTCACAAGTAAGTTGATTTTTACTTTGCATTCAACGTATTTCTTTCAAACGGTATTAGAAAAGTAATATTGAAAAACGTGATTCTGTGAAAAACTGTCTGGCTTATTGATTTAACTACACTGTATAATCAGGCAAGGCATAATCAAGTCAATGTATATCCGAGAGACTCAAAAATAAACATTACCTGGATTGGTTTCACAAATATCTTTTTGGAAGTGGTTTTCTTTCACCGATTGGCCGGCTACAATAGCATTATGTTAATACTTTACACCAGCAAACGTGTGATTAATCGATTAATTCGATTAATAGATCAGATGATTAATCGATCAATAAAAAATGTCAACATTAAAACTTATTTTATATATATAGAGAGAGAGAGAGAAAGAGAGAAAGAGTCATATTGCAGGGGTGTGCAATTCATATCGTCCGACACCCAGGACAATGAGATTTGTTTGAGGGATAGCAAGTTCTACTGTTATACTTTGTATAGCCAGTATTTTTTTTCTTCTTTAGTCACAACGTTCTGTTGCTAGAAAAACTCCAGTAGATTTCTATGGAGTCATGCTAGGTCCTGAAAACTCTAAACCTGCAGATGTCTTGCACTGTGGAAGGGTGGTGGGCAATTCACTGACACACACGGGAGGCAGAAGGTTTATTTGCAACACCGCACTGGTGCCCAGTTTTATTATTTTCTTTGAGGTGAAGTTATTTTCTCTTTAGCCTGCAGAGGGCGCTGTCGTCTGTGGCCTGAATACCGACAACGGTAGTCAGGTCCACAGTAATACCAATACAGGTAGTCCAATGCTTTTGCACTCACAGGTGCTCAAAAGAATAATGAAAACAAAAGGCGAAAGAAAAAGGGAAAATAAAAAACACAGTAATAAAACTACAAAATAAAGGTGCTGCACTTGGCAGCGTTACCCCGACCGTCGCTATCCGCACGGCCCAGTTCTCCGTCCTATGCTCACCCGTTCCCTCAACCTACTCGTACTGTTCGGGGTTCTGCCCCAGTTTTTCCCTGCTCCTAAAAATTCCTTTCCTTTTCTTTTTAATTAATTATTTGTTGTGCTCGTTCTTCTCCGGCCGTGCCAGTCCGGCAGCAGAGCTTAAACAGCTGGCTCAGGATGCAAATATAGCCTTCATCCATGTATTATATATATACACAGTTGTAGTCAAAAGTTTACATTCCCCAATAAAAATGTATCATTTTTTGGAAATTTCTCGAAAACAAATTTTAGAAAAAAAATATTTTGTAGCAAAAGTTTTGTTTTTGTGGATGAGGAAAAAAAGTTACAAGAATTAGATGCTGTGACAGGGCGAGGAGCCCTGCACATGGAAAGGGGGCAGGGCAAAGCCCTGCCATAAATGTATGTGTTTAGTTTAGTTTAGTTTTGTTATTTAAAAACAAATTATTTGTTTATTTTAGAACAGGGTACTCCTCCGCCCCTGTGCAATTTATTATTTTGTATTTGTTTTGTTCAGATCCTGAACGGCAATTCTTTTATTCGGCAGACATGACTCTTGACAGTTGTCACACTGCTTACACACTTTATTATTTATTTATTTATTTGTTTATTTGTTTATTTATTTATTTCTTAGCAGATGCCCTTATCCAGGGCGACTTACAATTATTACAAACTATCACATTACAAAGTATCACATTGTAAAATATCACATTACAGAGTATCATAATACAGATAAGAGTAGTTATGATAGTACAATAAGATCAAATTCAAGAGCAAAATAAAGAATACAGTAAATTATAATTAAGAGTGAGTTCGACTAAGAGCAGTTAAAACTTATAGTTAATATTTGCTTATTTATTTAGCAGATTTATTTATTTAGCAGATGCCTTTATCCAAGGCGACTTACAGAGACTAGGGTGTGTGAACTATGCATCAGCTGCAGAGTCACTTACAATTACATCTCACCCGAAAGACGGAGCACAAGGAGGTTAAGTGACTTGCTCAGGGTCGCGCAATGAGTCAGTGGCTGAGGTGGGATTTTAACCGGGGACCTCCTGGTTACAAGCCCTTTTCTTTAACCACTGGACCACACAGCCTAGTAAAGCCTAGTAAAGTCCAGTAAGAACACATAGTAAGTATGATGAATGGATGAGAACCCTAACCCTAACCCCAAGGAGCTTGCAGGCTCCCCTTAAGTAGCCCTTAGCCCACCAGCATCATTGCAACAATGTAAAAGTTTGCACCAATGGAAGGTTGCACCAATGCTTGTCTATAGAGCCTGTCTGTGGCAACCCCTTCAGACCAGCTACCCCGGGCGCACCACCCGGGAGCGATCCCAACCAGCTGCCTTGCACTGCCTCCCTGCTCCATATCCTGCAGGGTGGGTGTTTCTGCTGGTGAGGCTGGACCACAATGGTGCAGCCCCAGCATCTTGGACCGCACATGCCGTTACAATATATTGTTTTCTGTAAAATAAACCTATAATGTAAACAACATCTTCCTAGTGTTACTACTGCAGATAGGGTCTTTGTCAACCGGGTCACTATTGAAATGTACCCTGGGTACATGTCGATATATTGACGTGTACCCTGGTTTAGATGAAGCTGTCATTTGGTTCCTTGGCATGTCACAAATGTACCCTGATTTCAAGTATTGTTTCGTGTTACACATTTGTCAGACCTGAACAGCCAGCGGAACTGTGGGAGTTGTTGTTTTTTACATGTTTGAATGATGCGTGTGGGCAAGATTAGGTACTACAACTCCCAGTTTCACTACAAAAAAGAAGTGATGCACGCTGCAAGTTGGTGTTTTCCATTTTCAAAATAAGACTCAGGAGACCGATTTATTTTCTTTTGGCCAAGAGATACAGTTTATGCTGTAGATTTGTTGCATTTTTTACTCTCACTAGGTAAATAATACTGTAGCACTGGATGAAATTGCTATCGGAAAAAGAAGGCAGTCTTGACAGGCTCTTTATTTGTAGCACCAGGTTCACAGCAAGTAGCACAGCTCACAGCACACGATTCTGAATCCACACACATTCACACACCTGATGCATCCTCTTTTATCCGCCTCAGACCCAGACCCAGAAAACACAAAGTTACAAGTATGTGAGGCTTCGACCAATCAGCGACCACTGACCTTTAACAACAATGTAACAGATTATAACATTCCTCACCCAATTAGAGTCCTGTACAGCTGCATGGGGTTCATGTGAACAGCACCTGGTGACCCCCGTGTAGACTACCTGATCCAGCACCCTGCCGCATGGTGCAAGCAATCAAGTCCCACAAGCGGTGTATCAGACGCTGTTATTCAACAAGTGTTGTGCCAAATAGTGTCTTCTGCCAGGATTTGGCAACTTAGGTGCCAAATACTGTCTTCAGTAAAATTGTAATAATAAAGTAAAAATATGCACTATATTGTGTATAGCTGTATTGATTTGATATTTTAATTGTTTTACATTTTAAGATCAGAGAACATTGTACTGCTGATTAGTGTGTTTATTGCTGTAGCTGTGCAGAACACTGTTTCCGTTTACCTTTCTCATGTGTGTAATTATGTGCTGAGGATGCAAAAATAGTTCTCATTGATACATTTTTAGAAATATATTTATGTTTTAAAAAAAAAAAAATTGTATCATAGACCTAAAATGAGACACACTTCTTTTCCGAAGACCTTATTTTGCATAACACCGGTAGGCTATAGAGGAGATAAGTGCCCGTACATGAATGTCATACTTAGTTAGAGTTTTGCATATACAGTACTGCTTGGTGTGATGCAATTTGCTAAGGACTGCCTTTAGTACAAGATATTGAGTGTGTCATAATCTGGGGTTTATGGACACTGTCTGTCTATCTATCTGTATGTCACACTTACATTTTGTACAAATAGAGAACTGCTCAAAGGTGATGAAATGTGTTGGGTTGAGGTCACAGGTTGTCAACATTTCAATCAATTAATCTCCCTCCTCTTTCTTCTTCTTCTTCTTCTTAGTTTATTTAGCAGACACCTTTATCCAAGGCGACTGACAGAGCTTATTATATGTTTGAATGGTCATGAAATAATCAAACAATTCGCCCTAAGGCACAATTGTTTTACTGGCGAAGGCCATATTAGGAGCTGTAATATGTATGTTATTTTTTAGTGGAAATGAACAATTTGACAATTGTTATTTCCCAATCTGAGTTACTACTGTGATAAACAGGAAATCAATTGTAAATAATATGGTATTACACAAATACATTTGTTTATTCTGTCAGTGGTTGCAGTAGTTCTTATATGGTCTCATTGATTAAATACTGTATTCCGCTACCAGCAGCTCTCACACTTTTCAGGAAGCCTGTATATTTCAATATTATTAAAGTTTTAGTGGCGTCTTCTCGTGCTTTCATCTTGGCTGTGCTCTCTGGCTACATACATGAAGTAGTTCACCAACTACTCCATGCAACTTCACCAACTACTCCACGCAACTCCTTGTCCAGGCCCTGGTACTCTCCTGCCTATACTACTGCAACTCCCTTCTGGCAGGCCGCTGCGTCCCTGCGTCCACTCCAGCTCCTCCAGAACTCCGCTGCTCGCCTGGTGTTCTCTCTGTCTCGCTTCTCCCACGCTACTCCACTGGCTCCGAGTTCAAGACTCTTGTACTTGCCTACCAATGCCTTGACCAGACTGCACCCAGCTACCTCCAGACCCTCATCTCTCCCTACACCCCCACTCTTCGGAGGACAGCGTGTTTTTGTCTTCGCCCTCCTGAGGCAGCGCAGGGGTGGTAGCGGTGAGCTGAGCCTTTTTGTACATTGTACGTGCCATCACAGCGATGGCTGCAACCTGGGCATAAACCATTACAAAATCACTGGATGTGAACTGTGTGACTATTTTAAAAGAGGTTAGAGGCAGTGCTAACTCTGACTGTAAAAATTGACCTTATTTACTCCTAAAACATGTAATAAATCACTTACAGTTTCTGATTGTTGAAGTCCCTTTATGCAAACGAGGGAGACGTTTATGGTAGAAGCGATTTTTCAGATTGTCGCTTTTCGAATGAAGTAACGTTACATAGCAGTCGGATACATGAAATAAAGCTTTGCTGAATCAGTTGGAGGAACTGTTAGAAAACAATCCTTACTAAGAACGGCACTTTGATGAATAGAGTCTCTTGTGCTCTCCAGTCTCTACTGTGAGTACTAAAATCCTGACAACATTTTTACATCCAGTGTGATTTACAATAATAAATTGTCTTAATAAATGTCAGTTTACATTTGAATCTTTCCACAATGACAACAGACAAGGCAATACAAAAACCGGACGTTAGCCTACTTTTAATGTTTTTTGTCTTATCTTACAGTACATGTAACGGACGGTAACAATGAAAAATATATACTTTTTAGGAGTTAAAAAAATAATAACAGTAAAAAATCATAAAAGTGTTTGTATACATATGTGGCAGAGCCTGTAAATAGCGTGGGTGTTTGGGTGTGTTTTGGTGGTGGTTGGCAGGGATGGGGTTAATTCCTGTCCCTGCCAAAAACATGTCAGAATGTAGCTGTTCCTTAATAGAATAATGGGTGTTAATTGGGAACAGCCACATCATATAAAAGGAGAGCTCAGGGCTCCATTAAGGGAGACTACCAGGGAGCTGGAACTAAGAAAAGGTACTGTGTGGATATTATTTGTTTGATACTGGTAAATGGCTTTGCCGTCCAGTTTATTAGCTTAGAAACCTGAAACGTGTAGTTAGCACTCCTGGAAGTAGTTAGGCTTTTGTTTTGTTAATTTTTGTTTTGTTTAACCTACCTGTTTTTGTGGCGTGCTGTTCCTTTTACACAAAAAGACAAATAAAGACGGTCCTGCATGTGGCAAACTCAACCCGGTTTGTCACAACATGTATGTCATGGACACACAACATACTGAATTCTTATCATTTGTTTGTATTCATTCCTTTGCAGTATCATAGTGGTTGGCTGTAGCAGCCATCCCGGAGATGCAGCGATGACCAAAGATAAAGTAGCCAAAACATGATTTTAAGTGCACCTGGCACGAAAGTGGCAACATTCAGTATGGCTTTCCAATTTTATGATAATGTTATGAAACAATATGCTGGTAACTCATTTATTTTCATTTTGACTTACCTTCATGAAAGCTCGGTTCACATCTATTGAGCAGCCAATATTAAGCAAAGATACAATTGGTTCAAATGTATGTTATTACTTTGCAATCAATACTTTGCACTGATGAAAGAATATAGGCCTGTACCTTCAACTGCTGAGTCAGTCAATCATAGCCTGTCAGCTCAACTGGAGCTCAGCATCTTTTAACAACAAAGAAAACGAGACATGGACAGTTCAGTAATATTGCTTCATTCTATGTATCTGGCAGTGTATAGATAAACTAAGTAACTCTGACAAAACATTTGTTTATTTATTTTTCTCCCATTAAGTATCTGATCCTTTATGAACATTTTTGGGACTGTTTTAGAAATTAGAAAAATAATTTTCTAATAGCGATAGTGCTCTCTCGATGAAAGCTCTAATGTGTGGTAGCTGACCTTGACTTTGACTCGGGACGCATAACTTCAGTCGCGGTCAACTACCTTACAGTAGAGCCTTCATCAACGGGCACTATCGCTTAATTAGTAAATTGTAAACAGCAATATACAGTAACCGGACACCTGGTTAACAAAGCTTGCCTTTCTACTTTAAGGTATTATGGGAGTAAAAGAGCATTTGTGACAACAGTCAGGAGCAATTCTAACAATTATGTCTATCTTGATGGATAGCTGTGATTTGTGCAGAATTCCTGTAAAAATAAAAAAAAAGTGTGGAAAAATGTTGTTCAGTGGACTCTCGACCGACGAGGAAGACCATGAAGATGTCTAAAACACATATCCTTTTTTTAAAAGGTTTATTTTTATTCAGTTTAAATTTAGTTATTTAATTTCTGCTAAGCAGGCATACATAAAATAACCATTATTTGCATGCGTTATATGTGCCCTAAGATTAAAAGTGATTTAGATTTTGTTAAAAAAAAATATAAAACAAAATAAATAAATTTAAAAAAAGTTGTGTATTAATCATTATTACCCCTAGCTTATTTATTTTGTTAAATTAGGTTATATCATAAATAAGGCCTCATAAATAAACAAATAAATAAACAATATTAAGAATTAGCCTACTGCAAACAGCTGGATTTCGTAATCGTGATTGTTTGATCTGTGATTTGTTATCTGGATAAATGTAATCCAGCAGTGACATTTTCTGAAAAACCGGATCAAAATTATCCAGATAAAAGTAATCTCGATCACAAAATCCGGATCACTTTGACCCAGATTAAAAGTTTTGAAAAAACGGCCCCTGATGGATTGCAGAGCTGGCTTTAGCCTAAATCTATGTTCCTTGTGGGGCCAATTCTGCATCAATGAATGTCAAAAATCAGTAATCTGGTACAGTCTGATTCTTTATCTAGCAAGTAGGAAAGTGTTTCTTCATTAAAAATAAATCACTACTAGCACTGCAGTATTAAGAGCCCTGTCTTTGTAAAATTGGGTGCTGCCAACAATGTATGTCCCTTTTAAACTAAGCTTTCTTTTCTAGCCAACAGCTGGCAATGAGTTTTACACCACCAAGTGTTGGGGAGAAATGCATCCGTGCATCTTATTTAGAACTGACACTGCATGAGAATGTACTGTCATCACCAAAGGAAAAAAAATAGAAAAGAAAAATGTCATTTGGATTCCCTTGCCTCACCGGAGAATGTTTTGTGCACACCTCAGCTTGTGCATCGATACAAAATGGCTTTTATTTAACTCATTACAGACATACAGTTATGAGCCATCACACTTTCTTTGTTGAGAAGTGTTCCATTAATTGTGACTTTGCAAGCAGGCTCTGCAAACTTTCTAAAACACAAGCTGACATAGCTGAGCTCACCTGCTTTTTAACCTTAACTTTAATTACACGACGGCTGCAAAGGCTTCTTTCAAAATCATATGCAGTAGCAGCTGTCTGAATTTACATATCACAGCTACAGCAGAAAAAAATAACGACATGTTTGGAAGAAGACTTATTTTTGGCATATAGCTGTGACTCTTTCACAATACATTTTAAACAGGAGATACAACTTGTCTTAAGCAATTTGCTGTTGTGAATAATTGTCTACAGCTATAGCATCATACAGACTGCTAATTATTTTATAGCAAAGTGTTATACAGACTCTAAATTTGAATAGCAGATGCTAAATACTTCAGATGAACTGTATATATGGGTGGGAACCAGGACAAAAGAAGCTTGTTGGCCTTGAAAAGAGGTGATTGATTTAACCGCAGAAACAGAGGTTGATGTCTTCCTGATCGGAAAGTGAGTTGCAGCACATCAAAATTTAAACTAGGCATATTTCAAATGAGGCCCAAAAACAAGGGTAAAACTGAGATTATTTTTTTTAACAACACTGATTATCACCACAATTGTGTTATGGATTCAGACAGTACCTTTTAATTTGATACTGTAACTGTATTTATATTAATAAAAGATCATTTATTTATCATGTATTATTTTTTGTAGAATTAACACCTTAATGATTTGAATAAAAAAAGAAAAAAGTAATTTGCTATAATACAATCCAATGCACATACATACCTGTGAGAGAAACAGAATGATTCTTGGTCGTATATCCACCTCCCGACCTGTGAGGGCGCTAAGTAACGGGAACAGAATACCCTGGACTGGTTGGCCAGACAATTCCTTCCCAGGGTTAAAAGGAAGTCGGTCATCTAGAAAGGGGGCAGAGCTTTGATGCACTAACTCATCGACCCGGAAGGGAAACGATGTGGCAGCCACGGATTGGAGGAGCGGCTGCAATCGTTTACCAAGGGGTCACGTGTGACGGTACAAAAAGGTGACGGTTTATTAATCTGTTCCTTTGTTTTGGTTAAGAAACGAACCGGAAGGACCTGACTTATGTATTCGTATTGTGAGTGTTTGTTTGTTTGTCACTAATTTACTGTTTGCTATTATTAGTAGACGGCTAACCCTTTCCGTAGCTGTCACCAGAGGCCAGCACTAACTCGGATCAGCACTGCACCTATAGCACGATTCACTTGTATCTGCACCACGAGCACTATAACACGCACCCAGGACTGGTCACCGTGTTTTGTATTGTGTGTGTGAAAATTGACTGTGCTTATTATTTGGGACTGTAAACCCTTTATTTTGAACAGTGCAATTCCCACTGTTGGGTATTGCCTGGGATTTATTATTGGCGGTCGCCAGACCGGGATTATAATTAAAACACCACTGCACTTGGATTCTTGTTGTCTGCTTTTTCATTAATCACCGCATCGCTCCTGCACCTGTACATTGCAAGCCACTTTGCCACAATACCCTAGATCTCATTTATAACTGATTGATGTATAATGAAGACAAAGCCTCAAAGGCCACATTTGCAGACTGTTTGCATATAAATGTCTTGCTGATCACGATATTGACATCTGACCTAAAGTAATGTGATGTACCAAGCCCATTTTTGGTTTAACACCCATTTATGCATGACATCTTTGTTTTTTTTATCATTTTTTGTATAAGGCTTCCATTAGATGAGTTAAGAAGCAAGCAAAAAGATTTTTTGAAAAATAATTCTCCCTTTCCCAGAAATCTGATTGTAAAGCGCTATGGACGCTATGCACTAGCTCTAAGCATGGTTTTCTTCATAGTAACCTTCAATGGAACTTTATTTCTAATAAATAGCATTTTGTTTTATTGTGCTTTAAAAAGTACGGTAGCATTTCTGGTGCAAGAACAAATCAATTAATTGTTATATTTAGTGTTTTTTCAGGTCAAGGCGTCCACATGTGCTGTTTTTTTTTTAATTTTTTACTTCTGTCAGTCACATGACCAGAAATGGACTGGACGTAACTTTGAAATGACATAACATCACTTAATTGTGGTGGAATTCGTATGGTGATAGTCTAGATTAATCTATATCTACCTTTTAGGTTTGATATAGTATAGTAGGCTTCCAGTGGTCACATGACTTGGCAGTAGGTTGGAAGTGATCCTAAACTGGTGTAAAATTACTTGAAATAAGTAAAAAGGACACGCTGCTGAGATAGTAATAACTATTCAAATCAACAATGTTGTAAAACAATCAACTACTTCAAGAGGATTCAAATCTCAAATGTCAAAAATATAGAAACAAAAACATCATCATTGTAAGATAAAAAACAAATTGTAAAAATACTATACCATTTCTGCCATTGAGCAATGGACCACTGGTTAAATTGCCATGCATTTGAACTGCAACATCTAACAGAAAGCAAACAGTGGCCACCACCACTTCTTTGATGTGATGTTGATCCAGTAGTTTTTGATGTTTTGATCCTTTCTGTTTGTTCTTCCTATAGAGTGGTTGCACTGCAGAAGCTGAGGTTGTGTTATTGTCACGTGTTGCTTTTTTGCTACCGACCATCTGCTGGCACAGGTCACAACATTGTTGTCATTCCATCACACTACAGTTACTTCACTTGATCAGTCTCTTCTAAAGTCGAATGACCCTCTTTCTTCCTGAAGTCAGAAACACTCTTGAGTGGAGAGTCTTCTATCCTGTTTACCCGCCATGTTCCTGATTTTTGTAGCCAAAACATATTGTTTTCCCATGGATAAATTGCTTAGCTGAGTGATGACCATAATAAGGCATCATGGCTTTGTCAACATCAAAATCTTGCTCTACAGGCTCATTCATCTTGTCATATAAAGGCCTGACCTTACCAAATATATCCCCGTCTGGGAGTTTGGTGTTGTCTGACACATGGAGGCAACTTAGAATTTTTTCAAACCTGTATCTGTGTCTGTATCTGAATCTTCTCTATCGTTTGGGGGTTCCAAGTAAATGTTGGCTGAGTAGAAAAAAAAAACATCTTCCTCCAGAGCAAACGATAAGCGTTCAATCAGTAAAAATAATCCACACTATTCAAGTGTTGAATTGTAGAATTAAATCAATTAAAGGAACGATTAGTGACGTTACACATTTTAAAGTCTTCTAACAGCTATGGTACATGCAGGTGACATCCTTTGGTCAACTTGAGTTCTACTTACTATCCGCTTTATTTACTAGTGCATAGCGTCCCATATATGGGACAGTAATAAACAACATCTGTAGTTATGATACAAATATTTTTATTTGATTAAACTAATCATTCAGATTCTAATAATCCCAAAGCACATTTCTATCATATCATATATGGGACACTGCATAGCAGACAAAGTTTGTGAGAAGCTTGTAATGAGAGAAGCTCCCACAGGGTGCTGTCCGTGGTGCTGATCCTGTGCAGCTTTGGCACCCCTCTATGTTCCACTTGTAGATAAGAGCAGGCTAATTATTGTTCTGAGAAATCCCTTGTTAGTTCATTACTCTTAAAATTAGACAAATGCGTAGATGGTATTACACAGTACAAAAATTATACTGTAATACAGTAAAACTATGCATTATTATATGAACTGTTTTTGGCCATATACTGTATACTAGCACTGTCTAAAAATACATATATAAATATTGCTTTCTACTATGGAATTTACAGAGGGAGAAGACAGAAAATATAGTTTGTAAATTATATACATAAACAATGTTCGATATCTGAAAAAGGGCACAACACTTTCTTTGTACAAGTAACACAAAGTAGGCTGGACTGCAATTATACTAATTATTTGTTTTAGTAATAATAGCTTAAGATACCATAGCAAAGATATTTTGTTGGGTTTAGTCACTACTGCCACCTAACAATTCAAAAGCTAATTTCAGGATTTGCCTCTGCATGATTATGTAACAAGCTATAACACATTTGCTTTCACTTCAGTTTATAAATCATTTAATAATTAAATATAAAAAATATATATAATCGCCCTACTCAAATACATCAGCATAATAATGTGTTTACTTACAACCCTCCCCCTTACATTATAATGGTACAATTGTTTTGCTGGAGGTTTGAAATCTACCATACCATACATCTTTTTATTATTAGTATTTTTAACTCACAAATATCATTTGTTTCTAAATAAAAGCTAGAAAGATGAAGTTTGCCCTTTTATATTCTTTAGGAGTGTATAGGTAACTACAATATATGTCATTCAAGCCATTCAATGAGTGGTGTGTACATTCACAAGTCTGAGCAAATGCTTATGTGCTTTGGATTTCAAGTATGATCTCAGTGGTTTCAAGGTCACTGATAACCTTTCTGAGCACAAAGCTCCAAGAAACTGCTTGACAGAGACAGGGAATGGAAAGATCATTTAAATAATAACCAGTATTATTAATTTAAGAGCAACATTTGGTGTTTTCCTTATCTTCTGGTTCCAAATGGGTTACCAGTTAATGCTATATAAAAAAAGAAGAAAATTGTTTTCTGATTTAATATCTTCATACTTAGGGTTTTCAGGTAGCTTGCCACACTGTTAACCCTTTTCTTCCCACCAGTAAATTTCTGTTTATGAGAATGACAATTTACCCACCGTCTACCCAAGACTGTGATAACAAAATTAAAGTACAGTACTTTTTCCTATAGGCAGTAAGATTATGGATCTCAGTTCCGCTGTCCTAGCAGTCATCTTCCCCTAGTTGCACCAGGCAGGAAAAATCTGGACCTTGAGCTATCCCACAGCAGTTAAGGCAACGTGCCAGTGTGAGCTGCTGGATCAGGAAAAGACAATAACAGGCAGGTGCTGTGGGTGAACTTACAGCTGCTCCAGCCCCACTTCTCCCAAAATGGAGTGGTACTGGAGCAGGGCTTTGATGGGTAAAGAGATACAATAAGCATACATTTGTCATTAATACTGAATTTCAATAAATAAATGAAAGAATGAAAAAAAAACATGTCAGTTTTTAAACATGTGCACACAATGCCAAAAACAGAGATGAAGTTAAAATGTGCTTATGGCATGTCCAATAATATATCTTTTTTTGCTGGTGGTAAAATTTATATTTTTGGCCTTCAGTGATTTTTTTAATGTCATACAACTAATGTATTGACTCCTTGAAGTTATTTAAATAAAATAAAAAAAGATGAATTATGTTGTCGCATGGTTTTACAATACAGCATACAAAGCTGGTATGTAGCCCATAAATGCAAAGAATTCTGAAACAAAAAATAAATAATATCTAAAATCCTGCTGATGTTTGTCTCTGTGGCATTAGTACATGAGGGGTTTCCATGAGCTCATAGCTGTTCATAGCTTGACAGAGACATAGGTAAAGCTGTTGAAACAAGTCTGCATCTCTAACTGGTGAGCAGCTTTAGTGAAATGAAGTTAGATTGCACTCATTGTTATTATGGACATAGTGTATGAGGCCAAAAAAAGCATTAGTCAAATTGTTAAGTACATTTTTAAGTAAAATGTGACTCCACAAACAAAAATTATGTACAATATTAATAATTTAAAAAAAATATAGTAAATATAGTTACTACAGGTACTACAGTATCTTTAATTTTGCGTTAACTTCCACAGATTACTGCTGTGGCTATTAAGGAGTTACTAACATCCTTCCTTAAAAAAAAGTCAAAAGCAAATTCTTTCTTTTAAGTTCTTATGATAATACTGACACTCCTGGGTGTAATAAAAGATTCATATTGCAAGCACTGAGTGCTCAACTAAGTGACTTTTAAATATGAGTGAGCCATATAAAAAAATATTGTGGATACCAAAAGCTTTGTCCCAAAATGAACCTACAAGTTTATTGCACATCCTGTACAAAGCAATACAAATTGAAGCATTAAAGACTTGTGTGATTGATAGCTGCACAATGGACATTTCCAGAGAACATGCAGAAGATGTGTTTTCAATGCAGAAATACAGATCAGGGCATAATTGTCTAAACATATGTGCCAAGTTTTAATCTGAATGGTAGATTTATTAATAGTCACACTGATTTTATGTCATGTAAAATAGTACTAAAGTAGGAACACTCAGGTCATCTGGTCTTTCATAAACATGGCTGGGAATTATTTGTGCTGTTTACAAATTATAAAATAGCTTGTACTGTATATACTGCATCACTAAACCTGTATTGTCCTTAAAGGGTTTTTTTAAGTATGTACCGGTATGTTGCTGCTTCAATTACTTGGCAGATGAGTGTCTTCACTCCTCAGCAGACAGACATTAATAGACTGAGAGATAGGAGATGCGATTACAATCAATAGATGTTCAACACCAAAATCATTTGGTCCATTACATACCAGCACTTTAGGCTTTGACAAAGAATTTGCTTTATTTCTCTGTTTTACTGATGTGACAGCTGACCTGCCATATATCATATTTAACATATACTCAGAGGAACCTATCCAATGTTTCTAGATGATTGGAAATGGTGATTTTTTTAGATTATCAAAAGCGAAAATGTTATGAAACACAAACAAAATCAAAAATCTCACTTGAGCGACCATTAGTAGTATGTTTGACTATTTTAGAACATTCAAACCTCAACAATTACCTACAGTCTTGCCGACAATAAATTCTGCTCCCCCTGGTTAGCAATACACCTCTGATTTTCAGTATGTGTAAACATATATATAACCCTGTGAACAGGCTGGCTGTAGGGGTGATGTCAGGCCAGAAAGAAACACACAGACAGGCAGTACTGGCGGGTGAAACTGAGACGCGGCGTTCAGTGTTTTATTCTGTGACAGGCTGGCTTTAGTGGGGACCTCAAACCAGAAAGGGGTACACAGACAGACGGTAGTGATCAAACTGAGTCGCGGCAGCGCTCAGTGGTTTAATAAACAAATAAATCAAAGGTTGAAACAGAAAACAGGACATGGCACTTGAGGCCAAAATAAATAGACAAACAAAACTGATTAACACTAAACAAAACAGTGGATGAACAGACACACAAACACGGTGAGTAAAAGAAACTTAAATTTACTTTCTCCTTAGTTTTTAGTTTTTGTAATTCTCTCCTCTCAAACCCATTCTCCACTCATGAATCTATATATACAATTGTGCTGGGATTCAATTACCAATTAATTATTCACTTGAATCCCAGCATGTGAACTAAATCTGTGCAACCCCGTGCTTACATATCATTAACTACTTTAAATGCACGTGAAGTGAAGTGCAATCCCCGTGCCTAAATGCAATTATACATTTTAAATACTTGTGCTAATTCCCACATTATATCCCGTGTACCAACTACAATACACCAACATTAACACACGCAACATACAACATAAAACACAAAAATACACACAGGGACGGGGCACATTGCCACAATTACACACACAGAAAATAAAAGGTTTGGACAAAACAGAACACGGCACTCAAGGCCAAAATAAATAGACAAACAGACAGTGGTCAACACTAAACAAGTATCATGCGAGTCCTCTCGCACGAGTAGCATTTGTTTTGCTTTTAATTATTTTTTCCTTCTCTTTCTCTCCCGTTCTCCACTCTCGAACACACAACATCAAGTGAGTAAAACGTGCATCTGTATATACTGTTGTGCCGGGATTCAATTACCAATTAATTATTCACTTGAATTCCAGCACGTGAACTAATTTGTACAATCCCATGCTCACATACTTTATCTGCACGCAAAGTGATTATGCAATCCCCGTGCCTAATACACTATATATTTTAAATCACTTGTACTACATAGACCCATTTATATCCCATGCACCAATACCTATACACCAACACTAACACACCACACGCAACACATAACACATAACACACACATGGGCGGGGCACAATGCCACAGGACCATATTGATTTGGAGTTCGCTTCCAAGAAAAATTGTACCTTGCTTTTTTTTCCCCAGAATCCTACTGGAAAATGACAGTAGTCAGGTTGATAGTTCATCTCTTGATGTATGCATAACACATTCAGTAACCTAAACTGGGAACCCCTTCCCCCAGATGGGTTCTAAACAAGTTGACATGAGCTGTGAAATATTCCATTGAAAACCATTGGATACCCAAAAATTGGTTTGGTCACAAGCATCCAGACATATATTATGAACAAAATATTCTCTCGCATGTGTCACTGTGACAGGGCGAGGTGCCCTGTACATTTTGTTTATTTATTTTTAGATCGGGGTCTCCCCCTCCGTCCCTGTGCAGATTGTTTTGTGTTTGTTTATTTTTATGTCGTGCGAAGCGCCGTATGTTATTGTTTTGTTTACTTTTTAAAAACGTGTTCTGGCAGAGGCGAGATTGGTGGTCGTCCTCTGCCAGGAATAATTAAACTCGTGCAGAAGGTGGCCATCTCCCGAATTAAGTGATTAATTCTGTTGCTAATCGGGAGATGGTCACCTGAATATAAAAAGCCTGCAGCTCTCCATGTTCGGGGTTGGGTGTTTTGAGGAGCGGAGAGAGCGAGAGAGGAGAGAAACAGCAAACGGTAAAACGGATAGGAACAGTGAAGGTGATTGCCCAGCCTGACCTATTCCGTGTGTATTCTTGTGTTCGTGATTTGTTTATGTTTAAACCTTTTATATCGCTCTGTGAGCAAAGTGTGTTTGTTTGAACATTTTATTTATTTTTTGTTATTAATAAAAACGGCAGCCAGCCTTTACCTGCAGTACTTCCCTCGGTGTCAGTTTCCTTCCTGCTTCTGCCTGACGTCAGACCACTCAGTCACCCTGTCACAGTCACTCAGTGCAACACTGAATCCAGGTTGAGCTGCTGCAGCCTGCTGCTTTGCTGTTTTCTGATCAAAATGCTGAAGCACTGTGGCTAGCTTCAAGATGAAAACTCTCCTACTGATATTTTCCCCAGTGCATTCCTTGTACAAAATGAAGGTATTGATGGCTGCCAAGTCCAGTAAAGATAACAGGCTTGTATATAGAAATAAAATAGAATATTGTAGGTTATATTCAAAATAAAAACATGCATTGTAAAAGGCAGTCAAAATGACTGCTCTGGCGGTTCTAGGTAGAAGGGATTATACCTTTTTTTATTTTTGCGATCCTGCCTTTCAAAAGCCATCAGTGTATTTAATACATGTATTTAGGAAAAGTCAAGAACGGACAACGGCGTATCTTTCACACACACAGAGTAATTTACATTTTAAAAGAGAAAACTGTCAAAATGGCTGCCATGGTGGTTCTAATGTTAAACAGGCCAGGATATCCCATAAATTCTAAAGCCCTTTTCACACTGGCACGTACCACGTACACACAGCTCTACACGCGTGAGACGCTTATACATGTATTCCCCTCACGTTTGCACCACTGATGGCATGCACAATGCAAACTTTGTTTGTAATGTGTCAAAATTAGTTAATTTTTAAATGTCTTACTGTTTTTAGCTAAAATCGTGGGTTACATGATTATGCGACACATACTGACATAAACTTGGGCACGGCTTTAAACCCTCACGTGTTGTTTTTTTTCTGTTTTTGGCTTGTGGTGTAAAGATAAAAAGAACAGTAAAATGGCTAATAAGTCATAAGTGTGGAGTAGTGGTTAGGGCTCTGGACTTTTGACCGGAGGGCCGTGGGTTCAATCCCCGGTGGGGGGCACTGCTGCTGTACCCTTGAGCAAGGTACTTTACCTAGACTGCTCCGATAAAAACCCAACTGTGTAAATGGGTAATTGTATGTAAAAAATAATGTGATATCTGTATAATGTGAAATAATGTATAATGTGATATCTTGTAACAATTGTAAGTCAAGCCTGGATAAGGGCGTCTTCTAAGAAATAAATAATAATAAGTCTGGTGCATATAATTTTTTTCATAGTAACTGAGCCACGATAACAGGGGCCCCCTTGCTGCCCAAGGCCGCCTTGCTGCCCGGGGCCCCCTTGCTGCCCGAGGCCCCATGCAATTTCATGGGCTGCGTGTGCCTAAAACTGCTACTGAGGCAGAGACATGCTCACACTGTATCTGTAGTTGATTCCACTGCTGTGTTGTGCCAATAGTTTAGTGTCAGCTACATCTTGTACCACTTACACTTGTGATTATAGGGTAGTCAAAGTAGGGTCTTCATGCAGTTCCTGGCAGGGCTCCAGGAAGTCTATAGCTGAGTCAATATCTTCTAATTGCACCCTCTTTTGGCAAGTCCAGTCATTTAATTTGCGGTTTAAAAACCTTCTTTATAAACAATCACGGTTCATATTTATTTTCCTTTGCTTTCTTAAACTCCTGCAAAATGCTGCCATCCTTGCCCTTGATTCATGTCCAAAATGTATTAAGTTGACAACTTTGAACAGTGAGAAGCTAGAAATACCAGCAATTTAAAAATGTGGGCAATTTCCTCATTAGCAATTGTACAATTCTTAGTAAATAGATGTCAATAGTGTTAAATAGCCCTATTTAGTTACTGGATATCTAATTTAGTGCAACTCAATATATTTCCTCAATTAAATGGTGTTCTAAATCTATTTTAACAGCTGCTGATTGAAAACACCATATGAGGATCTAAACTCAAGAAAAAACAATGTTATAGATACTGTACAAAAATTCAAGATCAATCAGTGATAAAGCTGGAAGTTTTCCACAAACATTGGAATTGCTATGGACTCTCCATCATTTCATGAACATGGATGGCAGTTGTGTTATTTCTGACAGTTGATGATGAGGAAAGAGGAGTCAAGGGTCTGATGAGGGGATCAAAACCTTAGTTATTTCACATTCATACAGATGGCTATGGTCAACCAAGGTGACATTTGCTTTTGTTATTATACCAAATATGTTATAATAGCTGTTGTAATACCTGAAGGTCCGAAGTTTATTTTTTCAGTTTGGAACAAGGTGATTTGTTTGCATAAGACAAGTTGACTGGGTGGATCTGGGCCAGAGATATCCAAGCTTAGCAAAATACAGAATTAAATGGGTGTCAGTCATATCTAAGACCTGTGTTGCCTCACTAGAGAGAATCAGAAAGCCCCTTAGTGACGTTTGTCCTGTACTTCTGATTTGCTGTAAACAACTAAAATATGAAGCAACCTGGGTCCCTGGATTATACATAAATGGGAAATTGGATTTTATATGAATGTAGTAATTAGATAAAAATAATATTAATTCAGTAGTTGATGTTAGGCAAAAGGTTTTAAAAAACATGTTATTTCCTAAGGTTTTCTTTGGATACCAGTTTATATTAATGAAATGAATGAAAAGTGCTGCATCCTATTATATAATTAACAAGAACGATGAAGAACTCAAATATGTTTGTTTTTTTTACTTTAAATGTTATTCTTATTAACCTATACATTTTTAATTTTTTAACAGCAATAGAGCCCTCATAAGAGGGTTTTGCCATCTGGTAACCCCATTCTCATTAAGTTAACGGCATGAGGCAGGCATTACCAGATGGTAAAACCCTCTTATGGGGGTTCTGTTACTTAAATAAATAGGACTGGTTCACACCCAGCATATATCTGACCCCAGACAATATTTTCTAAAAAGTGTAATGTTCTAAAAGCACTGTTTATTATACAACTCAACAACACATTGAAAATATAGTAGTTCTTCATTTTAGATAGGCAGCAAAGCAGATAGTTAATCTTCTAGTTTTCAGAGTGAAATGAAGATTCATTAGACCTGCTGTGTTATGAAACAGTCACACTCATGCTATGCAAAGAAACATAAACCAAAGACGCTGCATCTAAACTATCTGACACAGATGAATCAGATGTGACTGTTAGATTTAATTGGGATCTGTGTCATTTTGCCTTTATTTTCTTTTAGTTGCATAACAAGAACAATAATTCAATAAATGAAAGTAATGTGTGTTAAAATGAATTCAAATTAATATGCTTCACATTTCCTCTGTTCAGTGAATCAATTTTCCCCAAGATTCCTTCCAATAGACATTAAAAAAAAAAACCCCATGGAATTAAGGGGTCAATTCATAAAGGGTTAACGCTTGTCTAAATGAGAAAACAGGAGTTCATGATCGGATTTCGTCCATAGCCGCCTATTTAACGGCAGTTGCTATTCATAAGAGATCATTGAGATGTGTCGTTAAGCCTCAACGATTTTCTTCTATGAAGGTTAAAACTAATTGAGATACAGCTTAACGATTACCTCATTAGCATAAAGTTTTCATCGGTCCTGAGCGTCAATCTGCTGTTCATAAGAGTGAACAACAGCAAAATGCTGTCGAGTTATTGAATGCTGGGTGCGGTGGAGTCTAAACTAATGACAGCATCAAAATAACATTGTCAAAAAAGTGATCTGACTGTATTTAACAAATCCCGCCCCCCCCCCTCCCCCAATAAATACATTAAAAAATAAAACAATAAAAAACAGACACAAATTGTTACAGCTTTTCTTTTTATTAAACTGTGTTCGTATAAAAAATGATGCCCCCGTGATTAACACTGCCTAATATTTTTTTAATAAGTAATGCTGTATCTGTGTTAAGCTGAAATAATAATTGAAATAATTGTTTTTCATTTAATTGCGTATGTCCTGCAAAGCAAAGGAACATTAACAATTAATAAGGTAATTTAAATAACCTGAACATGAGCACATCCTCCAGTATATAAATCGCGTATCATACAGGCACACTGTTAATGACACGATGGGTGCTGCATCCTACAGTATATAAATCGCGTATCATACAGGCACAGTGTTAATGACACGATGGGTGCTGCATCCTCCAGTATATAAATCATGTATCATACAGGCACAGTGTTAATAACACGGTGGGTGCTGCTGTCAGTAGATTCCATTTGTTTATGTTCCCAACAGCTAACAACAGAACAGCGAATGTTTATAGAGCTGATGATGTCATCAGAAGGAGACAGATTTCAGTCATGAACAAATATATACCCATTCATAAATTGCTTAGCGATAGTCCCTGGTCTGCACAGATCATTTTATAAATATCAATATAGACGATTTTTGTTAGTTTTAAATGAAATTTGATTACCTAGGTCAGTCGGCAAGTACCTTTATAAGTCTGTTAAATTCAAGCCTCAACTAGAATGTATTTAAATTCCTTCCGTCACAAAATTATGAATATGCAGTTGTAATCAAATGCTTGACAATAAAGATGTTCTATTCCCTAGCTGCTTGAGTTGTGTAATGGCGAGCTTAGATATGTTATCCCTCAAACAGTGCATTAACATAAACTGCTTGTAAGAGGTTGTGCAGGTTTTCGGAACAGTTACACAATTAAAATCATATTTTTCAATCTTGGGTGCTTGTGTTTTTAAAACTCTCTGTAGGTTATAGAAAAATTATGCAACAACTGAAAACCCTAAATACAACTGATGTCTTGTTTTAAAAATCTTTTGCAGTTATGGCCTGCGACATCTGCTGACCTCTTCCTTCACTCTGAAATAACAATCAGTGATTGGAACTAGGTTTTGCCCTGGAGGAACGCTGAAGACATGTGTCAGGTGTATTTGCAGGGCCGGATTTTGGTATCATGGGCCCCTGGACAAGGAACCAGAACAGACCCCGCCCCCCCCAGAAATGTTTTCAGAGATTCAAGTAATTCAACTACCACTGACAGTTCAATGTTGTGTGCTTGAATGAATTTACTAGTTTTGTTGAATCTCTCCAGAATGTTATTCCACAAGTCTGTGGGTTAAAGCGAAAGGCAGATTGAAGTTACCTTGATCGTTGATTGGCGATGTGGGCAGACTGGTTTCTGACTCCTTGTTCTGTACTACTAATTCTTCAGGTGCATTATTTGGAACAGTAGCGCCGCCAAAACTCTTGTTGACTAGTTGTTCAGGTTCATTTGTTGTTGTCGTTACTTCATTTTTATAGGATTTAAAACCGAAATTTGATAGTCTCGGAATGTTTTCCAGCAGGCATTTTTTCACTAGCTTGCTTTTCCTTTTGTTTTTTTTTGTTTCGCTGCACTGTTAAGTTTTTCCATTGTTTCTGTATTAGTCTCTCTCTCACGCTCTATCTCTCACTCTCGCTCTCTCTCTCTCGCCGTCCTCCAGCGTGCGCGTGACCAGTAAGAGATGCAAGTGTTTAGCTAGCGCGATCACAGGGCAAGTGGATTGGATTTTAAACTGTAAAATAGCCATTTTTATTTATGTATTTATTTTAACCAGACTGTGGGCCCCCTCGGCAGCCCAGGGCCCGGACAAATGTCCCAGTTGGCCCCCCTTAAATCCGGCCCTGAGTATTTGTCAAACAATCTAAGACACAAACACATTAAATATAACTGCAGGCGATCCTTTAATGCATTTTCAATCACTAAATTAGTGTAGTCTTCTGTGCCGAGTCCCAACAGTAACAGCAGTCTGATAACTTCCTTTAGGTGCTAAGCTCTGCTATAGGACAAAATGCCATATATAGTACATTTGAACATGAAATGAACTGAATACCAAGGTAAGTAACAATCAAAGGGAAGCATTGTATCAAATCAGTCTAAAGCAAGTTCAAAAGTGGCCTATTTAATTCCATATCTACACTGTTCCACAGTGGTATTAATAAATAAATAAATAAATAAATAAATAATCTCTCCCATTGCTGGCTGTTTTTACATGTTGTGCTCTAAACACTAAGCCCAGTTGTTTTGATTGAATAGAAGCTAAATTTGCTTTGAAAGACCTCATTAATAAAGTGTTTCTTGCAATCTACAAATATGAATCCCACATTTTTGGAAGTCTCTAGTCACATTAGTTGGCATAACTCCCATGGAGATTATAACATGTATTAATCATATCAATACCTGTCATATATGCTCAGTGTTTACATACTGAACAATGAAGCACTGGAACAGAAACATTTTAGCATGTTGCATTAGCACAGGCAATTTCAAAAGAAAAATGTCACTGAACAAAATGACCAAGTCAGTTATGTAATAACTGAATAAAACAAAAGGTTTAATTTAAGGTTCATATCGTGGA
Organism: Acipenser oxyrinchus oxyrinchus; assembly: GCA_030684275.1. Classification (NCBI taxonomy): domain Eukaryota; kingdom Metazoa; phylum Chordata; class Actinopteri; order Acipenseriformes; family Acipenseridae; genus Acipenser; species Acipenser oxyrinchus. Next base: position 37,821,804 of record CM060247.1, on the reverse strand, counting down.
TTCAGCAGGGTGTCTTATTTCACTATTTTGATAGCAATTAACGCAAGATGTTTGTTGACTTTATTAGTTTATCACATATATTTTGGTGAGGTTATCATCATGTATGAAAACAGTAACTGACTTCTGGATGTATTTTTTTTAGGAGACAGGTCTTTTCTTAGAGAGACACTTTTGCTGTTTTTCCCAGCACTAAGATGCACTAACATGTCAACATACTGCAGCAAATCTGAACCTTGTGGAACCAATCAATCTTGTGGAATGTTATTCCACTTCTCATGATTGTTGCTGTTGCTGGCATTGAAATCTCAATTGAAAGCACAGTTCAGGGCAGCTGATGGGTGTTGTTTCTGTAGGACATTATACTGTTGTAGGGAAGATTTTTCTATATTGGCCAAGTGTTTATTTTTATTTAAGCTAGTACACGTTAATTTCATCAAGTCTGCATTCTTTTAGAAGTGGGTGCCTCCAAATCTGTTCCATTAGAAGGACTGGTAATACAACCACTGGGAAGCTATCCAATAAGAAATGTACCAATGCACCGACTAATTCAAGTTTAATAACATGGCTCACATTGTAATAACAAAGCATGCTAGCTTCTACTGGATATATTTGCTTCTAACTCAGATTTTTAGTTTTTTACATTATTGGTTGCAGATGTAGTACCAGAGTTGCCAATAATAAACAAAATGTATGTATGCAAAGAATGAAGAAGGGATTCAACATACTGGATAAGAAAAATACCTCTGTATGGCAAACAAGCAAGCACCCCATTATTCTGTGCCAGCTGCATTTGTTGAACAGAAACGTTAACTCATGAGTTATTTAAACCATGTGTAGGACTGGTGATGGACTAGTGGGTTGGACTGATGATGTAATAGCAAGGGAGGGATCAATCTTGTGATGATGGTTGATAATGAAATTTGTCAAACTTGATGTCCCCCTTATATTAGTAAGCGTCAGCCCCATCTAGTGCTCAGCTGTGTATTGCCAGCAATGGGATGTCACACGTAGGTTCCCATTTGTGTAAAGGCATTTGGGTGATCCAGCCTGTGTTCCATATATCTATGGCAGGTAACTGCAAATGAAAAGCACCTCCTGAACTCATAGTGATAGCATCTTAACACACCATTTAAATGATTGCAATATTCAGAATATTTGCAAACATCATAATAAGGTAAGGGTGCAGTAAAATAAGCTAATTACTCTTTAAGTAACCTTAGGTACACTGGGTAGAATTGTCCCAAAGATTTAGTTATTGCTGCATACATTGCTGTCTTAAAAGTGACTTACGTTATGCTGAAAGTTAGTTGGAATTGTCCCCTTTATAGTAACAGGTGACTTAAATGAATTCCTTATGTGCCTTGATAAAATAAATAATAATTAATTCAGAAGAACTAATTAACTAATTTGGGTTATCTGTGCTATGTAATACAGAACTAACCTTATAAGAACACATCTGGTATCTGCAGATAAAAGCAGATATATTAAACAGTTTATTAAGAGCTTTTGTATCCATTTCTTTATTCACAATTAAAGCAACAATAAATATGCTACTCATTTTCTACAATTGATGTTCTAGGGCATTACTGTATAATTTTATTAAATCAGATTTGCACTTTGTCTGTGAAAAATAATAACTTCCCAATTGAATTTTGGTTTAATTCCATATGGCTGAAGTGAAATCAACGGTACTGTTATTACACTAGTGTGTTTTGGCCATTTTGCTGTAGACATGTCAGCCTATTAAATGTCCATGTTGACATGAAAATATTTACTATTTACACTCAGTAAGATTTGCAGTTAAGTTTCATGTAATGCTATAAGAAATACAGAAATTCTGCATTTCGGGTTTTTAGGTGTCACGGTGTTCAGTCTCGATGGGCAGAGAATTACAAATAGTAATAAAGAAATCATATTGGGTCAATTACCACGAACTTGCAGAGTTAGTATGAAGCTGCATACTAAGTTGCGTACTAGCTAGTACGGTACTATCTTGGGATCATCCCCAGCTGCGTACTGAGTTGGTACCAATTGCATCCAAAAAACAAGCGTTTATACATGATACAGACAGATGCAGCTTGTGCGGTGGGGCACAGGCTGTAATTGTTTTGCGCCTCTAGTACTACATTTAAAAAAAAAAAAACAGCCATCCTTTTTCTGTGGATGTTTTCTCTATTTTACTCTAATCTACTTCTGTTAGCCTCTGTTTCATACTTCATAGTTTGCTTTTCTAAAATTGTAAACCTCAGCTTTAGTCATTACTTTTTGGGTTTTAAAAATCACTTCAAATGAGACCATGTTGTGGTCTGAGTTTGCCAATGGCTCTCTGACCTCTGTTTTAGTTATTCTGTCTTTGTTATTTGAAAAGACTAAATCAAGGCATGCCTCCCCTCGATTGGGTGCCTTGACAAATTGTGTTAGGAAGCAGTCATTTGTCATTTCCACCATTTCAATTTCGTCCGTCGTACTCCCCACCGGGTTTCCCCATTTTATATGGGGGAAGTTGAAATCCCCCATTAGTATGGCTTCTCCTTTTCTACACACATTTCTAATGTCATTGTATAACAGATTATTTTGCTTGGCATCTGAATTTGGCAGTTTATAGCCAAATTTCAGTATCTCCCATATGATATTTATAATGCACATTTTTATTGCCTGCGCGCAGTACCTTACACAGTTTTCTCTATTAAATGTTGTTTGCCATGTGTCTGCCCAGTTCTGAATGCTGTCTAGATCATTTTGAATGACCTTTGCTGCTGTAATATTGTTTGCCATTCCTCCTATTTTTGTGTTGTCTGCAAATTTAACAAGTTTGCTTACTATACCAGAATCTAAATCATTAATGTAGATTAGGAATAGCAGAGGACCTAATACTGATCCCTGTGGTACACCACTGGTTACCTCGCTCCATTTTGAGGTTTCTCCTCTAATAAGTACTTTCTGTTTCTTCATAAAATCAGGTTTCATATTCTAATAGCGCTCCTTCAGGTTCAAATGCTTAAATAAGTTTGACATTTGCACTCAATTGTAATATTTATACTATAGGCTACATTTATGTCTCATGTATATGCGGTATGCATATAAAAACAAAGCTGGTCTCATTACTGGATTGCTGTAGTGTATGATAAAGTCATGTGCATAGGGACAGATTTTTTCATAAAGACTGTAATAAGCCAGTTGACACATTTCAGTAGCTGATCTCACATTTTTATGTTGCTGACCCTGGGTGAAAAACTAAAAAATGTGTTGGGATGCAGTGTTTTACTTAGATCTCTTAGAACAGTCCTGTTTCACCTGCATTATACCAGGCTGGTTAACTTTTTTTTGTGGTCTCCACTTCATAGGTTGCAGTACAACATATTTCCTTCCACGTGTGTAGTAGATTCAGGTAAAAAAAAAAAAAAAAGGAAATTCAGTAACAAAAATTTTGTTAAAATAACGTTAAGGTTGCAGTTCAAAATCACAAAAGTCAGGAAATGGGACTGATTAGCAAATGCTCCACCAAGACTGCCCACATGGACATTACACTGGAAAAAAAAAAAAATTCTCTGTGCTGGACTGTAGCTGTCATGCTTCTTGGCGTATGTGCCAATGTAGACACAATCATAGGCAAAACAAGTACAATTTCATTGCGCTCACTGTCACTCAGGTCACTCTCTGCACTATTGTCTATAGATGTGATATAGGTGTTGCATAATTACTACTGTTACTTCCAATGCCAAAGTTGGCACACTTGCCACCATGAAATATGGCATTGCCACATATCTATCCAAGACCATTGGTTTACCAAATGCATTTGAATATGTATCTCACTCAGTAAAACAGTGCCATGGGGAATGAGGACCAAACTGTGCTTCTTTGTCTTGTTATTGTCATATGAATTCCTAAGAACAGCTGACGGCACAGTATTCTGCATACCAATAAACACACCCAGGTAATGTCCTTCTGAGTAGTCTTGGTGGAGCATTTGTCGTGTGATTAGTCATTACTGATGTCATGACATCATATCTGATGCGATGCACATGCATAATAGGGGTGAGTTAAGGTTAAGGCAACCTTAAAGTCCCATTTCCTGACTTTTGTGATTTTGAACTGCAACCTCAATGTTATTTAAACAATGTTTTTGTTACTGAATATATATATATATATATATATATATATATATATATATATATATATATATATATATATATATATATATATATAATTTTAAAAGAGACCCCAAAGCACATTTTACATTTCACGTCTCAGCAGGAAGATTACTTCTGGAAAAGACTGGCAGTCATTGTTTTGCTGTGTTGCATTAGACAAGAATGGCTTAGACATAAGATTGAGCATGATAAACTAAAAATAGTCACAGATCGTCAAATGGCAAATAATCCACAAGCAGCTTGTCCTTGGGGAGAAACTCACAGATGAAAAACAATAGTTTGTTTATTTATCATTTTTTGCTGATGCAGAGCAGTGGACACCAAGAGCTTACAGGAAAAAAAAGGAAGTAGCAGTTTGGTATCAAATTGTAAACTCAGCTGGTCAATACTTGGCAACAGCATTAGTCACTTTGTGGGGTTGTACAAAGTGGGCATGCAGCTTCAGATACTATTCAACAGGTTGTACAAAACATTTTCTCTTCCTTACATCCACAGACAAACACCAGGAAGCTACGGCAAATGAAAGCATTCAAGTGATCTGAAATGGTCAACAAGTCTGCTAAACTGCTCAAACAGGTTGTTTTTTTATTTAATAAAATAGAAACTAAAGACAAAAAAAGAGTAAGAACCCAACAGATATGCCTCAAAGACATGCTGCTGCAACGAGTGTTAATAATGTATTTAAATTAAGGTGTTATTTATTTATTTTGTTTTGTTTTCATATATTTAGAATAAAGTAATTCTTTGCACATTTATTTAAATTTCATGATTTATATATATATATATATATATATATATATATATATATATATATATATATATATACATACAGTGCCTTGCAAAAGTATTCAGACCCCTGACCAATTCTCTCATATTACTGAATTACAAATGGTACATTGAAATTTCGTTCTGTTTGATATTTTATTTTAAAACACTGAAACTCAAAATCATTAGTTTTATGTTGGGAAATATTTTTAAGAAAAATAAAAAAAAACTGAAATATCTTGCTTGCATAAATATTCAACCCCCACACATTAATATTTGGTACAGCCACCTTTCGCTGCAATAACTTAAGTCTTTTGGGGTAAGTATGTACCAGCTTTGCACACAGTGTCGGAGTGATTTTGGCCCATTCTTCTTGGCAGATTTGCTCCAGGTTGTTCAGGTTGGTTGGACGACGCTTGTGGACAGCAATTTTCAAATAGTGCCACAGATTCTCAATGGGATTGAGATCAGGACTTTGACTGGGCCACTGTAGGACATTCACCTTTTTGTTCTTGAGCCACTCCAATGTTGCTTTGGCCTTGTGCTTGGGATCATTGTCCTGCTGAAAGATGAATTTCCTCCCAAGTTTCAGTTTTTTAGCAGACTGAAGCAGGTTCTCTTGCAGTATTTCCCTGTATTTTGCTCCATCCATTCTTCCTTCAATTTTAACAAGATGCCCAGTCCCTGCTGATGAGAAGCATCCCCACAGTATGATGCTGCCACCACCATACTTCACTGTAGGGATGGTGTGTCTTGAGGCATGGGCAGTGTTAGGTTTGTGCCACACATAGCACTTTGAGTTTTGGCCAAAAAACTCTATCTTGGTCTCATCTGACCACAAAACCTTTTCCCACATCGCAGCTGGGTCACTCTCAAGCTTTCTGGCAAATTCCAGGCGTGCTTTCAGATGGTACTTTTTGAGTAACGGCTTCTTTCTTGCCACCCTCCCATACCGGCCAGTGTTATGCAGAGCTCTTGATATGGTTGACTGGTGCACCATTACTCCACTCCCAGCCACTGAACTCTGTAGCTCCTTAAAAGTGATTGTTGGCCTCTCTGTGGCTTCTCTCACAAGTCTCCTTCTTGTTTGAGCGCTGAGTTTTGAGGGACGGTCTTTACTTGGCAGTGCCTGGGTGGTGTGATGCAGCTTCCACTTCCTGATTATTGATCCAACTGTGCTCACTGGGATATCCAAACACTTATTTTGTACCCTTTCCCTAATCTATGCATTTGTATTACTTTATCTCTAACTTCTGTAGAATGCTCTTTGGTTTTCATTTTCCTTCAGATTCACAGCCTGACCAATGATCCTTCAACAGTGGGGTTTTTATCCAGAAAATGTGACGGCAACTTTATTGGTGGAGGCCATTGGTAAGGTAATTGTGTCCTCGTTAGGGCAATTTCTTTCTATTCAACCCCTGTGCTGTGGGAGCTTCCACAGCACAGAGGTTGAATACTTATGCAAGCAAGATATTTCAATTTTTTATTTATATTAAAAATAATTTCCCAACATAAATCCAATTTCACCTTACAGTAATTGATTTTGAGTTTCAGTGTTTTAAAATAAAATATCAAACAGAACGAAATTTCAATGTACCATTTGTAATTCAGTAATATGAGAGAATTGGTCAGGTGTCTGAATACTTTTGCAAGGCACTGTATATATATTTACTATATATATATATATATATATATATATATATATATATATATATATATATATATATATATATATATATTTTGTTTGTGTGTTGCACTGTCACTTTAAAAAAAAAATGCTTGTTGAAGCCACCATAACAAAAGCAGTTTAAAAGTCAGGTGAATACCTGCAGGGTAGTTCTGTCAATGGGCTTCTGCTATTGACCTCAGGAACAGGAATTGAGGGATATTTAAACCTGCTTGTGGAAGCTGAAAAAGGGAGGGGTGATCCTACTGTAATTTGCTGAGGTGAGGGGACGGCACAAATGTTGGTGGTTATGTGGGTATATTATGTCTGCATTGTTTGGGAGATCAGTACTATAAAATAAACTGAGAGAAATGTCAGTTGACCCATACAGAATGAACTGGAGATGTTTTAATTGTGTATTTAAAGGGGAACCTGTCCCATTCATGTGTGTGCATGTTTTGTATTTTAAACTGTGATTGTTCTATGCATGGCATTTCTGGCAAAGCTAGAGGTATGTTGAGAACCCATTACTCCTACTCCTACTCTTACTTGGAAACCAATAACGGCACACTCAGATTTACTTGGGTGACCGTTAAATGTGCTGTTAAATGTATATCTGGCCCTGATTTTTCAGAAAGTAATCATAGTGTTCTAATGTTTATTTAAACCTCCATAAGTGGCAATAACTGAGCTCACACGGAAGGCGGAAAGGGTTGCAAATTCACCCCACATATATAAACACGGTTAATTTATAATGTAAAGCAAAGAAAGACACAAAACTGGTTTATATTTAAACAGTTCTGTATTGAACAAACATTGTTTTGAAGTGCTAAGCATTTTTTAAAATTTTGTATTGATTTTTTTTTTTTTTAATCATGCTGTCAACAGAAAATGCCTTTAAAATGACAGAAACACAAATATAAACTACAAAAATAAGTATTATATTGATTGTACTTGCAAACTTAACATGAACAAAACAAAGTTGCATTGCACATAAAAAAAGTAGCTTAAGTCTTTTCGTGGAAGACAAAAAACAGTACAAAAAGAGAACTTGCATACATAGCAAAAAAGAAAGATAAGCTCTATCCCTTTAAAAATAAAAAAGAGAATGCCAATCCAAACTTGTTTATTGCTCGTTCTCGAGAAAAATGTCCACTCATTTGTGCTTGGACTTGAGCACATCCCGAGCTGTTACCAAAGGGTTATGTTTACTTTTTATAACATCAGGAAATTGATTTGCACCTTGGTTCATATGTTTAGTCCTTATTTAGGCAACTTTGATTTGCATTCTATTAAACATTTAGCCATTGCTCTGTTTATTATAGTAAATTGTATCTGGGCCATTATAGCTGTATAGCAATGTATAGCTTATGAAGGAATATTTGACTAATAATATATACCACTGTATATTTTGTGAAGGTATATCAGACATTGCTTTATATGGGGAAAATAGCATCGTCATATGAGGTCCTCATGCATTTGCTTCTTCCATATGTCCCCATATAAAACCTAGAAGAGGTCCCCATGCATGAAACGGTTAACACAAATATTTTTGGGTGTAATTCCCAATGGCATAGTCAGACTATAAATTAAACAAATGTTGGGGTACAAACCGGTTTTCTGCTACAGGTCTGTTCTTGTTGGTATTATTATTTATACAGGAAATTAACCCATTGAGGCTGAGGCCTCATTTACAAGGGGGTCGTGTCATACACAGACACAATCATACATAAAACAACACCATTAATATTTGTGTGGTCCAGCCTTAGACAGTAACAACAAATAAACAAAGGAGCAGTAATACAGCTGTTTTTTTTTCTTTTCAATGTGGACTAAAAGAAAAGCAATGGCAAGGAGTTTTAAGCAAATCCCTAATACGCGCTTGTGACAGGGTGGCTGTGCGGTGACGTCAGGCCAGAGTCAGGAAAGAAAAAACACTGACAGATACTGCAGTCACAAAGATGCTGCGTGCGCCGTTTATTTAAATACAAAAATAAAATAAATATTTAAACAGAAAAACAGTGCTCACAGAGCAAAATAAATATTTAAACAAAACAAATCTCGAACAGAACAATACATAAATCGGTCAGGCTGGGCAGTAGCCTTCACTGACACAGATTTATTTAAGTTTCATTTTCTTTTCAGTTTATCTCTCTCCTCTCCTCTCCTCTCCTCTCTCTCCTCTCCTCTCCTCTCGCTCTCATTCCTCTGTACACCCACCCTGAGGGTAGAGAGCTGCAGGTTTATATACAGGTGACCATCTCCCAATTTAGCAACAAATTAATCACTTAATTAATTCGGGAGATGGCCAACTTCTGCACAAGCTTTTTTAATTACTCCTGGCAGAGGACGAGCACCAATCTCGCCTCTGCCTGAACACGATTTAAATGAAAACAAAACAATAACAAAACAAAATGCACGGCTACGTCGTCATATTTCAATATAATAAATAAATACAAAAACAATACCCACGGCGCTTCGCCGTCATATAAATACATAATCATAAAACAAACAAATACAAAACAATATCCTGCACAGGGGCGGAGGGCAGACCCCGTTCTAAAAATAAATAAACAGATACATGTACAGGGCTCCTCGCCCTGTTACAGCGCTTTATAACCAAAAAATGAAAGGCTATCAAATTTTTGGGATTCGATAAGAAAAAGCCAATTCTCCTAATCGTGTCCGTATCCTTGGGACTACCAAACTACCAGAATCATGAGATTGCAAACTATAGCCAGTATTGACCTTTCTGATCAAATATTAAGATAATCGGGAACCATACCTTTAATAAGTTAAAAAATTAACCATCCTAGTTTTTTATACATATCGCAATGATGTGTCGAAAAAGGACACTCTAAATCAAAATGGCAGCATGAATGATATATTACATCCAATTTTTGCAAAGACTGCTTGGAACCAACCTGATAGATAAAATCACCATAGTCCAAAACAGGCAGAATAGTATCAGTCACTAATTTTAATCTGCTAACCTGAGAAAAAAAAAACAAAAAAAACAACTTCTTATTCCTAAAAAGGAAACCTAGTTTAGGTCCTAACTTTAAAAGCAGTTTATCAATGTGATAATTAAATGTAAGGTGCTCATCGATCCATATGCCTAAATATTTATAGGAGGAAACTTTAAGTGATTCACCATAAAAAGTAGTAATGCACCTAAAATGGTGTTACACTGCTCCCCATCACATCCTGCAGCAGACAATGAAATAATAGGAAGTAGAGTATTAATTGACACTCCAATTGTAGTTTTCGATTATCTAAGTCAGGACTCAGGTTCACCTATGGCATTAAAACAACAGTGCTGCAAATTGTCCGAAACATTTTATTTATGTCAGATTGTAGAGTTGCTTCATTCATTCTGCAGCTGGATACTACTGCAGTATATCGGGCAATCGATCATGACATACTGATTACCTTGTCTTCAAACCCACTTTAGCATTTAACAAATGCCCTTTACCTCGTACATATCCTATCAAAGGATGTGTTTTATAGAGCAGCCAACCTACTGCTCTATATCCCAGTTTCATGTAGTGTCCCAGAGGGCTGTATACTTGGTCCAATCTGATCTTCAATCTAATAGACTCCCCCAGGGAGAAATCTTTCAAAAGCATGGACTTAACCTAACAACTCTATGCAGATGGTACCCAGATTTACTGCTCAGTCAATATGGGTGAGTCAGCTTCATTACTAAAATGTAATCAATGGTTTCTGGATGTCTAAAAAAACTCCCTCCCTCCACCCGGGCAAAACTATAACTTATTTTCCGGTTCAGCAGTTAAGACTATAAAAAATTTTATACCTTTGATTTTAGGGAATTCCATGATCAACCCAAACAAGTTAAAAAAAACCTAATATGAACTTGAACCACAAAATAAATGTGCATTTATTTGGATTTTACAATTGCTGTAGTCTGTCTATTAAACTACAAACTTCTAGTATTGAGTAGTGGGCACCTTACAGACGCTGTTGATATCAAACAACCCTTTAATCTTTACCCTTTGTAAACTAATAGCATGTACTTGAAAATGTACTTATAGTATACTAAAGTTGGCCCAAATAAGACATATTTGGTACAGTAACGTATATTTGGGGCTTCTGCTTTTTGGTGCACATTTTTATTGCCTGCATGCAGTACCTTACACTTTTCTCTATTAAATGTCATTTGCCATGTGTCTGCCCAGTTCTGCATGCTGTCTAGATTATTTTGAATGACCTTTGCTGCTGCAACAGTGTTTGCCACTCCTCCTATTTTTGTGTTGTCTGCAAATTTAACAAGTTTGCTTACTATACCAGAATCTAAATCATTAACATAGATTAGGAATAGCAGAGGACCTAATACTGATCCCTGTGGTACATCACTGGTTACCACTTTATGTTTTCTACATGTTAACCACTCCCTAATCCATGTGCACACATTTCCTTGAATCCCTACTGCGTTCAGTTTGAGAATTAATCTTTTATGCGGGACTTTGTCAAAAGCTTTCTGGAAATCTAAATAAAACATGTTGTTTGCTTTGCATTTATCCACTGTCGATGTTGCATCTTCAAAAAATCAAGCAGGTAAGTTAGACACGATCTCCCTTTCCTAAAACCATGCTGACTGTCTCCCAGGATCCTGTTACCATATAGGTAATTTTCCATTTTGGATCTTATTATAGTTTCCATAAGTTTACATATAATAGAAGTCAGGCTTATTGGTCTGTAGTTACCTGGTTCGGTATTGTCTCCCTTTTTGTGGATCGGTATTATGTTTGCAATTTTCCAGTCTGTCGGTACAACCCCTGTGTCAAGAGACTGTTGCATGATCTTGGTTAGCGATTTGTAAATAACTTCTTTCATTTCTTTGAGTACTATTGAGAGGATCTCATCCGGCCCAGAGGATTTGTTTATTTTAAGAGCTCCTTGTCCCTTTAACACTTCTGCCTCTGTTTTGCTAAAGTTATTTAAAACTGGATAGGAACAGGTCGACATGTGGGGCATGTTGTCCATATCCTCCTTTGTAAAAACCTTTGAAAAGTAATCATTTAATATATTTGCAATTCTTTTTTCTTTGTCTATGATTTTGCCATTTGTGTCGCTTAGACATTTAACCTCCTCTTTAAATGTTCTCTTGCTGTTATAATATTGGGAAAACATTTTGGAATTGGTTTTAGCCCCCTTAGCAATGTTCATTTCTGTCTCTCTCTTGGCCTTTCTAACTTCCTTTATGACTTGCGTTTGCAGTTCCAAGTACTCTTTCTGTGTACTTTGTTTTTGGTCCCTTATAAATGCTCTGTAAAGTGCCTTTTTTTGCTGAACATTTTTTTAAAATTTATCTGTTAAACCATTTTGGCCATTTTGTTTTAGATTTAGATTTGTCTACTTTTGGGATGTACAGTTTTGTTTTGTTTTGCACCTCTTTTTAAAAAACAGCCATCCTTTTTCTGTGGATGTTTTCTCTATTTTATTCCAAACTACTTCTGTTAGTCTGTTTCATACATTCATAGTTTGCTTTTCTAAAATTGTAAACCTTAGCTTTAGTCATTACTTTTTGGGTTTTAAAAATCACTTCAAATAAGACCATGTTGTGGTCTGAGTTTGCTTATGGCTCTCTGACCTCTGTTTTAGTTATTCTGCCTTCGTTATTTGAAAAGACTAAATCAAGGCATGCCTCCCCTCTAGTCGGTGCCTTGACAAATTGCGTTAGGAAGCAGCCATTTGTCATTTCCACCATTTCAATTTCATCTGTCGTGCTCCCCATCGGGTTTTCCCATTTTATATGGGGAAGTTGAAATCCCCCATTAATATGGCTTCTCCTTTGCTGCATGCATTTCTAATATAATTGTATAACAGATTATTTTGCTCGGTGTCTGAATTTGACAGTCTATTGCATGCTCCTATTATTATGCCCTTTGAATTTTTGTCAATTATTCTGACCCATATTGATTCGGCATTGTTTTCATCCAGATTTAACACCTGGACTTCAAGACTATTTCTTATGTATAGCACTACCCCTACGCCTCTTCTGTCTTGCCTGTCTTTCTTATACAGTGTGTACCCACTAATATTATATTCGTCTCCATCACTCTCAGACAACCAAGTTTCTGTAACACCTATCACATCGTAGTTACTTGTTAGTGCAGTAACTTCAAGTTCTAACATTTTGTTTCTGAGACTTCTAGCATTTAGATAAATACATTTAATGACTGTCTTACCTGAGTTGTTGCCCTTCTTTTGATGTGGTCTCCCTTCTGTTTTTTTTTGTTTTCTCCACCCTTCCTTTCTAGTTTAAATGCTTTTGAACCTCCTCAAGGATCCTTTCTCCGAGTAGATTGGTTCCCTTTTTGTTTAAGTGCAGTCCGTCCCGCCTATATAGGTAGTCCTTGTTGTTGAATGTGCTCTTATTGGAGGATTGTACACGCTTGCAAAATTTAAAATGAGATTACAATTAGAAACAAAGGCTTGTTCTTGCTCTTGAGATTTAAAGCTATATTACAGTTCGATAGGGAGTATTTACACACACATGGAATTTAAAATAGAATTGCAAATTGTGGTGCAATGTGAAAACCCCAGAAGAATATACAGGTGACCATAAGGGTTTCGTTGTGGAAGACAGCACAGGAAAGAAGGTACAAGTGTGCAAGTACTGTCGACTTACTATACATATTGTGCCAGAAAAAAACACCCACAAATTTTAGAAAGTAACCAGAAACAATAATTTCAACAATAAAGCGAAAGCCCTGAAGAAAAATGATTTAAACCACTAAAATAGTTAAAAATAAGCACCTAAAAATGAAATGAATAAAAACAGAAAAAACAGCCCTAAGTATACTTTAAGTATAATTATAGAACCCATTGAAATTAACTTACAGTGTACTATTGCATACATATAGTATACTAAAGTAGGTCAAAATTGGATAGATTTACTACAGCAAATTATAAAGTAGAAAAATAGTATACATATTCTTTAAGTATACTTAATTGTTTAAAGAATTATATACTTTTAGTACACTTACAAGCAAGCAAGTAACATTTGAAGTATACTAAATTGCAGGGAGAATCAGGATTACAAAAGTAATGTTGGCCAGGGAGCCAACCTTGATGGATGGTGGATAACTGCTACCCTACCAAGTTGTTGGTGTGAAAAAGTGAGCAGCTGATAAAAACAAATAATATTAAAGGTATATTATCTAGCTGGCACAGTGACCCAGCACATTAGACTGCAATTATTTTGAACATCTGCATCAGACATTTGTGAGATAGAAACCCAGCTGTGCCTGTCAAGATGGGTATAAATACAGCCTAGAAATCCAGTGAGTTTCTAGGTCACTCACCTTCATGATGTTAGAAGCTAGGTTACAGTGTGGACATATTAAAAGGCAATTTTGCATACATCACTGTCAATAGCTACATGAAAATGAATGCAAGTTGTTCAAAGAAATATGGACAAGAATGTAATATAAAAATGCAGTACAGAAAATCCCCAGGTTTTAAAAGTGCTAAATCGTTTTCTCCTTCTCTCTCCAGTGTTCTTTGTTGAACCCTAGGTCTTTTGGTAGAATCTATGCTTTCTGTTGTTCTTATTAGCCGTTGAGCTTTTGAACTTCTCCAGAAGCAATGTAAGGTGGAGGATGTCCTGTAAAAGGAAGTCAGCAGCATGCAGGGAGCTTGATCAATAAATGTTACAAAAAAAAATCAAGAAATATCTGTCTTCATTTGATCTTTCATATTTTGTAGAGAACACTGTGGGCAGGATTTTCTAAAGGTCATACATGATAACTCCAGTGTTAATCAACAAATCAGTATGTAGCATTGATTTGGGCATTTTTAAGCAGTCATTATGCCTACTTCATTATTAAATAATTGTGCCAATGTGGTTTCCAAAATTATGTTGATTTACTAAATAATGTTAATATCTTAACAAGCAGTGCTTCTGTGTTTATTTCTTTTGTTTGCATGGAAATTCAAAAGGAAATCTGTCTTTTCATAATTTATCAGCAGTTAATTTGCACTTGGAAAAGGAGGGTTTTAATTAACGAAAGAGTATATAACTCACATAACTCAGTATATAACTGGATTATTTGAATTATACAAATAAAAACCTAATTGTAAATAATGAAATCTTGGTATAGAAAACGGCATCATTGACATGGATTTTGCCTAAACGTGTTTGTAATGTTGTCCAATGTCCAATGTACACTTTCACCTTCACATATAAAATGTTCTTATAATACTGTAAGTGTTCGGTAGTTACTTCTAATCATGTTGAGTTTATTTATCGCGAAGACGAGCAAAGACTACCAGAAACAATGCATGATTAGAGAAATTCACCAAACAATTAATTATAAATAAATTGTGTATTGGGTTAGGGAGTTCTATCGTAATTTTAAAAGCTTAATAAATGAAGTGTTACATACATGGTATACATGTATAATAACTAACAATTACAAACACAAATGGCACTTCAAACTTATTTATTTATAGCCTACAATCGTACATACTAAAATACATACAAAAGTAGATGTCAACATAAGAAAATAAATTTCAACCAAGCCTACTAGATGGCTTACCCCCGCCCCATCCAAATAAAAGGGGTATTTTTTTCTTTTTAATAAAAAAAGATTGCAAAATGCACATTAATAGTTGTATATAGTAAGCTACGGCAAAATATCCCCCTGAATAAGGGTAAATGACTAGTAGGGTTTTAGTTTTTTTAATTTATTTTTTAATGTGGTCCAGTGGTTAAAGAAATGGGCTTGTAACCAGGAGGTCCCCGGTTCAAATCCCACCTCAGCCACTGACTCATTGTGTGACCCTGAGTAAGTCACTTGATCTCCTTGTGCTCCGTCTTTCGGGTGAGACGTAATTGTAAGTGACTCTGCAGCTGATGCATAGTTCACACACCCTAGTCTCTGTAAGTCGCCTTGGATAAAGGCGTCTGCTAAATAAATAAATAAATAATAATAATAATAATCCGGGTTTGTTTTAAATAAATGTACTTTCTGCATGACAAAATGCACAATTTTAAATGAAGTTTAGAAATTATACACAAAATAGATATTCCCATTATTATTTATTTCCATTTGGCTGCTGCTCGCTGGTGGGAGCGCCGTGTCCATGTATGGTAGTAGTTTCCATAACAGCGAATTTTACTTCATTTAATTTTTCTTGATCTTGTTAACATGCATTTTGATTAACAAGTTCCCCTTATCCAGTCAATGAGACAAGAAGTGATTTATGTGACTTGCAACAATTAAGCTTTTTAATGAGGAATGTGTTCATTAATGACCTCATCGACTCAATTTCAAAATTTCAAAGCATTAATGGATTGATTTTATTAAGAAATTTTGTTTGAAAATCACTTGCTACTAAAGCTGTCGTTACTGTACCGCGAGTTCGATACAATAACACTTACTGAAAATCCCGAATTAATCATGGTACTGTAATAAACAGTAGAGAAGGAAAGCTATTTGCTGTGATTGCTTGAATGTAAAGACCTACTTGTGAAGCTACTGTCAGAAACACTTCTTCCTGCCTTCAGGGTCTCCTATAAAAAAAGGGTTACTTGTATTCAGTCCCTTTGGTACCTATTATAGAATAGTAGTAATCATTAATCACAGCACTGTGAGCATTTCAGTATGGTCCTCACACTGGGTTTCCACTACATATTCATTAGCAGTTTTCATTGCATTTTTGTGCTTAGCATTTGCTTCTACCCCCTTGCACATGTGCACAGAGGATTCGATTTGTTTTGCTGACATATTGTTTCCTCATTACAGTTCCAGAAAAGGTTTTCTGGTGTCGGACTGTAGCTCAAGCTTTGCAGAGTCCTTTGAGACACACTTCTTCCTTTGATCAGAGGAAAGACTGATATAATATTACATGGAAAGGCAACATTAAGATAATGAGATATATCGCTGTCTACCAATGGGAAACCTGCAGCAGTCTTGTGTGATTGCACAGAACAGGTAAAGTCCCTGTAGCCAGTCCATTGTATTCACGACTATCCTAATTTGGAGCAGGCTACATACAAAGAAATCTCCCTGTGCACCAAAAGTGTCCATATATGTGTATGTAGATGAGTGTGAGGGCTGGACTTGCAATAGCACTGCCTAAATATGTAAAGTACAGTATTTTCTGTATTACCGTCCACGTGGCAAGTGATATTTTCAAAATCATATTGTTCTGAAATACTTCTTCTGTTGAAAATATAGTACTGTACCAACAAAACCAACTACAGTGCATCTAAATGGAAGCCTACTTATTTTAAAACACAGTCATTTCTGCTATGTATCTTTGACATTGTATCTTTTTTGTGTTCCCTGAAAAACTGACAAGGGATGGAATGGGCCAAAATGAAATAATCAGATATGCAGTCATTTAACCGTCACTGAAGTAAAAATTGCATAGGGTCGGATATATATAAGTGCTGACTGTATAATGTTTGCAATCATTCTGAGTGGTCTTATTTCAATCAGCCAAATATTATTATTATTTTTATTATTATTATTATTTTTAATATGGTCTGTGCTAAGGTGCTTTAATTGGCCAGTGTACAGAAACTGCACTATGACTGTAGTAGCCAGACATACATATATGTAACACATGCTAGATCTGCAAAAGTGTCTTTATGTTCTGATCAGTTATCAGGCATATGAAGCTAAATATTATGTACCGGTAGTATTGATATGCTTAGAGTTCAGTGTATATGCATTTTAAAGGACACGTGCAGTGCCAAAGGGTAGTTTATTTTTACACTGAGTTGACAGTTTCCAAGAATGATTAATAAGCATGTATTATGAAATTCAGAGGTGTGTTAGCTACACTGATAACCTTTGATTATGAATATGGAATTGGCTTTTGTTAGCAGCGATAAGCTTTTTACCATTTGTTTGGTGCATGCCAGTTACTGCTGTAAGCTGTTTTTTAAACAAATGGTGCTGTCACTTCACTGCTTTACATCATTTACACGTCCGTTCAAGAAGAAAAAAGTATCAATTAATTTTTGACAGGAAGCACCGTTAAGCAATTTCTTTAAAAACAATGTTATAAATACACAGAGGAAAGACCATTTTTATGCTTCGGATTGGTCTGTATAATAAATAAGTTGCCAAATGTTGTAACTGTCTTGGTTTTCATCCAAACACTACAGTGTTTTGGGCCAAGATACTAATTGTGAACTAATTTGGAAGGCTATTAAAATCATCTTGCAGGAGCCAAGTTATGTTCCACAGATTTATCACCAAACATTTTGTAAGTAATATTAAAAACAGGATTTTCTCTTACTTCAGCTGTATTGGCTCAGAATATGCTGAGTCTGAGCCTCCACAGGGTGGGCTCATAATTTCTTATAGAAACACATTCACACAGCTCAATACTGCCAGAATAGCAAGAAATAATTGGGGTCTGTCTTTCTGTTTACTTAATATATACACAGAAGTAACAAGACCTCAGATACCCATATTTCATCCTGCATTCACTACATTCATTCACATTGCAAAATCACTTTGTGCTTACTGTACCTTAGTTATATGGAAGTACTGCTCAGATATGGACTTATATTTAACATGTGCTCTCTAGGATGATTGCTGCTGTTTGCAAGGTTTTTTTGAATTCTGCTTCTTTTGGATAATTTGGGATAATTCACCAAAACGAAAGTAAGGAATATAAACCGGTTCAGTTAAATAACCAAAACTCTTATCTGTAAAAAAATTTAACGGCAAGCTATACAGTCTGAAGCAATACACGATCCTGGGAAGAAAATGATTCAGAATACTGTAGTTAACATGTAAAGTATTTTATATTATGCTAGTAAAACTCATAGCCAGTGTCTAAGAAAGCATCATGAGCTGCAGCCCTGTGAACCAACATCGAGAATATTGAGAATCTTTTTTTCTAGTTTGCAGTTTACCACACAACATTTTAACTACAGGCAGCCAACTTACTGTTTCTAACCTTCGAACGGTGCCCTGCTTTTAGATTTAAGTGTGCTATACTTAGAAAAATATTTCAAATAAGTTAATAAGGTAAACATTATTATTAATGTATACAGACCAATATCCTTACAAAGTATAGTCTGTATGATAAATGTAAATGTAGCCCAAAATGAATATTGTAATAAAAAGCAGATTTGTAAACTGCAAATGCAAGTTTTCAAAGGGTAGCGCAGCTTCTAATGATAGGAGCAGTTTAGTAAAGAAACTTGGGAAACGGAGTACTCTAAATGGTATAAGCCACCTATAGCAGCAATGCTATCTTACCTCTTCATGTCTGCAGTGAAAGCTGCTCAGTGCATGCACATAAACCACCTCCAGAGGTGCTCTAGAGACAGCTAGAATATATATTATTATTATTTATTTCTTAGCAGATGCCCTTATCCAGGACGACTTACAATTGTTACAAGCTATCACATTATTTTTACATACAATTACATTATTTTTTTACATACAATTACCCATTTATACAGCAGTGTCCCCCACTGGGGATTGAACCCACGACCCTCCGGTCAAGAGTCCAGAGCCCTAACCACTACTCCACACTGCTGCCCTACACCTACAAAGAGCCAGCATAAGCAATTCACATAGACAAGAATGCAGATTTCAAGCCTTTTTACTGAGCTGTCATACTGTATATGAAAATTTACACGTGTATCGGGGTTGCGATTTGGACTGTACTCTATTACACCCCCTACTGACTAGAGCCAGAGAGAAACCCTATGTACCCAACACATACATAAATATTACCAGGTCCCCTCAAATAAATGAGAGTCTATAGACAATAATACAGTTTAAAGGGTATATTACATGAAAATATGGCTCAAAGCCATTAACCAAAAACAAACCTAAACAAAATAAATAAACATTGGTAATGGTCATGAAGAAATAAGGTTTTACTATAGATAATGGTAGTTACAGTACTAGAATTATCCACTAGGGGAATTCAGTCAAAACATCAACTAAAGGCTTTTTCGTGGAATGATGCCTGAACCTCTCACAGCATATAAGCAGTACAGGAGGGGTGGACTAAAAGAAAGAAACAAACAATTTATTGTGAAAAACAATAAGAAAATCAAATGTGCATCAACTAATAAACTAACCTGAAACAAAACTGGTGCAGTTTATACAATCAAACATAATATCAGTCTATCTACTAAACTAAAAATAAAAAATCTAATTCTCAAAACTTGTAAAACAAGGTATAAAATAATCACAACAAATACATAAAAACCTCCCCCTTCTCGATACTGTCCTTAAGTGCCGGGAGAGGAACAGGAAATAGCTTTGCCGAGATTGCACCAATACACCAGTTTCTGACCCGAGTTAATATTGCAACACATAATGTTAAAACAATCAATAGGATTGTGGAGGGGTACACCCCACCCCTTGTACATATTTTGTTTATTTCGCGTTTCTGTTGTTATTATTTAAAATGAATGTTTGGTGTGCACGGGTGCCTGGGCTCGATTGAATGATTAGCAAGCAATCGAACCCAGGCACAGTTGCATAAAAGAATGGATCAGCCGCTCATCAAGGTTGGGTTTTCAGAGGTGGAACGAGAGAGCGAGACAGTAAGAACTGAAAATACATAAAGACGACAAGTGCTACTCGTGCTGGCTTTAAATCAGCATGTTACTTGTTTGTTTTGTGTGTGTCTGTTTGTTTTGGCCACCGTGCCATTTTGTTTTGTGGCAAAGTGTTTCTGTTTAAATCTTTTATTTAATAAATATGCGCACCAGTGCTTCATACCTCACAGTACTGTGCTTGTCTCCTTCCTGGTCCGACGTCACCCACAAGCCATCTGGGTGACAGGGATAGACAAAATATATAAGAAATGGTGCATAAAAAACAGTGGCTGCACACTCCTAAAATACAAAACACAAAATTAGGCACAATCCACCATAAATGTTTAATACAATAAAATTACATCTAAAACTCCCGGTTAAATTATCTCGGCGAGTCGTGTTGCTGTGGCCACAAATCGATAAGGAAAATCACACGGCTCGCCCTAAAAAAATAAACAAAATCCATAAAACTACTACAAGAAATAAACGGTGTGGAGGATTACCTTCAGTGCAGGACCAGTCCCGATCAAAATAGCATTCTAGTCAAGAGCAGCCCAAACTGACACAGCTTTTATATGGTAAGTAAATTGAACACAATTAACATGCAATTAAAGTTTAGTGTGTGGTATGCAGTCCCACCTGCTACACAAGTATATCGGCAATATACTGTTGCTTGGCTTGAACAGCTGTAGCGGAACAGAAAGAGACTAGGTGTCCCTGAGCACTCTCAATCGTCTTTCATCGAGACAAAAATCTAATCAAACAGCTACTTGAATGAAGATTCAGTAAATCATGGGAATCAAAAACATCTTGACCTGTAGAAGATTCAAGTTTTGACCTCAGGATCTTACAAAACAAGCAACCGTCAGTAGAATAAAAGAATAATACATTTAACAGGGTGTGAAAAGGCTGGATACGTCAGGCCAGGAAATGCAGGACACAGACACGGAATACACAAGTATCGTGCAGGTATAAACCCAGCATGAATAGCAATTGTAATGAGCTTTTTAGTTTCTCTTTCACTCACGTCTCGCTGTCACCACTATTCCACACACACACAAACCCACATCCCCGTGTTCACATACCAGTATACATTAACTGCCCCGTGATACATAACCCAAGCTATACAAAATAAACCAAAAATACACCCAGGGGCGGGGGTACCCTTTCACACAGGGTTAAAAAGAAAGGCAGGTGACGTGGCCTACTGCTTTCACACTGCCCAGATATAAAGTGAACAAATAAGTACAAACATTTCAAACTTGAGCTTTCCCTGAGCCACTTTAAGCGTTTCCAAGTAAAAATGTCCTTTTAAATACAAGCTTGATTGCAATTGACTGAATTAAAGCATGACAGTAAACCTGAGTGCTTTTGGGATGTTGAGCAATTTCAAGTACATCACTCTTCAATCGCTTAAAACACTCCCAAAGCGATGAGCATTTAAAGTGCAGTGAGAAAGCAACATTATCCTTCAAAGGGAGAAAAAAAAGTCTATTTGCCTTAATCATTTGTCTTCCCACTGATGGTGTCTTGTCCTTATAGTTGAACTCATTTTTTTAATGGTTCAGTTCATGGGTAGCAGTGGTGCAAATTTGGCACTATGGCACTACATTCTAGCGCCAGGGTACCTCATATAGTGCCAGCCACATTAAATTATATAGATAATAATAGTTTCTCCTTGGGTCCGGACAACTCACATGACCCACCCACACTCGAATTGAATAACAGGGGGAGGAGGGGCTTGATTAGGGTGGGGTTTGATCATTTAGCACCAGTTTAGCACCAATTTTCAAAACGATTTTCACCCCTAAGTAGGGAGCCTCTGTTTCTGTCCAAATTCTTTCTTTTCATGTCCTTAATTATTAAATTGAACTAATTAAACCGCTGGACAGTTTGTAATGACTTGACATCTCAGCTCATTGCATTGAATGGAAACCCAAGGGCTGGACTTGAACTTCAAACCATATGGTTAAAGAAGAAAGTATTACCATTCAATTGCTGTGCAAGCTCTGTAGTCAAGAGGTAATTATGATGTCAGTGTTATTAACTCATTAGCTGCTAGGAGATTCATTGCAATCGTATGATTAGGATTTTGGATTTAGTAAATTCCACATTAGTCATTTTATATATTTTTTAAGTGTTTACCTTAATAAACAGGTGAGTGTGAAAAATAATACATCCATATAGCCTAACACAATTGTTAATTTGTAAAAGTGAAAATCATCATTTACCTTGAAATTTTTAATGTCTGGTTTGTTTAAAATTTTATTTTACACTATACATCTATCGTGGTTAAATAGAGGTCATGTACTAAATGTACTATGTCATGTACTATGTATTCAATAATTTCCTGTAGAGTGTATTATTATTATTATTATTATTATTATTATTATTATTATTATTATTATTATTATTATTGTTCTAGAGATACAAATTGAAATATAATGAATCTAAATTTAAAATGTTGCATGGATAGTATCTTGTATGACATATGTCTAGTATTACTAAAATTTAAATTATATATTTAACTACAGTGTACTCCATTTATAAGAATCACTGATATAAGAATCAACTGCATATAGTGATCAAAACCACCGGGACAAAATCATTCCTATACTAACCATGCTAAAATAACCTGCTTGTAAGAGTCAAGCAATCCACTTCATTTTGGGGCAAACTGACCACATGTAATACGGTACTTGATCAAGTGCAATGACGTGTACAGCCAATAAAGCTGTTTTTGAATTTTAATTTGATCACATCTCGCATGATTAGGCACGTACGCAGCATGGATCATGCAATGATGCAGGAAACACTGCATTGTTTGTAATCAAACGTGACTGCGTCACTGCATTGTGCAGGTATGTTTTTTGTGTTCTCTGTTAGTGAAAATGTGTTTCAATAAAGTGAATATACATTCATTGAATACATACTCAGTACAGCACTGTTATTGTGTGATATGCATGTAGATGGAGTGGGATTGCGGTGCGGAGTGGTGAAGAGGAGGAAGAGGATGGGGATTGCGGAGCTTTGCATCTCCGCTA
This sequence comes from Acipenser oxyrinchus oxyrinchus, assembly GCA_030684275.1. NCBI lineage: Eukaryota > Metazoa > Chordata > Actinopteri > Acipenseriformes > Acipenseridae > Acipenser > Acipenser oxyrinchus. The sequence goes on along the minus strand of CM060247.1, from coordinate 37,798,620 downwards.
AACGAAAAAACAGAAAATAAGTAAGCCACAGATGTTTAAATGCAGTAGTAATCCAGACAGTAAAATATGGTACTGTAATGTCATTTTAATTCAAAGGCCATGACACGTAACACCGCACGGCAGTTAAACTAAGCACCCTCACAAGGCAATTGCTTCTCAAGTATACTGTAGCAAAATAGGATTCTGCAGCCATGAGTCATCATAATCATGATCGTATAACAAGTTGCTTACCCATGAGGACTTGTTTTGATGTATTGTCCTCAGTGATTGAGCACCATTGACATTTGTATACTGTATTTCTACTGCTGAGGCGCTTTTGTTAATTGTAATGTGACGTGGCCGAGGTCAGTGTAAATGATCAGGCTGGAGTCTTGATTTACAGTTTTAAACCGGTGTTGGTATTATTTTTTTTTAATTTTGTTATTTAAATGTGCCAGTGTGGAGCCATAAATAATGAATATACCATTATACATTGCTCTGCACCTGTTTTATTGCTGTGTTGTTATGGACACATTTGCTGACCAATATTACATTTATTTTAATAAAAGATACAGTTCAGTTAGGGTACTCATTCAGAAAATGGGTGCTCTTATGCAATAATTGTGTCCTTCCTATAAATGGTGAACATGATATCTGCTTTGTTTTTTTTGTTTTATGAATACCAGGTAACATTTAGTTACATGTCTGTTTCACTCATTTTCACATGTTTAACTCTTAAAGCTCTAAATTGACTTTTAAAGCACCAAATGGGGTATAACAATGCCATTACAATAACTTGTCATTTCCAAAAGCAACTGCAATTGAAAAAATACAATTATTTGAACATAACCATAGACAACAACATTTTTTATTATCATGTTTTATATTAAAAACAATATATAATAGTTTTATGTGCTTTAATTTTTTTATTGAAAATATCAGAAAAACTACTATTACTTGCTGGTGACTAAATTTACCTCAGTTGTGATCTCATTAACTTTTGTGACACCTGAGAAAAGGTTAGCACAAGTATTCTCAAAAGCAGTACATACTGTAGAGAGAGGAAAATAATAGTTTGCAGTTTTGATACATTTTTCTGCTTGTGGCTTTCCTCAATTGTTCAGATTAATCATACATTTTACTTTGACTTGTTCAGATTTTGAGCCGTCCAACATTTGCTGTGATTAATCATGCACTGGCTGTTGGGAGAATATATGCTGTCATTGTAATTAATGGATTTGCTCACTGTGAGAGTTTGCTGTATTAATTATTGAGGTGTGTCGTTGGCTCCTCACAGATACAGTAATTATCAAATTCTACCCTTCTAGGCGGTTATTATGAGGACTAAAAGAGTAAAACTACATTGTGTAATTTAGTTTTTTCGTCATATACAATTAAATTAGAATAGTAGTACCCCCTACCAGTCATTTTGGAATGTCAACTTTTCAGAAATACTGTAATATAAGTATCTTGATTTTATAACACGGTTTGGAAAAATAACAACCTCTGATTGCTTAAACAGCACCATGTGACCATGCGTATATATAGCGTATACCATGGCTTGCATACTAATGAGCCGCTTCACACTGAATAAATCAGTGCGCACCACTACATTCTAAATTCCATGACAAACTGCTATATTAGTTACAAAACCACTGCCAAAAATGAGTGACATTCCACCTATTTCTTTTAATATATTTGGGGATGAAAACAGATAATTGGTTCAACACCAACTTGCTGAGTGGACAGCAGTCCACCTGAAAAAAATAAATAAAATAAGTGCAGCAGCAACTGTCAAGAGTAGACACATAACAGTAGATGAGGCACAGCTAAATGAAATAGAAGAAAACAGAGATTGAAAAAACACTAAAAGAAAGACAGCATGGGCTGTTAATGTACTTAAAACTGGCTTAAAGAAAAAAAATGGACATTCATTTTAAGGAAGTCCAAAAAATCTCAACAACATTAAAGGGGATTTTATGCCAGTGCAAGAAGTTCAACTGGGGACCAATATTCAGTCTTCAGTTTTATAACGCTGAGAGCGGGACTAAATAGATATTTTAGCTGTCAATTATGAAAACTTTTAGAAAAGCAGGTAGACAAGGCCTCTCGTTTCAAGATGCCACTTTCGATGCATACATTCACAATAAACAGAGACGTGCAATTTATTTTTAATAAGTGAACAATAAATTAAATGTGGGACTATATTACACAGCGGATGTATTCACAATATAAGTTTCTGGTTTTTGTCAATTTAAAATGTGTTTTAATTATTTTAATTCCTCCAAATGACAGGTAGCCATGTTATAACCGGTATAAACCACGACGGGCCATGCGGTTCCCATGATATTATTATTTGTTTATTTAGCAGACGCCTTTATCCAAGGCGACTTACAGAGGCTAGGGTGTGTGAACTATGCATTAGCTGCACAGTCACTTACAACTACATCCCACCCGAAACACGGAGCACAAGGAGGTTAAATGACTTGCTCAGGGTCACACAATGAGCCAGTGGCTGAGGTGGGATTTGAACCGGGGACCTCCTGGTTACAAGCCCTTTTCTTTAACCACTGGACCACACATCATGGGAACTGCATGGCCCCTCGTGGTTTATACCTTACATATTTTATGAATATCTCCATTAAATTGGCTAATTCTCTGAAGGTGCCTTTAAATTCAACACTGTCATATTACTGTGTTTATACTGTAGGTTAGCTTGTATAGGGTCAGGATAGCATCCTCGGGAAAATCACAGTAGAGAAGTAAACATTAAGAAGAAGCCACCTGTGTGTTTATATTCATTAAACATTGAACTAGTCTAGCTATAAAAGTATTGTTAAAATGTTTTTTTACAGAATGGCTTGGAGAAAACAACATCACATGATCATGCTGGAAAAATGGAGTGTATGCAGTCTGCATACTAATGAGCCACTCACCATCAGCTTTATTGTTTAAAATACACTGGGATCTTCAGCTTTTTAGGTATTTATTATTCATAATAATATACGTTTCTTTTTTTGTATTCCTGATCTGTTTATTACAGACAGAAAGGGCTGAGTAAACCTCTACCAATACCATTACTGCTACCTATAGCAGTTTTGTTCTGAACGACCAGTACTGACTTGAGTTAAACTTTTTTTGACAATTCTATCTAGAGGTGAGGCCTATTTAGATTCTTAGTTCTCTGCGTTTTATTTTTTAGTTAATTTCTATATTTTTTATAGTCACATAAAAATGTGATGACTCCAAAACAAAACAAATACAGTATTGATCTACCAGCTATTGACTTGACAGTGCAATTAGAGAATGTCCACTGACCTTCAATTCTTCTGATCTGCTGTGGGGAATTTCTGGGGTTAAGACAACACAATCGGACATTCGAAATGAGGGGGTAAAATCAATTGCTTGATTTAAAATTACTTTATCGGTTCTCTGTGGTTAAGTAAGGTAAATTACTTCAACTGATAACCTAATTTAATTTACTTAGTTTCAGCTTGGAATGAAGATAATCTTGTTTCGTTTGTTGAAGAAACTAATTGTACGTTCATATTCAGCTTCACAAATAAATTTTTTTTTTTTTTTTAAAGATAACAAGCTTCAAAGTGCTACATCACCATCCTTATTTCTATCTATAGGGGGTCATTTAAATATCTTGTGGGTGAAGTGTAGCTCATATACTAGCTGAGTTTACTTACTAAACATAGTCGTTATTTCAAAACCAACAGGCTTTTAGAATTTTGAACCCACCTTTAAATGACAACATACATGTCAAGCAGCCTAATGGAGTCCAGTTCAAAAGATATCCCAAAAACACCGATCAATGTGACCCCATCTGGCCAGATAGTGACCATGTGTTTTTAAAGAGACCACTTTTTTTGTAGGTTGCACATCGTTACATCTTTGTGTTTTTTTTTTTTTTAAGGACGAAACCACTAGTCAGAGGTACATTGGTATAAACAGTAACAGGCATTGAAAAGGTTGGTATATCCTACCTAGCCTACCCTATGTCACACTTTATATTTTCAAACTACAAGATTCACATTACTGCTAATTGTCTTGATTTTGAGACACCCATTGCATGATTCTTCATTTCCGCAGCATTAAGTTGAGGAGTTAGAAATTCCTTAATATACCACCTAACAAAAATCATTGCTGGTAATTTGCAGGCTGATTCATGAGGCATTCTTTGTTAGGTTTCATATTGATTGAGTGGGAAGAGTAAATAGTGTCTCATTCCATAAGACACAGAGATTAGAAAAAACTTGAATAGAAGCACATGCATGGTGAATGCCTTTATTGGATCGTGGGAACAGGATTACTATTTGGTGTAGCTGATATATATTATATGAAATATGGACAATGGAAACTGTATTCCATTGGATATAGTAAATATGTACAATGGAAACTATAGTTACCTACAGGGAGTTATAATGCCGGAAGCTGCAGGCACCCTGGAGATAGCAATAGTCTTCCCTCGGGGCATTTCATTTTCCACTATGAGCTGAGTCTGCAGTACATATTTAATATATGAGTCAGTCAAAATAATAATAGAGGCAAGGTTGGAGAGTAAATATGACTTTATATACTGTAAAGCCATAAATATTTGCAAGCCTTTTTATTATGCTTTCTTCGCGTATAAAAAAAAAAAAAACGTAAACATTTTTGGCACAAATATCTTAGTGCAGTACATGTAATGATATAATATACTACTACCAGTGCAACAGGTCGCCAATATTTCTGGAGCAAAATATGTTTTATGGGTGCGATTCGCCAAATATTTTGGTCGCAAATATTTTGGTCGCAAATATTTATGGCTTTACAATATTTTGTTTAAATATAGCTGATACAACATATATAAATACCTAAATAACAGAAATAAATAACAGAAAATGTTTTTGAAGTTCATACTGCATACTTATCAACATTTTTTTTCCTTCTTTTGTAGTATGTTACAGTGATGTAGTCAAGACCAAACGTACCGAGACCAAGACTGAGACCAAACGTACCGAGACCAAGACCAAAGCGTGCGAGACTGAGACCAAGACCAAGACCAAACATACCGAGACCGAGACCAAACGTACCAAGACCAAGATCGAGACCAAACATACCGAAACCGAGACCGAGACCAAGAACAAACATACCAAGACTGAGACCAAGACCAAGACCAAACATACCGAGACCGAGACCAAACGTACCGAGACCAAGACCAAACGTACCGCAACCGAGACCAGGACCAAGAACAAACGTACCGAGACTGAGACCAAGACCAAGACCAAACATACCGAGACCGAGACCCAACGTATCAAGACCAAGATCGAGACCAAACATACCGAAACCGAGACCGAGACCAAACATACCAAGACCAAGGCCAAGAACGAGACCAAACGTACCGAGACCAAGACCAAGACTGAGACCAAACACACCGAGACTGAGACCAAGACTGAGACCAAGACTGAGACCAAACGTAACGAGACCGAGACCAAGACCAAACATACCGAGACCGAGACAAAGACTGAGAACAAATGTACCGAGACCGAGACCAAGACCGAGACCAAACATACAGAGACCGAGACCAAGACTGAGACCAAACATACCAAGACCAAGGCCAAGAACGAGACCAAACGTACCGAGACCAAGACCAAGACTGAGACCAAATACACCGAGACTGAGACCAAGACTGAGACCAAACGTAACGAGACCGAGACCAAGACCAAACATACCGAGACCGAGACAAAGACTGAGACCAAATGTACCGAGACCGAGACCAAACATACCGAGACCAAGACCAAGACTGAGACCAAACATACAGAGACCGAGACCAAGACTGAGACCAAACGTACCGAGACCAAGACCAAACGTACCGAGAACGAGACCAAGACCAAACGTCAAGACCGATACCAAGACTGAGACCAAACGTACCGAGACCAAGACCAAGACCGAGACCAAACATACCGAGACCAAGACTGAGACCAAATGTACCAAGACCAAGACCAAGACTGAGACCAAACATACCGAGACCGAGACCAAGACTGAGACCAAATGTACTGAGACCAAGACCGAGACCAAACATACCGAGACCGAGACCAAGACTGAGACCAAATGTACTGAGACCAAGACCGAGACCAAACATACCGAGACCAAGACCAAGACCGAGACCAAGCATACCGAGACCGAGACAAAGACTGAGACCAAACATACCGAGAACGAGACCAAGACCAAGACTGAGACCAAACGTACCGAGACCGAGACCAAGGCCAAATGTATCGGGACCAAGACGAAGACTGAGACCAGTATATTTTTGTTGTGACCAACCAAACTAAATTAATTTTTGCTAGAACAACAACAACAACAACAATGAAAATAACAAATATTTATTTTTTGAAAGCTATTTTTCTTTGATAAACCAAATAAACACAAAAAATGCAACAACTGAAAAATGTGTTTGTAGCAGGGCGGTAAGAAAGCCCTGCACACTTCTGTCACCTTTGTGTTACAATGCTTGCACTTTGCCGTCCATTTATTATTACGTTCATCAATTTCAGAATTGATGTAGGCAAACTGAATGACGGTAGCTGCTTTGATGCCATTTCAGCTCTTTGAGAAGAGAAACTTGTGAGGTCTGAATTTGTTATGGAAACTGTCAGTAGCTATGTTTCCATACCCCCAAAAATATGCGCTAAACTATATATATACACACACACACACACACACACACACATGTTAAAAATCACATGGAAATAAGATCATATGCAAAGTCGCCTACGTTATTCTGTGAATGCAACAGTGGGCATCTTAATCATTACCCCCCACACAAAAACCTTTTTAATTTTTAATTAATTAAATGCCTGGTAATTGTGGTGTGCTTTTTAGAAGTAGCATATGACTATGTGGTACAGTCCGTATTTGTAAATCAATAGCCTACTGTAATCTTTTTTTTTAGTTGGTGTATGCTTACGCTGTAGCCTGTTGAAATATATAGCATCTCAAAGCGCTGTATAGTTTCAAACACGGTAGCAAAAAATGTAGCAAAGCACAAAATGTAGGTGCACAGACATGCTTTCTTTTTCCGCTGGCCAAAAACATACATAATTCCACAATTGTACAACCTAACCATGATGGAAGGCCAATAAATAAAGATGCTTTTTTGGTTGTTATACGTTTTAAATAAATAAGAGAAAAATAATGGATTTATAGCCTAATATTTGTAGATATTTGTGTTACTGACACAATTTTGTTAAGGTAACTAATATATTACAGGAAGTTATCTGGTGGCAGGAGGAAAGTTTGCTTCATGGGAGAGGCTGAGAGACGCTGTAGCAGCATGAAGTCTGATGCGTAAAATTTAGTAATTTGAATGCTGCTCGAGAGTATAATGGCTACATTATTTTGTATTTAATAGCTGTTAATGTATAAAAGTGAGTGAATTTTGAAGAATAAAAAAGGATATATAACAAAAGAGGAAATAAAACAATCTTGAGAATGTTTAAGAATGAGACCAATCTGCGTGCTGCCTGCTATCAAGACCCAGACCTGACGTGCCGAGACCCAGACCCAGACCCGACGTGCCGAGACCCAGACCCAGACCCGACGTGCCGAGACCCAGACCCAGACCCGACGTGCCGAGACCCAGACCAAGACCCGACGTGCTGAGACCCAGACCGAGACCCGACCGAGACCCGACGTGCCGAGACCCAGACCCAGACCCAGACCCAGACCCGACGTGCCGAGACCCAGACCAAGACCCGACGTGCTGAGACCCAGACCGAGACCCGACGTGCCGAGACCCAGACCAAGACCCGACGTGCCGAGACCCAGACCGAGACCCAGACCAAGACCCGACGTGCTGAGACCCAGACCAAGACCCGACGTGCTGAGACCCAGACCGAGACCCAACGTGCCGAGACCCAGACCAAGACCCAACGTGCCGAGATCCAGACCGAGACCCAGACCCAGACCCGACATGCTGAGACCCAGACCAAGACCCGACGTGCCGAGACCCAGACTGAGACCCGACGCGTGCGAGACCCAGACCAAGACCCGACGTGCGAGACCCAGACTGAGACCCAGACCAAGACCCGACGTGCGAGACCCAGACCGAGACCCGACGTGCCGAGACCCAGACCGAGTCCCGACGTGCCGAGACCCAGGCCGAGACACAGACCAAGACCCGGCGTGCCGAGACCCAGACCAAGACCTTAAAATGTGGCCTCGAGACTGAGACCGTGTCTCGAGAATCCATCTCTGGTATGTTTTGTAATTAATTTTCTGTTAAGTCGCAGAATCGCTGTTTTCTCATTCAGCCATTTTCTCATATTGTTTGGTGGAGGTGGAAGGTGTTCCTTTGAAAAGGGGCGGGCCTGAGTGATGTAAACCAATCACATGTCATAGGGAGACTATTGCCTGGTGGTGTAAGAATGTTAGGGCAATAGTTCAATCTATTTTTACAGAGAGGTTTTAACCAATCATAGGCCAGAATTTCCAAGCACTGACTCATTCAGTATATACATACAATAAATGTAATCAACCTTTATACATGACAATTAAAATGTAAACCCACAACCCACACCTGCAAACTAATTTGAGACAAATGTAAGCATATTCCAGTTAAGCAACATCTCTTGAGTTTAATGTTGTCATGGTTCTTTGCCCAAAGCATTGTATTGTTTTAATGCTGCCACTGTATGTTCAGATAACACCAGTAAAGAAATAAATAAAATAAAATTCATACTATTAAGTGCACAGATAACCTAACAGTACATGTGCATGTTTTAAACAGATTAATTACGTTTGTTGTTTTTTTTTCCGTTATCAGCCTGCGGATTTATATCCCCAACTAATTAAATAAAATATGCAAAGCCCACAGTGCATTATATAAGTCTACAGTGGTAGCCACAGTAAAATGTTAAAAATGTATTTAGCAGAGATTGGAAACATCCAAGAATGAAAATAATATTACAGTCCTGCAAGGATATATGGTATGACTTAACCTTTCCTCCACAATAATTTTGGTGGTTGGGGATTGGGTACAGTGTGGGAATGCAAAAACATGTAGAACTGAAAAAAAACAAATCTGATTGACTCTACACTCAACTCAAGAATTATGCCCTGAATTATTCTTCACAAAAACATGTACATTCCTATTAAAAAAAAAAAGAAAATACAGGATATGTAATATATGTAGTCATGTAATAATTTGTCACTACAACTAATCATTACTCATCCCCTATGCATGGCATATAAACATAAACTTTGAAATCACTGTGTTACCTCACAGAATTTAAACATTTTCTTTAGTCTGAAAATTGTATAATTGTTGCTGGAGAAGTGGATTGGTGAGGCAGATAAAACTGGATATGTAGAAAACTATAAAAGTCTTCATGATGTTAATTTATATTATATTTTGTTTCTAAGTAGACTGTAAGTAGGGATCGGGTAGGGGGAGTTGGGAAAGTTGCAAGTCCTTAGGATAACTATTTTACAGGTTTATACTGTATTGCTTTTGCACAATAACTTGAAAACATTTGTGAGTTTTTTTAAGTGACTGTCCTCCAATAAAGAGATGCTAGTGCATAACCGTAAAGAACCAGAAATTAAAGTTGAAGGTAAATGGAGTGATACCAATTTCAGGGTTTTAATTGACATGTGGCGTGTTGTTTCTTCTGTCGTACTAGAATTTGTATGGTTTGTCAAGCATCTTTGGGGCAGAGCTTGTGTATCGGGTTGTGTTTAGAAGTTTGGAGCGAGTCAAAACCTTGAATCATGGAGCAATATATAAAACAATTGATATAATACCAACTACAACTGCTGTCACATCCCTTTAGTTCACCTTTTCCAGTTTATGGTAACTTTTTTGATGTTGATATTAGGAGTGTGACATTGAATCATGGTGGACTGCATTAAGTAAATACAGTATGTCATTGAATTCTTGGATAACAAACAACCTGCTAAGATTTAATTGAATGTCCACTGAGGTCACAACATTGTGTACATTTACTGTCCAAGGATTTTCGACAACTTGAACACAAACATAGAGAGTAAATGTGCTAAACTTATTCCAGGCATCCATACATCTTCCTCAATCAATGCCTTGAGTAAATCTGCATCACCAGTACACCAGTATTGAACATTATTTTCTCCTGCACCCTATATATATCCAAATCAGTTTGGACTTTTTTTGAAAATTAAACACATGGGCTACAATGTGATCCACTTCCAGGTCTTAGCAACTAGAATTTAAAGTGTTAGTTCATTTCAGAAAAGGGTGAGAGTTATAGCCAAAGCGTTAGATTCACATGAGTCACACTTTTCAAGGCTGCAGTCTTGTTACAGAAGATTTTTTATAGATAATGTGTTAATTCTCATTAACAAGGTTTACTCAAAGCAAATTACACTCATACTCAAAACAATTACCAAGTTTGATCACTAGACATTATTTAATAGGTTCAACAGTGTGATCCCTGCAATGGACAGTGACACGCAGTGGTCCAGATAAGCTGTATAACTGACGTTTTTACGCATTAAAAAATCAGAAATACACACTAAATTTACATTTAATGTGTAAAAATACACGTGGCAATTTTGCTGCATAGCTTGTCTGCCTCCCCTAAAACTTCCACAAACAACTACATCTCCTAGAATACAATGGGTGCGTTCACGATACTTCTTTACCGGCTAGATTGCAGACGGGTGTCTTCGCTTGACGTCACAGTCTCTGCAGACGGCGCTTGGACAGCTTTGAGAGAATTTCGAGAGGAGCAGATGCATACACTACGGCGGAGTTTGTTGACTTTCTACTAGCTGAAGAAATAGAAGCAATTGAGGTTCCAGTCCTGATTCATAAGCTTCAACAATTACAACGACCTAGGAAAAGGTACATAACTAACCTTACCTGTTGCATAAAGTACGTGTGGAGTCCATGTTTGACAAAGCTAATAATTATTATTCAGTACAGTAATTAAGAGAACGTTGCGGACAAGGAAAATGTTCATAAGTGTGATTTTGGAATAGCAATCCAGTGTAAGGTAAGTTACTATTAAGCAGAGGAATAACATGAGCAAAGCAAATCTGACAGAATTAATTAAAATGGGCTAGTTGCATAGACCAAGATTGGCAATGCCTTTAGACTGTCTTGCCTAAAATAACATTAGGACGTTATAAAGAGAAGGGCTACTGACATTGTCAAAAACAAAATCTGTTGATGATACCCATAAAATACATTTGTTCAATGAATATGACATTTGAGAAAATATTGTGTAGGTCCATTATATTTATATAAGTAGTGATATTCTACCATAGGCAGGTGTGGTCTCCATTGCGACAACCTGTATAATCTTTAAATAATTTGTAACATACCATCCATCTTTAAATTGTATTAATGAACTATGACCGATATAGTTGGTAACCCTATATAAGGCAGTTTATATTGTTTTTTTTTCCGGAGCTGTGGCAAAGATCACTGACTGTGTCGCTGAGGTGGTGCATCAGTATACAATTAGTGATTTCCGAACTCACTATCGGTTTACTCCAGGACAAGTTAAAGTAGGTACTCATATTGAAATGTGTATTGCAATTGAGTTGAATGTAAGTAAATGTTTTATATCTAAATATTGTATTTACCTGTCCTACAGGAGCTGAATACGCAGTTGCAGCCCTTCTACACGGATCTAGAAGCCAGGAAATGGCCATTGCACAATGCTGTACTCGCCACAATTTGGACAGTGTCAAACCAGAAGTCCTACAGAGGGGTAGCTGAGAGGTTTAACCCTTTGCAGTCCATTTATTAATTCTGCGTCAGGCTCGCCAGGTCTAATTAATTTTCACACGCGCAGTTAATTTTAGATGCGCTGTTTAAAAGTATTTTTTTCCACAGTCAAACGGGTTTAAATGGCCCTGCATATCAACAAAGCACTCACTAGGGCTCTCCAGCCCCGCCCCACCCTTTCGTTTGCTATCGCTTTCACATATGCTACCAAATAAAAAATAATAATAATAGTCGTACATACCGATCAATCGTCTCCTGATGACTCGTTTTATCACCAAACTCCTCAATAATGCAATCCAAGTCATTATTTTATTGCTATAACATCTCAAAAAGCTCTGCAAATGTCCGTGATAGTCTCTGTGCGCTGATACTATACTCCCAGCTTGTTTCCATACGACCGCCCCATCTGATGCCAATGGGGTACTATGACTATTCATGAGATACGCCTTTTTTTTTTCGACTTGTCTCGCTCCTGTCGCTCCCATTCGGCAATTGAATGGTTTTCTCGGCTTTTTCCGGAGAAAAAACGACTAGAAACCCGTTTTTTGCGTTGCTAGAATGATGTCGGACCCTGTCCGACAAAGGACCTATGAGGGTCCGACAATGGACCGGAAAGGGTTAATACAAGCAAATCATTAATACGCACACATCTGCATGAGCTGTGCTCACTCATAACCATACACTTCTCCCAAAAGATTTCCTAGCCTACAGATCATGTGATACTGAAGCCAAACAGAGTTTTCAGAGATCCAGTTTCCCCTCAACACTCTGTGCTGTAGATGGCTGCCGTATACCCATCGAAAAGCCACAAGATGTTGAGAATGCTGATACCTACTTCAACAGAAAGCAGTTCTACTCGGTCAACCTCACTGCCTTTTGTGACAACAGTGCGCACTTCACCCATGTTAATGTTGGCCATCCTGGCAACTGGCATGATACCCACGTCTATAGGATGACAGAAGTATACACACTTCTCCAACAACACCCACCTGGTGGTCTGCACATTATTGGTGATGCTGCGTATCCACTCTCCCAGTACCTGATGACACTGAGCCTTTGGACTTTTAAAGAGCAGATTTAGGAGGCTGAAAAGCCTGCACATGCATTCACTTCAAAACATCAGCAGAACCATTACAGCATGATGCATCCTCCATAATATCTGTTTAGAGAAAGTAGAGGGACTCGATTTAGAGGATGCAATTGATTGTGATATACATCACAATATCTGCCAATATCCAGATACCCCACAAACCAATGCTTATGGCAATGTGAAAAGAAATTAAATATGTGCATCATTCTAAAATGTACATATGAATTATTTTGTATACATAGTGTATATATACAGTTGAAAAGAAGCTGGATAAATTTGGGGACATCATCTACGCATATGGAAGTGAGAAGTTTGGAGTTGAAAAAACGGAAGAAAAAAGTACAAGCTATTCCTGGAAAGTCTAGACGGCAGCAGGAGATTGAACGCTTAGTTAGAGAAAGGAGACAGCTGAGGAAGCATTGGAGAAGAGCAGAACAAAGTCAGAAGGAGGGACTGAATCTGTTACAAAGGTTCAGAAAAGACAAGCTTGCAACATTGCGCAGAGCTGAGCGCCTACGAAAACTCTACTAAAAGAAGGAGTGTGCGAGAACTAACTTTTAAATTTGTAAAGAAGTTATTTACTAGTGAGAAGAATGGCACACTAAAAGCATCTACGTTTGAGCTGGAGAGCTATTTGGAGGAAACACATACAGATTCAAAAAGGCAGGAGCCTATGTCAATTCCTTCAGACATCCCACCTATCAATCCACAAGAATACCAAATGGAGGACTGTGCACCTAAGTGGAAAGAAGTAGAGCAAGCTGTGGAAAAAGCAAGGGCTTCATCATCTCCAGGGCCTAATGGAGTTCTGTACAGAGTGTACAAGAGTGCTTCAGGAGTTCTACGAATCCTGTGGAAATTGATGAAAGTGGCATGGGAAAAACAGGTTGTACCAAGAGCATGGCGCCAAGCAGGTGGAGTCTTTATACCTAAAGAAAAAGATTCTAGCAGCATCAGTCAGTTTCGCCCTATTTCCCTATTAAACGTAGAAGGCAAGATTTTGTTCAGCATTATTGCTCAGAGATTGTCAACTTACCTATTAAAGAACTGACACTTCAGTACAAAAAGCAGGCATTCCAGGTTTACCAAGATGCTTAGAACACATCAATGTGTAAATTCAATCAGCTAAAAAGGAGAGGAAGGAGCTCCATGTGAAATTCCTGGATTTGGCTAATGCATATGGTTCAGTGCCACATGAACTTCTTTGGGTAGCATTTGATTTTTTCAGTGTACCGATGACAATAACAAATTTAGTGAAAGCCTACTTTGGAGATTTGCAATTTAGTTTTTCACTATCAGAATTCAGCACTACGTGGCAATGCCTAGAAATTGGAATAATGACAAATAAATTGGACCTGACGCGTCTGACATGCACTTAATAAATGGACTGCAAAGGGTTAAAACCAAGCTTCACCCAGGACAACTGGATGCTGCTAGAGACTGGAAAATGTTGGCAGATGTTGGTCAACGGCTTATTTTTCAGCTAGAGATTGCCACCACTAACCTTCAACCAGATATTGTCTTTTGGTCTGGATCAGCACGCCTTGTTCACCTGGTAGAGTTAACAGTGCAATGGGAGGATGCTGTAGATGAGGCGTATGAGAGGAAGAAACTGCTGTATGCTCAACTAGCCACTGAAGCGGAACAGTGAGGATGGAGGAGTGGAGGTGGGTTGTCGGATGTGTGGTACACTCTACAATCCGGTTACTCAGAGACGTTGGATTCAGTGGCCAAGAGTTGCGTCGCACAGTGAAGAACTTAACTGAAGCAGCAGAGAGGAGCAGCAACTGGCTGTGGTTGAGACGGAAAGATTCTGGTTGGGGATCTCAAGCACAATAGAAAGAAAGAAACGCTGATGTATGGGTCAGTAAGCTGGACTTAGTTGAGGGTGGGACGGAGGGGTGTGATGCTGGGACGCCAGAATCACCATCAAGCCCTCTTGAGGTGTCGTGGGCTTGTCGACCAAACACAGAGGATGGAAGGTGCCCACTTGAAGACCCCAGAGATGTACCCTACTTAGCTCAATCCAGATGGTTGTCATGCTGATGCGCTGTGGAGACCACACTGTGGTTGATCCCCAGAGCCAGCATCGCAGCCGTTGTGTGTGCTGATGCACTAGGAAGACAAAATAAGCTGATCCCTGGAGCAAGCATTACACTTCAGCCATCAAAACCAGGCAGAAGGATATCTACATCATCAGATGGAAGGAAGCGCAAATGGATGGAGACACAGACACATAGTTTACTGTAAAGCTATGTCTTAGTTGGCGCTTATCTTGGTGAGAGCTGAGTTCAAATCAGCATGAAGTTTTAACAATTACTCTCATGTAATGGAAATCATACTGTAAATAAAATCACAATTATCATTGTTGAAAACATGCTCTGCCATCTTTCATTTCTCCTTTCTTCAACAGCTTCCTATTGTGTGGCTGCATTCCATTTCAACTTAAACAATACTCTTGCCACCCCAATTCTGAATAAATCTTTATTTCACTTCAACTCCACCTGAATTAATTGGGTTATAGATCAAGATGAATAAAAAAAGTTATTTCATACATTTAACAATATATATACTCTAGTTCATTCATCTCTATAGTTTTAATTTATTAATTCAATATATTCCTGTCCAACTTACAATTAACCTATTATAGGGTCTAATACTAAACCTATAACTTAAATAGTCATGGTTAGTGTGCTTATAATGAGGTTTTCCTTCTTTGTATCAGAACAAGCTACATCAGCTCCTAAAATGTCTGTTACAACCTTGCCAAGAGGATCTGTGTCCTCAGCTCAGTTGAAAATTTGGTGCAAGTGTTTGCACAGTCTTAAGGTCACTGTCTTGAGCTAGCAGTACAGGATTTCTCTAAACAAGGTGCTAAGAGCAAAGTTTTTGTTACATTATCAAACAATTTATCTTGATTAGTATGCACAAGTGTAAAGGCACCAGAGCTAACATTGATAAGGTGTCTTTATAATTGTATACCTAACCTCTATCAAATTGATTTATATTATTGCTTATCATGGTCCATTAACTATTAACTAAGATATTTATAAATGGATAATTAAGTATTGTACCAACCATAAACTTTCCCAACCACTGCAAATTATACCACAATAATCTCAGATCAGAGGAAATGCACAGCAAACATTATTTAAATTAAATATTTCTTTACAGAAAATAATTAACAGGTGCTATAAATTCATTATGTTTTGACAAAAGAGATATAATGCGGTCCTGTTTTTGAGACATCTCGTGAAGAGTTGTGGAGATGTTCTTTAAACAGGCCAGCATTTCCTCTTCCCTCTTTTCTCTCTCTTCTATTTGTCTTCTTTTTTCTGAAATGCTATTGATATCTCTCTTTACCAAGTTTTCAAGTAGAGATGTGTGTCGCGCTGCATGTTCCTCACATTTCTCCATGAATGACTCTGTGGCATCCACAAGGGTCCTCTTTCTTTTACCACCAACTTTTGGTTGTAGCTGTGATGTGGATGGTGTGCTGTTGGGTGAAGCTGTTTGGGGTTCTGGAGTCTCAGATGTGGAGGTGTTTGTGGTGGTGGGTCTGTGGCCTTAGATGTGGGAAAAAAAATGGTGTGGAGACAATGGTTCCCAAATCCGGTGGTGCACCCACTGGCTTGGACATGAGACTATCATGTGACTGGAGAAGAATGGAGACAAAGGTATAAGACATGCACATCGCCCATACAGATGAATAGTCACCAGTACTGTTAAGATACATTTCTGCGTAATGTATACTTATACCTGTCAACTTTTGGAATTGCTGCATTATAGTAGAAGTTAGTACGCATTATTAAACCATTGTAACAAATACAAATTATCGTGATAGCTGCAAAGCCTGAAGTTGCTTGTGATAATGGAATGACAATTAAAACTTACATGTAGATAAGTTAGACATACATACCTCAAAGTAATCCCAGGTAACTTGTGCTTGACCCGTCTCGGCTACTGTCCTTCGCTCGCTTGTAAATAACAAGCAGGTTGTTCCATTTCTTCCGGATTGTATTGGGTGGGACGTTGTAGCCATGGGACAGGAACTCTGTGTAGGGTTTGGTAAAATGCCACTTTGTTTGAATTATATACTGTAGCTCCCACTTCTGTTTTGTCAGTTCAATCAGCAGAAGTGTAGAAGTGGCATTGAATTCTTAGGTGGGGGAGAGAGGAAACAGTTATACACGGGTTGTAATTGTTAAATCAATCTTCATACACTCAATTAAAATATTTCTATGAATTACTACATTTATAAAGCAATATATAAAATCAAAGTACCTTCCGAAGACTGATCAGTGCTCTCCTGAACCTGGGAACTGCATCCAGGGTCATTTGCTAAACCAGGGGAAAACAACAATATAGTATATAAAACACATGATAGGACAGTTACTCCTAAGTCATGAATAGTTACTGAATATGTTTATACTTTTCATTTACTGTATGGAACAATGCTTTTGTCCCCAGGTCTGATAGAGTTTGCATGTGTACTACTATGAGAAGCACTACTTTTACTAATACTGTATATCAGTCATTTAGGATAGGTAAAGGACTATAGTTTTCATACAGGTTTGTACACAGACAATAGAACTTATTTTACACCTCTACACCAAAATACATCTGGCCTTTTGCTTATTATTATATAAAAACAAGTTATTATTCACCTTTCGGTAGCACTATGTTGGCTGCCTTCAGTGCCTCATGGAGCAGCCTACTAGCATATTGAGGATCTGCATTATAAGACAGTGGGAGATGGGGGTCATGCAATACACAACTCAAACAATTGAGTTTTAAATGTAGATTGAGGTATTTGTAACTACAATGCAATATTACACATCCTACGTGATTACATTTTAATTGCATCTAGTTTGTAGTTTATTGCACATTAAAACAAAGAACTATATGAAAGAAATTATAAAGTAGTGTGAAGGGTCATTGATGAATGTGCTTTGTACAACACATCATTTTTCTCAGTTTTGAATATCTTCAGGTACATTGTTGACATATATTGTTACAATTGTCTTCATGGCCAACCCATGAAGACAAATTAAATAAGTATATTTCCAAGAACACATGCACAACAAAATTTAAGTTTACCATTATTATCAACATTGCTTAGCAGACTGGATCATTTCCCTCTCGTTGGGTGTAACAAGGAAGGTTATAGTTGCAGACACATCACTCAGCTTGACTTCTGTCTTTTCCACGATAAAGCTATAGAGGGGCTTATACAGGTACAAAGAACCCTCTTTTATAGACCATTTCAAACACACACAAGTTTTTTTTTTTAATTTCACCCACCTGGAGGCCAATAAGTTTGACACCTTCATTCACTATGTGGCTTCATTACACTTGAATAAGTCTGAGGTGTCTTTTAATTGCATATATTTTGCTTGTTGTACAACAAGCTTGCTTGTTTGTATGTTATTACATTTTCACATTGATGAATGAAAGATATTTAATGGAAGGCAATGTATTGATGTTTATTTAGGTATTGAAGTTTACCTAACTTTATAATGTATACCAAACATGATAATTGACAAAGGGGGTTGTTTCTATAGAGGCTTGCTTTAACCTTATTTGTCTGACCAGTAATTCCAAATGTTATTAAAACCACCAGATTCTCAAGGAACACTACATATTTTATTAGGAAATATCTACATAAACGTATCTTACTAACAGTTGCCAGTTACTTTGGGAATTTATATTTACACGAGTGTTCTCATGTCACATACAGTTCCATCATAGCTATAATGACCAATTAACACAAATTAACACCTTAGGTACCGACTTTTATTATGAATGTGTTTCAGCAATGGAACTTTTATAAAATAAGTTTTTGTAGTCCTGTTTGAAACCATTTTCCATGTTATTCACACATCCATCCCAGGTGGCGCTGTTGCGTTCACTAATACTGCATGTAGTTCTCCACACTCCTCTTGCACTTGGTAACGCTCCTCTATTGTTTTGAAGATGGGTCTGCTTTTTGGGTCTGTGCCAGATGCACAAATTTTTCGATTAGCAGATGCTTGACCTCTGTTCTCAGATCCGGCTGAGGTCACGCCAGACTTGGACAGGGTATACGCGCAGACCCTTGTCACTTGACGTAGAGCCTGTGCAGACTCTCAAAAGTTTGCGCGATGTGAACTCATCCAATGTCTTCAGTTACTAGGAAACTGTACACAAGAAAAACCAACCCAACAAACATTATCCAGTCTCTAGCTAGCCCTGTTGTCTTTGCATCCAATCACAGTAAGAATAAGAAAAAAATCGAAGCTAATATACATAATATACCTATGAAAATAAGAAAAAATATAGTCTTTTCTAATTACTAGTTTTAGTTAATTAATTAATTTTCTAGAAATGGCTATACAAATGAGTGTCATTAGCATGCTTGTCTATTGCCATATGAGTGTCTATAGAATTTCTGCCTGCTGACACAATGGTGTCAATAGCATCTTCCTTTTTTTAAAAAAAAGGTTTAGGTTAGGCTGTTAACACTTGCCTTCTAGTACAAGCACCACCACCTTTTTAGAAACCTGGAAAGAAAACAGCCCTAGACATCTAAACACCCTGACTAAGTATGAAGCCATGGTTAGCCCTACTGAGGGCAATCAGGTATGTCTTCTCATAGCTTCTTGTTTATGTTTATATATTAAACTATTAAGGGATGTTAATATGAACCATATGCATGCAAAGCGTGGGTTGAGCTCCGGAAAATGCAACCGGTTGAGTGCTGAGACCACCGACACTTTTTCATTGGACAAAAAGTGTTTGGTTTTGTGATTAGGCGGTATCGTTCAGTTTGGAATTCTATAGAAATGTCTGTTCTGGTTGAGCTTCAGTTTCAGGAAAGTAAAACATCCCTACATTTGGCTCATCTGGATTACTTTAGAGAAAGCAGCAAACATAATGTGAAGGAATTGGTCAACTGTACTCAAAGAAAAGTGAACTGTAGACAAGATATAAGTATAAATTAGGCTGTCAATCGCTGTTAACTTCTGCGATTAACACATACATTTGTTTTAGGGGATAATGTTTTTTAATGCACGTTAATCACACTCCTGTCTTGTCCCTCTTAGCATACCGTAATGAATTTCCTGTGGCACACTTAGTGCATGCCAGGATTGAATGAGTTTAGTCATCGTTTTGAATATAAAATTAGTAATAGAACCTCATAAAGCACTCAAACTAAAGGACTTGTGAATGGGACGTTTATCTTTTAAAAACTTTCTGATGGTTCATTGGATCGAAAAAGGGTTACTTGTATCTACTGTCAAAGTGAGTTCCAGTATCACAGAAGTACATCTAGTCTGCCATAGCACCTTCGGGCTAAACATGCTTCCACTTCTCAAAATACAGTCTAGTAGTTTTTCTACTACAGACAACAACAGTACAACAACAAATGAAACCTGTCAGTTTCGATAGAGTACTCTTTTAGAAATTCAAGATCGCTGCAAACCCATGAATCATGCTAAGTACGATACTATAACCAGTGCTGTTGGATAGCTACCGACTGCAGACCCGTTAACATTGTAGCTTTGTTTTATTTCAATAACCACATTTATTTTAAACGGTATTATTTATAATTATGGAGGATATAACCGTTACTCTGTGAATGTTTTGTCTTATTTAGGCAATTTTAAGTTATTAATAAAAGAGAATTTGAAATTATTAGTAGTATTACTTAAACAGCAATGGAAAACATCAGTTTAAATTTATGAGTAAAGGAAACTGTAAGAAAACTGATCATTGTAAATGCAGTAAGGTGAGTAATAAACTGACTCCATTGTGATTTAGCAGTTGGGTGCAACAATTTAGCAACAATGCTGGATTGTAAATAAAAAAACACTATAATGTGAATCCAGAAAAAGGAAAACAGGGCTGTTATGCTGGGTTGTTTTTGGATAATAATAATAATAATAATAATAATAATAATAATAATAATAATAATAATAATAGCATCTGTAAACAAACTTAAATGAGATGGATGCAGTAATTGTATCAATTAAATATGCGACTAAATCCAAGATTAAGCGCGATTAATTTTTGTAATCGCTTGACAGCCCTAATATAAATAAATGATGCTTCACTAACAGTGAAGATAATAGCCTTCATACCTTGTGGAGGTTTTTAAACAAAGGAAAATTGGGAGTTTTATTAGGTGTTGTTAAGCATTAAGACAAACCTCCGCTGCGCCATTGATTATCTGATACCAATCTAGTTCATACAATTTAAATTAATTTAACAAGGAAAGTTCCAGATAACATAAAATAAAGAAAAATGGCATTTAACATCCCGGTACCAAATATTAACTTGTTTGGAAAATATAGAAAATGGAAATGATATATTAATGGGTCAAATGCAAATAATGTATACGTACTGCCCCTTAAAGAAAAACTGAGAGTAAAATTTCGGAGAGCGTGGAGTTGAGAGGTCAGAGCAGCAAACAGTAGACAAAGTGCTGAAAGCATGGGACAGAAAGGGGTTAAACAAAGCTTAATGAAGTGAAATACACCTCTTGTTCTAGGAGGCTGTGTGGTCCAGTGGTTAAAGAAAAGGTCCTGTAACTAGGAGGTCCCCGGTTCAAATCCCACCTCAGACACTGACTTATTGTGTGACGCTGAGCAAGTCACTTCACCTCCTTGTGCTCCGTCTTTCGGGTGAGACGTAATTGTAAGTGACTCTGCAGCTGATGCATAGTTCACACACCCTAGTCTCTGTAAGTCGCCTTGGATAAAGGCGTCTGCTAAATAAACAAATAATAATAATAATTTTGCTGAAACAATCTGAACGACGGAGTAATACAGTGGTTTAAGATATGCATTTTGCTGAAACAATCTGAACAATGGAGAAAGGAAAAAGAGGTACCTGAATTTAAAGAAAACTTGCAAAATAGAAAAAAGGGACACTGCTCAGCAGTGAGTAAACAAATCAGCTTTTTAAATGCACTTTGAAAATCTTCTGGAATCACACAAATTCTAGTAATACAACATAAAGAAATACAATCGCTTTATAGGAATGCTCAGTTCTTTTTCGTGGAGCTTTAGGTACGTTACTTTGCTGTTACAGTCCATATGGCACACAGTGGGCCAACGTTGGCATGAGGTTGGTATGGTTGGCTAATAGGCACTGTCAATGGACAACGTTCTGCCAACCACCCAGTCTTACCTGCTGGCCAGGCGTTAGGGGAGTCCAAAAGAAGACATACCTGCAGGGCTGGCTTTTGTCCGCCAGAGGTTGGGAGCTTGCTGACATCCGCTTTCCAGTTCCAAGAGTGTAAAAGAGGATGCTGGCTTGGTCGTGGGATCGGAGGATGCCCACTGAACCTTTGTTTGTATCCAGCACAATTTTATTAACTACACCTATTGGGGACTGTTTCTTTGATTACCTTGCAGGAGCTAGTTCAACATATGAGAGCTACTGCATGCTCTCTTGACCCTAGACTCTTGATTCCTAAAAAAAACTATTAAAAGATGTTCTTGCTGTTATTAATACCCACATTTTAAAAATTATAAATGGTTCACTTTCCTCCGGCATAGTTCCCTCAGCAATTAAGGTAGCTGTGGTAAAGCCTATGGTTAAGAAACACAATTTGGACCCTAAAGTCCTCAATAACTATAGGCCAATCTCTAACCTACCATTCTTATATAAGGTTCTAGAGAGAGTTGTTGCAATTCAATTACAAAAATTTTGAACTCTTAATGGTATATTCAAGAAGTTTCAGTCTGGTTTTCATGCTGCACATAGCACCGAGACAGCCCTTGTCAGAGTTGTGAATGATCTGCTGATAAGATCTGACTTGGGCTTTCCATCAGTTTTAATTCTTCTAGATCTAAGTGCTGCCTTTGATACTGTAGACCAGAGCACAGTAGGACTGTCTGGCCTTGTCTTATCCTGGTTCAAATCTAATCTTCCTGATAGGTTTCAGTTTGTCTCTATTGGGGAGGTGTGTTCCACAGGGCTCCATTCTAAGTCCTTTGTTGTTTTCATTATATATGCTACCATTAGGTGCTGATGATACCCAGCTACATTTGTCCCTAAAGCCAGGAATGTCATCTGCCTGGGTGTTATTAGCTACTTGCCTTACATATATCAAGCATTGGATGTCACAGAATTTTCTAATGTTGAATTCAGATAAAACAGAGGTTATGCTAGTGGGCTCATAGAACCAACTAAAAGGAAATGTGGGATTACATGAGCTTGATCCTTGCAGTCTCTCTCAAAACTTAAACTAGAAATTGATCCTGATCTCTCATTTGAGACTCTGTGGCGGAGTGTCCCGCCCCTATATATATATTTGTGCACTGTTTTATTATTATTTGTATTATTGTTTGCGGCGCGGATTTAAGCGCTGCGTATTTGTTATTGTTTTTGTGTTTTTAAAAACCTTGTGAGGATGCGTGACTGATCAGCTAGTGATTTATTTAGCTAGCTGACAGTCACACATCCTTATTAAACTCGTGCAGACAGTGACCATCTCCCAAGTTAATTCATTGATTAATTGTTGCTAATTGGGAAATGGTCACTGTATATAAACCTGCAGCTCTCTACCCTCAGAGAGGGTGTACAGAGGAGTGTACGAGAGAGCGAGGAGAGAGCGAAAACTGAACTTAAAAATAACTGCTAAGCGTGCTGGTTTTACACCAGCACGATACTTATTTGTTTATTTGTTTGGCCAACGTGCCCTTTTGTTTCTGTTTTGTTTATTGAATAAATACGCTGAGCGTCGTAGCGCTGCAGCTTCACCCACCCATCCATTGTTTGCCTTTGTTTACTACTCCTTCCTGGTCCATGACGTCACCAGTCACACGCTACTCAACAGCGGCTCGGCCACAGACTCATATTAGGGAAGTTAATAAAATATATTTTTACCATTTGAGAAATATAGCCAAACTTAGACCAATTATATCTGATGCCGAGAGACTAATGCATGCCTTTGTTTTGAATTGATTATTGTAGTACACTTTTTTCTGGTCCCAAAACTGTATTGTATTGTAACTGTTCTGTATTGTAGTTTGTTCTTTTTTTCTGCTACGTACTGTATAGTGCTTTGCGATACTATTGTATAAAAAGTGCTATATAAATGCAATAAATAAATAAATAAACCTTAGTTCTCCTGAGCTGTGTAGGGAGTTGCTGCGGTGAGGAGAAGAAACTTACTGGACATTCCAAATTCAGGATAACATCAGGGGTAAACTAATTGTACACCAGTGCTGAAGGAACTCGAGACCGGATTTTAAAGGTCTCGGACTCGACCTGTCAGGACTCAGGAGGTTCGGTCTCAGCACCACGGCACCTCAGGACTCTATGAACACCTAGAACAGGATCCAGTCAAATTAACCTTTCACGCAACTTCATTTCTTGCACCTACCAGTTTCCAATACAATGTGTCTCTGTTATCTTTAACACAATTGCTTACAACCAAGAGTAAAGCAGGCTATTTTTTACTAAATAAAATCATATTACAGATAATGAAAAATAATGATCCTTTTCCCAGTTATTGCAATTAAAATCATGTGTGTGTAGGCAGCTATGTTCTTACCAAACAGTTTTTTTTTGTTTTGTTCTTCACAATCCAAAATCCTTGCTTCATTGAATTACGATCCTGGGTTAAACACAGTCTACACCCACGATACATGCATTTGGATCCCTGCTACACAGTTTGTGCATAAATCTTGCGACCTGAATGTCCTTGATTCAGGTCCCAAATATTATTGTTTAAATTAGCAAGAGCACCTATTAGTTCAGATGTTCACCATGAATGCTAGTGTTCCACAATTATATTGGTAATACAGTGTTAACGTCTATCACAGTAATTTGTCTGTTTTCCTTTTAGCTTAACTATCATTTACGGTCTGTTCTATCGGAGTTCAAATATAAAGAGAAATCAATCTGTCACCAGCTGCATTGTATGTATACTATTGGTACCGTGATGCACATAAACTAATATCCTGCCTGTGTCTCTTAAACGTATTTGTTTATGTTATATTACTTACCCTTCTCCAGATATAACACTTCAGCTACAACTCTCAGCCAAAGAAATCACAACGTATTTCAATTTTTATTATCATCATAAGCAGTCGCCCGGCTATTTGAATAACAACTTAAACTATAAGTTGCAGGCAACTTGAGGCTTCCAAGCTACTTCTGTCACAATTTAGTCAACTTGTAGACACAATAACGTTACATTCACGGTATTCTTAAGTTTGGATTTATTCTAATAACTTTATTTTATTATTGTTTAGGTTGAGATTCTATGTAATGGTGTTAGTTTTACAGAATGTGCAAAATCTGGGATAGAAAACTTCCAACATTTTTAAAAAATCCAATTCGGCCACCATACCATCTATTGTCTGATTAAACCTTATTTTCTACATTTGTTTTCCCTCTGCACTAAAAGTAATGCTTAAGCATACGGTGATATGGTTATTCATACTGTATTTATATCAAATGCTATGGTGCAGTTTTAAAGACGTCTGAATATGTTTTAATACAGTTAGCCAGTTATTTATATAGCCTACTACTTCTGTATTCATTTGAATATACAGAAACAAGCAGCCTCGTATCTCTGGTGATTTATATCACAGGCTTTTCGTTTCAGTAACGTAATGCACAGTCACTAGCAATTGAGAGGATTCTCATAAATATTTTAGAAAGAAACGGACACAGAGTGATTTCAAATCACTAATTTGACACAATGTAGGATAACTGAAGAACAGTTAAATACAGTGCATTGTGTGTAAGTAGTATGAAACGTTTTTATGTTATATGTGTATGTGGGACAGGTGAAATACAGGGGGGTTATGGTTGGGGGATCAAATAAGAGTTGGTTCTCCGACGCCCCACCCTTCTCAAAGTTCACCAGCCGCCACTGATTATTAGTAGAATTAGTACTAGTAATTATTCTAAATTATTACTATCCAAATATCCTGCAGTTACATTTTTGCTGGAATCGAGGACTCGATTCGGACTAGGTCTTGACTCGGACTCGGACTTCAGGGACTTGGTCTTGGACTCGGACTCGGACAGTCCTGGTCTTGGTCTTGACTCTGACTCGGATATGGTGGACAAGACTCCAACACTGTTTGTACACACATGGATGTATAGTTTCAGAAAAAAAAATTACTTTTGGACAAACAAATAAATATTTAGAGATAAATCAATAATTTTAGAAGCTATGCACATCTCAGTTCTCCCACAACTCTCAACACTATTCTGCCAGTATGCAGTAGCTGTAATTGTGGTATGTGAAAAATGTATCTTATTTGTAACCATCAGAAAGAGGAAGTGGTGCAAATGCACCTCAAAAATGTACCTTGTGCACTTTGAAGGATTACTGTTGTTTCCAGAGTCAGACAAGGACGTTCTTGGTATCAAAATAAAAGTAATTAAAGTTTAATCACCTTTAAGGATATCCCCCAATCTTTAAAGAGCCATGAGATATGATCATTTTAGTCTCGCTGGGGTGTGTTGCATGCTGACAAAGAGTTATCTAACTTTTCTGCTGTTGTTCATGGTGCTTTTTCTACTGTTTTCTTGCAGTCTGGTAAGTTGCATTACTTTTTTTTAGCTGTGAGAATTCGCCTGCGTACAAAGCTATTTTTGTTTTCACAGGTTATGAGGGAGCCATGAGGAATATTGACATGATGTAAAATGAACGAGAGAGAATGGGGTACAATGCTACCTCGGTGTGGTGTCTCAATGAAGATGCACTTCATTTTGAAATGAGTATTTTAAAAAGCCCTGGAGACTAACTGAAAAGTATAATTGTCTGTACTTTAATAAATCTTAACATTTCCTTCTTGGGTTTTTGTGTTAATTGTGCATTCATTTTATTGTATTTGTCTTTAGAGTTTAATAGGATTCATACATATGTTGTTGAGCAGCAATTTATTTATTGAAACTATAGAAAACATATTTCTTTTGAGACTACACATTTTGTGAAGTGTACACATGACAATGGTGTTGAAATCTACTGTATACTAAGCTTCACAAAAACTTGAGAAACTGGATGGCGATGAACAGCTCCCTTCCCACTATCCTCTCATTTCTAAATGGGTTAGCTCAGAAAAAGCAGCCATGTTTTACAATGTGTGATTTAAAAGTCACACTGGTTGCATAAAGCTATCTAACAGTACTTGAAGCTCCATGAACCGAATCTGTCGTGTGCACCTGCCTTTCATCAGCAGATTGAGGTTCTCAGTCAGTTCTGAGCTGGTCACATGCTAAAAATGTTTTCAAACAGAATCATTTTACTTAAGAATATGAAAACTAACATAAGATTGTTACTGTATATATATGGTGGATGTGTGTGTGTGTGCATATGTGGTCACCATGACCAAGTGTGTTGCTACAATGTGGGATCTACAATCTCTGAACTACCGTAAAAATTGTTTTATAGGTCGCACTGGTGTAAAAGTCGCTCCCCCTTTTTTTGAGACTTCAATTTTAGGAAAACAGTTTTTTGTGTTTAAAATACTTTTTTTACATTCCATTTTTTCCCCTACATGCTCAACACCGATAAATAATAAAAGATACACAGGTTTAGTTTCTAAATAACCCTTGTTTGCAACATTATATTCCATTAATAATTTTACAGTTTTGTTTTTCGTTTTTAGTTAAACTGAAACTTTTTAAAAAGTAATAATTAACAGAGCGTAAAATCAGGTTATACATCACATCTGTATTAAACTACCTGTATTTTATTTTAGCTTATCAAGTACCCAAACAAGTTCAAAAACATATATTTTTTGCTTTACTGAACATGTCTTTCCAAAACCATACTTAGACAAGAGTTCCCGCTGCATTGGCTTTTACAAATTTGTTGTATTAATTCAAATTCAAAAGAAAAGTATTAAACAGTGCTGCTTCATCAATTAAAATGCAAAAAAACCCCAATAAACTAAACAGTGCCCCATTTAATAACCAGTAAACAAAACATTTTAGTGTTGCATGCGGTGCAGTACAATTGTGTTCAATTTCCAGCTGTACAAATACATTCATTTTGTTTTGTTAATCAGAAGCAACCATACACATACTTTACAAGTATACCACTGCATTACACTGACATGTAGAACAGTTACAGTTCAAACAAAATGTTTTTGTACATCGAGCCATAAACACTTTCCTCCTATCATCTCGTTTTTCTTTGTCCGTTTTAAGTTTGTCGTTGTTTCATCTAGTCACATACTGTTTTTTTTCAGCATAGTGACTGCCATGGCCATGTATTTCGGCAAATTCAACAATGCGCAATGTCAAACCTGTTGAGTAGCATTTTCTTTTTATTTTTCTTACTGTCCTACTTTATCCATTCTCAAAATCACCTGCATTATTATAGCTTTGCAGTTACAATGAACGGAAGACTTGAAAAATTTACTACTCGGCTTTCTGACCAATCAATGTTTGGTATGGATCCCTGGGGCGGGTTCAGTCTGAATGTTGACAAATCAGTGGCTTGGGAGGGTGGTAATAAAGAAATTCATAGAGACTGAGCTATTGTGTTAACACTAAAGCTGCATCCACACTGGATGCAAGTGAATAATTTAGAAGTCACTGCAGTCAAATGGGAGTATCCACACCAGCAGCGGGCGACATCACTTTGAGAAAATTTCGCTTCTCTAAAATAGAACCTGTTGAAATAGCCATGTTTATCACACGGAAATGTCTGATAACAATGACATCATTAGTTGTGCAAAAATCCACTGAGCACCAACTGCGGTTAATGCGCATTAACTAACCAAACTGAATTAATAACCACACTTGATACTTGCTCTGAAAAGGATTAACTAGTGCGGTTGTCGCTGCCCTTTGTAACTGAACTGTGTGTGTGTAGACAAACTGTACTAAGAGAAAAAGGTGAACTCACAACTACATTTAGCCTGTGTGTGTATATAGCCGAAGTGAAGCAGTATAGCTGTGACGTTTTGGAGAGAAGGTCAGTCAAGAGTCTGAAAGCTTGAGTTTAACATTCAAAATGACTAAGGGTATTGAGAGTAAGAAATTAAAACTTTTAATTAGAACAGTGGTTTTGTGTTTCTACCTAGCAACATGACCAGAATGCTGTAGATCCTGAACAAATAAATCGGGTTGTTGACAGTTGGGTTTGTGTGAGCCATAACCGTGGTTGTAGTAATCGCATTGTGGCGCTGGTACAATAGTTTAATATTAGACAAACCAGTGTATTAGTCGCTCCCCCCCTTTTAAGGGCCCTGCAAAAATGCCTAGAAAATCGACTTATTCAATGTTTTTTTACAGTGTGTGCGTATATATATATATATATATATATATATATATATATATATATATATATATATATATATATACAGTATATATATACTGTATATATATATGAACATAAGAACATAAGAAAGTTTACAAATGAGAGGAGGCCATTCGGCCCATCTTGCTCGTTTGGTCATTAGTAGCTTATTGTTCCCAGAATCTCATCAAGCAGCTTCTTGAAGGATCCCAGGGTGTCAGCTTCAACAACATTATTGGGGAGTTGGTTCTCCCACAATTCTCTGTGTAAAAAAGTGCCTCCTATTTTCTGTTCTGAATGCCCCTTTATCTAATCTCCATTTATATGTAAAGTCCCACTGAGTTGTCCAGATGAAAATCAATTTCTGGAAACATTTTGCTTGTATTTCAGAGGTGCTGTAATTAGTTTTCATTATGAAAGGATTAAATATACCATTTTAGAAAGTCACATCCTTGCTGTATTTATGCTAGGTTAGTATAAACTAAAATCTTTCCCTTTGTATGAAGATTATAATAGATTTTACATTGCGTGCCAAAACATTGTATTCAACAGATATAGATTCTGATGTTCACAAGTCAATGTCTGATTTAGCAATCCAATGATACAATGCCTAATATTCACCTGAAGAATAAGAAAATAGCATGACCATTAATCATCTTTGAAATTAAATTATTATTACAAAATTTCACAAAGCTGAAGAAAAAATGTCAGGCTTTGGCTGCCTTTTGATATAGAACTTAGCACTTGCCGATTCTTCAATAAATACCAAATGGGTCTGCATCATTTTAGAAAATGAGCCTTCATTTCCTCTCACACATTTGACAGGTCAAAATTAATTTAGGTGTCTTAGTTCTAGTGATAAAGCAGCTGTGCCATTAGGTTTAATTTTGATTTAGAGCTTGACTCGACCAATTGGCAGTGATACCTGATATAGCATCATTTGGCTCGCGAAGTAATTATTACAGCACACCATTATTTTTTTTTATACTCTCTAACATTACTTCATAAATTATACTGTAATGTAAAAGTTCATAATTAAAACAAATGTAAAACAGTTTCAACATCTTAAGTATGTTAGGCATTGTATGGTTTTTAATCAGTATAAATGTTACCTTGTCCTAGGAGTTGTATACACCTTACTATTAATTTGGAGGCAGGGAGTTTCTCAAAGCATCATAAGCACCATTTTCACCAAATTTATTTCAACAGATAATAGCAGGATGTTTATTTCTAGTTTGTAACATTAAATGATGCTTTTCTCTTTTCATAAGAAAATTGCACTGATTTCTTGTTTACTGTAATTATGTAGAGCAGAGCACATACTGAGAAGTCGCAAGAATCCAAGTCGGCAGATGTAGACACTATAATTGTACTCTTCATGTCACCAGTTCTTACACTTTTTTAATTGCAACTCTAAACCTGCTGCTGCAGAGACTCTTGTTCATATTTCATTACCTTTAAATTAGACTTATTCAATTCCCTTTTGGCAGTTCCCTTAACATGGTCGCTTGAATATTACCTTAGATAGAAAGCTTGTCCAATGTGCAGCTTGGGAATGTAATGAAATTCCACTGCAAATTGTAAAGACATACAAAAAGTTAGGTCATAGTGATAGGTGTCAGGATTAAGGTGGTAACCCCTATTAAAACTCACTATTTTATACTGTTGTTCTTACTCTGTGATAATATTTTTCTCATTTGAAGTCACCCAAAATCAGACAAATGCAAACAGATTACATACTTTTTTTGTTGCACATTTAAGTGTTCTGTTTTCCATATTTATCATAGCTAATAATGCTTGCTGTTTTTTATTATCTCTTACTTCACCTAAACATTTATTTTACTATTCCAGAAAGGGATTCGACACAAAACTCCTTTTTACTTGGCAATAATAGAGGATATTCATGGGAACAGATGGTGTAGTGGAAGGCAACATCTTGAGGGTTTAGACAGAGGCTGTAGACAGAGGCCTTAAAAGATCAATAGAAATGTCTTGAGTTGTGACTTAATGGAGCCATAGACAACAAAGTTGGCAATATTAACATGTATTACCATTTGTCTGTTGTTATCATATCCATTTTTTTTAACCATGAGTAAAATAACAGAGGTGTTTGTTTAATATAAAGAAGAAAGCCTAATTTATTGGCTTATTTTCAATTTAAACCTGATGTGCTAGATAATTAACTTGTGTAGGCAGCACATATGTGTTGGTCGCACCGAAATGTAATGTTTTTATACCACAGTAAATGGAATATACCCATTGTTCTGGATAATATACAGTACAAATTAAGCAAATAGTTATACAATGACATTTCTCCCTCGCTATAACGTGGGTCTCGGAGGACACACGATAAAAGTGTTATAACCGAAGAGCGTTATAAATGGGGAAGGGGGGGGTGGGGGGGGCGCCGTGAGACACATAACAACACACATCTGACTAAAATGCAAAATAAAATAACTCCCTCTCTATAATGCACATATAGTGAAACAAAAATGTAACTTTCTGTGAATTAACCATGCATAAAGCACCATGTAATCAATGCTATATTTTTTTACAAAAACAAAAAAAAAGGTTAACATTCCCACTCATGGATCATTTTAGTTAGCAGTTTTTAAACTATAAATAGCCTGGCTAAACAGCGGTCGGGAGTTCAGTTCGAAGCGACAGACAAGCAAACCAAGTGGGCGGGTCGGGCGAGGGGAAGAGGGAATGGGCTCGCCCCAGGTTCGGCTGCTGGAGCGAGGCTGAAGCGAAGCTGCAGCTCCTCTCGCAGCAAAAAAGTAAATACATTAGGAAAGATAACCACATAATAGGCCTAATATATATTAATATTATGCTGAATAAGATGTCTGTGCCAGCGCAGCTTTTCTTCAGTTCAGATATTGTATCAAAAGGGAGAGACAGAAACGGAAGTTAGACTGAGAAGTTGTTTACAGTTTGAACACCGGCACTGTATTTACTGTAGAAATATTGCATGAATCACTAGTATAGGAAATTGGGGGACATGCTGTAGGAGCGTTATATCCGAGGCGTGTTATAATCAAGAGCCTTATAGCGAGGGAGCACTGTATTACAAACAGTCAGATTAGTTTGATAAGGATTTTAAG
Organism: Acipenser oxyrinchus oxyrinchus; assembly: GCA_030684275.1. Taxonomy (NCBI): domain Eukaryota; kingdom Metazoa; phylum Chordata; class Actinopteri; order Acipenseriformes; family Acipenseridae; genus Acipenser; species Acipenser oxyrinchus. The sequence goes on along the minus strand of CM060247.1, from coordinate 37,766,419 downwards.
TAAATTGTAATCTCTTTGAGGACTGCAAAATCTCTTTCTTGTTGTGAATTTTATTTGTGTGTATGTACAACAGTGCATTTATCTTAATCATAGTACTGGCAATCTTTTTAAAGAAAATATACATTATTTTAAGTAAAGATAATTAACAAAACATATGTCTTTATTATTTGACCCACTGATGTTACAGACAAATAATACTTCTAACTTTGAGAATAATAAAAAAAAAAGCTGCTGATAGGTTTCTCATAATGAGGGAAGGCAGCATCTGCTCATTCTATGCTTGGTTGCCCAACATATGCTGCTGCCCAACTAAAGATTAGTTTAGGACTTAACCTTGAAGGATATAGCTGGAACATTTGGCCCAGTGACATAACATACAAATTACAGGCCAATATAAAAAACAAACAAATACTTGTCTACCATAGGATTACATTTTAATTATGGCTCTGCTATAGTGGCTTTTATTTATAGGTATAAACCATGATGGTCCATGCAGTTCCCATGGTATATACCACACCTTGGGTTGTGCTTACGCCTCGGGCTTTTAACAACCCCAGAAGTGGTATATATCATCAGAACTGCATGGCCCGAAGTGGTTTACACCACTTATAACACGGCTATCTGTCATTTGTGGGAAGAAAAATAATTAAAATAATTAAAACACATTTTAAATTAATACAAAACCAGAAACCTTTATTGTGTGTACAGTACATCCACAGTATAATATAGTCAAATTAAATTGAATGTTTTGTTCACTTATTAATAACTAACTGGCACATGTCCATTTATTCTGAATTTCTGCATCGACAGTGGCATCTCCAAAATAGAGGATGGAGCACAAGCTGATGATGTGGATGGTCTGGGCGGAGTTTCAAATGACCCTGAGGAAGGCAGTGGAGTAGCTGCAATGGAGGCTGAAGCCAGATCTTGAGGTGAGTTTGTGTCCTTGTTATATGCTAGTGTGGCAGCATGGCGCAAGGGATGAGGCCCAGAGACAGACTGTAGTTCAAATAAAAGACTTTTATTAAATAAAAGATACAAAATAAACAGGCACGAGGGCCAAACAAAAGGTTCTTAAACATAAACAATAAACAAAAAGTAAAACTTACAGAAATAAGGCTTCTAGGCTGAGCTATGCCTTCACTGGAATGCAAAAATTCAAAAAACAGCACACAAAGGAAAAAAAATCCCAGCAAGCAACACAAAATACCAGCTTGCTTCCTCAGCTACCTCTATCTAATGAGGCGCTGAGGCCTCCTTTTATGTGAGGTGGCTGGGTGCTGATTGATTGTTAATTACTCCAGTCAACCCCCAGTCACCTGACACAATAAACCTGGGCAGGGAGGGGAATTTTACCCCATCCCTGCCAATATTTACAAGGGCAGAGCCCTGCTCTTCCACAGCGAGGCACACATATTCAAGTCCGTTTTCATCCTTTGGGATCTCACCATGGTAATCTGCTTCAGCCACAGGCTGTATGCAGGTACGGAAAAAAAAAAGAAAAACATAAGAAAAAAAAAAACTCTGGTATCATGTCACACCTACGTATGCCAAGGTTTGCCGTCTAGCCTATGGGGTTTATTTCAACAAGTAATCACAGTTAGTAAACCACAAATTATGATGTGAAACTAGCAAATGCCACTGATTTGTCACAAATCAGTGACAAACACACACAACCTTTCCTTAGCCTTACCTTAAGAGTTACTGGTGTTGTATATTGGGAGATGTATCTGTTTGTCAACTTTAGAGGTTAAAATAACTATAATCTCACAAGTCACTACTAAGATGTTGCTCACATGGGGAGACATGTTTCTATGGAAATGAGTGAAGTAAAATATAAATGGTGTTAGTTCTATATAAAAACACACTGTAACATTGCTATAAATTGCCACTCATTAATTTTCTACAAGGGAAAGTAGTTTTTGTGTTGTGGTGTGGTCAAAGTAGTGATAACCAAGACATAAGGATATGCAGATTTGTTAATGTTTCAAATACAACACTATACTGTAGATTAATCTGGTACCTAATCACTGCCTGTACTTGGTCTCACATGGTATGGCTGGAGATTTAAAATAATGGACTTCTAGACCACAATACATTTTAAACAAGTAGCAATTAATTTACAGTATTTAAACATATTTTGCACAATATGCATAGTTTAATACATTACCATCAGATCCCATGCGGTTCCATGGAATTGAATGCTTGGTCCTTATGGTTTCATTCCATTTTAATACCCTAAAATCGTAAACAACTGTATAGGGAATTATTCAGAGAATGTGAGTATCTGCACAGCCCAATGTTACAATTATTTCCTACTCTGGGAGAGGGATGTTTTTTTTGACCTTGTGATCTAGCAATGTCACTGTTGCCTCACAGTTACTGTATACAAGAAAGCGACAGAACAGTATACCAAAAAAAACCAAAAACACTTTGTTATTCTGTTTGCTATTCAGGTTTTCTTGGCATTGTCTGGAGGGGGCTGGTCTGGAGGTTGGGGATACCACAGAAGTGACTCACATCTGGAACAGTTGCTTTAGTTAACTAAAACAGTTTTACTAGAGAAATACCATTGGGCGCAAAAACAATGCTGTGCATCACTGAGCTGTAACATTTAATTATCAAGCACTGTAAACTGTATTGAATTTGTCAGCTCTTTGGAAAATGCTGCTTTCCAGGCTTTTTTCGCTGAAAGCTGCTCTCGTCAGTTATTCTACACAATCAGAAACCATGTGGTGAATGTGTTCTATCATTGATGCGAAAGGAAAGTTTATTTTGGAAAAAGAGAATTACTCCAGGGTTTGATAAACCCTGTGTAAGACAAGAATGAGAACTTCTTGTTGAGTGTGTAGAACCAAGTAGTAGCTGTTGTTTTGGGCAATAATTAGGATGAGAAAGAAAAGTCTTCCAGGTTCTGCTTTCTTTTCAGTACAACCACAGTACATAAATCCCACTGTAATAGGTGTTATTCCTTTATTCTTAACAGCGTTTAAAAAAAAAAAGCATTACGGCATGTACATCTGGCATGTGTGACCAAGTTTTTATTTTTATTTTTTAAACAGAAAACAAAACAACCTCGAATGTAATATTTAAAAATAGAAATGCTTCAGACTCCAAAAAACACAATGCACATGATCATTTGTCACAAACCCCATTTTGGATGTGTAAAGGTGCATAGAAACAGTTAATATTAAATCAGTGCACGCTCACAATAGCACCAGCGGTAATATCTGTGAAAGTGATAAAACACAAACTGATCGTAATTCTGGAATTGTCTAATAGAAAAATAAATAAATAAATACTGATGCATATGGCCTGTCAGAATTATGAACTGGTTCTCAATATAACGTATTATTAAAAATGTATTCAAACATAAACTTTTATTTGTCTGTTTTTAATTTAATTGTGATTGTGAGGGTTGAGAGAACTGTTTAGACAAGTGTTAAACTTAAACGGAGCATCTGTTGTCTGATTAAACCCAGACCCTACTAAATATTTTTGTTATCCCTGTAAACAGACCAATTTAAGTTGTTCTGCATAACTCTAAAATGTAGGTTGTAAATTGACAGCAAATGCCACATCCTTTTCATTTGTTTTACCTATCCCAAATGTAAGTTAGAAGGTTAAAAAAATACAGTTGTTTGCTGTCTTAAACTAGTTCATTTCTTCTAAGTTTTATTAACATTGTAAATGCAATTGAGTTGGAATCAATAGTATATGAGTCATTGAGAGATGTGTTTTAAATTGACAAGGTTTAAGTAGGAGCCACTGCAATTGTAAATGAATTCCAGCAATTCTTCCAGAGCAGTATTCCAGAGCTGTATTTACTGTTGGAAGGAACACATGTGATCTGGTTTATAGTTCATCCAAGAAAAAATATATACATCAGGAAATGGTTGGGAGTTCCACGCTGCCTCAGCAGAGTGGGACTTTATGGTAAAGGAATACTGCAGCTACCTGTCTCCGCTCTAACCGAGGAGTTTAAGTGCGCCAAGGTCCGACTGGAAATGACATTAGTAGAGTCACGCGACAAATGCGTAAGGGAGGCAGCACCTGTGTTGAAAACTGGAAGAAAGTGGGTGGCAAAGAAAGCTGTGGAGGATGCAAAGGCTGCCCTTCAAATTGGTGATATCATGGGGCAAGTTCAGCATGGAAGAGGGGTCTTGGTCTCAGTTCAGCTCCTCCTACATGGCACAAGGCAGCCCCAGCGCAACGGAGGAAGCTTGTAGTCAACGAGGTGCAAAAAGCAGGAGGAGAGGATGAGGTGTATAAAGGCCATTTCCCAGGGCAAGCAGGGAGAATGGATGAGATGGGAGAGTGTGGAACAACGCAAGATTGGCTGGCAAGACCTATGGTCAATGGAACAGAGCAGGATCAGTTTCCTTATAAGGTCAACATATGATGTTCTCCCATCACCACAGAACCTAAACCTCTGGGTAGGAGAGGATCCCTTGTGTCCTTTGTGTTCATCACCTGCAACATTAAGGCACATTTTGACAGGATGTAAGGTGGCTCTTAGCCAAGGACGGTTTACTTGGCGCCATGACCAGGTGCTGCGATGTTTGGCCTTAGCATTGGAAGACAAGCGTAACATGACCAATAAGTTGCCACCTGTTCCATCAAAACATTACACACAAAAGACAACATTCCTCCGCCCAGGAGAGCAAACCACCAAGAAAGGGTGTTAAAACCAATCCTCGCCCAGGACAACTGGAAGCTGCTAGAGACTGGAAAATGCTGGCAGATGTTGGTCAACGGCTTATTTTTCCACCTGAGATTGCCACCACAAACCTTCGACCAGATATTGTCTTGTGGTCTGGATCAGCACGCCTTGTTCACCTGGTAGAGTTAACAGTGCCATGGGAGGATGCTGTAGATGAGGCGTATGAGAGGAAGAAACTGCGGTATGCTCAACTAGCCACTGAAGCGGAACAGCGAGGATGGAGTCTGGGTTTACCCAGTGGAAGTGGGATGTCGAGGATTTGTGGCACACTCTACAACCCGGTTTCTCAGAGATGTCGGATTCAATGGCCAAGAGTTGCGTCGCACAGTGAAGAACTTATCTGAAGCAGCAGAGAGGAGCAGCAACTGGCTGTGGTTGAGACGGAAAGATTCTGGCTGGGGATCTCAAGCACAATAGAAAGAAAGAAAGGCTGATGTACAGGTAAGTAAGCTGGGCTGAGTTGAGTGGGGACGGAGGGGTGATGCTGGGACGCCAGAATCACCGTCGAGCCCTCTTGAGGTGTCGTGGGCTAGTCGACGAAACACCGAGGATGGAAGGTGCCCACTTGAAGACCCCAGAGATGTACCCTACTTAGCTCAATCCAGACGGTTGTCATGCTGATGCGCTGGGGAGACTGCACTATGGTTGATCCCCGGAGCCAGCATCGCAGCCGTTGTGTGTGCTGATGCGTTAGGGAGGCAAAATAAGCTGATCCCTGGAGCCAGCATTACACTTCAGCCATCAACACCAGACAGAAGGATATCTACATCATCATATGGAAGGAAGCGCAAATGGATGCAGACACATATGGATCACATTAGTTTACTGTGAAGCTACGTCTTAGTTGGTGCTTATCTTGGCGAGAGCCAAGTTCAAATCAGCATGAAGTTTTAACATCTACTCTCATGTAATGGAAATCAGAAGCATAGAGAATGGTGGATTTTCTTGTTTTTTTAACTATAATTGCTATTTCATAGGACAGGGGTAAAATTTTTGTGAGGGTTGAAAAGCAGCGTCCTTTATTGTTGGGTATTTCTGGTCTGTAATCAGAGACCAAAATGCAAGGCTTGTTATGTCAATTCTCATTGCCTTTAATGATGAGTCGTGAAGCAGGTCAAAAAGTTACATTTGCACATCAGCTTTGGAGAAGCCCAACACTTCATATGTTCCTGATACTTTTGTTAAGTTGTTCTATGTAAGGATTATCAATGCACTGAGGCAGAGGAGCCAGGGTTTGAAAATCCTGAAAGCGAGAGACCTATATTTTTTCGCTATTACAAAAAGTGCTGTCACAGAAAAAAAAAAATTCTTTTCTTCCTCAAAACAAAAATGTTGTCAACCAAAAAAATTTGACCAAAATTTGTTCTCTTTGCGATTCCTGCCAGTAATCCCGCCCTACATGAGACCTCAATTGACAAATAAAAAACTGTGAGTGTAATCCATGCAGCAATCATAGAAAGGCAAGTATTTGAAGCAGGGATCTCTTGGGTTGCTACAAATCCTTGTTGGATGCATTTGAGATGTATACATTTATAACCATGTAGTTTCCCATGTTTACCAATTTCTGCCAACAAGAATAGTGCTACTTCAAGTACTGCATATCTGACTTTAATATTTAACAGTGAAAATTAGCTCATAGCTAAATCTGGGTGCAATACATCTTATGACATGTCACAAATGTTAAAAATTATATGTTGTCTCTGTCAAATAAATAAATAAACACCGGTACATAAATAAATACATTTCCGATGGTACAAGTTATCTGATTTTAAGACCCTTTGTAAAGTTTTCATACAAAGCACAACTACATTTAAATGACTCAAACATTGCAATATTTCTCAAGGACTAAGGTCAAGGTTGAAATAAAAGTGAACGATTTCTGAGAGTACTGAGAAAAATACCAGCATGTCTCTCTGAGCCTGGTATCTGTTATTAGCTGTTGTCTAAATTGTTATTTCAGGTTTTTCACTCCATCTTATTAGTATGATTCTGCTTGACAAACGCATCCATAATGTTTAGAATTCACATCCTAGCCTTTTATTTAATGTATTATGCCTATATTTAATGTATTTGCATTGTTTTTTACTGTTGTGTTTAATGTACTGTGCCCTGTATTTCACTGCATTTAATGTATTATGCATTGTTCCTCATTACCTTGTAAACCGCTTTGTGATGGTGGTCCACTATGAAAGGCGCTATATATATATATATATATATATATATATATATATATAAGAGTTCAATGTGGTTTACACAATTTACGCAAGTCACAGCCTAATCACGTACTCACTGCACTGTGCTACACAAACCTGTCCTCTGAAAAGCTATCTCCGTTCATCATTTGAAAATACTGTAGCCCAATTAACAATAGAACCGCCATTGCAGTCATTTTGACGGTTTTCACTTTTCAAATTTAAATTACTCTGCAGGTGTGAAATATAGGCGGTTGTCCATTCTTGTCTTTTCCTAAATACGTGTATTAAATATCGATGGCTTTTGAAAGGCAGAATCGCCAAAAAAAAAAAAAAAAGTTATAATCCCCGTGGAAGGGTGTGGGAAAACACAAGGCAGACACAAAAGTTCAAATATGAAACGCCGGCACAGGCGCCCAGATTTATTAGTCCGTGCTCAATTGGCAGGTGCTTCTGTGATAGTTCGGGGCACTCTACCAGCAATGGCATTGTGCCCCGTCTTCATACAACACACACGCAGGTGTGTAAACCAAAAAAAAAATAAGTGAAAAGGCGAAAGGAAAAAGGAAAACAAAATACTTTAAGGAAAAACTACAAAATAAAGTGTGCAGATTTTTAACTGCGGCTTGTTGCTCCCTCTAGCGGTGGAAGCCCAGAGAAACAGGCACTGCTCTATACCCTCTCCTACACACTGGGACACACGGCTCAGTCCCTCTAAGCTAACTATCTGATATAGTGATAAAAAAATAACCGGTGCAGTTTGCTTGCACCACCGGGTCTGTGTGTCTCACGCTGGAGTTACCGCACTGTCTCCATGACTCGCTGCTCCAGAGTTTCCAGTTTCCCTTCAGACTATCAGGATCCCGCCATGAAGTCACGCTCCACTATACTTCCTGTATGAGCCAGAGAGGATACAAAACAGTGCCCTTTTATTCATTGATTCACCCCGTATAATTCCACCCCCCAACCAATGATAGAGCCGATTTCTTCACAGCTGACTCCTGTCAACAAGACATTGCCTGACAGTGTGGGTATACACAGGCTGTCCAAACCCCCTACAGGCTCCCGCATACACCTGACGGCCAGTCCAGATCCCTCCCCTCTCACAATTCCCTTGACCTAGAACCTCCAGAGCAGTCCTTTTGACTGCCTTTTACAATACATGTTTTTGTTTTGAATATAACCTGCAACATTTTATTTTTATATACAAGCCTGTTGTTACCTCAACTGACAGCCGTCAATTATTTTGTTTTGTACAAGGAATGCCGGGGAAAATATCAGTAGGAGAGATTACATTTTGATCAGAAAACTGCAAAGCAGCAGGCTGCAGCAGCTCAGCCTAGATTCTTTGCTACACCGAGTGACACATGCGAGAAAAAACATGTTATTTATGTTTTGTTTTAAATTAAAAACTACTTTAGTTTTTACAGTTTTGTATGTACATATACCTGTTTACATCTATTTACACACTAGTTTCTTCAGAAATGTTTATTTTATTATAGTTTTTTTTATTTTGAGGTAGTGCTTTATGGGCCTCATTTACGAAAGGGCGCTAAACTTTATGGTGCACGATAATTGCAATTTTATTCATTATCGTGTGAAATAGTGGGTATTATGGTGCACACTAATTTTATTGTGCCATATTATGGTAATCAGAATGAATATATACGTGATTTGATTTCCATTACATGAGAGTAGATGTTAAAACTTCTTGCTGATTTGAACTTGGCTCTCGCCACGATAAGCACCAACTAAGACATAGCTTTACAGTAAACGAATGCGATCCATCTGTGTCTCCATCCATTTGCGTTTCCTTCCATATGATGATGTAGATATCCTTCTGTCTGGTGCTGATGGCTGAAGTGTAATGCTGGCTCCAGGGATCAGTTTATTTTGCCTCCCTAGCACGTCAGCACACACAACGGCTGCGATTCTGGCTCCGGGGATCAACCACAGTGCGGTCTCCCCAGTATGACAACCGTCTGGATTGAGCTAAGTAGGGTTCATCTCTACGGTCTTCAAGTGGGCACCTTCCATCCTTGGAGTTTCGTCGACTAGCCCACGACACCTCCTGAGGGCTCAACGGTGATTCTGGCGTCCCAGCATCACCCCCCTCTGTCCCCCACTCAACTCAGTCCAGCTTACTGTATGGTAATGCATAATAATGTATTTAAGTGAGGCACCCCGCTCTGAATAATGAGATGAGCTTCATTCACACCGTATTTACTAAAGGGCAATAATTGTATTGTGCACATTAAAGCAAGCAATAATTAGTTTGTTTGGACACCAGGCTTTAACCACTGATAGGCGCGCTATTTAAACCTCTTTTTCTGGCCTGAAAACTAGTGATGTGCAGTTTGATTCTTTTTACTGACTCGATTCGTTTGATTCATTCAGTTTAGTGAATCAATTCAACAGATTTAGTGAATCAATTCAAGAGATGTCTTCGTTTGATTCACTGATTCACTAAGGCAAAATAAATACATCTTGCTGAATTACTTGTTTATGAAAAATTGTTTGACCGGAATAATCTGTCAGCAAGGGCCATTTAAGTTAAGACTGTTCACTTAGTAGGCTTTACCGTAAAAAAAAAAAAGAAAAAAACTAGAACTAGCAGCCTTCTTTGAACATTGACAAAACTCAGTATCACAAATGTAATATAATGGAGGAAATGGAAATAGAAAAGTATTTTACTTTCAATGGAAATCTCAAACAGTAAAAAAAGTGTCAGTATGCTAAGTCTCAATATTTAACTTATATTCCAAATTATAATGTTTTTAACAGCACTGAAAAAAAGATACTGACAAGCTGTGAAAATGCAAAATAGGAAACAGTACCACTTTTGAAATGTACGTTTTTATGACTTCTGTCGCACACTTGATAACAATGCTCATTACGTGTTCTAATTCTGCAACTTTTCCACATGATGCCTGTTGATGCAGAATCTACTGTAAGAAAACAGTTACTTCTGCATTTCTTTCTTTAATTTAATTCCAGCACTCTGCTGCAATGTTTAGGGCTCTGGACTCCTGACCGGAGGGTCGTGGGTTCAATCTCAGGTGGGGGACACTGCTGCTTTACCCTTGAGCAAGGTACTTTACCTAGATTGCTCCAGTAAAAACCCAACTGTATATATGGGTAATTGTATGTAAAAAATAATGTGATATCTTGTAACAATTGTAAGTCACTCTGGATAAGGGCATCTGCTAAGAAATAAATAATAATAATAATAATAATAATAATAATAATAATAATAATAATAATAATAGTAATAATAATGTTAGCCAATCTACTCTTTGCTCAGCCACGGTGCACCCTCTGTTGTAATCCCACCAGTAGTTTCTTCCAAGGTAATTCTGCACTTTCCATGGCTTCTTGAACTTAAAAAAAGTCCTTTCCTTTCGTTGAGACTCCTTAGCTTCTTTCATTTCCAGTAAACTCAAAATACGTTGCTTTGTGCAGCGTATCATAGTGACATTGTTTGGTGGTATAATCTTTCATAACTGCAACCGTTGCACTGCAAAATATTGCCTTGCTGTCATCCAATTACTTTTTCGCTACTGATTTTAAATTTTACACAAAGTAAAATAAATAGTTTAAACAAGCCTTCGCTTCACTATCCTAATCAAAATTATGTGGGCATGAGGAAACGGATCATGTGTGCTATTTGATTGGCTATTTTACTACCTCTGTGAGCTGCGATTGGCTTAATGGGAATGTCACTCATACAATGCAGACTGCACATGTTGAATACGTGTGTTATATTAAAGAGGCGGGTTGTTTTAAAGAATTCCAAAACGATAGAGTACATCAATGCAATTTTATAAAGTAATTGCCCCACGGGCTGTATGTTTTCATACTTGCCAACATTTGGAAACTGTTCAGCGGGACGCTCGTCCCCTGGGGGATCATACGCATCATACACATGGGAGGGGTCATACGCAAAAAACACTCATTATCATATAATAGACGTATCACCCCAACTCATCACCACACAATCATCGTGACAGTAAAAATAGACATATTGAAGTGTTCTTACCTTTGTATAAGTTAGTGATCAGCAGATGTGTCAGCCACACGAAGAGCACAGCGTGTGGTTTTCACTAACTCTACTGTGCAGAATAAATGATTTTTTTTTTCTATGGGTAAATATAGGGACTTTCTTCCTATGCATCAGGTCGCGGGACATTTGCTAGAAAATTGGGACTGTCCCGACCATATAGGGACTGTTGGCATGTATGTGTTTTACACCCCTGCTTTAGAATATTAACTATTTATTTTAAACTATGTCATTCAGCTTTAACTGCAACCTATTTAATAGGGGACAGGTTTGCTCTGCAGGGTGGCAATGCCGACAAGGAAGAAAATTGAGGCTACATCTCATCAATCAATATTTCTCGAGTAAGCAGAACAAAAATAAACCTTAGGAGCCTTCTGACTTTCCTTGTCTACAATGACTACTGTAAATAAAATACAACTGTTCAACCTGTGTTTACAAGTAAACATTTATAAATTGCAGGATTTAAGTGGATCATAACAGTATATACTAAAGTTTTGATTTGTTTGCTCTAAACGTTTACTTAAATAGATAAACAGGCGTTGATGCTGGCTTCGTTTTATTAACATGTTGAACAAAATAGCTAATGCATGGCTTCAATTAATATAAAATGTACGAAAACAAAAATGCCAGTCTCAATAGGAAGAAAAATACAAGCGTACGTTGCCTTCCGAAATATATTGTCTCTCCTTTTTTTTTTTTTACAACCACCACTGCTACAAAGAAATATTTATTTATTTCATTTATATAGCACCTTTCATACCGAAGTATCACAAGGCACTGTACATAAATACATAAAAATACAATAAAATACAAAATATACAAATAATAATAATAATAATAATAATAATAATAATAATAATAATAATAATAATAATAAATAATCATTAAAAGCTAGCAATTATATTGCATTAAAACCACTAAGATAAAAATGACATTTTATAAAAATGTGTTTAAAGTTTAGACTTAAAAATACCCACAGACCCAGCTTCCCTAACACATGGAGGTATTCCATAGTTTAGGGGCTCTAAAAGAAAAAGCCCTACCGCCAGTATTGATTTTATTGACCCTGGGAACAACGAGCAGCCCTGCTTCCTATGATCTAAGAGTGCGATTTGGGAGATATGCGGTCAGTAGCTCCTGCAAATAGCTAGGTGCTGCTCCGTTCAAGGCTTTATAGGTCAATAATAAGATTTTAAAATCAATTCTATATTGAACAGAGAGCCAGTGCAAAAATTCATGCTAATTTTTTTTGGTTTTAGTCAAAATTCTAGTAGCGGTATTGTGAACAAGCTGTAGGCGGGACACTGCACATTTTGGGATGCCAGAGAGGAGTGCATTACAGTAATCAATTCTTGAAGAAACAAAGGCAGGTGTTAGTCTTGGCGTCAGATAAGGAGATAATAGGTCTCAGTTTGGCTATGTTTCTCAAGTGATAGAAGGATACTGCCCTAATATGATACTCAAATGATAAAATCAGGATCAAAGAGAACCCCCACATTTTTTATTTCAGTTTTAGGATTTGATAAAAGACTGCTAGGGTCAAACTCATGCAATCTTACATTTTTTACTTGGCTATGGGAGCTTGTTTTATCTGAATTCAACAGTTTTGAGACATCCAGCACTTGACATCAGCAAGGCAAGCAGCAAAAAACACCCCAACAGAGGTATCACCAGGTTTTAAAGACAAATACAGCTGGGTATCATCCGCATAGCAGTGGAAGTTCACACCATGTTTCCCGACGATATCACCCAGTGGTAACATATATAATGAAAATAGCAATGGACCCAGAATAGAACCTTGTGGAACACCGCAATCAACTTTAGTCAATGCTGTTTTTCCTCCCCAATAGAGACAAATTGATACCTATCAGATAGGTAAGATTGAAACCAGGATAAGACAAGGCCAGACAGTCCCACTAAGTATTTGAGCCGATTTAATAAGATGGAGTGGTCTACGGTATCAAAAGCAGCACTTAGATCAAGCAGAATTAGAACTGATGGAAAGCCCAAGTCAGAGCTTATCAGTAGGTCATTTACAACTTTGACAAGGTCAGTCTCTGTACTATGTGTAGCATGAAATCCAGACTGAAATTTCTCAGATACACCATTAAGAGTTAAAAAACTTTGTACTTGAAATGCAACAACTCTCTAAAACCTTGTCTAAGAATGGAAGATTGGAGATGGGCCTGTAGTTTAGGATCCAAGTTGTGTTTCTTGAGCATTGGCTTTACTATAGCTACCTTAAGTGCTGAGGGAACAATACCAGAAGAAAGAAAACTATTTATCATTTTTAAAATGTGGGTAACAATAACTCCAAGAGCGTTCTTTAATAATTTTGTAGGAATGGGGTCGAGAACATGCTGTAGTTCTCATGTGCTGAATCAGAACTGCCAGCTCTTGAAGGGTAATCAAAGAAAAGACCTCCATAGTAGCCTTAGAGGCACTTATAGGTAATACTGTGCAACAAGCCTCCTTAATAGAATATGTTTGTGGAATCTGATTTCTAATGTGTAGTATTTTATTTTTAAAGTGATTTAAGAAGTCATTACAGCTAGGAATAAAACCAGTATCAAGGGTGGAACTATTTGAAGAAGGATTAATTAATTTATCAATTGTAGCAAAAAGAAATCTAGGATTATTTTTATTAGTTTCAATTAAGTTAGAATAATAAGTTGATCTGGCCAGTGTCAGAGCCTTCCTATTTTTAGCCAGGTGGTCCTTCCATATAGTGTAGTGAACATGCAGTTTCGTAACCCACCATCTCCATTCTAATTTCCGACCCTCATATTTCAATTTGCGAGTAGCATCATTAAACCACGGTGAGATTTTTTTTAAAAACACCCTCCGAGTTTTGACTGGTGCTACAACATCTAAGATACCAGTCAATGAGGTGTTGTAGGTAATCATCATCTCATCTACAGATAAGCACTCCGGGACTGATAATAAACTCAGTATATCTGAAAATTTACCAGCAGTTAAGGAATTAATATCCCGAGATGTAAGTGTACGTTGCATGGATTTTGTGGTTACTGGTATGCTGACCTCAAAAAGAATAGCAAGATGGTCAGAAATGGTGAGATCTGTAGTTAATACATTTTTAACAACTATACCACAAGAGATTACCAGGTCTAGAGTATGGCCATGATTGTGTGTGGGACCTTTTACATGCTGGATATAATCTAAGGAATCCAGTAGCCTCATAAATTCCACAGAAGTGGAGTTAGATTCTGTATCAACATGTAGGTTAAAATCACCCAGTAGAAGAATCCTATCGTAATGGACTGTCAATGAAGATAGCAAGTCACTAAATTTGCTAAAAATAATGGGTTTGACTTAGGTGGTCGATAGATAATTACAATATGAACAGGTAGTGCACTATTTAGTGTTAATGTTAACAGTTCAAAAGATGAATAACCTGGGACAGTAACCTGATTAATTCTATGTTCACCACAAGTCCACCTCCCCGCCCAGTAGAGCGAGCTTTCTGAAAAAAAGAATAGTAAGGTGGGGAAGCCTCAATCAGTGAGACATTGTCATTAGGTCCAAGCCAAGTTTCAGTGCCTAGTTTAAAATCTTTACAAGGTGGTTCTCAATATTAGCAGCTAACCTGATTGCCTCTGATCTATTTAGATGAAGTCCACCCGTCTTATAAAATATATTTCTTCTCCAGAAACAGTCCCAGTTATTTATAAAACCCAGACCCTCTTGAGCACACCAGCCAGCTAGCCAAGCATTTACAGCCCTAATTCTGTTGAATTTTTCATCCCCACAACCAATAACAGGTAATAGACCTGACAGAATAATTCTGCACCTGACCTTTTTAGTTGTTTTGTTAATGATCTGAAGTCCTCTTTTAGAACTTCAGATTTACCTATTTCTTATGTAATTTGTACCTACGTGTACAATGACCACAGACTCTTTTTTCAGATTATTTAATAATTTGCACACTCTTGATTCAATGTCCTTAGTTTTTGCTCCAGGGAGGCAGGTAACAGTTCTGTTCATAGGGACTTTATGGCTAAAATCACTGTCAACTTGGTGAATAATTGAGTCGCCTACTAACAGGACCTCCCCCCTATTTCCAGTCAACACATCGCCAGTGTTGCTCAGTGCTTGGAAAATGTTAGATCATTTGATCTCTGTATTTTGACAACTTATCCATCTCATCTTCCTACCTTTTCTAGTGGTCACCCAATCCTCATTCAAATCTTGCCTTTCAACTATATTTATTTTCTCAGGTCCCTCTACACATACACTTCTGCAATCAGGCTGTGGTATAGAGATGTCGAATGGAGCAGCCTCATTCAAAAAATTAGAATCTGGGACTTTGCCGGTTTCACCCTCAGTATCCAACACTAGCCAAGTGTTATTAATTTTGTTAAAACTGGTTTCAATGAAATGCTCATGATTGTGTATGCTTCTGAGAGTCTCTATTTGTTTTTCAAGATCAGAAACCTTTTGTAATAGGGACTGAGTAAAAGAGCACTTTCTGCAAATAAAATCTTCCACAAATTGAAGAGCTTACAGCTTAATGCACGAATATCAGAACCCATGATGGGAGGTGATAACAGATAGGAGAGGAGTTTAGAAAAATACAATAATAAAATAGACAGTTAAAAAAAAAAAAATGATGATCCAGATGCAGTTCAACTGTGGATCAGTCAATGTGAAACCAGCCGGTGATCCTTGCTGCTGGATTGCAGCTGGGCCTGGGCCTCAAGTTAGTTGCAGCCCTCTGCTGCTGGAGTGCAGCTGGGCCTGGGCCTCAGATAAGTTGCAGCTCCCAGCTGCTGGTTTGCAACTCCTTGCTGCAAGAACTTACACTGCACCCACACAGCACCTGGACTGATTGCACTGATTGCAATATGTGAGGCCTTGGGTTACCTTCGGTTCTCGGGGCTTCATAGCGTGGACAAAGGAAGTAGGCCAGGCACTTGATCTTGCTTACAGTCTTGGTCAGGTTTTATTAAATAGCGACTCCAGTATACAGGCTCAGCAATAATAGGACACAAAGTAATTGGCCAATAGATAGTATATAAACTGTGGTACGATTACAGTAAGAGAATAATAAAAGTAAGGGGAAGCAGTTGAGAGTGATCTGCACTCCACCACGTCTCCTGCACAACAACCTCCTCCTTATTTTCTCCCAGCATTCTCTCTCTACTCTCTAGCTATGGGGGCTGAGGTACAAAATAATATACGTACACTAACAAAATATTGTAATTACTGCTAGCTTTATTAAACTATAACTTCTGTTTTTCGTATTTTATTAATTGTATTTTTGGTGCTTATTTTTAGCTATTTTCGAGTTTTATGTAAATCGTTTTTTTCGAGGCTTTTGTTTTTGATATACTGTATGAAATTAGTGTTTTCGGTTACTTTCCAAAATGCTTGAGGGTTTTTTTTGTCAAAATATGTATTGTAACTCGACAGAACTTGCACACTTAAGTTGTACCTTCTTTCCTTTGCTGTCTTCCACAACGAAATCCCTATGGTCACATTCTTCTGGGGTTTTTGTGTGTAGGCATTTTTGTACATTTCGCCACAATTCTGTTTTAAATCCGCAGTATCTTAACTGTAATACAGCTTTAAATCCCGCTAACAAGCCTCCATCCTGATTGTAATCTCGTTTTAAATCTCGCAAGCGGAGAATAGAAATGTAAGAATGTGCTGTCACTCAGTAGTTGGGGGCGGGTTTAAAGTATTCAGAACGAAACAATGATAGATACAAGTCAGGAAGGCGGGACATTGCCCAGCAGCACTGGGAAATGTATTTATTATTATTTTTGTAGTAGGTTTTATTTTTTAATGGGAAAAGGGTAAAGTCAACGTGAATTGATTAACCATTTCCACAGTTTTTCCGGTGTTTTCCGGTGTTTATTGGCTATCCACCGATTTATTTCTTTTTTGTATCGGGGGTGTTTTTATCAGGCTTTATCGGTTAAAACCGAAAATCAGAAGCCCTAATTATAACGGCTCACAACAGCAAGTCTCGAGGTAAGCGTTTTCTTTTAAATGTATCAATTTCTATAATGGCTAATTATCCAGAATTGAATGTGTTGATTCATTATTTATTCTTTAGCTCAGTTTAGCTGGAGTGGCTACGTGGCCATCTGGAGGTTTAGGACTGAACTGCAGGTTAGTCCTGTCGTTTTAATTCTCCTGTTAATTTCGCAGGGCCCTCACAGGAAACACAACCAGACATGATTTTTCAAATGGCAGATACAAATGCAATGCAATATTTTAAAATTCTCATTGGATAACAAAAATCGGCATGCTATTGTTATTCAGGTTTATTATTATTGCGTGTCTAACTCATCACAAAGAAAGGGAGCTGTTGACAGGCTTTTCATCCAGAAAGGCTAAACAATTTCACCGAACTGCTATTTATGTCAATAATATGTGCACCTCTGCCTGCTGCATATTAGCAATTCATTAATGCTCATCTTCCTGTGATTAAGGTGTAATGAAGTGTATAATTTCCATGGAACTATCCACTGAGGCTTAAATAAAAGTGAGAATCCACTTTGTATGCTGAACAAACAGCATGTTAAGGAACTGCTGCAATCAGAGAGAAAAGAAGATGAAACTATACATCTTGGTACTGCTTTATTTTACCAAGGAGTAATTCC
Source organism: Acipenser oxyrinchus oxyrinchus (assembly GCA_030684275.1). Lineage (NCBI taxonomy): Eukaryota > Metazoa > Chordata > Actinopteri > Acipenseriformes > Acipenseridae > Acipenser > Acipenser oxyrinchus. Next base: position 37,748,812 of record CM060247.1, on the reverse strand, counting down.
CAAGCCCCCAAAGCAGTTAGTTTAGTCAAAACCCTGTAGTCCAACTCACCTTTTCTCAACCCAGGTTCAGTTGTCCTTGTTTCATTTATGTGACAAAATTAAGCAATTTATTAATTACTTTCACTTTCTTACACTGGTTGTGTTTCATCGTTAATTTTGCACATGTAGAATAACCCCTTGCAAAACGAGTGAGCTTATGATTTTACAATGATGTTAGACAAAATGTATATTATCTTTAGGAAATTGTATTTATTTATTAATGTATTTATTTATTTATTTTTTTAGTTCCATTTTACTGTAGATTATAGACACAGCACAGCATACATTCCACATGCCAGGTTAGTATCTTAGATTTAGCAGTGTGTCTAATTTTTGTATTTACAGGACTGATTGCAGAAATATCTTCAAAGAAAATGTTTCAAACCAGAATACAGTTCAATCAATCAATCAATCAATCAATCAAAACCTTTATTTATTTGTCAATTGGGAACAAATTCTAGTTTACAATGATGACCTGAGGCTCACAATACCACAGCAAACATGAAACACAATAAATAAGAAATAAAAAAATACATAATCAATCATAAAACATCAAACTCAACATCAGCTTAGCAGGTACAGATGTCAATCAGTAATGAGTCGACCCTACGCCTAAAAGCAACCTCAGGTATGAACCGTTCGAATTGTAACTTTTGTTGAAACTCATTCCAGTCATTGGCTGCTGCAAACTAAAATGACGATCAAAAACTGTTGATACCCTGAGAACAACCAGTTTAATAAAATGAGTGGATCTTAAGTTGTACAATGAAGTTCTGTAGGGGGCACCAGTGACAAATATTATAGCAGAATGGTCAAATAGGTAACACAGCAATAACGATCCATGATGTGGTACGGAACAGAAAAGCCAGAGCCCTTGTTGTTATGTTGTGTTTTTTTTTTTTTTTAAATCGCTCTTCTGCAGTCATTTAGAGGGCAGATTTCAAACCCCAGTGCACTAGAGCAGCCAATTTGAAAATAACTTTGAAACAGCCTTTAAAGTTATAAGTGTAAAAAGTTGTCAGCATGTTAACAATGAAAAGAAAAATTACAGGTATGTTATTTTAGCAGTTGTAGCAACACGTGGGACGTATAACACTGTACTCTTTAACAAACTGTAAGTTTGGAAAATTGAAATGAATACCAAGTATGTCTAAAAACAACCTGCTTTTTGTTCAACACCAAGAAATGAACAAAACAAAGTTGCAAACCTGTCATTAAGGACATTATCCTTGTTTTTTTCAGGTACTCAGTTAAAACACTGACATTTAAAAAACACCTCTAATAAACTATAATCACAATATCAGTTTACCTTAGGATGTTCTCAAACTAGCAACAGTAATCATGTTTTATTATGTAGTGCATACAGTATATATCATTTTTCGTAGCTTTAGCCTTTGCAGTGTTACATTGACTGAAGCAGAGACAGCTGCAGTCGCTGATATGGAGAATATGAGTTGGAAGGTAAGAAACAGAAAGGAGACACAGATGACACCATGTGACAGAGATCGAATGATTCTTGGTTTTAGATCTCCTTCCCAACCTGTGAGGGTGCTGAGTAAAGGGAACAGAGTAACCTGGATTGGATGGCCCGACAGTTAATTCCCAGGGTTAGGCGGAAGTCAGCCATCTAGAAAGGGGACTGAGCTACGGTACACTAAATCATTGACCCAGAAGGTTAAAGGTGTGGCATCCGTGGATTGGAGGAGTGGGTGCGCTCGTTAACCAAGGGGTCATGGTTGACTGATAACAAAAGGGACGTATGTGAGGTGATCTGTTCCTTATGATGGTTATGCTAAGAACCGAAAGGACAAATACTGTGATTATTACTGTGTTTTGTTTGTTTGGTCTGTCTGTCTAAAACGTACTGTTTGTTTGTTTATTAAGACTAGACGGCTAACATGATCCGGAGCTGTCGCCCACCCAGCAACACTGCACTTTGTACTGGACTATTGTACTGGACTATTGTTTATTATTGTTTACGGGACTGCAACCCATAATTATTCCCTGCGTAATACACATCGCTGTGTATTACTGCCAGTCCTCCTGTTGGGTCATCACACCATTTGGATTACAAATAATACAGAAACCATTTCACCCATACTTTGTTGTCTGTCTTTTCTTGTTGGATTACTGCACCTGCACTTCACCTGCTATACTAATTACCACTTTGCCACACACCAATACTAAGGTTTGTTTCTGTGATTATATATATATATATATATATACAGTATATATATACACTGCATGAAAAAAAGAATATGCAATGGTTATCTTTAATGCATTAATAAATTGTTGCTGCTCTGTTCACTCAAATTCTAAGCTCTCAGCGATAATGTTGCATCTGGGTTTATGTTGCATTACTGGACTGTTGTTTTATGTAGAAAGACCTGGAGACGACAATATCACCGCAGTACACTGGCAGTGCATTAGTTCTGAACTAAATGGCTATGATAGCACCAGTGAAACTAAATTGGTATGAGCCATTATATGGTTTTTGCTGCTGGATGTAAACAACACACAGGCTCATCTAGTTGTGAATAACCTGTAGCCTCAACCAGTAAATATTTTTGAGGTATTTATGGATGAACACCTTAAGACAGCTGAGTCATTCCAGTGCTAACAGTGTTCTGGAGTCCCAGTGTTGCTTTAGGTTAGTAATGGCTTTTGGAAAAAGGTCTGCATTTGTATCAATTGCACACGCTTTGCGGGCTCCAGTGGATAGTTTCACACATGCTTGTTAGTGAGTAACTTTTGGCTTTATGAAAGCGACAGATGCTTTGTGGGTTGTCTTACACAATCAAGCGCACTGCAGACAGTTATCTTGCAGTACAAAGGGGGCATATTTTCTGGAGTTCCAAGAAACTGAGGACACTTTTTATTGCTTTTTTATTTTATTCTAGGTTCCTTGGAGACAGTAGCACTTGTTTAAGACAGAACCTGCACTGTCGCAAATGGATATGAGTGGATAGAGCAGAGAATAATCAATTCAGTGTTAAAACTCATGTTACACAGCTTAGAATTGTCCTTGTTGTCATACAATTTGTCCACCAGGGACATCATGTTATATACAGTATCTCTCGCCATCTGTTTTCGCATGTTGTTCACAGGGATTACTTGACTAAAGGAGTTGCAGCTTCATGGCTTATTTTATTAATTACTGTTCCAAATAGGTTCTTACCTGCCAGGCAAAAGAATTATAGCATTATTTCATACTGGCAAATTACAAAACACAGCAATATTCCTAATGTAATGGGTTGTATTGAGCATGACAATTCTGAATTGTTGTTTCTTTTTTTCCCTGTATTCTGATGCTTCAATTAATTGTAATATTTCTTTTTTATTTCCTGCAGCAGGAGTGCCCTCTGTCTTTCAGTCTGGCAATCTGCACATAATTAATCCCAGGCAGTTTGCAGTTCCCTTGGAAAAATAACTTTGAAAGTGCACTCTAAGCATTTTGCCATTTGAAATTGTGATGGGTTTCATTTAGGAATTTCAGTACTATTCCAGTATTTTTCTTGCTTGCAAGTTTTTCTTTCTCCAAGAAAGCTAAATAAAACATGAGGCAGTCTGTGTTGAAACTGGTCATTTTGATAGTGGAATGAAGCTGTTTAAATCAGTGTAATAACTTTCATTATGGGTGTTTAAAATTGCTTGTTAAACTGAATCTTTTCTTTATCCCCAGTTTTCTGACAGACTAAACTGTTGCATTGACCTGATATTTATTTTATTCACTGCTCTGACTGGATTTGTACTTCATGTAACCTAAAAATTACCAAGCTTTTCTTGAGCGTAAACAACTACTGCAGCCAGACCCAGATACATAAAAAAGTAAACTGGCTATGCAGCACTAAAGCAATAGGGAAGCTATTAATCAAGCTTAAAATATAAAATTCAGGAATATTTTTTTGGAAGGTGGATGCCACTGTAATTCATAATTAACAAGCAGGCAGCACCTTGTTCTAAAATGCAGTATCTCCAACACTGGGTCTCAAAGCTTAAAATAGCCAACTCTTGTCCTACTCTAGTATCACATACTCCATATCATTAAGCCCTAGGGACAAAAAAGAATTCTAGAATCATTTAAAACAATCAATGATATTTACAGTATAAAGTAATTCTTCTCTAATGTTGGCACTGAGTAAGTCTCCAGGTCTAGTCCTTGCAAGCTAACAAAACAGTGTGATTTCCCTTTCAAAACATATGTCCCAGTGTGTTGAGTATCAGAAACTAGTATTTTAAATTATGAACATATTTAGATTAGAATATTAACCAGCATAAAATAGCAAACTGGAAACTGCAATGTATGTGCATTTATATGACATGTAATGTGATCCACAAAACCTATAGAGCTGTAACAATCTGGGAAAGCAGAACAAACTGCAACTGCTAATGTGTGCCGGCAAACCAGTTTAATGGTGACGTCTATAGAAAAACACCACTAGAAAGCATTACTTTGTTGACAAGAGAGTCACGACAGACTGAGCCTGAAGATGTGTGTAACATATTGTAACATACATGCTACAGTGCAAATAAAAGAACAACATTGGACAAGGTACATCTGTTTTCACTCAAATAATGCGTGAGAGCTACATGTTGTGTGATTTATTAACATGTCACTCACATTTTTTGGCCAGTACCATTATAGCAGTGATGCTTGGAAAAGATTCATTGTAATATCGGTCTGCCAAAATCTGCAGTGGCTACCGCATACTGTCTTGTCAAGGCCTACTGGTTTTCTGCCTTTTGTCATTAGTTGGGACAAATATTATGTGAGTGGGTGGAATAGTGCACATTTCTGTTTTCTCAAATTAGCTCATTCTCACGTTATATTACATTTGTGACTCAGAGGCTGTATCTAATATTGAGCAAATCAGGGATTATAACGTATATATTTTGCAATACAGGAGCTGAATTCTGCAGCCAATGAAGAGGAAGCTGGACACTGAATCAACTCTTAAGTTAATAAATCACTAAGAGTGAAGGTATGGCCGTCACATTGATTAATTTGTTATACATATATGTACTTTACCCGAAGAACTGGGCTCCAGGCAAGAGAAAGAAAGTTTCTGGGAGTCATGGGAGCATAATTGCTCGAATTCACGGAAGTCAAGGAAGAACCAATGTTCTGAAGAAAGGCTAAAATCAGCTTTGAAGAGAGCCCTAGCTCTTTGCCCTACGAGAGACTGAAACAGTAAACGTGACACTGCCTTGAACTGAAAGCAGGTCTTGGTTTCCACGTCGCTCCGAGAAACGGATGAAAACATAGCCAGCAGCTAGGCCTAAGGTCATGTACTAGCCGCACAGAAGAATTGCAACGAGAACTAACTGTAGTAAATGCTATCAAGTTAATAGATAAACTGTTCTAGGAATAGAATATAACTTCCTGTTTTAAAGTGTGTAAGAAATGTATTTTGTTTGTTGAAATGTGCAACTCAAAGGAGAATAAATTTGAATATATAATCAATTGAGGTTGATAACATATTATTATTTTGGTACATCACGTCTAAACTAAATTAACATGGTAAAACTAATTTGCTAAATTAGATACTGGAATGTTGGATTCCGTTCTGAATGGGAAGTTGAATTAATTCTTGTGCATATTGATATGAATTACAATGCGAAACGGGCATTGAAAATACCAATGCAAAGTAGACACTTTGTGTGATCAGCCATAATTAATATTAGTATATTAACCATGTATGCTAATGATGTTATGGTCGTTGTAATCGTTTGACTATGAAATCAATTAACTGTATACTATCCATGCATATCTCTAACCAATAGCCTTTCCTTTCTGTAATATTAGATTAGTTGTGTGAATGTCGGTTATTGTCAAGGGAATCCGAGTTCTACATCATCCTGAACTTAAATATGGTCTCATTTCTTACATTTTTACGTCACTGAGTGGGTGACTAATTTATATTTAAATAAATTGTATACCTAATTCACTACAACCCTAAGCCAAACACAAAGAGATTTTAGGGTTCTAAAAATGTCAACAGCATTCTAACATTCTACAAGCAGGTTCGGCCAAAACAAAACAAATGACATCCTGTCAGGTTGTGAGTGGTGTGGGCAATGAGTAAATGTCCGCAAAGAAGGTGTATATCCATTAATTGTCAGTTTTTTATTTAAATGAATTCCCCCCTCTACCAGCCATGGTATTGTGGATCAAATGGTGGGCTTACAGTCCCAAACAAAAAGGTTCCCAAAATATATAACAATGATCACAATAAATACAGTCCCAAGGTGCAAGTGCCCGTGCTCTGTGGTGCTGTCTCAGGTTGAGGTGATGTGGCAGTGCAGGTGCTCTGGGTGGTAGTGCTAGCTCCAAAACGTCAGCTCCCGAATCCGTCAACGTCTATGTATACGAAAACAAAACAACACACAGCGTAAGGGGCCGTACTCACATAGCTGCATCCCCTTTGTACTGCTAAACTCTCCTCTAGGACCAGTACAGCACCAATTGCCTCATGCAACACAACTGATCACAATACAGCTGTTCAACCATAGATACGCCCTTTCATCAAGATGGCCGACTTCCGGTTCCGTCCGACCATTGAGTTGGCCCATCCCTATGAAGGCATACCACCAACGTTACAACCGCTATTTTGTGTTTAACTATGCATGTCAAATGGAATTTAAAAAAAAGAAGTAATGTAAGTGTTCTGCAATGAGTCTGACTTCAACCAAATCAGTCATTCAGCTTGGCGACAACCTGCTGTCGCTGTGGACCCTGTATGACCCTGTTTATTCAAACCAAACCATGTTGTGTTAACGCAGGATAACAGAATTTGGAGGAGCGGTTGCACTCGTTAAGGGGTCATGGTTGACGCTGGATAAGGGTGGTTACGCTAAGACCGAAAGGACCTGTATTGTGATACTGACCGTGAGTGTTTTGTTTGTTTGGTCTATCTGCCTAAAATGCGCTGTTTGTTTGTTTGTTAGCCTAGATGGCTAACACGATCTGGAGCTGTCACCCATGGCCAGCACTAAACCCGGACAACACAGCACTACTTGTTCACCACTGTAATTGTACTTTCACCACGAGCACTACAACACTCACTTTGGACTGGTGACCGTGTTTGTGTTTTGTGTACTAGATTATTGTTTATTATTTGCGGGACTGCAACCCTTGATTATTCACTGCGCAATACACATTGCTGTGTATTGCCAGCCTTCTGGTTTTTCTTTCTGTTTTGTCATCAGACACCTGGATTAAAATAAACAGAACTCATTTCACCCGTACTTTGTTGTCCGTCTTTTCGTTGTGGGATTACTGCACCTGCTCTATTCCTGCGCACCACTTAGCACTTTGCCACAGTTGGTCACAGCTCAATGGAGAAACCAGTGAACTTTCGCTATGTATACATGATCCAAACTTGTCCATTAATATTGTGTTTATTAATGTTAGTTTGTACTAAATCATGCAAGTCATTTGTTTAACATTTCATAATTACCTTATGTGTTCTAACTCTAGTCAGGAGCCATAGTAAAAATAATTACATTGTAATAGCAGTATGAGGCAAATGGGAATCATAACTGTACTGTCTTAGAACTGCCATATAACAAATGGCACTGAATAATACTAAAACTGTTGAAAACATGCCCAGAATGTAATACAAGACAATGGAAGCAATTTTTACAAACCAAAGTACTTATTTTTTCATAAATGCCCTAAAAGCTCAACATTCATGTTTTAAAATGTAAAGGGCATCTAGTATTCACTCCCCCTTATCTTTCCGAATGCCAGCAACAAAAGAGGAATCTACTGAGAGCATTTTATACTGTTGTGCATAACCCAATTTTATATACTGCAAGCAAATTGAAGCCACTTTATCACTGTCTCATTATTTCTCCTCTTAACAATGGAATGACAGTGATTCATTTCTAATGACCAGTAAACAAATACTTAGCCTTGAAACGGATTAAAGTGGAGCTGCAATGCACAACATTACTGTTGCAGAAGGTTTTTTTTGAAGTAAGACGGTGATCCTTTAATTCCACACAAAGCTATAATTGGAATGTGATATGACACCATTAAATCTGCCACAGTATCACAGCTTTCTTCCGACCAGTACAGTAGAATACATTCCATATCAAGAGGATCATGTGCAGGAAACTGTCTCATTTATATTCATTTCCACGTGTTATGCCTATCACCCTTATGATAAATACATCTGTACCGGAAAAAGAGCTTCCAGATATTGCATGATAGCAAGGAGAAATTATAATCTGCTGTGAGGAGAACAACTTGAAACAGGATGTGATCAATTTTACACTTCTCATAGGGACAGATGTACACAGTTTTGAAACCAGAATGAAGATATTCAAAATGGACACAATAGGGAAAAGGCTAACACATGTATGTACCTATTCTCAAAACAAATACATTTCTCCTTGGCATTTGTACATCCGAAAACTGGTGAGTGGGTAAATGTTTGCCCCACAGAATTATGCTTAAAGGCACTGTACACATTGTATATGGTGTCACAGTCACACTGCAATGTAGTGAGGAAGATTTAGGTAAGCTTTAGAAGGGGATATCATGAGAAAAGAGAGAGGCCCAGACAATTCAAATGCAAAAAAATGGCTAGCTTGTGAACAACCACAACCTGTAGAAACATCAGAATATAGTCTATGTCCAAAAAAATATTTGTATCACTACAACTTCTTTTGGCTTCCATTAATATGTAATAAACAAACAAATACAAAAAAGGGGAAGGCAACCTCTATTCTCCTGTCCTCGCTCGCTGACCTGGTAATCTCCGACACTGCTCTTGCCTGGTTCTCCTCCTACTTCTCCGATCACACATACCAGATATCCTGGCATGGCTCACCCTGTGCCTCTTGCTCTCTTTCTACAGGCGTCCCCAAAGGCTCAGTCCTGGGACCCCTCCTGTTTTCTCTCTACACTCGCTCCCAGGTACCCTCATCTCCTTCCATTCCTCGTATCATTTCTATGCTGATTATGCCCAGATCTTCCTCCCCCCTCTGACTCCCACATCTCCTCCCATATCTATACCTGTCCCTCGGCCATCTCTTCTTGGACGCACTTGCATCATCTTAAACTCAACCTCTCCAGATCGGCTCCTTTTCTTCCCCCCATTCCTCCCCCACTACTCTCTCTCTCTATTCCTCTTGAATCCATGACCCTTTCTCCCTCCTCATCCACCAAGAACCTCTGTGTTACCCTCGACCCTTCCTTCTCCTACTCTCAGCACATCTCTATTCTGGTACACTCCTGTTGCTTTTTCCTCAGCAACATACGCAGAATTTGCCCCTTCCTCACTAACTACTCCATGCAGCTCCTAGTTCAGACGCTGGTACTGTGTCACCTTGACTATTGCAACTCCCTCCTGGCCAGCCTCCCTGCTTCCACTATCCATCAACTCCAGCTCATCCAACACTCTGCTGCTCGCCTTGTCTTTTCTCTTCCTTGTTTCTCCCATGCTACTCCGCTGCACCTCCACTGGCTCCCTATTGCCACTCGCATCCAATTCAAAACTCTTGTGCTCACCTATCACTGTCTCGACTTTTCTGTTCCCTCCTCTCCAGACAATTATTTCTCCATTATAACCACTCTCGCCCCTCTGCTCCTCTGCCACCGGCAGATTAGTTGTGCCCCCCTCTGCTCCCCCGCTTCCAGAGCCCACTCCTTCTCCACTCTAGCCCCTCAGTGGTAGAATGACCTACCCACGGATATAAGGACTGCTCAGTCCCTGACCACCTTCTAGCACCTCCACGAGACATACCTGTTCAGGCAGCATCTGTAAACCTCACAACTCTCAAATATACTCGACTATATGGCACCCAATTGTATCAGTACTTGCATCACCTTGTACTTGCACTTAACTGCTCCACACTTTATTGTATTCTACTACTACTTTCAATGATAATTACATTTTCTGCATCTTCTACTTGATTTTACTCCTAAAGGTAACCAGTCACGTTTATTTTAATTGCTTTTAATTTGAAATAGTTCTTTTCCATTTATTGTACTTACTACTTGGAAATGGAATTTACTCTTATAAGCAAATTCTTTTACTATAAGTTTAACTGCTCTTAGTCGAAATTACTCTCAAACATAATTATTTACAGTATTTATATTCTCATATTTGATTTTGCTCTTATTTACTACTGACTTTATTGTATTTTATAACTGCTTTTATCTGTAATGTGATATTTTGTAATGTGATATTTTGTAAAATTGTATGTCGACCAGGATAAGGGTGCCTACTAAGAAATAAATAAATAAATAATAATAATAATAATAATAATAATAATAATAATAATAATAATAATAATAATAATAATAATAATAATAACAATATGTTAGGGGGGGTCTGGAAAAACCATTGATTAAAATAGTGTATGATTGAGGCAATAAATTCTAAAATATATTGTTTTTCTCCAATTTACTTTACTGCAATACTAAATAGGTAAAGGTAGCAAAAATAAATCAGGCATATAGACTATTATAATGTTTTATATTTCACAGAATATATTAAAAACAATCTTGACATACCTTGTGCTGGAGCAAATAAGAAACATAGTAATACTACTACTACTAATAATAATAATAATAATAATAATAATAATAATAATAATAATAATAATAATAATAATAATATATTTATTTATTTTATATAGCGCCTTTCATAGTGGACCATCATCACAAAGCACTTTACAGAGGTAGGCTGTGAACTGTGCATTATATGCAGAGTCACTTACAATAGGACATTGATTTAACATCTCATCTGTAGGATGGAGCACAAGGAGGTTAAGTGACTTGCTCAGGGTCACACAGTGAGTCAGTCGGTGGCAGCGGTGGGATTTGAACTAGTGACCTTCTCTGGACTTTAACCACTGGACCACACTGCCTCTTCATGGATTATATTTTGTGTTTTCTGTTCCCATTTTTATCATGTTAATTCAGAACTGAGGTGAGTGTTTTATTTAGTCATGAAAATAGAGTTTTACCCTACCCTTTATACACTTATACATTTATACATTATACACATCATGCAAATGACATTTCAAATGGCATCTTCTCATTTGTGAGTGATGAAAGTGTGATAATATTGTAAGAAACTAGGGAAAGCCTGTATCACACTATGTTGAAGTATTGTCAGATCGCCAGGGTGCTTAGCTCCTGCTTCAGAGTCCTGTTTCCCTTCCCTCTCTGTCAGACACTCATTGCTTTTTGGCTCACACTGCTATTTACACAGATGGGGAAGAACAGATTTGTGGATTATCCTCTTAAACTTCAAAAATCCCTACTAGTAAATATAAGAATAATTCATGGAAAATTACTGTGAACATGGCTGAATTGTCAATTATGATTTTTTTTACTTGGGCTATTCATTTTACCATGATCAGATAAAAACAATTTTAACATTTAATCTCGGCCCTGCTTTCCTTTACCAGAGAGTCATTTAGTACTCTGTAATATTGCCTCATATCCAGAATATATTTGCTCATATGCAAAAGATTTAAAGAACATTTAACACTACTGAAATTAAACAAGATATTGATGTGTTGGGAGAAGTGGATTAGCTACCAATTAAGAATCAGAGAAAAAATCAGAGAGTGTACTAGCAATTGTTGGTGTACATTTTCAACAACACGCTTACCAGAGTTGACATACTTGTATTCTATCACAGTAGTAAAGGTATGACACCTTGTGTCAGAATGCCTTTATTACCCCTTGAATGATTGATTTATGGCCCCCAAGCCCCTCCCCTTCCGATGACACGTTTATCTCACCCCTTCCAATTAAGCGTTTATCCCCACCCCATCCTGTGACGCGTTTATCCCCTCCCCTTCCAGTGACACGTTTATCCCCACCCCATCCTGTGATGCGTTTATCCCCTCCCCATCCTGTGACACATTTATCCCCACCCACCTCCTATGACATGTTTATCCCCGCCCCATCCTGTGACGCATTTATCCCACCTACATCCACTTATGTCCTTGTATATTTTATATATATTTATAAAAGAAAAAGGAATTAATTATTTTCGAAATCTACACAGCACATCTTTACAATACATTTCTAAGCCCCGATCTCCCTGGAAAAAAGCAGCCGCTCTATGATCAGCAGAAAAACGTGAAAAATATATACCCCTTCTTATGTAGGTTACATTCATGAAACATACAAAAAAACTATTGTATATATTTATTATGTTTATTTGCTGATCAAAGACATTGAAAATAATTCAATGCGCCAAGGTCCTGGGTTCGAATCCGGCCTAGGGTACTGTCTGTGTGGAGTTTGCATGTTCTCCCCGTGTTCGCGTGGGTTTTCTCTGGGTATTCCGGTTTCCTCCCACAGTCCAAAGACATGCTGTCCAGGTTGATTGGTCACGCTAAATTGCCCTCTGTGTGTGTGTGGTGCCCTGCAATGGACTGGCATCCCGTCCAGGGTGTAGTCTCACCTTGCACCCTGTGTATGCTGGGTTAGGCTCCGGCTCACTGCGACCCTGTAAAGGAGTAAGCAGTTAATGATAATGGAGGGATGATTTACACAATGTTTTCAACTTTGACTTCTTAGTTTCTTATGGTATTACCCACACATTTTTTATGAAGCTTTTAAAGTAACAGAAATAGTTATAGCATGTACCGCTTTGATGGTTGGAAAAAAATGTATGTTGTGCCCAAAGTGAACAGTACAGCCCAACGGCATGTGCGGTCTCAGTCAGAATGGGGCACACACTGGGAAACAGACTATGAACAACAACAAAGCTTGGGGCTCACCTTAGGCTACTTTCTGCCTTAGGCAAAATACAGTTTTTGAATCAGACTAAGTAACAATCTATAAATGTGTGTGTGTGTGTGTGTGTGTGTGTGTGTGTGTGTGTGTGTGTGTGGTGAGGTTTTGCTGTTTGGGAGTCTAAAATCAAACTCACTATTCAAACCAAAGTTTTAATTGTTGATTTCTTGCCAAATGCTTCCCTTATCATTAGTTTCCTTTCTTTAAATGCTATACTGCCCCCTATTAATAATCCTGCACAGCAAACACAACACTTTAAATCTACTTTTTAATGCTGAAAAAATCTGAAAAAATACAGTACTAATAATCAGCAGTCTTATATCCCTGAAAGGATCCTTAGACAATTTGCATAACATGTGCCCCTAGATTTATCTGTTACTAATATAGAGATTATTTTCCTACATTTAATTCTGTTAGTTTAGTTTAACTGAATGAACATTGAATAGTTCTGTAACCAAACCAATGTTAACGCATCATTTATAAACATCATCCGGTATTCATTTTGATCAGTTCCATAGTTACTGACATTTATTGCATTTTACAAGACAAGCAATGCAATGGAAATTGATTAAAAATAATACATGCTAACCTTAATCTACAGTGGAGCTAATGACTTTGCAACAATGGCTTCTTGTAATGTGACTTTCAATGTAATTAGCAAGTTGACAATCTCTCTTACCCATGGTTGATCCCAACCAGGTATGGGTACAAGAAAGAGTCAATTTAATATTTTTCAAGCAAATGAATGGTCACCAGAGCTTTCTAGTGATTGTTAGAAGAACATTTTGGGTTACACAGGTAAACAGACCGGTGACTGTCCTGTTGAAGTGCCACCAAGAGCAGAAATGATTGTTTTTCATCATTGTATGTGTTTGAATCAAATTTGTACTTGGAAGAAAGTCCCGATATTTACCCATAGAAAAAAAAGATATTTATTCTGCACAGCAGAGTTAGTGAAAACCACACGCTGTGTTCTTTATGCGGCTGACACATCTGCTGATCACTAACTTATAAGTCATGATGGTTGTGTCGTGTTGATTTGGGGGGGGATACGTCTATTATATGATAATGAGTGTTTTTTGCGTATGACTCCCATGTGTATGACACATATGACCCCCCCAGGAGACAAGCGTCCTGCTGAACAGTTTCCAAATGTTGGCAAGTATGGAATCCCAGATAGTGGATCAGGAGACAGACACCAAACCTTTATTCTGCCTGATTGGCACCAAGGTTACTGCTGCTGCTGTCATGAGTACCAGCTTGGGGCAGCTTTGAAATGAAAAAAACTTGTGAATACACATCACTTCAATGTACCATATTAGCATCTCTGGTCAGCAATTGCGCCACCTTCAGGCTAAACACAGGAAGATGGTATTATTGAATTTGGGAAGGTGTAAGACATTTCTAATGGAATCAAATCATTAATGTGGGAAAAAATAGTAACTGCTTTAAAGGGACTCAAAGGAATGACAAAACTGGCAGTGTAACACAAATTATGGAGCTCAGTATGAACACAGTTGAGAGCCAAAACAGCAACAAAAAGAAAACATGCAACAGGCAACATTACAATTTTTAAAGCTAGAGAGAACTCTAATGAAAAAATAACAATAACTGGAGAAAATGTAATATAGTGGGGCCTCCCTTAGTTATTATGGCAAAAAAAAGAAGCCAAAATACAAAAAGAAAAAGGTGAGTATCTACGATCCCCAGTATAACTTCCTTTTTGCATTTGAATGCTTTATACAGTACAAATATAGATATATACTAGTTTGTAAAACAAACAGTGAATATTTAAACATTATTGCACTTCCTAAGCTCCTAAATTCCTATAATAAAATGTGTATTTTATTATTTAGATTTTCTGCCTTGAACATCAACAGATACACTAAATATTTACAATATTAAAAAAGAGATTTACAGGCACCGCCCCCATACATAATTGCAGTTAACATAATTTAAAACAGAAAAATGACATAAAACGGGTTTAAATTATTATTTAAACAATTCTTAATTGAATAAACATTATTTTATTTAAATCTTTTTAAATACAAAACTGTGCTATCAACAGTAAATGCCTTTAGAAATCCAAAACAAATATAAACACAAATAAATAGTATGTTGTATGGAAACTAAGCATGTACAAAATCTTGTAAATAAAACAAAAGAAAAAAAAAAACAATGTGTCAAAACATACCTGTGCATCAATATTAAGTTACATTACAGCTTCAGTCTGCACAAAGTAAACTTGTATTTGTAACAAGAAAAGAAAGATATAAAAGCTCCAACCCTCAAAAATTAAAAAAAAAAATAATGCCAAACCAAATACAGTGCTCCTGGGGGACACACAATATGAGCATTATATAAACGAAGAGTATATAAGCAAAAATGGAAATAAACCATGCATAAAGCACCTTGTAATCACTGCTATATTTTTTACAAAAATAAAAATAAAAAAGGTAATATTCCCACTCATGGATCATTTTAATTAGCAGTTTTTAAACTATAAATAGCCTGGCTAAACGGCGGTCGGGAGTTCAGTTCGAAGCGACAGACAAGCAAACCAGTGGGCGGGTCGGGCGAGGGGAAGAGGGAATGGGCTCGCCCCAGGTTCGGCTGCCGGAGCGAGGCTGAAGCAGAGCTGCAGCTCCTTTCGCAGCAAAAAAGTAAATACATTAGGAAAGATAACCACGTAATAGGCCTAATATATATTAATATTATGCTGAATAAGATGTCTGTGTCATAAAGTGCCAGCGCAGATTTGATTCAGTTCAGATACTGTATCAAAAGGGAGAGACAGAAACATTAGACTGAACAACACCGGTACTCTATTTACTGTTGAAATACTGCATGAATCACTAGTAGGGTGTAGAGTGTTATATCCGAGGCAGGTTATAATCGAGAGCCTTATAGGGAGGGAGCACTGTAGTGCCATTATCAAGTCCTGTAGATGAGGGCACATTTACTCAGAATTGTATTTTGTCTCCCTCAGACATTGCAAGGGCTGTGCAAAATATTGGTAGCCTACCTACAGTATATGAAAAACATTTTTTTTTTTTTTACAAGTCATGGAATTAAATCATATCTTTAAAACAATGTACTTTATAAGCTGGATACTGTAAAACACTTATCAAATACAGTGATGGAAACTAATGAAACTATACACAAAGATGCTCCCAGATTGGAATCTGGCTAAAAAATGTAACTGAATAACTCTAAATCAATAATTTTAGAAGCAATACACCTTTTCTACATCTCTCCCAGCTCCTGCACACGTCTCAGAATTCTATTGTGCAAGTCAACATGTGCTGCATGTGGCCTACAGTATATGAAGGAGGCTGTGTGGTCCAGTGGTTAAAGCAATGGGTTTGTAACCAGGAGGTCCCTGGTTCAAAGCCCACCTCAGCCACTGACTCATTGTGTGACCCTGAGCAAGTCACTTAATCTCCTTGTGCTCTGTCTTTCAGGTGAGACGTAGTTGTAAGTGACTCTGCAGCTGATGCATAGTTCACACACCCTAGTCTCTGTAAGTCGCCTTGGATAAAGGCGTCTGCTAAATAAACAAATAATAATAAGATGAAAGACATGTCTTTTTTGCACCTTTTGGGAAAAATAATACATTCGTATTTTTTCAATACTGTACTGCAGCAGGTAATATGCAGGATACAATAATAAGACCCTGTGAAAATCGCGGAAATTTTCTTTAAAATTCACAGCAGTGTCACGGGTAATAAATGATGTGTACAGATTATTATTTTTTTTAAAAACAGCAAATATAGAGATAAATCCACTGACATCATCAAAATCAATGTCAAAGTTATTCAAGCACTTTACAATAGCTTGTGAAACGGTGTTGTAATCAACAACCTGTAGGTAAAGTGTATCTGCAAGGACAGCTTTCAGTTCTAATTCAGATGCACGTTCACCATTTAGGCCTTGCAAAACAAAAATAATGTGTAACACATATTGATCTTGGACATCAGTCGACTCGTCAGTGACCACTGACAACAACCAGACTGTTTTACCAATTCCATAATCTCCTGCTTGTGATACTCGGCAACTTTAGGTAAGTATTCATGTCTCAGCTGGGCTGATGAAGGAATCTCTCCACCATTTGCTACACTCAGTCTGAAGAATTTACATAACTTTTGGTTGTCCAATTTTTCAAGAGGGATATTTGCGCAAACAAATGCCTCTGTCAGGTAAAAATATAATGTGTGGACTTTTGGAACATGGAAGTCACCGTTTTTCATTCATTTGCAAGAAGAGCTTACCTCCATCGCTGTGTAAAACTCCTGCTGGATACTGCTTTACGTGATCTGCTGCACACATTTTTAGCCTTTTTTGAGACACCCATTTTCTTGTTTTACAGTGTGTACTAGATTGCAGAAAGTCACATGACATAATCACTGCACAGCACTGTGTGCATAGCGAATAGTACATGCAGGCACACAGCGGAGCTGTACAGTTTCGTTAATGTGATTGTTTTTTTTTTGTATGAATTACAAATAATTATTTATTTTTATTTCTTAAGAATATTGTAAAAATCGCGGTATTGGGCTAAGTTCACGATTTCCACGCAGCCCGTGAAATTACGATTTACACAGGGCCTTAACTATAAAAAATGAAATCCATTACAGTTCTGGAAACTAATGTATCATGCACAGTTTCATGAAAATTGCTTTTAGCTAAAAAGAAAATGTATATGTAGGGCTAAATCAATCATTTTAGAATACACCATTTCTACAACTCGCCCAGCTCTCCCGCAACTTTCAACAATCAATATGATCTGTGATTGTGGTATGTGAATTCTTTTTCATATTTATAATTTTATACATTTTTTGTAACCCTCGAAAGCCAGAAAGCGGTGCAAAATTACCTAAAAAATGAACCATGTACATCTTGAAGGATTAAGGATTAATTGGACAAAGAGGTGCTTGGATCTCCTTACCATGACCCAATGCAACTCCACAGATGACCTTGCAGCTGCTGAATAGTTAATATTGTGAATACAATATAATTTAATATCATTGTGTGTGTTTTCCATTAGTGTTTGAATAATAAAATCTTAACGAAAAAAAAATCTCAGTGGCCTAAATAATCAAAGGGTTGGATACGGTGCAAGCACATGTTTTGAAAGAAGCACTTTGATCTTGATGGGTGATACTGAGAAAACACCATAGCTCAGACCTCTAATAAGCGAATTAGAAACCAGGATTGTTAAAGACCATATTGTATTGATCCACTGATTGTATGAGGGCGGGCTGTCAGCTTCACACCAGAGAATCAGGCATCCAGCCAACAAAGCTTTTATGGTCAAGTTATTGGACTGGACCTTTACAAAGGGATTTCACTGTGACCACGATGAAAAGTGCAACCAGTCAGGATCAACAAGCAAATTCTGAGAGACAGTATCAAAGATAAAAAGTCCAAGACGGAGCCAACATATGAGATTATATCAATAAATATGAATGAGTCAGGACTCTGTCTGCTTCTGTCACAGGTTGGATCCAAGTCTTGATATATCTTGGTCTGTCTGACTTTGGATAAGTAGAGTGGTGCAAGACACAGGCAAGGCTGAATGCATTGAGGAGAGAATAGCCTACCATTCCTACTATTAATAGATGGGTATTATCTATAACCTATGATATTCTACTGTGCATTTTTAACAAGCAGTTTCATGTAGTGAACCATAGTTTTGCTCTGGAGAGTTTGAAAGAGGGTATGCCACGGTTAGTCTCCAGCTGACTCTATTAGCACTCTAATAGCACCTTCAAATTGTATGACATGCACTAATGCAGAAAATTACCAGTTATGAATGTATAATTTCACAGAGTTGAATCACCACTTGGTCAACTCTGCTGGACCTCTTCCTAACAAATCATTATTTCACATCTGGTGTTTATGAGGTCATTATCAAACTAATACTGCATAGAAAATGGAATGATTTGCTAAATTGCAGTTTACTGAAAAAGAAAACTCACAGATGGAGATCCACAACAACTGAAAATAAATAATCTACGCTTCCAATACAGTAGGTAGATGAAGTAATTATCCAGTATTAGGCTGTATTAAATGGTGCAAGATCACATAATATATTAGTGGCAGTGAACGTCACACAAGCTGCCATTCCGGTGTCAGTCCAGGGGCCTGTTTCATAAAAGCGATCTGCGAGGAATCGCCGTTGCAGTGCGGTCGCAAGTAAAATTGTGTGTTTCATGAAGGGATCGCAGATTTTTCAGGGGCTGTGATATCGCAGGTTTTCTCCTGAAATCTGTGACTGCTTGGAAGCAACCGCAAGTACCCTTTTTCATCACAAATCTAGAGTTAGCATAGAGGAACCCGATTTTACTTGTTCGTCGTTGGTACGGTAGAGAGATTAGAAGGGTTTAAGGGCCGATCAAACCCGCTTGATCTTTATACTGGTTCCGAATTAATAGCAAAGTATAGGCTGCCTAGATTGGAAATTACAAATGAAGCAGGAAGAGCATCTGCTTGTCCACAGTCAGTCTGGCCTTGCATGTGTCACAGGGATAAACCCAGTCATTATGCAAATAACAAGCAATGTACTGTAAGCATGTACAGTTGCTGCCTTAGCTTGCTAAAGATAGTAACTGGACTATCAACAAGGCCTGCTTGGTACCAGATTGGGGATTGTAAAACCCCAGTCGGTGGCAGGTCGGAACCGGGACTGTACCGGAATGGTACGGGTTGGTTTGGTACCGGTTTGGTGTCTGAAGCACCGGGTCGGTACAGTAGTGTACAGTACTGTTGCTGCCCTCAAAGGGGCGTCTGCTCAAGCAGCAACGCCGCAGAACAATAATGCAACAGGGCGGATACTCTGTAGACCAGGGCACCTGCAAGACCGCAGTGGCCCTTTTGATCAAATGCATAAGCTCCGCCGTTACAGGGAGAGCTTAACCGCAGGGGATGCGCTACCTGACTCCACGTCCTCAGAGGGGAACGCCAGCTCCTAGAGACGCAGAGCACCTTGGAGAAATGCGCACAAAACTTGCTAAAAAGCGGTTTGAGAAAGACAGCAACTGGACTATCAACAAGGCCTGCTTGGTACTAGACAGGCAGGCTGGCTTTGCATGTGTCACAGGGATAAAACTCAGGCATTATGCAAATAGCAATTCAATGTACAGTAAGAATGTACAGTTGCTACCTCAGCTCGTGTTTGGTACCGATTTGGTGCCTCTAGCACCGGGTAGGTACATTAGTGTGCAGTGGGGGTTACACATCCCCTGCGCCCCACTGCCATTCTAGACAACGCCCCAGCTGAGGCTGGATGTGTCTGCTCAAGCAGCAACACCGCTGTGTAACAGAGCAGGAGCTGCAGCTCCTGTATAAAGTACGTACTGTAACAGGGCTGGTCCAGTATACAGTACTTGTAACAAAAACCCGCTGTCTCAGACAACACAAGCAGCAACACCGTTGTACAGTATGTTACAGGCAAAGTACTGTAAAACAGATTTAAAAAGTGCGAGTCGAGACTCAAACCGGTCCGCTGCTCCTGGACCAGGGATGGAATTACTGTTTTGTACCACTGTTTGGTGGTACACTGTCGGTGGTGATACACTTGGTACAGAACCGTTCGGTGGTGGTTCACTGCTCAGTTGTGGTACACTCGGTCCAATACCTTCGGTACGGTCTGGTTCGGTGGTACACTCGGTACGGTACGGTTCGGTGGTGCTTCACCACTCGGTGGTGGTACACTCGGACTGGTACCTCAGGTACGGTCCGCTTCGGTGGTACACTCGGTGGTGGTTCACCACTCGATGGTGGTACACTCAGCCAGGTACCTCAGGTACGGTCTGGTTCAGTGGTACACTTGGTACGGTACACTTGGTACTGTATGATTCAGGTACCCCAGTGCAGTAACCTTGTTCGTTGTTCAGTATGTGACCCACAGTTACTGCAGAAGCAATATATATGACCGATATAGCTTCAGGCAAACCAACACAGCTCTAAGACTGAGAAATTGCAAAATTGAGGCATACAAAGTAAAGCTGCAACTGTGGCAGAAACAAATGACATAATGCCATTATGAAATGTTCCCACTTCTGTCTGAATGTATTGAAAAGAACGAGGTGTTTGATGTCTCCATTACCAATTGACTAGCATTTAAAAGCCCTTTATGATAAGTTTCAGGACTACTTTCCTAGAAACCCACATGCCGAGTACGGCTGGGTTGCTGATCCTTTTGCTATGGACGTAGCAAATCTCTCTGCCACACAAACTGGAGTCACAGCTCATCGATCTGTCATGTGACTGCTCAATTAAAGGTACATTTAACAAAACACCTCTGAAGAAGTTGTGCCGCCTTACTGAAGGCAAATACCCAGAACTCGCTGGTAAGGCAAATTCAATTTTACTGCCATTCACCACCATCTATCTGTCTAAAGCAGCATTTTCAGTTGTGAATAATAAAAAACAAAATATAGAAACAGGCTGCATGTAGGTAACGTGTAGTGTAGTAAGTGTCAGTAGTGACTGGCTAGCCTAATCTTTGACAGGTTGTCGGTATGTTTGCAATGCTTGATGTTGAATTGAAAATTCAAAATGGTATTCAGTGTGTTACAACACAATTTTAAATTGCTATTTTAGTTTAATTATATTTTGTACTTCTAATAAATTTGACAAAAGCAAACATTACAAATAAATGAAATGTCACATTTTGATTGGTTAAGTATTTAAGTTAAAGTACAGAATAGTGAATAATTTGGGGTCGTGGGTTGATTATTCTTGTGTTCATTTGGGTCGCCAATGAAAAAGTTTGGGAAACGCTGTACTAGAACACATTATACTGAACAGCGACATAAGATTACATGAGGAGCTGGTCTCCCATGTATTATCATTTAACATTCCATAAATACTAGTATACTGAAATAAAAAGGGTATCTGACTGTATATTCACTGACTTATGTTATGGACAAATGACTGATGTTTAGTTGTACCTGTACTGGTTGTTATGTGTGTATTACTATGTAAATGTACCTTTAAGAATGTAATTACACAGGGAAGAGTGGGGCTAGCAGCATAAACATGGTGAGGGGGCAGTCGGCTTTGTTTGTGATCGGAGCAGGACGAGATTGCTATATATGTAATTGATAGGGGGGTTTAAGAGATGGGACTAACCCTAAGCTATTGATGATACAGTCCTGGACATTTTATGTCTTGTGCTGTGGACACTGCAAACAATTGCACTAAGTTTGCTGCGTATTTAATGGACATTAAAAACATATTTTTAATTATCACCACCGAGTTGTTTCCCATTTTACTATGTGTCACCAGGAACCAGTGACTGCTCGGAGAAAGGGTCCCGTGACAATATTAATATATATTTAGTAAAACTCTGGTAAAAAAAGAAAAGACATACCATATATTTTGATCATGATATTTGAAATCAGAGAGCTGTAAATCACTGTAAAAACCCAGGTGCACCTGTAGCAAAGCCAAGATAAGAGTGATGATAAGCCAATATACTGTATTTGCTTGGAAACGGAATGCAATACAGTACTTAATTTGTAGTAGCTGAAGAAAACTTACAGTACATAGTCCCATTATAACGTAAAGTACATATTATGGCACTAATTTTGAAGCAAGTGCAAAACATTTGCTGAGAAAAATAACACAATTGTAAAGGTTTATAACTTGCAGAAAACAATTTTGTTCTAGCAGAGGATTAACTGCTTTTATATTCATGGACTTTTAACAACACCAAGGACTACAAGGACTGCCTGGGTAAGACCAACCCGAAGGAGAAGGCTTACAGAGCAGGACGTCGGTGTTTGTTTATTTTCTGTTTCTGTATTATTTTTGTTTTGAACTGTGTACTACTCACTACGTGAGGTTACTAACTGCTGCAATTGCTGTCTCTATTGTCGAGCCTGTAAGTAAATAAATCTTCCATATTGTTGGATAAACTGAACTCTTGAGCGGACCCTGTTTTGTTCACCATCCTGTCACAGCCGCCTACAAACTGGTTGCGCACAAGGAGGTCCACATCCCCCATTCCTTGTGGATCTTTCTTCTGCAGCTTCTTAAACAGTTCTTGGAGTCTCGGTGCAAACTCAGAGACACTTTCTTGGGGTTCCTGTCTGCAACTAAAACACAAGGAGCGAAAAACAGGCAAGTATTTTATCTCCATACAGGTCTTCTAAAGTAGCAAATATTTAATCAACTGTACTCCCATCTCTCAGGTAAAATGATAATTTGTCACTTTGCCTTCCAGGTCATTTATAACTAGGTCCACTTGGGTGTTTTCAGGCCCTCTATACATTCTAAGCATAACCTTTAAATTAGCCTTCCACTCTGCTCATCCAACTTCAGATTTTCTACCTTAAAATTTTTGAGTTCACATATTTCCCATTAGAAACGGAGACATAAAAACAGGAGTAAAATTGGTCTCAAGTTGTATATCAAGTTGTGTGTGTGTGTATATATATACAGTGCTCCCCCTTTATAACACTGTAGTCGGGAGCCATTGTTAAGCAACCGTGCTGTTTGTGCTCCATCTTATAACGAGAATATTCATGTTAGTGTAATAGGCAGCAGTGTGGAGTAGTGGTTAGGGCTCTGGACTCTTGACCGGAGGGTCGTGGGTTCAATCCCAGGTGGGCACACTGCTGCTGTACCCTTGAGCAAGGTACTTTACCTAGATTGCTTCATTAAAAACACAACTGTATAAATGGGTAATTGTATGTAAAAATAATGTGTAAAAAATAATGTAATTGTATGTAAAAATAATGTGATATCTTGTAACAATTGTAAGTCGCCCTATAAGGGCGTCTGCTAAGAAATAAATAATAATTATGGGGCAAATGGGAGCCATGATAACCTGTTCTGCAGTATAAATGGCAGGATGTTTATTGGTGTCATTTTGATGTGTAGATTCATGTCTGCCTTTATATATATATACTGTATATCGATTGGGGTTTTGCTCTGGGCTTATATAGGATTTTCCCTTCATTGAATACATCAGGAGTCCCAATTAAATCTGATCATCAATCTGCCTTGACTCACTAAGCATACAGTGGTTAGTTCAGTTATTTTCATTTCAATTTAAGCTATAATGAACATGTTAAATATAATAGCCTTATTTAACTGTGCCATGCTTGTACTAAACCTGACCTCTCTGTTCCTAAAAATTTGCCTGCACAAGCAGGTTTTAAGACACCCTGTTTACTTGCCAAGGCTAATGTTTTAATTAATATGAAACTCCACTGTAAGCACTTTTCCAAATTCACCGCATGAAGTCATTTTTTGGCTTTCAAACATCATCCCAATTAAAATCGCTACCTATCTGATAAGCACTGATACTGTAGATGACTTTTCTAATTTTAAATGAAATGCTCGCTTCGGTTGCCAAGTTTTCATTAATTTCTATTATATCATGAAGATAGTTAATTTTGCTCATTATAGAAAGGCCTTGGATTCAAAACTGCTGGTGACCAGTAAATCTCGCTTTGACTGCCAAAAAGAACTTCCCAGGTCTAGCACCGTTCTGCTGCAAGCAGGTAAAAGTGAGGCTGTTTTTTCTTCCAGTCTATTGTGTACTAGTTATTAAATACAGTTTACACTTTATTGTCTAATATTCAAACCTAACAGTTTCTGTTTTTATTATTGCAGTAAAACCTTTATATAAACTAAACATTTATATTCTTCAATTTAATTGATATTGTAATGGCTAAAATACTTTTTGTTTAGTTGGAGACAGAAACTGAACTAATTCTTAAATTAATTGAACACTATCTCAAATGTGTTTTAACAGTTTAACTTTAAATGGCATTATAAGATGTATTTCTAATTCCGTTACTTCAGTATAACAGTTGCTCCTAGAAATTGTAATATTATTTTACTCCATTGATCTGTTATGAAGTCATCTAAGCTTTCAAGGTCCAGTTATTTTCATTTAAATTCAAGCCACTGTTAACATATTAGAATGTAATAGTTTTATTGTGACTGAACTAAGTTTGACCTTTTTCTCTGATCATACAAAATCCAGTTGAAGCAGGTTTTAAGACAACCTCTGCTTTTTGCCAATTTTAGGGTTGATTAATGTGAGACACTACCGTAAGCATTTTCCAATACTCATTATTTTAAACCAATTTGTAGCTTAACGCAGTAAAACATCTATTATCCGAAAGAGAGGATCTTGGCTTTTAAATTGCTGACCAACAGAAAAAAATCCTCGCTTCATCGGCCAAAACCAATGTGTCATCTTCAACAAGGTAAGAACGAGGTTACAAACTGATTTTCCATCACTCAGTTCACTATTAAAGTTACAGTTTATACTATTTATATTGTATTTCTTGCTTTTTAAAATACAGCATTCTAATGGCTGTATTATTTCAGTCTTTCTAGAATATTTACTTCTAACTCACGTGTTCCTTTTAGATCTAGTCTTAATACTTAAAATTGTTGATCTGAGTATTCTGTTTCCATTACTTTTAGAATACTTGCTTTTAGATTAAAGACTGCCTTTAAATCTAACTCACTTCTTTCAATAAAATAAGAGACTTAACTGTGAGTCTGTTCTTGAACTAGTTAAACTGTACACTGGTTTTCTAAGTCTGTTTTAGTTTCCTTATTATAAGACTTAAATTCTTTTTCTACTTTAAACATATACACAAGTAAAAAAAAATATATATATATATATATATATATATATATATATATATATATATATATATATATATATATATATATATGTGTGTTTAATTGCTCAGCACAGCAACTCTCTCCAGAAAGTTGGCTAGCTTTTCTCAAACTGGAATGTGCTATTAAGGTCTGGCACTTAAGTCAAAGATTTGCCTTCATCTGCCAAGAGCTGGTCAGCCTGACCTTTCTCTTCAGGCTCCTTTACAGGCGGCACACAAAAGCTACTGAATATTTTCTACTGGGTATACAGATCTATTTGAAAAGAGCACATACAGTATTACTAGAATTATTGACAAAGAGTATATCATATTATTTCAAGCAATACATGTTAGTTTAAATCATCCAATTCATGTCTAACAAATCAGCACGTTCTCAACAGGATTTGAACTCTGCACCAGGCTCAGCTCGGACTGGTTCTGCGAACACCACGACAGGCCTTTTCATCCAGTACTTTACATCCCAGGTGTGGGCAACCAGGGTCTTCACTTGATACCTGCAAGACACTTGTACACGTTTGGCAGGAACACCCCCCTCACATTGTAGCTTACCCAAATGAGCCCATGTCACTGGATGACCACTGTCACAACCCATGCATTCAATTCTTTTTACACCTCGTGGGTCAATATTCAAGTGTGAAAATGACATCCCGTCAGGACTATTACATTCAGAATTCGACAGTATCTGACTAAGTGACTTCAGGCAGGCAGGGTTTGGACCTGGTCAGTGGTGATTCACCTCTGCACTTATCACCTCTGCACTTATCACAGCCACACATTAGAAAAGGATTGTTTTCAGCTGCTCTGTTCGGAGTCAGCTCTGTACCATGAACAATAGTCCTATAACTGTGTCCTTGATACATTTCATGTTGTTCACAGAGGGTCATTTTAGGAGACATGTCCTCCATCCAAAATACAGGAGTGGGCCAGAATTCACTCTTTTTCATATCACTTGGTTGCCAACCATTTTTCTCTTGCACATCATCAGTGGGCAGACTCATTGTAACTGAATCTGGGTCCATTAAAGCAGTGGTGCGTAAACTGGGGGGCGCGCCCCCCTGGTGGTCCGTGGAGAGTCATTAAGGGGGGCGCGACTATGGGGCAGTTCTGTAAAAAAAAAAATTTTAAATACATAAATGTTAACAAACTCATTCTTAAAAGTTGGAGTGTAAGCGCAGCTCTGCAACATACAATGCCAAATCAAACGCGTCAATGGGCGTGGGCTTGCATGTTAAGAGCTATGCACACCGGACGCGAGCAAAAATAATTAAAACTATTGATTTAAATGGAGTAATGCACAACGCAAGTGAAGCAAGCGGCGCTGTTCACATCGCAATGGACCAATCAGAAATAAGGTCAAAGGTAGCGGCTGTCAGACTGTCAGTGTCTTGCTCACGCAGACATTACCACAGAAATAAAAAAAAAAATCGACATCAATAAGAATTTAATTATTGAAGTCGAAAAATATAATGTTCTTTATGATGCCAGTGTCCGTGGTTATAAAGACAATAAAAATGACACACATGTCAAGAAATAGCAGAACAATTGGAAATTGATGGTATGCGACAAAATGAAAAAAATGAAAAACTATAATAAAATAAACATTTCAAAAGAAACTAGTGTGTAAACAGGTATATGTACATACAAAACTAAAAACTTTTTTTTTAAAAGTAACATAGTAGCACCCTACTTAGCACAACCCACACAGATGTAACGCTTCTCAACTAAAAACTTTTTTTTTAAAAGTAACATAGTAGCACCCTACTTAGCACAACCCACACAGATGTAACGCTTCTCAACTTTTCCTGTGCATTTACCACATACTGCTCTTTCACATTGGGCAGATATCAGGCGTTTTATTTTTATTGCATTTAGCTACCTGCCATGCTTTTCTCTTTTGTGTGTCACTGTGTGCAGCACTGAATCCAGGTCGAGCTGCATTTGCCTGCTGCTTTGTAGTTTTCTGATCTAATGTTTCTGCCGAAGCTCTGTGGCTAGCTTTAGGATGAAATCTCTCCTACTGATATTTTCCCTGGTGCATTCCTTGTACAAAACGAAGGAGTTGATGGCTGCCAGGTCCAGGCACACGGTACCGGCAGATCAGCGATCAGGCACTTCCCCCACCAGGTAAGTTTAACATTTACTGCTTGTAAAAACCCTTGTTATTTCTAACATAAACGGCTTTATACCACAACATTGACATTTATCAAATGTATCAAACAATCTTTATTCAAGTGACTTCTATTAACAAGGTAAGGTAACATGATCAGTGATTGAGTGTGTTCCATAGCTGGGGCCACTATCACAATGTTAAAAAAAAAAAAAAGTAATCCTGACTTTGCTTCTACGTTTTGTAGCTGCACCCTTGTTTTGGGGTTTGTTTCCTAAAAGCTTTCAATGGAAGACCTCGGTGGCACCTGTTGTTATTCTAACCCTTTAAGAACCGGGATCGTGTTAACATGGTCATACTGAACTATGACCATGAAGTAAAAGGATATTGCTGCTCTAGAAATAGTGCAAAGAAGAGCGACCAGAATTATCCCGGGTTTAAAAGGCATGTCATATGCAGACAGGCTCAAAGAACTGAATCTGTTCAGTCTTGAACAAAGAAGACTATGCGGTGATCTGATTCAAGCATTCAAAATTCTAAAAGATATTGACAATGTCGCCCCAGGGGACTTTTTCAACCTGAAAAAAGAAACAAGGACCAGTGGTCACAAATGGAGATTAGATAAAGGGGCATTCAGAACAGAAAATAGGAGGCACTTTTTACACAAAAAATTGTGAGGGTCTGGAACCAACTCCCCAGTAATGTTATTGAAGCCGACACCCTGGGATCCTTCAAGAAGCTGCTTGATGAGATTCTGGGATCAATAAGCTACTAACAACCAAATGAGCAAGATGGTCTGAATGGCTACCTCTTGTTTGTAAACTTTCTTATGTTCTTAAGTGGGCTTCTAGGACCACGATCATGTTAACACGATCATACTGAAGTGGGCTTCTAGGACCGCGATCGTGTTAACGCGATCATACTGAAGTGGGCTTCTAGGAGCACAATAAAAAAACACTTAGCTTTAATGACTTACATGGCCACCATACTTTGCAGTACAGGCTTGAAACACATATCAATGTATAGGGGAGGGACTGATGTTCACTTCCTGAAAGTTTTTTTTTTTTGAGATGGGCATTTAGTGTCTAAAGGGCAAACACTTTACAACAGCTCGGCAGAGACAAAAGCAGAAACAAAACTTCACAGGAACTTGTTTTGAGCTAATAAAAAAGGGGAAACACTGTAAACCCAAAGTTTTTGACTTATCGTTATATTGGAACATTTATTATGTCTCATATATATGTTTTTACAACATTTATAAATATCAGGAAGCGAGTGGATATAAGCAGATTCTATTTCATGAACTAAATGTATCAGGTACATTTTCTTTTCCTTATTACTGATAATAATGGAATGAATAACTATTATTTTATTTATAAATATTTATTTTGAGAAAATAATCGAGAGTAGTGTCCATTATTGCTTATAAAGACCCTATAGCAGGGCAGCAGGAGAGGAGCCCTGCACATGAAAAGGGGGCGGGGCAAAGCCCTGCCATAAAATGTGGTGTTTTTGTTTTTGTATTGTTTATTTATTTTAGAATGGGGTACCCCTCCGCCCCTGTGTTTAGTGTGTATTATTTTGTACCTGTTTTGTTTCGTTTTTTGTATTTATTTAAAAATATTTATGATGGTGTAGCCGTATGTTTTGTTATTGTTTTACAGCATGGATGGGAAGCCCCATCCACATTAAAAAAACCTTGTGCAGAAGGTGACCATTGTTTAATTGTTGCTAATTGGGAGATGGTCACCTGCATAAAAGTCTGCAGCTTTCGGCGCTCTGGGTGGGTGTTCGGAGGAGCGAGCCCAAACATCAATATTTTTCAACAAAACTTTCAGGAAGTATTGCAAGGTCCCTCGGGTCATAGAATAATGTGTTTTTATACATGCATCTCTAAGCCAAATACATAATAAAAAATACTTTAAAAAATAAATAAATAGTATTGTGTTGAATAAAAAAACTAAGTTTGTATGGTTTCTGAAGTACTTTATAATGTTCCCCAGTGTTCCGGAAAAAAGAACACCATTAAAACTACAGTAAAAAAATAGACCGAATTTTTATAGGAAGAGAGTCAAATACAGCCAAAAAATGCCTGGTCCCACTGAAAAATGTTTGATCCTGAAAGGGTTTATATTTGTTTTTTGGTGGCAGGAATAATGAAGTGCTGCAAAAGGTTAGTAACATGCGGATCCCACTGTATTTCTCATACTATGAAAAAAAGCCATTCTCATTACAAATATCATTTTGTACTCATTGGTTGGCACATGCCTAGTAAATAAGAACATAAGAACATTTACAAACGAGTGGAGGCCATTAAAAGTACAGCACTTTTAATCTGCCACATCAATTAGTCTCAAACTAGCCTCCATTCAAATTTCAATTACATTACACTTGAAAGTAATGTCAGTCAAAATAATGTGCTTTCTTATCACTATCAGGGATTTGTTTCATTTCTTTTCTTGGTGTGTATGGCATCCAGTTGATTAAGAACACCCCTGCCACAAAGGGAAAAGCCACTTATTGGATAATAATAAAAAAAACCTCTCCTCCAGCCTCCTCCTTTCTTTCACTGTTGAGAAAGAGAAGACAGCAGTGAAAAGATAACTACTGCTATAAGAAACAAATGTGTCAGGATGTAGCATGATAACCTGAATGTGTTCTGTTGCAGTAAGATGAGTAAAGAGAAGATGCTATTATGAGAATAATGGAAAACTGTATCTAGCATTCCTGGCACAGATCACCTACACCAGGGAAGAGTTTGTAGATTTAGATTTCAGTTAAAATACACAATAGCAGCGAACCATTGCTTTCCAAATACACCCAGAGTCTGCCACCAGCTTCTCTTCTCTAATGCTTTATCAGTCCTTTTGCTGCAAACCCTTTCCCCCTATCATTTAAGAGCAGCTTCAAACAGCACAGACTGCTCAGCAATTGTTTTTGTCACTCCTTGAAATCACAGGAAGCAGTTTTTGATGGCCCTGTTGTCGTTCGAGTCACAGGCAATGATGCACCCACCAGCTGAGTGCTGATGCTTACGCCCCTTACAAACACACCTTAGTCATAGAAAAACAACTTGCTGTCAAATGACTTTAGAGCCTAAAAACTATCCATGCAAGGGTGTTACTTTATTTAACCTCTATTAATGGGTTATATTGTGAAGGATAACAACAACAGCAATACACTGTATTGTCTCACTTTTTGCTGCATATATAACTAAGATTATATACATATGCAGTATATCAAGGTTAAATGTTCATGGCAATCTCCTGAGCTCTCTGAAAAGTTCAGTTGTCATGGTCAGTTCTTCACTTGCCTTGTCTAGATATATTTATTGTATTCTAGGAAGATTCACCTCAGACAATTATTTATGCAGACTGCACCTTTGCAATACCAATGCCCTCTTGACATCAGAAGAAAAGACTAACATTTCAATTTGACAAACACTGACGAGCTTGCACAATGTAATCTTGTAAAATGACAAACTATTCTGTTCAAATTGCGAAATATATATTTTATCTGATAATTCAATTAAAGGATTTCCTGCAACCAGTTTATGTGTTTATCACAAATAGTATATTTTGTCGATCTCCCCCTTGATAATTCTTTCCAAGATGTGTATTCATGGCAGCCTCTCTGGCAGGTATAGTCTGCTTGTGATGTGCGTTTAGAAGGAAGCATCTGATTCAGCAGGTCCTGGCAGTATGCTTTTGAAGCAACTGACATCAAGGGTAAAATGACACTGGATTAACGCATTCATGTCACGCAGCATTTCCTGGGTACTTTAACAATGATTCTGGTAACCCACTGTTGTGGTGTTGCATATCATATGAACAGCTCTGACAGTTAAATGCACATATTCCAAGACAAAATTACATTTTCTTGTGAGATGCACACTCACCTGTGACTTGACTTATAAACATGCACACAGGTGACTTGACCTAGCATATTCAGCATTATTACAGAACTACTGAAGACTATCAGTCTTCAGTGTATGTGGAATGTTTACTGAGTATGACAGGTTCTAATAGACTGCAAAACACATTTGCTCTTAAACAGCCAGTACACATATTATTTTAATGATAATCTTCAGTATTGTCATACTCACTGGTTTACTAGCCTTCAAGGCACTATAGCACTATAGGTGAAGTTGTACCTCCATATTTCTTTATTACAATGATTCACTAGCTTCAAAAGGAAACCAGCATTCAATGCACGATAGTATTGATTTCCCTCACCATCAGAGCTCCTCAAATCTCACAAAAAAGGAATCTCAAAACTGCTGCTATTCCTCTGATGGATGATACCTTTTAGGTTGGCACGGGTAGAAAATCCGGAACTGGGTACCCACCGTGGAAAATACCTGGGTAGCCGGATGTTTTTTGGGTAATGATTATAAAAAAAAAGAAAAAAAAACACATATATTGATGTTTAAGTGCATGATACATATTGAAATACTATATAGTACACATGCATTTAGTTCCTTTGGATTTGTAGACTTGTGTATCCTTTTTAAGTACTGGAAACATCAAAATAATAAAACATGGCATCCAGCAATGGAACCTTGCGTGGAATTTCTTTACCAAAGCAGGAGAACACTGATTTTGCAAACTCTGCCAAAGAAATATTTAATTCAAAGGAGGAAGTACAAATATTTCGTATTTAACCCAAAACAAAATAGGTAAACATTTCGTAAGTGTATGAGTAATGTTTTTCTCATAGTGATTTAATTTTGTACCTACGAATTTTGGAGTGTATCTACTTTATTAACACAGCTCACAATACTGTATTTATTTGTTTATTTATTCTTAAATAAAAGCTACTTATTTGGTCTTTTTGGGAAGAAACTACTGTATGTCTGCGCAATCACTGAAGATAAAGCATTCCGTATTCAGGGCCGTAGCCAGCCATGAAAAATCACAGAGACACTTGTGTATAGAAAGTTACAGTTTCTATCAGGGGTAAGCCCCCAAACCCAAAACATACAAGTCTGTAAACTTAAAATGATGTATCATAATATGTCATAATATTCACAACCTTAAGCTATTGTTAGAATTGTTAAAATGTGTATAAACTGGTTCTGCTGAACTGCAGTTTACAAGCCGCTTCGACTAGCGATTTAGCATTGGAATATTAATAAGCTGGGTTTGCTAAACTGTGGGCTACCGGAATGTATTATTCCTCATCATTAAGCTGATATCTACTTTAATAAACATTATTAAAAAAAGACAATAATCTGTGGTTGTTTCAAAGTCATTCCATCATGTTTAACTAGCTATGCTGGCATAAACTGAGCCATATGGTGTCGCTGTAGTCTGCAATGACAGTAAACATTTTTGAAGAGCACAGCAGAGGCTATAGATATCAGCGGGTCCTGGGAATTAATTTATGCACACAAGCAATGAAATGCATTTTATTTGGCGCAAAACAACTAAACAGTGTGTAAAAGAGCTTAAATAAATAATTAGTATGATTTAGTATGAGGCCTGTGCCACAGGTGCCTCATAGCTAACTACAGGCTTGGTATTGAAGCCACACGGTTATATGGGTTTATGTTATCACTGACATAAACCCAACAGGATGTTGTTATGTTGTTTTCTTTCCAATTTAGTTCCTGAGAAGAATAGTAACCACAGTTGCTAGTATCGGGGTGTTACTTGCTGCTTTTATTGTTTTCTGTAAAACCTTGACATCCTGTCAGTTAAGAAAAGGCTTAAATGTAATACAAAGCTTGTTTTATTAATGTTGTCTTTATTACGCCGGCCAGAGACCTGTGCTTACAACTGCATTGTCATATTTTCTACATTCTTTAAATTCTCAAATGAATAATAAAACCCGGGTAGTAAAAACAGACCTGGTTCGTGTTGGGTAATTTAAAACCCACCGGGTACCCGGGTTTTCGGTTACCCGTGCCGACCGCTACCTTTTATGCATTATATGCATTCATATGGAGCTCACCGAAACTTGGCAGGGAGAGAGGCTTAGAAAAGTATGGTTAAAACTGGGGCGTTCCAAGGAATGCGCACAAACCAGTATAGGTAACACTTAAGATATTGTAGGTCATATTAGGTTAATGAGGAATTTAGCATTTTCCAAGGTTAGTCCTTTAGTCCATTTACACAATCGTGCAAATAAGCTTTTTCAAAGGTGTTTCTGTGCTGGTATTTCAGTCATTTTTTTGTGTTTTAGGATCCGAGAGAGATATTGTATTTTGTCTGTATCGGCTAAGGGTATACATTACATACAACAGCTATTTCATATGACATCCTTATTGTAAGAGGATAGTGTTTGTAGCTTAACATAGGTAATATTTTTTGAGATGTGGTGTCTAATTTACTGTATAAAATTCAAAGCTCTCAAAGCACTAGTCTGCTAGTTTTATTGCAAAGAAGCTACTGTTTTATTATACATTTTGTTGAAAAGTAAAGCAATAGTATATTGTCCTCTGAGAGGGTAATCACAATGTACCCATTAACCTTTAATATCAATCAACAAACAATGGTGTGACTTTTCAAGGTCAAGTAAAAATGCATGTAATTGCATCTAATACCTGCGTTAAAATGACCTGGCCTCCCAGAGACTATTGTGCTGGTTTTCATGAGTTTGTAAACAAGGTGACGACCCTGTTCAGTGTTTTGGAAGTTATCTGATGAAGTAAGGTGCATGTCTTTTTGGGTATAGGCATGATGTATTCTGATTGTTATAGGCCCAACTTTATAACACTAATTGTATATTGTAGGCTTGAAAAATTCTCAGTGAATTTAACTTATTAGTTTATTCTCTGCCACTCTCCCTTTTGATGATGTATTTGTTATCCATCTTTATTTATAAAGGAATAAAAATACATCTTGTCAAGTATGGCATTATGGTGCACCAGTGTGACACTTTTCTGAAGATTTTTATTAATTCTGAGACTTGGGGAATATGAGGAGCAATCCAGTTTTTAAAAGGAAGAAATTAGCTGGGTCGTGAAATAGGAAGACACCCACTGAGCCTTCAGTTCTCCTGAGCTGTGTAAGGAATTCCTGGGGTGTGGGAATATAATTGGACATTCTAAAATGGGACAAAACCGGGGGTAAAATAATTAGGCACTCTAAAAGTTTTAAAGAGATATGGGAAAATAAGCTCAGCACTACTAAAGGAAACGTAAGACATAGAATTGTCAAAGGCACACCTAAGATTACTAAATATGATTGGTGAGCTGCCTTGGGTACATCTCTTGTGTAATGTGCAACTCTTCTATAAATGCAATCTCATCCTGTATAAAACATCATAAAATACTATATGGAGTACAATAACATAGTATACTGTGCACCTTGTATATAGCATGAAGTCTGCAAATCACCCACTGGATACATGATGCATGTTTTGAGGATCATAGGGAGATTCTTAATTGATGTTCAAGATCAAGATTTAAATGTGGCTCAATTTCTACAGGCCCAGGGATATCTAAAACAGTGATCCTTAGTGGTAATGCAGTGCATTTTTTTGTTTTGTTATAAATACACTCCGTTGTGAAACTAAACTTTTTTGCATTGACTTAAAGAAAGTTAGAACCTATAACACATATATTGTTCAAGGCCTGAATTGCCAAAAATAAATACAAAATCTTTAGGATAAGGAAAATTCAACAGTCTGAAGCTAAGTATGGTAGCAAAAAAGTCTCTTATCATGCTCAGCATGTCTTCATGGAACTCAAATTATCAATTGGCTTACTGGTGCTTTTTTTTCTCTACTAAGACGCACGTGGTTTTTATTTGCTAATTAAGTGAGGAGCAGGCATTCCTTTAAAACACTTGAAAATGACATGGAGCAAATATTTCTCTCTCCTGGCATGAAAAGACAGACAAGCCTCTCTCCCTTCCAGATAATCATCTTTCTTATATAATGCTGCCTAGCATGTGGTGCACAATTATCCCTTCATTACACATTTTCTGAAGGCTATTTTCATTTGATTTAATGTATTAATAGGTGTGTATTTGAAAACAATAACATTAACATCAAAGATGATGGCTTAATAAGAATCACTTTCATAATTTTGTAGATTAGTCATAATCAGATGTCCAAAATGTTATTTCCAACTCAGTTACTAATTGGATACAGGGTAGTGCTGTGAGGTAATGGTAAGGTTGGACATTTTTTATAGTATAGATAAATATGTGTAATAAGAAGTATATGTGAAACCTGCTGAAACTGTTGCCACATAAACACACATTTATTTCTATGTATTTTATGTTCATTTAAGGGGGTTTGGACACCTGAGTGCTGATATGACCCACATGCAGACGCTTGCAGTCCCATAACTCTAAGCTATACTAGTTTTCTACTCATAATCAGCCTTTATTTAGTTCATTGTCATTTTTATTGAAAAGAGGGAAAAATGTTGATGAAGAGAATACCACTAAGTGACTTAGATATGTGCCCAATTGTGATGTCACAGATTTGAATTGACTTTGCGGTTGAAGGGAATTCTGAGAGATGCTTCAGGCATGATAATTTAAAGCATGTGTGCCTGCCATATTGGTATTGAGAATACAGCATGTTAGAAACTCAGTATGGCATGGTTGATGTCATGAATGGAGTCCCTTTATCATGTGTTGTGGCATACAGTACTCTGGCTGAAAGATCCTTAGCAGTCTATAAGATATGAAAATAAAATTTCCAAATCTTTCTAGAATTAGTTGAGAAGAGCTTCACAATTACCAAGCCTTACTTAATTTACATAAAGCATGGGTTAAACAAAGAAAATGTTCAAAATCATATATTTTTTAAAACTTTTTTTTATTTCCACTGTTGTATCCCCATACCGATACATATTCCATTACTGTACTTATGTGTAATAACATGACAAGTTGTCAGCATGCCAAAGATTAATTAAAACTATAATTTTCCTGTTACAGAAACACCTACATAAAAGCTACTGGGAAGTCTGGAGAGTATGAGATTACCCAATGATGTAATGCAGCATGACTCATGGTAAAATATAGAATAACCCATTATATGATATCCCTTACACAACTGTTTGTATAAATGCTCAATAGGAGCTGGACCCTCTCCAGCCAGTTCTATATCAATGCATCTGCTAAAAGAATGCTTACTTACATTGCAGTCAATTACAATTTACATCTAAGCACAGCTCAGTAATTCCTTTAATTATATGGCAAACAATCTCTTGACAAACCTACTTGCCAAACACAGCTCATTCTGATGCTGATTAGTGTGGAATGAAAAATATACAAACCATTAGAAAGCCATTTAATGCCATGGCCTACTATAAAAAAGCAATACATAAATTAAACACAGTTATCTCAGTGTCTGTCTACATTTAACTGCAGCTTGCAAAAAAGGAAGAAATATAAAGTCATGCATTCATAGCACAGGTAGAGAATCATAAAGCAATAATCGCCCATCTTTCCTGATCTTTGCCAGCTATTTCAATGAACATGTTAATATAATCCTGCAATAGATTTCATTGCAAATGACATTTTTGGCAGGAGGCTGGAATCAGATACAGTGCATCAAATAAGTCACTGGTTAAAATTCACCATTACTAGGGCTTGATGTTTTTAGTTTTAACCAATAACCAAAAAAAACACCCCTGAAGACCTGTTCACTACTGTCTTTCTACATGAAGAAAATGGCTTTCAGAAGGCCGGCAGTGTGCAAAGTCATTGCAACTGACCAATCATCAATTTTGTGCACTATGTAATACGCGTCATTTGTGTCAATGCGTCATTTTCTTAGCAACAGGCTTAGATGCTAAGCAAATTATTATTTAAAGCACCAAAAAAGTTATTGTAAAAATAATACTGCTGTACAGTTATACTTCTACTAATGCATATTAACGTTTTTCTTGTGTAGGACTGCCTAATTATTATTATTATTATTATTATTATTATTATTATTATTATTATTATTATTATTATTATTATTATTATTACTATTATAGCTACATAAATATCAGACCTTAATCAGAGCACCAGGGTGAATGTTTAATCCTAGGAAAAAACTTCTTGTAATCTGAGGTAATGGGCATAAAATGAAATCTGTTAATTCAAACTGCATCCAGGAGTTCAACATTGCAAGAATCCTAATGTGGACATCCTCACTTTAACACAGTAAGTAAACTTTTGTGTATGTTATAGTAAAACAGTTTCTATAATACATTCACTGTATTATAGAAACTGAAAACGTATGTGTTTGAGTGGTGTTTATTTTTTTATAACCGAAAAATTCAAGCCCTAACCATAACACAGCCACTTTTTTTTCTTTTTTGGAGGAAAAGAAAACCTATAGCAGTTTGTAAGGATGATTTAAACTTTGCACTCACATGTTAGGCAAACTTAATGATCTATTTGCTTAGGCGCTGTACATAACCTCCAGTTTATCCATCCATTGGGCAAATGGTAGACATCACATGGTCAGTATGATAGATTTCAACTCAGGTTGAGCCATCAGTCAGTGTCTGGTGCTGATTAGTTGTTTGTGTGTGTGGCAGGCTCTTCCATCTAGCTGAATGAAAGTTTGCTGATTGCTCTCACTTCTCTCCACACTCATTGTATTCTTCTGCCACTGTGTTATATAGCTAATGCTGACTGTGGAAATACCTACTGACACCTCCTGAGAGCTTCACTTCTTTCCATATCATTACACAACTAGTACTGCAAGTTATGCACTATTCTGCATCTGCAGTAAAACAAATCTAGGCAAACTAAAAGTTTGTAAAGGGTCTGCTAAAACACGTACTATGTAGAAGTTAAACAAGGATGTTGTGCAGAGAATTATTCAGATTATATACTGAAGAAATACAGTATATCCTAGATAAAAGCATATCATATGAAAATATTTTTACATTTTTTCATTAAGATCTTGTCAGATACCATGGTTTTCCTGTAGCTACCGCCTCTTTGTTTTGTTTTCATTCTCCACAATCTAAGGACAAGGGATATACAGGATCTTTTTTCTGATTCCATTTGGGTGCATGGACAGACAGTCCTGAATTGACACTATTCTTGTCTGTAGTATTGACTATATAGAAAAATCACCATCCATACCCTTTTAAAAAAGACTGAGTGTCCTCTGTCTTGAAAGTAACATCTAAGATGTGTCCTGCCATTTAGCCTGATAACACTTTATTAGCTGCCTGTAACAAGATACCATCAGATCTCTATTTTCAACCTGACTGCTACTTGGCAAAGTCTGTATTTTTTTGTAAATACAAAAGTCCAAAGAGCACAACATAAACATGAAAAGGTGTATTCATTGTCTCAGTTTTCTGAATATCATCTGAATCCTTCCCTGTTACTGGTAAAGTATACATTGCTCTAAATATATCAGTATTTAACTAAATTCCAGACTTAAGTTGGGTTTACCTGGGGTTGAAACTGCTAAATTAAGTGTGTCGTGTTTTTTTGTGGTTAATGACAAGAATAGAGAACAATTCGCATCTCATCTACACACATTTAAGAGGTGCCACATTCATCATTAAAAGGGATATTTGTGAGCATTTCTGAAAGGTAGGGCAAAATGCCCAAAAAATTCAAAAGAGTTGCAGGGAAATTGATATCACAATGCAACAGGCTTGAATGCATTTAAATGAATATGAACCGGAATGTATTGCAAGAATCTGTCTACACGTAACTGCTGCATAGGCAAACCTGTTTCTACTCCTCCACAAGATGTTAGTGGGTATTCTAATGCTTTATGAAGCATTGCAATGCACCTATAGCCTTGCAAGATTAATACCACCTATATCACCTATGGATATAAAACACATTTTTAACCCAATATACAGTAAAGACCATCCTGCATTTCCAATAACCACAACTGTCCTCAACATTGTGATTTGTAGAAAGAAAAAAAATATATATATATATATATATACAGCAACAAGACACAAAGGTAGTTATACTACATCAGCAAGGTCTCTCCCAGGCAGAAATTTCAAGGCAGACAGGGGTTTCCAGATGTGCTGTCCAAGCTCTTTTGAAGAAGCACAAAGAAACGGGCAACGTTGAGGACCGTGAGCGCAGTGGTCGGCCAAGGAAACTTACTACAGCAGATGAAAGACACATCATGCTTACTTCCCTTTGCAATCGGAAGATGTCCAGCAGTGTCATCAGCTCAGAACTGGCAGAAAACAGTGGGACCCTGGTACACCCATCTACTGTCCGGAGAAGTCTGGTCAGAAGTGGCCTTCATGGAAGACTTGCGCCAAAAAGCCATACCTCCGGCGTGGAAACAAGGCCAAGCGACTCAACTATGCACGAAAACACAGGAACTGGGGTGCAGAAAAATGGCAGCAGGTGCTCTGGACTGATGAGTCAAAATCTGAAATATTTGGCTGTAGCAGAAGGCAGTTTGTTCGCCGAAGGGCTGGAGAGCGTACACGAATGAGTGTCTGCAGGCAACAGTGAAGCATGGTGGAGGTTCCTTGCAAGTTTGGGGCTGCATTTCTGCAAATGGAGTTGGGGATTTGGTCAGAATTAATGGTCTCCTCAATGCTGAGAAGTACAGGCAGATACTTATCCATCATGCAATACCATCAGGGAGGCATCTGATTGGCCCCAAATTTATTCTGCAGCATGACAACGACCCCAAACATACAGCGAAAGTCATTAAGAACTATCTTCAGCGTAAAGAAGAACAAGGAGTCCTGGAAGTGATGGTATGGCCCCCACAGAGCCCTGATCTCAACATCATCGAGTCTGTCTGGGATTACATGAAGAGAGAGAAGCAACTGAGGCTGCCTAAATCCACAGAAGAACTGTGGTTAGTTCTCCAAGATGTTTGGGCCAACCTACCTGCCGAGTTCCTTCAAAAACTGTGTGCAAGTGTACCTAGAAAATTGATGCTTGATGCTGTTTTGAAGGCAAAGGGTGGTCACACCAAATATAGGCAGAATTAAGGAGGGAAATCTCTTGAATCTCTTATGGCATGGTGGAGAGGAAAAACACCCACATACATGGAAACCTCTGAAGGCATAACAATACTTTTGTAAAGTACTTATATAAGCAGTAGTGGCACAAGTCACAAAAGGCTACACACTGCACACAGCAAGCTCGATCAAATCATATTGCAAGTTGATTCTTGTTTATAGAGGCCAAGAAACATTTTACACAAGTTAAATGCATTGAACTTGAGGATTAACCAAAATGGTCTATGTCGATGGTATTGTCTGAATATGCAAAATGTATTACATGTAACATTAAAAAAAGCTGGTAGTGGAAGCATGTGTTGCAATAACTTGGTCTGTGAATCTTTATTGGACCCATCTGCATTGTTTGAATGTTACAATTAACCCATCTTTCACTTTTCTGTTACACTGAACCTGCAATGTAATCTGAATTCAGTTTTAACCTCAATACTTTATTAATTGATTTGGAAACTGTCAATCATTGGATTCAGCAAGTAACAATTTCTAAAGATTTCTTTGGGTGCAGTTGTTGATTTCAAAATAAAATTTAAGGCTTGAATAAATATTAGATAGCATTTACATACAACATAAAAAAAAATATTCTGCAGTTGAAATATCAGGTATAGGAACTGGTTGTACTGTACCAATACAGCCATAAATAATTATTATAGCGATAGCAAAATTATCTCATTTTTCAGAATTGTATTCTCCGGTGCTATCACTCACAACAAAATGATCATCTTTCCTTCTTCTGCCATGAGTACAAGGCATTACACCATGAATCCCCAGAAAGTAGATTGATTTACCTGCTAATACACTGATGTGATTGACAGGGAAAGAGATTAAATGATAAAACAATATAGATTTTTTCATTAGCTCATTGCTATATCTAGCAGATATAGCTAAAATCTAAGAGTCACAATTGCAATAAGGATATGTAGATTAATCTGGTACCTAATCACTACCTGTACTTGGTGTCACATGGTATGGCTGGAGATTTAAAATACTGGACTTATAGACCACAATACATTTTAAACAAGTAGCAATTAATTTACAGTATCTAAACATATTTTGCACATTATGCATAGCTTAATAAATCACCATCAGATCCCATGAAGTTCCATGGAATATACTCTAAATGAGGGATTTGACATAACATCGTCAATAAGGTGTTGGTCCACTGTAGGAAAGACTGTTAAATTGTTCATTAATCTATTTCCTTGAAACTGTTTCTCATGAAACACCAGCCTTGTATGATTTGTGCAGTCTTATACACAGAAGCAAGTGCCAAGGGAGTGCCTACATTCATCCCATCTCTAAGTCAGTCAGTTCTGCAGGCTTGCCCATTGTGACATGCAAGAAAGAGATGCATTTTTTAATATTATATAATACATTGCAGGGATTTAATTTGCATCACAAATTAATTAATCTCATGAGGGACAGTCTTGTTATACAATGTGTCTATTTATTTGTCCAGTCCTTGTATATTTACATAGCTAATACAGTGTATATAGCAGCTGAACTTCTGCTTCCGTTTAATGATGTTTTTCTTAGCGTTTCCTGAAACAAAATGCTCACAAAACTTAAGAAATCTAAATCTCAATGACACTAGTCCACTACAAACCCAGTTTTAGGTATTCACCTCAAAATGTAATAATCTACTGTCCCTCAGGAAAACACGAAAAACATATTATTATCTCAAACAAAATTCATAATAGCATCTCATCAGAGTTCATAATAGAGGCAATAATAATGAACCAAAATACAGCATTGGAGAAGAACTTCCTGTAACTGCAACCAATGTTACAGTCAGAGGATCAGTATGCCACAGGCAGAGCAATTTCCGTAACGATTCTAGTCATGCATTCTGATCTTTAGAAGCACAAGTTCACCTTACACTAATTCCCATCTTTCGATAAGCTTTGTAATTAGTTTAAAAACCAGACAGGCTATTTGTTAACATTTCCTGAGATTTCCTCAGCAAATATGCCAATGAATGTGATAATAGTAAATAAGGAAGGAGTATGTGGCCATCAGATATATTTACAGGGTTCTTAAAACTGCTTACATTGAGTTATTTAGATTTTCCTTTTAACTGCTTATGCTTTCTTCCAGCAGACACAGTTAACCAGCTTTATATATCACCTGCCCAACAATCTCTATTGCTGGCACCTGTGACGTGTTAGGATTCTTATAATTTTTAAGATATCAGATGCCACTATTTTATAATGTCACTTGCTCATTGGTGGTGTAACTCCAGGGATGTTTCGTGGTTTACTACTTAGAACTTTGTTACTTCCAGTTTTTATCTGTATTTTTGTATTATTATTATTTGTGACTTTTTTTACATTGTGGTACTTTGTAGAGAATTAAAAATACCTCACTTACTGTATGCATTATTTATTTGCACATGTGCAAATACATGTACAAGTCTATATGGGCAGGCTTACATTACTGTATGTATAGGCTACCATTCTATTCCAGGAACTAATAACGAGGATGTTTTGGCAGCAGAAATTGCTATACTTAATGCTTTTGTGGTCGAGATTACTGTCAACAGGCAGTAAAAAAGACAGCCGAGAGTATTTAAAACCTGATATATGTTTGGAGAGTGGGATGACTCTTAAAATGTGTTTCATGTGTTTGGACAGATCAAGAAGTGTATTGCAATATTGCCAATATAACAATTCAATGTAGGATTATATCTATGGTTGAGAATGACTTTCAAGCCCCAATTGACGAAGTAGCACCCAATCCCTTACACCCCAACTTTTCAACCTTTGAAAATGAATAATGTGATATAAATGTGTTAAACAAAAAGACTACAAAAAATAAAAACAATGAACTATATGACCCTTTTTTTAAAAAACACTATTGCCTATTGCTCCCACCCTCCCCCTCCCCCCAAAATATTTTAGCTCATATATATTAGAGGTCGGCACAGGTACTCAAAAACCCAGGTAACCGTCGGGTTTTAAATTACCCATTGCTACCCGGGTCTCTTTTTACTACCCAGGTATCGATTTATTAATTTAAGAATTTAAAGAAAATGTAGAAAATATGACGATACAGTTGTAAGCATGGGTCTCTAGCTGGCGTAATAAAGACAATGTTAAAACAAGCTTTGCATGAATCACTTTAATAATAACAACTGCGGCGACTATTCTTCTCAGAAACTAAATCGGAAAGAAAACAACATAACAACATCCTGTTGGTATGTCAGTGATAACTCTGTGATCCATTGGCTTCCAATACAGAATGCTTTATCTACAGTTATTGCGCAGATATACTGTAGTTTCTTACCAAAAACACACACTAAGTAGCCTTTAGTTAAAAATAAATAAGCAAATAAATAAAATAAAAATAAAATAATGTGGAGCACATTAAGTAAGTGTGCTTCCTCCTTTGAATGAAATATTTCCTTGGCAGAGTTTGCAAATTCCGTTTTCTCCAGAGAATTGTGAGGGTCTGGAACCAACTCCCCAGTAATGTTGTTGAAGTTGACACCCTGGGATCCTTCAAGAAGCTGCTTGATGAGATTCTGGGATCAATAAGCTACTAACAACCAAACGAGCAAGATGGGCTGAATGGCCTCCTCTCGTTTGTAAACTTTCTTGTGTTCTTATGTTCTTAAATCTAGCTGAAAAACTTTTTTAGCAAGGTATTTTTATGATTCCTTTTCCTTGTTTGTTTTTGTTTCTACGTGTTATTGTTTTTGTTGAATTTATCTTTGTTCTGTGAATC
This sequence comes from Acipenser oxyrinchus oxyrinchus, assembly GCA_030684275.1. Lineage (NCBI taxonomy): Eukaryota > Metazoa > Chordata > Actinopteri > Acipenseriformes > Acipenseridae > Acipenser > Acipenser oxyrinchus. The sequence goes on along the minus strand of CM060247.1, from coordinate 37,704,572 downwards.
ACTCTGAGACAATTGCTTTTAAGGGCGCTATATAAAATAAAGTTGTTATTATTATTATTATTATTATTATTATTATTATTATTATTATTATTATTATTTTCAACACACTACAAATAAAGTTGCTATCAGTGCTGCAAACTTCATAGGATGACCCTCTGAGAAGCCTGATTATTTCCTGGATTAAAAAAGCCACTCTTTTGGTCTACATTGTTAGCACGCTCAGTTAAGAAATACACGGTTGAGGGTTCAATTACCGCCTCCCCCAGTTGCATAATTGTACTGTAACTACTGTAATTCTCCAGAGAATTGTGAGGGTCTGGAACCAACTCCCCAGTAATGTTGTTGAAGCTGACACCCTGGGAACCTTCAAGAAGCTGCTTGATGAGATTCTGGGATCAATAAGCTACTAACAACCAAACGAGCAAGATGGGCTGAATGGCCTCCTCTCGTTTGTAAACTTTCTTATGTTCTTATGTTCTTATGTTCTTATGCTTGGTAAAGAAATTCCACCCAATGCTTTGCTTGGATGCCATTGTTATGTATTCACAAGACGGAATTTAGTGATCAGGAACGGCACTTTTTGTTATTTACTCTTTATTGTTGGGCAGCGGTGTGGAGTAGTGGTTAGGGCTCTGGACTCTTGACTGGAGGGTCGTGGGTTCAATCCCAGGTGAGGGACACTGCTGCTGTACCCTTGAGCAAGGTACTTTACCTAGATTGCTCCAGTAAAAACCCAGCTGCAAATGGATAATTGTATGTAAAAATAATGTGTAAAAAAATTATGTAATTGTATGTAAAAATAATGTGATATCTTGTAACAATTGTAAGTTGCCCTGGATAAGGGCATCTGCTAATAAATAAATAATAATATTAATACAAATAAACAGACGCACAAGTCTCTTTTGCAACTGCCATCAAAACCCAGCTGGCTCAATTTACAGTAGCTATTGCGACAGTCCATAACGTAATAGTGGTGCTGTACTACTGCATTAGTTTTAAAACTGAACATAACAGTCACAACAACAACAACAACAGCAGAATATGGACAATATATGTATAAATATGCAGATTTAACATTAATAACTGTATTTAAATGGACTAAATGTATGTGTACTATATAGTATTTAAATATGTATCATGCACTTAAAACATATATATACGTGATTCCTTTTTTTTTTTTTTTTAATTATTACCCCAAAAAGATCTGGGTACCCGGGTATTTTTCACGGCAGATACCCGGTTCCGGATTTTCTACCTGTGCCGACCTCTAATTATATATAGACACACACACACTGCTGTGCAAAAGTGTGAACGTGTGGGTTGCAGTGCATAGTGAAAGGCTGATGCAGGTGCTCCATACAAGGACAAACACAGAGTTCACAGTTCAATTTCTTTCTTTAATTTCCTTGTAGTCTCCTTGACCGGGTTTAAATAATAAAGCTGGCTCTACCCAACAATGGGTATTGCCAGCCCCAAAACAAGGGGTTGCAGTCCCGAAATAATAATTACAAAAACACAGACACAACACATACACAGACACGTCTCCGGACACTCTTAGTGCAGGTGCGGTGCTGGAAACAGTGATGCTGGTTAGTGCAGGTGCAGTGAAGTCCGGGTGAATCGCTGGCCCAAGGCTGCAGCTTAATCAGTCTTGCGAAGACAAAACACACATGTTTGCAAACAAAACAAAACACTTAACTCAGGTTCTGAACAGTCCTCGTTTCCTCCCATCAATCACAACAAAGGAACCGATTACAGCGTCACATCCCTCTAAAGTACCCTAAGCCCCGCCCCCTCCGATAGCTAGTTCAATCACGTCTCCTCCAATTCATGACTGAAACTTCGCTTACCGTACTAGGGCGATGACTCCTTGTACCGCCAAAGAAAAAACATTGATTTTCAAGGTGTGGTATCCGAAGCATAATCAACAAGTACAAAGAAACATCATCTATAATTGACAAACCCAGGACTGGTAGACCCAAAATACTGTCTAACAAGGATGAGCAATACTTGAAGATAATATCCTTAAGGAATAGAAAGAAGACAAGCGTTGAATTCACAACAGAACTGGCAGAAGGCACCAGTGTCGTTGTCCATCAAATCAACAGTATGAACGTTACTCTTGAAATCAAGACTTTTAAAGGATTTGTTGCAGTAAGAATAACTCTGTTAAGAAAGGGAAACAAGACTAAAATGCTAAAATATGCACAAGAACACAGAAATTGGACTGTGGAACAATGGTCAAAGGTGCTTTGGAGTGCTGACGGATGTAGCCAGGTGAAATCAGTAGTATGGGTACAATCTAACACAGCCACCTCGCTTCAAACAACCTACTGCTTACTTTTTAAACACAGTTAGAATTTTAGACCTGAAAAGTCACATTTTCTTTCTTTTGACTCAGTACTAATAAAATAAATTCCAGGATGAGACAAATAACATGACAATGAACATGCTGCATATCTGGCCTTTATTAAAGAATTCCAGATGCCCTTGGGTAACCGAGTTTTGGAACTGTTTCTAATTGATTTCCACATATAACTTGGCAAAGCTTTGCCTTAAATTTCCAACCAATTCAGTGGATGCAGAACGTGCAGTCTTAATGTATGGGCAAGTCGACACAGACAGAGAATGTTGGCAGCAACTGCTGGGGGTGTTGCATGCTTGCCTTTAACAAATGACAGCACTCCGTTTTAGTAAGGAAGTAAGTACCACTAATTTTAGGCTTTTATAGTGCTCTGAAATATTATCTACTTAGGTTTATTTAATGTTTAAACAGGTCAGCGAAATGTCTGCGAAATCCTAATTTTATTTCGTAACCTACCCACATAAAATATGTAAACTTACCGCGATTTAAGTCGACCTCTAATCATAATAAAGTTAATTTTGTCATTAAGCTTTCTTGTTTAAAGTTATTAGATGTAAAATGTAATTTCAAGTGCTGAGATTAAAGGAGAATAAAGTCGGACTGCATCTATCCCCACCACGATTATACACAATGAACCTGATCATGAATTGACCATACCTATTTCATAAAAGAAAATATTTTTTGTTAAAAGAAATCTGATTGAGTAGCGAGTAATGCATGTAATCTTAGCTGACAGGTGCAACCATGCTCCAATTTGTACTGTCAAAAAGCAAAACAAAACAAAGAAGAAAAAAAAAGTTCTACAACATCTGCCACATGCCTAACTTCACCAGCTGCATCTCTATTAAACTTCTCCAAGCAAAATCTGTACTGTATTCAGATTAAATAAATTGTAGGGCTTTCATTTCTTTCAACTTTATAAAATAGATGCATAGCCCACTTATACCACAATTGAGAAATTTCCTGCACATTTAAAATGTAAAAGGTCATTTTCTATTTTTTTATAATATAACTTTATTGTCTGCATTATGGGGCACACTCAACAGAGGAGCAGAAAGCAAAGCCTGTACTGTAAAAAGACAGCAGAGAGAAACTGTATTTTAGGCATTGGATGTATTCTTATCAGCAGGGTATCACTGTCACCACAAGTAAGACTACGTGTAAGACACTGCAACAGGGTTATGGTATGTTGATGTTTTACTTATATAGCTGATTCGAGTTTTACATTTGCATAGTGTTGAAGAGCAGAACCGTGGTTTTGTTATGTCACTGTGTTCATATTGTAGAGGACACAGAGTGTAAGAGACGATTGAATTGCTGTTGCTGCTGTTTTTTGTTTTGTAGCCAGTTATGTACAGTTCAGTGAATAGCAGTCTCTAAACTATTTTATGTCGCTGATATTTTCTTTACTTTTGAACCTGTACTGTAGGAAGCATATTCTGTCGCACCCACAAGAGCAAGAACGAAAGATTAACTGGATTGTGTACTTACAACCATCTACTGTTTCAACCTTCATTGTTCAACACAATGTAACACAAGGTAAACATCCCCAAAATAATTAAAAGCAGTGAATTTATCATAGTTTCACTTATAAAAGTTTACCATAGTAAAAGCATAGCAAATTGTAATAAAGCATAGTGAAAACATGGTAAAGCATAGGTAAGCATTGCAAAACCCTGAGAGGATATTTACTCAAAATCATTTGAATGAATATTTACTCAAAATGAATACATTTGGAAAACCACATGGTTTGATGTAAATAAAATCCATCTTTATTTCAGGAACTTGTATCGTTTACATACATCTTTACAATCCTGACCCATCGAAAGATTTGTAAAGTATATATTTAAAAATGAATACAGTAAGTCAATACAATACAGTAAGAGACAAAATAAGTCAACCAAGTTCTGTAGTTATGTAATTCTTTCAAAATAACAAAACCAGTTTTAGTCATTAAAATTGCATGGAAAGCTTACAAATGAACTTAATTTAAACTTCAAAAAAGTACATTTAGTAAAGTCTTTTTCATTAGTAAACCTATTATCAAAGCCAGTCTCTATAGCGGGGTTACCATTAAAAAATGTTGGTAGTACCTTTCAAGTAATTTAGTTTGCCATGTAGTTTTCGTTTTGGGAGAGAAATTCTCCTTCCAAATGCAAATTATCTAATTAATATTAAAATATGGGAGGGTATATTTAAATGTGTCTGTCTGTAGCTATGTTTCCATCAACAAGACAAACAAATTTCAAGCGAACTTGCAAAAATATATGCAAATCTGATCATACAAATACAGGTTTCCATCAAACTAAAACAAACGGATGTACAGAATGACGTCATGAGTTTAAAAAAAATGGTTATTACATACATTGTTTGTTCTTGGTAGGTACCCATGGTAGATGCTACTTAAGGCTACTTTACAATAAAAGGCGTCTTATTAGGGCCTAAGGGACAGAAAAGTCTAGGCTTAAAGCAATCAGCTCTCCGATCACCAAACATGAAAATAACAAAAGTGTAAAGAATGAAAAAATATATACTTTCATGCTTTGGAAAGGGCTTAGTAATTTATTTATTTATTTGTTTATTGCAATGGGACACATTTTTAAAAAAAAAAATGTAACAGCTTCAGTATTTTCTATAACCTGCTTGTAAAGCAACTAAACTAAAAAGCACTACAATTTTAGTCAAATGGCAATAATTTGAGACGCTGAATAAATGCTGTCACATAAATAATAACACACTGAATAAAGAGGTCTCTAAACACCTTGCACGGTATGCTTATTTTTTCTTACTTGGTCAAGAAGCTTGCCAGGGCTACTTCTAGCAGATCTCAGTTGTAAATAATTGTTTGGTACAGCCTTTAATTATAGTAGAATGTTGCATGAGGTTTCGTCACAAATGGGATCTTCACTGCTGAAGTCTCATGAACATAAGGTCAATTTGCATAGCTTTTTAGTATGAGAAGGTGATTTACTCATCCTTTTTAGCCATACCATGTATTTGCCAGGGACTTCCTATTGAGTGAGGAATGTGCATCATATGTGTGTGCCATGTCACATTCTTACAACAATGGAGAGAGAATTTTGAGTTTCTAAACTGCATGGAAACCCTGTCTATGTGTGACATTCCTATAAAGGTTCCGATTAAGATTGGGAATTGGGAACTAATAGAACTTCAGGTTCTCCAAGCATTTGTCTGATTATCATTTAAATACTGCCAGTAGCCTGGCAGTCCTGAAATATTGAGCTGTGTTTTGACTCTTTCATGGACATGTGTAATCAACATTGGACTCACTGTGATTGCAAATGAGCTTAGATGATATAAAAATAATAATAATAATAATCAAGCCTGTTTTTTCACTGTAAGTCAAAGCCCCAAAATAGCACACAATGATTGTTTTTTTTACTCAGCTTGTCCCTGCCTGATTGTTTTTTTTACTCAGCTTGTCCCTGCCTGATTATGCCTTTTTATCTGCAATTCTATTGCAATCAGTTGTCGCCTGTCAAGCAGGTTTTGTGTTGTTTCTTTTTCTCCATGACCTGTATTATATGGATACTATTCCAAACTTCTACAAGTGTTAAAGGAATATTTTCAGATGATCCTAACGCAACATAATTTCATTTGTTTTAGTTGGTAAATATCCAGCATAAATCCTCGCTTCTTACATTGGTGTATTATAATTAGGTTAAATAGGTCTCCCCTCTTCATAATCTTGCTCACCTGAGCAGAGGATAAAATAAATGAGGCTGTTAGGATATTTCTCAGTATTTTGCCCTTAGCATGTTTATTAGGAGACAAAATCCAAAACTGAGGCCTAGTTCCCTACACTTTCCCAGAGGGCCGTATATATGATACAGGCAGTTACAGTCCTCTCATGTCTTGATCTTCTTGCAGCCCATGTTCATCTCTCTGTTCAGGTGACAGGTGACCTATTTCCATTGATGACATGACATTAAGTTTAGGTAACATTATGGTTGGACCAGGCAAACTTAAAGCAATTCAAAACTGTCTAAATTAACATATGTCAAAGGATGTACAGTATGTCAGTGATGAAGGTATGTGTTAAGATGACAAAAACAGGAACAAATAGTTTTACGGTAAGCTATTTTAGTATCAATATTCCTGAACACAGTTTACTGTCTACTGCTAACACCTGCCATGCAGACACCTTGTTCTATGACTCTACTGTTATATGTAATTACAATATGTAATGACTTTACTGTAATGTGTAAGATACATTAACAATAATGTTTGGACTAATACTGGCATGCACCATTAATTAAATAAACTCCACAACTTTTTTTTAGCATGCACATGTATATGTAATAAACGTACTTTGATGAATGCAATGCCTTGGGGACCTATTTTGAAGCAAAGACAAAGTCACATTTTATAAGAGGAATAAAATAATTCAAAACTAGCAAGAAACAACTAAGCAGGAAAGATAATTTGAATTATTGCGCTGTGTTTTATCATTCGCTTTGCTTTAAAATTAGGCCTGTGGTCTTAACTAAATCAATTAATCACACAAAGAATGGTGCACGAGAGAAAGAAATCTTAAAAAATGATGGAAGAAAAAAGACTGCAGCTTGCAACATTTGTTCAATAACACACAAAACTTTGCAATAAAAACGCTCAATATAATAACAATAACCCATAAAAATAACACTATAATTAACAGTAATTTAACAGACATCAGACATTGTCCCCAAAACCATGCAGTCCCAGCGTCCTTTGCGCCTCAATATACAAATTAGCTACTAGCTGCTCAAGCAGCCGCAGTACCTGTTCAAGCCAACAGGTGGAAGCAGAGAACACCACCATCCATGCTTGTTACATTATAATATTTTTTTGCTTAACCCTTTCTAAACAAGAAACCTGCCAGGCGTGCAATCACTAATCATTACTCATGCCCTAAGCATGGTGTATAAACATTTTGTTACATGTGACAAAACAGGCAGTTCAAAAATGAAAACATCAATAACAATAATAATAATAATAATATAAGGAATAAACTCTCGTGGCAAGATAAACGACAAGACCGAAGGTGGGGGGTAGCCATGTCACCAGAATCCCGAGATACAGTTACAGGCTTTTTATTGCTCACTTTGGTGTACTTTATTTGTTATAATTAGTTGAAGCCATTTACAATAGCTTGAAAAAGTAACACATATGGCCACTTCCCTTCCCTTGTTTTTTGTAAAGCTTTTGCTTTGCCACTAAACTTTGTTTTGTTTTTGTGAAGTCTGTTTGGTTACCGTAGTAAATTCAGTAGTAAAGCCTTTGCTTCCCAGTATTCTGTAATGTCGTCAAGTTGCTGTACTGGTATTTGATGAATTTTCCTGTTTTATCCATTTTCTTCTAGTTGCTCTTTTATTAAAAGTTTTAGTAAATTTATATCACTCAACATCTCTTTTCTTGTGGCAACATTTTCCTGATTTTCAGTGAACACATCTCTGTTTTCATCAGTAACATTTTGAAATCTAGTTGTTATTTTCATTAACTGCCAGTTTATGTGCTGTTGTGAAGTCAGTTTGGGTCTGGGAGTAACTTACCCTCTAACTTTAACACTGAGAGAGTAAAATGTATTTTCAGGGGGTAAAATGTCATGAGTAATTTTGATAAATACTGTACAATCTTTAATGGTAATGGGGTAGGCATTAAAAAGAGCCTTCCATTTTAACTGCAATGTTAATTTGAACTACTTTGTATTAAAATAAAATCAGAGACAACAAGTGGCTTTATTGACCAAAGACAATACGACTCTGAAGATAAGCACAAAAACAGAAGTTCTATTTTTACATTAAATACTTAAACTCAGTGAACATGTTAAAAATTAAATATAAAGCTGTCTGTCATATGAGTGTGACTGCTTGTGCAGTATTGGTGTGTTTTCTTTCAACCTACACCTTAAGGGAGAACATCGTTCCTCCGCCGGGGCTCGGCGCCCATATTCTGGCAACCTGTTTTCTAAAGGGTGCTCGGCGGCTGCGTCCCCCTAGAAAGGATGTCCTCCCCGAGTGGAGTCTGGACGTGGTATTGGAGGCTCTCACTAAGGCCCCATTTGAGCCTATACATTCCATAGAGCTGAAATATCTCTCTATGAAGGCAGACTTTTTATTGGCCATCACCTCCGCTAAGCGGGTCAGTGAGCTACAGGCTCTGTCTGTGCACAGTTCCTGTATGCGCGTTTGGGATAATGGAAACAGGCTATCGTTGCGCACGAACCCGGCATTCCTACCTAAGGTGATTACGGCTTTCCACTTGAACCCATCAGTGGAACTAGAGGCCTTCCACCCACTCCCTTTGATTCAGAGGAGGATAGGAAACTGAATTCCCTCTGCCCAGTGAGGGCATTGAGAGGTTATGTGGATAGGACGAAAGCGCTGCGTCAGTCTTACCAGCTCTTCGTTTGCTATGGTTGAAGGACCCTGGGTCAAGCCCTCTCGAAGCAGCGACTGTCCCACTGGATTGAGGTTGTACGCGCACACCACCAACACTAGTTGGCGGCAGTGAGGCATCCCTTGTATGCTGTCCACTCACACTCCCTCACAACGGCTTTGATATATTTTCCCAAAAGTATTGTTGTTGGTCGTCTTCGAATTGAAAAGGGAACAATAGGTTACAGATGTAACCCTGGTTCCCTGAAAGAGAAGACAACCACCAAACCTTGCAAGGTCGCATCACTCACATTTGCGGGTTCGATGCAAAAGAGGAAGTGAGCTATGCAAAAGAGGAGGGGCCTATCAGCAGCTCTGACATAAAATGCTCAGTGAATACCTACCTATGGCAAGCATGTCCCAAAAGTTTTGGTTGGTGGTTGTCTTCTCTTTCAGGGAACCAGGGTTACATCCGTAACCTATCATTTCTGACTGTTGTAGCCAATGTTTGCAAATGGGGCAAAAGTGTGATAGAAGCGATTTGCAGACAGTGATAAGCAGACGCTTTTTGAGGAAAGATGAAACAAGACTTTGATAAATCAAATGCAGTTGTCGGAAAACCATCCTTAATAAGGAATTTTGGGACTGACACTTTGATGAATAGAGGCCATAATAGCCTTTTCTTATTTTTAATGTTACCTTACTGTATAATTTCTTTAAAACCAAAGTGATTTGTCATATTTTGTTATTTGTAAAACTTTCATTCTGTAAGATTTCAGTACAATAAAAAACACTTGAATAGGAGGCTGTGTGGTCCAGTGGTTAAAGAAAAGGGCTTGTAACCAGGAGGTCCCCGGTTCAAATCCCACCTCAGCCACTAACTCATTGTGTGACCCTGAGCAAGTCACTTAACCTCCTTGTGCTCCGTCTTTCGGGTGAGAAGTAATTGTAAGTGACTCTGCAGCTGATGCATAGTTCACACACCCTAGTCTCTGTAAGTCGCCTTGGATAAATGCATCTGCTAAATAAACAAATAATAATAATGTTCTTAGTAGAATAATAAAAGGAAAACAAGAAATTATTCAAGAGGTTCTAAAATAAAAGACTTAAATCATAATTACAATTTATCACTCCGAATTACCATATTTCAAGAAAAGAAACCCTAAAAGCTATTACTTTTTCGTGAACTTTGTGAAGATGGCCATTGGATAAATAAAGAAGCTGTTGGTGTGTAATTTTTTTTCACATTGAAAAAGTATTTTTTGTATGTTTTTATTTAAAACATGTTTAAGTTATATGAACACTGATTACAAAAATCATCGATTTAATCCTTTTTTGGATAAAATCTAAAATTACATTTGACCACCCTAGTAGAAAGTAGGACGAGAGAGGGAAGGGCAGTTGTCACTATTGGAAATATGCAAAATAATTCTGACTTTGTCAATGTCTTTAAACTAAGTGATCGATGGCCCTTCACTCCAGCTGTTTTAAACACGCATTAGGCAACAAACTTCTACGCCTTACCTGTTCTTAGACACTTTCGAAACACCGTTATTTATTGTTATTATTTATTTATTTATTATTTTTTAATTTCCATGTCGAATTTAACACTAAGAATGTTGCCATTGATCTTTTTTATGGCTTCTGCTGTTGAACTTGTTCTATTATTGTTCAATATAATTCTTGCGTTCTTATCACATCATCCAGGAATATCTCAATTGAATGTATATTTTTAATAATAAGAAACTTCTAATACAGAATTTAAACCCTTATACAAACTTACCATGGTTATTTTGCACTGTAATTTTAAGTGCACATTGTGTAAATAGACGGACTCTAAACTTTATATGACAGATAATATTAAGTTTAAGGTGAGTCAATGTTATAAGTGAATACAATGGACATTATACATACAGCACAGTAGCAAACATCTATTTGTGTATAACCTGAAAAACCTGCATGAGTCTGCCTTCATTTCCACGCAACTCTACAATATTATCACAACATTGAAACGTCCCAGCCAGAATATAATGAGAGTCAATGAAAACAAGCTCCTGATAATATCATTTCAGTTATTATCACACTCTACTTAATATTAATCAAATTTAAAAGCTATTCAACTGATTTGCACCCCACTTTCTTGTCATTCAACAACTGATGGCTGTGCAGCGTCTGTTCTCGATTCAGTGTTTAGTTTCAAATTAAATTTGTTGGAAAGAAAAAAAGATTTGAAATGATGCTCTGTCAGACCAATGAGAAAATGTCGTTTTGGGAAATGACCAGAGTGTATAGGCCCTACATGAAAACAGATTGCTGTTAAAGGTTTTGGAACATTATTACTAGTATATTATAGTAACTCTGTTGAAAGAGGAAAAATCACTTAAATAAAGCAACAAGATAGGACAGTATATATGTAATTACTTAAACTTATTGCTTAAAGTTGTTTTGGATTCAGGGCCCCCATTCCTCTTGTCTGGGGTAATTGCCTACAACAGGACCTGGCCATGCAACAATAATAGCCTTGGATTAGAACATATATCCCTGTTTCATTTATTTATTTTGTACTTACTACTTACAATAATGTGTTCTATGTGCTTCTCTGTTGTGTTTCTGTGTAGATTAATTACCATGATCTATTCCAGAAAAAGATTTTTCAGGCAGAAACAGTATAAAAGTAGACTTTTTGTATTTTTTTTATCCCTGGTATTGTGGTTTCTGCACAAGAAACAAAGTGGCAAAAGACACATTTTCATAAAGTAATATCATTATTGTGCCTTTTTTTTAGATGTACACACAACTGAAAACTTGCATTTAACTTAAATACACTCTTCAAAATGTTTTAGAAAAGGGGGCATTGTACAAAGAAAAACACCTCACCATTTTGTTTTTTGTTTATTACAGTCCTTATAACAGAAAATACTAGGATCACAAGAAAACAAAACATTGATCACTATGCTTAACATGAACCATGCAAGTTGGGCCTGTGTTTGAAAAGCGATAAGCACACCTCCATCTGTATCCCGATTCTGACTAGCTTACCAAATATGAAGCTGCACTTTGATCCTGTTTTTTATGTTATTGTTAATCCCTACTGTCCCACACATCACTTCCCATCTTAGAAAATTTCGCTCAAATTCTGGCAATGTGGTAAATCGTTGCAAGGCAAAACGCGTTTTGATAAATATTTGTAATATTTATCAACTATGTAAGATGTTATCCGTTCACACACCACAGCTGGCTCTGTTGTATTGAACATTTCAATAAATGGCACAGAGCAAGTCGATAATGGCACACGTTTTGATGTTGTTTGATTTTTATTTGATAATTACTGTTTACTGATTATTATTGTTATTAGCAGCGTTTTTGTTTTCATTGTTCAAAAAAAAACAAAACGTGTTTTTATCTCTATATTGAATATGGGTATGTAGTACACAGGAGCATAAAGGGTTAATGAAAAACACAGTTTAGGTCATTTATTTGTGTTTTATTCATTATATGTGAACATTTTATAGCAATTACAGGTTTGAAAACATTATTATTATTATTTTCAAAATCTGGTACCAGGGAAGGGGTTTCATTTTTACTTCTGAAGTTGAAGTGGTTAATGGTGGCCAATAGCAGCTAACAGAAACAAGAAGAAGTATGAGGAAACAGAATGCAAGCAGCACTAACTGTGCTGAATGAAAACGCATTTGAGAAACGTTGCGCTAGTGGACTGTGTGAGTGGATGCATCCGCGTTGGATGAAAAGCAGATTAAATAAGTCCCGGTACCCAGTACTGGCATCAAAATACAGTGCCTTGCAAAAGTATTCAGACCCCTGACCAATTCTCTCATATTATAGAATTACAAATGGTACGTTGAAATTTCGTTCTGTTTGATATTTTATTTTAAAACACTGAAACTCAAAATCAATTATTGTAAGGTGACATTGGTTTTATGTTGGGAAATTTTTTTAAGAAAAATAAAAAACTGAAATATCTTGCTTGCATAAGTATTCAACCCCTGTGCTGTGGAAGCTCCCAGTTTACACCGATGAAAGAAATTGCCCTAACGAGGACACAATTACCTTACCATTGGCCTCCACCTGTGAACCATTAAAGTTGCTGTCACATTTTCTGGATAAAAACCCCACTGTTGAAGGATCATTGGTCAGGCTGTGAATCTGAAGGAAAATGAAGACCAAAGAGCATTCTACAGAAGTTAGAGATAAAGTGATACAAATGCATAGATTAGGAAAGGGTACAAAATAATATCCAAGTGTTTGGATATCCCAGTGAGCACAGTTGGATCAATAATCAGGAAGTGGAAGCTGCATCACACCACCCAGGCACTGCCAAGAAAAGGCCGTCCCTCAAAACTCAGCTCAAACAAGAAGGAGACTTGTGAGAGAAGCGACAGAGAGGCCAACAATCACTTTGAAGGAGCTACAGAGTTCAGTGGCTGGGAGTGGAGTAATGGTGCACCAGTCAACCATATCAAGAGCTCTGCATAACACTGGCCTGTATGGGAGGGTGGCAAGAAAGAAGCCGTTACTCAAAAAGTACCATCTGAAAGCACGTCTGGAGTTTGACAGAAAGCATGAGAGTGACCCAGCTGCGATGTGGGAAAAGGTTTTGTGGTCAGATGAGACCAAGATAGAGCTTTTTGGCTAAAACTCAAAGCGCAATGTGTGGCGCAAACCTAACACTGCCCATGCCTCAAGACACACCATCCCTACAGTGAAGTATGCTGGTGGCAGCATCATGCTGTGGGAATGCTGCTCATCAGCAGGAACTGGGCATCTTGTTAAAATTGAAGGAAGAATGGATGGAGCAAAATACAGGGAAATACTGCAAGAGAACCTGCTTCAGTCCGCTAAACAACTGAAGCTTGGGAGGAAATTCACCTTTCAGCAGGACAATGATCCCAAGCACAAGGCCAAAGCAACATTGGGGTGGCTCAAGAACAAAAAGGTGAATGTCCTACAGTGGCCCAGTCAATGTCCTCATCTCAATCCCATTGAGAATCTGTGGCACTATTTGAAAATTGCGGTCCACAAGTGTCGTCCAACCAACCTGAACAACCTGGAGCAAATCTGCCAAGAAGAATGGGCCAAAATCACTCCGACACTGTGTGCAAAGCTAGTACATACTTACCCCAAAAGACTTAAAGCTGTTATTGCAGCGAAAGATGGCTCTACCAAATATTAATGTGTGGAGGTTGAATACTTATGCAAGCAAGATATTTCAGTTTTTTATTTTTCTTAAAAATATTTCCCAACATAAAACCAATATCACCTTACAATAATTGATTTTGAGTTTCAGTGTTTTAAAATAAAATATCAAACAGAATGAAATTTCAATGTACCATTTGTAATTCAGTAATATGAGAGAATTTGTCAGGGGTCTGAATACTTTTGCAAGGCACTGTAAGTCCCGGTACGGTGTACCGGTGAGTACCGGCAGAGTTTCACCCCTGTATGTACATATACTAGTATAAATACAATCCAACATGTCTGTGGCTTTTCTGTATGCCACTGCTGTTTTGTTTTTTTCTTTTGCACGAACCAGCCACCGATCCATCTAATAAGCGCAAACTTAACACTGCAAATTACAGTTTACCGAATGCGACCAATGCTTACTAACGTGGACACTAGGTAGTAAGCTGCCAATGCTACCGCGTCACATAATAAATTGTGCATTGATCAGTTTCAATATGTAAGTTTCATCAGAAGTTTGTAAGCAGTTCTAAAAGCATATTAAATAAATATTTCCGACATGGCAACCAACAAGCCATTTCCACTCCCCTACTGTACTGTAATCCCACCACCACCCAAAAAAACAACACATATTTTGAGATCATCAATAATCTGAGCTGAAGAAAGTGATCATAATTGTAAATGGGTCTCTAGATAGAAGTAAAAATGTTAGTTTGACATTCAGACAGATGATCAAACATACAGCCTCTATTTAGGCCCATATTCTGAAACTGCCAACAACCTATGATAAAGAATATCCTTTGTCATTGTCATCACATTTAGATCAATGACTAGCTAGGTGTGTGCAAAACATAAATATATTTAAGAAACAGCTTTTGTGTTGTTACAAGGAAATTAGCAAGCATAAAAAGTGACAGCATAATAAAGCATTCAGCCAAAAACACCAGCTGTTCGGAAACTGGATAATCCATGCAGAACCAGCAGTTTAATTTGTATTTGTGTAGGTTTGCAGTGCAAGGACAACTAAAACCACAGGGAGTTCCATTGGCAGAAACCGAGACAAACCTAGCTGGGTCTGAATGAATTAAGTGAACAACAAAAAAAAAATAACTCTGAAACTTTAAGCATCAGTCTAGAGCAGAAAGAAGACATGCCAAATGGGTCACTACAATCTCATGTCACATTGCTCTATTTCTATTGACATACAGAAAGTAGGTCAGAGAAAAAGGATGAATTTTTTTTTTCAAGTAGGCCAGTCTTCTGCTGATGTCATATGCATGTGTGCATTCACTTTTTCTACACTATTGCCTGGAGGAGCCCCATGGTTCTTGTGCAAAAAGCGAAGAGCATGATGAAAAACTAGATCCATGCACATCTATTATTGAGGTAACTAAGCAAAACTGGGACATGAAGTCTTCCTTTAGAAGCGTCATAAAACCACTAAATAAATGTTGTCTGTCTTAATAAAATATTAAATCTTGTAATGTACTTAGCTGACTGTATTGAAAGTTTTATATTGAAGTCTCCAGCCAGTTGGTTATATCCTTCTAAAAAAAATGTTTTTGGATATGTAACAGTGACAGCGTTCTGTCACTGGCTTCTGGGTACATATGTATGTTTGCAGGAGACAGCCAGATGCTCCACCAGTGACGCGCTGCCAGCTGTGTTTTGTAACAGGGAATGGTAGCCGAGGATTGATTGGCTGCTGATGGGCATGTCCCAGCAGAGCATTTCACTAAAAAAGGAGCTCCTGACACCCCAGGGCTGAGAGCCACAACCAAGCAGGTCAATATGAGTGTGAGAACAAACAACACCATAGAAAAACAATCTATTTAATCTCCGATCTCCATGATGCTTTTTAAAAAGTACAGTTAGCAGAGGGTGTGTCAGCAGGACCTCCTTTGTAGTAGGAGCAGCACACCCCTGTTATGGCCATGACCTTTTATTTTATAGCTGTGTTTTCTTATGAAGAAAATTCTACTATATTAGATTTTATTAAATTCTACTATATTAGTATCGTTTTACAAACTGAACTTGTACCCATTTGTCAGACAATAAGTCTATATTTTAGTTTATAATAATTCCATATTTTGTTTTGTTTATTAAAACTGTGAATCCTGTGTTATCTGGATGGAAACACATTTTTAAGGTAAAGCTGTATTTGACAACTTCAGACTAACATCTCAAGACAACATAAGGGGAAATGTCAGCCCTGTACCATGTAAACGCCTCCATTTAGTTTACTATGACTACACTTAAGAAATCCATAAACTATAAACTTACATTAAGCAGCTGACAATTCTTTATCATTTATCCCTGACATATTTTTGTATTACGTTGCAATCGCATACTGACTCAGTGTCACCCTGATTCATTAATAAACAACCTTTTTTTTCGCAAAGACTGGCTGTAGATGTATTTGTGTTTTAATACTTGCATGCCAGCACTGGTAAACACCTGTTAAGAAACTACAGATCCCACAATACACCTCTGGACTTAAATTCCTGCCAAATGAGTCCAGTGTGTGGTGCTAATGTTTATCATGATTCAGTGTTTATAAAATATTTTTTTTATTATTATTTGGAACAGGAGACGGTATAGGAAAAAGGTAGGCAAAGTTTATTTTTATTCTTTGTTTGTGTAAGTTACCTGTAGATTTGCGGAATTTTTGATAAAAGTGAAACTTAGCCCTGAGGTTTTTTGAATGCTCTGTACTCCAACACAGAAGCATAGGTGTGCAAATAACTTCTTCTTTTATTACTAAGCTCCACTCATTTTACTGCAGGTAGTTTACACATTTACAAAATATGTAAACGTGTCTGCCTTAGTGGTGGAGGACAGATAAAGAACTACAAACAGATAGCCTTCAGTCACTAAGCCACTATCTCATCCACTCTTATGGCACATCCCTTCATGCAAGGCATTCCTCTCAAACTGCTGCTACTCTAGATAGCAATGCAGCTCTATCACTGTCTTCCTCCGGCAGGGGACTCCACCTTTTTAAGCTTGGCAAAACTGTAGGAGGCATGATGGATCCCATTGAAAATACACCAATTGTAACATGTTTGCAGTAACATCCACTATACAATGGTTCAATTTTCAATACTTTATTGAGGTTTCTCATCATCCCTGTTCATTACATTTTAATAAAAAGAATCAGAAATTGAATTTACTTATACCCTGTTGGGATAAACCACCCCTGGATTTTATTTGAGCGGTTTATAATATCTGGGAATCCTGAATTTTCATCAACAGCCTTGGTTCAGGGTAATCTGAGTATAACCAGGAATAGGTGTTTGATACAATCCAGAGCTTTCCCCTGTGCTGTAAAATGTTCCAATGTGGCTTATCCTGCCAGGGTATAGGTTGAGCCCTTGGTTTTATAACAATTTGTAAGTATCTTGTTAGTACAACTATACTAACATTTACTGTATTAAATTATGCAACCTGGAGCTGTTAGCTATTTGATGTGTCCTTAAAATGGGCAGCATCAGGTATTTATTAGTTTAAAATGATAGTGGGTGACGGAATAGTCAGATAATCTGTATTCCAGAAAGAAACTGAGAATGGAAATTAAGCACCACTGTGTCACGCTTAAGGAATGATTGATAGTAGAAGGTGATGCCCGAAAAGGATTGTGACACCTGAAAGGCGTCAATCAATAACCAAAACACTGAATGCAGGTAGTAAGCAAGCTGTATCGACCTTCTTGATTAAATGGAATGGATTTTCACTTCACTGCGGATGTGGCCATTTTATATGGACAACTTCATGCATCATGGTAATCTGGTACTTTCATTTGTCTGTAAATTATTGGGATATCCTTTTTAAAAAGTCATATGCATAACCAATACAGTGAGGAATAGAATTCCAAAAGCAAGGGGGATTACGACTGTAAACCCTGTTTTAAAGCCAACACCAGATGGAACCTGGGCATCTCAAAGTACGAGCAAGGGCACTGAGGGTGAGCAGACCAGTTAGATAAAAAGGTCCAACACCTTGTAGATTAAAAGTAAAAAAAAGAAAACATCCTGATGGGGTTTACATAAAATTTTAATCCTTGCAACATTTTGCTGAAGTACATTCAAAGAGGATGAAGAAAGACAGTAATCCAATCTTGAACTGACTTATAAGCATCTCAGCATCCGCTTGAGTTAATATATACAGTCACAGTATTTGGACATTTAAAAAAAAGAGAAAAACCACAAAGAAAATTATTTCTATAATTTCTAATTCAGCTATTGAAATATATAAATTAAAGTAGAGATTCAGCTTTATAATCAAATAAAAAACATATTACATAACATACATAAAATGAAAAATAACATGCAAAAGCTAATTTCATAGTTTAACAAAAAGTATTTGGGCACCATTACATTAGTATTTTGTGTGCCCTTCCTCTGCTTCCTTTACAATTTGCAGTCTTTTTTTGTATTTTGAAACCAGTTCCTGGCAACTTTCTGGAGATATTTTTGCCCATTCTTCAACACATGCAGTTTTGAGTTCTGCAATTGACTTTAGTTTCCTTTTTGCAACAGCAGCCTTCAAGTCAATCCATAACATCTCGATGGGATTCAAGCAGGGGACTGAGATGGCCAATCCATAACTAATCTTCCTTTTTCCAGAAATTCCTTTGTAGACTTTGCAGAAAGCTTAGGGTCATTATCCTGCTGGAATACCAACTTCCGTCCAATAAGCCTTCTAGCACTGGGTAACAAATGAGAGTGCAAAATGTCTTGATATTTTGCAATATTCATTGATCCTTCTACAAATCAAAGGTCGCCAGTGCCTGAGGAAGAAAAACAAGCTCATACCATCACCCAACATCCACCATGTATAACACTGAGCATGATTTTCTTTAAATTCTTCTCTTCCTCTTTAACCTAGAAAGGAAGGGGGGAGAAATCAACAAAAAAAACAGAAAGGAGACCACATCAAAACAAGGGCAACAACTCAGGTAAGATAGCCATTAAATGTATTTATTTAAATGCTAGAAGTCTCAGAAACAAAATGTTAGAACTTGAAGCTACTGCACTAACAAGTAACTACGATGTGATAGGTGTTACAGAAACATGGTTATCCAAGAGTGATGGAGACAAATATAATATTAGTGGGTATATACTGTATAGGAAAGACAGGCAGGACAGAAGAGGCGGAGGGGTAGCGCTATACATAAAAAATATTCTTGAAGTCAAGGTTTTAAATCTATAAGTAAAAAAACAACGCAGAATCAATATGGGTCAGAATAATGGACAAAAATTCAAAGGGCATAATAATAGCAGCATGCTATAGACCGCCAAATTCAGACACAGAGCAAAATAATCTGTTATACAATGACATTAGAAATGCATGCAGAAAAGGAGAAGCCATATTAATAGGGGATTTTAACTTACTCCATATAAAATGGGAAAACCCAGTGGGGAGCAGAACAGACAAAATTGAAATGGTGGAAATGACAAATGACTTCTTCCTAACGCAATTTGTCAAGGCACCGACTAGAAGGGAGGCATGGCTTGATTTTGTCTTTTCAAATAACAAAGACAGAATAAACTAAAACAGGTCAGAGAACCACTGTCAAACGCAGACAACAACCTGGTCTAATTTGAAGTGCTTCTTAAAACCCATAAAGTAATGACTAAAGCTAAGGTTTACAATTTTAGAAAAGCAAACTATGAAGGTATGAAACAGAGACTAACAGAAGTAGATTGGAATAAAATGAAGAAAACATCCACGGAAAAAGGATGTCTGTTTTTTAAAAAATGTAGTACTAGAGGCACAAACAATTACATCCCAAAAGTAGACAAACTTAAATCTAAAACAAAATTGCCAAAATGGTTTAATAGATCAATTAAAAAAAATATTCAGGGAAGAAAGGCACTTTACAGAGCTTTTAAAAGGGGCCAAGAACCAAGTACACAGAAAGACTACTTGGAACTGCAAACACAAGTCAAAAAGGAAGTTAGAAAGGCCAAGAGAAAGATAGAAATGAGCATTGCTAAGGGGGCTAAAACCAATTCCAAAAAGTTTTTTCCAATATTATAACAGCAAGAGAACATTCAAGGAGGAGGTCAAATGTTTAAGAGATACAAATGGCAAAATCATAGACAAAGAGAAAAAATAGCAAAAAATAGCAAATATATTAAATGATTACTTTTCACGTTTTTCAAGTTTTTACAAAGGAGGAAACAGGCAACATGTCCCACATGTCAACCTGTTCCTATCCAGTTTTAAATAACTTTAGCACAACAGAGGCAGAAGCGTTAAAGGGACTAGGAGCTCTTAAAATAAACAAATCCCCTGGGCCGGATGAGATCCTCCCAATAGTACTCAAAGAAATGAAAGAAGTTATTTACAAACCGCTAGACAAGATCATGTAACAGTCTCTTGACACAGGGGTTGTCAGACTGGAGAATTGCAAACGTAATACCAGTCCACAAAAAGGGAGACAAAACCGAACCAAGTAACTACAGGCCAAAAAGCCTGACTTCTATTATATGTAAATTTATGGAAACTATAATAAGATCCAAAATGGAAAATTACCTATATGGTAACAGTGTCCTGGGAGACAGCATGGTTTTAGGAAAGGGAGATTGTGTCTTAACCTGTTTGATTTTTTTGAGGATGCAACATCGACAATGGATAATTGCAAAGCATATGACATGGTTTATTTAGATTTCCAGAAAGCTTTTGACAAAGATTACTCCTCAAACTGAACGCAGTAGGGATTCAAGGAAATGCATGAACATAGATTAGGGAGTGGTTAACATGTAGATAATAAAAAGTACTGATTAGAGGAGAAACCTCAAAATGGAGCGAGGTAACCAGTGGTGTACCACAGAGATCAGTATTAGGTCCTCTGCTATTCCTAATCTACATTAATGACTTAGATTCTAGTATAGTAAGCAAACTTAAATTTGCAGATGACACAAAAATAGGAAGAGTGGCAAACACTGTTGCAGCAGCAAAGGTCATTCAAAATGATCTAGACAGCATTCAGAACTGGGCAGACACATGGCAAATGACATTTAATAGAGAAAAGTGTAAGGTACTGCATGCAGGCAATAAAAATGTGCATTATAAATATCATATAAGAGATACTGAAATTGAAGAAGGAATCTATGAAAAAGACCTAGGAGTTTATGTTGACTCAGAAATGTCTTCATCTAGACAATGTGGGGAAGCTATAAAAAGGGCTACAAAATGCTTGGATATATTGTGAAAAGTGTTGAATTTAAATCAAGGGAAGTAATTTTAAAACTTTACAATGCATTAGTAAGACCTCATCTAGAATATTGTGTTCAGTACTGCTCACCTCATTACATAAAAGGATATTGCTGCTGTAGAAAGAGTGCAAAGAAGAGTGACCAGAATTATTCCGGGTTTAAAAGGCATGTCATATGCAGACAGCCTTAAAGAATTGAATCTATTCAGTCTTGAACAAAGAAGATTACGCGGCGATCTGATTCAAGCATTGAAAATTCTAAAAGGTATTGACAATGTCGACCCAAGGGACTTTTTCGACCTGAAAAAAGAAACAAGGACCAGGGGTCACAAATGGAGATTAGATAAAGGGTCATTCAGAACAGAAAATAGGAGGCACTTTTTTACACAGAGAATTATTTTACACAGAGAACCAACTTTTTTACACAGAGAACCAACTCCACAGTAATGTTGTTGAAGCTGACACCCTGGGATCCTTCAAGAAGCTGCTTGATGAGATTCTGGGATCAATAAGCTACTAACAACCAAACGGGCAAGATGGGCTGAATGGCCTCCTCTCATTTGTAGCCATTCTTATTTCTTATATTCTTATATTCCTCCAAACATATTGTTGCTTTCTTGGTGAAAAAAATTATATTTTGGATTCGTCTTCCAAATTTTGCAGAAATCTTTCTTGGTCTTCCACACCTGGAGCTAGTTCTCCTGTGTCGAGAGACTCTTCTTTGTTCTGTTTTACGTTCAGAGGAAGACAGGGATCTGACGAAACACATTAGTGATTCAGTATTTTTACGTAATAAATTTCTTGTTTTTTAACTGAACCATATGGGTTGTGGACTTGTTTTTTAAATGGGAGATGCAGTCTTTTGTGGTGTATTGCCACCGAAGGAGACCTTTGATGAAATTTTCCCAAGACAAAGCACCCTGTCATTTTACCAAGACTTTCAAACACTTTTGTAGCGCCGGCTGTATATTTTTGTGAATATATATATATATATATATATATATATATATATATATATATATATATATATATATATATATAGTTGTGTACCATTCAAATATAATAATGTTCAATCAAACAACAACAAAGTTTTTTAAAATGCAAGAAAAAATGACATTTTAACCAAAGCCCTAGATTCAACATTCCTATATTAACAGCAGTTCTGGCTCCTCGGAGTCTCAGTTAAAGCTTCTATCTGCTATTAACCACAGTACTAGCAGTAGCAGATCACGTGATCTGAGCGCAAGTTTTAATTGGAGAAGCCCAGAGAGTTTTTTTTTTTTTCATCAGAGGAGACAATCTATCGCCACACACAGTACAGCACTACCAATGGCTGATCCCTGGTTTAACTGGAGGAGCAACGCAAACCCTCCCACCCCCTGCTGAAGCACTGCTTTACTTATATGCTGGAAGGAGATTTTGACTAGAAAAAAAAAATCCACCATAACGGTAGGAAAATTAAAAAAAAAAAACACCTGGGACGGTAGACAAAAAATAAAAATCCCTTGCCTTTTAAACCAAAGTTAATTGAAGCCAGTGTTGTTGACATGCTTGAATTACAGGGGTTGTAGTTTTTCTCTGCATTTCTGCAGATTGGAAACACCTTTCAGCATGTACCAGATAAACTATTATTCCCAGAAGACACTGCGTGCCCGTATGCCCAATGCATTGTGACACCGGTAGCATCTTTTTGGGTTGATTGCCCCAATGTGCATTAAATAAAACTCAGTTTAGTGCTAAACTAGGGTTAGTTGATCTGGGGTCATGTTTAATCACATTGCACCACAAAAAATTAAACCAGGATTAGTAAATCTTGGATTAAGCAGGTAATCCTAGATTTCTGATTAGCAATCAGTCATTATTTATATACAGTATTTAGCAAATAAAAACGTTAAAGCAAATGTAAACAAAAAGAGTTCAAGCATAAGAAAACATTACAGTCTATTCATTTTACTCATTATATACTATTTCTCTGCTCAGTTACAGAAAACCTGTCATTTCTTCAGGGACTAGGAAACATGTTTTGTTATGTACAGAGTTATTTTTTGAAACATCATTTTTTTTTCATACGGTTCATTGCAAACTGTATAATTCTCACCTGTCAGATAAAAAGGTACAGGATCTAGGATCAAGCACAAATGAACCCTTACATACATTCATATACTTTTAAAATGCTGCATGTTTTTAAAAAAAATAATAATTACATGATATATAAACACAATATATAACTTTTATATCTATTTCTTTTTGCCTTTACTCAAATATACAATATAGGCTACATAGTTATAATGTGAAACCAGGTTATTATTATTATTATTATTATTATTATTATTATTATTATTATTATTATTAGAATGCATATAGCTTATTTGTTTGTGACTAATGGGCTTCACTAAATATTCATCAGGTGAGATTTGCCCTGACTAGCATTTCATGTTCTCCAAATTGAGAATGATTGTGCGGTTGTTTTACAGAAAAGGTACATTTTGTTAAGGTATATGCTGCCATGTCCAAGTTTAAACCACCTCCAAGGAAGGTTTAAATTGAATCCACCTTTCACATGTAAACCTTGATT
The DNA here is from genome assembly GCA_030684275.1 of Acipenser oxyrinchus oxyrinchus. Lineage (NCBI taxonomy): Eukaryota > Metazoa > Chordata > Actinopteri > Acipenseriformes > Acipenseridae > Acipenser > Acipenser oxyrinchus. The sequence continues at coordinate 37,680,834 of CM060247.1, read as the reverse complement.
AAAATTAGTGGTGCAATGTGATTATATTTTAATCTTGGATTAAGAAATGTTTAACCTTGGATTCATTTTAAACAAGGATTACATATAAAACCTGATTTACAGTTTTGTGCAACATGTTTCAAATATAATGCTTGATTTAATCTGGGATAGTGGTTAATCCATGCTGGTGCAATCGACCCTTAGCATTTGTTGGAAATCATATTTATATTATTTTAGCCCTTCACCAGCAGTATGTGTTTATTTTCCCCAGCACAGGCAAACTCGTTGACTCTCTTTTTGCCTGTACGGTATATAATTATTTTGTTGGTCATTTACTTAAGTTTAGCAAATTAAGTCGATAGGATGTGCTTGATTTTTTGTCTGCCTTTCTCCTGCCTTAACAACTTTGTTTAGAAAATATTGTATGCAAAGTATGTAAATGACATGGTCTTGAAATGTAAATGCTATATGCATTTTTAAACATATGCTGGCAGTGTGTAACAGTTAAGTATATTATAATTAACCATGATGGGCTACTGTTTTATTTTCTCTGTTGGCTAGTGGAGAAAATGCTTTTAGCAACCGAATTGGGGTAAAACCTGTTTAGACTAAACTTGTAGATCTTTTGATCTACCTGTGGACCTACAGTACCTAACCATGTTACTGGATCCTCAGCTGATGCACTATCCTTACACTATTTCACTAGAATATGTAAGTGCAGCTATAACTTGTTGTAATCCTAACTTGTGGAATACTAGTTCATATTGTATTTTAGTAGCATTATTTGCACTAACTATAAACTATACTATATTTAAATATTAATCTTGCATTGTAATCCTGTGCAGTACTGCCCTGTAACACCTGTAAGTCACCTTGGATAAAGGCTTCTGCCAAATAATAATAATAATAATAATAATAATAATAATAATAATAATAATAATAATAATAATAATAATAATGATGATGATAATATGAAAAGTGCTGTCAAGTGCTGGGGGCTTAAGGGGACCCCAAGCCATCTGCCTTTTTTCTGCCTCTCCATTTTTTTTTGTCCACCAGCCACCACTGATATAGGGGGATGTACATTTCTTCAAGTAAGGGCAACCCCACTTTCTAATTTAGCAGGCCATAATGAGGATTCATACCCTTCAAATGAATTAATCAATCCAAAAGTGATGTATATAAATAACAATTGCTCAGAACTAAAACTGCTTATCTGTTCAGTAACTTCAGGCAATGGGTGATCACCCAGGGATTGCACATAGTACAAATGAAACTGCAGCAGATAATAACCACAAAGGAGCAGAAAACATAAATAGAAAAGCGAGTGAGTGTTCTGTCCCAGTGGTCTTCCTGTCTTCTTAGTCATTTTTGTGGCACGGTGTAGACTGGATGCACGTTTAGGCATGTTTAATATCATTTTAGTTCTTAAGTAACTCCAAATATAATAGAACCATTTCGTACATGGTACGATACACACTGTAATAATGGTTCTGTCAACTGGGCCGTAATGATTTGCTGTTGACAAATTACAACAATTTAGTAAGCTGTCTACTTACAAATCATTGTTTTATTTGAGAAAGTACTGATATCCTAAATGTATTGTTACATTGAACAAGACACACAAATGTGATGTAAATTGTCTCCATAATGCTGTGTAATTGTTCTGTGATCAATTGCCATCTGCCACTTGTTTAGGATGGTAGACAATGGCGTTGATGAAAAATTGATGTTATAATGGTGATATTTACATGTACCTTGAACATCTGTTACACATTTGTTTGGTAAAATCTCAGAGAACAATCAAATCACTTGAATGTATGTATTTACAATGCCTAACTCAGACGGGTAACAACCAGTAACAGAAATTACAGAGTAAGTATAAATATAATATAATATATAAAAAGCTTGGTAACACCTTATAACATCCATAGCAATATTAAGTCTAATGGTTCATACAAATACGTAGTAAAATAGCAGTTCAAGTGGGAATGCAAATACAATCTTTGTCATATTGTGGTTAACTACAGATTGCTTTTGGTCAACTTATTCCATGGACAAGGACTGCTGACAGCTGCATGTTACACTGGAACATGTGGAGTATATGTGCATATACTGTGCCTTCAGGATAACAGAGAACATTTCACAATTTTAGACAGCCTTTTATATATACTGTCAAGAACAGTACTCTAAAGTATTATGATTAAAAGAGTAAAAAAAGGCAGAAAAACTCTATTATACATTTTTCAGCAATATAAGGCAATGTATTCCCACAATTAGGAGGGACTTGAATTGACTATGTGAAGAGTTTGAGTAACATAAGAAAAAATGCGAACAAAAATAAAAACACTGTGGAGGGCACTGTTTGCTGAGATTTCCTCTTCAAAGCACAAGAGATTCAGAATCAAATAGTACAGTGTCCAAACCAACTTTACAACAAGATAGCTATAAAAACAAAGAGAAGAATGTACAATATCCCTCTTCATAGACCTTGGTGATTCCATCTACCTATTGTACACAGAATTTGTTTTGCGGTTCACTGATACGCTGGTATATAATGTGCTGAATTCAAGATACTATACATTTCAATATCAGTGCCATTTTATTTTATTTTATTTATTTGGCAGACACCTTTATCCAAGGTGACTTACAGGTATTACAGGGCAATACAAGGTTACAATGCAAGCTTCATTATAATACAGCATAGTTTACAAAAAGTGCAAATAAGTGCATACCACTAAAATACACTATGAAGAAGGATGCAGCAAGATAGGATTACAGCAAGTTATATCTACAATGACATAGTAGTGCAATAGTGCAAGGATAGTGCATTAGCTGGGGATCCAGTAATGTGATGCATAGATCAGGGAAGTCGGGTGCATAGTAAGAGGGGTAGATCGATATCTAGAAGTGTAGTCTGAACAAGTGGGTCTTGAGGAGGCGGCAGAAGGCAGTGAGAGACAGAGCGAGAAGGAGCGGGCATGGGAGGATGGAGGGTGGAGGGAGAGCATGGGAGGATGGAGGGTGGAGGGAGGGCATGACCAGTCGGCCAGTGGAGGAGCAGTGGAGAGGGTGAGAGGGGGTGTAGGGAGACACGAGGGATTGGAGGTAGGTGGGAGCAGTGTGGTGAAGAGAGTGGTAGGCAAATTTAATGTGAGCAGAGACAGGTAGCCAGTGGAGGGTGCGAAGCAGAGGGGTAGCATGAGACCATAAAGTAGTTTGTAGCCAGTACCCTTCTTCCTAAAGTAAAAAGTACTTTTAGATAACATAGTGTAACTGGACAGAGGCTGGGCACGAACTGGCTGCCACACACACCACAAGTGAGCATCCTAACCACTATGCTCATGGTTATAGAGCTTTGAACCTCACTCGTGCATTATGGCTCAATACTAACGAGAGACATATTATTGTGTAGTAATATATTCTGACCCATATATTATTCTATTTATATATTCTAGGTTTATTGTACATTTTATTCAGATGACTTTTTGATGATCAAACGTGGTTCAAAATGAATAGATGTTGTTGCATAAGTTTGGTGGTGTCTAAAATAACCTTTTTTGTTTTTAAAATGCATACAGTACATCATGGGTGTCCAGAATTCTTTGAGGGCCAGATTAACTACCATGCTGAGGGCCAAGGGCCATATGACATACACATACAAATATACTTATATCACTGACAAAATAAGGCATATCAATCTGCACACTGAATACATAAGAACATAAGAAAGTTTACAAAACGAGAGGAGGCCATTCGGCCCATCTTGCTTGTTTGGTTGTTAGTAGCTTATTGATCCCAGAATCTCATCAAGCAGCTTATATATATATATATATATATATATATATATATATATATATATATATATATATATATAGGCTCAATTGTTGTGTCAGCTTCAACAACATTACTGGGGAGTTGGTTCCAGACCCTCACAATTCTCTGTGTAAAAAAGTGCCTTCTATTTTCTGTTCTGAATTATTTCTTTTTTCAGGTCGAAAAAGTCCCCTGGGTCGACATTGTCTATACCTTTTAGAATTTTCAATGCTTGAATCAGATCACCGCGTAGTCTTCTTTGTTCAAGACAGAATAGATTCAATTATTTTAGCCTGTCTGCATACGACATGACTTTTAAACTCGGGATAATTCTGGTCGCTCTTCTTTGCACTCTTTCTAGACAGCAATATCCTTTTTGTAAAGAGGTGACCAGGACTGAACACAGTATTCTAGATGAGGGCTTACTAATGCATTATAAAGTTTTAAAATTACTTCCCTCGATTTAAATTCAACACTTTTCACAATATATCCGAGCATCTTGTTGGCCTTTTTTTTATAGCTTCCCCACATTGTCTAGATGAAGACATTTCTGAGTCAACATAAACTCCTAGGTCTTTTTCATAGATTCCTTCTTCAATTTCAGTATCTCTCATATGATATTTATAATGCACATTTTTATTGCCTGCATGCAATACTTTACACTTTTCTCTATTAAATGTCATTTGCCGTGTGTCTGTCCAGTTCTGAATGCTGTCTAGATCATTTTGAATGACCTTTGCTGCTGCAACAGTGTTTGCCACTCTTCCTATTTTTGTGTCATCTGCAAATTTAAGTTTGCTTACTATACCAGAATCTAAATCATTAATGTAGATTAGGAATAGCAGAGGACCTAATACTGATCCCTGTGGTACACCACTGGTTACCTCGCTCCATTTTGAGGTTTCTCCTCTAATCCTCTAATCACCATTGGGCTGTTGTGGGCGAATTTTCAATATCAGCTGTGCTTGATAATAACTCTATATTGCTTCATAAAGGGTCTTTGTAAAATACAACAAGAGCTGGTTATGTTAGTGCTTGAATCAATTTGGCCTTGTCTGTAAAAGCAGCTAGTCAGAGTACTGTTGGCTACAGAATATACAGCCTGCTACACTAACCTTATCGGCTAACCAATAATATATAGACCAAGCACACTTTTCTCTAAATGTACTGACAGTTTTTCTTCTCCTCCTCCCCTCCTTTGCAACTGTACTGTATCTCCTTTCTTGGGGGGGGGTCAGTCGACCCAGCCTTAGTTGACCTCTGACTAACATTAGAAGTCACATATCATTTGAGGGCGGCTTCTGCTGGTCCAGAAAACCTGTGCCAAACAGTTTAAACATATCCCACACTACATTTATCACTACATCTATCAATAATAACTAAGATAATATCTTCCCTTGCTCTACTATTGACCTTCCAGTACCATTAACTGGAAAAAATACTAGGTATACCTCAGAATTCGGGAACCAAAAAATAACAAGAACATGTATTAAAATGTTGGAATGTTCTAATAACGGAATAAATCAGCTATGAATCAACTGTTTGCCTTATTTATTTATTTATTATATGGATTAAGAACGTCGTAAACAGCTAATTGTAAGTGCCTGTGAATATTTTAACATGACTTTTCAGCTTTTGTTATTGAGCAATGTGAGACACGTAGGCCGAACATTGGCTCTGTCTGTGATAATGGACCTAAAATTACCAAAGGCAAAGCTACTTACCAATTTAAAACAAAAGTTCTGAGGTGTACAATATGAAATAATAGCAATACATGAAAATAATACCCGTGGTGTCCTTTGTGTTCATCGCCAGCTACATTAAGACACATTTTGACAGGATGTAAGGTGGGTCTTAGCCAAGGACGGTTTACTTGGCGTCATGACCAGGTGCTGCAGTTTGGCCTTAGCACTGGAAGACAAGCGCAGCATGACCAACGGGTTGCCACCAATTCCAGCAATATATGACACACGAAGAACAAAATTCCTCTGTCCAGGGGAGCAACCACCAAGAAAAGGTATTACAACCAAAACTCGTCTAGGACAACTGGAAGCTGCTAGAGACTGGAAAATGTTGGCAGATGTTGGACAACGGCTTAGAGACATCAGATTCAGTGGTCAAGAATTGCGACGCATAGTGAAGAACTTATCTGAAGCAGCAGAGAGGAGGAGCAACTGGCTCTGGTTGAGAAGAAAAGATTCTGGTTGGGGATCTCAAGCATAGTAGAAGGAAAGCAACAAAGAAAGCTGGGCTTAGGTGAGTGGTGGACGGAGTTGGGTGATGGTGGGACGCCAGAATCACTGTCAAGCCCTCTTAAGGTGTCGTCTGCTAGTCAACAAAACACCAAGGATGGAATGTGCCCACTTGAAGACCCCAGAGAAGTACACTACTCAGCTCAGTCCAGACGGTTGTCATGCTGATGAGCTAGGGAGGCCACACTGTGGTTGATCCCTGGAGCCAACATTGCAGCCGTTGTGTGTGCTGATGCCCCAGGGAGGCAAAATAGGCTGATCCCTGGAGCCTGCATTACACTTCAACCATCAACACCAGGCAGAAGGATATATACATCATCAGATGGATGGAAACTCAGATGGATCACATTAGTTTACAGTAAAAGAAGCTATGTCTAGTTGGTGCTTTTCTTGGAAGAGCTTAGTCCAATATCAGCATGAAGATTTAACACCTGCTCTCATGTAATGGAAATCATAAGACAAAATTAAACTGTAGATATTCTTTAACTTTACTGCACAAAGATGTTTTCTGATTAAAATCCATAATTGAGGGGGTACTTCTACAAATGGTACTCAATTTCAGTATCACAGAATTATATTGATTTTAAAGAAATCCATACCAACATCTGTATTCAGTCCTGAAAAGATGCTTATGTGACTGTTGTACATCATGATTTGACATTCTGGGAAGTGAAATTTTGCTGAATTAACACATCACTAAAATTGCTGGTTCACATACTACATCACATTGATTGATGCATTGTTATTCCCTTTTCAACTGTTCTAGGCATGAAGAAAATAGTCTTTGATAGTCTTTTTGGTCAAATATTGATAGGTAGCAATATAACATCGACAGATTGATAGATAAATAAAGTGGTTTGGATGGAATAAGATTGGTATTTCACAGTAGAAAATCACAATTTCATCACTATGGTGTTCCATGGTAACCCAAACTTAACTTGTTAAAAATAAGGTCACACAAGTTGGGTTAATTTAAAAATACAACCTGGATGTTTAGTTTACACATTACAACTTCTTCCTGTGTTGTGTTTAGACTAAACCAGAAGAAAGCCTGTACAAGTAACACTCATTCCCCTGTGTGTTCACTGAAAATGCAGTATTTATAGTTGATTAGATTTAAGATACTTTAAAAATATATAAATTATTCAGTAAAAACCCATATTCTTGCAAAAATGGTAAACAAGTATCGAAGACTATTGAACAGATAAGTGAACTCAATATATTAAACATTTTGACTTCTTTTTCTAGAGGTAGAACAAGAAAATAAGAAGCTTTACAGCTTATATCTGTTTGCAGCTGAATATTCAAATAAGGCACATTGGTGTGAGTTATGGTACATATGGTGATAGAATGCTTTATTGCAAGACATATCCTTGTATTGTTCCTGTTCATACATATGAACATACAAATACAGTCATGTATGCCTTCTTACATCATAATGCTAAAGCTTTTATATCTTTTTTATACATTTTAAAACACTTGCTAAGATAAACATCACAAAGACACATAATGTAGTGGAAGAAACAAGGTATGGAGCAAAACAGACAATTGTCTATTTTAAGAAACATAGAACATCAAAAACAAGACAAGGGCAATAATAAGTGTCTTTCGTTGGTTTTGGACTGGTAATGCAGCATCCACATCATTTTCATTTTTTCTTCTCATTTTCAGAAAAACCATTAGCTTCTTTCGTTTCCAGTAAACTCAAAATATGTTGCTTTGTGCAGCGTGTCACAGTGACGTTGTATGTTATAATCGTTCATAATTGCAACTGTTGCACTGCAAATCAGACATATTGCCTTGTCGTCAAAATTATTAATTGAACAAATAATCATCTGGCTAACAATTTTGGAATCTTCTGTGTTCCGCCTCCACCTTTCACTTCCGTGACATCTCCAACTACTTTTTGGCTACTGATTTTAAATTTTACACAAAGTAAAATAAATAGTTTAAACAAGCCTTCACTTAGCTATCCTAATCAAAATTATGTGTGCTGTTTGTGTGAGGAAGCAGAACCTGTGTACTATTTGATTGGTTATTTTACTACCTCTGTGAGCTGTGATTGGCTTAATGGGAATGTCACTTATGCAATGCAGACTGCACATGTTGAATACGTGTGTTATATTAAAGAGGTGGGTTGTTTTAATGAAGAATTCCAAAATGAGTACATCAGTGCAATTTTAGAAACTAATTGGCAGGCCGTATGCATTAAAGGAGAAAGGAAAAAGGCTTTTTCATTAAAAAGGATTAAGGGATACATGTTAAAATTAAAAGGTAAGCAGTGCAGTTTCCTTTACACAGCCTCTGCCTGTCCCCTGCTGAATATTGTGAGATGTGTTGCATAATATGTTTATGAATTATCAAATAATTATTGTTCTTCATAAAAAACTATTCTCTGCATGCAGATCAATTCTGTACCAATGAGAAGATTGGTGTCAATAGTTTTGCATGACACGGCTGTATTGTTGCCAGTTGTTACATGTTATGGACAGTTATTACAACAGTATGCAAAGTGTTTTGCATTGCACTAATACAAAACAAGGCTTTCAAATACAACTTGGGAGTACTTATTAAAAGTTATTGGTCTTAACTTATTTATTTACATTGTCCTTGCTGTGCAATGACTGCTGCTTAAAAGTCTGCTTCATAGTGGTGTGTGTCTTATAATTCCTTCTGTCAGCCTGTAGTACTTATTGATTCTGATGATACATAGCCATTCATTGCCAGTAATTTCTCTTAATCCTGGTGCAATTGGTCAGCTACTTCAGCTATGTGTCTGTAATCTAGAAAGAGATGCCTGATCCAACCAGAAATCTACAACATCATTAATTTCACCCTGCTGCTTTAATCACCTTGCTCACTTTCATTTACAGTTTAATAAGGACAGAATCATCTGGGGTTGTGCAAAAAAGCTTCCAGACAGTGCTAAACATTAGTTATGCACTGAGATTTAGCAAAATAAGAAAAAGCATTTTAATTGTGAATAGCTTCACCTTAAAGGATACAGAAGCTGTACACATACATTTAAGCAAAAAGTCCCTGCAGGCTCATAATCATGTATAACTTTGCTGGGAATCTCCTTGATTTTCGCTTGAGTACAAGCTTTGTCTCAGTGGGGAGAATGTGATTACCTCCCTCTGCTGGTAAATTGATATGTGTTTGGTAAAAAAAGCATCTCTGTTACTTTAATCAACTAATGCTCGTGAAAGTTCCTGTTCCCTATTCAAACAATATGTAGGTTAATGACTTTCTGCACAAACTATAATAAATTGCAATATGAAAAATATACCAATAAATACATTACAGTATATTGAAGATTGGGCCAGGGAATTACTACACAAATGACTATTACATTGTTACTTTATGAGATGAGGTTATGGGGTTGATGTAAGTATAGGCGCAGTGCAAATAGTTGCAGATGCAAAAATCAAATTGCATTGCTTCCAGGCAGTTATTTTGCACTGTGCCCTATGTAAGCTTAAGAGTAATGCAAATTACTCAACATGCACAAATAATGATCAACAATTATAATAATTAGGGTTTCAATGAGCGCATCAGTCTATTTAGAGGACGCACATGCAGAGTTAGGAGTACAGAGAGCAGTAGTCGCTGTATGACATTTGTGGAGCACGAAAATACAAACCACAAAAATGTCAGAGGAAGGGCAGCAAAGTCCTTTTGGTGCATGGAAAAGAAAAGAAAAGTTTTCTGAGAAGGAGCTGAGAGTCCTTAAGGCTGAGGTCAATCAATCTTTATTTTATATAGCGCCTTTAATAGTGGACCACCATTACAAAGCGCTTTACAAGATGCAGTAATAAGAAAATCCACTTTAAATACAGAGAAATGCATAATACATGCTATACAGTAAAAAAAATGCATAATACATTAAATACAGTGGAAAGTGCATAATACATGATAGTAGCATAATACATGAAACAGTAGCAGCAACATGGCAGCTAGTAGCACATATCAGGCTTAAAGAGCATGGAAAGCAAGAGAGAACAGGTGGGTCTTGAGAGTTGATTTAAAGGACCATATGGACAGCTGGAAATACAAAATCAAAAAGCATGGCTGAAATCGTGGTGCACACAGGAAGGCTTCACCTTTCTTGAACATTGGAGCACATTCGGGTCTTGAGAGTTGATTTAAAGGACCATATGGACAGCTGGAAATACAAAATCAAAAAGCATGGCTGAAATCGTGGTGCACACAGGAAGGCTTCACCTTTCTTGAACATTGGAGCACATTCTACAACAAGGACTATCTGTATAGGTGGGATGGACTGCACTTAAACAGAAAGGGAACCAATCTACTCGGAGAAAGGATCCTTGAGGAGGTCCAGAAGCATTTAAACTAGAAAGGAAGGGGGGAGAAAACAAAAAAAACCAGAAGGGAGACCACATCAAAAGAAGGGCAACAACTCAGGTAAGACAACTATTAAATGTATTTATCTTAATGCTAGAAGTCTCAGAAACAAAATGTTAGAACTTGAAGCTACTGCACTAACAAGTAACTACGATGTGATAGGTGTTACAGAAACTTGGTTGTCTGAGAGTGATGGAGTCGAATATAATATTAGTGGGTACACACTGTATAGGAAAGACAGGCAGGACAGAAGAGGCGGAGGGGTAGCGCTATACATAAGAAATAGTCTTGAAGCCCAGGTGTTAAATCAGGACAAAGAAAACAACGCCGAATCAATATGGGTCTGAATAATGGACAAAAATTCAAAGGGCATAATAGGAGCATGCTATAGACCGCCAAATTCAGACGCTGAGCAAAATAATCTGTTATACACTGACATTAGAAATGCGTGTAGAAAAGGAGAAGCCATACTAATTTGGGATTTCAACTTACCCCGTATAAAATGGGAGAACCCGGTGGGGAGCACAATGGACGAAATTGACATGGTGGAAATGGCAAATGACTGCTTCCTAACGCAATTTGTCAAGGCACCGACTAGAGGGAAGGAATGCCTTGATTTAGTCTTTTCAAATAACGAAGACAGAATAACTAAAACAGAGGTCAGAGAGCCATTGGCAAACTCAGACCACAGCATGGTCTCATTTGAAATATTTTTTAAAACCCCAAAAGTAATGACTAAAGCTAAGGTTTACAATTTTAGAAAAGCAAACTATGAAGGTATGAAACAGAGACTAACAGAAGTAGATTGGAGTAAAATAGAGAAAACATCCACAGAAAAAGGATGGCTGTTTTTTTAAAAATGTAGTACTAGAGGCGCAAATCAATTACATCCCAAAAGTAGACAAATCTAAATCTAAAACAAAATGGCCAAAATGGTTTAATAGATCAATTAAAATATATATTCAGTGAAAAAAGGCACTTTTCAGAGCGTTTAAAAGGGACCAAAAACAAAGTACACAGAAAGTGTACTTGGAACTGCAAACACAAGTCAAAAAGGAAGTTAGAAAGGCCAAGAAAGAGATAGAAATCAATATTGCTAAGGGGGCTAAAACCAATTCCAAAATGTTTTTCCAATATTATAACAGCAAGAGAACATTCAAAGAGGAGGTTAAATGTCATGTCTAAGAGACACAAATGGCAAAATCATAGATGAAGAAAAAAAATAGCAAATATATGAACTTATTACTTTTCACAGGTTTTTACAAAGGAGGAAACGGACAATAGTAATCAAAGAAATTAAAGAAGTTATTTACAAACTGCTAACCAAGATCATGCAACAGTCTCTTGACACAGGGGTTGTACCGACAGACTGGAAAAGATTAATACTCAAACTGAACGCAGTAGGGATTCAAGGAAATGCATGCACATAGATTAGGGAGTGGTTAACATGTAGAAAACAGAAAGTACTGATTAGAGGAGAAACCTCAAAATTTAATTATCATTTTAATGGATTAATGATGGCAAAGTGCAAATTTGATAGCGGGTGCAGAACGCCAGGTAAAATCAGACTTTACGGCTGCTAAACACTGTTTACGGCAGCATTATGGGGGTTTTGCACCCGCAAATCACTTTGCGTGTATCCTTACATCATCCCCTATCTCATTATATTAATAACATAACAGAGATACCAAGTTCAGAATAAAATGCAGGGTTAGAGCATCAAAGACAGCAACTTTAAGGCGTTTTAATGTGCTTTTCAGTAACGTTTCATTTGCACAATTTCATTCTCCAATAGGAAAAGCAAAAACTGATCTAGTTGGATATGAGTAAGAAAAGCTGCACATTTGTCACTAAAGCAAAAATATTTTATAGAAAAAGTGCAATAAATCACTGTGATCTACTGTGATATGTCAAAGTATGCCCAAATAATAACCTTGGAAATGTATGATTATGAAGGTTATGGCTAGGAAGAAATAATAAGGAAAAATGAATACTTAAAAACTTTGAATGAAAGTGTTAAAGGTTCAAAATCACATTCAGTAAGCTGGGACATGCTGCAACAATGTAGGTATAAATAAAATTTCAGGTAATACTAACCAATCCCCTAGGCTGGATTTCAAATGTAAATTATACAAAGCCAGAGATGGATTTCACTATAGCCTGTGTTCTTTCATATGCATTGCATAAAGTATGATATAGTCATAGTGCTTCAGGGTCAGCCACCATCTCAACCACTTGCATCTTTTATATACTATGTAGGATTCATCCATCAACTATTGGAAAAAAAATAAAAGAAAAAAGACAATTTACACTTATATAAATGTAATACTTAATCCGTATATATGTCTACAAGAGTATGTGGAAAGTTTTTGCTACAGGGTCTATATATTCAAAAGGTATGCTATTGAAAATGTAACCTTCCTTGTAGTATTACCAAAGCCCTCCAATACTAAGCTGATGTGCAAGCTTATGACTGACCCAAGCAGACCGAACCACTGTCATGGTGTTGGAGGACACTATGTTCGAGCAAAGTTTATCAGATTTATCACTTGATACAAATGGGATTATTATTGTAAACAAGGTTTGACACCTATTTAAGATAGACTTTAAAAAAAAAAAGAATCTGACAATCACAACAACTGTAATTCAGTGTTCTTTAAACAGGCATTATCAGCTGTGAATTACTTTTTTCAAAATTGGTTTCCTGACCTCCTTATTCGGACAAGCACAGTACAGTATGCATTCCAAAACTCAGTACACTACATGAGTAATTACTGGATCAAGATCATTTCAACGTTTTACAGACAATTCTTGGACTGACTCACAATTGATTTGCAAATAACATCTGAAGTTACCTGTTAGGTTTAAGTGCTGATACCCCCATTGACTTGTCAGTCTTTGTCTGTTAAACCCATATACCTCAATTACTCAGGCTAATTCCTCGAATATCATCCTTTAGTTATAGAGCACTTTTAGCTCTTGCTCCTTCTTGGTACAATCAACACTGACCCCAGGGCAACACCAATGTCGGCAGCTCTGGTGTTGGTCCCCCTATAAAACCATGATTTACCATGCTTCTATGTGCTTTTCCATGCTTTCACGGTGCTTTTACTTCACTTTACTACATTACTATAGCTACACATACTTTATAATTGTTATGGCTATGCCATAATTTTGATAGATATAACTTATTAAAAACAACCTAAATGATACAGGAGGCTGTGTGGTCCAGTGGTTAAAAAAGGGCTTGTAACCAGGAGGTCCCTGGTTCAAATCCCACCTCAGCCACTGACTCAGTGTGTGACCCTGAGCAAGTCACTTAACTTCCTTGTGCTCCGTCTTTCGGGTGAGACGTAATTGTAAGTGACTCTGCAGCTGATGCATAGTTCACACACCCAAGTCTCTGTAAGTTGCCTTGGATAAAAGTGTCTGCTAAATAAACAAATAATAAAACATAATCAACATGCATTGAAAACAGACACATTTAAAATAACCCAGGTGCATTGTGAATTGTCCGTCTTAGAATCAGTCTGACAAAAAGAAGGAAGGTGCAATGAGTGCATCTTCTCAATCAATGGTCTCATTGGAAGTGATTTTTAAAACCCAAAAAGTAATGACTAAAGCTAAGGTTTACAATTTTAGAAAAGCAAACTATGAAGGTATGAAACAGAGACTAACAGAAGTAGATTGGAGTAAAATAGAGAAAACATCCACAGAAAAAGGATGGCTGTTTTTTTTTTTTTTTAAATGTAGTACTAGAGGCGCAAAACAATTACATCCCAAAGGTAGACAAATCTAAATCTAAAACAAAATAGCCAAAATGGTTTAATAGATCAATTAAAAAAAAATATTCAGTGAAAAAAGGCACTTTTCAGAGCGTTTAAAAGGGACCAAAAACAAAGTACACAGAAAGAGTACTTGGAACTGCGAACACACGTCAAAAAGGAAGTTAGAAAGGACAAGAGAGAGATAGAAATCAATATTGCTAAGGGGACTAAAACCAATTCCAAAATGTTTTTCCAATATTATAACAGCAAGAGAACATTCAAAGAGGAGGTTAAATGTCATGTCTAAGAGACACAAATGGCAAAATCATAGATGAAGAAAAAAAAATTGCAAATATATTAACTTATTACTTTTCACAGGTTTTTACAAAGGAGGAAACGGACAATAGTAATCAAAGAAATGAAAGAAGTTATTTACAAACCGCTAACCAAGATCATGCAACAGTCTCTTGACACAGGGGTTGTACCAACAGACTGGAAAATTGCAAACGTAATACCGATCCACAAAAAGGGAGACAAAACCGAACCAGGTAACTACAGACCAAATGGCAAAATCATAGATGAAGAAAAAAAAATAGCAAATATATTAAATGATTACTTTTCACAGGTTTTTACAAAGGATGACACAGACAACATGCCCCACATGTCGAGCTGTTCCTATCCAATTTTAAATAACTTTAGCATAAGAGAGGCGAAGTGTTAAAGGGACTAGGAGCTCTTAAAATAAACAAATCCCCTGGGCCGGATGAGATCCTCCCAATAGTACTCAAAGAAATGAAAGAAGTTATTTACAAACCGCTCACCAAGATCATGCAAGTCTCTTGACACAGGGGTTGTACCGATAGACTGGAAAATTGCAAACGTCATACCGATCCACAAAAAGGGAGAGACAAAACCGAACCAGGTAACTACAGACCAATAAGCCTGACTTCTATTATATGTAAACTTATGGAAACTATAACAAGATCCAAAATGGAAAATTACCTATATGGTAACAATATCCTGGGAGACAGTCAGCATGGTTTTAGGAAACGGAGATCATGTCTTACTAACCTGCTTGATTTTTTTGAGGATGCAACATCAACAACGGATAATTGCAAAGCATACAACATGGTTTATTTAGATTTCCAGAAAGCTTTATACAAAATCCTGCAAAAAAAATAAATAATTCGCAAACTGAACACAGTAGGGATTCAAGGAAATGCATGAACATGGATTAGGGAGTGGTTAACATGTAGAAAACAGAAAGTACTGATTAGAGGAGAAACCTCAAAATGGAGCGAGGTAACCAGTGGTGTACCACAGGGATCAGTATTAGGTCCTCTGCTATTCCTAATCTACATTAATGATTTAGATTCTGGTATAGTAAGCAAACGTGTTACATTTGCAGACGACACAAAAATAGGAGGAGTGGCAAACATTGTTGCAGCAGCAAAGGTCATTCAAAATGATCTAGACAACGTTCAGAACAGGGCAGACACATGGCAAATGACATTTAATAGAGAAAAGTGTAAAGTACTGCACGCAGGCAATACAAATATGCATTATAAATATCATATGGGAGATACTGAAATTGAAGAAGGAATCTATGAAAAAGACCTCGGCGTTTATGTTGACTCAGAAATGTCTTCATCTCGACAATGTGGGGAAGGTATAAAAAAGGCCAACAAGATGCTCGTATATTTTGTGAGAAATGTTTAATTTAAATCAAGGGAAGTAATGTTGGACCAGGAGCTGGGTGGCGTAGTTGGTGAGGAAGGGCCGGATTCTTCGGATGTTGCTCAGGAAGAATCGGCAAGTGCGTGCCAGAGTGGAGATGTGCTGGGAATAAGAGAAGCAGGGGTCCAGGATGACTCCGAGGTTCTTAGCGGAGGAAGAGGGAGAGAGTGTGGTAGATTCCAGAGGAACAGAGACAGAGAGATCACAGGAGGGGAGGAGGAGAAGGGAAAGAAAAGGAGGTCAGATTTAGAGAAGTTGAGTTTGAGGTGATGCGAGTGCATCCAGGAGGAAATAGCAGACAGACAGGTAGAGATACGGGAGGGGATGGTGGAGGCAGAGGTGGGGAAGGAGAGGAAAATCTGAGCATCGTCAGCATAGAAATGTTATGAGAAACCATAGGATGCGATGAGGGGGCCCAGGGAGCGGGTGTAGAGAGAGAACAGGAGAGGACCCAAGACTGACCCTTGGGGGACTCCTGTTGAGAGAGGGCGAGGTGTAGAGGTTGCTCCACACCAGGTTACCTGGTAAGTGCGGTTGGAGTAGGAGGAGAACCAGGCCAGAGCAGTGCCAGAGATTCTCAGGCCAGCGAGAGAGGATAGTAGAATAGAGTGATCGACAGTGTCAAAGGCAGCAGAGAGGTCGAGGAGAATTAGGACAGAGGAGAGAGAGGCAGCTCGGGCAGAGTTTAGTGAGTTGGTGTCAGACAGGAGGGCGGTTTCAGTGGAATGAGCAGAGCGGAAGCCATATTGGAGAGGGTCGAGCAGAGAGTGGTTGGTCAGGAAAGCAGAGAGCTGGTGGTGTACAGTCCGCTTAAGGGTTTTGGAGAGGAAGGGTAGGAGGGAGAAAGGACGGTAGCTCTGGAGGGAGGTGGGGTCGAGGGTAGGTTTTTTGAGGAGGGGAGTGATAGAGGCTTTTTTGAAGGCAGAGGGAAAGAGACCAGAAAGGAGAGAGGTGTTGAGAAGGGAGGAGATGAAGGGAAGTAGAGCAGGAGCAGCAGCTTGAAAGAGCAAGATGGGCTGAATGGCCTCTCGTTTGTAAAATTTCTTATGTTCTTCTTATGTTCTTAAGTCTCCTGTGTAAATGTGGATTCCGAATGCAAGGTGATGTCTACTCCTCTCCCTAGCAAAGAATCAGCACAGAAATGTTTTTTATAGTCTATTATAATTTCACCCCGAATGTGTGACACATTATTTACATGTATTCTTTGTCCTGTCATTTTTCACGCTTCTCAGTATATCTTTATTATCAGAATGCATTAATAATGATGTTTAATGCCAAATATGATTATTATAAGTGTATTGATGCCTGTACACACATTGGTAGAAGCAAAGTTACTGTTGTTTTCTCTTTTTGTCATATAAAACTGTTTTGAAAAATTAATATCCCTGAGCTATTTCTGCCTCTTATTTTTGGGACAGCCTCACTAATTATTACCACTTAAAATATTTAAAGTGAGCAACTGTTAGACAAAGCATCAGCAACAATGCCCATCACTTGTCAGCAATGAACAATACATTTAATCACTATTTCTGTTGGTTTTTGGAGACTCCAATTAAACAAATGTGCTTCTTTCATCTCTCAGAATATCAGCTTGGAGGTTCTGCTTCATTAACTGATAATAATGCATACATAATAAAGGAAAGAGGCAAAACCTTCCTTTGATTTAGTGTATGAAAGCTTATCAGGTTCTCTTTCAACTCAGTTTATAAAATAAGGAAAATAATAGAATACATTCCATGTTTAGGGGGTTGTTCTGTTTATATTACAAATGCAATGTTTGGACAAGTTTAAACATTTAAAAAAGCTGGATTTAGATAATTACTTTGCTTAGATCATGTATAATATCCTTATTATTTTGAAAGCATAATTTGTAGTTTTTGGTAATGTTTTCCAGATAATTATGAATGGCAGTATTTGTTTATCTCAGGTACTATTGTTGTTGGTTATTTTTTGATCAGTTATTAAACCCTTAAGTTTTTTTTTTTGTTTTTTTTTTTAACTATTAAACTGGGCAATATTGTTTATTGTGAGACTGGGAAGACATTGTTTACTGCCTCCTTGGTGGAAACAACATTTATATGAGCTGATGTAATTATTTTTGAAGACCTAGAGTAAATTTGAACAATGAAAAGAGGAAAAGAAAAACTAATAAACAAAACCAGAGTAATTGACTCTTTGGAGTAAAAGCAGCCCCTGTCTAACCTAACATTTCCAAATGTTTGCAAACTTAATACTTCACTTAGAGTCACTCATTCTTTTTTTTAATATTCTGGTGACTTCCTGTCTGATACTGCCAGCAATACATATTGAATGTACCAATATCTGCTTATTTTTTCTATATGTCTTTACACTGTAGTTCCTTGCGCTAAGTTATCAGTGAAGCACGAGAACTGCCACTCTCTATACAGCAAGGATAGTTTATGTGTTTTCAGGGTATTGGCGCAGCAAAAGTAAATCAGCCAAAAGCACCATTTCACTTTTAATTTGTAGTTCCAAACACTCTTAGGTGAAATGTAGAAAAAAAGTAAATACCTGCCATACAGTAAGAGAAATAAGTGGCCAAAGTAAGGTAAAAATGTAATTCTCCTCCTTTTTCTCCCAATGTATTTTTTTGCAGACCCCAGGCACTTTTATCCACGCATATGTACAGTATATTACAGGATATCCGCGTTTAATGACAATTAACTTGTTTTGTCAACACGGAAATATAGTAGGGAACACACCTATTGTGACGTTTTATGTCATTTACATCAAATTATGTATTTCTGTTTTAAAATGGAACATTTGCCTGCAATATATATATATACAGTACTGTGCAAAAGTTTTAGGCAGGTGTGAAAAAATGCTGTAAAGTAAGAATGCTTTCAAAAATAGACATGTTAATAGTTTATATTTCTCAATTAACTAAATGCAAAGTGAGTGAACAGAAGAAAAATCTAAATCAAATCCATATTTGGTGTGACCACCCTTTGTCTTCAAAACAGCATCAAGCATCAATTCTTCTAGGTACACTTGCACACAGTTTTTGAAGGAACTCGGCAGGTAGGTTGGCCCAAACATCTTGGAGAACTAACCACAGTTCTTCTGTGGATTTAGGCAGCCTCAGTTGCTTCTCTCTCTTCATGTAATCCCAGACAGACTCGATGATGTTGAGATCAGGGCTCTGTGGGGGCCATACCATCACTTCCAGGACTCCTTGTTCTTCTTTACGCTGAAGATAGTTCTTAATGACTTTCGCTGTATGTTTGGGGTCGTTGTCATGCTGCAGAATAAATTTGGGGCCAATCAGATGCCTCCCTGATGGTATTGCATGATGGATAAGTATCTGCCTGTACTTCTCAGCATTGAGGAGACCATTAATTCTGACCAAATCCCCAACTCCATTTGCAGAAATGCAGCCCCAAACTTGCAAGGAACCTCCACCATGCTTCACTGTTGCCTGCAGACACTCATTCGTGTACCGCTGTCCAGCCCTTCGTGAACAAACTGCCTTCTGCTACAGCCAAATATTTCAAATTTTGACTCATCAGTCCAGAGCACCTGCTGCCATTTTTCTGCACCCCAGTTCCTGTGATTTCATGCATAGTTGAGTCGCTTGGCCTTGTTTCCACGTCGGAGGTATGGCTTTTTGGCGCAAGTCTTCCATGAAGGCCACTTCTGACCAGACTTCTCCGGACAGTAGATGGGTGTACCAGGGTCCCACTGTTTTCTGCCAATTCTGAGCTGATGGCACTGCTGGACATCTTCCGATTGCGAAGGAAGTAAGCATGATGTGTCTTTTATCTGCTGCAGTAAGTTTCCTTGGCCGACCACTCGTCTGGTCCTCAACGTTGCCCGTTTCTTTGTGCTTCTTCAAAGAGCTTGGACAGCACATCTGGAAACCCTGTCTGCCTTGAAATTTCTGCCTGGGAGAGACCTTGCTGATGCAGTATAACTACCTTGTGTCTTGTTGCTGTGCTCAGTCTTGCCATGGTGTATGACTTTTGACAGTAAACTGTCTTCAGCAACCTCACCTTGTTAGCTGAGTTTGGCTGTTCCTCACCCAGTTTTATTCCTCCTACACAGCTGTTTCTGTTTCAGTTAATGATTGTGTTTCAACCTACATATTGAATTGATGATCATTAGCACCTGTTTGGTATAATTGTTTAATCATACACCTGACTATATGCCTACAAAATCCCTGACTTTATGCAAGTGTACCTAGAAGAATTGATGCTGTTTTGAAGGCAAAGGGTGGTCACACCAAATATGGATTTGATTTAGATTTTTCTTCTGTTCACTCACTTTGCATTTAGTTAATTGATAAATATAATCTATTAACATGTCTATTTTTGAAAGCATTCTTACTTTACAGCATTTTTTCACACCTGCACAGTACCTGCACAGTACTGTATATATATATATAAGTCAGCCAGCTGAGAATTCTCGGGACTCCGTTATATTTTGGAGATTTTTCGAGTCATCATTCATCATCATCATCATCATCATTCTGAGATTCTGATCTTGAGCTCTGAAAAACATTGATTTCCTGTCAGTGTAACACTCATTATGGTCCCTATTGGCGCAAGGAAGTATGGTTCCTCTCGATACTGATTGATGAGAGTAACACTATTTGTGGTCCCCACTGGACAAAAAGGAATTTTTCTGAGAATTAGCTATGCTGAAGGATAACCTATATATTTGGTAAAAGTAAAACATTAATAAGTATTGAAATAAATTAATACATAAATCAATACATAGACATTTCTATCTTGATATGTATTTATTTATTTTTCATTATCAGATATAAACATTGCAATTTAATACTGTATGAAACGAAAATAAATACTCAACAGTTCTTGTTCAATTGTATATTAGTGAAGATTTTTGTACATAAAGGTCATCATGTTTTCATATATTTTTACTTTTGAATTAAAAAAATATATAATAATATATAAAAAAAATATATTGTAATGACCCGGACAATTGCTTTGTTCCAGGACTTGTTGCCTGTTCAGTTTGTCTCGCTTGTTTTTTATATGTTACATGTATTGTAAGTGGATCGTGTCACGTTGTTAATTAGCATCGGAAGGGGGAGTGAGTGAATGAGTGGGGAGAATGTGTGTTGCTGTTTTCGGGGGTTGCAGAGCATGGATGTGACTGGTTGATGAGCCTGACAGCAGTGGGAAGCTACAGGAGGTTATATAATAAGGGGGTGCATGAGCCTGGGGACTGGAGACAATGTACAAACTTTGTGGCGTGAGAGTTAGGGCATCTGCATTGCAAGCTGCATTGGACCCATGTCTTGGGTTCGATTCCCACACAGGGCTTATATTGCAAACTTCCAAATTAAATATATTTTATTTATGTGTAACAAACACATTTTAATGTGAAAAAATTGTAGTTGATATGAATGACACTTTCATTGAACATAACTTTAGGCTTTGAACCCTAACTAGTCATACTTTCACTCCAACTACATAACTGCTGTGCTACACAAATTCACATTTTAACCCTTTCAACAGGCTACTATTTACATGTTCCCTATCCAATCGACAATACATTGCCTCAATATAGGTTGCAAAAATGTTGCTATTCACGTAATGTGTGTGTGTTTCTTCTAACTTGTATCAAAAACACAAGCTAAGCTAAAAGAAACAATTGGGGCAAAAAAGAAAAGTGGTGGGTGGGGGTCTATTGTTTCTACTAACTTGACTTGTGTTTTTGATGCAAGTTCCAGCCGCATTTATTGTGCCTGAAAAACACAAGCCAAATTAGTAGAAACAGCTGGGGCAATTTTGACCCCCACCGCTTTTACAGTTGTACCTATTTGCTTGGTGCTGGCCAAGGTTGCCCCAGTTGTTTATTCTGGGCACTTTATGGCTGGGCACTATTGATAACTGGGTATTTTTTCACATTTCCATTGTGTTTTTGTTTCAGATGTGAATACACTCTGTGTTCGACTGCTGTTGTTGCTGATTTTTATCTGATTTGTCTCTGATTTTCGTGTCAGGACACCCTTGCATATGAGGCTTCGGTCTCAGTGGGTACTTTCCTGATTAAATAAATAACGTTAAACGCATAAATAACCTGCAGAGCAGGATTATCTCCATGAAACAGAGAAGTCTTTTGGGAATTTGGATCATATTCCTCCTGACTTTAGTAATGTTTGGAGGAAGCCCTCCTGCACTCTGCCTGGTCATTTATTTCTCTACTTAGAGCCTTAACTGTATTATCAAAGGAGAATGGATCTACATCCATTTATTCTCACATTCAGAAAGAGTGGAGGTTCATATAGAATCACACATCAAACTGCATGTGTTGTATTGTATATGATACAATTACATGTGGAGAAAAAATTACCTATCATGGGTTATATTGGATTAAGACCAAGATTAATCTTACCAAGACCGAAGCCACAAAACATGGTTAAAAGAGATAGCAGGTTTGAAAAGAAGACCTTGATGGCCTACGATTTTAAATCCTTTAATACAATTTAATAACAATTGGATCAAAGCATTTTCCTGAGTGCAGAGCTTTTTTGGCTGGTTCACTTCGACCTTGCAACCAACATAAATGATTACATCTGAGAATATGGTTCACATTGATAATGATATTTACAGCACTTAAATTATAATTGTCTAATTATAAAACATAACAAAAAAAGATCTAAATAAATATACCACTAAAATGATTTTAATAAATCACTCATCACATGTTCCATACTTTAAATGCAGTGTTTCTGTTGAGAATTCATGCAGCTCTGATGTCATTGCAATCAGGTTAAAAATGTAAAGAAAAAGGCTAGGATATTTATTCATACTCATACACAACCATATCCTGTGATTCTTTTGTCGTTTGGTTGTTGGTATGATACAAGAAAATTAACCTTTTTGTGGTAATTACAGTATTTTACAAACCTGCCATTGCCACCGAGTCTAAACCTCTAAACCTAGGCTTGCTACTTTTCGATAAACCCGCCGCACACAGCCCGACTCAAGCCGTCCCGACTCATCTCATCTGAGTATGCACAGATTCTGCGATCAGTTGTGCTCAGTTTTGGTTTGACGTCACAATTGAGTTTTTCCCGACTGGGTGTCACACGCTGCTAAGATTGAATTAGACGGACCACTAGACCCTGGTGATTACTATGTATGCAGATTTAATTAACACTGCCCTGTACACATTTTTGGATTAACTTAGCCCAACATAGCGACCCTCATATTATGCATGGCATCGTATGCTGATTAGACGGCGGAGACAGCGCTGTGAGGCAACCAAAAGAAGCGCTTAGCCTATTAATTAATTGACCATTTACACCGCGCAAACATTTCAGTGTTTGACTTTTTGTACAGCTTGTCTACTACACTTTAGCCTGTGGTAAATAAAATCCAACCTGTTGATTTTTTTATTTGACTATGGCGGGTTTTTTTCTCAGCGTGTGGATCTGGGGCTTGTGATTTGTGACCTATTGGAGATCGACACACTGGTTACTTCTGTTTTAGCGCAGTAAGAAAATATAGGTTGCCAGTAGATTGATAATAAAAAGGTAAATTGATAATTTACCATTGATTAGTACGCCTAAAAAAAACTATTCAAATGTGCACATATCTGGTATTTTTGAATTCAGGACACTCACAGCAATTCAAGACTAATGTATTTTTACCTGTGGAACTAAAGCTGTCAATATTCCGCCATCTTGTGACAAGTTACATGACAAGCTACGTCACTTAAACCTGCTTCACCATTAGTTGACACCCTTATGACTAATTTGTCTCAGTCAGTCTTGGTCGGCAACCGCCACACACAGACAGACTGATCACATCTGAACGAAACTGTGTCTGAAAAAGATTCAACATGTTCAATCTTCAAATCTGAAGACATCCCGACTGAAATCTGCATAATATTGGTTTTAAGGGCACGCATACTGATACGATTCATCCAAACTCTGTACGGCCAGTTGAGATGAGATGAGTCGGGATATAAATGTCGGTAAAACCACTCGCTATTTTTTTTAATTTTTTTTTTTACCAAAAATAATAATTTAAGAAATCGTCTTGTCTGTGTTGTTTTTATACTTACTGTCTGTCCCGTCTCCGTTCCGCTCTGAATGGCTAGGTGTCGCTGTCAGTCAAATCAGTGGTTCCTTAATAGGCTAGTGTAGTTTCACCGTCAGTCATTTCATCCTGTCCTGACAGATCTCGTTGGCTGAAGCAGCGCTAGAATGCTCTCATTCGTTTAAATGACTGTCAATCATCTGACCGACTGTGCACTTTCATTTGCCAGCTATAGCCTGTCATTCAAAGCGCCTACTTTGAAATTAGCGGGTTAAAGTGCAGGTAAGCGTTTGTTATTATAGGTATATACGGTGCCAATTACTAGTTTGATTTGAAAATGGGGCGCAATAGGAAAACACTTCATGAGTATTGTGCACAATACCCTTATTTATTTATTTCTTAGCAGACGTCCTTATCCAGGGCGACTTAGAATTGTTACAAGATATCACATTATTTTTACATACAATTACATTATTATCGACGGCAGAAGTCTCCGCTGCAGGACGAAGCGTGCCAGTCTGCCTTGCCTGTCCAGCTGTGCTTAAGGAGAGGGGCTGAGCTCAGAATAAGTGCTGTGCCTGTGCTGTTTTGATTCTGTCTATAATAAATACAATCGCCTTCACATTAGATGTCCGCACTCACCAAGAAAAGCAAATTGAAGCAATTACTTTTTCAAATTTGCCATATTTGTTTTGAGGTTAAGAAGCATAAAAATATCAAACGAACATGTTTCAACCAAAAAATGTCCGTCCTCAGCGTTTCTCCTAGTAATACAACAATACATTTTTCCCAGCTGAAAAGCATGAATACACGGATATACAAATGAAATAGCTTCCTGCACCTCCACAGTTCACACTGGCTCTGTAAACTGTGTTTTTATGGGGATGGTAAACGTCTGTGCTTCTTGCTTTACAGCCTGATGTTCTCTTACACTTAACCTTGTGAGATCAACTGTAAGAAACAGGATAATGTATGACCCATCCTAATAAAAGATGACAGCTACAACCCTTAGAGTACATTTACTCGGTGCATCATAACTTTGCTTTTACCCAGTTCAATTCATGCAGACAAATATAGTCAAAAATTGAAGTTTTGTCTGTAAATGTCTTGCACTCCATGAACTAATATGACTGAAGCCCTGATTTTTTGTTTTCATAAGTGTAAACATATTTCAGTGTATGGAAATACTAGGCTCACCCCCCAGCTATATGATTAATATACCTGGACAAAAAAAAAAAAAAAAAGCTTTGTGATGGCAATGACCAGCTTTAGAGAACAAACACATGCTATCAGATCAGATGTTTTCTATTTGTTTAATTTCTTTAGTTTTATATTACATGTCAAACAATGTGTCAATACCAGAAACCATTTCCAATGAGTATATATACTGACCAAAGCAAAATTTGTTCAAATTTAAAAAAAAAAAAAAAAACTCTTTATGACCTCACTATTTTCACATTATAAAAATGCTTAACTAGAATGTCTAAGCAATTAAACTGTATGATTAAAACGGTTTTTAGAACAAAATAATACACCTATTGTTGTAGAATATAACTCTTGATATGTTTAGTCTTGCAGCTGCTCAGATCTGACTTACTGAATTGTGATGGAAGGAAAGTGTCTCATGAGTACAGGGGAGTTTATTTATTTTTAAATATGTCTTAAATATTTTAGCAGGAAAACCTCAGTGTATGCCTTGGGCTCCCTCTCTCTATAATATTTTGTCAAAGTAATCGCAGATTGTAGAGAGCAGTAAGGGACTAGTAATAAGATGAGTCATTCAATGTATTTTGCCATTTAAACCACCGTTAAGACTGAATAATACCTTCCTGGTTATTTTAACTATGGTTTGAACAACATACATCTATCTCAAGGCACTTCAATTTTCTAACACAAGTAGCATAGTCTTCTTCTATTATTTGATGGTCATGTTCAGGGCAGGATTACATACTAAGAAAATGATGTTGTGTGTTAATACACTACCCTTATGTTTCTTGTGGCCAGGGTTTGACTCAGACTTAGGTAAAATGTGATTTTGTCACCTCATGGGTTGATAAATACAGTGTTAGTTTTTGGCATCCATGCAGCTCAGTTGAACTGATTTTAGTTGATACAGAAAAACTGCTGACATCCTCCTTGCTCAAACTAAATACACCATACCACTGTCCACTCTAGTCCTTGGATTTTAGTATAGATATCAGTAAAACACATTAACTTTTATGTCCTCAAGATTTAGATTTAGGACTGGTGTTAAAGACTATTGTCTGTGACATACATAGTTGGTGTATGCTATGATGAAAATGTGCATTATTAAATCATACATAATTTGACACAGAACTAAATTTAACAGGTGGTAGCACATCTGAGGAACATTGGCTATATTTACAGGGACTTTTGGAACTTTATTTTTCTAGACTTTTGATGTCATCATGCCGTCATCATATTATACATTTTCTGGTAGTCCAGCACCAGTTTGGTATGATTAACATTGTACTATAAGTCAGAATGCATCAAATACCAGGGGCAAATTGAAGAATTATCATCTTACTGTCAGCGACCGGACACAAAGCTTTGTGAGTGCATTGCCACTATTGTCAAAAGTACATTCTCAGGCATTTCACAACAGATTTCCCTGAGTAATCTCAAAATATTGTAATCTTTTTTTTTTTTTTTACTCTGCATACATTTTTTTATAAATACAATTTTTTTACAGGAATAACAGTGCAACAATAATATTGTGCTGCCTCTATTTTTGTTGAAAACACAGCCGTCATTGACATTGTTGGGGTTATTGTTGCCTTTCTCGTCCACATTTCACCTCAGACACAGAGGAAGCATCAGTAAGGTTAGCAAAGCATATTATGTTACTTGCACTACTAATGAGTGACAAAAAATGACAATAATGTTAGTATTGGGTTTAGGTTTATTGACACAGGCCTGTTGATAATATCCCTCTGGGAGAAACATTGAGCAATGTAACCATATCACATATACAAAGAAGAGAGTATTCTAAATGAACCTAAAAAAAAATCAAGAAATCTATATTGTATTTTGTATGTATAGCTCTTTTGTGTAATAATTAGTCTGTCAAATAGTCTGTATAATATTAGAGTTTACATATGCTATGAACGCTAGGAATATGTGGGTCTGTCTTGAACCCTAGTGCTCTAACACATCTCAGACTTCACAAGGCAAGAAAAGAGTCTGCATAATTTTTACAAAAAAAATGTCCTAGGGGTGTTATGTGCTGTATCTGATTACCACTTTAATTTGATGTTTGAAATTTTTACTGCATAAAATGAGGTCAATATCCGTCATACATTCTGTGAACAAAGTTTACTTTTTAACCCAGTTTTCCCCTTCTAAAAGTATATTATTATTTATGTATTTATTTATTTGGCCGACGCCTTTATCTAAGGCAACTTAATGGTGTTACAGGGCAGTACAGGGTTACAATGCAAAATGTATATTTAAATACAGTATAATTTGCAGTAAGTGCAAATAATACTACTAAAATACAATATGAAATAGGATGCAGCAAGTTAAGATTACAATCCAGACGGTTGTCATGCTGATGCGCTGGGGAGACCGCACTATGGTTGATCCCCGGAGCCAGCATCGTAGCCGTTGTGTGTGCTGATGCGCTAGGGAGGCAAATAAGCTGATCCCTGGAGCCAGCATTACACTTCAGCCATCAACACCAGACAGAAGGATATCTACATCATCATATGGAAGGAAGCGCAAATGGATGGAGACACATATGGATCACATTAGTTTACTGTGAAGCTACGTCTTAGTTGGTGCTTATCTTGGCGAGAGCCAAGTTCAAATCAACATGAAGTTTTAACATCTTCTCTCATGTAATGGAAATCATGAAGATCTGGATACGTCCAGTGACTGCTGTGAATAATGCAGCTGGCAACAAGGGAAAGACCTTGTGACAGCCTGGAGAGACAGCTGACTGGAGGAAAGAGACCCCATTGGGGCTGGCAGGGTTAGCTACCCTTGTCGGCAGTATCCAACTCTGTGTT
Organism: Acipenser oxyrinchus oxyrinchus; assembly: GCA_030684275.1. Taxonomy (NCBI): domain Eukaryota; kingdom Metazoa; phylum Chordata; class Actinopteri; order Acipenseriformes; family Acipenseridae; genus Acipenser; species Acipenser oxyrinchus. The sequence continues at coordinate 37,652,851 of CM060247.1, read as the reverse complement.
TACAGGATGCTGGAGACACCCGCCCAAGGCTTCAAAGAAATTAAAGAGGAAAATACCCTAGAGTCTGCGAGGCGGGGGCGGAAGATGACTCAACGTTGGACAACACGGTTAAGGACTTAGGAGCGGAAACGGATATGAGTATGGAGAGTACTTCGCAAAAGACTAGTTCAAGATCTGCAGTTAGCAAAGACATGGAACTCCAGGTTTGTGTCTGCGGCTGGAGCAAAGCGACAACGGTCAGGGTTTGAAGATTCATCAAGGGAGAATGAAATGCTTGAGGGAGAAGGGACAAGGGCCTCGCATTGATCAGTACTTCTTACGAAGTCAGTCAAGTCAGTCGAATGAAATCCAGCGACAGGAAGCAAACCACAGTTCGCAGGATATCAGCACCCTGTCATAGATGTGAGGAGGACTTGCATGGACACAGTTAGTGATGAACCTAATGATCCTTGTGAACCCGGTCAGACAAACCAGCGTAAGAGAAAAAAGAACCTCAACGGGCACAAGCCTGGAGTTAAATGGCCAAGAGCTTGTGAGAAAACTGCATGGGACACAGTAAACACAGATCTCTGCTTTGCATTGGAAAGGTTAAGTGGAACAGTTGAAAAGAAACTGGATAAATTTGGGGACATCATCTCGCATATGGAAGCGAGAGGTTTGGAGTTGAAAAAAGGAAGGAAAAAGTACAAACTATTCCTGGAAAGTCTAGGCGGCAGCAGGAGATTGAGCAGCTTAGTTAGAGAAAGGAGACAGCTGAGGAAGCAATGGAGAAGAGCAGAAGAAAGTCAGAAGGAGGGACTCAATCTCTTACAAAGGGTCATAAAAGATAAGCTTGCAACATTGCGCAGAGCTGGCGCCTCTGAGCGCTACAAAAAGAAGGAGCGTCACGAGAACTAACTTTATAAAGACCCATTCAAATTTGTAAAGAAGTTATTCACCAGTGAGAAGAATGGCACACTAAAAGCATCTAAGTTTGAGCTGGAGAGATATTTGGAGGAAGCATACAGATTCAAAAAGGCAGGAGCCTATGTCAATTCCTTCAGACATCCCACCTATCAATCCACCAGAATACCAAATGGAGGACTGTGCACCTAAGTGGAAAGAAGTAGAGCAAGCTGTGAAAAAAGCAAGGGCTTCATCATCTCCAGGGCCTAATGGAGTTCCGTTACAGAGTGTACAAGAGTGCTTCAGGAGTTCTACGAATCCTGTGGAAACTGATGAAAGTAGCATGGGAAAAACAGGTTGTACCAAGAGCATGGCGCCGAGCAGGTGGAGTCTTTATACCTAAAGAAAAAGATTCTAGCAGCATCAGTCAGTTTAAGCCCTATTTCCTATTAAACGTAGAAGGCAAGATTTTCTTCAGCATTATTGCTCAGAGATTGTCAACTTACCTATTAAAGAACTGCTTCATTGACACTTCAATACAAAAGCGGGCATTCCAGGTTTCCCAGGATGCTTAGAACACATCAATGTAATCTGGCAACAAATTCAATCAGCTAAAAGGAGAGGAAGGAGCTCCATGTGACATTCCTGGATTTGGCTAATGCATATGGTTCAGTGCCACATGAACTTCTTTGGGCAGCATTTGATTTTTCAGTGTACCAATGACAATAACAAATCTAGTGAAAGCCTACTTTGGAGATTTGCAATTTAGTTTTCAACTTCAGAATTCAGCACTACATGGCAATGCCTAGAAGTTGGAATAATGGCAGGATGCACCATTTCTCCACTGGCTTTTACCATGGCAATGGAAGTAATCATTAGGGCATCAAAATGGGTAGTGGGAGGAGGCAGCTTCTGGAATACGACTACCACCAATTCGAGCATACATGGATGACATGACAACCATGACTACAACAGTAGCCTGCACTAATCGGTTATTGGGCAAATTAACCAATAACATTGAATGAGCACGAATGCAATTCAAGCCCACTAAATCAAGGAGCATCTCTATAATTAAAGGTAAAGTAGTTGATAAAACGTTCTTCATTAATGGTGAGGCAATACCAACAGTGTCTGAGAAGCCAGTGAAGAGCCTTGGGAGATGGTACGACGGGGATCTAAAGGACACAGTTCGTGTGGGAGAAGTTAGACAACAAGCTGTGGAAGGGTTGAAGAGCATAGACAGCAGCGCTTTACCAGGCAAACTAAAACTCTGGTGCTTTCAGTTTGGCCTACTGCCAAGGTTGCTGTGGCCACTGACTGTGTACGAGGTTTCTTTGACAACAGTAGAGAAGCTGGAAGCTTTAATCAGTTCACACATCAGGAAATGGTTGGGAGTTCCACGCTGCCTCAGCAGAGTGGGACTTTATGAGTAAAGGAATACTGCAGCTACCTGTCTCCGCTCTAACCGAGGAGTTTAAGTGCGCCAAGGTCCGACTGGAAATGACATTAGTAGAGTCACGCGACAAATGCGTAAGGGAGGCAGCACCTGTGTTGAAAACTGGAAGAAAGTGGGTGGCAAAGAAAGCTGTGGAGGATGCAAAGGCTGCCCTTCGAATTGGTGATATCATGGGGCAAGTTCAGCATGGAAGAGGGGTCTTGGTCTCAGTTCAGCTCCTCCTACATGGCACAAGGCAGCCCCAGCGCAGCGGAGGAAGCTTGTAGTCAACGAGGTGCAAAAGCAGGAGGAGAGGATGAGGTGTATAAAGGCCATTTCCCAGGGCAAGCAGGGAGAATGGATGAGATGGGAGAGTGTGGAACAACGCAAGATTGGCTGGCAAGACCTATGGTCAATGGAACAGAGCAGGATCAGTTTCCTTATAAGGTCAACATATGATGTTCTCCCATCACCACAGAACCTAAACCTCTGGGTAGGAGAGGATCCCTCATGTCCTTTGTGTTCATCACCTGCAACATTAAGGCACATTTTGACAGGATGTAAGGTGGCTCTTAGCCAGGGCGGTTTACTTGGCGCCATGACCAGGTGCTGCGATGTTTGGCCTTAGCATTGGAAGACAAGCGTAACATGACCAATAAGTTGCCACCTGTTCCATCAAAACATTACACACAAAAGACAACATTTCTCCGCCCAGGAGAGCAACCACCAAGAAAAGGTGTTAAAACCAATCCTCGCCCAGGACAACTGGAAGCTGCTAGAGACTGGAAAATGCTGGCAGATGTTGGTCAGCGGCTTATTTTTCCACCTGAAATTGCCACCACAAACCTTCGACCAGATATTGTCCTGTGGTCTGGATCAGCACGCCTTGTTCACCTGGTAGAGTTAACAGTGCCATGGGAGGATGCTGTAGATGAGGCGTATGAGAGGAAGAAACTGCGGTATGCTCAACTAGCCACTGAAGCGGAACAGCGAGGATGGAGAGTCTGGGTTTACCCAGTGGAAGTGGGATGTCGAGGATTTGTGGCACACTCTACAACCCGGTTTCTCAGAGATGTCGGATTCAATGGCCAAGAGTTGCGTCGCACAGTGAAGAACTTATCTGAAGCAGCAGAGAGGAGCAGCAACTGGCTGTGGTTGAGACGGAAAGATTCTGGCTGGGGATCTCAAGCACAATAGAAAGAAAGAAAGGCTGATGTACAGGTAAGTAAGCTGGGCTGAGTTGAGTGGGGGCGGAGGGGTGATGCTGGGGCGCCAGAATCACCGTCGAGCCCTCTTGAGGTGTCGTGGGCTAGTCGGCGAAACACCGAGGATGGAAGGTGCCCACTTGAAGACCCCAGAGATGTACCCTACTTAGCTCAATCCAGGCGGTTGTCATGCTGATGCGCTGGGGAGACCGCACTATGGTTGATCCCGGAGCCAGCATCGTAGCCGTTGTGTGTGCTGATGCGCTAGGGAGGCAAATAAGCTGATCCCTGGAGCCAGCATTACACTTCAGCCATCAACACCAGACAGAAGGATATCTACATCATCATATGGAAGGAAGCGCAAATGGATGGAGACACATATGGATCACATTAGTTTACTGTGAAGCTACGTCTTAGTTGGTGCTTATCTTGGCGAGAGCCAAGTTCAAATCAGCATGAAGTTTTAACATCTTCTCTCATGTAATGGAAATCATTTTTATCTACAATGACATTAGGATAGTGCATCAGCAGAGGATCCAGTAACGTGGTGTGGTCAGGTGCATACAGTGCTTAGTTGGAGAAAGTTTACCATGGTATTTCTGCACAGTATTTTTGCAGTTCTCCGATGCATTTACCATAGTTTATCCTTGTTTGCCATGTTTATTAATATGTGTAAGGATTTGCCAAGTGGTCGTAGATACAATTGCAGGTAAGCAGACGGACAACAGAAGTTAAGGTTGCAATCTTGTTTTTTTTTTTATTTTTTAAGTTACAGGAACCTGAACGAGAACATTACTAACTCAAAACAAAAACTTCAAAGAAAATAAATACTTTTTATAGTTAATAAAATAAAATTATAATAAAAAAAAAAAACTCCTGAGTGCAGGATAAATAATTGTCTCTTGACAGAAACCAGTATGGAATCATAGTCAGGGCACTAACACAGTACCCTCACCTCAATCCCTCTTTGCCATACCAACTTTTCCCTTACAACCTCTCCCCTTTTATACCTTGACTCAGATAACTTCTCCCCTTGGAACAAACCAAGAATTAAACCAATAAACTCTAAAACACTCAAATGCAGTCCCCCAGACTCACAGTATTTACATGAAATAACAGAATGACGTTTTTACTTTAGAATTTTTTTTTTTCCCATTAAAAACTTGTCGTTCTTTATTAAAATTCATTTTCAGCATTCATATTGAAGCTTGTTGTGTACTACTCATTGAAGTAAACCGTTTTTCAAGTCAAATAAGCTTATTTGTGTATAAATAATGACTATAGTTTAATCTTACTTTAAAAGGCACACACCTAAATAGTAAGGTAATTAAACTGTTTGCTTATACTCTCTCTGTCATTCTGCGCACTCTCAGCCATGGTTAAAGATGTAAATAATGTGTCCGATATGAAACAAGTATAAAACTTGCCTGAATATTAAAGTAAAAAATATAAATATTTTAAAACTAGCAAGAAATGACTTGATGCACTAGCAGCAATTACATTATTGTTTTACATTATTGTTTTGCCCTCTAACTCAATGGACCATATTTAGAAGCAAGCACAAAGGCAAAGACATAATTTCTTAGAGCAATAAGACCATTTTAATGGTATAAAACAAGAAACAACTCTTGACTGGTCCTTCCTAAGTTTATACTGTCAAAAATGTGTTTTATTCAGCAAAAAAAAAAGCCTTTGCATTTGCTTCAGAGTGAAGTCTTTTTTTACATAGTAAAACTGTGCTTTTGACAAGTATTTTGAACTGCCTTATTTGGGGAATAATTATCTCCCAATGGAACAGTACTTGCTTTTCTTTGTTTGTTTAACACTTTCCTTTAATAAACTTCATGTGGGAATTCTAGGTGTAGCACTGTGCAGAGACTTGCATGTATTTGTATTTAATGCATGCTCAGTAAGTACTATTGTACATTTAATGTTGAAATATCTGCCCAATTTTGTAGGTTTGCAATTACTGAAACCATTACTTCACAACAGCAAGGTTTGCTTGGTTTCTTAGAGCTTCTTAATTGTAAAACAAAAATGAAACAAATAAACATTTGCTTCTCTATGCTCAGCAGTTAGGCCTTCAGTTTGCCACCCTACTGTTTAACAAAATTAGGCACCTATGATTGAGAAAAAACTATGTTAACTAGCCTCATGTGAGATTTATCAGCTTGATCCATCTGGTAATATGACAAGTTGCAAGTGAAGTAATTTCTGAATTTCTTTTTCTACAAAGTCAACTTCAAATTTCCTTCTGAAAGTGGTCCAAAATGGCTGGTACATCAAACTCTCTAGCTACCAAAGACTCCTTAGGCATTTCTATTCCTCGGTTCTTCCCCACTGTGTCTCTTAATTTCTCCCTGTGTTGCTGACTCCTACTTTTACAGCTTTTAACAATACCTTCTTCCAGCTCTTCACTGAAGAATGGCACGTGCTGCAAAGTCTCCCCTTCTCCCGGGAATTGTCTACTCTGAGACCTAGTAATAACCAGACTACACGGCTTGGTCTGATGCACCAAATCCCCAAGAATCGCCTATTAATACAGGGTACAGCAGTTCCTTTACAACCCCAACCGTTACCAAGAATATCTAAATATACATCAGCTGTGAGGTAAGACTGTTCTTCCCCATGTATATACCTAATTCTGACAGTAACCCCCTCATTAACACATTCCCTTGGAACAAACTCGCTCACCACTAAGGTCTGTGAACTTCCCGTATCTAACAAGGCCTGTAAGGTTTTCCCATAAAGATTAATCTGTGATACCTGTTCAACACCATTTCCCTTTCTTCATGGTTGACTAGGCCTAGGGACGTAGCTAAGGTTAGCTGTCTTAGGATTCCTTAATGGACAATTAGGTTTAATGTGGCCTTCTTGCCCACAGTTATAACACACCACTTTTGTCTTATCAGTTTTACCAGCTTGCATGGAATTACTCTGCACTTTAACAGGACTAACACCCTTCCCCAACCCCTCAGACTTTCCCTGGCCTGGCTCGCTCATCCCTCGGGTGTAGTGGTAAGCCTTCAGTCCTGTTGGTAAGTGTCCATATTGATTTCATACTTCTTTAATACTGCCTTCTTTACTTTCTCATAATCCATGGTCTTCTGTGTTCATAGCAACAAATGCACTATGGGCCTTGCCACTAAGTAAAGGCACCAGCCGTATGGACCAGTTTGCTTTCTCCCATGCATAAGACATTCAAAGGTAGTTAGATTTTGTTCAATATCATCTAATGCCTCCAATTAACCAACTATTTCTGCTTCTATTTTTTTCCCCATTCAGACTTCAACTCACTGCACCACCCCTTCAAAACCACAGACAAGCACATTTTTCTTTCCTTTTGGTTATCATTAGTTTGTAACAAAACATTTACATTGCAGTCAATTACATTTTACATAAACAGAATGGTGTTGATGTTATTGCTCTGTTCTTGATAGTAATAGTAAAAAGTCCTGTTGTAATCTTGTCTTCATTTCAAGCAAGGCTTCAGATTATTTAATTATTTCTATAGGGGATGAGCTTGCACCATCACAATATGCTTTACCATACCTCGCTATTCTTTAAAAATGCTTACCTATTCTTTACCATGCTTTCACCATATTTATTACACACTGCTATGCTTTTACTATGGGAAACTTTTATAAGGGTCATCAGTTAAAGGTATGAATGGAAAAGTGATGAATGCATGTGCCTATTTAAAGACAAAGTGCTAAATCAGCAGGGAATTACTTGCCTTCAGTTCCTAACGACAGGTAACTTTTTGAAGAATGACTACAAGAGGCATATATTATTTTCACATTTTCTTTCACATGCACAGTAATTTCTATGACATAATTTATTTCATCACCTTCCACTATCTGCTAATGCAGCATTTGTTTTTAGGCTATGTGTTCTGGTCCCTGAGCCCGACGTAGGATACCTCAGAAGCTTATAATGTTTACAACTGAGGCATGCATGTTGGTTCTTTTTAAAACACGTACATGTAGTCAAACATAACTGATGATGCAGAGCTACAAGAATAAAGTTATGTAAATGTGGATATTGCAGTACTGTACTCGATATTTGTTAGTTAAAAAAAAAATATTTTATTTGATCTATGATCTGAAAAGCACTTGAACTATGAGGGTGTATGTGGGTGTGAGGATATCTAAAGATCAGTGCTAGGAGTAATAGGTGTTCTATTATGTATTCTGTTCAAGGTTCTGTGTATTTTTCCTAAAAAATACCAGGAGATTTAAAATTTCTAACTGCATTTTTTTCTGTGGATTAAATTAAAGTTGGCTTGTTTATTAAGATTTCACTACATTTCCATGAATTGTATGCAGCTAGAAAGCTCTCATATGCCAAACACAGGATATATAAACCTTTAAAATAATAATAATAATAATAATAATAATAATAATAATGTGTTAAATGGCAGTCAGATATTTGAATATGTATACTGTGTGCTGTGTTCCTTGTTATTGTGAAATACATCTGTGTGTAAAGGGTAGTTGAGAGTTTGGGATCAAAAATTTGGGTCCAGTTTTCAAAAAAGACATCACAGGTCCAAGGTTTCAAAATGGACTGATTTTCTAACCCTAATTTTGCTTGCTTTTCTGACAGTCACTACTTGAGTCCAGCTTAATTCCTTTCTGAGACTCTGTGGTAAAACATCTATCAATTCATTGTGCCAAGTGAGCCCAAGCAGTGAAGCTTTAAAATTGACCTTGACATTTGTGCCTTGAAGACTGTAATATGATCAATTTGATCCATCACTGTCTATTTTCCACAAAGGCCTTTGGAACTGGAAGGCTTTGACACAGTTTCTGTTTCCAAGTGATGTTAATGCAGAAACATTGGTATTGGCTCACATAAGAACATAAGAAATTTCAGAACGAGGAAATGCCATTCGGCCCACCTATCCTTGCTCGCTTTGGTGCCAGCGTGGTCCATCAGCACTCAGAAGAGGAAAAACAAACCCCCTTAACCAGGTTAGTAGAGGAAATGAAACCTCTGGGAATCTGTGGCTAGACAGACCACCCTTCCTCCAGGCGGCTAGCTAAAGGTCTTATTGTGGTCACAGAGAGGGTTATACAGTATTGTTCATGACAGCATCCAGTCTATTCTTGAAGGATCCAATAGTCTCTGCTTCAACAACTCCGTCCAGCAGCCTGTTTCAATGGTTCACCACCATTTCTGTGAAAAAAGCTCCTTCTACCCTAAGTTCTAAATATGCCCTTCTTCAGTTTCCACCCATAGCCCCTGGTTCTATTCTCTTCTGACCTGTGAAAAATAATTCTCAGCAGTTACTTTGTTAAACCCCTTGACCATTTTAAATACCTCTATTAAGTCGCCTCCTGCTCTCCTTTCTAGGCTATATAGATTCAGCTCTTTCAGTCTATCTTCATAAGACATGCCTCTTAATCCTGGAATTAATCGTGTTGCTCTCCACTGTACTCTCTCCAATGCCTCCATGTCTTTCTTATGATATGGGGACCAGAACTGTACGTGGTATTCTAGGTGTGGTCGTACCAGTGCATGATATAATTTTAATATAACTTAATATAGCTCTAGATTTGAATTCAACTGTCTTGGCTATTTAACCTAACATATTTGCCTTTTTTATAGCTTCTATAATTTGGCTTAAGAGATCCATCCAAGTCCTTTTCATGCACAGCTTCCTCTATTTCGTTGCTATTTATGTTGTACTTGCCTCTAATGTATTTGTGCCCTATGTGCAAGACTTTGCATTTATTCACATTAAATTTCATCTGTCAGCCCAAGCTTGAATCGTGTCTAAATCTCTTTGTATTATTAAAGTTGCTGATTTGCATAGTTAACTGATTATGTCTTGGTCCAAGTCATTTATATAGATTAGAAGTAACAATGTATATTTAGAATGGTAGTTGCTGTCCCAGGAATACATTTATGGCATTGCAGTGTAATTTGTCAAACATTTTGTATGAAGTGCCACGTAATTGAAGTACTGAGCAGCAAGGAATTTTTCCAAGACTCAACCCTGTGACGGCTAACATTGTAATTAAAGCAGAGACTTCTTTAAATCGTTAAGTGGCACTGTGAGTTGCTGGTTGCTTTTTAATCCTGTTGCTTTAAAAGTTCACGTTATCGGTTCTGAACCAGACAGACAACACGCCTTTCCCCCAGGTTGCCATTTATTTATTTTTTTATATACAGAAAGATGTATAGTGCTGCTTACTGAAATAAAATGGCAGTAGGCTAAATTACTGGAGAATGGAAATGGATATTGCAATGCTCCCTTAAAATTGCATCTTGATTTTTCAACCAGTTCCAAATCAGGTAACAATTTAGTTTTGACTTCAAATGCAAATACTGTAATTGTAGTTTTTTCTCCAGCTGGGCATGTACACCCTCGACCACAGTGATGTAGTATTTTTTTTTTATACATGTACTGTATCTAGAGAATGGCTCATCCAGGAGTAAAACTTGATTACAACAGTCTTCCACTCAAGTTATTGACAGTATCAGAATCTTGGTTTATATGGAGAAACCTGTGTTTGCGCTGTCTGTGTTTAATTGCACTAGAGAAAAGGCAAGCCTGGTATGAGTACATTTTGTCTGAGTGGAGGGCAGATCTCTGGAGAATTGTGCTGCTAAGGCTGTAACAAGGTACTCGATACACGTGATGAAAGGAGCGATCAAAATGAATGATTGATTGACGTATTGAATGATCTGGATGACGTGGATGCATGTTTGCTGCTTGATTGACAGGAGACGGGCAGACGGTTGGGATTGACACGCTCCGCAGGCGTGCAGGTTTATTTACATGTACAGATTCACCCCACGTGACACTGCCAGCACGGGGGACAAAAAGCAAAACAAACACTGTACAAAAACTATCAAAATAAAGGTGCCATGAAAAGGGCTCACGCTACTCCGCTAACAAAATGGAGGTCCCGCTTCCACTCCTGTCTGCTATACTATCTACTGTCCCGAAACGAATTCCCTGTTCCATCGTGCAGTTCACCCAACCCCAACCTCGGATTATACATCACCGTTAGAGGTGGTCGCCTCGTTTCCTGAACCCAATTGTTCAAAAGCACAGACGGACCGATGCTTCGGCAGGAGCAGCGTTCTGACCCCTATGGCTTACAGCAGCCCCGCTCTGTATAATTGGGACTCTTTTATTCCTGGAGCCCACCTGCTGATTAAGAGCTGGCAGTTGGTAAACTCGCACATGCTGTTCGTTCTCACAACTAAAGACAGCAGGCAGGCTGCTACACACAGAGCGTCAGATTCCACATTATAAACCAATCCCACTATTATTTATTTCTACAAAACACTTGTATTTACAATAAACAATCATATAAGCCCCTTCCTTATGTGCATGGCCCCAGCCCTGCTACAGCGACAAACTGAATTGGTATTGATCTTTAACCATTGTTTGGGGCATTAAAATAAATATGGTACAATACAGATGTTGCTGTCAGTTTGAGATACAGTCGACCCACTTGTCTTGCAGAGTGCTGCCTGTTAATAACCCACAGCTAACCCATACATTATAATGTTTGGTTCAGATTAATAAACATTTTCTGGCCCACCTCAGGTCCCTTTTACAAAACAAACTGCAGGATATAAACATGATTACGCTTTCTTCTTTGTTCTTTATGTTTATGTGGTAGCAAATTCTTTATCTTGTTTTTATTAAATGTAAATTTTAAATTAAAATTATTTATTTAAAAGAAAGAAAGACCATGCACAGTCCATCAAGCCTGGGGGGCTGCAACACAAAGCCAGGCACATACTTTATTACCATATTGAATTTATTCATAATGGCTGACTAACCACATATTTTAAACCTGCATAGCAGACAAGAAATTCACAAAAAAATGGAACTATAAAAGGCTACCGATAAAAACAGATCACATTTTTTAGTTCTCACACCCGGTCTGTCCCAAATTGTGTGTTGTGAATACATTAGCATTTTCCGAAGCTATAATATGTATAACATTTGGTTGCTCCACTTCAAACCTATTATGGTGAAATGATTTAATTATGACCAGCTTCACTTCACCGGTTGTTCTTCACTACCTGAATGTGACCCTGGCTGCAAGACGGATATCGTCTATCACAAAGGTTTGGTATGCCCTGATTTTAAAACATTAAAGATAACAATTCTCTTAAGTGTGTGTGCTCGGGATTAATAGACCTTATAAATGCTGAGCAAGTCCATTTCAAGAGAATTCCTGAAAGACCTTGCAACTTATTAAAATTCAAACAACTTTGAAAAGTGCCAGACAGTGTATACATGAAAGTTAATGTGAAGCTAGATTATTATTCAAACCAAACAAAAAGAATTCGCAAACAGGCTTTTAACATAATGCTGTATTACCTAGATATACTGTTAGTGCCCCATTACAAACTTTACATTTTGTGGAATCAAACTGCTTGTGTTACTGTACAAAACTACAGTAGTAACACACTAGGCATTTGCCAAAGCATTTGTCTACTTGACTTTGAATATACTATTACACACAAAACTAATGAGAAACATATTATTGTGGACTGTAAAAAAAAAAAAAAGTTTTACAGGGGAAATTCTGTATTTTTATACCAGAAATATACTGTATTTCTGTGTGTGTAGCATTGTGGGATAACACCCACAACTTCCTTTTCCTGCCTTTCCATCATTATTCTCCAGCAGCTGTTGTTGGTAAGCGTTCAACCAGTAGTAAAATATCAATAAACAAAAGCTAAAATATCTATCACACGTTCAGTTGTTATTTTCAACTGTTTTTTCACAGCAGTTTTTTTTTTAAAATTTACATTTGGGAACAGGCCTAGTTATTTAGTATTTGTACCTGACATTCAAGCATGCTAAAATATGGGATCGAGGATATGGTAGTGGTATATTAAAAAGCAAAAATAAAAAAAGGTTTCGTGTAGGCTACTTCAAGCCGTTTTTGGTAAAATGTTTTTGCGTTGGCCTTATTCACACAACTAGATTGTTTTTAGCAGTTATTTGTTTCCCAAGGTTTTATACCTTTCTATAGCAATGAAAAAGCAGGTTCCATAATGATAACAAACCTTCCAAGCACCCTGTGCATTATTTTCCTTGGTAACTACATTAAATGTACAGTATATGACCTACATATTTTAAAATGTTGCCTTTTTTCCTTATTTTTTAAATTAATTATATTTTTCAGGTGAGACTACTGACTTCAAATCACTTCATGGTTGCCATTGATCAGACAGTCGTAAAAATAACCACCTGCATTCACCGTTGACAGCTCTGAACTACTTATTTGCCACATACTATGTGCTGAACATTCAGCGCCCACGTAATGCATCCCTTGCACTAGAATTTATGCAAAGGTAAGATGTACTCTATTGCACATTACTTAAACAGATTATGCATGGATATTGCAGGTTTTCTGGTATTCTTGTTTCACTGTACCCTTGTTTATTATCTTAAGTGGGGGATTCCAGATACATGTTGAGAAACCACTTACATTTTTAATCTGCCTATCCATTTGCTATGGACATTTTTTAGAACTAGTTCTGGTTGAATGAAAGTCATGGTGAGTCCTTACGTATGTTCTGTGTTGGGCACTGTAGCAGGGCAGGAGCCCTGCACATGAAGCGGGTTTTTTTGTGTATACATTGTAAATAGTATTGTGTAAATGTGTGTAATTGTTGTAATTAATTAATGAAGTACCTGACGCTCCTGGGAGAGCCTCCCTGCTGTGTGTGATTGCCAGCTGTGGATAATCAGCGGGTAGGTGTGTTCCAGCACAGTGTCAGGTATAAAGAGGTCCTGTTTGTTCACCTTGGGGCTGCTGCAAAGCCAAGGACAACGGGCTGAAGATTGTCCACGCTACCCGAGCATAGAGACCGAAATATGTTGCTGAGATCTTCCGATCCCCGTGATGGTGAACCGGGATCAGAGTCAAAAGCTGCCAAAACCGCCGACGGGGTTTGTGTTGATGCATAAAGATTAGTTCAGGGATGTTAGATCCCCATAAAGTATAGCGAGGTGAGCAAGCGGGACCTCCATGCATTAGGGAGTAGCGCACGCCATTTTTACGCCACTTTTTATTTTATAGTTTTTTGTATTGTGTTTTATTTTGTTTTTTCGTACGCTGGCCATATGTACTCAGTGAGCTACCACGGTTGGTAGTGTCACGTGAGCTGTTCTCATTGTGTGTGTGTGTGTGTGTGTGTGTAAATAAATCCTGCGGGGCGTGTCAACTTCAACCTCTGTCTTGATCTCCTGCCTGTCACTCAGCAGCAATGCACACACCCACAAGCATGACCCTGTTACAGGCACGTTACTGAAAAAAAGTTACTTATTACTTGTTTCGTCAGAAAAAAACGAATATAATGGCCTTACTTATTACTTAATAAAAAAGTAGCAAATTATATTACTCTGTATAGTTCTTTTCTCTTGTCTTGTCCTGCAATTGAACTGTATGTCTGATAATTAAAATGTTTGTAGTATAACAAACAAACAATCTTAATATTTGACTGGATATAGCAAATAGTACTTTGTAATCATTACAATACATGTGAGTCATAAGGAGTGAAAATAATAAAAAATAATAAAAAAAAGTTGGAAAAAACAGACATAACGTATATAAAACATTGTGTTAGATAAATTACCGTAAAAAACATTGTATAAGTTGATTTTCTAGGCATGTTTTGAGGACCCTAAAAAAGGGGCAGCAACTAATACGCTAGTGCGACGTATACGCCCACGTTTATTAAATTACTGTACCAGTGCCACAAACAATAATATACCAAAGAGATTACTACAGTCACGGTTATGGCTCACACAAACTTAACTGTTGACAACCCAATGATTGTTTTCAGGATCTACATCTACGGCATTCAGGTCATGTTGCTAGGTAGAAACACAAAACCACTGTTCAATTTAAAAGTTTTAATTAGTTATCTCAATACCATTAGTCATTTTTCAGACTCTAGATTGTCCTCCTCTCGACCCAGACGTGTGTACTTATGCAGTCTTGCGTTCATTGTAACTGCACTGCAATGAAATTATAATGCAGTTATGTAACAACCACTCCTATACTGAGAGGTGGTCGTGCCAGGGTTCTCTACTCTTACTGCATATACAACCAAGCAGGATAGCTAAGCCACGGCCACCACCGTTTGCCAGGGCGGTCTGTCTAGGCAAGAAGTGGAGGGGTTGTCAGTCAAACTCACCGGAGCAGGTTTTCATACAAAACAATTATATATAATCACAAGCTCCAATGTCATAGAAGTTCATTACAGCAGGCAATGTAATAGTCGTCGGCACAAGGATTATGACACAACTGGATTTCACCTCTACAATATCTAGTGTGATACAAATCATATTAGTGAAAATATATTAATAGTAAATACCACACAGTTCCAAAGTACAAAAAAATAAATGGTGCAAAATCAACAATGTTATTGGTAACAAAATAACAAAGTACAGACAGGACTAAACAATACAGTAAATGCAGGTAGATGGTGCTGTCAATGCAGATGTAACATCAGACGGCACAGACAGTGTTTACATTATTTAGAAAAAAATGCACGTATACCAACATATATGCGTGACATAAAACCATTTTAGTTTAATTTGCTGTAAATACAATACCAGTTACCTGCGTATGATACTGGATATAATGAAATATGTGATTTTGTTTTGTAGTTATATATTTAATAATGAGCCGGAGTATCTCATGGCATGCACTTAATAGACGCTACACCTGGACATTTAACGAAAACCTGTAGTCAAAACAGTGTGTTAATTTGAACATACCAGTAGTGCTTACTTTCCGATTTTCCTCATATTTTCCCATAATTTCTGTTTGTATTATTTATCGAGATATTTCTTGTGCTGCTTATCATAAACAACAAGATATTCTGCACTGCTATAATCAGACATTCCCCCATCTTGCCTGTGATATTTGATGTGCAAGTCTGAATACAGAAATAGCAGCGAAACGTTGGGTGTAAAAAATACAGCGAATAAACACTGTGGTTTGACTCGCTCAGGCTGTGCTCTGGCGTGTGCTGCGTCTCAATACCCCTTGTCTGCTCTTCCTCACCAGCTTTTGCTCTACCACTCAGCTTTTTAACTCAATAGCTAATTGAATCATTAATCATTGAATTACCACAGCAGTTAACAATCAGAAAATGATCAGTCATTACAGGTGTCTCTGAGACAGGATAAAGTAGGACAGAGACAAAAAACTAAAAAAAAGCTACACAACAGGTTTGAAATTGTGCGTTGTTGGCTTTGTTGAAAAGCATGGCAATTGCAATGCTTAAAGAGAGTTTGGAATTAATGAAAAAACAGTACATGACTGGAGACAAAGCAAAGACAAATTTAAAAATATGGTGAAAGAAAAGCAAGCTGATAGAGGAGGAAAGTGTTTATGGCCCAATGTAGAAAATATTTTGTTTGAATGGAGTGCTTTTAATGACTTTAATATATACTGTAAATTGTTCTTCATGTCAGTGCAACACAGTGGTACACTTGCAAAGTGAGGGTATGGTTATGGTTCAGATTAAAAAAAACAAAATGAATGTATCATTGTACAGCTGGAAGTTTAATCCAATTGTACTGTACCGTATGCAACACTAAGATGTGTGTTAACTGGTGTACTGTTTAGTTTAGTTTTTTGCTTTTTTAATTGATATCAAGCAGCACTGTTTAATACTATTCTTTGAAATTGTAATGAAAACAACAAATATGTAAAAGCCATTACAGCTGGAACTATATTGTCTAAGTATGGTTTTGGAAAGAAATGTTCAGTAACGCAAAGATATGTTCTTGAAGTATTTGGGTAACTGATAAGCTAAAATAAAATAGGTTAATACAGATGTGATGTAGGATGTATAACTTGATTTTACTTACTGGTGCACTGTTCATTATTACTTAATCCATTCAAGTATTTTGTATTTTGACACTGTACTTAAATTGACTTGAGCCAATTATTTTGGAATTTTGAAAAACTGAATTAGCAGTCTAACTAAAAACAAAAACAACACTGTAAAATTATTAATGGAATAAAATATTACAAACGGGTTATTTCGAAACTAAACGTGGATTTTTCTTTGTTTATTGGTGTTGAACATATAGGAAGAAAAAAAGTATTTAAATACAAAAAAAGGTGTTTTCCTAAAATTTGAGTCTCAAAACGGGGGAGCGACTTTTATGTCAGTGCAACCTATAAAACGATTTTTACAGTCCTTAATGTTATAGATACACATGTATTTTGTAGATACATACAGTACTTGTGCATCAGTTTTACTGTAGTATTTTTCATATGCATGCCATTTGAGCTCTTCAAAGTGTACATTCAGTCATACTATTTTAAACGTTTTGTTAATAAATCTAAGTAGTCCTTGTTGTATTGCATCAAAAGGAGCTGAGGTTACTGAAGAGCCTGTTTATGTACCTGTCGGGATCTCTCTTATGCTTTTATTAAGCTCTGTACTCAAGCCAGTTAATCCTGATTGTGCGCACACATGCAACGAAAGCTGTGTTCAGGGTTTCTATGTGTTTAAGGAAAATAGTAGTTACATCTTTAGGGACTGCTGTAAGCTGAGTTGTTTCTGGTTTGATGGCGTGTGGTGCTCACTGAAACAAAAAATACAATAAAAAACAGTTCACATTTACAGTTACAAATGAACTGAAATGTTCTTTGCATTTATTTTTTGCGGAAAGTAACTGTAATATTATTACTCCCATTAAAAATCTAGCTTGTTATATTACCTCTTTATTGACAAAATATTGTTGCAGTAACGCATTACCCCAACTTTGCATATGTAATACTTTTATATTTTTGTCGCGAACAGCTTATTCACAAAATTTGACAATACATTATTTTGTTTTACGAAAGCAGTTTTTGTTTCATTTTATGTTCGCTCACACATGATCAGTGTAGCTATAGAGCGATAGATAAGCAGGGGGAGGGGAGCAGCAGGACACACAAAGTTGTGCCCACAGCACTGGAGGGCAGCACAAGCAAAGATTGATTATGTTGATGTAGCAGTTATCTGTAGCACATACATTTTATTTTTTCAGAAACAATTAATTCATTTTGTGGTATTTTTTCCATTTAAAACAGTGCAATTATATTTTTAATGAAAAAAATATTTATTTTTATAAATTAAAAATATTTTTAAAGTACTGCAACTTTAGCTTTCGTAAAATTATAGAAAATCCACAAGTAACTTTTTTTTTTTCTTTTTTTATAGTGTGTATATTATTATGGTGATAATAAATTATGACTAATATTTATTTTTAATTTTTTATTTAATGTACATTATGTTTTTAAAATGGTAGGCTGTTTTAGGTTGTTATTCCTAATAATCTAGCCACATTTAGACACAGACATGAAAACAGATACTAAAGACATTTGTATGTTGTGTTTTTTTCCCCACTGTACACAGTGTTGTCAATAATTTTTTTTTTTTTTTCACTTTATATATTTTTTCACTTTTAAAAAAAAGCATTTGTTTAATTCTTCTATTATTGGTCTGTACTTTGTTTCAGATTTTGAATTATTCATTGTTTGGTTGAACCATGGCTTTGTTTTGAATGTATTTCTCTGTTGTATATTGCTTGAAGTGTAATAAAAGAGTAATAAAAATGGAGATGGTTTGTTTATGGACAAGGCTGCTGATAGTGGAGCATCATGACAGGAACTTGTATATTATTGTGAAAAAATATGTATATATATGAACGTGCAGAGTACAAGTATATTTTCTCAAAATATGTATTCCATTTACATTGTATCACAGAATATTGCCAAATACACATTTGTTACGTATGCAACTAAAGCAACAGGCAAAAATAGGAATGTACTGTATATTTATGCAAAGATCAGATTTGTTTTCAATCTTTTCATTTTAAAATCATTTTGGTATACTGTAGCAAAGGTAGCATTTTATTAAGTTCAAAATTTGTCATTTTGTGCAGTCATGCAATTATTTACCTTTTGCGAAATACTGGAGCCTCTTTGAATAGATAAGATCCTATTTGAACAATGAATCTAATTTTCCTTTCACTGTATACCATCATATTTCAAAGTAGACACTCTGACTGTGTGACAAGCTTGGTATTGAGGTTATATTTTTAAACTGCTTGACAACCTACCCTGAGGCAAATCATTCCTTGTATCATTGTCCATCCAGCAGGACATTTTAGGGTTAACAAAAAATAATCTATTAAAAAAAAAAAAGAATGTGTCACAAAAAAAAATTGAAAAAAAAAAATTTCTGGGTCACTAAACAGGCCTAGATTCTCAAAGCTATTGTCTCCAACTTTTCATTAGCACGATTTTTTCAAATAGTAGAAACACACCCAGAAAAAAAAAACAACAACTCAGATTTAATTTAGGGGTTTGTTATTCATCTATAAAACGGTTTATTACCTGTTTCAGAAATGCAAATTATGTTTTGTTTTGTTTTTTTTCAGACAATAAATGTGCACGTGACGAATTGGAGTAAATAACTTTGAGAATTTAGCCCAGTCTGCAGTGCATTGGTTCAAGGGAAAGGTGTGGATTTGTTTGCACCAGCCTTTTTACTTTTGAAGGCTTGGATTTAAATCTGAATTAGATTGCAATGAACAATATTCTATGGTGGTCATTTTAAAACAATCGAATACTATATATGTCTGATTTTAAGTTTGTGGTGATCTTTTAAACACATACAGTGTACACAACATTCGTTTTAGTATAGCCTACATACTAATACCGCAATCACAGACACCACTAAAATTGCATATTGAATTATATCTTTTCTTATTGAGAAAGAATTTGGGAATTTTATAGAGCTAAGAAATGTAACATAAAGGATCCTGGTAAAGATTATGTTATCTCTAGTTCAGTAGATTGGGGACAAAAGGCTTTGCATCTGGGAAATCAATGCAACATGGAGGTTTTTTTTTTTTTTTTTTGTTAAGATCTTTTGGTTTTACATAGCTTGGGTAGGTTTTTATGAGTTTCCCCCTTAGTGGATGTCATTACACAAGCCATGGGATTTATCCCCTTGTAGTTTGCTGGTGTGCTCATAAGGTCCCTCTTGATATTTTCATCTTCACTCTCCACAGCACTCGATTTCAGTCAGGCAACAGCTGTGATGGAATTGTAGAAAAAAATCCATCTACGCATAAAGATGCTTGGGTGATAAGATACTGATGCATACCAACTATTTCATTTTGTGATAACGGAAACAGGAGGAATAGTAGCTTAGTCTTGTACCATGTATAGAGCTAATGAGATGGTCATGCTGTCTTCTGCCTTTTGCCACTTTTACAACAGTAGTTCAAAGTTTATTTTCAGAATATATATTGCAGTATCAGAATATATAACATAGCAAACTTCAGTGTCCCTCTTTACACCTAAAACTAGACAGAAGGACACACAGTCCTTTAATAATGTATGCTTTAAATAAATAAAAAAATACAGCAATACTATATGTATGATTTCCAGAAGAAATAACTCCAATTGCTTTTAGTTTAGTTTCTAAGTAACTTTTCATTGTTAGATGATTTTGACAACACAGAAAAGTTTTGACCGGTATTGAAACGTTACACATTTTGCCTCATTTTTATGAATCTTCGATTGGTCAGTTATTTGGCCAGACGTTGACCAATCGAGTATCATAATATTGCTTGCGGAGTGATCTCCTAGGTCTACAGGACATTTGATTGAAGTAAAGCAGCTCAAAAGAACAGAGTGGAATATGTATTTCTATATTAATACTGACTAAGGCTACGATTTTGTCACAGAGGTCACGGAAATCATGAATTTGAATAAAACACATTTGATTAGGCGCTTCCTTTATTTTCCCTATTTAAAATGCAGTATGTCATGCACTGAAAATACACATCTGCAAGTATCTGTAAATTGTTTGGTTGTGTGTGCATGCAACATTTACGTGTAGCTATGTAGGTCAGCGAATGAGATAGCTGAGCGCGCAAGCATGTAAATGGGTGACAGCAAAGAAGAACAAATGCATCGGTGAACAGAAGTTTACCGACTTACAGAGGCTTTCTTTACAACATGCTGTTTCAGAATCGTGTAAAATGCTAAAGCAGATGAATGCGGTATGTCAGGCTCATACAGCTATAAAATCTGTAGAGCTTCACTATTTGCTGTGTGAAGGACGCATTGTGTCGCAGCCCTTTTGACTGCCCAAAGTGGTCGCAGCTGTTGTTCCTACTGTAAATACAGACTGCATTCGCAAAATTGGATAACTTGACATCTCTTATACAACAACCCCAAACTGAGAATTTCAAACATTAATTAGAGAGATGCGGGTATGTGACTGTGAGGGATATTTGAAGTATTTTAGAATGACAGGTGAAAGGTTTGATGATCTGTTAAGGCTGTACACCTTTCCAAAAAAAAAAACCGAACATGTCGCAAGATTCCTAGATGACGTAATTCCTGTCGCACAGGGACCCTCGACCTTTCAATAGAAGACTGAAAACCTAAACTATGATCGTTAAGCCTGCATCATATTTATGCATCATTCAGTAGTTACGAGAGGCCCCTAGCTATTATCAGTTTGGCAGTGCACCGAGACCAGTCACATTTTAACAGGTTTCATTTCAACAGTTTATATATATATATACACACACTGCTTTGCAAAAGTCTTAGACATGTTGCATTTTTCTACTCTGATGCATTATGAGCATCAACAATTTACTCAAAGCCTCCACTAGTGTTTTTTACTATTATAACAACCTTGACTTGCATAAAGAAGGAAAAACATTGAGTGAAGTAGCTCGCATCACTTGATTTTTATGGTGTGGTATCCGAAGCATAATCAACAAGTATAGAGAAACATCATCTGTATTTGGCAAACCCAGGACTGGAAGACCCAAAAAGCTGTCTAGCAAGGATGAGCAATACTTGAAGATAATATCCTTAAGGAATATAAAGAAGACAAGCGTTGAATTGACAAAAGAACTGGCAGAAGGCACAGGTGTCGTTGTCTTCCCTTTTTCCATTATGACCCTCTACCCCAGTCCATATTTACTATATATTGTATTATTATTGTTTCAAGTAGTATACAGATATTAATGTGGGAATATCATGTACTCACAGAAACATTTTGTATAATCTGGTATTTGGAAAAAAACTGTTTAATATTCCCATAGCAAACCATTAAACACCACACACCCTTAAAACAATAAAATTATACTAAATGTAAAGTATTTTTTTATCTTGTAATACACAGTATGTGCATGATTGCATGTTAATAAATGCAATACATTTTCAATAAAACTAACTTGGATTAAGCACATTTCCTGATACTACAAATGTTCTACATGTTCTCTGCCAAATTTAGCAGATTCTTATTCTAAATTACTTATTATAATACGAATTCACTTAGCACAAATGTCCTGCTCGTACAAATTATTTTGGAGCCCCACATGAAGACACATTTTAATTAAATGAATTTCCCCGATTCAAATCATTAAGTACAAGGGTACTGGGAAGTGCATCAGCTATATCCAGATTAGTGCCTGTACTGTATTTTAGTGCTTTTTTGGCGCTACTGAGCCTATGATGCATTTCAAGTTGCCATAGACACAGTTTTCGAGTTGCCATAGTGCTCACACATCAATGCCATTTCCATGAAGCAACACAAAAAATATGCATTATCCTTGCAGATGAAATTGGAGGTTTAAAGTGGATAATGCATCATCATACAAGAAAACGAGAGTGGCTTGAAACCAGGGTACATTTGTGACATTTCGAGATACGAAGTGATAGATTTCTCTAAACCAGGTCCACTTAGATATACTCCGGTCGATGAAGACCCTCTCTGCCTTAGACTCCTGACGATAAGAAGAATTACTGATAAGGCTTTTTTTTTTTTTGCTGGTCCCTTGAAATTCGTATTAATGGGAGATGACTGTAATTAATTAAGAAATGATTTATAAAATGTAAAACATTGGAGAATATTAAAAAAATGTAGGAAAGTAAGAAAATTATAACTAAGCCAGACCTTTGTCAGTGAGTATGTGTGAACTGATTAGAATCCTGGGCAATAATGACTTCTTCCATTTCTTTACAGTTACAGTATATACTTATATATACATCCTAAAATTAACGAACCTGGCTATAACGAACCTGGCCCCTGGACCGCAAATAAAAAAAAAAAAAAAAAAATGATAATATAAACACAAACTGTCAACATCCCGGTCTGTACACATGGGATGCCACCTCCACAGTGGAGTCAACTCTTTTGTCGTAATAAAAACCGTGCGCTTTGTAACTGCTCCCAAACTAAAATCAAAATACTGCATACAGGTACATGTCATTCATTTTGACTGTCCTTTTGCTAACAAATCCCTTGATATAACGAACAAAAGGCTTGGACCCCAACAGGTTTGTTATAGCAAGGGTGCACTGTACAAGTATTTGCACCCTATATAATTTCAAAAGTAGCAGACTCTGTTTATCTGTTCAATGCAAAATACTCAAATTAATAAAGATATTGTTACCACTTAGGGCTATGTACAGTCGACTCTGCATAACTGAATGACTCGGCCCCGGTGTGAGGTTATGCACATAACCGTAGTGAGGGAATACAATGACAATACGTCTATATGTACATGTATATAGGACTTGTTTTGATCAGATTCATAACTTTATTTTTCCATTATATTTAATTACAAGCAATTAAAATACTGAACAAGTTCAGCAAAACAAAAATTACGTTATACGCTGTTCACCAATACGTTATACGCTCAATGCAAACAACACTATTCTCTAGCAACGCACGACATGAAAAGTAAAATAAGGTATATAACAGCCGGCATAAACTAAGTTACTGTAAGTTATTTTAATATATTTTATTACAAATAATGTATTACAAGTAACTCAAAATACTGTTAAATAAGTTCAGAACAATAAACCAATTTGAAATACGTTATGCACTCCATACAAACAACACTATTCTCTGGCAATGCACGATATGAAAAGTAAAATAATGTAAAATAATTTACAGTATATAACAGCCCGAATAAACAAAGTTATTGTAATACAGTACAGTAAAACATAAAAGTTCAACAGGTGTGTTTAATACTTATTGGGCACCGCTGAATGTAGTTACATCAGATATGAGATTATATAAAAACAAATCTCTGAGCTTGTCATTCAGTCCCTCCCACTGTATCCTCAGATCTGCACCACCGTAAAATCTATCTTTGTTTTTTGATGCTGACAGATTCAAAGACAAGGCAATCAGGCTTGGCTTCTTGTCAGGAAGTGCATATTATATGAACAGCACTTCAATTTCATATTCAGAAATTCCAAACAATTTTCAGCAGTTGCCGTTATCACATCTACAGTTGCTGTAGGCTGGAAAAGTAGAATTAATCATTTGTCTGGAAATTCAAATGCACAACCATTCCAGGTTAATCCCTTTGCAATGGATCTTGATGAAATTCTGCATATGTTGTTTCTTTAAAAAAATATCTATGGAGATATTACTTTGTCAAAGAAAAGGGCTTGTAAGCAGGAGGTCCCCAGTTCAAATCCCACCTCAGCCATTGACTCATTGTGTGACCCTGAGCAAGTCACTTCACCTCCTTGTGCTCCATCTTTCAGGTGAGACGTAATTGTAAGTGACTGCAGCTGATGCATAGTTCACACACCCTAGTCTCTGTAAGTCGCCTTGGATAAAGGCGTCTGCTAAATAAACTAATAATAATAATAATAATAATAATAATTGTCAGGAAATCAGAAAAAAAACACTGTTTTTGAATTCATTCATTTTGGTATTTGTTTTGAAAAAATAAACACAAATATAAAAGCTATCAGGCAAAAATTTATACATATATTATTTATGTAATGAAATATATTTCATTACAACACGGCTTGGAAAAATAACAATCTCTGATTGGTTAAACAGCATCACATGGCCGTGCATATATATATATAGCACAACATATATTAAAACTTGCACTATTGACCTTGCCATTTATAACAACCTTCAGACATTAAAATCCCTTGGTTTGTAATTATTTACGCTTACTTTGAAAACACTTTAGGTTACCCTGTAAATGAAATAAGGATACAATACAATTATTATAATCATATGCATTTTCAAAATTGCTTACAAAGAAAACATGTGACTTTCAAACTTCTCCTATACAGTATGGATATCATATTTGTGTGTTAATGGTTCACAGCTACTGGAGACTGAGTGCTACTGTATTGGTTGATTTTAATCCCCTGTTGCGAATCTGTGGGATTGGGGACACTGATAATGTTTCTGAATTGCTTTGGGGGAGGGAGGGTCTTTTAGCCTGCAACTGTACCACCCTAAGTTTCGATCTCTTTAAATATCAGAGCCCAAAAGGGGTTGTGTTTTCTCATTACTTGAATGGGACCTCTAAGGAACCCATTCACCTGTGTTAAAGTGGTCTCTGTGACTCAGCCGGGGGTCTTCCTCCCACTAGGCCAGCACTCAAAACTAGCATTGCTGTTTCAACCATCTTACTACAGCAATAACTGTGTCAAAATATAGGCCTTATCTGCTTTGCAGTTATTAAAAATCTCAAAGAATGTACTGGGTTTACATTGAAGTACTAGTTTATTTGTAAAATATTTTACCAGAAAAACCCAATTGCGATGAAAAACCTTCATTTCAAAAGATGTCCAGGACAGCAGCAGCAACTTTCTTACAATACATTTGTGAATTGTCATATAAAATAAATATCTAATCGGGCATCTCCATTTATCCCACAGATTATTTTACATTAATATTGCTACAGACTGACTCAACTGACTATTTTCAAATATATATACAGTACTGTGCAAAAGTTTTAGGCAGGTGTGAAAAAATGCTGTAAAATAAGAATGCTTTCAAAAATAGACATGTTAATAGATTATATTTATCAATTAACTAAATGCAAAGTGAGTGAACAGAAGAAAAATCTAAATCAAATCCATATTTGGTGTGACAACCCTTTGCCTTCAAAACAGCATCAATTCTTCTAGGTACACTTGCACAAAGTCAGGGATTTTGTAGGCATATAGTCAGGTGTATGATTAAACAGTTATACCAAACAGGTGCTAATGATCATCAATTCAGTATGTAGGTTGAAACACAATCATTAACTGAAACAGAAACAGCTGTGTAGGAGGAATAAAACTGGGTGAGGAACAGCCAAACTCAGCTAACAAGGTGAGGTTGCTGAAGACAGTTTACTGTCAAAAGTCATACACCATGGCAAGACTGAGCACAGCAACAAGACACAGGGTAGTTATACTGCATCAGCAAGGTCTCTCCCAGGCAGAAATTTCAAGGCAGGCAGGGGTTTCCAGATGTGCTGTCCAAGCTCTTTTGAAGAAGCACAAAGAAACGGGCAACGTTGAGGACCGTAGACGCAGTGGTCGGCCAAGGAAACTTACTGCAGCAGATGAAAGACACATCATGCTTACTTCCCTCGCAATCGGAAGATGTCCAGCAGTGCCATCAGCTCAGAACTGGCAGAAAACAGTGGGACCCTGGTACACCCATCTACTGTCCGGAGAAGTCTGGTCAGAAGTGGCCTTCATGGAAGACTTGCGGCCAAAAAGCCATACCTCCGGCGATGGAAACAAGGCCAAGCGACTCAACTATGCACGAAAACACAGGAACTGGGGTGCAGAAAAAGGGCAGCAGGTGCTCTGGACTGATGAGTCAAAAATTTGAAATATTTGGCTGTAGCAGAAGGCAGTTTGTTCACCGAAGGGCTGGAGAGCGTTACGAATGAGTGTCTGTAGGCAACAGTGAAGCATGGTGGAGGTTCCTTGCATGTTTGGGGCTGCATTTCTGCAAATGGAGTTGGGGATTTGGTCAGAATTAATGGTCTCCTCAATGCTGAGAAGTACAGGCAGATACTTATCCATCATGCAATACCATCAGGGAGGCATCTGATTGGCCCCAAATTTATTCTGCAGCATGACAACGACCCCAAACATACAGCGAAAGTCATTAAGAACTATCTTCAGCGTAAAGAAGAGCAAGGAGTCCTGGAAGTGATGGTATGGCCCCATCATCGAGTCTGTCTGGGATTACATGAAGAGAGAGAAGCAACTGAGGCTGTCTAAATCTACAGAAGAACTGTGGTTAGTTCTCCAAGATGTTTGGGCCAACCTAGCTGCCGAGTTCCTTCAAAAACTGTGTGCAAGTGTACCTAGAAGAATTGATGCTTGATGCTGTTTTGAAGGCAAAGGGTGGTCACACCAAATATGGATTTGATTTAGATTTTTCTTCTGTTCACTCACTTTGCATTTAGTTAATTGATAAATATAATCTATTAACATGTCTATTTTTGAAAGCATTCTTACTTTACAGCATTTTTTCACACCTGCCTAAAACTTTTGCACAGTGTACTGTGCAAAAGTTTTAGGCAGGTGTGAAAAAATGCTGTAAAGTAAGAATGCTTTCAAAAATAGACATGTTAATAGATTATATTTATCAATTAACTAAATGCAAAGTGAGTGAACAGAAGAAAAAGCTAAATCAAATCCATATTTGGTGTGACCACCCTTTGCCTTCAAAACAGCATCAAGCATCAATTCTTCTAGGTACACTTGCACACAGTTTTTGAAGGAACTCGGCAGGTAGGTTGGCCCAAACATCTTGGAGAACTAACCACAGTTCTTCTGTGGATTTAGGCAGCCTCAGTTGCTTCTCTCTCTTCATGTAATCCCAGACAGACTCGATGATGTTGAGATCAGGGCTCTGTGGGGCCATACCATCACTTCCAGGACTCCTTGTTCTTCTTTACGCTGAAGATAGTTCTTAATGACTTTCGCTGTATGTTTGGGGTCGTTGTCATGCTGCAGAATAAATTTGGGGCCAATCAGATGCCTCCCTGATGGTATTGAATGATGGATAAGTATCTGCCTGTACTTCTCAGCATTGAGGAGACCATTAATTCTGACCAAATCCCCAACTCCATTTGCAGAAATGCAGCCCCAAACTTGCAAGGAACCTCCACCATGCTTCACTGTTGCCTGCAGACACTCATTCGTATGCGCCTCCAGCCCTTCGCTAACAAACTGCCTTCTGCTACAGCCAAATATTTCAAATTTTGACTCATCAGTCCAGAGCACCTGCTGCCATTTTTCTGCACCCCAGTTCCTGTGTTTTCGTGCATAGTTGAGTCGCTTGGCCTTGTTTCCACGTCGGAGGTATGGCTTTTTGGCCATAAGTCTTCCATGAAGGCCACTTCTGACCAGACTTCTCCGGACAGTAGATGGGTGTACCAGGGTCCCACTGTTTTCTGCCAGTTCTGAGCTGATGGCACTGCTGGACATCTTCCGATTGCGAAGGGAAGTAAGCATGATGTGTCTTTCATCTGCTGCAGTAAGTTTCCTTGGCCGACCACTGCGCTCACGGTCCTCAACGTTGCCCGTTTCTTTGTGCTTCTTCAAAGAGCTTGGACAGCACATCTGGAAACCCCTGTCTGCCTTGAAATTTTTGCCTGGGAGAGACCTTGCTGATGCAGTATAACTACCTTGTGTCTTGTTGCTGTGCTCAGTCTTGCCATGGTGTATGACTTTTGACAGTAAACTGTCTTCAGCAACCTCACCTTGTTAGCTGAGTTTGGCTGTTCCTCACCCAGTTTTATTCCTCCTACACAGCTGTTTCTGTTTCAGTTGATGATTGTGTTTCAACCTACATATTGAATTGATGATCATTAGCACCTGTTTGGTATAATTGTTTAGTCATACACCTGACTATATGCCTACAAAATCCCTGACTTTGTGCAAGTGTACCTAGAAGAATTGATGCTGTTTTGAAGGCAAAGGGTTGTCACACCAAATATGGATTTGATTTAGATTTTTCTTCTGTTCACTCACTTTGCATTTAGTTAATTGATAAATATAATCTATTAACATGTCTATTTTTGAAAGCATTCTTACTTTTCAGCATTTTTCACACCTGCCTAAAACTTTTGCACAGAACTGTATATATATATATATATATATATATATATATATATATATATATATATATATATATATATATATATATATATATAGCGTATAGCACGGCTGGCATACTAATGAGTCGCTTCACTGTGAATAAATCACTACGCACCACTACATTCTAAAGTCCATGACAATCTGCCATTTTATTTGTTATTAGTTACAAAACCACTGCCAAAAATGAGTGACATTCCACCAATTTCCTTTAATATATTTGGGGATGAAACTCCACATAACTGAGTGAAGACAGCAGACCATCTGGAAAAAAAAAAAACTAAGATAAATAAGTGTACCAGTAAGAGTAGACACATAACTGTAGCATGGGCTGGTTAATGTACTTAAAGAAAATATATGGACATTCATTTTATAGAAATAAGTCCAAAAAATCTCAACGTTTAGGGAATTTTATGACAGCGCAAGAAATTCATCTGGGGACCAGTATTCAGTCTCCAGTTTTATAATGCTGAGCTGGACTGAGTACATATTTTAACAGTAGAAATTTTAACATCTCTGCAGACAGCGAGTTTAAAACCAGCAATAATGTATTCCTGTCAGTCAGGAAAACAGGTAAAGACAAGGCCAGACACCACCCCCTGAATTACCGGCCTGGATTTGAAGTGCCTGTGGGAAACTGCGTCACTGTTATCCCCTGACACCGCAGTCGGATTGGTACGTAAAGTCTGGTTTGATCGTCAACTCAATCTGGCATGACTTGGACACGAGGGTGTCCGACAACTAACAAAAACATCTTCTGCGATCCAAAAGAATGAAAACATACTAGAATATGTGTGCCTCACTTATAATGAGTTCAGAAACTGACCTCAAGGTCAGGTGTTGTTACCAATAGTGCATATGATAGTGTCTTTTTGCTGACAGCGCATGCACAGAAATTTGAAGACATGATGTTGTGGCAGTGTGACCCCGCCTTGTGCGTATTGTTTATATGTTGCATGTAGTGTGTTAAATGTTGGTGTATAGTCATTGGTACACGGGATATAAATGGGTCTGTGTAGCACGTGTGATAAAATGTATATTTGTATTTAGCCACGAGGGTTGCACATCACTTCACGTGCTGATTAAAATGTAATACTATGTGAGCACGGGAAGGACACGTAATTAATCCATGTGCAGTTGTAACGAGATTCTAACTGAATGATTGATTAGCAATCGAGTCTCGGTACAACTGCATAAAAGACACGCATTGTCATGCAGTCGGTGTTGGGTGTATAGAGAGGAGGTACGGGGAAATAGAGAGGAGACAGAATCTAAAAATAACAATTGCTAAAACGTGTTGGATTAGCCAGCACGACACTTACTTGTCTGTCTGGTTTGTTTGGTCCTTGTGCCTGTTTGTTTTGTGGTTTGTATAAAACCCTTCATTTCATTATTATTTAATAAAGAAACCAAGCGCTTTCGCGTCTCGGTTTTAACCCGCAGCTGCTGTGTGTTTGTGTTCTTCCGGGACGGTGACGTCACCACTGCAGCCATCCTGCCACAGATGTGCAGAGTGGAAGAACCAGGGAATCAGTCTTGTGCTGTGTTTCTCTGGAAAATTAATAGACTGATATTTAAATCTGTACTGCTTTTGCATTTTTTTAAATGTACATTCAGTTGGAAGGGTATTTTTTCTTTAAAAAATAAATAAATAAAAACGGACTACCTATAATTTTCTCTGTGAGACCTTTTCCTTGTCCTCCGTGTGGAGTTACACATACCTTACATTAGGGCTTTTTCAAATTACATTTTGAATTGAAAACAACAGATTTTGAAGTATTTTGATTGTTAAGACTAAATCAAATTAGCTATTTTAGAGGTATAAAACTAACGTAGCTTCATAAAGGTAGGTTTATGGTGCATCTCGACTTACAGCTGCACTATCATACGGGGAGATGGGATCGGATGGGTTTATTCTATCTTATAATGCCTCCGGGAGGCACTATCATGCAGCGAGGCAGTATTTGATGGCTTTATTCTCTTATAATGCCTCCGGGAGGCACTATCATGCAGCGAGGCAGTATTTGATGGCTTTATTCTCTTATAATGCCTCCGGGAGGCACTATCATGCAGCGAGGCAGTATTTGATGGCTTTATTCTCTTATAATGCCTCCGGGAGGCACTATCATGCAGCGAGGCAGTATTTGATGGCTTTATTCTCTTATAATGCCTCCGGGAGGCACTATCATGCAGCGAGGCAGTATTTGATGGCTTTATTCTTTTATAATGCCTCCGGGAGGCACTATCATGCAGCGAGGCAGTATTTGATGGCTTTATTCTCTTATAATGCCTCCGGGAGGCACTATCATGCAGCGAGGCAGTATTTGATGGCTTTATTCTCTTATAATGCCTCCGGGAGGCACTATCATGCAGCGAGGCAGTATTTGATGGCTTTATTCTCTTATAATGCCTCCGGGAGGCACTATCATGCAGCGAGGCAGTATTTGATGGCTTTATTCTTTTATAATGCCTCCGGGAGGCACTATCATGCAGCGAGGCAGTATTTGATGGCTTTATTCTCTTATAATGCCTCCGGGAGGCACTATCATGCAGCGAGGCAGTATTTGATGGCTTTATTCTCTTATAATGCCTCCGGGAGGCACTATCATGCAGCGAGGCAGTATTTGATGGCTTTATTCTCTTATAATGCCTCCGGGAGGCACTGTCGGTTACGACACCTGCTTCAGTCTCCATCACAGCTGCTCCCCTTACTTCCTTAGTGTCATATGAAATTCTGCCCATCATCAGCTGGTGTTCAGTCCTCTAGTTTCTAGTGAGATGACACTTTTGATGCAGAAATTCACAATAAACGAACATGTCCAATTCGTTTTTAATAAGCGAACAAGGAATTAAACTAAATTACATGTGGGACAATATTACACTGTGGATGTATACAATGAAAGTTTCTGGTTTTGTCTTCATTTAAAATGTCTTTTAATTATTCTAATTATTTTTCATCCGTGTTATAAGCGGTATAAACCACTTCGGGCCGTGCAGTTCCGACTTCAGGCGTGGTATATATCATGGGAACCACATGGCCCGTCATGGTTTATACCTTACTTATACAATGGAAATTGCATGTATTATATTGTAGAATATATTAAAATACAACAGGCATATATATATATATATATATATATATATATATATATATATATATATATATATATATATATATATATATATATAGGTTTATTATTTTAATTTGATATATATGTTTTTAATTGTTTTATTTTTATAAATGGAATGTGAATTTCTTGGAAATGTGTTTTATTTGACACTAGAAATATATTGCAAATATATTGGAAATATATATTCTATGACACTACACAAATGTTCTACAATATATATATATATATATATATATATATATATATATATATATATATATATATATATATATATATATAATATTTATATAATATATATATATATATATATAAATATATATAGCTCTTTGAGCTAAAATATATATATATATACACACTCACACAAACACAAAATGTGACAGTTGTGGCCAGAAGAGTTGAAAGGTCACATGTGAATGGAACAAGGAAGCCAGTCCAGTACTGGTTGTTGGAATTCCCCAGGCAAGCACAAAGCCACGCTAATGATTGATCTGATTAACTTTATCTGATGTACAACTGCCTCCACTATATGCCCATTGCAGAAGATTTCATTGCCAGCCTGGATTATAATTCTTTAAGTGTGATTTCAATGCCAGACATATTTTAAGGGGTGGATTCACCTTGGAATGCATAAGTCACCTGTCCTTGGTTATCCTGGGATTAAATACTTTAAAAATATTTAAAAGAAAACATACTTTACCACCCTTACAGAAAAAATGTGCTGATACTTTAGTAGACTGAAAGTTTCTTAAATACAGAGGCTCCGTCTGCTGTATTCTTAAGAAAACAACATTTTGTGTTTTCACTTGTTGGAGTTGGTGTTTGTCAAAATGTGAGAAAGGAAGTGTGGCTTTTAACAGTGTGAATGTAAAGCAATCTTAAGCACATAAAGGGAGGACATTTATTTTTATATTATGAAGGTAGCAGGTCACAAAAGGGCAGATAGATAGAACTCATATTTGGGAATTGATGGTATCTGTGTAATTTGTTTTCATGGGATATAACATAATAGTGTTCTGCTTTATTTATGGTTTAAGCAGTGATTTATGCACTTATGCTTCATCTTCCAATATATAAAATGTGCCACCCCGACAGCAAACAGCTTACATTGTCAGTGGATGTTTATTGCTGTGTTGTTGGTACTTTCCATGCCGTATTACACAGTTGTGGTTTGCCCTGTTTCTATTTTCTGCCTGTTTTTTTATTGTTTTGAAGCATCATATTAATGGAAACTGAAAATCAATAAAACAACAAGTTACACAGGTTGGGGCACAGCGACAACGATCTAGTCTGTCGTTTAGGTCAGTGGTTCTCAAAGTATGTACTGTATCCTGGGAGGGTGTTAGAAGGTTCAGAATTATTTTTTTTTTATTTTTTTTAAATTACAAATTTCTTAACCTAGGCTATACCGTATAACAGAGGGATCATTTATTTTGGCTTTATTGGTGGTTTTGATTGGATCGCCAATAATACCTCCACCAATCAGAGGGTTGCATACAATGGCCGTAGCGATCCCGCCCTCTGGCAGACTGGTACAGTATACAGAACAGGTTAAAGTAGCGCTGAACAAGGGAAAGAATGTGTCAGATCTCAAAGTGGATAAGAGAATGGCAGTGATGAAGCCAATTTGCTTGAAAACATTAAAAGTAGACCGGACATTTCCATCAATGGATTTAAAAAATCTGGAATTGATGATGCGATCAGAACCCCAAAGGCACCAAATTCACAGCTACTGAAACGTGAACTGCTTTTTTGTGATAGCTACATTTTTCATTTGCCTTTTGTAGAAAATGTTTCCTCGACACCAGCAGAACTGCCACCATGTACTGCATTGATTGGTCAACAGTGATTGGCCTGCTAGCATTCATCCCAACAAAAGGTAGCTGTTTCTAATCAGGAAGAGACTCAGACACCAGAGAGCTGCAGGTTTAAACGTACATCTGTGCAATTTAATTACAAATCCATTGGCCACCGGGTGGCAATCCTGGTTATGGTAATGTTGCCATTGGCAATGTTGCTGAGGTCCTCCTCCAGTGGCAATGCTGTCTGTGTAAATGCTGACAGCGCAGCGGTGTACTCTGGAAGTTGCACTGGCACTGGCAGCGATAATTCTGCCCTCAGCGCGGGACACTCCGTCAGTGGCAGCAGGGCTGCGTACTCCGGCAGTGCAGCGACTGTGGGTGGAGGTGGAGTCCTCACCTCTCCCACCTTCTTTGTAGCTGGCGGCTCCCTTCTCTTGGGCTCCAGCCCCAGAATATTCTGGACACAACAAAGCCCCGGGTGATGACAAGCAGGCATCCCCAGGTGGTGTTGTGCAGGCATCCCGAGGCAGTGGTGAACTGGCCTCCCCGGGTGATGGCGAACTAGCCTCCCGAGGCGATGGCACACTAGCCTTCCCTGAGTGATGGCAAACTAGCCTCCCCAGGCATTGTAGGCTTGGCAGCCCTAGGCGATGCAGGCTCGGAACCCTAGGCCTAAGCGATGCAGGCTTGGCAATCCCAGGCGGTGCGGGACTGGCAGCCCCGGGTGGTGCAGGCTTAAGCAGCTGCAGCTCCTCTCCCTCTGGTGGTGGAGGTGGGAGCAACAGGTGGTCGCTCTCTTGCAATGGACGCGGGAGCAGCGAGTAGTCTCCCTCTGGTGGTGGAGGCAGCAGCAATCCTGATCTCAGTACGGGGCACTCCGGCTGCTGTTCCTCCTCCCCCTCATCCTGGAAGGGGCATATGCCCACACTCCCCGCAGGCAGGGCACCAACTTAAGACCTCGAGAAGGTGGAGGTAGGCTTGCCAGCGGCTCTCCTTCAGTGATTTACCTCTTGTCTACTATTGGTCCAGTGGTTAAAGAAAAGGGCTTATAACCAGGAGGTCCCCGGTTCAAATCCCACCTCAGCCACTGGCTCATTGTGTGACCCTGAGCAAGTCACTTAACCTCCTTGTGCTCCGTCTTTCGGGTGAGACGTAATTGTAAGTGACTCTGCAGCTGATGCATAGTTCACACACCCTAGTCTCTGTAAGTCGCCTTGGATAAAGGCGTCTGTTAAATAAATAAATAATAATAATATTATTATTATCCACCACATGATATCAACTCTTTGCTATGTTTTGTTTCACCTAGTCCACAGACATTGTTTATATCACGAAGCATACGTGATAAAAGGATCTTGCGACGGACCAAACAAGTGGCAAAACAAACTGAGAACACTGCTTAGTCAGCTGACTCCTCCCTAATCACATCCTGCTTTGGTGCAGTAAATACATTATTGATCTTCTAATACGTTATTTGGGAAAGGGTTACAGACGAGTACGCTGAAAGGACAGAAAACGTTTTTGGGGATTCAAATTCAGACCCGAACCTGACCCGCAGGCACCCGACCCGCTGCAGGACTCTAAATAACATTTTATCAGGTTATAAGGATGTTCCAATTTACAGAAAAGAGCTGAGTTCCAATGTCTCATTTAAACTATACAGTTTCTAAGGCTAGAAACAGAACCAGGATTACATTTTATATAATGTCTTGCAATTGCATGGTCCATGTTGGAGTTACGTTTAGCTGCCTTATGTTCTGCTATATGTATTTTTAGTTGTCTTTTAGTTTGTCCAACATAGACTAGACCACACTTTAAGTAAGTATCTCAATTGATGAAACTGTCAATATTAAATTTATGTCCGGACAGTGGGTGGTTAACATTTTTTGTGCCGTGTATTAGAACAGTGGATACGTTTTCCACATCGAAAATTACCATGTGGAGCACTGCTTTTAGTTAGCCAATTTCCATTACTTTTGGGAGTTTTATACATAGAAGTTACCAGGCTGCCTTTAATGTTTCTTCCTTGTTTAAAACTAAATCTGGGATACATACTTGTTAGTGACCGAAGTTGTGGATCACATTGTTATACCTTCCAATATTTATAAACTATTTTTATAAAAGCCTATAAAAAAAAGCCTATCATGTATAAAAGCCTGTCTTTGTCTGTGTTGGTGGTGGGTGAAGTAGGAGTCTGTGTGTTGGTAAATCTAGCCCACATGGAAGTATGTATTTCAATGGAATGTGGGGGTGGTGTGGTCTGGCTGTAATTCAATGAAAATGCGTCTGTGTTTTACATGACAACTCCTGGATGTAAACAAACCTAGGATTTTTTTTTATTTTTATATATATATAGACAATGTCACAGAATCGTTTTCACCAAATCTTAAGATGTTTGCGTTTTGATTTGAGAGAAATTAGAAGCATTTGCTCTAGCAACGAGGGCAACAAGGATCTGCCCACAACAATGGAGGTGCTGCTGTTTCCCACAGAAGCACTATGCTGCAAGGTCACACAATGGAAAAGGTAACGTCATTATTATTATTATTATTATTATTATTATTATTATTATTATTATTATTATTATTATTATTATGCTGCCGCCGAACATCGCAATCAGTAAATATAGGCTTTTACTATAAATTATAGATTGGTCCATATGTTTGTGTAGTGAATTAGGTATATAATTTATTTAAATATAAATTAGTCTCTAGGTGCCCTTTTTAAGAACGTCCAAATGTTAATAACTGAGACATACCATAATAGTTTGGTGGGATCATGTAGAACTCGGATTACCTTAGACAATCACGGACATTCACACAACGTGTCAGAAATATAAAACAATAGTTTATTTAAGAATAAAAAGGGGTGCACAACTAATCTAATATTACAGAAAGGAAAGGCTATTGGTTAGAGATATGTGTCAAGTGTACAGTTCATTGATTCCATAGTCAAATGATTACAACAACCATAAGATCATCAACATACATGGTTAATATACTAATATTAAATATGACTTATCACACAAAGTGTCTACTTTGCATTAGTATTTCCAATACCCGTTTCTCGTTGTAATCAATCATGTCAATATGCACGAAAATTAATTCAATTTCCCATTCAGAACGGAATCCAACATTCCAGTACCTAATTTAGCAAATTAGTTTTACCGTGTTAATTTAGTTTAGACGTGATGTACCAAACTATTAATATGTTATCAACCTCAGTTGATTATATATTCAAATTAACTCACAAATGGGGCAAATTCTCTGCATTTATGAGGCAACTCCTTTGAATTACACATTTCAACAAACAAAATACATTTCTTACACACTCTAAAACAGGAAGTTATATTCTTTTCCTAGAACAGTTTATCTACTAACTTGATAGCATTTACTACAGTTACTTTCTTGAGTCATAAAGTATTTAATATTAGATATGTTGAATACTTATCGATTTTCATATAAAGAAGTCAATCTGTGTTGATTAACGCTGCAGCTCTTTGGATCTGAAGTTCCAATGAAAGAAGATAGTACTTTGCTTGAAGTACGCATTGTTGCGTAGGCTCACAATAAACAAATAGTTATTTCAATGGAGATCAGCTTGTTGATCTCCAAGTCTTGCAGCATTATAGTTGTTGTTGGCAGTTTTCCAACTGGAAATAGTTCTGTTCATCTGACGTAACTCAGTTCAGATAATGTGTACAATTGAAGAGTTATGTAGTGTGTAGAAGTATTCTTGTTGCAATTCTTATGTACGGCTAGCACATGACCTTAGGCCCAGCTGCTGGCTATGCTTCCGATTACTGTTTCAGTCTCTCGTAGGGCAAAGAGCTACTGCTCTCTTCAAAGCCGATTTTAGCCACTCTTCAGAACATTGGTTCTTCCTTGCCTTCCGTGAATTCAAGCATATGCTCCCATGACTTCAGGAACTTTCTTCAGAGCAGTTTAGCTTCCATTTCTTTCCTCCGAACTCCAACACTCTCATGGGCAAACTCCTTCTTTTCTGAAAGTCGCACGGCTGGTTTTGTTGTCCTGACTTCCACCCTGTGATTGGTTAGTTTGGTTATTTTGGGCTGTGCCCGAGTCCACGTGGGGTGTTTCTTATTGGTTGTTCTCGTTCAGAGACAGCCCATTGTTCTCAATTGGTTTCTTTGCTTCATCCTGGGTCGGCTACATTTATGAGATGGACTGGTTCCTGTTTTAGGTGTCAAAGCACCCAGAACTGTCTGGCTTGCGGCGCCGAAATTGTCATTCAACGATCGTGAAGATAAGCCATTTATTCAGCAGTTAGTTTATGACTCTTTTTAAAAGCAGTCTTTGTCAGTGGGGGAGTTTGTGACCAGAAACCAAGAAGACACAGAGAACGGTTTAAGATTCCCCTCTGTATATTTCAATTCTGTTTCTTTCATACACAGAATGATATTATGATCCCTTCTGACGCTACATTTGCTTGTGTATTAGTCGACCCCCCCCCCCCCCAACTTCAGGATAGTGTTTTGGGTTTAAATTGCTCGACTTATACTCGAGCAAATACGGTAATACTGCTTGCACTGTTAATAGGTGGTGCATAATCCAGGGTGGTTGCCTAGGGTCCGTGATGCAATAGGGCCGGCTGACAGTGGTGCAGAGAGAGCTTGATGACTGTGGCAAGCAGGCCCAGCAGACCACTCTGAGAAGTGATGGATGGGTAATAACGGGTTTAAATAGGGAGACGGAGTAGTAGTTCAAATGGGTAGCCCTACATAATTTCACCAAAGCTCTAGTCCATGTTCAAGTTACCATCTTACATTTTACAACTGTAATGATTGCCTACTCACAGTTTTGACAGCTTTGACATTATATATATACTAATAATAAACAGTTTTCTATATAATTCCTCAAGGTAGACTGTAGATCAGTGCTGTTTTATTCTTTGTGATAGTTGTAATAATGGAACAGATAAAAATATATTTTTCATGCATTTCTTTCGATTTTTTTTTTTAATGATTCAGCACTGACAGCTGTGTTATGTTTACAAGGAATTGCAGCAAAGGATTGAAAGGGCTGTGGTTTCTTTACTGGCTGGTGAGCATGTCCCAGAGGGGCGTCATGCCACAAAAAGGAACTGCTTGTGCGGGGTAGAACAAAGCCCTTCACCAATGCGTAAGTAGAGAGAAACGAAAAGAAACCAAAGATCTGAACACCGAGTGTGAAACCAAGGGTCAGACTTATTTAATTCTCCTGCACAGGACAATGACTAGTTTTGGGATTGTGTCAGCAGACCTTTTGTTTTGTTTAAGTGTGATTCATTGTGTACATTATTTTTGACAAACAAACTAAATATCAAAGGAAGGGTGCACATTAAGCTTGGGAGTGTGCCATTATGCCATAACAGCAATCCTTTATCACTATCTGGGTGTTCATGTTTTTGAAATGCACTCATCTGTCTTCTATAACATGGCAGGACTGTATGGGAGAAGCAGAAAGATGAAAACA
The DNA here is from genome assembly GCA_030684275.1 of Acipenser oxyrinchus oxyrinchus. Lineage (NCBI taxonomy): Eukaryota > Metazoa > Chordata > Actinopteri > Acipenseriformes > Acipenseridae > Acipenser > Acipenser oxyrinchus. The sequence goes on along the minus strand of CM060247.1, from coordinate 37,613,948 downwards.
AAAGGAAATTCAACCTAAATTGTTTTTGCCCCACTGAGTAATTTCCATCCCAGCATAATGACAGATACACAGGCAGTTAAAATGCTCTGACTTTGCCAACATCTGTGAAATGCCTGTCACAATATTTCAAAAATGAGTTACACTGAAGGAAAGTTGACAGAGCTAATTTCAGTGCATTCAAACAACTGGTTGCATTATCTTGTCAGTGCTCACTGACATGTACCTGCATCAAATCCATTTTTGTCTGTGCTTCAGCTACTGCATCATAAATTATTTCAAGTCAGACTATTGGCACTGAATGGCTTTATGAATATTAATCTGTTATCTTCAGACAGGTCTCATTGCTGATTTTTCACACTCATTGTATTCAAATTTGCAAACAGATCAGATCATTACTCACCAGCCACTGATTTACAGCCTTTCAATCATCTGCATTCTTATCAGCACATAGACAAAATTAATGGATGGTTTAATTTGACGATTTACTGACTAATTATGGAAGGCTCCTTTGAGTTTAAGAAATAAGCAGAAACTGGAGCCTCCAGTGGCTCACCTGTTAAAAGCACTGCCATTTAAAGTTCAGGGTGAACCATGCAAGCTTGGTTTGAATAACACTCAGAGTAAGTCGTCGATCTTGGTTGAGGACCCACTGGGAGTGCTACACTGGCATTGGTGCTCCTGCTGGATTAGAAAGGAATGTTGTCTTCTATTCATGCTTCAGTGTTCACTACTAAGCCCTTGCCTCCGGGGTTCAATAGCTTGGTAACATCAGTACTTTAGGTTAAGTGGGTAAAAAGAAGCAGTCAGCTTCTTAGCTTGGACAGAGGTTACACATGCAGTCCTCCTAATATGTAAGTGCCATGAATTTGAGCAATGGTAAAAATTAGAAAGATTACAAAAAAAATATAACAAATGTACTCTACTGTAGTTTACTTGAAAACCAATAGAAACATTAAATCCTAATTTTATTTTATTCTGAAATACAATTGTTGTGATATAATACTTTAATATTAATCCAGACTGAGACTTAGTAATGATTTGAATACCCCTCCCCCTCATTCAAGCTTCCTTCTGTGGTGTGTTTTTAACGTCAAAGAACTGACTGTGGATTTGTCCACAGTCAGTGATGAAAATGTTTCTGTGATGTCGCCCTGTTGTTTTATGTATTTTTATTTTATTTTAGAGTGTCCAATTATTATTTGTATTTGTTTTTCCCCCAATTTGGAATGTCCAGTTATGTTTTGTTTTTTCTCCTCACCGCAGCGAGTTCCCAACGAGCACATACGTTCTGAGGGCGTGTGAGCGTCCTCCAATCTCACAAGCCTAAAGCCTTTACATCTTTACACCAAGCAATCCGGAGTAGAGGTGGGCGGGCTGTCGATCCTGGAGAACAGAGATCAGCCCTGCTTTTTATCCACTCTGAATGTGCTTGTGTCTGGCCAGTAGGGTTCTCTGTTGCGTGATGAGGAGAAGCAATTCCGGCCGTTTTCCCATCCCCCACCCTGGGATCGTCAGAGCCAATGTGACGCCCCCTTCGGAGTCCTCAGCAAAGTTTGGCCTCTTTGCACAGCCTGGACGCGAACTGCCGCCATCCAAGCTGTATAGACTCATCCTGCGCTCCCAGTGGCAGTGCTTTAACTGGATGAGCCACTCGGGGACCCAACCCTGATGTTCTGATTGATTCATTCTAAGGATCTTCAAACTAATAGTGGCTGTGTGGCTTTGAAGAGAAGGGGAGTGCAGGGCCGACATATTGCTGATTAACAAATCCACAGTTTGTACTACGAATCCACAAAAAACTGTTGATTCATCAACTAAACCACAGTCAGAACAATTCAACAGAAAAGTGAATACCATTTTATTACGCAGCAATCATTGCAACAGTTATTTATTTATTTTTTTTAATTTAGTCGTCGGCAATGGTTTTTACCCGTTTTCAATTTGGAATGCCCAATTATTATTGTTTTTATCCTGTTCAAGAGACTGTTGCATGATCTTAGTTAGCGGTTTGTAAATAACTTCTTCCATTTCTTCTCATCCAGGGGATTTGTTTATTTTAAGAGCGCCTAGTCCCTTTAACTCTTCTGCCTCTGTTATGCTAAAGTTATTTAATACTGGTTAGGAACAGGTCGACATGTGGGGCATTTTGTCCGTATCCTCCTTTGTAAAAACTTGTGAAAAGTAATCATTTAATATATTTGCTATTTTTATTTCTCTTCATCTTTGGTGTTGCCATTTGTATCTCTTAGACATTTTGCTTCTTCATTGAATGTTATTTTGCTGTTATAATAATGGAAAAACCTTTTGGAATTCATTTCTATATCTCTCTTGGCCTTTCTAACTTCCTTTTTGACTTGTGCTTGCAGTTTCAAGTTCCCTTCCAATTCAAAGATGACCAACAACCACACTTTTGGGATATGCCTGCCACAGGTCAGATATTTACTGAGCATTTTATGTCAGAGCTGCCGATAACCCTCTAGGGAGTGACGTCCTCGGTCCCACCTACCGAGGGAAGAAGTAGTCACTACTCAGAGATCACGTTCTCTTTTGCTTCTCACAATCAGGTAGGTATAACTAACCTCTCCAGTTGCGTGATTGAGTCTGTGTGAAAGAGCTCTCACCACGAGTTTTCTGTTAGTTCCCCTGCAATTTATAAGTCGGCTTGCCACTTCCCCGGAATTGGAAACTCTGCTTCCGAGGACTGAGCTAGAAATGCTGCGCAACTGCGCTCCATTTAAAGAATAAAAAAAAACTCCTGCTGCCTGTGTGTATTTTCCTCTGCTTTTTGCAGCTAAAATAATTAAAAGAGAGAAAAAAGGCACGTATTCCTCGACCGGGACCCGGCTCTGCTGCACCCGCTGTTGAGTCGAAGCCGCTGGGCTGACTCGGCTTGAGTGTGTGGCCTAAAAATAAATAAATAAATAAATAAATAAATAAATAAAACCCTACCCTTCAGCTTCTGCTGTGTGTGAGTGTCTGTGTTTGTTTTTTCAGTGCTAAAAAAACAAAAAACAAATAAAAACAACATGTGTTTCCTCCAGTGCGTCTGATTCCAGCCCACTGTAGAGTAGACTCCACCTCGGTACGTTGGGTCTTAATAAAAAAATTTAAATAAATAAATAAATAAATAAATAATTTTTCTTTTTCTGTATATACTGTCTGTAGGCTGTGCTCCACACCGCTGCAAGCTATGTGCTGCCGTCCCAGTAACCTCGGCGGTTACGTCCCTGGTGCTTGGTGCCCTCAGTTCCCTCAGTGCTTTGGAGCCCTTGGTGTCTCAGTGCCTCTGAGCCTCGGTACCCTAGAGCTTCGAAGCCTCTGTGCTTAGGCACCCTTAGTGCTCAGACGCTCCGTGCATCGGTGCTTAGCCCCGGCACATCGAGATGTCTAAATTCCACCCTTGCACGTCCTGCGGAGGGATGCTTCCCCCACAGAACAAACACTTCCTTTGTGTCAGGTGCCTGGGTATGCAGCACGCCTCTTCTGCCTTAGGAGACGAGACGTTGTGCTCAATCTGCGCAGTGTCCCAGTCACTGACCCTGCGCAGGACGCTCACAGAGTTTACGGGTACAGCTTCCTGAGCCAGCTCAGCTGAGCCCTCTGCAGCGTTGGGAGCCCCGTCCTCCACCCTCCTCCACCTGCCTTCGAGCCTGTCGCAGATCATACCCTGCGCACAGGCTCTAGCCCATCGAGCTAGTAGGCGAGGCACTCAAAGCAGGCTAAGGACATCTCCGAACTGACGAGCCAGATGGCTCAGGTTCTGGAGTACCATGGTCAGGCAGCAGGTTCTTCCCCCTGCTCCTGCCCTGGAACCGACCCCGCCCTCATTGGTGGTCGACCCGGACGCCTCAGAGCGATTAGCGAGGAGGAACAGGACGCGATTTCAATCGCGGATTCCTGGGATGGGGACTCCTTCGTACAGCAAGAGACAGAGGTCCAAGAGCTAACACAAGAGACTTTGAGGTTACCTCAGAGACTAGTATTACCCCTCCCTTCAGGTCAGTTCGGGTGCTTATGGAACCTCCAACTTCCTCCAGGACCGCTAAGGGTTAATCAGAAAATACAGTAAATTGGGAAAATACTGCATTTTCAATTCTAACAGCTGCATGTCTTTTTCTGATAACAACGGAAACTCAGTTGAAAGCAGGTTGACAGCTGCAGAAACTAAACTCAACCCTTAGGAGTCCAATATTCAGTGCCTCTGAGGCACGTCAGGTCCAATTTATTTTTACACGCGCTGTTTAAAAGTATTTTTTTCACAGTAAAACAGGTTTAAAAGGCACTGCATATCAATAGGACACACTACTGCATCTCCAGCCCTGCCCCACCCCTTGTTCGCTCTATTTTTCACATACCTCTTTATAGTTGTGCATACTGATAAATCATCTCCTGATCACTCGTTTTATCACCAGACTCCTCAATAATGTGATTCAAGTCATTATTTTATTACTACAACAGCTCAAAAAGTTCTGCAAATGTCTGTGATATTCTTTGAGCGCTGGATGCGGAAGCAGCTATCTTGTTTGTTTATGTCCGTGTTATCTCTGTGGTGCAGGGGCTATGTGTATTGCTCAGATCCACCCCCTTTTTTTTCAGCTTCTCTCGGCTCCTATCGGTCTCACTCGGCTATTGAAAGGTTTTCTCTGCTTTTTCCGGAGAAAAAATGACTTGTGCTTGACGTCTGATCGGACCGGAAAGGAAAAATTGTAATGTGGTCCGACATAGTACTGCAAAGGTTTAAAGCAGTTAAAGATTGAATTTCTCCTTACTACTTCTAAACTGCTCTGCACTTTTCCTCGAAGCACTTCTCCCACGTTGCCGCTCTCCACGCTGCCGCTGTTTGGACTCCTACTGAAGGAGTAAAACTGGAACAGACATTGAGAGGTAAGTTTAAACCAGGAATGTTAGGACTCCGGGAGTCTGAAGTCTGTACCCAGAAGCTGTTGCATTGCATTCCTTAATTTACTGCTTCCTGTCTCATTTAAAACCTTTGCACTTTATAACCAGTGCCTCATTCAGTAAAATATTGGTGAAGAATACATTTTGATATCAGTGTTTTTGTGGAAAATGGTCAGACAAAATGGTGAATTTTCCCATGGGGGCTGAGGGGACCATGTGTTAATTGAGATGTCCTATATGTACCCCACTCTTTTCTATTTTCTTTGGTATCATATAGATTTAATTAGAACTTATTCTCACTAACAGTTGTTGTGAATCTGAAGCCAATCTTTTTTTTTTACTATGGTCAGCAAACTTCTATTTCTTCAGTACCACCTATCATCTATCATTTCTATCATTTCTACAGTGGCATCAAATAGACTATGGCTTGGTTTGCATGTAGTTTAGAAACTCCAAATTCTCTCTCCATTCTCGTTACAATGTGACATAGCACTATAGCAACTGAAGGGCCAAAACACAGTATGGCTAAAAAGGGTGGGTAAATTGCTTTCTCGTGGTTAAAAAGCCGCACAAATTGACCAAAATGTTGTTTTTTTTAAAGTTCGAAAGACGAAGATTTTTAATGTGAATAATAACATTACAGTTACTTTCCGCAAAAAAGAAGCAAGTTAGTCTCGTTACCTTTTCTCTGTTGTACACCTACATTAGTAATCTTTTCTTTTTTAACCCCAAAGCACCAGACTGCTTTAATGTTAGTGCCTCAGCACTGGTGACGCGACCTCTCTTCCGGGATGTGTAGCACAGCAATAATAATCAAGAGCCATGTATTTGAATAAGGCTAGGCACTAGGAACAACAATGTGTATCCCTACAGGCCACATTTGATGGTACACTTCAAAAACGTCATACAGGAACATCGTAATTGTTTTTACGTTTACTGCTTTATCACCATATACAATCAAACCTGTATTAAGAGACCATTCAAGGGACAGTCTAATAGTGACCTCTCAGCACAGGTGGTCTCTTAAAAGAGGGCCCATAACTTATGAATTTTCTATTTGTCTCTGACATGCTTTCCTGTAATTATCTATGCCTTACATACATAAAAGCCAGAAGATGTAATATGAACAAAAGAAAGTATGTAATTTAATAACATTCATTTAGATAATGCATTTACAAAACAAATTATTTTGCGAAAGTAATGAATGCTTGCCTGTCTCAGGTCACACAAAATGTTTTAAATCCTTTGCAAATGTCAATGCCTGTGTCTGCCTTTCAGGTATGTGTTGCATCCTGAAACCGACACCAGCATAAGCATAATATCTTTTTTGATTCCCGTGCACATTGCTTTCATAGTCTTATAAGTATGGCTTGAATGTTTTGGTGTTTATTTTCCTTTTAACGGTTTGCCTTTAAGTCTTAAGCTGCTACATCCTAATTATGTGAACATTCTATTAATTTAGCGGGAAAGAACAACACAGCACGAACCTGACAGATTGGAAGCTACCTAGTTCCCAGGCAAGTGCGAGAATGAAATTCAAGTTAAAGTATCATCTGGGGGAAGTTCAAATAGTGAAGAAAGTGAAACAGAATCAGCAAGCCAATCAGGACATCAAGGTAAAAAGAAGCGACTTTGTTTAGTAATTAACAGTTTAATTAAGATATTGAATCGGCTCAAAACACGGTCACATGAACAAAAATAAAAACCTAAAACTTCAAGCCCTAGTTCTTTCCGTTTCAAAATGCTGTATCTGCGTCTTTCTAGTGCCAAATTTTTCTGCAGTTTTTCTGGCACTTACTGTCTTTACAAGTTTAATAACTTTAATTCTGTCATCTAGGGAGGACATTTTGTTTCTCCACGTTTTCTCTTTTCCGGTTCAAGAGAGCGCTGTTGTTTTATTGATTACAGATAAAAGACCGCTAAAATGGCTACCGTATTCCTTTGAAATTAGGACATACCATTTAAAACCATATTTTTCTTTTAACAATAGCCCTGTGTAAGGATGCTTAATATAGGTTTGAGTCCATTGCTGGGTAAGAGAATTGTGGTCGCTGGTCGCGTTAGACAGGTGGTCGCTTAATACAGTTAAATAAAAGCACAAATATCATTGGGAGGAATTTAAAGTGGTCACTTAGACCAGGCGGTCGCTAAATAAAGGTTTTTCTAATGAACCTTTTTGTTTTGTTATTGTTGATTTGCTATTCATGGTTTTACTGAATTCTAACATTTGTATAATTTTCTCTTCATACTGCAAATTATTGAAAGTCAGGAAATATACAGTACATTATGTTTATATACCAAAAATGAAATGTAATTTTTACTACAAACGTTAAAAAAAAGTTTGACACAATTAAAAAATTAATTACCAGTAGCAATAGTCACAACAACTGTTTCGTCGAACAAAACAAGAGAAAGGAATAAAATGAGTACTATAACCCGCTACTTTTTTATTAAGTAATAAGTAAGGACATTATATTCCCTTTTTTGGAAGAAACAAATAACAGGTAATAAATTACTTTTTTTCAGTAACGTGCCCAACTGTGTAAATGACAAAGCCCTTTGTAAAGCATATCCTTTATACTTTTGTTATTTTCATGCTTGGTGATTGGATAGCTGATTGCTTTAAAACTTTTATGTTCCATAGCAGTAAGAAAAGATGCTATTCATGTTACACTAGCCTTATGTAGAATGTATCATGGGTACCTACCAAGAACAAAAAAAGTCACACATTGTACCCCAAATTGTATTAAATTTGCATAGCTGGGATTTACTGCCAGTGGTCTCCTAGATTATTGCTGACCTCAGCACCAGGATTGATCCATCGTGTATAGAGTTTAAATAAAATCTCTTAAACCTAATTCATTGAGCAATATTTCTTTCATGAATGAAAATATGAAGAAAAAACCTGCTAGTTACACAAATTTGTTCAAATAGACAAAGGTGAGACTTATTTATATGTTGCATGTAAATGAAGCCAATGTCAACTATCGCATTGAATATCACCATTCTAGAAATAAACTAGATGAAACATTGACAGTAAATACACTGTGGACCAATTTAAGCTTCCTAAGCTTTTCATCAACCCTTTATAAATTGATGTTTTCTTTTTCTAATGATGCATTTAAAGATCTTAGATATGGATGGCAATCTTCATCAGCTAATTCTCTGCAATTGATGGCAAGCTGTTAAGTAAGAGCCAAGCTAATCTTCTCTGTGCTTCTTAGATAAGTCTTTTTTATTGACCTTTAGTCCCCTGAGAATTCTCAAGCATGCTATCAGGGCCTTCAAGTGTTATCTGTGAGGGACAGTGCTAACAGTTTTGACTGAGATAAGATTATGTGGACTCTGTTACAAAACCCAGAATAGAAGAGGAATAGTATATATAAATCTGAAAAATACAATTCTATTAGGTATGTGGAAAACTACAAAGCGGTATGCAATTCAATATGTTAACATAACATTATTCAGCAGGTTTCATTCGACTTTATGAAGCAACATTAGTTAATTCTATAGGGTGATGCAAAACGTTTGGTCATAGCAGTATAGTAGCTACAAACAGGATTTAATGGGGAGATTAATTATAATACTATACTTATACCATTCTAATACTAGAGTCATGAAGAATTAGAATGGTGGTTAAATGTCATCTTGAGTTACATTGATGAGATGTAACTCAAGATGTAACTTCACTAGTAAATACCAACACTAAACTGTATGAATAATACACTATAATGTCGTTTATGAATTATGAATTTTAAACATGAACATTCATAACTAAAAAATAACTTTTCATTATTTTTCCTGGTGTTCTAATACACCATAATAGTGTCTTTCTTTATGATTTGCCCAACACAAACCAGCAAGGAAGCAACCCGGTAGAGAATTACAGTTAACAGGGGCCCAAAAAGCCATGATGCACCTCTGGTGGCCTCGCTATGCACCAGTCTGGAGAAATTTTCCAACAATTAAAGACTTCTTGTATGAAATAAACAACAACAGCATATTCAGTAAGCTATATTTAACGTGGGGATATCACCAGATTGAACTGAGCAAAAATTCAAGAGACATCACAACGTATGTTCGGCATTAGCTCAGCCCCAGAGATATACCAGAATGTGGTGAAAACAGAGAACATAATGAAAGGAGAAGTCTTACATTAAAGAAAGACTAATGTGAATTTGGAATGTTCAGACAGATGTTAATGGGTCAAGTGTTGTCAGAGTATGGAACTGGTTTAGCAGAGGCTAAAGTACAAGCTGTAAGAAATGCTCAGAGAACTGAAATAACATCAGAAGTTTATTGGCTTAGTAAATGTCAGTGCTAGATTAATTCCAGACTTAGCATCAATATCAGAGCTGCTCAGGAAACTGACAAGAAAGAACACACATTGTTTGTGAGGAACACAGCAACAAAATGCGTCTGAAATGCTGAAACAGAAACTAACAGTGGCTATATGCTAAGACACATATCATTGCTGATACTAGCCCAGTAGGACTTGGAGTAGTCCTTACACAAGTACTGAATGGACAGAGCCAAGTCATAAGCTATGCAAGCAAAAGTCTGAGCGACGTAGAAAAAATATATTCGCAAACAGAGAAAGAAGCCTTAGTGTTAGTATGGGCATGCAAACAATTTCACGTCTACTTATATGAAATGGACTTTGATTTAATTATAGACCACAAACCATTATAATGCATTAACTCTAGAAGATCAAAGCTACTGTATGTGCCAGAATCGAGCAATTGGTACTCAGATTGCAGCGATACAGTGTTAAGTAATGTCTCACAGAATGTAGCCGATGTACTCTCGAGATTGTCTCAAACAAAGGACAATGGAAACACCAATATCAGTGAGGAATACATTCATTTTTTTAGCAGACAAAGCTATACCTTTTGCTATGACAGCAACAAAAGTGGAGAAAGAATCAGCAGATGACGAAGAACTAACTAGAATTAAGATGCATCAAAACAGGCAAATGAGTTTCGATTCGAGAACCAATCTACAAAACGATTAAAGATGAATGAAGTGTTTTGGGAAAGTATTCAGAGGAACCAGAATAGTAATGTCACATAAATTGAGGAAACAATTAATTATGGTGGCACACAAAGGCCATCAAGGCATCACTAAAACAAAACACAGATTACAAACAGAAGTTTGGTGGCCTGGCATGGATAAAGAAGATGAAAGTGTTTGAAGAAGTTGCCAATATTGTCAACTAGTAGGCCATCTTGCACCATGGCAGGATTAGCATTTGATCTGATAATACCACTACCTACAGGAGATAATTTACTTGTATTTGTAGATAGATTGTATTTGTAGTACAGTAGATATTTTGAAGTTTTTATTCTTTGAACAACAACTAACAAAATCATTAAATGTTTGGATCAAGCGGGCACTACACATGGCTTACCAAAAGCAATAGTAAGTGACAATGGACTGCAATTCATAGCACCAGAGTTCAAAACTATCTGAATGAAAATGGAATACGACTCAGATCAGTCACACCATTATAGCCTCAAGCGAATGGAGAGGTAGAATGCCAGAACATAACTCTGCTGAAAACAATAAGAAACATATCACAAATAAATAAATACATCAGCAGAGACACAGAAGACAGTGAACTACAAAATGAGACCAGTCTGGAAAGCAAAAAAATATATACAGGATTAAGAGAGTGAAGTCAAGCAGTCCAACAGTCAAAAAAAGGCAGAGACTAAAGCCCAGGAAATATCAGGATTATGTTTCATGAAAAAAAGAAGGTTCTGAAGATTTGAAAAGTTTTGTAAAAAGTAAAACAAAATGATTTAAAAAAAAGTTTTAAAAAAAGTGAAGACAGTTGCTATTTTAAAAGACAATTTAGACTAAACTGTTTAGTATGATGAAAATAAAATACAATTTTGGCTACATTGTTTATTGATATCAAAAAGAAAAAAAGTGGTACATTTATTGTTATGAAAAAATGGGAATGTAGTATTGCCACAAAGCTGCTAGGTGGAGCGTGAGTGCTACATATGTGGGTTTATGGGTAAGAAGGACAGAGCTGATCAATAAAAAGCCAGCTACGAGCTGAGTGAACTGAGACTGTGTGTGTGTGTTTACGGATATTTAACTATAAGAAGGTTAAATATGACAATGAGGATTAGCACAGCCAAAGCACTGCAACAGAATTTGCTATATTATTATTTGTATATTTTGTAGACTTCTTTATCCAAGGTGACTTACAGATTAGCCATAAATGTAATGTGTGACATAATTTACCTATTTGCACATTGACAAATAAGTATCGTATTTATTGATATATGATAACTAGTTAAAGCTACAAGTGACAAAAATATGAATTGCTTACTTAACAAGAATGAAATTACAATAAGGTGACATATGGTGATTTTACTGCCTAATCATTTTGGTAGTGACATGAATTTACAATGATTGTGACACTAAAGGCCTGATTTTGCAAAGTTAGTAAAATAGTTTTATAGTAACCCGGTGTGGTTCGGGGCAGGAACAAGCCCCCGTCATTCACTTGCTCTCTGCCTTATGCGTTTTTGTTTTCCACCATCCTCCCTCCTCCTCCACTACAGTTTCTCCTTAGCAACTCCACCTTTGCCGCTGCACCTCTGCAACGGTCTCCGTAGCTCACTTCCCAACCTTAGAGGCCCAGCCGCGTAGGCCTGGTCCTCCCACAGGAAGGCTATCCGCAAGCCCAAGGTGACCCCTGGCCAAATTTAACATAACTCTCCTGTTTTCTCATTCTCTCACCTCTAGGTTCCCTTTGGAGGAAATATCGGTTGCTTCCCAGCCTTAGAGGCCGATTGGTTCAGTCTCACCTCCGTGAGGGCGGCTCTCCGCGAGCCAAGGGGAAAGCGATGTGCTCTCAAAGCAATCCCGAAGTCACAAAGCACTTCTCTCCTACTACTTTCCCATGCTTCTCCTCCACGCAGCTCTTGCTCCTGTCCCATGAACTAATGAGTAAGGACAGTTTTCAGTGCAGTTTTCATGTAGTTTTTTTATGTAAATATATTACTTTTAACCTTTAAGAAATGATCATTTTCAAGAGCAATATTTTATTTGGGTAAAAAATCATATTCAGTATTGTACATTTCCTTGCATAGATTAATCATGGCAAAGTGCAGTCAGATCCTTAACTGTATGTTTTTTGTTAATTTCAGAGATTCAATAGTATTTTAGAGAACATAATTTTCCCCCTGTTTAAAAGTGATGATAAGACTTTTGTTTATTATACTTTCACAGATTGTATTATCGTTCTGATTGCCTTAGGCAAGTGCATAGGAGAACTGATGAAAGATTAAATAATTAAATTGAACAATTAACTAAAATATACTTAATTCTGTTCTTACGGATGTTCCTCAGCTTAATAGTCAATTGATTGTGTCCAAGTATTTAAATGCATTTGCATGAGTTTTAAGATTTGTACAGAGAAACCTCAATGGAATCCATAGATCTTAAGCAGAGCAGATTAAATAGATAGAGATGTGTAGTTCGTCTACTGGAATGTGATCCATTATACAATGATTATTATTAAATATATTAAATGCCAAGAGAAAATACAACCTGCTCTTCTTGCTACTAAACGAGGACTGGCTTTGCTTGGTTATCAAATTCACTATTCATGACAGCAGGCAAAGCCAGTATGATAGCAGACATGGTAGAATTTTGAACCTAACTGCTATTTACCCGTGTCTAATGGATGGTATGTGCAAACCCTAAGCAGAATGCATGTCAACTAAATGACAGCATGGTACTAGAATATTTTGTGTTGTTTTCAATTCATCTAAGCATCAGCAGATGGAAATACTGCAATAATGTAAATAATCCTGAGTTTTTCATACATTATAAGTAGTGTTTTGCGTTTTCCGTTTTTATCTTTAATAAAAAAATCTGGGAATTTTATTTTACATATATTAAAATAGGGATAAAATCGGTAAAAAAAAATATATATATATATATATATAGTTTTTAATTGAAACATCGGTGAAAATCGGGGGGAAAAACCTCAGTATACATTCTTTACACGTGGAATATGATGTGTAGCAGTTCTGGTTTTTGTTTAGGTTTAATGTCCCAGGCATGTCTGATGAAGCACAATCTGTGCAAGTCGAAGCCACATTTTCCCAAGATAACTGGTACTTTGCCAACGTTTGGGCAATCGCTGTGCTGTGTACAATGTCGGAGTCAAAATAATACAGCATTTTAATCAAATTATTGTGTATTTCCTAGAAAATAGTACTGGGATACTATTGAATAACAGACAAAAATCGGGTATAAATCAGTAAAAAATGACGTCCAGTTAAAAAAAAAAAATCCTGTAATTTTTCAGTAAAATTCGGACTAAACTGGAAACGTGGAACACTAATTATAAGACTGAAATAAACTAGACCAAGATGCATTGTTGGATGTTTGGTTTTATTAATAAACTGTGGAGGAATTTAGATCTCTGTTTAAATTAATTGTATAGACCCCATTGAGGTTCTGTTAATGGGGTTAGATTAATAGATGTGCACCTTTATGTTAATAAACATTCAATTTGTAACAATTTGGTAGTAATAACATTTTAGAAGAACTTAAGAACATAAGAAAGTTTACAAACGAGAGGAGGCCATTCAGCCCATCTTGCTCGTTTGGTTGTTAGTAGCTTACTGATCCCAGAATCTCATCAAGCAGCGTCTCGAAGGATCCCAGGGTGTCTGCATTTTACTTAACTTCTGGAAAAAGTGCATGCTTTCAAATGAATGGTTTCTATTAAGGCTTGAGGTATATTTGGGGCTCTAATGGATTTTGTTTTCTAATTACTTTTTATTTCAGGTGCAATCATCAAATTCTATTAAAAATATGTGCCCTGGATGCAGAGCTTAACAGTATTTGTGTTCATTCAATACACCTACCACAAAATGTCAATTTTCATCAGAACAAGGATGGCTGCACAGTTTGGTCATTGGAAACAGTCGTTTCTGAACACAGACCATGTAAATGACAAGGCAATTATTGTATTTATGTCATACAGCATTTGTATTTGCATCAGTGGATACCAGCTTTATGTGGCTGTTTTTTTTTTTCTCAACTTGCAACATAACAGTTTTCTATATAATTTTAAATGTTAGCCTTTGCATTTTTCATATAGATTTATTTATTTTTTATATGTATAAGGCCTTAGCCTAAGATGTTTAAAAAACCTACAGCGAAAAGTGACAAGCGTCTTACTTGATCACTAACAAATATATTGTATTACACGTGTTTCCTTTCTGATAAACAACATGCCCATCATATGGTTATTTATTTCTTGCAAGTAGTTAAAATGCACTTTGTTTTTTTCCCCTTAGAAAACTGGTTTTAATACAGTTGCAAATAATAATTGAATTTCAAAACTCAACATCACATAAATACAAACTACTAAAGTTATCTTACCTTTACAATAATACATTCAAATGCTGCTGCTGCAAAAAAAATGTTTGCATAAAAAGAGTAGATTTTACATAGTCATACTTGTCATAGACAGTTCTGGCACGTCCCTTTTGTGCTTTTGTGCTAAGTCATTAGCTCCTTTTGCATGGAAGGCCTTGGTTGCAAGGGTGTGCGGTTCTTTGATGGACCCAGATTCAGTTAAAATGTGTTTGCCAACTGACGATGGGAATGAGAATGTAGAGGTGGGAGCCCAGCTAATAAGACTGAAGTTTTTGCAGGTATCAAGCAAAGACCCTGGTCACCCACACCTCTGATGTAAAACACTGGATGCACAGGCCTGTTGTGGTGTTCGCAGAGCCACTTTGAGCTGAGCCAGGACAGAGTTTGAATCGTGTTGGCAACAAGCTGATTTAGTAGATATGGATTGGATGCTATAGAATGAAATACATTGCTAATAGTAATGTTGTAGGATTCTGTATTTTGAATAAGTCTGTATAAGGTCTGAAAAAGAGAGATCCTGGTATGAAAAGGTCAGGCCTACCTACTAAAAGTTCCAAGCCTTCCTTCAGAGCCTCAAAACATTCTGATCCAGCGAGAACAGAATGGCAGACTCTATGGAACAGAGTTAATATGCCATAAGCAATCGAACTAGGTTCAATTATAGTAAGAAAAAACAAAAGTATTTAAATAAATAAGAAACCTAATATAATAACTTTAGTATACAGTGAACTGGTTGAATGAAAATAACTAATTTTGTAAACTTGTTCTTACCTGCTTGCGGTAAAAGCAGTGTTGGAGATGACTCATTGGTTTTGGCTGATGAAGCAAGGATCTTTTTTGCTGGTCAGCAATTTAAAAGCTGAGATCCCCTCTATAATGAGCGATCTTGTTAATATTAACGAACGAAATACCTTTCAGATAACAGAAGGTAAGAGTTTATATTAAAATAAACTTTTTCTGTATATCACAGAAATTAATTAGAACCTGGCAAGACGAAATGGGATTGAAAGCATAGGGCAGTTTACTGTGTTAAGTTAAAATTTGGTCTAAAATAATGAGTATTAGAAAATACTTACAGTAGTGTTTCATGTTAATCAACACTAAAATTGGCAAAAGGCTAGGATGTCTTAAAACCTGCTTCAACTGGATTTTGTATGAACAGAGAAAGAGGTCAGATTTAGTTCAGTCACTATAAAACTATTACATTCTAACATGTTTACAATAGATGAAAATAACTGGACCTTCCACTGAAAGCTGAAAGCTTAAATTACTTTGTAACATTAATGGAGTAAAATAAAATTACAATGTCTAGGAGAGATTGCTGTATTGATGTACCTGAATTGGAAATTAGTAACTTAAAGTTAAACTGTTGAAAGAACATATTAGGTTTATTATAACAGATGCATGGCATTGACAATATTGTCAACATAGTGTTTAGACATATTTGAGATAATGTTCATTTAATTTAATTAATTTAAGAATTAGTTCGGTTTCTGTTTCCAACTAAACAAAAAGTATTTTAGAAATTACAGTATCAAACCAAAGAATATAAATGTTATGATTATACATAAAGGTTTTACTGCAATAAAAAACAGAGGAACTGTTAAGTTTGAATGTAAGATAATAAAGTGTAAACTGTATTGGATAACTTCAGCATACAGTAAACTTGCTGACGGAATATAACTAATTCTGTGACCCCTTCTTCACCTGCTTACAAGTAACAGCGGTGATGGGCATGAAAAAATAGGTTTTGGCAGACGAAGCGGGACTTGCTGGTCGTCAGCAGTTTTGATTCCAAGGCCTTTCTATAATGAACAAAATTAACTACCGATATACCTTTTGGTACCAGAATAAGAGAGTATATGGGGTAATGTCCGTTCTCTTCATTATATTATAAAAATTAATGAAAACTTGGCAGCCGAAGCGAGCATTTCATTTAAATTAGAAAAGTTGTCTATAGTATCAGTTCTTATCAGAAAGGTAGCGACTTTAATTGGGATGATGTTTGTGAGCCAAAAATGACTTCATGCGGTGAATTTGGAAAAGTGCTTACAGTGGAGTTTCATATTAATTAAAACACTAGTCTTGGCAAGTAAACAGGGTGTCTGAAACCTGCTTCTGCAGGCACATTTTTTGAAACAGAGCATGGTACAGTTAAATATAAGGCTATTATATTTAACATGTTCATTATAACCTAAATTTAAATGCAAATAACTGAACTAATCACTGTATGCTTAGTGGTTTTATTCAAAGGCTTATGATAAACCCCTTCAGTCTTTGTCTAATATTTTGTTAACCCACATTTGTATATGAACGTATGCTGCTCAGAGAAATATATTGTAGACCCAGGTTAATATAATCACACCAAAAGTTGATGTTATATATAAAACAGCATCTCTTTTAACCCTTCGCTGCCGACATGCTCTAATTTTGTAACTTTTGTTACGATGACGAAACATGATATATCTTAGCTGTCCAATCAAATATCTTTTTTTTTTTTTCATTGGGCCATAGTCATGGCTACGATGAATATCCCCATGTAATGGGTTTATGGCTGCGGTGGATGTTGTTTTTTCATTTGTGTTTCATTTTTGACTCAGCCATTTTCTGACTTCAATGGAAAATTGTATTGACACTCACCTGTTTGAAACGTCTATATCTCCTGTTCTACAAGCCCAAAAGTGCTGATGTATATCTCACCTGAAAGCTAATAACTGGGAATAACTAGTCGCTTTTTTATTTTTTATGTTATTATTAAAAAATAACTTTATATACGCTTTTTAAAAAATTACTTCCGGAATGTTTTTTGCCCCGCTGTGTTTCTGTGTCTGTGTGCGTATGCGTGCAGCTGCAGGGCACATCAGATGCCGACTGAGAAAAAAAAAACTAATTACTGAAAAGACATCTAAGATATCTGTCTTATAAATGTTTTACTGTTATTTTTAATTATATATGTTTTTATTTTATTTTGTGTCCTGTTTTGAAAATGTTTCTGTGGACAGAGGCGAAAGTAAATATGACATCTGTCTGATCTCTAGCTAGATAACTTAGTATATTTGCCATGTCAATGCTGTTTTATCATTATTTTGTTTATTATTATTAGTGAACTTTGTTTCTGTGTGTGTAAACGATGGATAAGTATTTAGCTGTAGTCATTACTTTTATGATTATTTAGCTGTTTATTATTGGTAGATGGTTTTACCCTATACAGTATTCACAAGTTTCTTCTTTTTTTTAAAAAAAAAGAAAGAAAAATAATAATACTCAACATCTTGTGTGCATACATATTGACACCTCTAGACATCAATAATTGACTTTAATCACAAACGTGATTATATATTTCCAGGTTTCTTCAGTTTCACTTTTAGTTCTACATCTGCCGTTTCGGCTCTTTTATGCACATTTTTTTTGCATTACAAAACCTTATGTAGCTCTGCAACTGTACAAGCAATTTCAATTCTGATTAAATATTAGAAATCCTCATAAAATTGCACATCTCCCATATACTCAAACTTTTTTTCTACATCGTTTGGAAAAATATGAACATTTGCACATTTTTGAAATATTAATTAATTTTTTTGGAGGTGTTGCTTATAAGGCAAAATCTATAAAAACACCCTACGACAAAACCGATATCATTGGAAAGGTCTACTCAATACCTTTCTGTTGATATATTGGGTTTTAATTTGTGACTAGAAAGTTGTTGGATACATGCACAATTTATAGTCATTCCTGGTAGGCGGCATAGGGTTAATACACATATAAACTTGTATCGTATTGCATTGTATTGTAGCAAGGATCCTGTGAACTTTGGTTCACCTGACTTTTTAGAAAAAGGAGGGGTTGAAAATGGAACTATGAGATCATGTTCCAATATTTTGGAAAGGAGTTATATCCAATTAATTTTGAATGTTTTTTATTACTCTAATTAGTTTTAAAAAGAGTTGACCAGATCCTTCTAGAATATATAATTAACGCAACCACTGCACATTTTTCTTGTGTCTTTTCTTTTGTTTTCATTTTCGTAGCAGACCCTGCACATTTATTGCAGTCTCTGCTTCCCTTGTGTTGGAGTGATAGTCACAAATTCGTGTACACAGCTACTTTGCGCAGGCATTGTGATGGATCTGGCTGCCACATTGCCTGTACCCAGTGCTGTGTTTTAATAGTATTTTGTCACAGCACTGCCATTTCAAACCAAACAACTTCCCGTTTGCAGCTGGCTTACCTGTAAAGTAGCTGCATGCTCTTCTGTTTGTACAGTTTGTACTGTTCTTGGCTCCACATCCTCTTCATCATCATCGCTGAGCGATAAGTCAGCATCACTGTCGCTGGTATCGAAATCCTCCGAACCAACTTCACTCCCGTTGCTCATTATAGAAAGACCACATACGTTGCCATGTTTAGCTTTCACTAAAAACTATATAAACTACAACTAAACAAGTAAAACTAATAATAAAACAAAAAATAATAATTTAAAACACTATATATATATATATATACTTGTAAAAGTTGAATGGCTTGCTGCAATATATCACAGCTAGATTGGAATCGCTAGGGGAAATCCTTTATAAACCCAGAGCAAGACCCCATTCACCACCATTGATCTTGATCTTGCAAGCTGACGTGGTCCGTGCTCTGAGGGTCTCTGAAAAACTTATTGCTGTTTGGTCGAAGTCAGATGTCTTTGCCTTTTGAAGACAGTTCTTATTTTTCATATATGCAACACTACGTTCCCATATACTGGAAGGTAAGCATATATTTGAATTTCTCTTTTATATTGGTTGCATTGCTATAATGTATAGAAATTATGTGTTAGTTTTAAGAGAGTTATATCTTGAATGTTCTAGAACTTAGTTGTGGTTGCTCTAGCTTTTTGCATGACTAGCCTGAAGGCTAAATATATAATAACCATATTTGTAATACTATATTGAAGTATTAATGCTGTTAAACCTGTAAAGGCACTGGATCGCCCAGATTGCTTATTGCATGGGATTTACGGTGGTCTGCGCAACCAACCAATCCACTTTGTAAAGCATTTAATAAACCAAAAGGGCTCTGATTTGTTAAAACTTCAAATTAAATGAGTGTGTGATTTTCTTGATTTATTAAAAAGTTGTCTGGACCTATAGCTCACCTAGTGCACAAACAAAACCACTTAAACCTCTCCCCTGAGTTTAAGAGTGTGCGCAGAGCATATATATAAATAAATAGAGGATGTGCAATTCTGGCATATTGTAAAGACACATGGCCCCTACATGTCTCTGCATTAAAGTTAGCTTTATTAGTTTAACCTTCTCAAATAACAGCAACATTTATATATATATATATATATATATATATATATATATATATATATATATATATATATATATATATATATAGAATACTGAATCAGGTTGTCACGTTTGAGCCTTATAAAGGTAAAGCTCAGGAAGAACAGTACTCCTGGTGGTTTAAAGATTTTTTATTCATGCACTGGGCCCGAGTGAAAAGAACTGGGAACACAAAACAAACACGACACTTGAACTTTATTAAAATGACCTAACGCTGCTTTCAGAAGTACTTTTTTTTTCACTTTAAAAACAGTTAGTTTACAACAATCCTATTTTAGAAGTTTTTTTTAAGACATTAAGAAAGTAACTTCCTTTAGAGAGACCATATTTATTCAAATTATTCGTCCCTGGCACCTTAATCATGTGGCACAAGATGGGGCTGTTCAATGTGGCCTGAATGGCAACTCATGCATCTGAGCCACAGACACGAAAAACAAATATATATTTATCGGAAGATAGGTCGCCATTTCTCTTATTTTTAAAAACATCAAATGGCTGAGAGAGTTTTCAGGCAGGTTTTTCAAGCAAAGTGTCTCAGGCAGAGTTTTCAATCAGTGTTTCAGGATTTCAAAGCAAAGGCTGGGCCCTTTTTGACTTGCAAACTCAGGTCAAAATTGGATCAAAAAAGAGAGCGATTTTGTATAGCTTGACTTCAATATTTATGTCTTGCTTGTAGACTCACACAATCACTACAACTGACTGCATCATCTCAGTGTTTATGTGGTTACAATAATAAAAACAGGCTAAAAAATACTTATAATGTGTTTTAAGTAAAAATGCATATACTACAATAAGTAAAAATAAATATAATGGATTAGCTTGATTTTATATGAATAATATGCCATTACAACATTTTAACTAGAATAATGATTAATTTCAGCAAGCTAGCATCTGACCGGTTCCTGCACTAACACCTTTAATTCAGTTGAAGCAACGGTAAATTGGTGATGCTGCAGTTGCGAGCAACATCATGCTTTAACAGTTAACAGAAAGTTCAAGTTCAATTTGTTATTCTCAGAAAAAAAATGTTATTTGGAAAGTACAAGAAGTTCCTTTCTTAGTTTACAAAAGGTGTGTGGTTAAACTCAGAGAAAAACCTGTTGAGCTGCAGACAAGCAAGTTCTTTTCTTCTGGGGCAAGCTGGGCCCCTCTTTTTTCTTCTTTGACCGAGGTCCGTTCAGTCAAGGCCAAACCCTTGCTTCAGATCTCTCCTCGGCAGGCAGTAGAACTGGCACCTGTAATGCACCAAAACCTCCTCTGTGTTCTTCCCATACTTTATGCACCACTAAATTAGACAAAGATCCTGCCTGAACACCTTTGCTTATTTTGTATATTTTCCACATCAGGCCAGGTCTAAGGATCTTAACTAGCCTCGTGACAAGGTGCTAACCTATATTAATGGTCCAAGATTTTAATTACAAAAGTCTTTCAGCTTTTAGTACTACATTTAGTAGTTTGGTTATTGATCTGGATATATATATATATATATATATATATATATATATATATATATATATATATATATATATATATATATATAAAGACCACATTTATGTTTTGGACTGAAATTGTGACATAGAATGTTTTATTATACTTTGTTTAAATATGCTTTGTTCCCCATGACTTGTGAACATACCAGTAGGGATATGAGAGCTTATGATTTCTGAATCTATTAACTAAAAAGGAATATGGGTACTTGTGATCATCCTCAATTCTGGAGATTTTGAAGAACCTTAATGATGGTTTGGTTAGACATAGATTTACTTGTGGGTGTGTTCCTAGTGTGAACAGCATCTGAGGGGCAAAGGGAAGAGCTTTGATTGGTTAGAATTAAATCCCTGAAGCAGAACAAATAATCTGCACTCAGGAGAGGAAGTTAAAAGTCATGTTTGATCTTTAGTTCGGGATTATTCAAGGAAGAAAGGGAGACAATCTTTTTCTGTAACATACACCATTAACATTTAAAATATTCATAGGCAACTTAAACCATTAACCCCTGAGTATCATGCCAATGTTGTAGCATTCCTACCAACACTAGTTTGTTGCTTGGATTGCATTTTAAGTATTTCACTCTTTTTTATATTATCTAAAAATAGGTATGAAATACCTGTGGCAGGATGTGTCTGTTCGGATTTGCACACATTGTAGCCTAAACACTGAATGACCAGGTAGAACATGAAATAAAATAAATAAGGTGTCAGGAAATGATATGCAATACAGTAAATGAAAAATAAGTGACATTTAAAATGTTGACATGAATTACGCAAAGACATTAATCTGTTATTTAAAATGTGCAGGCATTTTGAACGTAACCAGCAAAACATGTGGATAAAAGGCATTCTATATACTTCTTTCATGTTATTTACCCAAAAGTAATTTCACAGCACACTCTAGTGTTAAATAACCATAACTGCAAAAAACACACACACAAAAAAAAGCTGATCAGCTCCAGCCTTTGTTTAGTTCAGGACTTAATATATAACCAAGGTGCATCTGGATCTGAAGGATGCAAACCATACCAAAAAAGCTACAGTAATTGATAACAAGGAAAACACCAAAAAATAATTATATATATATATATATATATATATATATATATATATATATATATATATATATATATATATATATATATATAATTTATTTATTTATTTTCAATTAAGTACTATCAGTAAACCTTGATCCATTCATTTTTCATTATGGATAGTTTTACCTTAAAGTACCTGAAGAAATTTCCATGCTGTGTTTTGGTATTATTTTGTTTTCAAAATTAAAGTGTGATCTTGCAATCCTTTTGTAAATTGCTAGAAAAAAAAGATTGAAAATAAACATTCTAAAATCTAAGTATAGCTGGGATCAAGATTGCCCTTCTCACCCCAATACAAGTAACCAGTAATTCAAATATGGCTATCTTCACAGGAGAACAACACTTGGGTTTGCAATTCCCATAATAATTGCTGACGATACTTGTTTTTGCATTACGTTTGTAATACAAATTGATATTATTTATGAAGTGGTCTGAGTATTTAATTTATTAAGTTGCTGCTGTATACATGTAGTGTAGCAGGTCAATCTGCTCTTTGCAGTAGTGAAGTCAGGCTGACAGTTTAAACTCAAGGAACCTGAATGCCACCACAGTCTCTCGAATAAATAGGCGGATCCGCGTAATTTGTAAGCTGCACGTGGCTGCTAACTCACCACAAGAAGAAATCATGCGACAGTAGTTCTGGGATTGTGGGTCAAATGCAAACAGGGCTACCATGATCTGGGAGAGATCGGCAGGTACACAAAGCTGAGAGTTATTTCATGTGAACCACGAACACAGGAGAACAACAAAAGTTCAAAATGTAAATGTTAATGTTTTGGTATAGATTGACCATTATAAAAATGGTATATCCATTTGTTCATAAATTGACAATGGGGGTAGTCATTTTAATACAGCGTTTTTGTTTTTTTTGCATCTGTGCTAATTATTTTCTTTTTTAAATGGAAGGTTTTAGAATTTCAAAATATTCAAGATCATCTATGATAGAAGAGTATTCAATTTTCTTATTTTCAAAACAACAGTGTTTTTTCGGTGTAAGGGTTGTAAATAACATATTTATGCCAGCTAATTAATCAGTTATTACTGCCTTCATATAAAAGCTAAGCAGGCAAAACTAATAACAACAGGGAATTCAAAACCTCTCAAAGGTTAGCTTGTCTGTTCCAGGAAGATGTATGGTTACATTACCTTAAAAAACTCAAGCTCACCAGTGCATGCATATGATTAATTATGTAACGTATTTGTATGTAAATTGTCGCAGTATTTGGCATAATTGTGTTCATAATGAGGTCAGTGTAATACAGAGACGCGGGAACGAAAATCAAACTGGGGGTGCGGAAAATGAAAAGGGGGGACGGAGGGCGACAATATTTAAATATATACAAAATCGTCATTTTGTGTGCATTTCACCATCAAAATATGCACAGACCAAGTGAGTTTCATAAGGAATAAGACACAGCGGCACAACGTCTAAAAATAGTTATGTAAGATTCAACAAGCAAGACAACGTATTAACTACGTTGCAAATCAGATGTTGCAAATCAGATGTACTGTCCTTAGATGTCTTTTTAAAATAAATACAAATAAAATACATTAATCTTTGGCACTAAAATGCTTTCATTCTATTCGACACGTTAATATGTCTATTCACACATTATAAATTGTGCTGGTCTCTAACGTAACACAGACCAGACCTGAAAACATGTTCCAGACACCCAAGGCTAATCAGGGAAAGTTCTGCTTTTCGTACATTCGTTGTGTAGACGCATTGGGAAACAAAGTTACATTTTTAAAGGCAGTGAACTACTGCTTGGCATTTGGTAGCAACTGTTACTTATTAATATAGGGTTGGTAGATTTTTACATTTATTTATGTTCTCTCTACCTGTCTTTAAAGATGTAATTAGCATTGTTAACCATGGGCTGGATTAAATCGAGCTCAAATATTTTGTAGCTCTACATTCCTGAATGAAAACGGGTGGCTTTCCTCTCAGTGTGAGGAGAATGTAAAATACAGATATCCTGTCTGGATACACAAGGCTTGTTAAACTCAACAAACAGCAAAATGTAGCACCCCACTTCCCGCGTCCCTGGTGTAATACGAGGATGGAGAAAACTAATTTATTTGTATTACTGTAGTTAAAGTTTATTAAACCTAAAATAGTAGTTTAAGGGACTATTTTTTCTAAGGTCAGGCAGAGGTGGAAGGATATTTAATAAAAAATGACTTTTTTGATAATTAAAACATGTTTTTACGGTTTTTTTAAATTTTTTATAATGTTGGTTGATCCATTTTATAAGCGCAATAAGGCACTTCAGGGTGTGGGATATCCCACACCCTGTCGTGCCTTATTGCTTACTTAAAAACCTTGCTTAGTTGTGTTTCAGTTCATTTGTCTTTATAGACATTCATTTGAATGTTGCCGCTAATTGCACAATTATTAAAGTAATAATTCAATTACTGTCAATTGCTGCAGATGGTGGCATTAAAGTGCAGGAAGAGGTTTTTGCTATCATCTAATCTTTGTTTATTTGGCAATGCCGTGGAGTATAGCCTTGCTACCCAACCTGAGCCCAATGGGACCTGACAATAAGTGTCGGGTTCGGGTCAGGTCGGGTGTAGTTTGTGCTTCCTAAAACTCACTTATTGCTTCACAATTTTTGAAAAACTACTCGCCATGCACCATAGGTTCTTTGAGAAATTACCTCTCTAAAGCCCGCCGCACACAGCCCGACTGAAGCCATCCCGACTCATCTCATCTCAACTGTCCGTACAGAGTCTGGATGAATCGTATCAGTGTGCGTGCCCTTAAAACCAAAATTATGCAGATTTCAGTCGGGATGTCTTCAGATTTGAAGATTGAACATGTTGAATCTTTTTCAGACGCAGTTTCGTTCAGATATGATCAGTCTGTCTGTGTGCAGCGGTTGCCGACCAAGACTGACTGAGACCGTTTAGTCATAAGGGTGTCAACCAATGGTGAAGCAGGTTTAAGTGACGTAGCTTGTCATGTAACTTGTCACAAGATGGCGGAATATTGACAGCTTTAGTTCCACAGGTAAAAATACATTAGTCTTGAATTGCTCTGAGTGTCCTGAATTCAAAAATACCAGATAGGTGCACAATTGAATAGTTTTTTTAGGCGTTTACTAATCAAAGGTAAATTATCAATTTATCTTTTTATTATCAATCTACTGGCAGCCTATATTTTCTTACTGTGCTAAAACAGAAGTAACAGGTGTGTCGATCTCTAATAGGTCACAAATCACAAGCCCCTAGATCGACACGCTGAGAAAAAAACCCGCCAAAGTCAAATAAAAAATCAACAGGTTGGATTTTATTTACCACAGGCTAAAGTGTAGTAGACAAGCTATATAAAAAGTCAAACACTGCCTGAAACGTCTGCGCAGTGTAAATGGTCAATTAATTAATAGGCTAAGCGCTTCTTTTGGTTGCCTCACAGCGCTGTCTCCGCCGTCTAATCAGCATACGATGCCATGCATAATATGAGGGTCGCTATGTTGGGCTAAGTTAATCCAAAAATGTGTACAGGGCAGTGTTAATTAAATCTGCATACATAGTAATCACCAGGATCTAGTCTAATTCAGTCTTAGCAGTGTGCGACACCCAGTCGGGAAAAAGTCAATTGTGTCAAACCAAAACTGAGCACAACTGATCGCAGAATCTGTGCATACTCAGATCAGATGAGTTGGGATGGCTTGAGTGTGCTGTGTGCAGCGGGCTTTAATATCATCTCACAAACCCGTTTATTCGTTTTGTGTAGCCTGTCAAATGCTGCGTGGTCAGGCTTTACTGAGTAACTACAGGATATAATTAATTTCCAATGCAACTAACAACCAAAAATCATCTTGGCTGATAAACTGACATTATGTGCAGCCTGTCAAATGCTGAGTGGGTGGTCTTAATGGGATACAGTTCATTTACAAAACACCAACATCACCCAATTTTAACAGTCAGTCTTCTACAAATGCGCACAAAAAAACAACAAAAAAACAAGTGGAAGGCCTAATTGATAGCTCTCATCAGTCAACAATTCATGCCTTTTTCTTTAATTCCAGTTAATGATACAAAAAGTATTGTAGTAAACTATATGCATTTGTTTAAATGTAAAGAACAACTAAATGTATAGTATTAAAACACTGCTCTTTAATTCACTGTTAGTTTTCTTTCTTTTTTTCTTGCACTTGTAACGTGTTGTCATAGGCAAACTTGAAACTCTGTTTATATCATTACCTGCTTTATATCACAAATTATGCCTGCACAGCAATCATAACCTTTTTTTGAGTGAAAGGTGTATGTGGCAAAGATGCATGGCTCTTTGATAGAACCTGCTTGGTTTATTTGAGGTTTTCCCACTGATGCTGTTTCACTGGATGGCTTGTACTGATGACGTCAGACCCAGAAGAAACACACACAGCATTGTGAGTGAAATGTGAATGCGCTTACTTGCGTGTTTTAATTAAACACAGAAAAAAAAGCAGTTGAACAAAACAGTGCACAGCACTTTGAGTCAAAATAAATAGACAAATAAAACTGACTAACTCTAAACAAACAGTGGATGAACAAACAAGTATTGTGCTGGTTTAAAAGCCAGCATGCTTAGCAATTGTTATTTCTAGTTTTTAACTCTCCTCTTTCTCCACCCATTCTCCACTCTCGAATACACACCCCTGTGTGTGTGAAGCACTCACCCTTTTATGTAAGACTCAATTGCTAATCAATCATTCAACTGGAATCTCGGTACATCTGCACGTGAACTAATTGTGCTCCCTGTGCTTCCATACTAATACCCACTTTAATCTGCACGTGGAGTGATTGTGCAATCCCTGTGTCTAAATACAATTATACACTTTACATCACCTGTGCTACATAATCCACACTCTAGAATATAAAGATGGGAGTCCGGCTAACAAGGTTTAAGTTTTTTTGTAGGTATCAGGCTTTTAAAGACTGTCACCCACACCTGTGATGTGCAGAAATGGAAAGTGGAATTTGTAGTGGCTTTGCAAGACTCACTGAGAGCAGAAACTGACCCAAGACTGTCACAGCTACTGGAAGCAGGCTGATCTTTGGGATACAAATTGAACATTTGTGAAACTACAACAATGTTAATATATTGTAATAACTGTACTGTGTTTTAAAGAATATAAAGCCAGCAGAAATACTAAACAAATTATTAAAACACACTTCAGAATTTTTTTTTATAATGTACTCTGTATTAGTCTGTTATATTATACTGTAGGAGTCTATATTCCTGTTTATTCTAGTATAACAGTAGAAATTATTATTATAGAAATCATTGTAAGTCTGAGTAAAGAAGGAGCTGGGTTGGGGTCGTGCTGACCAGAAATACCTGTGAAATGAGCTAAACTCTCATTAACTGAGAGCTACCGGTGCCAAAAGGCATATAGCTTTGAGAGAAAAGGCAGACGCGAGCATTTCATTAATTAAATTAGAAAGGTTGTCTGCAGTGTAAATTCTTATCAGAAAAGCAACTAACTTTAATTGGAAAGAAGTTTGTAAGCCAAAAACACAGAGCCTTTTAGGTGTTGCAAATAAAAAGCAACCTTTAGACAGAAATACGTTTGAAACTAAAAAGAAGTGGTGCATTTATTTAAGTTTTATTGTGATAGAAAACAGAAGTATGTATTATTATTATTATTATTATTATTATTATTATTTTTATTTATTTATTTATTTATTTATTTATTTATTTATTAGCAGACACCCTTACCCAGGGCGACTTACAGTTGTATACAAAAAATACATATCAAGAATTACAGTACAATTAAGAGCAAGATACAAAATACATTGACTTCAGTCCTAATAAGAGCAAATACAAAACATGATTTGAGTACGATTTGATATTGGGTCAGTTCAAGAGCAGATAACAGTGTTGATAGTTACATCAGGGTTAGATACGAGTGCAAGTGAAATACAAAATAGTACAGATTGGGTTAAGTGCAGGATTAAATAAAGTAAAATAGGGAGCAGATAAGTGCAAGTTAAAGTGCATTAAAGGCAGAGTGATATATTGTCCAGAAGGGAAGAGTTGAGTTTTACAGGTGCTGTCTGAAGAGGTGTGTCTTGAGGAGGTGCCGGAAGGTGGTCAGGGACTGGGCACTCCTGACATCCGTAAGAAGCTTGTTCCACCACTGCATTGCGACGGTGGAGAAGGAGCGGGCTCTGGAGGCAGGGGAGCGTAGAGGACGTACAGCCAGTCTTCTAGTGCAGGCGGATTGGAAAGGTCGGGTGGGGGTGTAGGGAGAGATGAGGATCTGGGTATAGTCTGGTCAAGGCATTGGTAGGTGTACAAGAGTCTTGAACTGGATGCGAGCGGTGATCGGGAGCCAGTGGAGTGAGCGGAGCTGTGGAGTAGCGTGGGAGAAGCAAGGCAGAGAGAACACCAGGCGAGCAGAAGAGTTCTGGATGAGCGGGAGTGGACGCAGGGAGGCCGGCCAGGAGGGAGTTGCAGTAGTCTAGGCAGGAGAGTACCAGGGCCTGGCCGAGGAGTTGCATGGAGTAGTTGGTGAGGAAGGGTTGGATTCTTTGTATGTTGCTCTGGAAGAAACGGCAGATGCATGCTAGAGTGGAGATGTGCTGGGAGTAGGAGAGGCAGGGGTCCAGGGTTACTCCAAGGTTCTTGGCTGAGGAGGAGGGAAAGAGTGTGGTAGATTCCAGAGGAATGGATATAGAGAGATCAGAGGAGGGGGAAGATGAGGAGGGGAAGAAAAGGAGGTCAGATTTAGAGCATCATTTGCATATAAATGGTATGAGAAACCGATGAGGGGGCCCAGGGAGTGGGTGTAGAGAGAGAACAGGAGAGGACCCAAGACTGATCCTTGGGGGACTCCTGTTGAGAGAGAGTGAGGTGTGGAGGTTGAGCCGCGCCAGGTTACCTGGTAGGTGTGGTCAGAGAAGTAGGAGGAGAACCAGGCTAGAGCAGTGCCAGAGATTCCCAGGTCAGTGAGATGATAGGAGAATAGAGTGATCGACAGTGTCAAAGGCAGCAGAGAGATCAAGGAGAATTAGGACAGAGGAGAGAGGCAGCACAGGCAGAGTTTAGCGAGTTAATGACTAGCAGGAGACCAGTTTCAGTGGAATGATGGCAGCTGTGTGGAGTAGTGGTTAGGGCTCTGGACTCTTGACCGGAGGGTCGTGGGTTAAATCCCAGGTGGGGGACACTGCTGCTGTACCCTTGAGCAAGGTACTTTACCTAGATTGCTCCAGTAAAAACCCAACTGTATAAATGGGTAATTGTATGTAAAAATAATGTGTAAAAAAATAATGTAATTGTATGTAAAAATTATGTGATATCTTGTAGCAATTGTAAGTTGCCCTGGATAAAGGCGTCTGCTAAGAAATAAATAATAATAATAATAATAATGAGCTGAGCGGAAACCAGATTGGAGAGGGTCAAGCAGAGAGTGGTTAGACAGGAAAGCAGAGAGCTGGCGGTGTACTGCTCGCTCTAGGGTTTTAGAGAGGAAGGGTAAGAGGGAGACAGGATGGTAGTTCTGGAGGGAGGTGGGGTCGAAGGTAGGTTTTTTGAGGAGTGGGGTGATATAAGCTTGTTTGAAGGTAGAGGGAAAGAGGTGTTGAAAAGGGAGGAGATGAAGGAGAGTAGAGCAGGAGCAGCAGCTTGAAAGAGGTGAGTGGGGAGGAGGTCCACAGAGGAGAGCCAGGGTTGGGGAGGGGAGGGGCAGGTCGGGAGGTGAGGGGACAGAAGCAGTCAAGGGAGGAGAAGTCGAGGTAGCAGAATCTACAGAAAGTTGGGAGAGGGAGCTGAGAAAGGACAGTGGATGCAAGGACAGAGGGGGAGAGAGAGCGGAGGTTACGGTGGGACGTGACAGTGGGGGTAGGTGGAGTAGGGAGAGAGGGGAGAGACAGAGAAAAAGAGATGAAATAGTGATCAGAGAGGTCCAGAGGGGTGACAGAGAGGGTGGATGGGCAGCAGGCCCTGGGGACTTTTTTGACCTGAAAAAAGAAATAAGGACTAGGGGTCACAAATGGAGATTAGGTAAAGGGGCATTCAAAACAGAAAATAGGAGGCACTTTTTTACCCAGAGAATTGTGAGGGTCTGGAACCAACACTACAGTAATGTTGTTGAAGCTGACATCCTGGGATCCTTCAAGAAGCTGCTGATGAGATTCTGGGATCAATAAGCTACTAACAACCAAGCGAGCAAGATGGGCTGAATGGCCTCGTCTCGTTTGTAAACTTTCCTATGTTCTTATGTTCTTATGAGAAGGTCCAGTTCCAGCACTCTGTTGATGCATACTTACTTTGTATACCTTCTTTTCGGACAGTTACTTTTGGTGCACGCTCCTTTCGATGTCTCACTCCTAAACTTTGGATCTCTCTTCCCAGAGACATCAGGGGTGTTCCCATAATCTCTTTGTTTAAAATTAGACTTTTTTTATTTGACCAGGCTTATAATTAGATATTTTCTTGTTTTTAAGTAGATTTTGTGAAGCGCATTGAGACATTTTATTATGTATATGGGGTGCTATAGAAAAAATATATATATGATTGATTGACAGTCTTTACCACCATCACTGGGCTAGCCTCTAATCTCAGAAATAAATTCCAGAATCTTCCCCCGTTTGAAGAGTGGGAGGAAAGAAATAAACCAGCTGGACAACCGATAGTTGTACCTGACTGACTAATATTTTCTGACGTATCCTGCCAGAAAAGGCAACCCAACATGTGATATAGGAGTATCCGTTGAAAAAAATAATAATGGAATTTATGAGAAACACCACTCTGAAATGGTGTCAGTTCGATCTGCTCAAATAGCAGAAACTAAGGCCCTCTTGAAGGGACTTCAGCTGACTCAATCTCTAGGGACACCTAGAGGAAATTGTGTTAATAATGACAGACCCCAGCTTTTGGCTCCAAGCTTATGATATTCACTCTCTAGCCTGGAAAGGGAATGGTTACACTGACCATATGGGCAAACCTGTAGCTCATGCCAATATATGGAGAGACATTGAAAAAGATGAGGGAGAACGGAACCAGCGTCAAGCATGCATCTGGCTGCTAAAGAAGGGAAAGGAGGTTATGATTATAGGTAACAATCGTGCTGATGAATTAGCACAAGGAGCAGTACAGGGCCACCAAAATTTAACCTTGCCAGAGTGTTTAACCCTTTGCGGTCCTATGTCGGACCAGGTCCGACATTACAATTTTCCCTTTCCGGTCCGATGTCATCAAAAAGACGTAAAGCACAGGTCTCTAGTCATTTTTTCTCCAGAAAAAGCAGAGAAATGGCTGACTGAGACCGATTTGGGCCGAGAGGAGCCAGAGAGAAGCCGAAAAAAAGGGGGCGGATCTGAGCAATACACATAGCCCCGGCACCACAGAGATAACACGGCCATAAACAAACAAGATAGCTGCTTCCACATCCAGTGCTCAAAGAATATCACTGACATCTGCAGAGCTTTTTGAGATGTTATAGAAATAAAATAATGACTCGGATCACATTATTGAATAGTTTGGTGATAGAACAAGTGATCAGGAGATGATTTATCAGTATGCACGACTATGAAGAGGTATGTGAAAAATACAGCAAACAAGGGGTCGGGCGGGGCTGGAGATGCAGTACTGGGTGTCCTGTTCATATGCAGTGCCTTTTAAATCAGTTTTACTGTAAAAAAATACTTTAACCAGCGAGTGTAAAATAAACAGCATGTGTGAAAATAAATTGGACCTGACGCGCCTGAGACACGCTGAATAAATGGACCGCTAAGGGCTAATTTGCTTGCTGACAGCAAATTGTTATTTGAATTTCCACCAGACGAAGACAGATACCAGTTGGAGCAGGGAATGCTGTACAGACTGTTTAAAACCAGTAAAAAAGTAATACCTTATAAAGCAAGTAGACAGGCCCTACTAGTGGCAGCTCACCAAGAAATAGGAGCACTACATAGTACACTTAAGGGGACCCTACATCAGCTAAGAGAATACTGGTGCCCAGAGCTGCATGCTGAAACCACAGAGATCTGCAGAGGATGTCTACTCTGCCCGCACTTTAATGAACCGTTACATTGAAGCAGGCAGAGGTGATTGAGAGAGACCTCTGTTTGATAAGGTGACTGTGCAAATGGAACAAACTCGGAAATATTTTATTAAAAATAGTTTTGTGATTGAATGCTGATGTTGTGAATGAAGTGTATGTTTGTGTGTGAGTTGTATGTTTTAAGAATCACAAATAAATATTTGGATTATAGATTGCATGAAAAATCAAAGATATGTTATTAATTTGGCTAAAATGATATTATGGAAAGTATACATTACACTATTTAACTCTAGAGAATAAATTAAATAAATGAAATTCTGTTAATAAGTTTACTGGTAATTCTGTAATGATTATAAGTAAAGCCTGATGTGGTTTTATTTTATTACATGAATTGGAAAAAATATATATATATTGTAACAGGTGCTACCTGTTAAGTGAGTTTCATCACTGAGAGAATGTGGCAGGTAGTATAATTGTTTTGAGCTAATCTGTTTCATGCAGTTAAAGCACTGTGTATGTGGCTGTTAAGCAGTCTGTGGTTGTAATCAACCCGTACCTGCTGTGTGAAAAGTTTGAGCTGATGTGGTATTTGACAGTAATTATGGGAGTTAAGCTTATAAACGTTTTGAGTTCAGTTGTGTGCGTCTGTATTCCTGGAGCCTTGCACGCTGCCCGTTAGGAAGGAAAACGTGCACTTTCTTAGCTTAGATTACTTAAAGGGGATTGATTGGTGTAATATTGGATTAAAGTGAACTCGTAATTCAGTGCTTACTATATATTACCCCATGTTAAGACGTATTCTCATTGAATGAGAGTAATACTGGTAACAATGTTATTGGAGAGTGATTTGCTGTCTTGTGGGTTATTTTTGTTTTGGTGGATTATTATTTTATGATATTCATTTGGTTTGGAGTGTACCAGTTATGTTTAATTGTTTAGTGTACTAATTACTTGTTTTACCACAATTGTCCTGATTCTATGAGCTGCCTGTTTAACTGTACAATTATCTGTATGAAATTCAATCTTTAACTACTTCATTGATGCTAATTGTACTTGCACTGAATTCAATTTCTAATTGAATTCAGCAAAAAGAAGGGAGGTCATGACTGTTGGGGACTCCATATTGAGAAACACAGCAAGTTCAGTGTGCAGTCTGGACACCCTTACTACAACAGTGTGCTGCCTTCTGGGAGCCTTTGTCATGCACATCACTGAGAACGTGGACAGGCTCCTAGAACGAACAAGAGACAACCCAGTAGTAGTTGTCTACATCGGTACAAACAACATTGGAAGAGACAGACCAAATTTCTGCAAAACAAATTCAGAGAGCTAGGAATTATTATTATTATTTATTTTTTAGCAGACGCCCTTATCCAGGGCGACTTACAATTGTTACAAGATATCACATTATTTTTACATACAATTACCCATTTATGCAGTTGGGTTTTTACTGGAGCAATCTAGGTAAAGTACCTTGCTCAAGGGTACAGCAGCAGTGTCCCCCCACCTGGGATTGAACCCACGACCCTCCGGTCAAGAGTCCAGAGCCCTAACTGTGGTATTTTCTGGGATACTGCCGGCACCTTGCAAAGGACCATACGGACAGCTGGAAATAAATAATCTAAACGCATGGCTGAAATCGTGGTGCACACAGGAAGGCTTCACCTTACTTGAACATTGGACCACATTCTACAACAAGGACTATCTGTATAGGCGGGACCAATCTACTTGGAGAAAGGATCCTCGAGGAGGTTAAGAAGCATTTAAACTGGAAACAAAGGGGTGAGAAATCAACAAAAAAACAGAAGGGAGACTACATCAAAACAAGGGCAACAACTCAGGTAAGATAGCCATCAAATGTATTTATCTAAATGCTAGAAGTCTCAAAAACTAAATGTTAGAACTTGAAGCTACTGCACTATCAAGTAACTACAATGTGATAGGTGTTATAGAAACTTGGTCACCCGAGAGTGATGGAGACAAATATAACATTGCTGGGTATACACTCTTTAGGAAAAACAGGCAGGACAGAAGAGGCAGAGGGGTAGTGCTATAAATCAAAAATAGTCTTGAAGCCCAGGTGTTAAATATGGAAGAAAAAAACAACGCAGATCAATATGGGTCAGAATAATGGACAAAAGTTCAAAGGGCATAATAACAGCGGCATGTGGCCACCAGCGGATTCTTTTGCGGCCACGACAATCGCTGAGATATTAAGTATTAAAGTTGTCGTGTAAACACTAAGATGTTAAGTACTAAAGTTGCCATGTAAATGCAAGAGTGCGCACTCATTCCCTTCTATAAATATTACGGTACAGTACAGGCAGAGCTAACTACATAGGTGTGGTTTTCTTTCAAATCACACAGCTTCTTATTCATTGACTAACCAGTGTTTACATCACGCACAACTGTAGCTCTGCAAGTGGCTATTGGCCAGTGTCATCGTCGGCAAGATCGCTGCATGGTGTTCGGGTAGGTTGAGATTTTTCATGGCAGAATGTGAGAGTTCAAACTAAAAGTATGGATATCAGAAAGTTTTTCAAAAAATCAGTGGTAGAAAATAACTCTGAATGTGATACACACACAGTCCCAGAAGAGCCTCCTGCTGCTAAGAAAAGCAGAACATGGAGGGAAGAAAAACAAACCTTTCAAGACAAGTGCGAAACGCAGTTTCTTCTATAACTGAAGCCATCCGATTCAGTTTCAGAGCAAGTTGCAGTGTGCGCTGTTTGCAAGAAAGAAATTAATCAAATTAAAATGTATGCAATGCAACGTCACTATAGCACTCATGCAGGTGAAGTTGAAAAAAAATACCACAGTGAGTTTCAGAGGCACAAGCTGATAAATGATGCAAAACCCAGGCTTGAAAGTCAACAGCGATGGCTCAGAGATTTTGTGAATAAAGTGGATCAGATGTGGTTGGCTACTTTTAAAGTTGCACTACTTTTGGGGAAAGCAAGGAAACCATTCAGCGATGGAGAACTTGTGAAGAACATTGTTCTGGCGATACAACCAGAAAATACACTTTTCAGAGATATACCACTGAGTAACGACACGTTACAGATGAGCACAAAACAAAATAGCGGGAAAAGTCACAGCGAGCCCTTTCTTCAGCCTGTGGGTGAGAGCTTTGATGTCACAAAGAAACCCAAGGTAATCGTATCGTTAAGCTTTTTACTGTGATCGTCATTGTTTTCCTGAAGGTGTTTTGTGTCGGGTGAGCCTTAGTGACAGGGGAAACACATTTTTGAATGTGTTCAAGCGAAATTGCAGGAGTGCTGCATTAGCTTTGACAATCTGTCTGGTGTGATAGCAGATGGGGTAGCGGCTATCCAAAGTGCACAAGTTGGATCTTGAAACTCGTTTAAGTGAAAGAAACTTTTTTTGACAGTTTACCTTTGTGACCGACCCATTTAGTAATTTTGGTTCAGGTTATTCGGCTGCAGACAAACTAATGGCCTTGCAAGACAGATTAGCTTCCTTTGACTCTTTGGATTTGAGCAATCTGAAGTACCTCATGCTGCAAATGAGCAATGATTCAAAAATGAAAACATACTTCAGACAGCCCGGTGTCACAGTACAGGAGTTCTGGAGTATTGTGTATCTGAGGACAACTACAAGCCCCTAGCTAAAGTTGCTTTGCTTTTCTTTCTTTTAGTCATTTTCATATCTGATTCTATTCCCACTTCAGAGCAGATTTCAGAACAGATTTTATACACTTTCAGAACTACATTTCTTTTACAGTCAGCTAGGGAAGAGAAAAAAACATTAACTTGAAACTTTCTCAAACAAGTTTAAACAGTGTATATTAATATCCAGCAATAACCTGATTTGACTGCAGTCCGCTACAGCACCCACTGGCAGAAACAAAAGTCGGCGCCTATGCCTACAGCAAAGGATCCAGGATACAAAAGATTTTCAAAAAATATTGAAATATTTGAATATCCTGAATTAATGAAAAAGGGAAGAACAAAATCAGTGCAATAGAAGATGGAGCTGTAATACTGTTAATAAACCGTTTAGGAGGTAAGGAAATGTACCTTAAAGAACTTGTCCCACTCCCAGACAATCATCTTTCCTAAAAAAATCCAACAAAAATCTCATCGCCCCAGCATTATAAACTAGCAAGCTTGATCTAGTTTTTATTCCAGCAGTACAATAAGTACTTTTTTACTGCCACAATATCTCTCACTTGTAGTTTCCCACCCTTATATTTTTTCTTCTTATGCACAAAATGTATTTTTGAAAAAAGCAGGATTTATAGACTTTATAGACTATAGATTATTATTTGTGTACCAGCCAAAATAGAACAGTTAATCTTGATACTTTTTCCAGGATATTAAAAAACTTTATCCTGAAGCACTATAGATAGGACACAATTAATGTAGACAGAGTTGAACAACCAATTCATTAGCCAGAATCAGCTGAGGAAGAGAGCTAAGGCACATGATACTGCACTCCTAGCTGGCAGGGATTAATGAATCATACAAAGAAAAACAAGAACAAATGATATTCAGCTGCACGGCAGATTTATTAAGGTCATTTCACCAAAGGGCAGA
Source organism: Acipenser oxyrinchus oxyrinchus (assembly GCA_030684275.1). Taxonomy (NCBI): domain Eukaryota; kingdom Metazoa; phylum Chordata; class Actinopteri; order Acipenseriformes; family Acipenseridae; genus Acipenser; species Acipenser oxyrinchus. The sequence continues at coordinate 37,577,146 of CM060247.1, read as the reverse complement.
TGCACTATTTTTTATGTGAAAAAATTAAACTGTTAATGTAACTAACTAGTAGCAACCAAAACAGAAGGTTAATTTAAACACCTAAAGACTAAAAAGAAAGTAGCATCAAATGTAATTTTGTTATTTATGTTTCTTTTCAAGTGGTTCTAGGTTCTGTTGAACCAATATGCTGTTATTATTTTTCTCTATTAGCATAGTCCCGATTTATTTATTTATTTTTAAATAATTTAAGTTAGAGTCTCTAAAACAACTCGTTTTTTTATTTTCTTGAAAGAAATACTGATGTGTAAGTTCAAAGCATGCATTACAGAGTGGTTAATGTTGGCCCTGAAATATGCATCCAACGGGAGTTTGAATAGACTTGATTGGACTATGGTAATGTGGTGACCTAACAATGGTGTTTTTGTGTGACTCCTTTGACTCCAGGACAGGCCTAATCATGTTTCTGGTCTTGGGTAATGAAGCTAATTAACTGGAAACAAGCATTCAAAGTCCCTTTGCTTTCTGCCTTGTGTATGTACTATTGGAATGGAGAACTGGACTAGTCAAGTCAAACTTTATAGAAGAACATAAGAACACATAAGAACGTTTATAAACGAGAAGAGGCCATTCGGCCCATCTTGCTCATTTGGTCATTAAAACTGACTTTGAGCAAGAACTGAAATCTTTCAAACATAATGTTGTATATATTAAGGGCTGTTCAGACAAAACATAAAATTGAATTGGATTTAGTGCACAAAAAAAGACAAAATTGTATACAACTTTACTAATTTGTCTACAGAACTAGAACAGGCTCACCACAAGAAATACCTTGATGTTATAGACTCACTGATGTCAGTACCCAGACAGTGTGGGTATGGAATAGGTTACCAAGGTTGGGAAACCAAGCCACTGTGTTGATATAGAATTAATAGGATCCTTTAAGATCTGACTTTATGTTGTAGAAACAAAGGGCTGTTCAGACTAACATGAACTTTAATTAGATTAAAGTCATCAAATGTTGCTCATCTTCCATCAAAGTAGTACAATAATTTTCTTAACGTGGGGGGTTAGATTCAATCTAAAGCTAAGGCAGATGTGCATTCAGAGAAGCAATGAAAATTGTGCCTTTTGTGGTTTCTCCTACACAAACAAACAATTTAATTAGCCGCCCAATGGGAGGAGAGCTATAACGCAGGGATGATTTACCTTTTGGGAGGAAACTGAAATTTCAATTTCCATGAATCAGACCAACTTTTACTGAAATAAAAGAAGTGTCTGAAGCCACACAAACACTTGTGTTAAGAGCATTAAAACAACAGAAGGGAAGAAAACATGTATTTTGTAATTTATTAATTGAAGCATCTCCCGAGACATTTACATATTTAGAAGCATGGGTAAGCTATGGGCTTCATTGATTTAACATTGTATAATAATTAATCTCAAGAATGTAAAACATAGGAATAAGAAATGCTGTTTGATCTTTTGTTTTCTATTTGTTTTTTTTTTGGAAGGATGGGGCGAAAATGTGATAGTGATTTCAATAAAAAAAGTATATGCATATTTGCAAATAAGTTACCTTATAGGCCTACTGCAGGCTGTAATATATATATATATATATATATATATATATATATATATATATATATATATATATATATATATATATATTCTTATTTTAATTTATTATATGATAGGCTACAGTACATAACCTGGAATGCGTTAAGGTATTAAATGCATTTAGGGGCCAACAATAAAGGTAACAGTTAAAAAAGCACAGTTTATATTCAATGTTTGTTTTCCTATAGTATGTTAAGTTGTGTGTGAAAAAAGAACATACAAAAATCAATGGAGCATTTGAAAACCTATTACAGAATTTGAGCATCCAATAGTGTAGCCTATCGTAAAACCTGACTAACCTCAGGGACCAGAATGGGACCAGATACATGTCCCAGATTATTATTTATTTATATAGCAGACGCCTTTATTCAAGGCGACTTACAGAGACTAGGGTGTGTGAACTATGCATCAGCTGCAGAGTCACTTACAATTACGTCTCACCCGAAAGACGGAGCACAAGGAGGTTAAGTGACTTGCTCAGGGTCACACAATGAGTCAGTGGCTGAGGTGGGATTTGAACCGGGGACCTCGTGGTTATAAACCATTGGACCACTGGACCACACAGCCTCCTTATATAATAATACAGATAACACAGTGTGCTAGTTTATAGAGGTACTGTAAAATCGAATACTGTACCTAAGAAAAGGTTTTCATGACATATTTGAACATTTAAAAAAACTGAATTACAGTACATACACTTGGAGTACTATCCAGGTACAGTATACCCTGTAGTTCAAGGATTGTATTCATTTTAATTTTACTCTCCATTATGTAAGTATTTTACTGCAAATGTACCATACCCAAGGGAGATATGCATATTTACACAATATACTTGATTGGAAACTCAGATAAGAAAAACCACATGAATTAATGCCAGACTTTGGTTTTAGATAGACAAGATTTCCATAACAGGTAGGTTTGTAAAGGGTATCACTCTATTCATCTCAATAGGGATTTGGTTGGGACCTCACAATTATGTCGATACAGAATGCAGATATGTAGAGGGACAGGATTAGGCAGGTTTTACTGTGTATTTGGTTACTGTCTTTAAATAACTAAAATGCAATAAAAAGTACACATATCAGTGTATTTTCTTAAACGCTTTGTGCTGACTACACTTGTATTGTCTATGGTTGTTTCTAATTAAGCAAATAAGTAATTGAGAGGTCAGTTAGAATGAAAACCAGAAGACACTGGTGTCCCAAGAACCGGGTTTGGGAAGCCCTACACTAGATGTCAGTTACATCTATGGGCCCTATTTTATAGCAAGAACACCACTAAACATCAAGTTAGGGGCAAAAGGCGGGTTGCTTCTCTACAGACTCATCCTGAACAATATCACAAGTCATTCTGATTGTTGCACACATGAGGAATTTCATTGCAGACTTTGAGATGCATTCTTTACCTCACAGTAGTCAGTGAACAGTAGTCCAAGTATTGTGCCTATCTAACAATATAGACTTACCATACGGGAAAAAAAAGGAATGTGAACTAAGAGTACATACATTTCACTTAAAAAAGAAAAATACAGTAAACAGTAAAGCATTTAGCAACTAGCGTATCTTTTGGCAAACGGCCTTGGAGCACATTTTGAAAGCTTTACATGGACTGGTTGGTTGCAGGGGATTTGTAGAAGTAATTAGTCATCATATGAATAAGAGGAGCTGACAGGGGAATGCAGCCAGACAACAAAAGTTAGTCATGTGAACAGTTCACAGTTTGTGCTAATGGATCCCTCAGGTTTTTTAAAGGCAAGGATTAACATATGATGTGCTCAGTTACACTGCTTCTTTTTTAAAAAAGAAAAAAAACAGCAGCTAGGGAATCACATTCAAGCAATTCAAGTAATAAATCTCACATTTTATGAATGAGTGTGACAGAGACAGAATGATTCTTGGTGATAAATCTCCCTCCTGACCTGTGAGGGCGCTGTGTAAAGGGAACAGAGTGCCCTGGACTGGATGGCCTGACAATTATACGGAAGTAGGACATCTAGAAAGGGGGCAGAGCTACGATACACTACATCATCGACCCGGAAGAGAAACGACGTGGCAGCCGCGGATTGGAGGAGCGGTTGCACTAGTTAACCAAGGGATCATGACTGATGGTACAAAAGGGGGCGTAGCGAAGTGATCTGTTCCTTGTTATGGTGAAACGCTAAACAGGAAGGAGACCTGTATTGTAATCGTGAGTGTTTTGTTTGTTTTTGTCGTGTCTAAAAACTGTTTGCTTGTTGTTATTAGATGGCTAACACGATCCGGAGCTGTCACTAAAGGCCAGCACTAAACTCGGACAACACTGCACCTTGTTCGCGAAAAACTGTATTTACACCACGAGCACTATAGCACTCACTTTGGACTTGTGTTTGTCTCTTGTGTTACGTGTGGGTGTTTAGGAACGGGACTGTTATTATTTCGGAACTAACCCATGGATTAAAACAGAGCAATACACACCGCTGTATTGCCTGTTAGCATTGTTAATCTTTGCTGTATTTGTGTCATCAGACCATTGGCTTTACAAATAAAATATCATTGCCTGTCTGTTCATTTATCACTGCTGTATTCCTGCACCAGCACACTGTTAACTATTATTATTATTATTATTATTTAGTCATTTAGCAGGCGCTTTTATCCAAAGTGACTTACAGAAACTAGGGGGTGAAATATGCATCAACAACTGCTGCTGCAGAGTCTTTAGGTTTACTGCAGGTACTGTACTGTAACTCAACAGTATTTAATTTTTTGGTTTTCAAAACATGCCTACAGTAAATCTACACAGGGGGTATCTGGTTGGACATGGAGGAACTTCTCCAAGGCAGGTTTTAGGAATTTTAATGGAGCAATGAGGTGGAATCTACATATATTGACTGTTTTTGTAGAACCCATTACTGTTACAAAATCTCTATAGGAAAAGTAACACATTTTTTCATATTTTTATATTTTTTTAGACAAAGGTACTGCTGATTTGTCAAAAACAATTACCTAATTTAACCATACTATCAAGATAAGATCCAAATAACTTTAATATTTTGTGCAGCATATTATTGTAACTATTTCAGTCCATTTAGGTAAGCATCTTCAATGCTTACTCCAAACGCATGTATTCTCTGAACTGCAGAAAATGGTTGATGCAGTTCAATCTTTCTGCAGCAGCAGGAACCCCATGACTGTGGGTTTACTTTTGGCATTTTCTACCTTTACCTGGCAAACTAACAAATATGTATTGAAACAAAAAGCAACACAGTTACTGTTCTATGTATAGAGTACTAGCCCAGACTGGCTTAAGATGCTTCCATCTGAACGTCTTACAGAAGCAGCAGATTTTCCACTCATGTGACATTGCTGAATTAACAAATTAAAGCATAGCTGGTAACCCTGAACTGCCAAGTACCTGTAAGAATTCAACAGCTTTAAATCACTGTCACATGACTGGAGGAATGAAATGTAATGCTCTCACTGTGCTCCACTCACAGACTAGCACTGCATTTGCGATCAGCTGCGGGGCAGGCAGCGATTGGATAAACTATGGCACCGGGCTGATCCTGAGGAGAAGTTCTCGTAGCACAAAGGGGACGCAGATACGTGAGTACAGCCCCTTACGCTAGAGGGACTAACGCACGGAGCAGTGTGTTTTTGTTTCGTTTTGTGTTTGTTTGAAGAGGACGAGTAAGGGGGAGCTGCAGCCACGGAGCCAGCAAACACCCTGGAGCACTACTCTCACAGCACTGCACAGATAAGCACCAGCACCTCGGGATTGGGAGAGAAAAGTGACAAAGCCATTGAACGCCATAAGTATTAATATGCTGTTTTAGTTATTATTATTTGTTTATTTAGCAAGGCGACTTACAGAGACTAGGGTGTGTGAACTATGCATCAGCTGCAGAGCCACTTACAACTACGTCTCACCCGAAAGACGGAGCACAAGGAGGTTAACTGACTTGCTCACGGTCACACAATGAGTCAGTGGCTGAGGTGGGATTTGAACCGGGGACCTCCTGGTTACAAGCCCATTTCTTTAACCACTGGACCACACAGCCTCCTATAGTTTAACTTACTTTGATATTTTTTAAGCAAGTACACACTGTAATTACAGTGATTGTTGTAATTACATTGATGGAGGGCATTGCAAGATCCATCAATAGACAATTCAGCACTATTTGTTTTGTTGGTTCAGTACTTTTGAATATTGATACCGTATTTGTATTTGTTATAATGGTTCATTTAAAACTGTCTTCTTGGTTTTGTCATCTCACCGTGCACCTTCAGCATTGACATACACCCTTTGGGAAAAATCTCACTCTTTGAGATCTTCCAACCTTGGCACTTCTGGGATGTGATGACTGAAACAGAAGATGATACAAGCTGACCCATTTTTCTCAAAACATTTTTTAAAAGTCTCCTCCACCACCCCACCTCTTTCATTGCAACTATAGTTCCATTTCAAATTATGTTAATATTTGCTCCTAAAAACAAACAAAAAAAGAGCTTCTAGGTGAAGCTTTTTACTATGAGTGCAGTTTTCCACAAACCTTCATTCTCAAAGCTGTTAAAAAAAAAAAAAAAAGCACATAATTGTTGCTACGGGAGATGGGAACATGTATTTATCACTGTTGTTCATTGTTGCTAATTGCCTAATCAAACCTCTAGGCATAAACATGTATGTTCCTATTAATGCATAATCTATAACACATCTCATATTTTATAACAGAAGTTACAGATTTATATTTCATCTACATATACTTTGTTTTTATTTTTTTGTTCAATAAATTTGTTTTACCCTTATAAAACCTGCAAAAAACAGACTATAAACTTATATGAGGAGAAATAAAATTGGGGACAAAAGTATTCAAGAAAACATGTTAAATACAACTATTTAATGAACATTAGGCACTAATTAATATGACAAAGACCACAGTATGCAATTTCTGGCAGTTTAGCAAACAATCTTTATTAAAAAAAACAAAAAAACACTTATTTTAAATCAAATATTTGTTCATCACAAAAGTATTGGTATCTTTACATTAAATAAAAACTAATTACAAATATATATTCATTGATTGAAAAACATTACACAGTAATTAAGCTGTATTATAAAGTCAACAGCCAGAAAAAAATTGGTAATTATTTCCAACATCTGTTGAAGAAGAACGTTTTGGCAACACATGATGGTCAAGGCAAAAGAGGTTGGATTCACATTTAAAAAAAACACTCATAGCAAACTACAACAAAGAAAATGGCTACATAACAATATCAAAGAAATGTGGAATACCAAAATTCACTATCACAGCAATAATCAAGTAGTACCACAGAAAAAACTCAACTGAAATGCTTGAAAGAATCGGACATCCAAATAAAACTACGAGTACAGCAGACAGGAGAATAATCTGAGCAGCTATAAGAAAAAAAAACAAGAGTAACAGTCAATGTCTTAAAGAAAAATTAAGAAGCAGTAGGCATACTAGTGCATGAAGAACTCCGCTGCCCGCCTGGTGTTCTCTCTGCCTCGCTTCTCCCACGCAACTCCACTACTCCGCTCACTCCACTGGCTCCAGATCACCGCTTGCATCCAGTTCAAGACTCTCGTACTAGCCTACAGATGCCTTGACCAGACTGCACCCAGCTACCTCCAGACCCTCATCTCTCCCTACACCCCCACTCGACCTCTCCGCTCCGCCTGCACTAGACTGGCTCTACCTCCTCTATGCTCCCCTGCCTCCAGAGCCCGCTCCTTTTCCACCCTCGCCCCGCAGTGGTGGAATGACCTTCCTACAGATATCAGGACTGCCCAGTCCCTGACCACATTCCGGCGCCTCCTCAAGACTCACCTCTTCAGAAAGCACCTGTAGAACTCCTCTGTTCTTCCCCTGGGACACTTATGACCCTTCCTTAAATGCGCTTTACTTGCTCTTATCTGCCCCCTATTTTACTGCATTTAATCCTGTACTTCAGAGTACAGTAATCTGCCAAGTGTTTAATCTGTAGTATTTTGTATTTAATCATATCCTGATGTAACTATCACTGACACTGTTATCTGCTGTATTATTGAATCGTATTTTGTCACACTTCTACTTGCTTGAACCAAAGTCATTGTATTTATCTTGCTCTTAATTGTATTATTACTTGTACTGTGATACTTGAAATGTATTTGCCTACGATTGAAGGTCGCCCTGGATAAGGGCGTCTGCTAAAAAATAAATAATAATAATAATAATAATGAAAGAACTGTACAAAGGCACTTGAACAAAGAAGACTTGTATGCACATGGACGCCGCTGCAAACCACTTTTAAAGAAAATTCATAAAACAAACTGTCTAAAATTTGCCAAGGAATATGAACAAGAATCTGAAGCATTCTTCAACAAACTTCTCTGGTTCAATGAGACTGAAATATAACTATTCCCCAAAAATGGACCACAGTATGTTTGGAGAAAAAAAGGGAAATCCTTCAATGAAGAAAACCTTGTACCTACAGTTAAACATGGAGGTGGTTCAATCATGATATAGGGGTGTTTCAGTATTCAGGGACTGGAGACATTCACGTGATTGAAGATTATATGCTATACTAAGTGCATATTGGGATTCTGAGTATTCAGGTTATTATTTACTTAGTATCTATATTTACCTACCCCATTAAACTGTATGACTGTTGTAGGTTTGCACATTTGCTAGAATACGACAATTTAGTTTACTAATTAACATTTCTTGAATATGAATATTGTGTATGGCACTTGTGGGTTCTATTCATGAAAGGTAAGAGAGTGTTTAGAAACAGGCAGAATAATTCCTAAAAACCCCAATAATCTTCCAACTTTTTAACCAACAAAACAGGCCTTTAATGAAAATATCTTTATCCTATATTCGATATGTACAGAAAATGTTTCTGCTAAGGTACCTGTATCTATGGAATTAAATCTACCAACACTGGTTCCAACATTGGAGAGGTCAAACAGCCTAGTCCTCCTCTCTGACAACACAAAGCCATTTGGTTATGAGGGTTGGAGAAACTGAAACTCCACAACCATGTGACACAAACCCTACAAGGTTATTCTCAAGTTGTGTTAGTGATGCATTTAAAATGGGTGTATGGTACGACAACATCATTCTTTTGTTTATTCTTCTAAATTCTACCATCGTCTAATAAATGAGAAGGGAAACAGAAACATAGATTTAAAAGCATTGTTTATACAACTCCTCCAATAAATCTCTATGTTAACTCCTTACTTTTATAATGTAGCTTATTTTTGCACCCTTTATTTGACATGTAATGTTTAAAGCAATTTGGCAGGAAGTGCCTCTTCTTCCTGCTGCTCGTCATTTTAAGCAACCTGTTTGAGTTTTTTTAAAAGGAATTAAGTAGAATGGTATTTGAGTTTTTACTCTATATTCTTAAACAAAAAATCTCTTTGATTTGCATGTCATTGAAGAACATTTGAATGCCTCTAATTTTCACAGCAGTGCTAAATGTCTGCCCTATCTCACAGATTTTACTCCAGCCCTACTTGATATCTACTTGCCATCTCAGTCACAAGCTCCTGCGATCCTAAGTTCAAATGAAGAAAGCAACATCATGGGTAGAGTAATCAGTGAGGAGTCAAATGACTTCAATGAGATTATTACACTTGAACACAAACTTTTGAACCCCGACCATGAAATGGCAGCTCCTACCGACAACTTTGTGGATGAAGTCCAAGCTACTGCCTCTGTTCTACCCCTTTTACAAGGGGATGCAAACAACAGTGTTTATTTGGAAAATCCAACTGTCACAGGTAAATAAATCTAGTTATGATGCTTGTGAACAGGCTGGCTGTAGGGGTGACATCAGGCCAGAAAGAAACACACAGAGTACTGGCAGGTGAAACTGAGACGCTGTGGCGCTCAGTGCATTTAATTGTACAAATAAAAGGTTTAAACAAAAACAACACACGGCACTTGAGGCCAAAATAAACAGACAAACAAAACGGACTAACACTAACAAAGAGGGTGGACGAACACTAAAAAACAAGTATCGTGCTGATCTAATTCATCACGTCTTGTAATTATTATTCTTTTAAAGCTTACTCCCGACTTTCTCTCCACACTGAACACACAACCCCGAGAGAGTAAAACGTGCATCTATATATACAGTTGTGCCGGGATTCAATTACCAATTAATTATTCACTTGAATCCCAGCATGTGAACTAATTTGTGCAATCCCGTGCTCACATACTTTATCTGCACGTGAAGTGATTATGCATACCTGTGCCCAAATACAACTATATATTTTAAATCACTCGTGCTCCACAGACCCATTTATTATTATTATTATTTATTTATTAGCAGACGCCCTTATCCAGGAAGAAATCACATTATTTTTTTACATACAATTACATTATTTTTTACACATTATTTTTACATACAATTACCCATTTATACAGTTGGGTTTTTACTGGAGCAATCTAGGTAAAGTACCTTGCTCAAGGGTACAGCAGCAGTGTCCCCCACAGGGGACTGAACCCACAACCCTCCAGTCAGGAGTCCAGAGCCCTAACTACTACTCCACACTGCTGCCCTATTTATATCCCATGCACCAATACCTATACACCAACATTAACACACCACACGCAACACACAACACATAATCCACACATGGGCGGGGCACACACGCCACGTGCTGTTTGGTATTTTTGCATTAACCGAAATGTGTATTCTCGTATTGCACCAGTAATGCAATAAATTGAGAGAAATGGGTTTGGTTCCAAAAGTGATTTTACTATATATTTTATTAATGTTAGTCAAAGAGCCTGATTTTGAAGTAAGCACAACAATAAAGTACAGACTAAAATTGCACAATTTTTGGACATAACATTTGTTTACATTCCAAAAAATGTTTATTAAACTGTTATTTCACCCAGTCAATAACTCTGTATTAACCCCAGCCTCTGATGTCTTAATCAAAAATACTTGGTAATCTTCGTTTACCTTGTAAAATTAAATTTGTATAAATATTAAGGGTGTGCAGAGGAGAATATTCCCTTATTTTTAAAGCATCTGTTTAAATAAACACTTCTATTTAACATGATATCATAACCCGCCTGAATAACTGTATCCTCAAAAAAAAAAAAAGGTATACAGCCATCTCTGCTAAAGACATCCAGGGCCTGTCTTCAACACACATTTACTATATATATATATATATATATATATATATATATATATATATACACAATATATATACACAGTATATATATATATATATATATATATATATATATATATATAAAAGAATCGCACCTCTCCACGGTTCGTTGCCCCTTTAAAAACACTGACCCAGGCACAGAAATGGATTTTTAAAGCGCGGTTGCGCTAATTTTAATGAACACACAAAAACAAAAATAAACAAAACAAACACCTAGCTCTTTTTGAGCACTAACTAAACAAAACAGGAACCTAAACTAAAAGACAGGACAGCTAAGCTGTTTACCTGTAAGAAAATAACCAAAACAGCACACACAAAAAGGCTTCACACTAACTTTTTCCTTTGTTTTACGGCTGTACACACACCAGCACAGTCGAGCTTCCACACACATCAGCAGCCATGAACAGACTAACTGCTCTCCTTAAATACCCTGCACCTGGCTCTAATTTACAATCATAGCCAGGTGCAGGTGATAATTAACAATAAACCAATTAACAAACAATTAAACCCAAAAATGTGCCTACGCACATGTTTTTCTGCAGGGAGGATTTAACCCCCTATATATATATATATATATATATATATATATATATATATATATATATATATATATATATATATATACTGTATATATGAATGAAAACTTAGGGAGGGAAAACTGGAGGGAGAAGGGACGGCAAACTCAGAACAGCAGAGAAAACCAAAGAAGGCAGAAAGACAAAGGGATACCATGACTAGATCGTTGAAAGGTCAAAAACTACCTTGGCGGAGGATTGAGGTAAGATATCAGTAGGATAGGGAGAAGGAGGAGGGGAACTCTGCCACCCCCCTGAGGAGAGGAAGAAATATATAATAGGCAATAGTGGTATTGACTGCCTTCAAGAAAATCTCTGAAGGTACCCAGGGAGAGGTATCCTGGTTGAAAGGTGAAGGGGAGATCCGATTTTGCTTGCGGAAGGTTGTGAAGGAAGACTAGCCTGTTGCATAGGAGGAGCAAGTGGATGGAGCGATGGCAGAAGCCATATAATCTTGAGCTGAAGCGAGTAGATAAGAAAAGGATGGATTTAGCTGAATATCATAGCGAGATATGCAGTGGACCAGGGAATCAGAGGAGGAGGCAGATCTGGAAGTAGTAACGAGAGTGAAGATTGGTTACAAAACCAGCATACATAGCAATTGTTATTTTATTTATTTATTTATTTATTTATTTATTTATTTTTTAAATTTAGTCGGTGCCAATTATTTTTATTATTTTCTCCCAATTTGGAATGGCCAATTATTTTTTAGGCTCAGCTCACCGCTACCACCCCTGCGCTGACTCGGGAGCCTGCAGGCGCCCGGCCAGACTACAGGGGTCACTCGTGCGTGGTGAGCCAAGGACACCCTGGCCGACCTAACCCTCCCTCGACCTAACCCGTGCTCATATACTATTACATATTGCAGAAATGCTGTCAGCTGAGCCATTAACGGCTCCCAGTCCTCCAGCCTGGGCAATCCTGGCAGCGGAAAGGCTGCCCGTGGCCATGCTGGCAGCAGGGCAAGTTCTCCCTCCTGCTGTGCCACTGGTAGGGCAAGTGCTGCCGGTGGTAATGCTGTCTGCAGATGTGCCTGGGCAATCCTTTCTCCCGCTGCACCACTGGCAGCAGAAATGCTGCCAAAGGCGAGGCTGACAGCGCCAAGTCTGACTCCTTCAGTCGGGGCAATTTCGGCAGCGGAAATGCTGCCAGTGGTAACGTTATCAGCGGAAATGCTGGCAACGATACTGCTGTCAGCAGACGTGATGACAGCGCCAAGGCTGGCTCCTTCAACCCTAGCATATCTTAGCCCCGTCTCTGATCTGTCACTGCCACCCTACCTCATGATCCCTAGTGCACCACAATCAAAGCAACATGAGGAAAAATGTTTTCCTTATGAGGGCAGCAAAAAGCTGAAATCTGGCCATGGGCCCTGGACATTGAGGCGTCCTCTGATCAGTGACATTCCTCCCACTGGACGCCTCCAGGCATCTGACTGTTTGTGACGTTTTTTTGTTTTTTTTTAAATGGTATTGCATTTTTATTGACCAATACGGGTTTAACATTTGTGAGGACTTTTTAAAAAAAGCTGTCACCGCATTGAAAAAAATTAAGAAAAACATGATTTGCTGATGGCAATCAAAACCCCTTGATTACCCAACGACATTCAAAGAATCATATTGCTTTTTTAGACTGTATGATTTTATATATTAAGTTATGATGTTTAATGGGGTCAATGATTCTGATTTTCACCGTTACCTTTGGTTTCAAATTGAAAGAAAACTACATGGTTGTTTAAAAAAACAGAGGCTGTCTTTTAAAATCGTATCTTAAAGCTGAACAACTTCCCCATTGCTGTTTTTTGTATTTCTAAAGGTTTAAACGAGGGATGATCATGTGTACAGCCCTTTTTAATAGGTTTGTAATAGGTCACACAGTTTTAATGATTGTGAAGATGTATTAAAAAAAGGTCAACACTATGAACAATGAGATAATGTATTATTTCTTGGTTTATACCTAAATAAAGATGTCATGAGATGTTGTCTGTCATCAAATTTCTGATTCAGATTTTTTTTTTAAAAAAAAGCATATTTGTAAAATTCAGGGTGTGTGGATCTCTCATATTTATCATTTTACAGATCTTTTGTATAATTAGGACAAGTAAGAAAGGCAAGAAATCTCTCAAATGATCATTTGTATTACAATGTGTAGTAATTCAGAGAAAAATGGGAGGATAACTGAATGAAATAAATGGAAACCAATTCAAATGTGTTTTTCTTCATTTTAATAAATGTATACTATACTAAATGTGTTCAGCAATATGAATGCAGACATCTTAATAGAAGGTTGACTGAAAGGGACTTTGTAATTAAACAGTCATGAGTGGAGTAATGGCCTTACACCTCAAAATGGCATCTGAATGCAATAAACAAATCACTTCATGTTTGGTATTTCCAAACAAAGCGTTCTTTGAGAAAACAAACAACACATTGTTTGGCATTTAAACTTATGTAAAACAAAATTGTATAATATCAAATTATGTGATTAGCCCTGATAGGTGTAGCCTACAGATATTTTGAGTTGTGGAAGGCTACGTTGTCTCAGATAGTTAAGAATCTTTTCAGAATGTTCCACAGCCTACAAACATAAAAATGAAAACTCACATTGTGAATGAAACTCAGTGGGGGATAATAAATCATAAAAACATGGCTTGATTAATTTGACCTGTCCTTTTGATGAACAATCAGCTGGTTACACATACCCTTTAAACCAACTTATGATGCTTCAATGTTAAAATGAGACAAGCAGCTATAATAAAAAGGGCAAACCTTTTGTGGCTTTCCTTAGGTATATAACAGGTTCACAGTGATGTGTGTTGTTTTTGTTTATTTTAGAATTTAAGAAGTACTGTGACAGGATGGCTGCAGGGAGGAACTCAGACCAGAACTAGAAACACACAGAGCAGACAGAGACTTGGGGTTTTGGTGAAGCTGAGCGCGTGATGGCGCTCAGCGTTTAATAATCAAACAGAAAATAAAAGGTTTGTACACAAAACAGAAACAGGACACGGCACTTTCGCCAAAATAAATATATAAACAAAACGGACTAAACAGTAACAAACGGTGGACGGACAGACACACAAACACGGTGAGTAAATAAATAAAACAAGTATCGTGCTGGTACTACCAGCACGCGATAGCAATTGTTATAAATATTTCTTTCTCCTCTCTCTCTCTCACCCGTTCTCCACTCACGAACACCCAACCCGAGTGAGTGAAAACATACAGCTTTTATGCAGTTGTACGAGACTTCGATTGCTAGTCAATCATTCAATTGGAATCTCGGTACAACTGCACGTGAATAATTAAAGTGCAATTCCCGTGCTCACATATTATTACTTTTACTTGCACGTGATGTGATTTGTGCCCTCCTCGTGCCTAAATACAAATCTACAATTTAAACACATGTGAAACACAGACCCGCTTATATCCCGTGTACCAATGCCTATACACCAACATTTACACACAACACGTAACACAAAATACACACAGGGGGGCACTTTGCCACAAGTACACATTTTGTATGCACTTGTATATTAGGTAGTCCCTGAGAATTACTTCAATATTCAGCCTCCATATAGTTTCCCTAACTAGATACCAGTTTGGTAATTACCTGCATTAAATAGTATTACAGACACCCTGTTTGTTTCCAAAACACAAATAAGCGTTATGACAGGCACGTCAAACAGGGAATCCCACTTAAAAATACTATGGTACTGTCCAAAACACAAAAACAATAACTAGGCTACTACTGTATATAATAGGACACTAGTGTGTTTTGGAAAGTACTATAGCATATTTTTATATATGAGGCAACACGGTTCCTCTTTGTTAATCACAATTGTAAATTAATGCATAAAGTATTATTGCAAGTCAATATATATATATATATATATATATATATATATATATATATATATATATATATATATATATATATATATATATATTGTAATAGTCATAAAAAATACGAAAAACATAGACATGAATACCCAATTTTAAAAAACAAATAAACAAAATAATAAAATAAAAAATGAAAATTAAGATAGGAACACAAGAAACGTCCACGTGTCATCAAGCTGAAGATTAATGCATATGTCCAGCTATCAACAATCATGATTGAAGCCAGGGCAGTATACTTTTTTTTTTCTTCTTTTTTTTTAACTTGTAAAATTGTGTGTTACAGTATCAATTGTTACCTTGTTTCACCCTCTGCAGAAAATGTGATGTGATCACGAGGAGATCAGCAATCAAGGCAGTCATGCTCTAATTGGGTATTTAAAGTCAGGAATTCATTAATCTGAAGAAAGAAAAAAGAAGGGATTATTACTAGTGAGTCTGCATTTAGCTCAGAGGACAGACGCAGTTCATGCAGCTGGGTGAGACAACGTTTTTGTTTGTTTCTGTTTAATATATAAAAACAAGTATTATTTTAGACATTAGTTTAATTATACAACGAAATGAACAACGATGTTTTCGAGTTATGAAAAGGGAATGCACACAGTGCCTGTTTCTTCTATTTTATCCGCAGTAGTCCTTAAAAGTATGTATAGAATTGACCACAGAACACAACGTATCTGTTAACTAACAAAATCCAAATCGTCTGTTTTCTCATCCTAGATTTAGGTCCTCTGGAAAGTACCCTACCTTTCACCTCTCCATCTGCTGCTTTGAAATTTGGCTTTTTTTTTTTTTTTAGAACAATGTCACTGCGGAGGTGTGTACTGTTGATTACTTTATGTGCCACGGTGGTGCACTCGCAGTTTCCAAGAGAATGCATCTCTGTACAGGGTCTCCAAAGCAGGGAGTGTTGTCCATCACTGAGTGGAGACCCAGGAGACCTCTGCGGCTCCAGCGCCGGACGGGGTCAGTGTGTGCAGGTGAACGCTGACGGGCGGCCCCATGGACCGCAGTACACGCAGGACGGACGGGATGACCGTGAGCGATGGCCACTTGCTTTCTTCAACCGCACCTGTCAGTGCAATGGGAACTTCTCCGGGTATAACTGTGGTCGGTGTAAGCACGGGTATGGCGGTGAGAACTGTGACCAACTTCTTGTTGCAGGTAAGGAAATGTCTGATAGGAGTAGGACTGTCAAAAAACAAAAATAAATGCATGGGAGGGGACTAGTTATTATTATTATTATTATTATTATTATTATTATTATTATTATTAAACTGGAGGTAAGCTAGACTTGCAATTGTACACTTTTTTGTTTTGTGTGATCGTAATCTTGGCTATTTTTGTATGGTACTGGTGGGTTTTTAATTTATTTACATTTTTTTTGACTGGCAAATATTTAAGGTGTATTAACTTTGTTTTTAAATGAAAAAAACAACATGGATTTCCTGCTTTATATATATATATATATATATATATATATATATATATATATATATATATATATATATATATATATAATATATATATTTTTTTGCTATGCCTGCATCACACAGTGGCTAATTTGTTTCTCATTAGTAGTGTCTGTCTTTTTAGGGTGTAGGCTAGCTAAGCATGCACCAGATAATATACCCTTCAGACACCTGTCCAAATTGACTTCACCAGACAGTCCTACATTTTCAAAGAGCAGTTTAGAATACATACAGTACTGTGTTCTTCTCCCCAAAGTAGTAAAGTATAGAATACACAGTCTACTGATTTGATTTAATATACATTTAGTACCTTTTTTTTTTTTAATTTAAAAGCATTCTTATGTTTTGTATTTCTGTTTGGTTTGTTTCACTGTGTAGAAAGCTGAGGCCAAAGTTTGTTCATGGTGTTACTACTACCATGAAGAACATTCGTTGTAGTTTGGGTCTATAAATACATTTGTTACAGTAACTTGTAAATAAACTAGCCCTACATTTTTAGAAAATGTCCAGCTTTGCTTCATGTTCATGTAATTGATTTAATTTCAACATGTCGTACAATCCATTCACTAAAAATAATACATTCACAAACAATGGATACTTGTCTATGCCAAGTATAATGATGCTATATCCTCAAACAAGCAAGTTGACAGGGTAACTGCATGCTCACATCCGTCTCCATCTTTATTGCAGTGAGGAGGAATGTTATGGAACTGAGCGTGGACGAGAAAAGGCGTTTTGTGAATGCATTAGACCGGGCCAAACAAACTTTGCAACCCGACTTTGTCATTGCGAGTAGACGTTATCCTGAGATCTTCGGACCAGATGGCAACACTCCACAGTTTGAAAATATTTCAATTTACAATTTCTTTGTGTGGTCTCATTACTACTCTGTCAGCAAAACATTCCTTGGAGCAGGGCAGCAGAGTTTTGGAGGTGTGGATTTTTCACATGAGGGACCAGGCTTTCTCACCTGGCACAGATATCACCTGCTGCAGCTTGAAAGGGATATGCAGGTAAAGTGAAGGCATTCTTCTTTAGATTATTTCAATCAAGACACACTATAAAATAAATCTCATCATATTTCCATTAAAAACACATGCATCCAATTTAAAACAAATAAAAAAAACACAATTGCAATAGTATAACATCAATGTAATGTACTGTACATATGGTCCTTTATGTAGAAGCATCCATGGGTACTTATAGAATTCAACAATTTAAAATGTTTGCCTGGGGTTAGGATTTGTGTTTTATTTTTTTCCCCAGTAAAATCATAATAAATGTTGTTGCTGAAAGTGTCGGGGAGGAATTCTGCTTGTCCCACAATATTTTAGCATGCATTTCTAGTGTTGTTGGTTACTTTTGATAATGAAAACAATGTAACGTCACAGACCAAATCACAGATGGCTGAATAGCTGAGACAGCGCTTGATACAGACTGGCTTGCGTATGTACATTTGCACTCTTATTAATCCTACTCAGTGTTTGAACCATACAGGACATGCTGCAGGACCCATCCTTTGGACTCCCCTACTGGAACTTTGCCATTGGCGGGAACAACTGTGATATCTGCACCGATGACTTGCTTGGGGCCAGAAGCAACTTTGTGGCGAACACAATCAGTTCAAACTCTGTCTTCTCTCAGTGGCGAAATCTTTGTGAAAGTGTTGAAGACTATGATACTCTTGGGACTATATGTAACAGTAAGTACTTTTAGTGATGTCTTTGCCTTGAATGTTGGAAGACTAAATTGTATGTGAAAAGCCCTATTAGAAGTGGACTGTCACTTGATATGATGTCTGGTTTACATTGGTACTGTCGGTTTTCAAGTGTTTTAATGTATTAGTGTCTTGTAATAAAACATGAATGATTTTGTACTTCCATAGCTAAGCTGGCTTTTCTCTTGAAAGATTCTACAAAGATTGTTTAAGTTTCACCCCTTTTTGAAACCTGTTTTTATAAATGATCTATTCAAGCTCTGGTTATATCTTAGGAATTGGGATGGTTACTTTAACTCATTCCTCTCTTTCTTGGTCAAGTCAGTGTGACCTTTTGGATATTTAAACACATTGCACACAAGATTTGACTAATCCTCTTGTTTTTTTGTTTTTTTTTATGCCCAGTTAATCCTCTTATGGTATGCTATAATAAGTGTTTTTGATAGAAATATTCATGTGCAGTCCTATTGGTACAAGAGTTTGCCGCAGCTGTAATCGTCCCATCCCTATATATATATATATATATATATATATATATATATATATATATATATATATATATATATATATATATATATATATATATATATATATATATATATATATATATGTATATATATATATATATATATATATATATATATATATATATATATATATATATATATATATATATATATATATATATATATATATATATATATATATATGTATATATATGTATATATATATATATATATATATATATATATATATATATATATATATATATATATATATATATATATATATATATATATATATATATATATATATATATATATATAACTGACATTAAGTGATTATGAATACACATTTTTCACACAAAAAAAATCACTGAGAATGTTTTCTTAATATATATTCTATAGGAAGAATGTCCGTTTGTGCAAAATTATACTAACACTAATTCTGTAGAATATATGATTACACTTTATAACAGCATATTCTGCTTTTAGTCCACAGTGTAGTCAATTTAAACCCTCTCTTTCCATGGATCAATATCCAATACTAGTAGTGTCATTAAATACGCATTGAACAGATCTGTCAAGTGTACATTTTGACCACCTATGTTATCTATTTTAAGCATGCAACTATAATGGCACATGTTTGTTTTTAGTTTTTGTTTCTTTTAAGGCAGTTGTCTGCGAGTAAAATAACACATTTTTGCTCCAACAGACACAGAGGGAGGTCCTATTCAAAGAAATCCAGGTGGGAATGTTGCAAGGCCCATGGTGCAGCGCCTCCCTGAACCACAAGATGTCTCTGCATCTTTAGAAGTGGGCCTGTTTGACACATCGCCTTTCTATTCCACTTCATCAGAGAGCTTCCGAAACACTGTAGAGGGTGAGTGAATTGTGCAATACCACACAATTTAGACTTTTTTTTTTTTTTTTTTGTCTTTTTATGTTTCCTACACAAGTTACTGTGAACGCAATTTTCTTTTTCTGCATGCAGCTGAAAAACTATTTTAACAACACCTGAGCTGTGCACTGCCTAGTGTCCATGTTAAGTATGTGGTCAGGAATATTTGTGTTTATAGCACAATATTAAATGGTGTCTTTTTTGTGCAAAAAGGATTGTGAAACACCTACATCTTTTAGTGTATATAAAAATAATCTTAAAAGGCTTTAACTGCCATTCTGTGCTATAGTATTGATATATTATAATATCAATATATATTATATATATATATATATATATATTATTATCATATAGAGAATACTTTTTGATGGATGATACTTTTTGATTTTATTTTTTTTAGGATACAGTACACCTTCAGGGAATTATGATCCACTGGTCCGCAGCTTGCATAACCTGGCTCACCTGTTTCTGAATGGAACTGGAGGACAAACCCATGTGTCACCCAATGATCCCATCTTTGTCTTGTTGCATACTTTTACTGATGCAATTTTCGATGAGTGGTTGAGAAGGCATAATCCTGGTATTGTAATCTCCTTTTAAAATCTATATTAAGCAAATCATTTTGTGAAACACTTTAATTAAAATAATCAGCAAGCAGTTTACCTAAAACATATTGTGGTGTTTAGCTGCATTCCGCTGCAGCCTTTCCTTGTATTAATCTCACAATACAATTTTATAGTCTTTCCTGTAATTAGTGATGCAGAGCTCAGTTTGGATGCCATTTCCTTTGCCTACACAAGCAGCTGGCAAGAAAAGATGTGCTAGGGTGTAGTACTGTAGTTGGTTACTACGATACTATACATCTATATTAAATCAGATGAGCACAGCATTTGTAAAAGTGAGTTATCATATGCAGTTTTGGTGCTAAAATTAGATTTACATGGATTTTCACACGCATAAAGAGAGATGGGGGCCCAATATTGATGTCTTTTCTTTTCTTGGAACCTTTTTCAAACTGAGGCCCCACTGTTTTGTGTTAGCCAGGAATATGCTCAGTCTTAAAGATAATTAGTCTTCCGTCACAGTAACCAAAATATTTCAGTAACTAAATGCTGGCTTGGTTTCAGATGTGACTGCTTACCCTTTGGAAAATGCTCCAATTGGTCACAACAGGCAGTATAACATGGTTCCGTTTTGGCCTCCAGTAACCAATGTTGAGATGTTTGTAACTTCTGATAACCTTGGGTACTCGTATGAGGTTCAGTGGCCAGGTAAGAGAGACTGGCAATAACTTACTGCAATTGAATTACTTTAAAATTGTGTGAAGTATGTTATTAATATGTGCAAATTTAAATGATGCTAATTTTCAGCAATATTATTATTATTTTTTCCAATAATCTTTCATCCTTTTTACATTGCATGCTGCCCCTCCCAGCATTTTAGCCGAGAGTTAGAAAAATTGTCCTTAACTGAAACTGACTGAATAAGTATACATTCTCCATGTAACAGTTTTGAGAGGCTACTGGTTGACTTCTTTAACCCTTTGTCTACAGGTCGTCCTTATACCATGACTGAGATAATAACCATCGCAATTGTAGCAGCGCTGGTTTTGGTTGCAATCATTTTTGCTGCAACCACATGTGCTGTGCGTGCAAGATCGTACACCCATGGCAAAAATGAAGTTCGACAACCCCTACTGGCAGAACACTATCGACGCTACTCTGAGGATCATGAAAGAATTCAAGAAAAAACACAGTCTGTTGTGTAAATGAGGGACAAAACACTGTGAAAGGATAGAGTTGTTTTTCACTCCTAAATAATATATCTATATCTATATCTATATCTATATCTATATCTATATCTATATCTATATCTATATCTATATATATATATATATATATATATATATATATACACAGTACCAGTCAAAAGTTTGAGTACACCTGCTTGAAACCAGGTTTTTCATGATTATCTATGCTTTTAACTGTATAAACTTGTCTATAAACACTTAATATTTCATTATATGATACGTGTACTTACATAAGCCAATAATCATAAGTGAATTGCATTCAAAAATTTTATTTTTAAATGAAAATGTAAATCTTGTCAATTTCAATGAAATGGTCACCCAAAGCAAGGGGATTTCAGTCTGAAGCCCAAGTCAGTTAAAAGTCTGAAATGTGTATAACACGGTGTTAGAACACTGGCCTAAGTATAAAAGTGTCTTTGCTAGATGTTCTCCGAGTTAACTTGCATGTTACCTAATTAACCTTTTGTCACCAATTATTGTTAATAGGTGAGGGCCCATGATTACTATAAATATATGTAGCATAGGCACAAGTTTGTCATTCCTCAATGTAAGGGAGCAGAAAATGGCAAAATACGCTCAGGTAAGCAAAGAAAAAAGACAGTCTGTAATTACTTTAAGAAATGAAGGTCAATCTTTAAGACAAATCGCAAGAACTTTGCAAGTGTCTGTAACTGCTGTGGCCAAGACCATCAAACGATTTGAAGAAACTGGCACTCATGAGGACCGAACAAGGTCAGGCAGGCCAAGGGTGACCTCAGAATCAGAGAACAAGTTCATTCGAGTCACAAGTCTCATGAAACCGGCAATTAACTGCCCCTGAAATACAAGCTCAGCTAAATGCTACTAGAAGTACAGATGTTTCAACATCAACTGTTCAGAGGAGATTGCGTGAAGCTGACCTAACTGGAAGAGTTGCTGCAAAGAAACCATTGTTAAGAGTGTACAATAAGAGGAAGAGACTTGCCTGGGCCAAAAAACACAGAAACTGGACGTTTGAGGAGTGGAAGTCGGTCTTATGGATCGATGAGTCAAAATTTGAAATATTTGGGTCCAACCGCCGAGTATTTGTAAGACGCAGAGAGGGTGAGCGCATGAGTTCTGCATGTGTGGTTCCCACTTTCAAGCATGGATGAGGCAGTGTCGTGGTCTGGGGTTGCTTTGCTGGTGACAGAGTTGGTGATCTTTACCAAGTCCATGGCAAGCTCAACCAGCATGGCTATCATAGCATACTTCAGAGGCATGCCATTCCATCAGGATTACGGCTAGTTGGGCAGTCCTTCATTCTTCAGCAAGATAATGACCCGAAACACACCTCAAAGTTGTGCAAGAACTATCTGGCGAAGAACGAAAGTGAAGGACAACTCAATCTAATGACCTGGCCTGCCTAGTCTCCAGACCTCAATCCCATAGAACTACTATGGGACGAACTGGACAGAATAGTCAAAGCAAAGCAACCCACAAGTGCCCTACATCTCTGGGAATTGCTGCAGAAGAGCTGGGAAGACATGTCGGGTGATTTCCTGCTGAAACTTGTTAACCGAATGCCTCATGTTTGTGAGGCTGTTATTAAGGCAAAGGGTGGCTGTTTTGAGGAATCCAAGATTTAGAGACAATTTTCAATTTTTTTGAACATTGCTTTGATACTCCTTATGTTTTGTTTTGTATATTGTAACATGTGTGTTCATTTTCAAGTATTTACAGAAACGTATACGACGCAAAACATTGTCAATAATGAAAAAAAAACCTAGTTTCCAGCAACTGTGCTCAAACTTTTGACTGGTACTGTGTATGTATGTGTGTGTATATATATATATATATATATATATATATATATATATATATATATATATATATATATATATATATATAAAATATACTTTAAATGGCTGGGCACTTTTGATAACTAACTTGGCGTTTTTTTCACATTTCCAATGTGTTTTTGTTTCAGGTGCATTTATACAGTATAGTCACAATAGTTCTTTTCACTTTTAAATGGATTTGGGTGGCTTCTTAAGTACTTCTAACATTGGTTCTTGCTCCTAAAGGTGTGCCTGTGTGTGAGAGAGAGCTATTTCCTAAAAACAAGTGATCAGCCAGAAGGTGTTTACCTTTTCATGTACATTATGCAATTAACTGAGAGAAGAACATAATGTTTCAATTACTCAGATAAGTACGTGTGTTGGCTTAACTTGTAAATTGAACGAATTTCATCTTTAAGTGGAACTCCTGTAAGTAGCCTTCATCTCTGAAGTTTCTGAATAACAGTAGTGTGTGAAGCCCATCTAAATCACATTCTAGAACCTGGTAGTCCTGAAGTTAGTTATATATCTTACACATGGTCATCTGTTTTTGAAACATGTAACCCTTTACCTTTAAAGCATATCTAATGAATGGTAAAACATACATACACATGTTAAATTCTTGTGGTTTTTAACCACTATTTATAAACACAGGTATCAAAATGTCAGTAGTGTCATAGCTGAGCATGTGAAGCCCATACTGCCTGCAAGAGAATCATCTTAGTACCTCCTTTTTCTCATAAATAGTCTCCTGTTTTGGGCAAAACACAAATAACTACACTCCATCGAAAATACTTTAAATATGGAATGTTTCCCAGCAAACAGCATATGTGCGCTCATGTAATAAGCAATATGATTAATGATAAATCATTAATAGTTTGGAATGATTAATACCTGTGCCCAAATGTGCTCACAACATGCTGTAGTCTCTGCAGAAATATTATATTGAGAAATCCGCAACCTGATAATTGGTATAGCAAAATGAATATACTATGAAAGAAACAAAATAAGTGTCTTAATAAAACTGAATGATGACAATAATGTATTCTGAGTACTAAATGTTGCCTTAGCTCCTTTCAAGCTTTAGGAAAATAATGACAGCACAACACCATTCACCTTTATCTGGATGGTGGCAATGTGTCTATTCCTATCCCAGCTTCCTCAGTTCCACAGCTGAGTTTATTATGTTTAATTCAAGGCTATCAGTAATAACAGACTCAACCTTCAAATCCAAGCAAAGTTTCTTTATTGTGGTGTGTGTCTTCTAGCACGGGCCAAGTGCTGCAATCATTAAACTAGGTTAATTTGTCACTTGTTTCTCATAGGAATGTTTCTCTGTGATTGTGAATCACCTTTAGTTCATATTTGAGCTGGGACAGTTTGGCCATAAGCAATTATTTCAGTGGTATCTCCCCATAAAGATGGATCTCTTTATAGAGGTTTCAGCTCAATCCAGCTCTTGGCTGTGACAGTACCCTGTCATATACAAATAAGCACCTGCAAAAATAGTGGTATCATCTGAAATACCCACAAACAGATATCAAACATCTGCATTATGGAGCATGTGATATTACACCTTTTATACAAGGTTGTGTTAATGGGAATTCTGACTGTTGATTAAGTGCGAGGCAGATTGCCAGAGATCTTGGACTTTCGAATGGATGTGTGCATAACATTATTGTGACATATCCAACTGTGGCAAAGTGGTTAAGTGGATACAGGTGCAGGAGTGATGCAGTGTGTGATTAAACAGACAGAGAGTTAAAATCCAGTTGGGAAGGGGTTTTATTGTATCCAGGTCTGGTGACCAAATAATAAGACACCGGCAATACACAACAATGTATATTGCACAGAGTAAATAACAAAGGGTTGCAGTCCCAAACAATAAACACAAATATCCGCCTCACAATAATACCAACACGGTCACCAGTCCTGGGTGCGTGCAGTAGTGCTCGTGGTGGGTGATACATTTTATTAGTGACAGTAGTGCAGTGCTGTCCCGGCTTTGTGCTGGCCCTTGGTGACAGCTCAGGAATCGTGTTAGCCATCTAGTAATTTACAAAACAAGACAAATTACACACAGACAAACAAACAAAACACTCACGATGTTATTTCTCATGGGGTCTCTCATATGGAGTCCTTACAGGTTCAAAACTCAAACCAAAGTGAAGGAACAGATTGCGTTTTTCCACCCCCTTTTATGCCGTCACACATGACCCCTTGGTAAATGAGTGCAACCGCCCCTCCAATCTGCGGCTGCCATGCCGTTTCAATGCATTAATGCAACGGAGTCCCACCCCCTTTCTAGCTGGCGACTTCCCTTGAACCCTGGAAAGAACTGTCAGGCCAGCCCATCCAGGTAACTCTGTTCTCGCTGCTTAGCGCCCTCACAGGTCGGGAGGGAGATTTACTACCAAGAATCATTGTATTTGTCACACCAATCCATGACAAAGCCTTGTGGACATCGCCAGCTCTGCAAACATGAGCTAACGTACAGTACATGCTCTGCAACAGGCATGGGCTACAACAGGCGAGTGACCCCACGGAAAGCCCTGCTCACCCATGTAAATGTATATCATGGGAAGCACTGGGCCCGGCAGATGTTAGACAGACCTTTCTGAACTCAGATCAGTCCCACTTCCAACAATTCAATTCGAACAGGTGCATTTGGGGTTAAAGGCAACGGTAAAACATGATGGCTGCAGCTTCATGTTCTGGAGTCTGATTTGGTTCAATGGAAAGACCGAGCTGGTGTTCAATTGAAAGACGTCTCAATTCAGCATGTTATTCTTCAGAACCATCTCAAGCCATTGTTCCATCAAGCGGCTTTGCAGCTTACATTGCACCTTCTGCAGGACGATGGCACCACATGCCATACATCCAGAATCACCACTACCTAGAAGAAACAAAAGGGGCTACAGCTTCTTCACTGGACTCCTCAGTCCTAAAATGAACCCCATCGAATATGTCTGGGAAGAATTCGATAAACAACTGCGGGAAACTCGACCACTACCTGCAATGTAAATGAACTGCAGTCCAAACTCATCAAACTATGGCAAAATCTGGACCAGAGTGTAATACAGAATCTCATTGATTCCATGCCTGCAGGGTTTTCGGCTCTGCATGATGAAACAGGCCAAGCTATCAAATACTGATGTGCTTGTTTCTGCTCAGTTTTGTACTTATGTTGTGTTGCAGTTTGATAAATGTCACCTCTGTTTCAAGACTGCTCATTTTAATATTTTTTTTACATGATTTTACAAAACCAGTTAACCAGCAGGTATTTCCTAGACATAACAATAATCAGATGTCCATTTGCACAGGTTGTTGTACATTTCATAATTATAACCTTTAAATAGTATGTCAGACTATGCAAGCATGTGCTTGCAATTAAAACATCTTCGCATTGCATAAACAATCATTTAAAATTTACAGTTTGGGCATCACACACTACCAAATAGGCTTGATACAGGTTTGGAGTATTTCAACAAATATGAAGTAAGGAGGTCTGGCTAAGTCTGAGTAACATTTAAAACTATTTGAAGGCATGTTTAAACATTAATAACTCTGAGGAAATAATTGCTAATTCACCAAACTGGAGCAAGATCTACGAGGAGTAAGCCCTGGGACTTGAAATAGGAATTATGTGCTTGTGACTTTAAGAAGATGACATGCTTTCCCCTTGGCTCGCGGAGAGCCGCCCTCACGGAGGTGAGACCGAAACGATCAGCCTCCAAGGCTGGAAAGCAAGCGTTACGTCCCGCAAGAGAAAAATAAAGAGGATAGAGGATACATTTGAGAAGACTAGAAGTCGACTAAGAATTCTAAAAGAGAGAATGAAATTAACATAGGGCAGCAGTATGGAGTAGTGGTTAGGGCTCTGGACTCCAGGTAGGGGACACTGCTGCTGTACCCTTGAGCAAGGTACTTTACCTAGATTGCTCCAGTAAAAACCCAACTGTATAAATGGGTAATTGTATGTAAAAATAATGTGATATTATTATTCTTAGTTTATTTAGCAGACGTCTTTATCCAAAGCAACTTACAGAGACTAGAGTGTGTGAACTATACATCAGTAGCAGAGTCACTTACAACAACGTCTCACCCGAAAGACGGAGCACAAGGAGGTTAAGTGACTTAGTCAGGGTCACACAATGGGTCAGTGGCAGAGCTGAGATTTGAATTGGGATTTGGGGACCCTCTGGTTACAAGCCCCTTTCTTTAACCGCTGGACCACACAGCCTCCTGTTATCTTGTAACAATTGTAAGTTGCCCTGGATAAGGGTGTCTGCTAAGAAAATAATAATAATAATAATAATAATAATAATAATAATAATAATAATAATAATAATAACATGCAAAGGGGCCAGAGAGGAACACTGGCATAAGTGAAAGTAAGTTATTAGTAAAGAATGCAGGGTTCCCCCTGGCTCAGGGAGAGCATGTATGCTGGCCCCAAGGGGAACAAGTGACAGAAAATGGAGATTTGAGAAAATGCAGGGCTGCCCCCTGGCTCTCGGAGGTCGAGGCCAGCTCGGCTGGGCCTAAGGTTGTCACTTGCCCCCAAAAGAGGATCCCCAGCTCTCTGCATCTGCGCCAACAATGCAAAATATAAAAATAAAAATAAGGGTTAGTAAGAAACATAGGATAATTAGTGACAATCAATTTTTTTTTTAATTAAAAAAAAAATTAATGGCTAATTTCACCCATTCAGTGGAGAGGACCCCCTTTAATTGGGAGGAAACCTCTGGAGGTTCAGCAGAGAGATGGCCCCCACTCCGGGCATACTAGCAATATTCTGTTGGGCCGAATAAATATCAAGAAGCATGGATGTCAAGGTTTACGCATGAAACGTTTTCTTCACAATTTTGAGAGTCTCACAGCAGTGCAATGGATACTTACGTTTCTGCATAAGTTTGTTATTGTTTGTGAGGTTGCAAAACCGGTTATACATGATACAGCGGTAAATCCAATACAACTGTCCAAGCATATTATTTCTTTTTTTTTTGGGGGGGGGGGGGTCACCATGAAGAGCTGTAGCTGCTATGCAAAGTCCCCCCTTACTCCAAAGATAGAATTGCCTTGTCTCAGACTGACGGTTTTTCTGTGCGAGCCTTCTATGTTTCTGTACACACACGTCATTACTCGGACAGAGTCGAAGGAGAGGTTGTCAGACTGTCACTGTCTCGTTCACGCAGAAATTACCACAGAAATGGACATCAATGGGAATGTAATTATTAAAGTTGAAAAATAAAATGTTCTTTATGATGCCAGTGTCAGTGGTTATAAAGACAATACAAAGAAAGACACCATATGGTAATAAATAACAGAACAATTGGAAATTGATGGTATGTCTATCTGTTTATTTCACCTTAGTTTTGGTCAAAGTGATGGGGAGCGCCACACACTGGTTTCGTATTTCTGTAAAATGACGCTTCTTTGCTTTAACAGTGTTGACCAATAATAATAATAATCACATTCACACACTAACTGAAGATCCTATTAAAACTGAAAATCAATAAAAAAAATGTATATTAAACTAATTTTCTCAGTATTTACAAAGAAATATGTGAAGATGTATTCTTTTTTTAATGATTTACATGTTAAACCAGATCACATACAGTATAAACATTCACAGTTTAGTGTGTGGTGCACCCAGACTATTTCTTTGTTTTATTTATTTTATTTTGTCTCCACTAAAGGAGCAAAAGCAGACAGTATTTTCTTTTCATGACTATCTACAGTTGGTTGAAGGGTGAAGGGGATATTCGATTTTGCTTGCAGAATGCCGTGAAGGCAGACCAGCCAGTTACGTTGGAGGAGCGGGTTGATGGAGCGAGGGTAACGGCCATATAGTTTTGTGCGGAAGCGAGGAGATTACAAAGAG
This sequence comes from Acipenser oxyrinchus oxyrinchus, assembly GCA_030684275.1. NCBI lineage: Eukaryota > Metazoa > Chordata > Actinopteri > Acipenseriformes > Acipenseridae > Acipenser > Acipenser oxyrinchus. Next base: position 37,547,813 of record CM060247.1, on the reverse strand, counting down.
AACTTTAGTTTGGTATCCGATCACTGAATGGAGGAACAGTCAGGGGGAAAGGATGAGCCGAGGGAACCAGACATCTGAACCAGGGAATCTGAAGGCGAAAAAGAGCATCGGCAGCATTATTAGTTATACCTGGAAGCTGGCGGGCTTGCAAGATGAAATTGTTGGTAACTGAAATGCAGATGAGGTGGCGCAGGAGTTGCATAATGAGGAAAATGGTCTTTATTAATAATATGCACGGTAGTTGGATTATCGCAGAAGAATAAGATGGATATTTTTCGCCATGTTGGGTCCCATAGATCGGCTGAATGACTATAGGGTATAGTTTTAAGGAGGGCTGTAGATAGATACTGGATTTCCAGCCAAGCACCGGAGAACCATTGATTGAGGAAAATGCTGCCGATGGAGGAAGCATCCGTATGAAGTGAGAGGTCATGGTAGGCAGAAATGAAATCATCGTAAAAGAGGGAAAGGCCATTCCAATGCTGTAGGAGGGAGGACCACATCCTGATGCCTTTCTGAGCTTCAGATAATATACTGATGTGGGCATTGAGATTTTGAACTGTCGTGGAGAGAGCATGGAGAGGGGATATGAAAATCCTGCCTTGAGGAATGATGCGAATTGACCCAAGAGTGAAAGAAGGTCCCATTTTTGAAATAGTGTGGTTGATTTGGAACGATTGAATGAGTTCCAGTTTGCTGAGAGGAAAACGGGCTTCGAAATTGAGTGTCCAAGGTTTTCCAAGGAATTCAAGGGAGTGCGCTGGACCGATGTTTTTTTCCTCTGAAAGGGGGCGCCGGCTGTGGAGAAGAGGTCCCTGAGTTGTGGTTCTGCTGGGGGGTCTGAGGAAGGGGAGATAAGGAGAAATTCATCCTGTAAATGCAGCAGATAAGGGACGCAATGAATGTTTAAAAGAATCCAGGACAGGGCTTCAGAGAGGGAATCGAAGATCTTGGGGCTGCTGCGGCACCCGAAAGTTAATTGAGTTGCAAAATAGAACTGCCCCTGCAACAAACACCAAAAAGATGATGGAAGGGAGTATAGGCATAACTTTGAAAGCATCGGAAATGTCTGCTTTGGCTAACCAGGATCCCTGTCTGGATGATTTAATAGAACGGATAGCATCAGAGATGGTAATGTAGTGAAGATAAAACTGGTCTGAAGGAATGAGAGAATTGCTGCTGCTGCTGGAAGAACCACGAGGGGCAGAGGTCAATGATGAGGCTCTTCTTGACTGAGATTTTTCTAGTGGTGCGACCCCGGTGGGGTTGATTCGGAATTGAGAGAAAAGGGGGGTGCAGAAAAGGGACTCTCCATGAATCCTTTTGATGTCTCGGAAGAAATGAGAGATTTAACAATTTCCGGTTCCTTTAGTGCAGATTGAAGGTTTTTACAACATAGGGAGGATGATGGGATAATTAGGTCAACCAGGGTGTCCTTGGCTCACCGCGCACCAGCGACCCCTGTAGACTGTCCAGAGTTTTGTTGTTCTCCGACGCTGTAGCTTTGGGTTGGCTGCATGGCAGGCCTGCAGAGTGAAAAGAAGCGGTCGGCTGATGGCACATGTTTTGGAGGACAGCGTGTGTTCGTCTTCGCACACACGCACGGGTGGTAGCGGTGAGCTGAGCCTAAAAAAAAAAAAATTTGATATTTCAAATTGGCAACTCACAATATTAAATAAATAAGTCCATCTCCTGCCTGCGGTGGGGGTAAACTTCGCAAAGAACGTCATGGAGAACAGAAATCGCAAGAACAAATTCAGCAAGTGTAAGATTCTTAAGCAGTCTGCGATCCCAGGATTTAAGGGTAACAGATACATCTCCCCAGTCAACTATCCTATGAGCCACAAAAGTAGAAATCAGAATTGCTTGACCTGCTTTACATCTTTACCTTCAATAATATTTTGTCTAATTTGTGGAGAAAGAGTCGTCTATGGACGACTGAAGCAGAGGAGGAACCAGATGCAGAGGCAGTCGCAAGCGTGAAGATTGGGGTGGGCGCTGCTGATGTAGCGGGGGGGATCAGTGCTGTTGTCAGATGGAGTAGGACCAAAAGGACAGATGGATTTCTTTAAAGATTTTTTTTCTGGATTTTTATGTGAGGAATGACTAGCTGTAGAGAAATGCAGTCGCTGCTAGAATCCGAAGAGAGAGAAAACTGTGATGGGTGAGTATCCATTTTATGCTTAAATTTACATTTAGCAATTGAGTATGAGTCTGCAGAGCTGTGTGGCGTACGCAAACGGAAAAAGAAAAGTCAATTGGCTTGATTAACTAGGGAGAAGCCCCTGCACCTGCTCCCCGAACAACACCCAATGGTTACAATACAAATACAGTTATAATCTTTACATAGAGTTTGTCCTACTGTACCTAATTAAAGTTTTACAAGATAAAGTAGAGACATACAGTCTTGTGTTCACACAGAATACACCCTCCTACTGTGAATTCCAGACCAGAACTTTTCACAAAGGAAATACATTTTTATTCCATTAGGTCATGAGTGCTATTTCCTTCAAATTACTGAGGCTTGTTGACATTTTATAGTATACCGGTATGTCTGTGTTCTTTTAAAACAAACACGACGTGTATGAATGCAGTTTCCAGCATTTCTAATGCAAATATAGTACAACAGTCATGGCAAATGTAGTACAACAGTTCAGAATGCATAGTGTACTGTACAATACATTGTAAACATTAACAAATCTATCAAATAATTAGGCACTACAACCTGGTCTCAAAAATTTGGGCACATGCACTAACACAGACCACATTCTTAGTGAATTTACACATCTTTTGTACAGTGACAGAATTTTGGCATGAAATTAAATGTCATGTTTCAACAGGTATCTTAAGTGCTTCCAAAAGTTATGCACATTAGTGGTACCAGCTGCAACTTTGTTATGTATGTTGATCTGATAATTGTACAAATGCCACCCTAAACTTACATTGCCCATCTAAATCCCAAACCCAGAGTAAAAGTAATACCTAAAGCTATATCATTTTGTACAAATTGTCAAACAATTTTACCCATTTTTATTTTGAACAAAATGTTTTTTTTTTTGGTGATAATGTAAAATACACAATGGAAACTGAAGGAAAAGAAAATAAAAAATAAAAAAACACAAATACATAACTTTGCACATATACATATATTCAGCTGATCCTTATTAAAAGGTATGATCAAAAAAACATTTTGTATGTGGACCAGGTTTGAATGACAGCTTTTTATAATTTTTGATCCTGATTTTATGTGTCAGTCTATTAATATTCTAATTTTACTCCTCTTTATTAATTGTATTGTATGTTTTTCTTTCACTGTATTTTTGTTGATTTTAATTACCATATTGAATTGTTCCTAAATAACTGTCATTTTACACTCAATCTTACATTTTTTTCTGTACTCTGTCTGTTTAATTTTACTGCATTCTTGTTGTTGATTTTATTGTATTGTAAAGCACTTTGGGACACTGTGTGAAAGGCACTATATAAATAAATAAATAAACTTTAAACTTTATAAACCAGGACGGTAACCAATGAGAAAATTCAAGGTCTTTTTATCCTGGTCACTAGCAAAGTGGCAAAAGTTTTCAACTGAGTTCAAACACAGCCTTTTCTCCATTAAGGTGCATTAGGACCTGACAGATTCTGGAGTTCTGCTGGTATTACAAGATATGGATTTTTGCAACAAAATGTAACCACTAACAACAGTAAACAGGTGAACTCATCAGTTTATGTCAATGTGGCAAAATGGTAAGTGGTCCGTACAGGAGCAGTGCAGTAATCCAACAAGAAACGACAGACAAACAAAGGTTGTGAAAAGTTTTCTGTTTATTTTAATCCAGGGGTCTGATAACCAAACAGAGACAAACAATGATGGCTGACAATACACAATGATGTGTATTGCACAGTAAATGATGATGGGTTGCAGTCCTGTTTACAATAAACAATTATCCCACAAGAAATACCCAAACACAAACAAGGTCACCTCTCCCAGTGAGTGCTGTAGTGCTGGTCGTGCATTTACAATGTTATTTTAGTGAACAGTCAGTGCTGTGTTGTCCGGGTTTTGTGCTGGCTGTGGGCAACAACTCTGTATTGTGTTTAGTCGTCTAGTCTAATAGTACACAAGACAAACAAGACGATATAGACAGACTAACAAAAAACAAACAAAACACTCATGTTCTTTTTAAACACAGAAATACCGATCCTTTCGGTTCATTTTCAAAACCACAACAAAGGAACGGATTACGATTCTCCGTCCCCCTTATATGCTGTCACGCATGACCCCTTGGTAAAAAAATACAGCTGCCTTTACAATCTGCGGCTGCTACATTGTTTCCCTTCCAGGTCAATACCTTCTTGCAACAGAGTCTCGCCTTTTTCCAGACTGACCGACTTCCCAACCCGGGGAAAGAACTGTCAGGCCAGCCCATCCAAAGAACTCTGCCCTCTCTGCTTAGCGCCCTCACAGGTCGGGAGGGTGATTTACACCCAAGATTCATTATATTTCTGTCACAGTCAGCAAGCAGCGTATTGTTATATTATTAAATGTTATATTATTAATAATTAACCACTTCAACTCCAGGTACCAGATTTTGAAAATAATAATAATGTTTTCAAACCTGTAATTGCTATAAAATGTTAACATATGATGAATAAAACACAAATAAATGACCTAAACTGTGTTTTTCATTAACCCTTTATGCTCCTGTGTACTACATACCCATATTCAATATAGAGATAAAAACATGTTTTTTTTTGAACAATGAAAACAAAAATGCTGCTAATAACACTAATAAAAATAACAATCAGTAAACAGTAATTATCAAATAAAAATCAAACAGCATCAAAACGTGTGCCATTATTGACGAGCTCGTCTGCCTTTTTTTAATCACGTTTCCACATATGGTTCTGGATTCCACTTACCAAGCAGTGACACAAACATAAGATGAGACACTGTTCTGATGTGTAGTCTGTTCCTCGATTCTGACATTATAATGTTCATTTTACTGAATCCTCTCTCACAGTCCGCATTACTTACAGGTAGCGTGTAAACCGCCCTGAATAGCTTTTTCAGTTTTGCAGAAATGTTTCTTTTTCCAGTTGATTTGTATTCCACAAACACTTGATGAGTTTCATTTCAAACCAGATTGAATTGTATTGCCAGATATTTTATGTTTTTCTCACCATTGTGCACATCATGCTCACTGCCAGTGGTTCCCATGACACAATCTATGTCCTGCAGCAGTCATTTGTTTAAGTCATCCTGGGCATTAGTCGTTGTTTCATGTTGACGACAACTGACTGAATCACCTGATCACAGACTGAAATTTGCCACCTTCCTTTAGCTCCACTCGTTTAAACAAGCCTTTGTCCAGTCCAGTCTTTGCCTCTTCTTCATGTTCCCCATGACTTGTTTTGTAACTTTCTACTCTCTTGATGTACATTTTTAAGTATTCTTGGCCTTTTGCTATGTGAGACGTTCGTGCTTGTAATGCTTCTGACAGATTATTGAGTTCAAACAATAAATCACACATTAAAGCCAACATAAGAACAATGATTTTGCTAGTTAACTTGTCAGCAAGTCCCTTGAATTTATTTCGCTCAACAGACTTCATTGCAGCGTTTTCGGCTTCTGTAGTGAAGTGGTGATTGAGAGCAGTATATGATGTCCAATCTGCAGAAACACATCGGTAAGAGGAGGAGACCCAACAAACCCCTAATATTCTGCCTATCTTCTTTTCCTCCATCGATACCAAATTTGCACATTGCTCCAGCTGATTCACGTTTTTTGGTGACTGGCTGTACAAAGCATGCAGTGTGGTCATGAAGCACTCAAAATGATTCACTCCTCCACCAACACTGGCAAGGGCATGGTTGATAGCCAGCTCAAGCCGGTGATTTAACAGTGCCAAATTGTAATGTTCGGAAATTCTTCTTTTAAGAGCAGCAACGCCAGAGAGCCTGCCCAACATCACATTTGCTCTGTCCAATCCAAATCCAATCAGGACCGATTTTAGATCATTTTTGCTATAGCCATTCCTTTCCATACATGCAATTAAAGCATTGAAAATAGTTTCAGACTTTTGATCCTCTAATCGGTTGGTATATGTACACATACGTAGATAAACTATCAATGCAGACTCATTGCTTACTGATGTAGATTCGTCAATTAATATAGATCATTTAGATTGACATTTCTTCAGATGTTCAAGTAATTTGGATTTCATTTCCAGAGAAACATGCTCGATAACGCCAGCACATGTCACATTACTATGAAGGACGTTACCCATTTTTAGTCAATTTGCAGACTGCAAGTCTACTAAATCTGTATGATCTAAAAATGGCAGATCATTCTTTGCAATGTAATATGCCTTGCACAAAATTCTGGAGGTACTTTGATCAGAAAGGAGATTTTCTAATGTTTTTGATTGCACATCTTTCATAATTTTCTGAGCATTCAGATGGGCTAAAATTGATTTATGGTCATAAATCGTTTTTCTTAGTGATTGCTGTTTGTGTTGCTTCTGAACGGGTTTATACTACAAATCACCCACTGAGGGGCTAATGTAACACCCTTACTAGACAGTATGTTTAAATGCTTTGCATCACAACAATCTTTGCAGCCTACAGAAACTTTCGAAAAAAAACATCCATTCATATTTGGTTTTGTAATCCATATGCTATTGTGAGCTCCAGCAAACAAGATACTCCTCAATTGAAATATCAATACTTGCGGAGGAATTGCTTGGCAGCTCATTCCATTCGAAACTGCTGGTGTCGACTTCATTTTCATCTTCGGTTGTATCAAAACTTTCACACTGGTCTGTTGTCAGCGATGTTTTTTGTTCATCAGAACGTTTAGATTGCTTCGGAAGGCTGTAAAATGAACCTATGCTGGTTTGTTGTAGTATTCCTCTTTTCATTTTAACGATTATTCCGTTACTGTGCGCAGGTAGTGCAGTACAGTGACCCCAAAACAGTTTCCGGGGGAAATTGTAGTGATGTAAAGCAAAGATATTCTATTGTGTATAGGTAACTTGCACAGTCAGTGAACTAACTCTGAAGACGGCATAAGCCTCGTAATACCTATTTCCTGTGAATTGACCCTGCCAGGACTCCTTTTCCCTGCCAGGACTCCAGACAGGGAAATTCAAGTTATGGATAGGCTGATGCAGAATACAAGATGTGCGAGTAGGGTTTTTTACATCAATAGTAAAACTTAATATTAATATATACATTTTGTAGTGTTACAACCTGGAATTAAAATGGATTTAATTGGGATTTTTACCATTTGATTTACACAACATACTTAACACTTTGAAGGTGCAAAATATGTTTTATTGTGACACAAAAGTTAATTAAACAAAAAAAGAAGACATTTGTTGGTTGCATAAGTATTCACCCCTCTGAGTCAGTACTTGGTAGAAGCACCTTTGGCAGCAATTACAGCTGTGAGTCTTTTTGGGTAAGTCTCTACCAGCTTTGCACATCTGGATCCTGCAATTTTTGCCCATTCTTCTTGGCAAAATTGCTCAAGCTCTGTCAAGTTGGATGGGGACCGTTGGTGAACAGCAATTTTTAAGTCTTGCCAGATTTTCAATCGGATTGAGGTCTGGGCGTTGACTGGGCCATTCTAAGACATTCAGGTTCTTGTTTTTAAACCACTCCAGTGTAGCTTTGGCTGTGTGTTTAGGGTCATTGTCCTGCTGGAAGGTGAACCTCCGCCCCAGTCCCAGGTCTCTTGCAGACTGAAACAGGTTTTCCTCTAGAATGTCCCTGTATTTGGCTCCATTTGGCTCCATCATCTTGCCCTCAATCCTGACCAGTTTCCCAGTCCCTGCCGATGAAAAGCATCCCCATAACATGATGCTGCCACCGCCATGCTTCACCGTGGGAATGGTGTTCTCAGGGTGATGAGCAGTGTTGGCTTTGCGCCACACATTGCGTTTTGCGTTAAGGCCAAAAAGTTCAATTTTGGTCTCATCAGACCAGAGAACCTTTTTCCACATGTTTGCTGTGTCTCCCACATGCCTTTTGGCAAAATCCAAACAGGATTTGATATTGGTTTTTTTTCAGCAATGGCTTTCTTCTCGCTACTCTTCCATAAAGCCCAGCTTTGTGGAGCGTCCGGGTTATAGTTGTCCCATGGACGGTTTCTCCCATCTCAGCTGTGGATCTCTCCAGCTCCTTCAGAGTTACCATTGGCCTCTTGGTTGCTTCTCTGACTAATGCCCTCCTTACCTGGTCACTGAGTATTGGTGGACGGCCTTCTCTAGGCAGAGTCGTGGTTGTGCTCCGGGGATGTTCAAAGTTTGGGATATTTTTTTATAACCCAACCCTGATTGGTGCTTCTCCAGAACTTTATCCCGGACTTGTTTTGATAGCTCCTTGGTCTTCATGATGCTGTTTGTTTAGATATGCTCTCTAACAAACTCTGGGGCCTTCCAGAAACAGGTGTATTTAATCTGAGATCATGTGACACTTTAATTGCACACAGGTGAACTCCATTCAACTAATTATGTGACTTCTGAAGGCAATTGGTTGCACCAGAGCTTATTTAGGGTGTCACAGCAAAGGGGTGACTTTTTAGTTTTTATTTGTAAATAATTTTGAAAAATATGTAGATTTTTTTTCCCCACTTCAACATTATGGACTATTTTGTGTAGATCAGTGACAAAAAATCCGAATTAAATCCATTTTAATTCCAGGTTGTAACACTAAAAAATGTGGAAAAGTGGGGTGAATAATTATGCAAGGCACTGTGTATATATATATATATATATATATATATATATATATATATATATATATATATATATATATATATATTACCGTTATCAATACTGGCACATACCGCCTCAACTCCCCTGTGAAATGGACTAAAAATCACCGTGCCAAAATTGTAGCCTTATTAATAATTGATGTGTATCTTAAATTTTAGTACATTTTCTCTCTTCTTTTGCGTGCAATATCTCCTTTTTCCAACAGGTGGCACTGCACTCTTGTCCTGTTGTGCTCACTGAATGACAACTGGCCTATACTTTTCAGTCATTTTGACCATCAGGATTGTCCACTTTCCCATATTAAATAAGTTGAAAATCTCCCTTTGTTTAAGTTATACAGTATAGTTTAAGGACCCCCTATTGTAACAATATAAATAAATACATATTTTGGGTAATACAAATAAAACTATAACGTATCAATGTTGTTTGGAATATTGATTACAATACGATTTTATAAATTACATTAACTGTTTGTTTTCTTTTTTCTTTCTCTTTTTTGCAGCATGAAACATATGGAAAATGTGGGTTTACTCTTAGTTGAATTACGGTAAATGGGCGTGTCCTGCTGGTCCACCTGCTACAATACGATTTTATAAATTACATTAACTGTTTGTTTTCTTTTTTTTCTTTCTTTTTTTTTTGCAGCATGAACCATGATGGAAAATTTTGGTTTACTCTTAGTTGAATTACGGTAAATGGGCGTGTCCTGCTGGTCCACCTGCCTGTCGGGTTTAAAGTTTCAACAGATCAGGAAGCGCAATGAATTGTCGACTGCTGCTGCTACATAATGAAGCAACTAACCTCTGTACCCAAACAAAGGTGATTTCTTACCACCACCAGCAGCAACAGTCACAGCCGTAAAACCAACAAGAAAGAGCTCATTCGAGGGACAAACACCTGGAGCTCTGCAGGGTCTCCAGCAAGGTGTAACAGCCAGATTTCAAATTGTATGTTTTTGTTTTGTTTATCTATTTTAAATCCAGCTGGATACAAAACATGGTATCTTCCTTTATGTAGTCGTTAAATGTTTTATTTTTACTATTGGAATTAAGCTGCTCTGTTCACCTTTTGAAGGATGGTATTGCAACAATTGCATTTATTGGAGGCACAACGCAACATTTTTTAAATTATTTTTGAAAGAGTTGGTGTTTTTTTCAACAATGGAAGACACCGTTTTACCAGATTTTAAGGACATCGAGACAAAGCTGGGGCGCAAAGTTCCTGAAAGTCTTGTCAGATCATTCAAAGAAGAGCGTGAGGAGACAAGGGATGAAATACCTGCTTTATCAACTACCTTAGTTAACGTGTCTGAGTCGAGTGCATTGAAAAGGCTGGAAATCAAGATGCAAGTTTTAAAACAAGAGATGGTAAGTACTATTAATTAGCTTTCAAGTGCTGAAGACAGTGCGTTTCCTTTGCAAAAATCAGCTGTTTACAGTAGCAGAAAATTACTGTGTCCTGCACTTTGAACAGTCTTGCCATAAAATTCAATTGCAGCTGTCAGTCAGTATTTACGTTTAGGAAAATAGTACAAAGCAGTTTTATTGAGTTTGTTATAGTATATAATGGCAATGGTGTCGCAGTCTAACAGTAACATTTATCTTGTTTAATGTATGTGGTACTGTAGTCTAGTTTTGGTGTAATTAAATGTTAAATTAATCAGCACTACAATAGGGTCTGTGTTGATGTAGGTTTTATAAATTATCTAGGTGGGGATAGTTGTCTATATATTAAAAAAAAAAAAGAAAATCAGGATAAGATGTAAATGTCCTTAACACTTAACTTGCATAGATACGAGATATGAGATGAAGGACTGCTTATATTCACCTGTAAGAGAAAGTTAACACACACATATAAACTGTGACACATTAACAAGAACAGTAAACATGCTTCAAGGTTAGATTGCAGCCTTTTCTGTTCGCTTTGTAGTCAATTAAAAGTGTAGTGACCTGTGACATCATTGACAGATTATGTAAGTGTTATGTGAGACCTGGTTAAATATGGTAACCCAAGCTGACTCAATATATGAATGAGGATTTTATTTACTGAAACTTGTGATTTGAAGTGATCGTCAGTAATATCCTGTGTATCTGTTAAGAATTAAAGGCCTAGCAAAGGAGACATTTTAACTTTGTTTTGTTCAAAATGTTATCTTTTTTTAATAGAAATGAAGAACTTGATTGTCCAAGCATGTCTGTTTATTTGAATCAAAATGTTGGTTTAGCAGCTATTCACTTACAATAATTGTGGGTTGGGTTACTCATTGGGTTGGCAATGGCATTCTGTATGGTGTTTTGCACTGTTCAGTTACTGATTTGGTTTCTGCTGTCAGGTGTCATCATTTGAAATTAGTTCTTGTGTAGTACATTTTATAAACGCAATATAATGTACACAATACAGTAGGTGAGCTTGGTAAATAGCAGACATACTTGGTAAAGTGAAGAAACCTTTTTTTAAAGGTAGCCCAATTCCTGTGACTACCACTTTTTTGACTGTGTGAAAAGAAGGTAATGCATGGTTGTAGTTTGGGGATGGATGCCTGTGCAGTATCCACTCTAGTCTCCTTTACTGTTGGTCACATTTGACCGTTTTAACATTGCAAAAAGAATAGGAAAAGGTAACAAAGGATTTCCCCTTCTAACCTCTTCACTTACTTTAATTTTCACAATAATATTATTGTAACTAGATTGAATGTCAGTCATTTTAAGCATGTTAACCCGCAAACATGCAACAAATACTTCTGATGACATAGCTGTTTCCTGCAATTAGTACTGATGTCAGCTAACTTTGACTATGGGATTAGTTGTATTAAAAAAAATGTTTAAAAAAAAACTCCTGCGAGACAAGTGATTCAAGTTTGTTGCTCTACCATTGTAGAATTAAGATATGCATTGTAACAATATTTGTATTGTAACTGTAACGCAAAAGGGACGAGAGAAGGTCAGATTATTGAACTACTATGTAGTGCCTTGGTTTGCAACTCAAGCAGCAGCCCTAGCCTATGGCCTTACCCATTTGTCGTTAGATTGGTCCTGTCTTTTTATGGTGTACAGTAATTCAACTAATCAGTAAAGCCTTTGCATGAAGACATTTAATTTTGTTTTTAATTGCCTTTGGCAAACCTCATCATTAGACCTGTAGAACAGAAAGTGCTACAAACTTAAATGGTAAAGCTGTGATAACCTTTTTATTACACAAGTAGTGACAGCTGAGTAGTAGTCCACAATACGTATTTCATGTCTTCTCATTGACTGATGATGTAAAATGAATTAGACATCACTCATTTTTGATGCAGACATCAGCAAACATAACAGTTGTTTTAAAATGTCTCCTCATTAGCACGATTACCAAGGTTGTAACAATGTTTTGAGTATGTTTTTGAAAAATCTGTATGCTCCTGCCAAATAAACTCAATTGCCCTAAAAATAAGTTTTGATGATACAGTGCTTTTGAAGATTTCAAATGTGTTTTCAAGGACTGAAAACTTTCTGTACTCATTCTGTGTATCCAAAGCCACCCTATCATTTATAATATTGAAAATTCAACTTGCATTATGTAATGCAACCCCTAGTGCTCCTGGGTGCATTGTACTCAATGATATGCTTTTATCTAACACCATCGGTAATGCATTTCCTGAACTGTTTAACCTGAAATGTTTTCCTCAATGGGATTACACAAAGGTTGTTCAAAGTTAGAAACAGCTGTGGTAGTAAAATAGACAAAACATTTACAATAAGAGGGCTGATAGTGGGTGTTGAGATGCCAGGCGTGACAGCACATCCTGACTTTTATGCCAGATTAAAGAATGGGCACTTATCTCTCCAACGCAAAATAAAGATGTTGCAAACTCCTGTTGAGTCGTTGACAGTGGCAGCTATTCATCATGATTATTCCAATATAGGAAGTGTAATAAGATCTGGGCAATTTATTCAGTTTACCAAAGATATCACATTGTTAAGACTGGACTTTTTTCCATTGTCATGCATTACTTCTTCGGGTATAACTTTATACCCATAACGTCTCTTTAGTATATTTCTATTTAAACATGCTGTCATAATGCTACTGTACAGTAACATCAAAGCCTGGACGCTACTTGGTCGCTTTTGTAAAGAGTGAGGCGGATGTTGTTCGACTCCCGTCCTCTTTTGATTTTGTGTCTTAAAGACTCCGTCTAAATTGTTGTGTAGAAACATTGAAAGGCATTGGATTTTCTTGTTTAATGTGTCAGGCCCATTCCTTTGTCTCATTACAACAATTTCGCCTAGAGCTGTTTCTGAAGTTAATTTCTTTCTGTTGCAGCTTGTTCAGAATTCTTAATGTCAGTGCATTACCCCTATTTAACCTAAGCCCTACTGTAGGTTAACAGTCAAATTGGAACCTCTTTTTGAATTCTATAACTTGCCTAAGAACAACAGAACAAACAAAAACTGTTAATGGTCTCTGGGCGTGCTTACTGTAGGCTGTATTGTTAGTTCTACACAACATATTGCTGCCTTGGAATCCACTAAAGTGTTTTTACTGAATCAGACAAGGAAAGAGATGTCATGAATAATATGTTGCCAGTATAGCATAAGCTAAGTGGAGCATAAGTTATCACACGTGTCTGGATTTTTGTCTCTGTTTCATCCTTGTTACTGTTTGGGCCTTCAAACAAGAATGAATAAAGGCTATTTATTAGAATGTATTCAGTGAATCTGAGAACAGTGACAAGAATGGATATACTGTGAAATGCAGCAGTGATCAGATTCAGCATGTGTGCAAATACTGACTTCGGCTATATTCATAAGAGAACACTGAACACATTATAAGCTGAACTGGCATATTAGCTGAGTCACTAAGCCAGATGTCCGGAACACATTGTATTGCGCACATCAGCCACCATCTGTGCTAATGCTTTTTGACACCAGCCGACCATTTGTCAAAATGTTGTCCATGTATTGGCAAGTCAACTCTGTTGGGGATGTTACTGTGTGTGTGTTAACAGAATGTAAAAACGTGAGTAGAACAACCACAAATCCCGGCTGAGTCAGTAGGAGGACATCTAACATGCAATAGCATTGCACGCAGGCAATAAAAATGTGCTTTATAAATATCATATGGGAGATACTGAAATTGAAGAAGGAATCTATGAAAAAGACCTAGGAGTTTATGTTGACTCAGAAATGTCTTCATCTAGACAATGTGGGGAAGCTATAAAAAAAAGGCCAACAAGATGCTCGGATATATTGTGAAAAGTGTTGAATTTAAATCAAGGGAAGTAATGTTAAAATTTTACAATGCATTAGTAAGACCTCACCTAGAATATTGTGTTCAGTTCTGGTCACCTCGTTACAAAAAGGATATTGCTGCTCTAGAAAGAGTGCAAAGAAGAGCAACCAGAATTATCCTGGGTTTAAAAGGCATGTCGTATGCAGACAGGCTAAAAGAATTGAATCTATTCAGTCTTGGACAAAGAAGACTACGCGGTGATCTGATTCAAGCATTCAAAATCCTAAAAGGTGTAGACAATGTCGACCCAGGGGACTTTTTTGACCTGAAAAAAGAAACAAGGACCAGGGGTCACAAATGAAGATTAGATAAAGGGGCATTCAGAACAGAAAATAGGAGGCACTTTTTTACACAGAGAATTGTGAGGGTATGAAACCAACTCCCCAGTAATGTTGTTGAAGCTGACACCCTGGGATCCTTCAAGAAGCTGCTTGATGAGATTCTGGGATCAATAAGCTACTAACAACCAAACGAGCAAGATGGACTGAATGGCCTCCTCCTCGTTTGTAAACTTTCTTATGTTCTTATGTTCTTATGTTCTTATGCTGGTTATATTTAGCAAATAGTTAACCCTTTGAGTAGTGAGTTCTAAAATGCACTGCCGGTCCTATGGGAGTGAGTTTTCTTTTCTGTCTTCAGCATGCGCTTGATTATTACGAGTACAGCGTACAAACAAGCTGAAAGCTATATGTTTGTATGTATGTAATGAATACTGACGAAATACAGACAAGTCATTTTTACCGTAAATAAATCTTCACTGTCACTTGATGTTGATGGTAAATATTCTTTGCTTATGTCTTCACTGGCACACTTGCTGACATACGATTCAGTGGAAGAATTGTATGTATTTGAATTTAAATCGAAATCTGAATTCAGTAAAATAACTAATACTTCTTTCTCACTGAGCAATTTTTCGCCGGTTGACAAACACTGTTGACATTTTTGAGACTGGGTTAATTATATGTAATTCAGTCAATATCTGGCAGAAGGGACAAGAGACTAACAAAAGGTGTTACAGAAACCTAGTGTTACAATATCATGTTACCAGGAGTTTTGTAGGCTCAGTAATTCAAGTTTAAAGTTGCAGAACGTACCGGTATGTTCGTATTCCCTGGGGACCAGAGAGCAGTGAACATACCGGTACGTTCATATGAATCAAAGGGTTAATGTCAGACCTCCATTTAGAATATACAAAGGATTAATTCAATTTGGTGATGCAAATTTATTCTAAAGCCACACATGAGTATATAGTAACCCCCACCCCCTTTAGATTACACAATATTATAGTGCCTGTGTGTAATAATATCCATATTAAATTAAATTAACCCTTTATGTCCATTTATTCAGCTGCCTCAGGTGCGTCAGGTCCAATTTATTTTCACACGCACAGTTTTTTAGACGCAGCTGTTTAAAAGTGTTTTTTTTTTTACAGTAAAACGGGTTTAGAAGGCACTGCATATCAACAGGACACCCAGTACTGCATCTCCAGCTCAGCCCCACCCCTTGTTTGCTGCATTTTTCATAGTCGTGCATACCAATAAATCATTTCCTGATCACTCGTTTTAACATCAAACTCCTCAATAATGCAATCCAAGTCGTTATTTTATTTCTATAACATCTCAAAAAACTCTGCAAATGTCTGTGAAATTCTTTGTGCGCTGGATGCAGAAGCAGCTATCTTGTTTGTTTATGTCTGTGTTATCTCTGTGGTGTCGGGGCTATGTGTATTGCTCAGAACCGGCCCCCCTGTTTTTGGGGTTTTTTTGCAGCTTCTCTCAGCTCCTATCAGTCTCACCCGGCTATTGAATGGTTTTCTCGGCTTTTTCCAGAGAAAAAAATGACTAGAGACCTGTGTTTTACGTCGTTTTGATGACCTTGTCCGACATCGGACCGGAAAGGGAAAATTGTAATGTCGGACCTAGTCTGACATAGGACCGCAAAGGGTTAATGACTATCCTTCCTCAATGGTCTGCTCTGAAGATTAGTTTTACAATTATTGAATGGATTTGTGTAACAAAATGTATTGCTGGGTTTTATTCCAGTCAATGTGATGGATCTCAACAGTGTCAGATCTAAATACCGCTATCATTTACATTTTAATTAAAATATACCCTTTTATGGGGTCCCGGAGTGGATCACCTGGTAAAAGCATGGCCGCATGGTTTGCTGGTTGATTAATACAGCCAGGGGAGCACAGGTTCGTGTCGTGGCTGTCCAAAGTTGCCAGTCTTTGCTGGGATTCTGGAGGGAGCGCCACATTGGCCATTGATGCTCCTTCAGGTTAGGGAGACAAAACTGGATCACTCCTCATCACTCTACAGCTCGGGTGGACACCTGTAGGGCTAGCTTTTGTTCTCAAGAGGTCGGTAGCTTGCTGGTAATTCCTGGGTGTAAAAGAGGAAGGTGGCTTGGTAGTGGGTTAGGAGGATGCCCACTGAACCTTTATTCTGAGCTGTTTGGAGAATTGCAGCAGGAAGGGTGAAAAATATTAGACATTCTAAATTGGGAAGAAAATTGGGGGTAAAATTATTGGGCACTGTGACAGGGAGAACCCTGTTGCTGGTTCTTGCGTGGATGTGTGCAGCTGGGACACGTAACAGGAGACGCATTGCTAGGCTACCAATTGAGCAGTTAAGCTCGTCTGGCGCTTAGGTGATCGGGAGGTCCGGATTGGCTGTGGGGAGGCCGCGTGCAGCTCAAAAGGCGTCTGCGCCAAGGTTCGAGGCAACTGTCCTGCAATGCTACACAGAGGGGCGCTTTGTTTACATTCAGGAGGAGAGTGTCCGCTCGGCAGGATAACTACTACGGAATCCTTCAACTGCAAGACGGTGCCTGTGAAGACTCTGCTTAGCCAGGACCGTCGCAATGACCCCAAGTTGCTGAGAGGCCGGGACTTCAGGAGCAACAGTAGTAGGTTAGTTTAAGGGATGTCGATCCCAACCAGTACTTTGTAGAGAGGGTAACGTAGTATAGTAGGTTCCTGGAGTGGGACTTCTCTTTTAGTGAGACTAGCACTCGCCTTGTTTAGCTTTCTTTCTTTATTAAATCTGACACTATGGTTACCATTGCTGGTACCCTAGTGGCAGCACGTATGTGTGTGTGTGTGTGTTAATCAAATCTGCACGCCTGTATGGCGTGTCAACACCCAATGCTCTGTGTCTGCCTCGTTATTATTCAGGGATGACCCACACACGTAACACGACTCCCTGTTACAGGCACTAAAATATGAAATCAATATATATATATATATATATATATATATATATATATATATATATATATATATATATATATATATATATATATATATATATATAAGGTATAAACCACGATGGGCTGTGCGGTTCCCATGATATGTACCATGCCTTTAACCACCCCAGAAGTGGTATATATAATCAGAACTGCGTGCCCCGAAGTGGTTTACACCACTTATAACACGGCTATCTGTCATTTGTGGGAAGAGAAATAATTTAAAATAATTAAAACACATTTAAATTAAGACAAAACCAGAAACTTTTATTGTGTATACATCCGCAGTGTAATATAGTTTAGGTACATTACAGTATTGATACTGCTCCTGTTATGCTACACTGCAAATATCGTAATTACGGTATACAACTTAATGCTGTGTTTGTGTTCCTGTGAACAAAGTGAAGGAACTGATCATTTTCATAATATGAACATCTTTTTATTCAACGGCCTGTACAAAACAAGTCTCAGTACTACTCCCCTTTCTCTCCATGCCTCACTCTTGAACATTCCATCCACTTGAGTTTTTAATCAGAATTGGACAACTGCTTATCCGATTCTGAAAAAAACTTGGTTGAGTCAGTCTGAAGCAATATTAGTGTATCATAATCTGTGGGATAAATGGAGATGCCTGATTTGATATTTATTTTATATGAGAATTCATAAATGTATTGTAAGAAAGTTGCTGCTGCTGTCCTGAACATCTTTTGAAATGAAGGTTTTTCATCGCAATTGGGTTTTTCTGCTTAAATATTTTACAAATAAACCAGTACTTCAATGTAAACCCAATACATTAATTGAGATTTTTAATAACTGCAAAGCAGATAAGACCTATATTTTGACACAGTTACTGCTGTAGTAAGATGGTTGAAACAGCAATGCTAGTTTTGAGTGCTGGCCTTGTGGGAGGAAGACCCCCTGCTGAGTCACAGAGACCACTTTAACACAGGTGAATGGGTTCCTTAGAGGTCCCATTCAAGTAATGAGAAAACACAACCCCTTTTAGGCTCTGATATTTAAAGAGATCGAAACTTAGGGTGGTACAGCTGCAGGCTAAAAGACCCTCCCTCCCCCAAAGCAATTCAGAAACATTATCAGTGTCCCCCATCCCACAGATTCGCAACAGGGGATTAAAATCAACCAATACAGTAGCACTCAGTCTCCAGTAGCTGTGAACCATTAACACACAAATATGATATCCATACTGTATAGGAGAAGTTTGAAAGTCACATGTTTTCTTTGTAAGCAATTTTGAAAATGCATATGATTATAATAATTGTATTGTATCCTTATTTCATTTACAGGATTATCTAAAGTGTTTTCAGAGTAAGCTAAAATAATTACAAACCAAGGGATTTTAATGTCTGAAGGTTGTTATAGACGGCAAGGTCAATAGTGCAACTTTTAATATATTTTGTGCTTTGATTGAGTGCATCATGTACAATGAATAAAAAATGTGCATGTGGAGTCAAACATATGATTCACATGCCAACTAAGATGAAATATCTCAAATCTAACTGACTGCCATTCTTGTATTTTACTAGTTGAACTTTGTAACAAAAGAGCCTGGAGGGGCCATATTAACTTTTTCTAAATAAAATAAAAATAGAAACATGTTAAAAGCCTTGAAAGATTAATCTAATCATTGATAATGCACCTTATTTGTTTCTTGCTAATTCTATAACATAAGCAGTTATCCAAAAAGAAATCATCTCAGTGGTCAATGCTTCAGACTATGGCTTAAGGGCTTTGTACATTTTGGTGAAAGTTTGATGTTAGAAAAATATTTGATAAAAATTATGAGGTGTGAACAGAACAGGCAATAATTCTATGGTGTAAAATAAATAACTGTCAAAAATACTTGTGTAAAAAAAATGTGTACCTGTAATATACTAGACTAAAAACATTCTGTGTAGTCGTAAAATAAGTGTGTTTGTAAAAAATACATTTGTTTCCTTTTTTTATTTAGTCGTTGCTAATGGTTTTTTCCCTGGATTTCTTCCCAATTTGGAATGCCCAATTATTATTTTTTATCCCGGTTCACTGCTGCAACCCCCCGGCAACTCGGGAAACGGAGGCTGAAACACGCGTCCTTCAAAACATGTTCCTGCCAATCCGTCATTTTTCGCATTGCGGATCCACAGCGAAGCCATCAGACCTATAGTGCCGGAGGACAACACAGATCCGAATGGCTCCACTGCAGACCGGCAGGCGCCCTATCGGTCACAGGGGTCACTGGTGCGAGGTGGACTGTGGATTGCCCCGCCAACCTAATATCTCCCTACCTATAACAATCAATAGTTTGCCAGTATCAGAATTATCCCAGGTGGTATATTAAAAGGAAATTGTTTAGGTGGTTGAAAGACCTCTGATCTGACTAAAAATGCTCCCCTAGATTCGTAGCCTTTCTATAGGCAAACCTATGAGAATCTTGAAAGACGTTGCCTAGTCTTAAATAGTTGAACAAAATGTGCCAATAAGAATTGACAATCGATTTCATCCTCATGGCAAACGATTCAAAGTTATAGGTAGGTATAGAATGTTAAGGTAGAATAACCCGACAAATGGGTGTTGTTCCTGTATCTTGGATGTCTCACGGTAAATATTATTATTATTATTATTTATTAATAATAATAATAATAATAATAATAATAATAATAATAATAATAATAATAATTAGCGTTTTGCTCAGTGCACTATTTCAAATGCTATATTCATGATAGTGATGTTTGTTTAGTTGGCGTTTATTTTACTTATTTGTTTTCCTTCGTAACACATTTCAGTAAAACGTGTTTCATGCATAGAGGCAATTAAAAACAACAGATATAAAAACTATTAATATACATTACAATAATAAAAAAGGTGGAACAGTGCATGTCCAGCTGAGCTGAAATGCAGCTCTCCCTACACTTGCACTAGACTGCAAGCGGCAACCTGCGCATGTGTTTAAATACTCATCGATCACATCGGCATTTGGCTGTGGCTGCCTGAGCTTCACATACAAGTTTTTTTGTGAGCATAAAATAACTTTCAAAAATGAGTTGTACTTGTATTTCTGAGTTGTACTTGTATATTTGGATACAAATTTATTTTTTACAGACTCCATATAATTCCTACCCCCTCTTTATGGTGGCAATGCCTTACATTCTAAACTTACTCCCCTGGTTTCCCAGACCCTGATTAGCACTAATCTTCCACAACCTTCGCTGAAGTAAGACAGTCAGGATCTGTGAAACCAGTATATGGACTGTCAACGTGTGTAATCAGAACCACCACTGGAAAGAGCATTCCCTTTTGTTTGTGATCTTGTGAACTAGGAATGTGTCCATGCTCACAGTCTTGTCTCACATTTGTCACTGTCAGACTCTTTTATGGCAGAAGCTAGTTTGCCGATGTAAATTGATATTTACATCATTGTTCACTTTAAAAAAACTAATTTAGAGGACTATGTAAATCTGGTGTGGAGCCAAAAGAAATGTTAAGGTTTTAATGCCGAACGGAGATATAAAATGATAATAGTGATTTAACTGAAACAAGTTATTTTTAGTTATTTTATTTTATTATTATTTTTTTTTGGTGTGTGAAGAGGTTTAAAAACAAGCAATCAAAGTATAAGGCCGACAAGGCCGCTGTGCAGCACAGGTGGTGGAGTCAAGACAAAAATACAGTCATGTGCCTGCCATTGTTTGATTGTTTCCAGTACAAATAACTGGGTGACTTACCAAACTGAGGATAACCTTCGAAATGTTAATAATGAAATATTGAAGTTCGGGGCCTTGCTGACCTTGTTTTTTTTCTCATTCACATGACAGGCTCATCTCAGGGCGATAGACATCAAGCTGATGCACCAGTTGCTCTCTATTAACGAAGGCATCGACTCAATCAAGTGGGTGATGGAAGAGAAGGGCGCCATAGCAAGCAGAGAGAGCAGCTTAGCCGGCAGTCTGTACAGTCTGTCAGAGAGCCAGGACACGTCCCTCCGAGGGAGCTGCAGCAGCTTACAGGATGGCAGTGACGGACTCGATGGCATCTCGGTTGGCAGCTATCTTGACACCTTGGCGGACGATGTTCCAGGCCATACTTCTCCATCGGACCTAGATCACTTCTCAGATGGACCAATAAAAGATTCTCTTGATAGGCCTTCTTTGTATAAAGACACTAAAATCGATTCTGATGAGTACTACTGTTTTGGGTTGTGAAGGAGCTGAAATAAAGGGAACCAAAGATTGACAAACTTATGCTAACTCTCATCAGATCCTGTTTTTTAATGTTACTGCTCTTGCTGCTCTTTTTTTAAAAATTTGTTTTATTTCTGGTCTGTAACAGGGACTAGCCTTTATATGTATATGATGTATTATAGAAACACAAGCCATTTGACAAGTTTTGTTTAATTCCTCTGTGTCCAGCAAATTAAGCTGATGTGTGGGTGTGCAGTTGTGAAGGAAACCCATGTTTATGCCAGTATATTGTACTGTATTTTAAAACATGATATCTGGAACTAAAATAGGTTCTCAGTAAGCTTGCCTTGACTTTTAGAAAGTCTGTTTCGCTGCATGGTTCTTTTCAACTTAACAGTGTGTTTGTGGTCAGAGTCATGGCTTCAAAGCATGTTAGTCAGTAGGGGAAGCTGCTAGTTAATTAATAGCAGGAACAGAGGCCTTGGAGGGGTGGTGGCAAATTCACCCTGCAGGTGAAATGGGCAAGGATATCATGCTTTAAATAAAATACCAACTTGATATTCTTCCAAAAACTGCACATTTTAGCACATGTAGCAAATGTGAATAGTGCAAACATTTACAGATGTGCTAGGCTGTCTCCCAACTTTGGTTTGTAAATAATCTTTTATAGAACAGAATTAAACTTGTGTAAGTGGATATTGTCACTCAGATTGGTTGTCTGTCATTATGAATACTGATTTATCTTTTTTTTTTTTAATTCTGGGAAACTAAGTGGGGAGCAGAGTGCAAAAATAAAATCTTGACTGTTGTCTGCGAAGACTCCGTTATACTGTATGTTTATTTTTATTTTTGTTAATCCAATATTTAATTTATTGTTTTGATTTATTATATGATAGCTTGTAATGGACAGCTTTTTTTTAAAAAAACAACAACAAAAAAACAATAAATAATATATTAATTGGTGATTTTTGTGAAACGACTTGATTTTGTATATTTAAAACATTTTTGAAAAACTATATGTATATTGACAGAATTATGTTATGTTAAGACAGAAGGACAGATAAACAACTGATTTCCATGTGGTAGCCAAGGCACACATGGGAAGTACTGGTTCTTTATATCTGTCTAGAATAAAGTGTCTCTTATGAATACATGCTTTGAGTAGGGTGCAAAACACTTACATAATCAGTATTGTAACTATAGAAACAGATGGCTACTTATGTTTGTAGGAACTGGAGACAGTTTTTCTTAAACTTTCTCTCAACAATACTTTACCACATTTATGTACTGACTGGAATTTGATTTAATTATTCCATTACGGTGTATTGTTTTCGTTGTCAACAGCAAAGAATGTGTGGACATAGGAGTCAAACGCTTTTAATTGGTAAACAGAAATTTGGTCTCCAGGCCACACAGTGGAGAAATTAATGTAATGTGTAAATATAAAATCCTTATAAAAGGATTTACGTTACCGATAAATTGTTGTCCAGGCAGTACTGTTGCGTGAAGCTAGACAAGCTACAAGTGTACGCCAGTTGAATGTGTTAATTAGCATTACATTATTTAGCTGTTCTTTTGATGTCCACAGGTGAGGTACTGAAAATGTTTAAGTGGAGTGGTTTTAGCAACCAGAACTGGTGACCCAGTTGCTAAAAAGGTTAATGTAATAGAAACAGTACTGTACTGTTAAGATGTTGCAAAAAAAGAATACAAATTACTAACATGATCAGTCCATTTTAATCAAAGTCAGAAGAAAAGTGATCCAGATTTTCTTCAGATTTAACTAAATACAACAAAGACAGAGTCATCTTGCTTCCCCCCTTGTGAATTAATGAAGCCTGAATTAATTTGAAGCAATAATCATCTTGCACTGAGACGTGTCATTTTACTTTCTACTCCAAGATGCATTGGACATGTTATAAATATTAGAGATGTGTCCAGATATGTAGGTATTCAATGTAATTCCATGGAGCCTACAAATGGAAGTTGCGTATTGTAAGATTAAATAAAGAAAGATACACTTACTGTAAATCTCTTCCCACTTTTTTATTACAATATTAAATAGTTGATAGTATACTCCGACTACCAGGTAATTAATGGAGTTTCAAGTTTATAATCACAGCGAATGTTCCTAGAGAGCTGCACAGAGATACTGTTCAATGCCAACAAATTAATGCTGAGTAACAATCACATTCCTCAATCCAAGCAGCCAGACAGTGCTGGCACTGTTTGCTGTACAGTCAGGGCCCCTTGTTTACCATGTTTTTCGCTTTTTGAACATAATGGTTCATGAACCTTCCTTTTTCTATAAGTTGCCAAGAGTCCAGGTTTTCTGCTTCATATAGTTTTAAAGTTATCCCACGTTAAATAAATTATTGCAACCAAACATATAACATTCAATAGTCATGATTGTGTAATTTTCCCCAAAAAACTAAGTTCAACTGAAGGTATCACAATCATTTGTGGTTGAAAAAGAGTAATCTAAAGACTATGCCAATCACACATACATTTTCAGATCACTCTGAAATACGCAAATACGGTACATGCAAACAAACCAAACCACACGTGAATGCACTTGAATGTTTG
The DNA here is from genome assembly GCA_030684275.1 of Acipenser oxyrinchus oxyrinchus. Classification (NCBI taxonomy): domain Eukaryota; kingdom Metazoa; phylum Chordata; class Actinopteri; order Acipenseriformes; family Acipenseridae; genus Acipenser; species Acipenser oxyrinchus. The sequence goes on along the minus strand of CM060247.1, from coordinate 37,523,749 downwards.
TTCCAGTCCCTTTTCACAACACCTTGTGGTGCATGATTTGGTAGTTGTGTTCCAATATAAATTTGCATCTATCCTAACTGATATTTTTATTCAAAACAAACATTACACAATAAAACATCTGCTAAACATAACGAGAAGCCTGGTTACTAAATATTTCTGTCCTGTAGACTTGCAAAATGCAAATTCCATCAAAACTAATTGATACTAGTAAGTCATATATACTGTATTGGTTTGCCTAGATAAAGATTCAAGGCAGCCCCTGTTTCAGTTAAGGGACCGCTTAGAGGGGGAGCTGGGGTGCAGCAGACATCTAGTCTTATGCAAATCCATCAAGGGGATTATTCTCTGTTTGCTCAGGTAGTATTTCCATGAGCATTTTGCTGGTTGGTATTTGAATCAAGTGAAAAAATATGTTATGAATAAAAGATTGATTTCCATTAAAAAAATTCTGAAGATTTAAATGGAAATTCCTTGTTTCAGAGAAATCCAATTCAAATGTTCTATCTCTTGCTCACAGACAGTGCATTATTCAAATTCAAGTGTTTTTTTTTTTTTTTGCATAAACCCAAACTGTTTAAACTGTATACATAACTTTTTTTAAAAAATGTTTCCAATATTATTAGCTCTATGTTAGCTGCCCCAATGGAATACTCATGTCCTTATTTACTGACTCAATATTTTGGAATAAAATATGTATTGGAAAAATAATATCTTTAGACAAGCCATCTGTATGATTCAATACATGGTCTGTCACTACTGACTTGATTGTATTGCCATGATTTACTTGTTTAATATAGAAACAGTAAGATAATGGTGCAAGGTTTTCATGCTCATTATAATCACAGGGAGCTCCATTTCTGCTTTCCTTTATAAGAAACCTTTTAACTCAATCAAGCTAGCCCAACCTGCTCATAAGGTGTTGTACATAGCAACAGTGACACTTCAGTTATTGTGAATATTTTAGTTTCATCCTTAGAAAAGGTATTTGTTAACATTTTTTAATCTCCAAGCAGCTAAAATACCTCTGGTAGTTTAAAAGTAAGTTCGCCCAGGGCGCTGGAATCTTTTAATTAGGGTTCAATGGGTAATTTGGAATTGGAGACATTTTTTTTAGAACTGAATCTATAGGTCCAGGTAGCAGGTGTACATATACATACATATGTTGACTATTGATTGCATTTAATTACTGTACATATTATTTTAACTAGTGATTCTCAGCATTAGGAAAGATTACTTTTATTGAATCACACAGACCTTTGTGCACCATTCCAACAAGCCTAGCGGAAACTTCCCATCAGTACTAGTGAGATGTCCTTTCGACTTTTTACATTTTTGTTCAATTCATCCTGTCAGATGGGATCATATCATTGCAGGGCTGTTGTCCAAACAGCTCTGCTTCAGGCCTATCATATTCTCTAAATATCCTTTCTGGAAGATAAACGAGAAAGAACATACCAAGTAAACAAGGAGAATGTGCTTAATGAATGACATCGGAGCTGAAAAGAACCAGGTTGTGGACCTGGAGGGATAGTGGAATTCATATCATACAGAAACTGTTGCTGAAGCTCGGAGCAATAAACAATGAATTCTTCATTCAATAATGCCTCAATTATTTCTCTCAGGGAAAATGATTTCACTGACCTGTAATTTAAAAAAAAAAAAAGCTTTCAGTTAGATTCTCCAACAAATTAGACATATTGCTGGGCTGGTGCCATTGACATGGAAACCAATACTATGCTTTGCATGCAGTACTATGCAACTAGGAGTGGGTACACTCACTTCCAAATAGGTGAGAATATAAGGGAATACTATCCACATGTAAAAGAGTTTTCAAAGGTGAAAATAATTTGATCTGGGGTTCTGCATGTATAGGCAGCATATTTAAAAGTTGATTATATTGCACCCGCACCAGAACCAGGCAGACATAGAGATACTGCTCCCCCAGAGCCAGACTGTCAGCACATAGTGATCTGGGGGGTGCAGATTTGCCTAGTTCTGGTGTAGATTATTATTATTATTTATTTATCAGCAGATGCACTTACCCAGAGCGACTTACAGTTGTATAGAAAAAATACAGATCAAGAATTACAGTACAATTAAGAGCAAGATACAAAATACAATGACTTCAGTCCTAATACAAAACACAGTACGATTTGTTATCAGGGCAGTTCAAGAGAAGATAACAGTGTGGATAGTTACATCAGGGTTAGATACAAGTGCAGGTGAAATACAAAATACTACAGATTGGGTTAAGTGCAGGATTAAATAAAGTAAAATAGGGAGCAGATAAGTGCAAGTTAAAGTGCATTAAAGGCAGAGTGCTATATTGTCCAGAAGGGAAGAGCTGAGTTTTACAGGTGTTGTCTGAAGAGGTGTGTCTTGAGGAGGCGCTGGAAGGTGTCAGGGACTGGGCAGTCCTGACATCCATAGGGGGCAGGGGAGCGTAGATGACGTACAGTCAGTCTTCTTCTTCTAGTGCAGGCTGAGCCGAGAGGCCGGGTGGGGGTGTAGTGAGAGATGAGGGTCTGGAGGTAGCTGGGTGCAGTCTGGTCAAGGCATCGGTAGGCGAGTACAAGAGTCTTGAACTGGATGCGATTGGTGATCGGGAGTCAGTGGCGTGAGTGGAGCAGTGGATTAGCATGGGAGAAGCGAGGCAGAGAGAAAACCAGGTGAGCAGCAGAGTTCTGGATGAGCTGGAGCGGACGGGTGGCGGATGCAGGGAAGCCGGCCAGGAGGGAGTTGCAGTAGTCTAGGCGGGAGAGTACCAGGGCCTGGATGAGGAGTTGCATGGAGTAGTGATGAGGAAGGGTCAGATTCTTTGTATGTTGCTCAGGAAGAATTGGCAGGTGCATGCTTGAGTGGAGATGTGCTGGAAGTAGGAGAGGCAGGTGTCCAGGGTTACTCTGAGGTTCTTGGCTGAGGAGGAGAGAAAGTGCATGGTAGATTCCAAAGGAATGGAGATAGAAGATGATCAGAGGATGGGGAAGATGAGGAGGGGAAGAAAATACAATTGTCATTGTATTTATCTTGCTCTTATTGTATTACCTGTACTGTAACACTTGAAATGTATTTGCTTACAATTGTAAGTCGCCCTGGATAAGGGCGTCTGCTAAGAAATAAATAATAATAATAATAATAATAAAAGGTCAGATTTAGAGAGGCTGAGTTTGAGGTGATGCGAGTGCATCCAGGAGGAGATATCAGAGAGACAGGTAGAAATACAGGAGGGTATGATGGGGTCAGAGTGGGGGGGAAGGAGAGGAAGATCTGAGCATCATCAGCATAGAAATGGTATGAGAAACCAGAGGATGCGATGAGGGGTCCCAGGGAGTGGGTGTAGAGAGAGAACAGGAGAGGACCCAAGACTGATCCTTGGGGGACTCCTATTGAGAGAGGGTGAGGTGTGGAGGTTGAGCCGCTCCAGGTTACCTGGTAGGTGCGGTCGGAGAGGTAGGAGGAGGACCAGGCCAGAGCAGTGCCAGAGATTCCCAGGTCAGCGAGAGAGGATAGGAGAATAGTGATCAACAGTGTCAAAGGCAGCAGAGAGATCGAGGAGGATTAGGACAGAGGAAAGAGAGGCAGCACGGGCATTAAACTATATTAATGTATCAATGAAAGAGAGTATTTTGCATATACAACACAGCATGGCAAAAAAGAAGAAAAACATAGACATATGCTGCCACATTAAAAAAAAACATGACCTTAAAATTGAATCTTAAACATTGCTTCACATTTGCTACAGTACTAAGCAGTACAAAAGACAATTTTTGTAAGAACTTGTGCATTCATAGATGAATACAGAACATTCAGATTAGTTATATAACGTAATTGAAAACAAGGACTCTAATTGAACTTCACCTACATTTTTGTATACTGTCTCCTGTTTCAAATAGAGAGAAACATTTATTTTTAAACATTGATTCTGCATCATTGTGACAGGATGGCTGATGAGGTGACGTCAGGCCAGAAGCAGGAAGGAAAACAAACAAGTACTGCAGGGCAAGAGATGCTTGCGGCGTCGTTTATTTTCAAACACAAAAATAAAATAAAATGTTTCAACAAAAATACACTGCTCACAGAGTGAAACAAAAAACTTAAACAAAACAAATCACAAACACTAAATACAACCCTAAGGTCCGCCTGGGCAGTAGCCTTTACGGATCCTTAAGCTAGTTGCTCTTTTTTACATTCGGTTTTGTTTCTCTCGCTCTTGTTCCTCCTCTCGAACACCCACCATGAGTGCAGAGAGCTGCAGGCTTATATACAGGTGACCATCTCCCGATTAGCAACAATTAATTAACTCGGAAGATGGTTACCTTCTGCAAAAGGTTTTCTAATGTGGATGGGGTTTCCCATCCACGCTGTAAAACAATAACAAAATATACGGCTCTTCGCCATCACAAATATAAATAAATAAATAATAATAATAATAATAAAACAAAATAAATACAAAATAATAAATTGCACAGGGGCGGAGGGGTACCCCGTTCTAAACATAAGTAATACATTTATGGCAGAAAGTTGAATCTAGTCATGTGTATTGTGGGCTCTGTAGTTTCTTAACAAGTGCTTGTACAGCAGTGCTGACACACAAGTATGTAAAGAAAAATACGTCAACAGCCAGTCTGTGCACGGAAAAAGATAATTTGTTTAATAATGAACCAGAATGCCAATGTGCAATTGAAAAGTTATACAAAAATACATTGTGGATAAAGTGGTTAGGGCTCTGGACTCTTGACCGGAGGGTCATGGGTTCAATCCCAGGTGGGGGGACACTGCTGCTGTACCCTTGAGCAAGGTACTTTACCTAGATTGCTCCAGTAAAAAAACCCAACTGTATAAATGGGTAATTGTATGTAAAAATAATGTGATATCTTGTAACAATTGTAAGTCGCCCTGGATAAGCTGTCTGCTAAGAAATAAATAATAATTATAATAATAAATAAAATTATACAGATCTCTCTGCTGCTTAATGTTAGTTTATATTTTCTGGATTTTCTCAACGTTTATTACTTGTAAACTAAACGGAGGCGTTTACACGTTTAAGGGTGGGCACCTTACTTAGACAATACTTTCCAAGGCCATTGGGTAGGTTGCAGACGCCTTGTGCAGTGATGCCCTTGGATTACTTTCTGTGTGGCCACCTGAAGTCAGTTGCACACTGCAAAAACCATGTACATTGACGCATTTGATGAAAAAATTAAAACAGAATGTGCAAACATTGCACTCAACATTCTCCAAGCTAACTGGAATCAAAGAATCAGGTGCCGGACCAGTGGTGGAGCTCAGGTCAAATGTTATATTGTTTTTTTTTTTCTTCATATGGTGTGTTCTTTACCTTATATATGTTAAATAGATTAAAAACAGCTATTTACCAAATATTTTCTACTTGATTTGACAACAAACCACAAATAATCTAACCACTGTACTACTGATGTTATAATATGACTTTGACAGAACCCTTTCCTGTGGTATAAACAAATGGTAGTTACCTCACCAGGCATCTGAAATGCACACTTAAAGAGCTTATATTTCATGTAACAGGAGACTTTTTTTTTCCAGCCCCAACACAGTATATTGTCAGGCAGTGTGATTAATCAGCTTTTAAAGCTTCTATCTCTTCTAAGGCGTACACTTAGGTAAAGACTAGTTATGTGTTTTCTATGATGCCTGAAAATGTTCAAACTTTTAATATATATATATATATATATATATATAAAAACTATGACCCAGCACACACAGGAATGGATTTTTCTGCGCTGACGCGCTATATTTTTAATAAACACAAAAACAAACAATACAAAACAAAAACCTAACTCCGTTTTGGAGTACTTACTACACAGGATACTTTCCCTGACTAACTTGCAGGACGGCTAAGCCATTTACCTGGCACCACACAGGTTTACACAGCACTTACTTTTCTCTGAATACTCTGAGACAGAGCACCTCTCCTGCCTCCTTCTACTCAGCAGCCCTAAGCAGATTGACTGCTTCCCTTAAATACCCCTGCACCTGGTACTAATTGATAATCACTACCAGGTGCGGGTGATAATTAAACAAATAAAACAATTAACAGAAATAATTAACTAAAAAGCAAAACAATTAAATAAACAAAAGGTGCATTTTTTTCTCTTCAGGGAGGTTTTAACCCCCTCCCTGCTGTCTCACACATCCCGCTGCCTTACAATATATATATATATATATATATATATATATATATATATATATATATATATATATATATATATATATATATATATATATATATATATATGATAAAGTGTGGGGTAAAGTGATGGAGGGCAGGTACATAGGGCCACGCCTGGAAAGAAGCATATACCCTTGCTGACCACTGATATAAGAAATGTAGTTCAGGGAGATAATGGCGGCGGACTAAAGACTACATTTCCCAAGGGGCTGGGAGTGGCTAGATTACAGGAGAATGTGTTGCACCTGTAATTAATTAATGATGAGTATTTAAGCGCCCTAACTGAGGGTTCTCTGGCAATGTGGGGCTACGTCTGTGAACAACAGAGGAGACTGGAGGAAAGAAAATTAAATAACGGTAATAACAAGAACTATTGTAGGTTGTGTGTACCAGTTGAGTTTGTTTTGAAAACCAGCAAGCAGCTTAGCTGCCTGGGTGACAGTTAGGGTAAACAGCTGTTGTAGTAGTAAGTTCTCCAAGAGAAGGAGATAGAGTTTTGTTTTGTTTTGTAATTTTTGGTTTAAAAATTGGTGACTCTGTGTCCCTTTGACAGGACACAGTAAAACTAATAAACATACAGGCCCCGCCCTGTTTAGACCTTATTTCTGTTGTCTGAGTGTAATTGCAACACCGCACTAGAGGACCGCTGTGAAGGACCCGCTGAGTACTGTGGTAAATAACACCCCACGTTGCTACAATATATATTAATTTGATTACTTTGATAAACATTAATTAACAATAATTACTCACTGTGAAAATGTGACCATTAAATATATACAGTAATGCTGAAACTAATGTAAATGTAAAATCATTGATTAAGTTATTTGCTTATTATGTGTCTAAATGACTCTGTATTGAAAGAGCCTTGATGTGATGCCCCTGAGGTAGGACTCAAGCACTTTTTATGAAAAGCCTCTGGTCCGCAAGAAACTAATAACAGCATAACAGAAGAATTCCAACAGAACAATTATAAATAATATTCACCTGTTTGCACTGACCAAACATACAGAATTATTAAGCTGCTTACAAAATCACATTCATTGAATCATAATTGAGATTTGCATGTGCAGTATAACTTTCTGCACATTTTTGTAGATTTGAAGCATGTTAAAATGATATTGACATCTTTAAATTATAAAAGCAGCTGGAACCCTTTCAAACGTAGCTTTTTCCTTCCGCCATTTATCTTGATTGTACCGCTTAGTTTAATAATTGTAAAGCGCCTTGGTCAAAGGCGCTATATAAATATACATACATAAATAAATAAATTCATTATTAACCTCTTCTTGTTTTCTTAGTTAGGCAACAATTTAGCCATGCGTTCTTTTTTATTTAATTAGTGGATATAATGATTTCCATTACATGAGAGAAGATGTTAAAACTTCATGCTGATTTGAACTTGGCTCTCGCCAAGATAAGCACCAACTAAGACGTAGCTTCACAGTAAACTAATGTGATCCATATGTGTCTCCATCCATTTGCGCTTCCTTCCATATGATGATGTAGATATCCTTCTGTCTGGTGTTGATGGCTGAAGTGTAATGCTGGCTCCAGGGATCAGCTTATTTTGCCTCCCTAGCGCATCAGCACACACAACGGCTGCGATGCTGGCTCGAGGATCAACCATAGTGCGGTCTCCCCAGCGCATCAGCATGACAACCGTCTGGATTGAGCTAAGTAGGGTACATCTCTGGGGTCTTCAAGTGGGCACCTTCCATCCTCGGTGTTTGATCGACTAGCCCACGACACCTCAAGAGGGCTCGGCGGTGATTCTGGCGTCCCAGCATCACCCCTCCGTCCCCACTCAACTCAGCCCAGCTTACTTACCTGTACATCAGCCTTTCTTTCTTTCTATTGTGCTTGAGATCCCCAGCCTGAATCTTTCCGTCTCAACCACAGCCAGTTGCTGCTCCTCTCTGCTGCTTCAGATAAGTTCTTCACTGTGCGACGCAACTCTTGGCCATTGAATCCGACATCTCTGAGAAACCGGGTTGTAGAGTGTGCCACAAATCCTCGACATCCCACTTCCACTGGGTAAACCCAGACTCTCCATCCTCGCTGCTCCGCTTCAGTGGCTAGTTGAGCATACCGCAGTTTCTTCCTCCCATACGCCTCATCTACAGCATCCTCCCATGGCACTGTTAACTCTACCAGGTGAACAAGGCGTGCTGATCCAGACCACAAGACAATATCTGGTCGAAGGTTTGTGGTGGCAATCTCAGGTGGAAAAATAAGCCGTTGACCAACATCTGCCAGCATTTTCCAGTCTCTAGCAGCTTCCAGTTGTCCTGGGAGGATTGGTTTTAACACCTTTTCTTGGTGGTTGCTCTCCTGGGCGGAGGAATGTTGTCTTTTGTGTGTAATGTTTTGATGGAACAGGTGGCAACTTATTGGTCATGTTACGCTTGTCTTCCAATGCTAAGGCCAAACATCGCAGCACCTGGTCATGGCGCCAAGTAAACCGTCCTTGGCTAAGAGCCACCTTACATCCTGTCAAAATGTGCCTTAATGTTGCAGGTGATGAACACAAAGGACACGAGGGATCCTCTCCTACCCAGAGGTTTAGGTTCTGTGGTGATGGGAGAACATCATATGTTGACCTTATAAGGAAACTGATCCTGCTCTGTTCCATTGACCATAGGTCTTGCCAGCCAATCTTGCGTTGTTCCACACTCTCCCATCTCATCCATTCTCCCTGCTTGCCCTGGGAAATGGCCTTTATACACCTCATCCTCTCCTCCTGCTTTTGCACCTCGTTGACTACAAGCTTCCTCCGTTGCACTGGGGCTGCCTTGTGCCATGTAGGAGGAGCTGAACTGAGACCAAGACCCCTCTTCCATGCTGAACTTGCCCCATGATATCACCAATTTGAAGGGCAGCCTTTGCATCCTCCACAGCTTTCTTTGCCACCCACTTTCTTCCAGTTTTCAACACAGGTGCTGCCTCCCTTACGCATTTGTCGCGTGACTCTACTAATGTCATTTCCAGTCGGACCTTGGCGACTTAAACTCCTCAGTTAGAGCGGAGACAGGTAGCTGCAGTATTCCTTTACCATAAAGTCCCACTCTGCTGAGGCAGCGTGGAACTCCCAACCATTTCCTGATGTGTGAACTAATTAAAGCTTCCAGCTTCTCTACTGTTGTCAAAGAAACCTCGTACACAGTCAGTGGCCACAGCAACCTTGGCAGTAGGCCAAACTGAAAGCACCAGAGTTTTAGTTTGCCTGGTAAAGCGCTGCTGTCTATGCTCTTCAACCCTTCCACAGCTTGTTGTCTAACTTCTCCCACATGAACTGTGTCCTTTAGATCCCCGTCGTACCATCTCCCAAGACTCTTCACTGGCTTCTCAGACACTGTTGGTATTGCCTCACCATTAATGAAGAACGTTTTATCAACTACTTTACCTTTAATTATAGAGATGCTCCTTGATTTAGTGGGTTTGAATTGCATTCGTGCCCATTCAATGTTATTGGTTAATTTGCCCAATAACCGATTAGTGCAGGCTACTGTTGTAGTCATGGTTGTCATGTCATCCATGTATGCTCGAATTGGTGGTAGTTGTATTCCAGAAGCCAAGCGCTCTCCTCCCACTACCCATTTTGAAGCCCTAATGATTACTTCCATTGCCATGGTAAAAGCCAGTGGAGAAATGGTGCACCCTGCCATTATTCCAACTTCTAGGCATTGCCATGTAGTGCTGAATTCTGAAGTTGAAAAACTAAATTGCAAATCTCCAAAGTAGGCTTTCACTAGATTTGTTATTGTCATTGGTACACTGAAAAAATCAAATGCTGCCCAAAGAAGTTCATGTGGCACTGAACCATATGCATTAGCCAAATCCAGGAATGTCACATGGAGCTCCTTCCTCTCCTTTTTAGCTGATTGAATTTGTTGCCAGATTACATTGATGTGTTCTAAGCATCCTGGGAAACCTGGAATGCCCGCTTTTTGTATTGAAATGTCAATGAAGCAGTTCTTTAATAGGTAAGTTGACAATCTCTGAGCAATAATGCTGAAGAAAATCTTGCCTTCTACGTTTAATAGGGAAATAGGGCGAAACTGACTGATGCTGCTAGAATCTTTTTCTTTAGGTATAAAGACTCCACCTGCTCGGCGCCATGCTCTTGGTACAACCTGCCTGTTTTTCCCATGCTACTTTCATCAGTTTCCACAGGATTAGAGAACTCCTGAAGCACTCTTGTACACTCTGTGGAACTCCATTAGGCCCTGGAGATGATGAAGCCCTTGCTTTTTTCACAGCTTGCTCTACTTCTTTCCACTTAGGTGCACAGTCCTCCATTTGGTATTCTGGTGGATTGATAGGTGGGATGTCTGAAGGAATTGACATAGGCTCCTGCCTTTTTGAATCTGTATGCGTTTCCTCCAAATATCTCTCCAGCTCAAACTTAGATGCTTTTAGTGCGCCATTCTTCTCACTGGTGAATAACTTCTTTACAAATTTGAATGGGTCTTTATAAAAGTTAGTTGTCGTACACTCTTTCTTTTTGTAGCGTTTCCGTAGGCGCTCAGCTCTGCGCAATGTTGCAAGCTTATCTTTTATGACCCTTTGTAAGAGATTGAGTCCCTCCTTCTGACTTTCTTCTGCTCTTCTCCATTGCTTCCTCAGCTGTCTCCTTTCTCTAACTAAGCGATCAATCTCCTGCTGCCGTCTAGACTTTCCAGGAATAGTTTGTACTTTTTCCTTCCTTTTTTCAACTCCAAACCTCTCGCTTCCATATGCGTAGATGATGTCCCCAAATTTATCCAGTTTCTTTTCAACTGTTCCACTTAACCTTTCCAATGCAAAGCAGAGATCTGTGTTTACTGTGTCCCATGCAGTTTTCTCACAAGCTCTTGGCCATTTAACTCTAGGCTTGTGCCCGTTGAGGTTCTTTTCTCTCTTATGCTGGTTTGTCTGACCGGGTTCACAAGGATCATTAGGTTAATCCTTGTTACAATGGCAACTACTGTACTCAGAAAAGGAAAATCTACTATTGTAACCCCCTATCTCACTATATCTTAAGTAAATTATAAAATAAATTTTAAACATGACTTCATGACCTTTGACACAAACACCTGATAGTTAAGTGATTGAGATAATTATTCTTCTGAAGACAAATTGACTCCATATTATTGCAAACTTAAAGGGCATAACATATTTAAGGGCCTTGATAATTTGCAATAGTACTAATGGATTGAGCTGTCATGAAGCACATTTTTAGCAATTGACAGTTGAATAGTTTTTATGTGTTTGCTTCAATAATCGTCTGCAATTTATAGAGATTCACTCTCTGAACTGGATACAAACAGAATACAGACCAAGTAAGAGTATCGAGCTAGGCACATACAGTTAAATTATTTTAAAATGAAAGGCAAAGGGTTTTGTGCAGGGGTTCAACACAGCTCTGCTCTGTCTCTGCTCCCCAGATGGAGTTTATATTAGCACACCAGTTAGCACATTAGGCTCTGGACCAGGCGAGCCAAGTGCAATCCTCCTTTATGACTACATGTATTAAGCTAAGGATGCTGGCGCATACCCAACAGTTTCTATAACATTCATGAATCACCGGAAGGATTCAGATTACTTATTACTTATTTATTTTCTTTTGAATACGTTTTTTTAAATCTTTTCCTTGACACAAGTGCTATGAATAGAAATGAGATGATAACAGTAACTTTAGTTTCTTTCCTCAGGAAATGAGTGAGCTGCTGCTAGAGGTTAAAGAGGGACAGCAAATCTTGAAATACTGCGCAAACCATTTTCTTTTGCAAAGCCATTTTACCATAGGAAAAAGTACCAGACACTGTAAATGGCAAAATGAACAAGTCTGAGTCTGTTTGCGTTGTATGTGACAAGGACATTGATAATCAAGGCAGCTGTGTTTTGTACATCGTTTTCATCCCACAGAGCTTTACAACTGCTAATTCAGAGGAACTTAGTGCTTACTTAATAGATACACTGCATCTTGACTCTAACCACACAACAGTAGTAGGTCAGAATATCATAAAGACACTTGTGGAGAATGGCATTGATTTCAATTGTGTGTCTGCCTTTGTAATAGACAATGTAACAGAGGGACAAACACTAGCTGTTTACATCTATGCTTAGTTGTATTTTTTTTTAGGTTGATAGGCTCCAGTGGCATATATGATGTTATATCATTTACTAATAATTTGACGGTATTTGTGGTTTTAAATCTTTATAAAAAAAAATTATTTCTGTCTTTATAAAGAAAAACACAAAAGCTTTGGTTTTGTTATTTCAGGTCTGCAGTTAATGTTTCTCCCATGTTTAATAACGATAGGTTGCGGATGCAACCCCGGTTCCCTGAAAGAGAAAATAACCATCAAGGTATGAGATATTGCCGTCAGGCAGTAGCGATTGGCTGAGCTTTATAGCAAAGCTGCCGATAGGCCTCTGCGCGAGCTGCCACGTAAGCCCGCCCCCCTGGGAGCTTACTATACGCAGCGCGCAGAGACTCTCTTCATCTTTTGCTCTTCAGGCCGTGAAGGCTTCCGGAGCGACCTCGCGGCTTGATGGTTATTTCATCCGCAACCTATCGTTCCCTTTCAAGTCGAAAATAACCATCAAGCTATGGGAACAGTGTACCCAAGCCGTCGCGAGGGAGGATTCTCGGCAGTAGGACAGACTTACATCATAACGCAACTGCGGAGGTAATACATCGACGCATATGCGGAGCTGCGCCTCAGCGTCTATGCTCGCAATGACACCTGTCCTAAGATGGAATAGTCAACACCCTGTTGTCAACCACTCTATATGTCCGCATCTTGCGGCATCGTAGAGTGTAGCACAGATGCTCCAAATAGTGGAGCAGAGGAATCCAGTACGTTCAATCGGTAAAACCTCATGAAAGTATGCGTGGTAAGGGCTTCTAGCACCACGTCAAGGCTCCATGACGGTAAACTGGTCGTCCTTGGAGGCCGCAAACGTCTTGCGCCTTTGATGAACTGCGATGCCAGAAAATGGCAACCTGGTGATAAACCGTCCATGCGTACATGGCAAGCCGATATGGCGGCTAAATACACTTTAAGTGTAGAGGGAGATTTTCCCTCATCTAACAGTTTCTGTAGAAACTGTAATATCACTGCCATAGGGCAGGATATTGGGTCATGGCCCTCCGCCAGACACCAATCTTGAAACAACTGCCACTTGTACCTGTACTGCGACCTAGTAGAGGGCGCTCTAGCACTCTGAATGGTCGAAATCACCGCCGCGAGAGCCCTAAGGCTGACAGGCGTTCCGTTCAGGGCCAAGCCCATAGCTGCATGAGCTTGGGGTTCGGGTGCCAAAGCCCTCCTTGGGCCTGGGACAATAGGTCCGCTCGCAGGGGAAGCTCCCTCAGGTGACCGTGCAGCAACTGCACCAGGCTTGGAAACCATACCCTCCGAGGCCACCGAGGAGCAATCAGGACCTTCTCTAAGAAGGCGGGGAGCATCGTAAGTGGCGGAAACGCATATAGGAGCCCTGGCGGCCATTCGTGAGCCAGTGCATCGACTCCTAGGGGGCTGTCGAGGTCCCTCACCGAGAACCATAGGGGACAGTGCATGGTCTCTTGCGAAGCGAAGAGATCTACTTGCGCTATTCCGAACTATTCCCTAATGCGCTCTACCACCTGAGGGTGGAGACGCCATTCCCCCGCAAGAGGACCTCCTCTGGATAGGAGATCCGCTGCATAATTGACTCTGCCCGGTAGATGAACCGCACACAGAGAGGTCAAACGCGGTTGTGCCCATAGCAACATCCGTGTTACCATCCGGCGAAGGCGAGGGAGCGTAGGCCGCCCTGGCGGTTGATATACGCCACAACTGTGGTGTTGTCTGACCGCACTAACACGTGCTTGCCTAGAAGCACTGGCAAGAAGTGCCGAAGGGCGAGGTCCACCGCCCTGAGTTCCAGAGCATTGATGTGGGCTGACCTCCAGGGTCCTGACCACACTCCGCGGGTCCCTGAGCCGTTCCAGACTGCTCCCCAACCTTGGTTGGAAGCATCGGTCGTGATAACCTCCCTTCGGAAGATGGGGCCCAAGCGTACGCCCTGGCGGATGTTCGACGGAACTTTCCACCAGCGCAGTGCTTCCCAGCAGGTTTGGGATACCATCAACCTGCGGTGCTTGTCCCTCCGTGGATGTAACGCGAAGGCATTGAACCAGGCCTGCAGAGGTCTCTGGTGTAGTAAGCCCAAAGGAAGGGGTTGCGAGGCGGCAGCCATCAACCCCAGCATGCGCTGACACAGCTCCATGCTGACTGTTTCTCTCAACCTGAATAGGAGAGACACCGCCCATCGAGGCAACTCTTTGTGTCGACAGGGTCGCTTCCATGGACACTGAGTCCAGATGCAGACCCAAGAATTCGGTCTGTTGGCTCGGCACGAGGCGGCTCTTTCTGAATTGACCTTCAGACCTAGCCGCTGAAGATGGTCTGTAACCATCACTGTGTGCTGTGCCACCTGCTCCTTCGACTGCGCGCAGACGAGCCAGTCGTCCAGATAGTTCAGCAGTCGGACGCCTTGAGCCCGCAAGGGAGCTAGAATGGCATCCATACATTTCGAAAAGGTTCGAGGAGCTAGTGACAGGCCGAATGGAAGGACACAAAACTCGTATACCCTGCTCTGAAATGCGAAACGCAGATACTTCCTGTGACCCGGGCAGATGGGAACGTGAAAGTACGCATCTGTCAGGTCCACGGTGGTGAACCAGTCGCTGTGTCGGACTGACTGGATGATGTGCCTGTGCGTAAGCATCCTGAACGATAACACCCGCAGGTATTTGTTCAGTACTCGCAGATCTAAAATAAGGCGGAGCCCGCCGTCCTTTTTGGGCACCAGGAAGTATTTGGAATAGAACCCCTGGTCGATCATAGCAGGGTCTACTTGTTGAATGGCATGCTTCCTGAGCAATGCCTGTATTTCCACATTCAGAGCTGAGGACTGAACCGAGTCCTTCACTGCAGTTACCACCACTCCCGGAAGGGGAGGTTTTAACTGGAACTGAAGGGTGTACCGGTGAATATAGTTTTGCGCACCCAGATGTCGTTGGTGCATTGTTGCCAGAACTGGAGCTGTGGGACAGTGTAGGGGTGGGTTAACAGCTGCCTGGAGTTTTCAGGGCTGTTTTGGCTGCGCTTGCTCGCGAGGGGCCTGGCGAGAGCCACGAGGACGTGGCCTGCCACCTCCTCTAGGGCGCCACCCTCCATACTGCAGTCTTACAAACGAGGGTTGGCCGCGCGCTGATGGACCTGAAGGGGAGGTCTTACTACCCCGTGGTTTCGCCTGCTGCTGTGGCGGTGCCCTGCGCCACTGATGTTCCTGAGGCCGCTTCGCTGGAACGGCGGTTTTGGCCACATTTTCGCCATTTGCTGCGACGCCTCCGCGCTTGGCGGAGCGTTGCAGCATCTCCTCCACCGCTGGACCAAATGTGTGTCCCGTGTAATTGGGGCATCCAGCAACGGGCCTTGTCAGGTTCCTGCACTCTCGCCTGCGAGAGCCAGAGCTGCCTTCTGGCCACCACCAGAGACGCGATGCTCCTGCCCTGAGCCCGCGCGTTGAGCTGGGCCAGCTTCACCAGCAGCTGACTGACGGTCCCCAACTCGCTTCTGATGGCCGCCGAAGGGCACTCAGGCAGGTCTCTAATTAGTGCCGCTTGGTAGACCGTCAGCAAACTGGCCACATTGGAGAGTTTGACCGCCTCTGTGGCCGCAGCGTACCCCTTTTTTAAGTGTACCTCAGTGGTCCTGCACTGCTTATTGGGGCATGCAGGATCTTTTGTCAGCCCCGATAATGTTGGCGTCTTCACCAACGCGGCGAACGCAGCGTCCACCGGTGGGAAGGACGCCAACCCAGCTTCACTTGCCCCTTGCATGTTAAAGGCCGAGGCCTTGCGAGAAGTCGCAGGGGCAGAGGCCGGAGCCCCCCAGGTGGACTGCACCTCCTTAATAAAGTCTGGGAATGCCGGAAGCATCCTGGACTAAAGGGGCTGGGCTGAAGGCGACTCAAACAAGGAGCGCCGTGGTAGTTCCGCCATAGGCCACTCGATGCCCAAGTGGCGGGTTGCTCTCTCCACCACAGACCACGTTGGGTCATCGGTATCCAGCACGTGGAGCTCGTTGTCTTGCTCAGAGTGCTGGGAGGCTACCTCAGCCTCTATACTGTCCCCTTCTAGGATGTCAGATGCGTCTCTGGACACTGCATCGATATCCCACTCCCTTTGAGATTGCACTGGAAGGGCGACGACCAGTGCAGGTTGTGGAGGGGCCACTGGCTGGCTAGCAATGGGCCCAGTCGGTTGTTCTGGGACAGGAGGCACCACATTTGCTAGGGACATGAGGATGGACTGCTGCCCCATCATAACGTCCATAAATTGAGATATTTTGGAGGTTAGCTCCGCCACCCCCGACCTGTCTCTGTATCGCTTGTCCCGACGAGGGGAGCGAGAGCGTCCTCTCCGTCGAGGCGATCTGGAGTGCGACCTAGACTCCGACGGGGCGTACCCTACGAGGGGAGGGGCTGCGTTCCCGAGCGCGTCTGGCGGGGGACCTCTGACCAGCTCTTAGCTGAGAGGACGGGCTCCTGGAGAGCTGCAGCCACCCTGGGGCGTCGCCGAGACAACGGCGGGCAGAAATGGTGTGGGATGATCCGGAGGAAGGAGAGTGCCCACCCACTGCTTTCTTCGCCCTTTGGCGGAGGGTGCGTGTCTGGAAGCCAGCACAAAGATGACAAAAAGCCCTATCCGCCAACGCGGATGCGGCGTGCTCTGGCCCCAGACATGCCACACAATCATCGCGCGGATCGCTGGCAGGCAGCTTTGCCTGACAGGTCATGCAGCGATGAAAGCCCGACATCTCCATCGAGCGTGGCTCAACGAACGCCGAAAGTGCGACGGCGTCGGCGCCAAGCGTTGAGCACCGGCGTCGAGCGCCGAGCGCTAAGCACCTAAGGTGCGTGCGTCGGCGCCGGCGCCGAGCACCGAGGTGCGCACGCGTCGAGCACCGGCGCCAGCGTCGAGCACCGAGCGTTGAGCACAGAGCGTCGAGCGCCTAAGCGCCGAGCGCTAAGCACCTAAGGTGCGTGCGTCGAGCGCTGAGCACCGACGCGTCGAGCGTCGAAGGTGCGTGCGTCGAACGCCGAAGCGTCGAGCAGCGACGCGCCGAGCGTCGAGCACCGAGGTGCGCTGCCGAGCACCGAGCGCCAAAGCGTCGAGCACCGAAGCCGAGCACCGAAGCGTCGAGCACCGAGTCCCAAGTGCGGAAGTGCTGCACCAAGCGCCGAGGCGCTGACACCACGTGGAGTGCGAGTACCAAGCGTAGAGACGCTAGCACGAGACGCCTAAGTTTCAGCTGACCCGCAGAGCGGAGACGCTAGTGCTGGTACAGTGTCTGATGCTGATTATACTTACCTTGGTGCTTAAGGGAGTATGTGTTTGGTGGTCGTCTTCCTAATGGTGAAAAAAAAGGGATTTTTTTTTTGTGGGACGTTGCAGCAACACTATAGTGCTTATTGACTGCAAGGGCAGACTGTACAGCTACCACGCGGTAGGGATGGAACACACCAGAGGCAAGACCGAGGCTGCAATGCGCGCGCGGCCAAGGCCAACGCAACGCGCGTCCTAACAAATATATATATATATATATAACAAATATAAAATATATTACAAAAACCCAAAAACACACGATAACAATTATTAAATAATTATAGTAATAAGGAAAGACGAAGACCACGAGAATAAACAAAAAACGCGATGCCGAAGCAAAGCGTGAAGGAATATATAATGTAATATAAAATTATATACACAATTATATAAACCAAAAATACCAAAATAATAATGAGTACAACTGAAATAAACTCGGAGAAGGGGCAAAAACCAGCTTCTCAAGCCTAAGCTTAATGAGTACAGTCAGTCGACAAGCTCTAATGACCTACCGCTACCAATGCTGAAGACAAAAGAGGAAGAGAGTCTCTGCGCGCTGCGTATAGTAAGTTCCCAGGGGGGCGGGCTTACGTGGCAGCTCGCGCAGAGGCCTATCGGCAGCTTTGCTATAAAGCTCAGCCAATCGCTACTGCCTGACAGCAATATCTCATACCTTGATGGTTATTTTCAACTTGAAAGGGAACCTGGGATTAAAGGCAGCAAAATAGGCTATGGGAATTACACAGTCATTGCAATTAATGTGTCAACATACGTTTTAAAGGTTTTTAAATGTTGCTGAATATGTCATTCAAGGTTGTTTTAAAAAAATCTATTTTGTCTGCTTGTTACCTTTTTTTTGCAGCCAACACAGAGCATTTTAAATGACTCATGACAACATGGTTTCTGGATAGAATAAAGACCAGGACAGACCCAAACAATGTTCATTGTAAAAATGGATATTGATTGGCCACTTCACTTTTACCTATTTTACATGTGTGTGTTTGTGGTTGTTCTAAACCTTTTTTTCTTTGAAGTAATAGCCCTTTTAAGTCTGTTAGAGGATACTTGAGTGGCTTTCTAAACATTTTTCACTGTTAAAAAAAACACCTTAAAACAAAGAAAACAATCCTTTCACGACCACTTAGGGCTGATTTTATGTTTGTATGTAGAAACATTAGTAGGAATAATCTTGGACTGAAATACATTAAATCCCTTTTATCTTTTGCCAAAAACAACTTGATGAACTAGGGCAGCTTCAGCAGTTATTGTCTCTTTCATCTAGTTGGCTGGGCGATGGTAGTGTCATCAATGGTACAGTTGTGCAAATCCGTGTTTTGAGCTTGGTGGATTGTATTCTGAGACAGTAAAGCAGGGAGGTTTGACCTTTTTGAAAGACCTTTTTTGATATTTTTTGCAGTACTGTAGTTTCTATTTCTTTAAGGAGCAAGTAGCTTCAAATGACAACCACTTTGAACTTTCTCCTACATTTCTGTATTTTGCAATCGTTCTGCGTAGCTCTGAGTGCTGTTGCTCAAATATAGTTTTACTTTTACTTGCATTGTACTTGTTAGGTTAGTCACAGTAGTAACTGGTGGAATTTGCATTGGATTTATAGAGCAACATCAGTGAGGAACTAATTGAAATGAGAAACTTTCAGTGACCTCGATAAGGAGCTGGTAACTTTTCAAAACACACAAAAAATTAATTATACCTTTCGATATGTAAGTGATTCAAATACAAATAAAAACTTTAATGTTTAACTAAACGTGTGACTTTAGGTAATGTTCATTTGTTTGTGCTTGTTCATGAGATCAATGGAGCAACGCAACAGATTTTGTGAAGAATTTTTATTGTAATATGTTAATTATTTCTCAATCAAATAGCAAATGAGGGACATAAATTTCATTTGCACACTATGTTTGCTGTAATAGACAGTAAGATGGTAAATGATGTAAGAAAAAGTAATAGATAATGATATAGAGCACACATAATACAGTTTTAAAAAGGCAATACAATAAATAGTACGTAAATTATACAAGGATAAGAATGATGTGACCATTAAAGCTCAGTAAATGCTGAGTTTTACTAGTACGGTAGGTATATTGCTTTATTAATAGGGTACTAGTGTCTTAATGTGATCCAGTATTACAAATATATATTAAGTCAAGGTGTATGTAATAATGTTCTGGAATGTTTCTTGTTATTTAGCTTTACAGTAATTTTAGATAGTCAAAATTTATAATATGTACAAGAAGCAAATGCTACCCTAACTGTAGGGGGGACAACCTCTCTAAAATATCACTTTCAGCACCTGCTTATAAAAGATTTTCCTTTCTCTGTGAAACCATACCAGGCTTTACTAGTGATGTAATCTCCTGGGAACGGACATATTTTTTTTTTTTTCACCAACACGTTTTTTGTAAAACAAAAGCCATGTTATTTGATCACATGGAGGACCGTGACTATACCCTTTGTTTCTCACATGTGATCATTCCTGATACCATCGCTGTTTGATGCATGATGTAGTCACTATATATGTGATAGCAAACACCAGACAAGAAAGTCATTTAACTGAACCAAGCTCAGAAAAAAGACAACGATTTCATTTACAAGATGCTACCATTTTTGCTTTGAAGCAGTATGATACATTCTGTTTGGGACCAACAATGTATTTCTTCTACTCTTGGATACAGGAATACCAGTAAACAAACTGAAATCTCATACTATGGTGGTGATGTCATCATATGAGGTACTTTTGTAGGGTAGCTCTAGTTGTGTTCTATTTGGATCACTGGTTGATATTTGTTTTTATGTGGAATGAATTCCAGATAAAATGATGTAATTCATCTTCAACTGAAATGTCCCACTTCAAAGTTTTAGTGTGTAATAATATTTAAATGTTTTGATAGCTGTTTCCAATTCCTATGGTATGAATTTCAGTGGATGACAAGTGTCTGGCATGTGTTTGCAGGCACTTCTCTTACATAGCTACCTAGTTTTTCTGTAAAATATTAAGTTATAGATTATCCCTAGAGTATTGGATTGTTATGTGATTGTGTGTTTATAGAAGTCCATTGTTGTACTTTAAAGCATAACAAAGTGTAATAATGCACGAGTGAAATCATGGTAAAATGCTGGCACGCATGGTAAAACATTGTGACAGCGAGAGCCCTGTCGCTGGTTCCTGCACAAAGGTGTGCAGCTGGGATGCAGAATAGAAGACTCGTTGCTGGGCAACCAATTGAGCAGTTAGGCTAGCCCAGCACTGAGCTGATCGGGAGGTCTGGATTGGCTGGGGGGCGTGCCCGGGGAGTGAAAGCTTGCACTTGTCGACATCTAGGAAGAGAGCGTCCGCTCCGCAGCATTACTACAGAACCCTTCAGCTGAAAGACGGTGCTGCTGAAGGCATTGCCCAGCCGAGGCCGTTTGAAGAGGCAGGAGTCGCTGTGAGGATGCTGGGACTCCGGGAGCCCAAAAGTAGGTTATTTTAGAGGAGGTTGATCCCAAACAGTGTAGAGAGGATTAGTAGTAGGTTCCTGGAATGGGATGTTTCTTTTAGTGAGACTAGCGTTCGCCTTGTGTGGCAAACTTTTATTTTGAGCTTTGTTTTGTTTTCTTTATTAAATGTGACACTGGGGCTACCATTGGTGGTACCCTAGTGTCAGCACTTGTGTAAATTAAATCTGTGCGACTGTGTGGCATGTCAACACCTAATGCTCTGTGTCTGCCTCAGTATTGTTCAGTGACGACCCCCCACACGTAACAAGCACGGTAGCAGAGGAATTATTGTGCAATCTTGCTATAATAAAATTGTATGAGAGCTGTATTATTATCCCCCATAGAGGATGAAATCCCCGGTGACGAGAGTACATTAGAAGTGTATTTCCATGTCACGCTTTATCAGATTTGGGGATATATGGAAGTGTCTCTGTCTGTACATTTGTCTGTATATCACACTTAAATATTTACATCTATCTTGAGAACACAAAAAGTTATTTCTCATACTTTAGTCATTTGAATATACTTTACCATGACACTAATACCCAATTTGCTTACCTAATGACACCTAGGTCTAAATCACTACTTACTTAATTATCATTAAACTATTCATCGCCATTTCTTATTTTATACTTTTCTGTACATATAGTAGTTCTTAAATGTCATCGTCATCAACTGTTCTGCATACTGATATAGCTCTAATTTTGAATTTACAGCTAAAAAAAGAAATTCATATATGTACATTGGCTTGCATCTATTCATTATAAATGGTTTAGCCCAGGGACGGACCTGTGAACTGGACTTTGAAAATATGTCTGAAGTTAAGCTCAGGGGTTTATTCTAGATATCACCTGCATACACTATGGGTTAATGATGCTTGGTTTAGCCGCTCACAACTTGTCTGGTATAACGAGAACTTTGCCACCAACAGCACTGTTAGTATAATTGACAAACAACATTGCTAATATGTGACAAGGTTAAAGAAACACAGTAATCTAATCTAATCACCAGTTAATTCAATGTTTCCTTTTGGTTCCCAAAATGTCAACTTTGCGTCATTTTTGGAGTAACACAACATTTGTTTTTGTGACTCATGCCACATTCTATTAGTGGATGTACTTTACATAAGACTATTCAAAAGCACAAAGCACAGCTCAACAGCACCCCATATTTAGTAATAAATCCATAGTTTTATATTTGCTTTGAGATAAATCCATATTTACATTGTGATATTTACATTGTGATACAAGTGCATACTTTTTATTTCCTCTAAGAAACAACATACAGTTCTGCATGTGGCAAAGGAAACACAGGTATTTAACTTCATGTCTTTGCACAGTGATTGTACAGCTATGGCCAAAAGTTTTGCATCACCCAGGATTTTAGGATTGAGATAATTAAAAAAAATTTATATGTGTATATATATATATATATATATATATAATTTAGATATTTTATTTAACATCATGTAATCAAAGAAACTACAAATGGATATCTCAAAAGTCTACCGGCAGCCATAATAGTAGTATAGTATTTCACATTAGTTTTGGAAATGTCACATTTTTGCCAGTTTTAAGTTAAGTATATGGAAAACTACAAAGCTGTATGTAATTCAATATTTCAACGTAACATTATACAACAGTTTTCATTCAACTTTATGAAGCAAAATTAGTTTACTCTATAGGGTGATAAAAAAAACTTTTGGCCAAAGCTGTATATAGAGTATTGAATCTAGGGCTAGACCATAAGACTACAGTGTTGGGTGTTGGGTGTGTTTTATTAATCATGGGCCTACTCACAAAACAGGTTTTTAAGTGTTTAGCTTTAAAAAAAAAACTATCACAGTAACAGAAGCAGCAACAAGGGCAGTCTGCAAATTATAATGAGTGTTCAACAGTACTGCTTGTTTATTTACTAAAACATGGAACATATTTACCCTAGGCATTAGTTTTTCAAAGGGAGAAAAAAAACTAAAATACAAAACTAAAATCAAACTGCAGTAAGCCTAATATAATTGAAGGCCTCTTGCACACTCTCAGGTTGTTTGTTTTTAATTTATAACTATATCCCCATGTTTCTTCACATTCCTTTATAGCTAACCTTTTTTTTTTTTTTTACACTATAGTATACTTTACCATACCAGACCCTTTCCCGGTTTGTTTACATTCCTCTATGCTTTAAGATTCAGGGACACAAGCTTCCTCCCCCCTTTGAAACCTGCTTGTCACTTTGTCCTTGTGATCATCAAACAATACAAGGTTTTGCTATACTGATAAGATTTTACAGGAAATACCTGTAGGATGTTTTAGCAATGAGGTCACCTTCTGAAATATGCAAATCTGTTTTTAAACTTTATAGAATACTACTTCACACCTTTCGGAACACCTTCTAGGGCTTTAAACTTAATGCTTACTAAAAAAAATGAAATGGTAAAATCCCTGCTGAATTTAGAAATGTTCCTGCTTTGCAAATGTTGTTGATCTTTGGTACATTTTATACCCTTATGTGAGTTTGTGATTATCTTGCTGTGCTCAGTTGTGTGATACAATGATGTAGGTTTGTTGTTGATGACTTTGTTTTTGTTGTACCATGTTCTTTGTCAGTGCTCCGTTATAAAACAGATCCTTATCTAAATGGGACCCCCCATTCCCCCTTCCCCCTTTGTATCAGACCATCTATTGAAACCGACATGGCCCACAAAAATCTACACAACCAGTTTAAAACCAGCGCTGGCCACTGTTTTGATTAGACATACAACATTTTACTCTTTGTTTGTTTGGACAAAGGATGGAAACAGCAGGGGATTAGACATCTTAGAAGGTACGAAAGCACCCAATAAACAAAAACGGTGATAAAAATAACTTATGTTTTGTTTTTTTTTAAATATGTTATTCCATGATACTATTTTGTACTTTTTAAAAGCTGCATAAGGATATTGCAGCCATAATTACAATGCAATCATAGGGTTAGTAAGCCTTAAATGAAAATTAGATATTTGTAACTCAAATACCAAAGATAAGAACCTTTGACTGAATTGAGCACTTGATCTGCAGTACTTACTGAAACACATACTTAATTCCTTTTTCACTGTATCGCATCACCTTCTCTCAGACTCACCATCCATTGACACACCTCACCATGCTTGACGTTTGAGTTATGACCTTGCTGGCAGACGGCTGATGAAAGCCAGAGAAATAAAAATACAACAGTACAGTAGTTAAGGTTAGGTCAGATCAATGTTGTTTATAGGCAGTTCAAATAGTTGTACATGGGCCTGATTTTAAGCTGGGAAAACATTACCATTGTGGGAAATTATACTCATATTTTAAGCACTCAATAAAACTCTTGAGAATTGATGATGTTTGATTGAATCGCAAATATCCTACAGAAAAGCAAATATTGGCTGTATTGGGGAATGTTGAACACAATTTACACCTTAATAAATTGCATTCCAACATTTTTGCAACCTAAAACCTTTAATTAATAAATTAGGAAAAGTTGTTTTCAATTTAACTTAAATGCCATCTTCTTATAATACACAATTCACAAGTATGGCTTTTGGAAGGTGCCAAATAACAAAACGAATAACATTTGCTAAAACAATGTTTTTTGTCATTATAAATAATAGTGCTTTTTTAAAGCTGCTAGTTATTATTAAAATTGAACCCTACAAGCTAAAGCCTTTATTATCCAACCCTCTAATATCTGTACTCTTCTTCTGAATAAGAATAAGGTTAGTTAGACACGATCTCCCTTTCCTAAAACCATGCTGACTGTCTCCCACCTATATGGTAACAATATCCTGGGAGACAGTCAGCATGGTTTTAGGAAAGGGAGATCGTGTCAAACTAACCTACTTGACTTTTTTGAGGATGTAACACTGAAAATGGATAATTGCAAAGCATACAACATGGTTTATTTAGATTTCCAGAAAGCTTTTGACAAAGTCCAGCCTAAAAGATTAATTCTCAAATTGAACGCAGTAGGGATTCAAGGAAATGCATGCACATGGATTAGGGAGTGGTTAACATGTAGAAAACAGAAAGTACTGATTAAAGGAGAAACCTCAAAATGGAGCGAGGTAACCAGTGGTGTACCACAGGGATCAGTATTAGGTCCTCTTCTATTCCTAATCTACATTAATGATTTAGATTCTGGTATAGTAAGCAGGCTCATTAAATTTGCAGATGACACAAAAATAGGAGGAGTGGCAAACACTGTTGCAGCAGCAAAGGTCATTCAAAATGATCTAGACAGCATTCAGAACTGGGCAGAAACAAGGACCAGGGGCCACAAATGGAGATTAGATAAAGGGGCATTCAGAACAGAAAATAGGAGGCACTTTTTTACACAGAGAATTGTGAGGGTCTGGAACCAACTCCCCAGTAATGTTGTTGAAGCTGACACCCTGGGATCCTTCAAGAAGCTGCTTGATGAGATTCTGGGATCAATAAGCTACTAACAACCAAACGAGCAAGATGGGCTGAATGGCCTCCTCTCGTTTGTAAACTTTCTTATGTTCTTATGTTCTTATAAATGGCAGTAAACAAAGTACTAATATATATTTTTTTTAAATGGCAATTAGTTAGTGTTTACTTTGCCAGTGATTCAGATCCATGACTTCAAAGTTCCTGTTCCTTTCATTAAATTTAAAACATCTTCATTAGCAAAGTCTGGAATAATCCTTGTGCGTATCAACTGTTATTTTCCCCTACTGTGCATCACTGACCTTTGGGTTCATGACCTCGACCCTTGCTTTGAAAAGCACTCAGCTGTGAGTTTGGATGGCTGGTCTGGAAGGGTCATCTCGTGTAAACACTTGAGTTGCCTTGAATCTGAATGGCAGGATGCTTCAACCTACATGTTTTTTTTTCCCTCTCTCTTTAGCTGTGTTGTTTTCTGCCGGGAGGTCTCTGATTACTTAAGCACTCGTTTCTGCCGCAGTGGGGTTTGACACCTGTCTGTGCTGACACCCAGGATGCTTCTGATTTGGCTAGCTTAACAATCTGCCATTGTGCAGCAGAGAAAAGCTGCTTAATAACCTGTTACTGATAGGCCTCCAAGAGCAACTGGCTCCTTTCAGACAGGAGTGTGGGGAAATGTGCTTTGCCAGATTATAATGTGTTCTGGACATAACCTTTTACTGTTTATACTGCTTCATGGCCTTTTAAAATCAGAAAAGGGAACGTTATTAATCTGAATAACCATGGGGTTTGTACAGCTGCAAAAATATAGATTTTCTTTCAAGGCTAAAGGCTGCAGTTGTAAATGCATTGTCAGAGATCAGTTGTGGACTCTCCTTGTCAGTTAACACTGTAAAATCTTGTTCCAACAGTTAATGAAGGGGATTTATTTTGTTGAACAAAAAAGGCCCTTTGTTGAAAGTTTTAAAAAATGACATTTTAAACAAAGCTACTGTGCTTCCTTTTTGAAAATGGGGGCAGTTACACACGTCGCAATTACACATGGAGTACACTGTAGTATGTCAGCCCTCCCTACATACTACGAAAGGCAGATTACAGTTGAGGGGAATGCTCTTACTGCATTCTGGTGTTCAATCAAATGGTTTGAGTTTAAGACTACAATATAGAGTATGTATGTTACACAGACCCAGTCTCGTCTGTAAAAGTTTAGCGTGCAAATATTCCACGGGACATGCTGGAACCAATATTTTGCAATAAATACTAAACAAACCCTATTTTTACACAGGTTATTTTGGGAATAATAAAACAAGCATGTTTGTTGCTGTTCCCCACCCCTGACTAAAACCTATTGGGTTAAGCTCTGCTATTGCGTGAGTCGCTAGACTCACAACACTGCTCTTTATTATCATGGCCAAACAGCCCTTATAAGCAATACACTTGAATGTCCATTTAATAAGTGTGTTTGTGTGTATGACTCATTGACAACATGCCACGTTGAAATATCAATATGTTTATAGATGTCAAATGAATGGCATGTAATAACTACTGCACAGCAATAAGCAGAAGCATGTACAACACAATGAACACTGTTTTAAAAATACACCAAAGTTTTATATGCACAGCAACAGCAATGTTGTTTTTTTTTTTATAAAAAAGGGCCAAAATGTATTCATTAGTCCAAATACATTACCTACTAATTATTGTAGACTGTCTTCAACTGTGCTTTTAGAGATATTATGCCTGATTTGTTTTGTTCTTTTTTTTTAAAATTTAAATTACTTGCCGTCTCATTGTAGACCCACTTCATTGCCTATAAATAACTGTCTTGGGATAAAAACTAAACAAAATGGGTGTTGATAAGGATGGCATTTACAACCAAAAAATATTATTTGCTCTAAATCTTTCACATTTTAGAAGCTACTTTAAAAGTTAGAACATTCTGTATAAATGGTCTGTATAAATTACCATGTTTTGTTTGTTATTGTGTGCTGTAAAAGTGGAACTGGTTTGTGCAGAAATGGCTAATTTATTGCATCCCTTGTAATTTAAAATAGCCATGTGCTACTCTCGAGTGAAGCACAGGTGCAAATAACATGTGTTGGCTATTTAAAATGTGCTTCTTTATACTTTTCTGTTTTGTTTGAATACTATCTTAGGCATAACATATATAATAAATAAGGCAGAGCTACTTTATCCATAATATGCAATATGGTAAATGTAATGTCCAACCCTGTTACTCTTGGATAATGACAGACATACACAGTACTTTCTGTAAAAGCATTCCTTGCTTGTAAATATGTGTCAGAAAAGAACAGTTTATTTTTTTTGTTCTGCAACAACTATAAGCAGAAAGGCAGGCAGGAATCTTCAATGGAATATATCACTCTAGTAGGAGCAGGAGTTTACAGGACCACAGTATCAGTAAATTACAGCTGCATGCACACAGCACACACAATATAACCTTTCCAGACTGCCCTGATGATCAAACCTTATGTACCGCTGCATCTGGTTTAATGATTATAGTGTTACAGTCCGTAAAACAATGAAATCTATTACCTAAGTGGAAATGATGAAATCTTCCACTGTTCCAATGAACAGCTATGGCCAAAAGTTTTGCATCGCCTAGAATTTGAGAATTTAGACATAATTAAACAAAAACTATATGAACATAATTTGGATCTTTTAGTTAACATCATGTAATCAAAGAAACTACAAAATGATATCGCAAAGGTCTACCAGAAGCCATAATAGTAGTACAGTATTTCATGTTAGATTTTGAAATGTCACATTTTAAATTTGTTGTCAGTTTGTCTGTAACTATATGGAACACTACAAAGCAGTATGTAACTTAATATGTTAACGTAACATTATACAGCCAGTTTCATTGGATTTTATGAAGCAGAATTAGTTAATTCTATAGGGTGATGCAACACATTTGGCCACAGCTGTACTTTTCTGTGTAAGATATAGTTAAAAAAAAAAAAAAGTGTTGCTAACACTATTGGTGAATAAACTCATGGGTTTATCTGGATTTCTTCCCAAAAGAACAAAACCATAATTATAATTGGATGGTTTCACTGACCCCGTTTAGCAATAATCTTGGACTACCTTACCTGTTAATATGAGGTAGTCCAAGATTAATGTTTATTAGTGTCTGTAAAACAGTGGACACAATCTTGGTTTGATTTGTTATCCCAAAGATGATACCTTGAAAAGCACAACACTCACAAACGCTAAGGGGTCCTTTGAGCTTATCCATCTCAGTGTTGATCCAACCATGCTTAGCTTCTAGGGTCCTAATGCAAGTTGGTATGACTGAAGGATTTTTCTAAACTGTCAAACAAGTAGCTTACTGTACATCTTCCAGAGGCACCACTTTAGATTAATGGCAATCTTCTAAAACACAAAAACCATCACCTTAGTCCAAAGGAGTCTGTACCCAATTAGTTTGTGGCAACAGAAATGTGCAGCGAGTAACTGTAATAAATCCCATTTATCTCCAGACCCTAGGAAAATGCTCTCCTTGGTGATTAATTGATAGCAACTGGTCAATTAATCACCTACAGCAGAACAGGAGAATGTGTGTGTGCGTGTGTGTGTGTGTGTGTGTGTGGCAAAAGAAACAGGCTTACTTTTATATACTCACTGGTTACATTTTTATCAGCTAAATTTGGTTTATCTGGGGTTAATGGAAAGGCATTTTTTGTAAATGACTATCAGTTTTTTCTCACGGGATGTTGGCTAAAAATGCATATATTAAAGTACTGACACGTATACAGCAGATATGGTGCGGAAGCAGTTTATGTGAATATAATTGTATTAAATGTACAATCTACTGACCCTTACTGGTACTAGAGACTTCCCAGGCTAGTCCCTTTTGTCCACTGTTCAGTAGCTTAGTAACATGTTGCTTAGGTTCAGTGGTTGAAAGGAGGGATTGGCTTGACATCAGGAGTGCTGGTCGCAAAATGAGGCAACTTTTTCAAATTGTCTAGACAAAGGAGGGGTAAATCTGATTTCAAGAAAGCAACAAAGTAACAATAGTAACAATAACCCCTTCTCTGAAAATGCAGCTTGAGGACATTCTCCCACTTGTTCCTGATTAGGTTTAACTTTGGAACATCTTTGTGTGGGTAACAAGAGAATGGCAGGATGTCCTGCTCCTGTTAGATGTCTTGTTTTTCACTTGCCATTTATACATCACTGATGAAACTTAAAGGAGTTAATAATTTATGTTTGGCTGATTCAGTGTAAAAATGGGTCAATTATGGAGGGATTGTACAACAGATACAGCATTTCTCTCAGGGAAGATAACAAAAACAGTAGAGATGCCAGTTCAGCCGTAAATCCATTGGACATTCCAATGCATGTTAAAACAGCGGCCTGGCTTGTCATGTTCGACAGTATTTTAATTCGACATCCATCTGGCTCATTGCAATCTCTTTGACCCTGTTTACAACCATAGTTTCAAAAAATGTAAAAAATGTTTTTATTTTTGTTCCACAATAGCTGTGAGATTGTGGAGCTTTAATGCAGCAGTTATGTACTATAAGTATAACAGATGACCGTTTATAACACTTTGTTTCATATAAAGTCCTAAATTAAACATGAGCCTTGGCAACATAATTTTTCAAAGCTTTACATCATTTCATAACGGTAAGCACTTACGTAGAGCAGGCAATAACATTTTTTTTTAATCTCACGAACATTGTACCAAGGTTTTTGAAATAGCATTCCCAAGGATATATTTCATATTATATAATAGCTGGCTTAGTGTATTACAATCAAGTAATACAATTGGATTTGTATAGATTATATCATTTTAAACTCATTGACTGTGGAACTGACTTAAAATACACTTTAAAAGTCAAGGATTAAAGTTTCTAATTCTGTTTTTCAAAGAATGTAGAAAATGGATTTTCATTTTAAAGGTCTACAGGGATGTTGTCCTTGAGCATATAGTTGGCACTGTAGTATATATACAATACATTGGGCTAGAATCTCAAAGGTTTTTACTCCAAATCATCATTTGCATGTTTTTGTTTTTTCAGAAAGGAAAATTGCACCTAATAAAGTAATACAAATGAACAAGTCAGACCTATAATTTAATAACTTTTATAACTGGCTTCTTCTTCATTTTAGATCATGCAAATAAGAGTGTTCCTGTCAAGTGTGACTCAAATACAGTTATCAAAAACTGCCTATAAATCTATGCCATTAATAGATAGATAGTGTATACTGGAATTTGCCATCATTTGCATTTGCCCTTGGGCTTGCAAAAAATGTACTGCTGGATCAGAAGCAACTATTAAATATGTTGAAGTAGTCAATGCATTGTATGTTTACGTACCATTGCTCTTGTAGGTTTTGCTGCATTGCAGATGATTTGCACGTATTTAAGGGTGTGGGTGCTGTACACAGATAATGGGAGTCTGGGAATCTTACAATAGGCTGATGATCACTCACAAAAGAATGCTTGTCTTATACCACTGATCCTATTTTGGAGGCAGAGCAAAGACAAGGGAATAAAACAACTGTACTCCTACAAAACCAGCTGGAAACAACTTACTGTAGTAACAGAGCATTTAAATTAGTATGCCGAGAAGTTTCTTGCTAGTTAATGTTTCTTTCCAACAATATTTAAAATGCATTACAAAAAAACTTTGTTAAAACAAACGAACAAAAAAAACAGTTATGGTTTCAGCTTGAATCTACAAAGGTCAGAAATGTCTTTACAAAAAAATAAAAAATTAACTTCAATGGTGCAGCTTGAAGCCACAGAAGTCAGGAAATGCCATACCACCCATAACTCAGCTGCATCCAGGTTAGGCTTTTCACATAGATACAGAGATACGTATCTCTGTATCTAGGGGGGCATTCAAAGATAAGGGGAGCAGTGAAAATGGCAGAAGTAAGGACGTTCATGTCAGGGTATAATACTGTTAATTCCAGTTAAGTAAAAGTTGTTATAATTATCTTTCTAACCGTTTGTCCACAGGTTGTTTGGATTTCAAACTGACCACCCGGACCTTCCCAGTGAGTGTACAGAACCCACATGAACAGATAAGTAAAAATAATGATTTATTTATTACAGGAAATGATGCAATTGAATACAGCTTACTTTATAAGACTATTTGCAAAAACACACACACCCGCCCTTTCAAAACACCTTGCACGGTATTGCAATACAAAGCCTATCCTAAAAAACACCTAAAGCTGCACCACGTAAAACCACTAACACCTTCCATAAAACATTGTTAGCAGGCTACTTGTGACTTCTGGGGATATTATTAATACAATTCTTCCACTCAACTCATGATAGCCAATAGGCATATTTCGGGGGACGAGATCCAGGGCTCCACCCTGCTTTCCCTGTCAATCTTCTCCTACTTCCTATTTAAGTCTGAATCTCACACAGCTCGCTGTCTAATCAGTAACAAAAACAGAGGTGCTATTATTTTCACGAAGAAAAAGAGAGCAGGAGAAGTTAAATTTATTATACCAAGATAAGATTCTTAAAGAGGTAGAGGAATTTAAATACTTGGGAGTGTGGTTTGATAAAAAATTAACTTGGGGAAAACAAATACATTCTATAATAGATAAATGTAAAGGAAGGATGAATATTCTAAGAAGTATTTCAGGGACGAGTTGGGGAGCAAATAAAACTAGTATGATGATGATATACAGAGGGTTAATTAGGAGTGTAATAGATTATGGAAGTCAGATTCTAGTGGGAACTTGTAAAAGTAAGATGGAAAAATTGGATAATTTGCAAGCTAAAGCAATAAGGGTATGTATAGGAGCTATGAAATCTGCTCCAATAAATGCTATGCAGGTTTTAGTAAATGAGATGCCATTGGAACTAAGGAGGAAATGGTTAAGTATAAAATATTGGATAAAGGCTAACTCTATGCATTCAGAATTTCCTCCTCGAAAAAGCATGGAAGATAGGTGGATTAATCATTATAAAAAGAAGAGGTGTGAAACAAATGGGGGCACGTTGAGGTATTGGATGCAAAAATGGATAAAGAAATTGGGAATGGAAAATTTGAAATTGGTAAAGAATGTTAATATAAATGTGTTTCCGGAATGGACGATGGAAAAACCAAACTGTTGTATAAAATTGAGTGAGCAAGTGAAAAAAGGAGGGGAAAAAATGGAAGTGAAAAGAAAGTCAAGCTTTTGTAGAGGAGAAAAGTATGGAGGCACTATGTATATATACAGATGGATCCAAGGATCCAAAAACAGGAAGAGTGGCAATGGCATATTATATCCCAGAATTAGATATATGTAAAATAGCGAGGATGTCTGACCATTTATCGGTATTTGTTGCAGAAAAGGTAGCTATACTATTTGCAATAGTTAAAATAGCTGAAATAAAGCCTAAAAAAGCGGTCATATTTTCAGATTCATTGAGTGTTCTTATGGCATTAAAAGGGGACGTTAATGATAGAAGAGATATCATGTTTGAAATAATGCAACAATATAGGGAATGTACAATAATGGGGATCGAAGTGATTTTAGTTTGGATTCCTGGTCACTCTGGCATTCTGGGCAACGAGATGGTAGATCTGGCAGCAAAAAATGGATTAAAAAGAGAGGAAATTGATGTGGTGATTCCTCTGGGATCGCAGGAAATGGGAGGCTATGTGAAAAAAAAGATAGTAAAAGAATGGCAGAAGAGATGGGATGAAAGCACAAAAGGAAGGTTTTATCATAATATCCAGAAAGAGGTGAACAACAGCTGGATGAACAAAGAGTTGGGAAGGAAAGAGGAAAGAGCGTTGGATAGGTTAAGGATTGGGATTAGTTCTTTAAATGAACATCTTTTAAGACTGGAAACATGAAGATGGGAAGTGTGAAAAATGTAAAGTAGCTGAAACAGTAGAACATTATTTATTAAAGTGTGAGAAATATGAGGAGCAGAGAAGGAAAATGGAGAGGAGGCTGAGAGAAATTGAGGTATATGTCAATATAAAGAACTTGCAGGGAATAGGGAAAGAGGAAGGGAGACTGAATAGAGAAAGGATACTGACGAAATAAAAAGGAAACAGGAAAAGAAGGGAAGTTATAATAAAGATGACAGAAAAATAAAGTAAAACAAAGACAGACAAAGGGCGCTAATCATCTAAAATAATAGATGGAATGCGCCCTATATATTAACCAGAAGAAGAAGCAGCTCGCTGTCTAGCATTTTCAGTTTGTTTTCACTTTCTAGCAATCGCTCAGGCTCCGTCAAATGTGCTTAAACTTTCTCTTTTTACTAATGTCTAAACTTTGTCTTCTCGTTCTCTCGTCCAGCTCAGATGATTTAGAGCAATTTTCCTACTTGCTCCTAAGATTTTTCTCGTCCTTCAGCTTCTTTATTCTTTTCTCGCTGCAGCAGCTGCATCGTCATTTAAGCATGCAACGATCTAATCTCCAGCAGCGCCGTTCAAAGCGCTGCTCCATTATTATTCAACCTCCGTTGCGTCTCCATTATAAAGATCAGCCCTATGCCAAACTTTTTAAAGCTATGTTCGATAAAAGCATCAACATTCCCGTCTGCAGCAATCGCCTTGCCCTTATTGCAAAGCTTTGTTTTCCTCTGCCTGCAAACAACTACAAGCAGGCACCCTTCCCTGACTTTTCTTTAAAGATTGGTACATCAACAAGATTTGAAAGCTATTTTCGTAAAGGTATTTTCTCATCCATAGCAGTTCAGTGTTAAAGCAGCAGTAGTGTCCCTCCCCACCTGGTCATTCGATAACAGAACTGCATAATTCTGTTACTCTCTCGGTTCCTTGCAGACGCCATTGCAGCCCCTGCTCCCTCAATGCCCGCCTCCACAGTTGATCTGTCAATCATCTCGCTTCAGTCTATTCCCTATGTGGGTTCCTGGTTTAGCAATTCACTGCTACTTACGTTCAACAGCCGAGACATCTTAATGGGTAAGGACATTAATTTGGTTTCAACGCGGGAACCCCAGCTTTGTTCTCGTTCTAGTTTCGTGCTTTGTAACGTATTAGGTGAATCCTACTCGCATAACATCACTTTCAAAACAAACCATTGCTGGGGGGAAAAAAAATACCGATCACGTAAACTCCAACGACACTGCTGCGCTGCAACTTTCCACTGGTGCCTCACAGGCCATGGTTACCACGGCAACGCCCTCATCGAGTGACTACTCGGAGTGTTAAGTTGCCGTGGTAACCAGGCAGTTTCATGAGGCCCTGTGAGGTCTGTGCCTCAGTATTGCAATCTTTCAGCTTCCTGCCGCTGTGTTTCACAACTGGAGAGTAAGTTCAACTCGCCGAATTCACCGAATTCGTGACATGCAGGCACGTCTCGTGGACCTATGTTAACTTACTTATAAACATGCTTAATTGTCCTAAAATACGTATTATATATATATATGTATATATAATATTTAAATTAATAATAAATATATAACGAATATGCAAAATGTCTTCATAGATAGTCAGATAGACGATGCTCAGCAGGCCATGCCTCACTTGCCTGCACTGATGAGTTCAACAGCCCCTTCTATCAGACATCACTCTCTCTCTCGTAACACCAGAAAATAAATAATAGAAGATATAGATATCAATGTTACACTCAAGTCACGCGACATTAAGTTCCACACCGCCATCAAGAGCTGGATCAATATTATCAGCAGATAACCATTTTGTCGGTCTTTCCCTGACTTTAGACCTCTTTTGACCGCATATTCAGCAGTTTGTGAGCCAATGCCTGTGGACTTTGGCATTCACAGCCCATTCTACTTTCCTCTGTCCAAATACAGTCATGATACAGCACCAGAGCATTTAGGATAAACATTCCAATCATGTGGACTATTGATCACAATAATCAAATCTGCAGCATTTTCTAAAGCCAACGGTTTTATTCTAATCATAACGTCCAGATGGCAGTATAACACCACAAGTTCTATATTTTAGTTGGTCCTTTCACTGCGAAAATTATGTATTTTCAAATCAAGATCAATTTTACTTTGGAAGGTTAATATTTAATTCGAAGTGAGCTGCCAGTCAGGTACGGAAGCCATGTCCTTCGATTTACCAATGTTTCAGTCAAAGCACTCTACCTTGTAATGGACAGTACACTCATAGACCGCTCCTGATCAAATCAATAGGTTTTGCAGTGGCCTCAGAGCAATGCCTGCTACATCTCTCCCGAGAGCGGCCTCATCTTTGGCTCCATCTAAATCGCCTTAACACTTAAAAACCAACATCAAAGTCCTATCAAAATTCTGGTTAGCAGACAATTGTGCAACAACCTTCTGCAATCCCAAGGAGGCACTTTATGCAGCTTAAATTTGCTCAGATATCACAATGAGTTTCTTTACACTCACTTCAGCAGATCTCTGCTCTCTACAGCAGGCCACTGCCCACTTCTGACGGCAGTCCACCGCACACTGTTACAGATCACTGCTTCAGCAGATCTCTGCTCTCAAGCGCCCTCTTCTATCCACTGTCATTCTCATTCTACACAGATTCGCCACAATAATATAGAAGATATCAGCAGTTGGTTCCCGCAGCAGCTCCAGCACCTCTCCAAGTTCCACAATACCAGCACCTAGTGTTCCTATGAGCTCTCCTCTCTTCAACCTTCTTCAATCGGCTAGCAATTACATGTCCGCTGTCATAGCTCCATCAACAAGATCATCCTACTCTACTCTATCCTTTACATGAGACGTTCTACACCTCTCTGCTTCTACAATCAAGTCTTACATCTCCGGAATCCAGTACATCTCCGGAGTCCAGTTCCATTACCGTCTCATGTCAGTGTTCTCTCCGATTCTTCTGGCCATTCCAGCAATCTAAGAGCTCCCTTCCTACTTCCCAATCTCGACTACCCATGTTGCTCATGTTAATTTTGTGAAAAGGATGTTTCAACCCCTTTGACGATATCGTCATGGAAGTCATGAGCTTAACTGCTTTCTTTGGATTCCTCAGATGCTCTCAATATACAGTCCCATCTCTTTCTAACTTCCCTTCTTTCGGCATCCGTTCCAACGACATCTCCTTAGTTCCAGATTTTCATTATGCTCCGCTTCTCTAAGACAGATCAACTTCATCAGGGTCAATTTATACAGCTGTCGAAGATTAATTCTCCATTATGTCCCTACACCTCCATGTCCAGGTACATCTACAGCAAGAAGCCTTTCCTCATGACAGATCCGCTGTTCATCAGCTCCTCTCGTGCAGTAGTTTCAAGACATTGGTTCTCAACTCACCTTGCCTCTCTCATCTTTCTCCTCAGTTCTACACTCCTCACTCCTTTAGAATTGGAGCAGCCACCTCAGCAGCAGAAGCCAACATCAATCAGTATCTAATTAAAAGCCTAGGGCGCTGGTCCTCCTCAGCAGTAGAATCATACATACGCACATCTGTTTCCGATATTGCCGCAGCTCACCAAATAATTTTTAGCATGCTCGGAGTGGGGGCTACCTGATCTGCAAGGTCCACCAGAGGTTTTCCGCCCTAATAGGGCGGGGTTTGTTCCTCTCCACTGTGCGGCAGGTAAATACATAATTTCACTCTACCCAAATCTCATTTGTCTTGTATGTCTTTTTCCTCCTTTTATATATGTTATGTATTGGTACGTAAACTATTGCTTGTCCCACGGGTGTGGGGTTCTGTGGGGAACCGGGGGTTCAACCTTTGGGGGTAAGTGAGGCTCACTTCCCCGACTTCTATGGCTGCTGCCATCCACGCCTCACTGAGGGTGGGTTCTCACCGTGTGAGTCAGAGGGGACCCCCAGCCACACACTCTATCCTTTAGCAGCTCCTGCTCTTTATCTTACTCCAATTGAGACTGGGCTCTATTTCCAACTCCCTCTTCTGTCATTCCTTTTCCAGGTTCTTCAGCGCAAGAGCCTGTTCCTCCCAAAAGGAGTGCCGCTCCGCAAAGCCTGTCGTGGGCTCCGCCAAGCCAATCTATCTTATGTGTTTTCTGGTTCCTGAGGCTGCTGAACAGCCAGCCTTCGAGGATGCTCCCCCTCCTCTGGCCAAGAAGGCTTCCGCCAGTCGGGAACCTCTTTCCTTTCCTATCCTGTCCCGAGGCCACTCCTCAAACTATCTCTCCAAGTAACAACCTTTCACTCCAGCTCTCGCCCCATGAAGTTATGTTACACAGTCCTGAACAATATAAACAGCAATTTGGGGAAATGATAGTTCCAGTATATTCACCTGGGCCTAAGAAAAGTTAGTGGGTCCTATACTTAATCCAAGCCACCAAACACTGTCCCGGTAGAAACACCAATAGAGGAAAGTGTTAGTTGAAGGTGACCAACCCAGGAGCCTCCTAATCCATTTGTTTGTCCCGGTATAAGGCTTGTATTTGACTCCCTTCAGGCTTGATCCCCCCTCTTCAGCACCACGACACAGTATCATGCAAAGTAAGAAGTTCGCTTCTCCAGGGTGTCGGTCATGGAGGAGGGTGCCTTGAAGGGAAGCAGTACAACACCTTGTCATAAACCACAATTAATATCGGTAACTATAAATATTTCTGCCAAGTGTCTTTACTTCTGAATCATCTGTCAAATGCCACACAGTCCTGGGCATAGTAATATTAATTGTCTTCTTTTAATCAAAAGAGCAGAACTTTAATAGCGTACTTCAAGGATGAATGCTTAGCTTTGCTATCGGTTTCTGTCTGGTCCTTCCTGCCATCGGCTGCCGTGCCTTTATCCTCCTGTATTCCTTTTTGAGTTCCAAATAATCCTTCTTGTTACCATCCAGGTCTGTCTGCCAAGATTGCCGACTTCCTGTGTCCTCCATTCGATTCCCTCTGGAACCATGTGCTCCCCTTCCTGTGATTTCAGTTCATTTTTTTATAGGAAACTATCAATGATAGTTAATTGATACAAATGGAAAACACCTGGCTGCGTTTGGAAATTGGGGACTATTTTTTCCCTGTAATCACCGTGCAGTCGTACAAAATACTCATACACACTTAACAAAAATAACTTAACACAATAATACAAAATAAACAACAACGTGCCCTTTGGGTAATAAACAAACACATAATGTAAAACGTAACAAATGTGAAAAAACAAAATACTAATATACTAAATACAAAAGCAAACAAAACAAAACATAATGTGCACTATCCCAACTAATTATAGTCACTCGTGACATCGATTTTAAAACATTAGCAATAAGAGCTTTAGCAAGGAAAAGTTTCACTAAAGTTCCATGATTTTACTCCTAAGCAGATGCAGTGTTGGCACTCAAGAGTTAAGGATGATAATTCTGCCCCTGCCCCTGAGGTTGGTAACACACGGAATGGGTTAACAGACGAATCTAGGAAATGGGTGTCTGTTGTGAGACCGGAGAATGTGCCTTAGTTTGTCGGTAGTCCAATCTGCAGTAGTTCCCTCATCAGTCAGACATGCATGCATCGTGTAATCCGTGAATGTGTGTATCTCAACACCTGTACTGCTAGCTGCAATAAGGAAAATTGTACAGCAGTTGCACAAAATGTCTACACTAAGGACAGAATCACAATCTCAAAATCCAGTGGGCCTGTAGATCAGACAAGAATCTCTGGTTCTAGAAATCAACAGAATTTACCTGAGTAAAAATACAAGCTTTTTACCCATACCTTTATCAAATGGCTATACCTGCACATACATATTTTGATCCTACAGTGCTTTGCCCTGCAGCTATAGCAGAGTACACAGTAAATGTTCAGACATGACACTCTATCTCAGGCAACGGCACAAATGTTTCAGTTCGTCAGATCTTAAAACCGTAATCTTTATCAACTACCTTACTGGTACTCTGCTTCACTATTTGCCACCCCACAGAGCTGCCAGTGACAGTTGTTCTGTGTTAGAAATGTAAAATAAATAACAATGATAATGAAAGCAATAAAGCATTTTGTTGTGTCAAATTAAAAGTATTTAGTTTCATAAGGGTAGAGTGATACTGGATACTTGCAACCCTCATGTTGTTAGATGCCAGCTGTTAAAAAAGTCCCTGTTACTTGAATTAAATTTCTGTTTCACATATGCCCTAAATTTGTATGCGCTTTCTACAAATGATTTGTTACTTTGCTCCATAGCAGTATTTTGATTCTCATTTTGAAGCTCCAAGTTCACATAAAAACAATTTTCTAAAATCTTTTTTTCAGTGTCATGATGTGAACATGACAGTTAAGCTAACCCAGAGGGGCCTGTGGTCCATGCTTGCACAATTTAACAATGTGTGAGAAAAGTGGGTATGTCTCACACACACGAAATCCTGATTGGAGAGAAGTA
Source organism: Acipenser oxyrinchus oxyrinchus (assembly GCA_030684275.1). Lineage (NCBI taxonomy): Eukaryota > Metazoa > Chordata > Actinopteri > Acipenseriformes > Acipenseridae > Acipenser > Acipenser oxyrinchus. The sequence goes on along the minus strand of CM060247.1, from coordinate 37,483,931 downwards.
AAGACCCCAAAGTGTCGAAATGTATTTAAGGGAAAACAATAGGTGGTCTGGGGGTCCCTCCCCAGTTCAAATGCAATGATCAAGGGGAGTTCTTCTTTCTTCTGAGAGGGAAATTTCACAATGTGAATTGAATTTGAACAGTACCACAGAGCATTCATTGTGTATTATTAACTCTATAGGTACTGACTGCTAATGTTCCACAAGTGTCTCTCACTACATTAGCATGTACTGCTAGGGCCAAAAGTTTTGCATCACACTATAGAATTAACTGACTTTTAAGGTTGAATGAAACCTTCTGAATAATGTTACGCTATCGGCTAACATATTGAATTACATACAGCTTTGTAGTTTTCCATATACTTAACGAAAAACTGACAAAAATTGAAAAATGTGACATTTCGAAATCTAACATGAAATACTGTACTATTATTATGGCTTCCGTTAGATTTTTGTGATATCACTTTACAGTTTATTTGATTACATGATGTTATATAAAATATCTAAATTATGTTCATGTATTTTTATTTTATTTTAAACTATGTCTCAATCCTAAAATTCCGGGTGATGCAAAACATTTGGCCATAGCTGTAGAGGTATCCCACAACACATTATTGTAGGAGATTTTACATGGCTTCCGAATTTCATTTATAAAACTACTGTAAAGCTACTGTAAAATGGACCATAACTAAATTATTTCTGAAAATATCAATGCGACAAGGATAATAACTGTTGGTTCTGTCTGGCCAACTCAAAATGTGTCAGTAGTATTAACATAAGGCTTATAAAGTGTATATGTTTAGGCCAGCTGGCTGACAAGAGAGTTAATTTCATTAAATTATTTGAAATCTAATCCTAATGTGTTACGGGTCATTTTAGCTTCTCTATGTAGCCAGGACACTGTTTGAAAAGCCCTTCTCTTATCCTTCAAATTTTAAAAGTGGAAAGTGCTGTTGGGACAAAAGCAGTAAACCTATCACATTATAATGGCAAACTGAAGTTATGACCACCCTACTCCCATAACCACCTTTGAAGTTTCTTTATTGTGCTTTGTTCCCCATATAATGTGTCACTTTTTCAAAATGCATTTCTTGGGAAATAAGACTACTAGTATTGACATGATTGGATACAGAGATTGATATATTCTTTCTCAGTTTCTATACAGCATTCTCATTCTTTGCCTTCTGTATTTATAGTTTTTTCACGGGTTCTTACTTTGACAAGGTACCATAAATAATGCTTGGAAGGGGTTGACTCATTAGGCACATGAAACATCAACCTAATGTTTAAGCCTACCATATAAGCCTTACTTACAACACTTTGAAAACTCAGGATTACATGATTCAGAGATCAATATTACATTTAAGTGACCCAGCAAGATTTTTACATGTGCAAAGACGGAGGCCTGTTTTTTTTATTTTATTTTTTTATATATTAAGTTTGGAATCTATTAAACTCTTTCTACCACTCAATGACTCAACAACTATTAGAATAATCATAGCTCATTCCTGGCTCTAGTCCACTGTTTTTGCAAAGTAAAGAGAGTACTTTGCTGTATTGTACCTTTCCTCCTACATACAATCCTATCAGCTTTCATTAACAAGAATTCGGAAAGTGTTTGCCAACAAAATCTAACAAGATATTTCCAAAGACAACATATCAGCCAAAATCTCATAATTAGTCTTTATTTTGCTGTTCATGTTTTACTTACTAACCATCCAATAATTATTTGGCAGCTATGAGGTAATACTATACAGTGAGATATTATTTTACTTAATTCCAAAATTCTTTTTTTCTTAGCAAGATGAATTGGTTTGATACTTGGCGGTGCTCGGTAAACTCACTGTGAAGCGGTTATGAACTTAAGGCAACAAACCCAACAAAGCTAGAACATACTTCCTTTGTTGTCAATATTCTGCACTTCTCTTCAGCACCAGTATTTCTACTTCCTAAATTCCTGCCCACTTTAACAACATCCCATGTCTAGCACCACTGTAACTACCAATCCTATCCCACTCATCAACTCATGTGTATATCCCTAGTGTTATTTGTATTTATTTATTGCAAAATAAGACACAAAATAAGTCCTGTGCAGTATATTGTTTAAATATCTAAACAGAAAAAAATGATATGATCGTGAAAATACCTTTAAATACATGTTTAATACGTAAGCAGTAACACACGAGTAAGCGTGGGCTGTACTGATACAACTCATGCCTCAGGTGTGTTGTGAGGCACAAGGCTGTGCTGCACCTCATGCCTTCAACCATCTGAGAAGTGGGTTATCAGTACAACCCACATCTTCAAGTGTGTTATTGCGCTTATAAAATGGGCTAATATAATTATTTTACAAGCATAAAACAAAAAACAATCAATTTTAAAATTTAAATTATGTTTTATTGAATGTGTCCTTCCGCCCATGCAAAATAGTCCCTACACTGGCTATAGAGGGCTACTAATTGACAAGAAAAACTATTTTGGCTAGAAGAACTATTAGTGCTGAATTCAATGTTCATTTACTTTGTATATATGCAAATGTGTTTACTTATTTATTTAATAATGTACTTGAATGTATTGTTTTTTTCTGAAAAGGAAAACAAACAAAAAAAATTGTAAACTGTCTAATTGTATGTTTTATACACATTGGTATAAATTTGAAGTTACTGTTCCCGATTCAATCCAGAGAAGCTTGGATGGAAGCATCTATAACAAGCTGCTTCCAGGGCATTGCATACGCACATTGTGTACTTGCTTCTGTCAGCAGTGTGAAATTCCATAGCCGACCCGCATGACACCGGGTCACAACCCCGGTAGAGCATGCCAGTGTAAAAGGGGCTATAGTCAACAAAACAAAAGTTCTTATTGCATTTTAATACACACTGATGTCTGCAATTACTGTACTGTTTACCTGAATACTTTTTCAATAGGCAACTTTGAAATCTGAACCTATTTTTTTATAGGCGATCGGCTGCATTTAGTACTAACAAGGATTTAAAGGCGTTCTCACTGCAGCCAACCAAATCAAAATGTCATGATTTTAAAGAAAAGACATACAAGGAGATTGATTGTTTGTACGATTCCCTTTACTTTCTTACATATCAGACTAATGAATAATTATGAAAAAGGATTCATATCTATGTGGCCTGTAGTTCTTAACCACCAGCTGTAATTGTGTCGAATTACACTTTAAAAAGCTGTTGACCCAAACACACTTTGATCTCAATGCATGGAATGAAATGAGATCTAAACCATAGTCGTACTGCTTTAACCATATGGCTTTGGAATGTCAGCAGCCAATCACAATGCACAGCATTTCCAAACCATTTTATAAATGTTGTTAATGTATGAGTTCCATTCTCAGAATCACAGAATTGCTACTAGCTTGTTGTAAACATTAGTAAATGATAACTACAGTGTAACTACACTTATACCACAAGAGTGGGTATATCTAGTGTGGGATATATTTTTGTTATCTCACTTGAGTGGGATAACATGAGTGGATAACATGAGTGGGATAACATGCTTACCGAGTTTTTAAAGCATCTTTGTTTACATTGCAATCCAGTGCTGTGCTGCTGAAATTCAGGACGGAGCTGCGTGTCTGTAGTTCAAACGATACTGCCACCTATCAATCAATCAATCAATCAATCAATATCAATATTTATTTTATATAGCACCTTTCATAGTGGACCACCATCACAAAACTTTTTACAAGATAGTCAGGAACAATGCACGATACATTACATGCAGGGTATAGTACATTAAATACAGCAGTAAAAAAACAATGCAAATACATAAAATATAGGCATAATACATTAAATAAAAGGCTAGGATGTGAATTCTAAACATTGTGGATGCGTGTGTCATACAGAATCATATGAATAAGATGGAGTGAAAACCTGAAATAGCAATTTAGAAAACAGCTAATAACAGATATCAGGCTTAGAGAGCATTAAAAGCAAGAGAGAACAAGTGGGTCTTAAGAGTTGATTTGAAGCGAGCGATTGTGGGAGCTGCACGCACTAAAGCTGGGAGAGAGTTTCATAGTCGGGGCCATGAAGCTAAAAGAGCGCTCTCTGAGTGTGGTGTACTTTTGCTTGGGTATAACAAGCAAGCATGAGTCAGAGGACTATACGTGTTGTATAATAACTTAAAAATAATTTCACATTTCCAATGTTATTTTGATTTGGTCTTGTTTAATTGGAAGGTAAGGCCAGAGCACAAAAGGATAACTGGCATGAATCATGGACGAATCTAGGATTGAGTTGTTTCTAGCAAGACTGCATATTTGTGTGTCATAATTGGTTAAACCGGTTATTGACGTCTTACTTCATCAATGGTGCACTTGTGTGTGCACGTAACATTACCTCTGCAGGCAACTGCATCTAAATCATGCAGGAAGGTTGAAATAGCATCAGAGGATACCATAATTATCCAAGGCTTATGCTTTGTAGATGTGAAAGTATAAACTGGTTCACACCTTAAGGGAGTGTTCAGGAACTGGAAGGGTTGTGTCATCGAAATTCTGGAATCGGGGGAAAGAAGGGTTATTCAGAGAACCAAATACTGAGACTCTAAAATAATAAAAGAATATGTAAATTGACCACTTCATTTTTATTTTTTTATTTTACTTAAATACATTTTACATTCAGCAAACACAGTATACTGCAAAAGCCATAAATATTTGCATGCCTTTTATTATGCATTTTCTGCATTTTTGGCACAAAATCTAATTTCGCTAACAATATATACTTTGTATGTTGCACAGGTAGCCAACATTTCTGGAACAAAATAGGTTGAATGGGTGTGATTCGCAAATATTTTGGTCACAAATATTTTGGCTTTACACAACCCACAGTATGTTGGAATGAGCCAGTGGCATAAACTGTTAGTGCAGCAGATACCCTTAGTGCTACAGGCACAGTGTGCTCTCCGCACGTCTCCTTCCAGGTCAGCCTGAAGCAGTTGGCAGATGTCAGTGATTGTTTCTGTGTTGAGGCAAAATTAAATATTTGGGGACGTCTCCTCTTCCTCCTCTGTCTTTGTCTGGCCACGTAGAAATCCTGTGCCACTCCATATTTCTTTCATTTCTCTATTTTTCTCTCTCTCTTTTCTTTACCTGCTTCCCTGGTAGTTTCAGCAGCATTTATAGTCGAGCATGGAATTTGGACCGGGTTTTCACATGTCAATTGAAACGTAAACGCTAACACTGTTGATGGTTTGCTAAATCCCTACTTTTGTATGTAAATGAGGACACTCCCTTAAAGTTCAGCCCATGTCGAGCGCTAACGCTGACTTGCCAGGTGGGCACTAAACACGGTTGCTAAATCACGGTTTGCCCACACGTGAGCCTGATTGTGGTGCGTTAACTATCCGCAAAAGTGTTTAGCTATTGCCTTAGGGGTTTGCAAATGTTGCTAAATAGGGCCCGAAGGTCTCATAAGCTCAACATTTTCTACTCAGTTTTGCATCATTTGTAATCTTTTTTTTCTGTCAGAATAAGCATGGGTTTTGCATCAAAATGAACTTGTATTAGATATGTAAGTGAGCTTCCTGTGAATATTCCAATTGAAGGTAGCTCATGAATATTTAAATTAGGATTTCTCCCTATTCAATCATCCTTTTTTTTAAGCCTTTCTTTGAGCAGAACACTTTAGATTTGCAGCCTATTCATGAGCTGATGGGTTTATCTATCTTTTAGAATACTGTATTCTAGTGGTAACAAAAAATAACATAAAAAGTCGAGGCCAAAAGCCAAAAAAAAAACCCACTGTGATTCTAACCCATATATCCAGATGTGTCAGGCACTGGATCACTGTGCATCAGACCACCAGGCCATGTTATACCATATACTGCATGCTGGGCTGTGAGCATGTTGCATTTTCAAATAATAAAAAATTAACTCATTGAATATTTGACAAGTTGAATTTTAAATATAATGAACAGCCTTTACATGCATTGCAGGTGAAAAAGTACAGGACTGAGGAAAAAATGATTATCAGATAGATATGCTACCAGAAGATTTGCAACATGAAAACAATTGGTGAGTGTATTCCTTATCATTTCATTAATTCAAATTTAAATACTAGGAACAATCAATAATGGGGTGCTACTGCATAAAAGGGTAACACCATTTTTATTTTGAAAATAGAAAAACACCCATTAAAGTTACAAAACTTCAAGGTCTCTTATACTTTGCAATAATGACTATAATAATGTACTATTCAACACTGTTCAAAATATTCACTTAGTACAAACTCCTAATATGCAACATGTTCCACTATGTTCAGTGACACATCAAGATCATTTTGGAATCACCAGAGCAGAACCGTATTCTGTACATAGCTTAAAGCCAGTTTCACTCTGTGATTTCTGAACAGGGGAAGTGACCTTCAGTCATGCCAATCTGTTCCAGTCCTTGACATATTTTGTTTCTATATACAGTGGTAGCATATAGGAACGGACAGAGTTATTGAGGACATGATGCTCATTGACAGTGCCCTCAGTACTAGGGTGGCTACTTGAAATTACATTTGGAACATCGTCTTCTTAAGCTATAAACAAGGCAATTAAAAAATACTGCAGATATATATATATATATATATATATATATATATATATATATATATATATATATATATATATATATATATATATATCATATAAAAATACATATATTTAAAATTGCAATGTACAAAATTGAAGGCATATGAAAGAAAAGGTTTTTTAAAAGATGTACACAAAAAGATTAAAAAATCTTATATTTTCAGGACGTTTCGGGCAAAAGCCCTTCTTCAGCTGTTTAAAAAGAAAAATAAATGCATACAGTAAACTTGTTATTCAAGAATTGTAATTATACAAACATTCTGTGGATGATGTCATGATTATTAGAATAGAATGTTCATTCCCAGAGGTTCCAAAGTTCCCAGTTTGAAGATAAACTCTCATTCCTTTTGTTTGATCACTCAGACTGTGATGTCTTCAGCAGTGTGATCACCACTGTTGAAGTGATGGACAAGAATATAAGAGAATATGTGGTACACAGTGCTATTCATCCTTCTGGGGAACCTTTGAAAGGCACATTTCCATGTAATAGACCACAATGTAATACCTGTAAATACATTCATTCTGAAACAGAGATTAGAGGCATTAAATCTTCATTCAACATTCATGAACATTTTACATGTACCTCTAAGGAATAGTCTACTGCATTAACTGCAAGAAATGCAACAAATTGTATATTGGGGAAACTAAAAGAAGCATTTGCATTAACACCACTGCATTTCCAGTAGCCCATCACTTCAACAGTCACACTGCTGAAGACATCACAGTCTGTGTGATCAATCAGTGCTATGGAACAAATGTTGCTCGGAAACAAAAGGAACGAGAGTTTATCTTCAAACTGGGAACTTTGGAACCTCTGGGAATGAACATTCTATTCTAATAATCATGACATCATCCACAGAATGTTTGTATAATTACAATTCTTGAATAACAACAAGTTTACTGTATGTATTTACTTTTCTTTTTAAACAGCTGAAGAAGGGCTTTTGCCCGAAACGTCCTGAAAATATAAGATTTTTTAATCTTTTAAACTTTTTGTGTACATCTTTTAAAAAACCTTTTCTTTCATATGCCTTCAATTTTGTACATTGCAATTTTAAATATATGTATTTTTTATATGAATATACAGTACTGTGCAAAAGTTTTAGGCAGGTGTGAAAAAATGCTGTAAAGTAAGAATGCTTTCAAAAATAGACATGTTAATAGATTATATTTATCAATTAACTAAATGCAAAGTGAGTGAACAGAAGAAAAATCTAAATCAAATCCATATTTGGTGTGACCACCCTTTGCCTTCAAAACAGCATCAAGCATCAATTCTTCTAGGTACACTTGCACACAGTTTTTGAAGGAACTTCGGCAGGTAGGTTGGCCCAAACATCTTGGAGAACTAACCACAGTTCTTCTGTGGATTTAGGCAGCCTCAGTTGCTTCTCTCTCTTCATGTAATCCCAGACAGACTTCGATGATGTTGAGATCAGGGCTCTGTGGGGCCATACCATCACTTCCAGGACTCCTTGTTCTTCTTTACGCTGAAGATAGTTCTTAATGACTTTAAGCTGTATGTTTGGGGTCGTTGTCATGCTGCAGAATAAATTTGGGGCCAATCAGATGCCTTCCTGATGGTATTGCATGATGGATAAGTATCTGCCTGTACTTCTCAGCATTGAGGAGACCATTAATTCTGACCAAATCCCCAACTCCATTTGCAGAAATGCAGCCCCAAACTTGCAAGGAACCTCCACCATGCTTCACTGTTGCCTGCAGACACTCATTCGTATGCAGCTCTCCAGCCCTTCGTGAATAAACTGCCTTCTGCTACAGCCAAATATTTCAAATTTTGACTCATTAGTCCAGAGCACCTGCTGCCATTTTTCTGCACCCCAGTTCCTGTGTTTTCGTGCATAGTTGAGTCGCTTGGCCTTGTTTCCACGTCGGAGGTATGGCTTTTTGGCCGCAAGTCTTCCATGAAGGCCACTTCTGACCAGACTTCTCTGGACAGTAGATGGGTGTACCAGGGTCCCACTGTTTTCTGCCAATTCTGAGCTGATGGCACTGCTGGACATCTTCCGATTGCGAAGGGAAGTAAGCATGATGTGTCTTTCATCTGCTGCAGTAAGTTTCCTTGGCCGACCACTGCGTCTCACGGTCCTCAACGTTGCCCGTTTCTTTGTGCTTCTTCAAAAGAGCTTGGACAGCACATCTGGAAACCCCTGTCTGCCTTGAAATTTCTGCCTGGGAGAGACCTTGCTGATGCAGTATAACTACCTTGTGTCTTGTTGCTGTGCTCAGTCTTGCCATGGTGTATGACTTTTGACAGTAAACTGTCTTCAGCAACTCACCTTGTTAGCTGAGTTTGGCTGTTCCTCACCCAGTTTTATTCCTCCTACACAGCTGTTTCTGTTTCAGTTAATGATTGTGTTTCAACCTACATATTGAATTGATGATCATTAGCACCTGTTTGGTATAATTGTTTAATCATACACCTGACTATATGCCTACAAAATCCCTGACTTTGTGCAAGTGTACCTAGAAGAATTGATGCTGTTTTGAAGGCAAAGGGTTGTCATACCAAATATGGATTTGATTTAGATTTTTCTTCCGTTCACTCACTTTGCATTTAGCTAATTGATAAATATAATCTATTAACATGTCTATTTTTGAAAGCATTCTTACTTTACAGCATTTTTTCACACCTGTCTAAAATTTTTGCACAGTACTGTATATAGAGAGATTTTTTTTTTTAAATACATATATATATATATATACACACACACACACACACACACACACACACACACACACACACACACACACACACACACAGATAAAATTAGTAGGGTCAATTAGAATTTCTTTTATCATGTATTTTTTTTTTAAAAATTTATCACGTTTAAGTAAAAAATCAGTCCTTACCGCTTCATCTCTCTGGAGGGAGTTTTAGAGGAGGGAGGAGGGAGAGTCAGAGAAGGGAGTTTCAGAGGAGGGAGGAGGGAGATCCAGAGGAGGGAGGAGGGAGTTTCAAAGGAGGGAGGAGGGAGTTTTAGAGGAGGGAGAAGGGAGGAGGGAGTTTCAGAGGAGGGAGGAGGGAGATTCAAAGGAGGGAGGAGGGAGTTTCAGAGGAGGGAGAAGGGAGGAGAGAGATTCAGAGGAGGGAGGAGGGAGTTTCAGAGGAGGGAGAAGGGAGGAGAGAGATTCAGAGGAGGGAGGAGGGAGTTTCAGAGGAGGGAGAAGGGAGGAGAGAGATTCAGAGGAGGGAGGAGGGAGTTTCAGAGGAGGGAGGAGGGAGATTCAAAGGAGGGAGGAGGGAGTTTTAGAGGAGGGAGAGTCAGAGAAGGGAGTTTCAGAGGAGGGAGGAGAAGATCCAGAGGAGGGAGGAGGGAGTTTCAGAGGAGGGAGGAGAGAGATTCAGAGGAGGGAGGAGGGAGATCCAGAGGAGGGAGGAGGGAGATTCAAAGGAGGGAGGAGGGAGTTTCAGAGGAGGGAGAAGGGAGGAGAGAGATTCAGAGGAGGGAGGAGGGAGTTTCAGAGTAGGGAGGAGGGAGATTCAAAGGAGGGAGGAGGGAGTTTTAGAGGAGGGAGGAGGGAGAGTCAGAGAAGGGAGTTTCAGAGGAGGGAGGAGGGAGTTTTAGAGGAGGGAGGAGGGAGTTTTGGAGGAGGGAGAAGGGAGGAGAGAGATTCAGAGGAGGGAGGCGGGAGTTTCAGAGGAGGGAGTTTTAGAGGAGGGAGGGCTAGGTCGGCCAGGGTGTCCTCGGCTCACCGTGCACCAGCGACCCCTGTAGTCTGACCGGGCGCCTGTGGGCTTGTCTGTAAGCTGCCCGAGAGCTGCGTTGTCCTCCGACGCTGTAGCTCTTGGGTGGCTGCATGGTCAGTCCGCAGTGTGAAAAAAAGCGGTCGGCTGACGGCACACACTTCGGAGGACAGCATGTGTTTGTCTTCGCCCTCCCGAGTCAGCGCAGGGGGGGAGCGGTGAGCTGAGCCTAAAAATAATTGGCCATTCTAAATTGGGGAGAAAATAATAAAAAATAATTGGCAACGAAAAAAAAGAAAGCTGAAAGATATCAGTAGTCACGCAACACCAAATCGTAACACTGACAGAACAATTTGGTATTAACAATTGGGTCATTTGAATCTTTAAAGATAATTTCTCTCCCTAATATTTTTTTTTTTTTTTGTGTACCCAAATTGTCCGAATACCATTGAATACCATTTGTTATTCAATGCATAAAACCCTTAACTTTCTTGGTTGGAAATAAAACCAGTAACTAAAAATTCCTGTCATGATTGTTGATAATTAACCCAGATAAAAGCTTGCATTGACCTTATGATGAATAAACCCATCAATGAGTTATGTCCATTGATCTGGTATTGCAATGGCGATCTATAGCTTTACCAGGTCATTCAAAAAACTGCCTGTGGCCTTGACACAGCTACTCCACAAATACATTTGAAATGTGTTATCTCTTAACGGTGAGAACAATTAAAGCTTACAGCAGTGCCTCGGCTATTTGAAGCAACACAAATATATTGCAGCACAATGGGTTTAGGGTTAGCATATGGTCACGTTTAGGATAAATGTTACATTGTTTATATTATAGCTAGAAATATATTTGGGTTGGTTGGTAGTCTCGAGTCCGGTTCTAAATTAGATCGCATCAGATAGTGCGGTTTGTCAGAAGTGTGGACGCTGTAATACCGAACTGCATTTTTTGTAGATGAGAACGACTATCAATACTGCTGTACCGTATACAATTTCTGAGGCTTGTTGTAAAATGGTGGATCATGGAGCGACGTGATCAGATTCCAAAATCACATTGCTATCTGGAGAGATGCAATCGGTCAAGGAGAACTTCAGAGTTCATAACGCAACACACATATTATGATAAAATGTTCCTTGTATTTTTAAGAAACAAAGCCATAACGTTCATGCTAAGAAGCTCTATGTCTTCCGTGGCCAGGGGCTCCATATTTGCCGGGTTGTATTCATAAACTACAGTGCATGCTGGGATAATGTCATTAAGTCCCACAGTCCATTGCGTGGCTAGGAACTGTAACCAAGCTATTTTAATAGTGTGTGTATGCATTAAGCCCGACTAAACATGAAACTGTACTTTAGTGTGGACGCTTTGAGCTGGATTAATTAAAACATTTTTGAGTACAGTTGTCGAGATTGGTTATGTAGTGTGGACAGGGCCTTAGTGTCTCAGAATTATGGGTTCAGTTGGCAACCCTAACTGTAATAAATGAAAACCAAACAGTGAGCTGTTTTTCTTTGTACAACGCCCCCTTATTTAAAAGTTTTTAAGAGTTTATTTAAGTTACATTTCAGTTTTCACTTGCGTCCAGGTACTTTCACATACACACACAGATTCACAGATTATGATCGACATGCTTCCTTTAGGACAGTCACCCTTCCACATTAATATTCTCCAGGTATCTTGGCTGGAAGATGGGGGGATTAACCTCCAGAACTACAAATTAACTTTTGAGCTTCCTTGTAAATAGCATGCAACCAAAAAAAAAGCATTTTATCATATTAACATGTTCATCTTTTAAGTGTTATCCAAAATGAGTCTAAATAAAATATGTGAAGTGGAATGTGGTGGAACTATCCTACATAACATATCTGTTTAGATCAATTAAATTCAGGAAATTCACAATGACCTACTTTTCATGTAAGTCTTAGCTTTTTCTGTTTCATATCAGGCTGCTCGTAGAAGTGAGATTGACATTGGGCTATGATGTTCTGCAATTGTGTGATGTATGGTAAACGAAAAAAGTACACTGTACATGAATGTATACGTTTTCTCTCCACTAAAGATAACATTGGCAAAATATCATTGACCCCTGAAGGGGATGAGTGGGTTGTTTACTTCCATTCTCATGAGTGAAGTAAGTAAACTACTTTTTCAATTATTTTTTTTCTTATTTTTATAAATAGTCAAACAAGAACATTTATTCTGTTCACTTAAGCAGCACAACTGATGTGAAACAGTACATAAGAACCCTAATTTCCCTAGATTAAAAACCTGTCCCACTCCTCTGCCGCTAGGCAAGAACCACACCTTTGATTTAATCTTTTCCTTTCTGCTGAATGGATTTGAATACGGAACCACCTTTCTGTCTACAAAATGTGCTTTTAAATTGTGGGTTTATTCAGCTGTAGAAATAGGAAAGTTATGATTCTTTTCATTGCCCACAATGAAAAGAATGTATATATATAGGTGCTATATAGGTGAATTGGACATAAGTAGGTAATTTAACAGATAATACGTGTGAATGATGATCTTAGAAAAATGTTGTTACACCTTTTTTGGCATATTACTCTTGGTATGGCATTTTCCTGTTGATCATTCATTTAATCAGTGCACCTTAACTGTATGCTATCACATTTGTAGCCTACTGTACATGGCAGTAGAAATTGTTTCGTGTTTTGACAAATGTGGCAGGGCAGAGGCCGTGCACAGTAAGAAATATGTTTTTTTTTGTGGCTGGCAGCCATCTTGGCTCAATAATGGGTGAACAGCCTGGAGCCAAGATGGCCACCATCTGAGGCTTTCCAAGGACATTTTAAGGGGTTTCAATAAACAAGAGTACACTATGGTAGTTTTCTTTGACATTGAAAAGGCCTTTGACAAGGTATGGCATGAGGGAATGTGTTATCGCTTGGACTCCAATCTCAAGCTCCCAAACCAGATCATTAGAATTATCCATAGCTTCTTGAATAGCTGGTCCATCAAAGTGCGAGTTGGGTCATCCTTCTCACATAACTTCATTTCTGAAGCTGGAATATCACAAAGCTCAGTGCTCAGCCCATTGCTGTTCCTCCTCTACATCAGTGATATTTATTATCCAGGGGCACGGGAGGGACAGGTTTCCCAGTTTGCTGATGACCTCTGCTACTGGGCATCTTCCAAAAGACCACAAATTGCAGCAAAACGACTTCAGGTCTGTATAAATGCACTGGAAGACTGGGCCAACTTTTGAAGAGTCAAATTAAATCCACTTAAAACTCAATGTGTGCTCTTCATAAACAACAACCAGTTCAATTACAGCTATATGGTGAGGATTTCAAACTAGAGCCAACTGCCAAGTTTTTGGGGGTGACTTTCCAAAAGAATATGACTTGGACAAAACACATAGATGACATTGAAACCCGGGCCAGGAAAAGACTTAACAATCTAAAAGTACTCAGTGGGAGAAAGAACGGTGTCTCGCCAAACACAGTACTGAAAGTTTTCAAGAGCTATATTAGACTGCTGTCTGAATATGCTGCACCAGCCTGACTGAATGTCAGCACCTGTAAGAAGAGAAAATTGCAAATTATTCAAAACCTTGCAATCTGAGCAGCATACAGATTGCCCAGATATACCAGTACAGAGTACTTGAATCACATGGTTGGACTCCTAACCGTGAATGAGAGATTGTTGATCCTGAGTAAAAAGTACATCTCCCAGGCAATCAAAAACCCCTCAATCACTAATGTGATCCAGGAGGAAAAGCAGCAGTCCCACAGATTCATAACCGCTACTCCCCTTTCTAATGATAGCATTATGAGAAGGAACTGCATTATGTATTAATGTGACAGAAATACAATGATTCTTGGTTGTAAATCTCCTGCCAGACCTGTGAGGGTGCTAAGCAGCGAGAACAGAGTTCCCTGGACGGGCTGGTCTGACAGTTCTTTCCCAGGCTTCAAGGGAAGTTGGCCAGCTAGGAAGGAGGGCGAGACTCCGTTGCAATAACGCATTGACCCGGAAGGGATACGGCGTGGCAGCCACAGATTGGAGAGCTGGTTGCACTCATTTACCAAGGGGTGACAGCATAAAAGGGGACGGAGAATCGTAATCTGTTCCTTTGCTTTGGTTTGTGTAAATAAACTAAGAAGGACTGTGAGATACCCTCTTGCACGTAAAAAGTACTGTGAGTGTTTTGTTTGTTTGTCTTGTAATTGTCTTGTCTTGTGCATTACTAGACGGCTAACACAGATCCGGAGCTGTCGACAAGGGCCAGCACTAAACCAGACAGCACTTCACCATTGTCACAAATATAAACTTGTATCACCCACCACAAGCACTACTGCACGCACCCAGGACTGGTGACCGTGTTTGTATTATTGTGGGGTGGATATTGTTTATTATTTGGGACTGTCTTTTCCCATGTTATTTACCCCGTGCTGTACACATTGGTGTGTATTGCCAGAGAATTACTGTTTGGTCGCAAGACCTGAAAAATACAATAAAAACATTTCCAAACCGGATTACAATGATCTGTCTGCTTCTTTCACGCACTGCATCACTCCTGCACCTGTTTCCACTCAGCCACTTCGTCACAATTAACCATTGTGTTAATTTCTTAATATACACTTTTAAAAAAATCTTTATTCTTTCCTTAATTCATTATTTATCTCAAATGTATTTACTTATTTATATATACCTTTCCATTTTATATTTGTTTTTTTTAATTTTTTGTTTTAAAATTGTTTTTAATTTTCTTATTCTCTAACATTTATAAATAAAGGCTGTTTTATTATTATTATTATTATTATTATTATTATTATTATTATTATTATTATTATAGTGTGCAATTAGTGTTCAATTGGTACCAGCTATTTGGCTAAAGATTGTATTACAGAAGAATGCTAACCTCAAGTATGTGTCTCTCCTTTGCCTCAAATTAGTAGGTCCAGCCTCTTCAAATATCATGACTGGTGAGATGAGTAGAAAAGAACTGGTGCTCTGAACTACTACACGCATCATGCTCTTGACTGACTGACTGACTGTCCAGCCACATGATAATTAGAAAAGTGTGGAATATGGCCAGATGGTAATTGATTTATTGATAATCAATCAATCCCTGGCCACATGCTATACAAACAAATACATGTTTGTTTGTGGGGAGCAGCAGAGAGAGAGAGAGTTCAGTGAAGGTGCTTGCCAAGCCTGAACAGGTAAGAGTTTAGAGAGAAAATTGGCAGCAGCAGGTAGTGCTCCCGGTTTACGCACCGAGATAGCCGTAGCTTGGGTGCAGTTTTTAAGGGTTTTGATAACAACAATAATAGGACAAGTTGTTTTTAAAACTACTATAGTTCAGCATATAAGCTGTACAATTTACTATATGAGAAGCCATTGAAAACGACTACTACATATCTTACCATTGAGAGTTTAATAGTTCTGGATATTACTTGGCTCAACAAATTACAAGCCATTTAAATAATTAGATGTCTGCAATATGGCTCATTGTATTTTGTGAGATACAATACAAATATATTTTGTATGTAGTGAACCATGATATACTCAATTAAAATCACCTCAAACTAGTCATTATAAAACTAGCTCCTTTCCTTCATGTGTTAATATATTTATATGTAGCATCATAGTCATGGTTATGAAGTTATTTAAAATATGCTTGAACTAGAAGTGACCGTCCTGATCTGAACAGCACACCTTTTCATTTGATCCTGGGCCGTAAACTGGTTCTGTAATGTGGACAAAACTCAGGCTGAACCACTTTTGTCTTTTTGGGGGGTGGAATTATGTTGACCACTGTATTTCCTTTGTAAACAAGAGTTCCACTGAGACTGCTTGCACAGTAGATGGGAAGAAATGGGAAGAATGGGAAGAAAACCCTTTTAGGTGACGTGACAGAAATATTGGATAACCGTATTTTACCAAGAGTGTTTTTTCCTGCGTATGCCTCATTCTTGTGCTGAATGCCTGAGGTTTTTCAGGTTAATAAAAATGACAGAAGCTAAAGCTTACAGGCGAATGGATTAAACTAGATGAAACATGCCTAGGATAAGAACATTACTAATAACATGAAGAACGGAAATAGATTAAAAGGAATGTTTTTATAATACAATACCTAAGATTAAATACAAAACTTCACAAGGACAGTTTTCAAGAATGTTTTGTTAAGGCCATTATGATTAATTAAATGAAGTATGCAGCTAGTTTTCAAAGATATACAGTATTGCCGAAAAAAAAGGGTTTATTATACACTTTTTAAAAAAATAATGCCTTAAAAAAAAAGTTTCCTAAAGTTTTGTGAATAGAGCCCCATTTGAATGTTGCACAAGTCTAGTCACCATTGCTGAAACTCATTTTGGGTGTAAAACTAAGAACACATGTCCCACCTAATCATTTGGGGTACCATTGCAAGATTGCTCCTTAATATATCATCATACAGTAAATTTGAAGAGGGGATGGTTATATATTATAGATACCAATATATTAGTTAAGCCAGAAATGTCTTACAATCAGTCTGAATAAAATAAATAAAAGGTCAATTTTTACTTGGTAATTTGAAAATGATGCAGTCTTGCAGTTAAAATATATAAATTGGAGCCATTTACTCTCTAACAGGGCTGTTTTTAAAACAGTAAATTAATTTTGAATACCATTAGTCACTTTCATCATTTTAAGAGCATACATATTCTTTCCTTTGGCAGCTTAAGTTACATTTATGTTATGTTTTCCTCAGCTTATTAATGTTGGTTAAAGTAAATTAGCTTTTTCAGTTCTAGAACTTTATTTACAGAGATTTGTTCAACATAAGTTACCAAGCTTTGAAAATAACCCATGAAACTTGCTGTATTACTTTTTAAATTTTTTTTATATATATATATATATATATATATATATATATATATATATATATATATATATATATATATATATATATATACAGTACTGTGCAAAAGTTTTAGGCAGGTGTGAACAAATGCTGTAAAGTAAGAATGCTTTCAAAATAGACATGTTAATAGATTATATTTATCAATTAACTAAATGCAAAGTGAGTGAACAGAAGAAAAATCTAAATCAAATCCATATTTGGTGTGACCACCCTTTGCCTTCAAAACAGCATCAATTCTTCTAGGTACACTTGCACAAAGTCAGGGATTTTGTAGGCATATAGTCAGGTGTATGATTAAACAATTATACCAAACAGGTGCTAATGATCATCAATTCAATATGTAGGTTGAAACACAATCATTAACTGAAACAGAAACAGCTGTGTAGGAGGAATAAAACTGGGTGAGGAACAGCCAAACTCAGCTAACAAGGTGAGGTTGCTGAAGACAGTTTACTGTCAAAAGTCATACACCATGGCAAGACTGAGCACAGCAACAAGACACAAGGTAGTTATACTGCATCAGCAAGGTCTCTCCCAGGCAGAAATTTCAAGGCAGACAGGGGTTTCCAGATGTGCTGTCCAAGCTCTTTTGAAGAAGCACAAAGAAACGAGCAACGTTGATCGGCCAAGGAAACTTACTGCAGCAGATGAAAAACACATCATGCTTACTTCCCTTCGCAATTGGAAGATGTCCAGCAGTGCCATCAGCTCAGAACTGGCAGTAAACAGTGGGACCCTGGTACACCCATCTACTGTCCGGAGAAGTCTGGTCAGAAGTGGCCTTCATGGAAGACTTGCGGCCAAAAAGCCATACCTCTGATGTGGAAACAAGGCCAAGCGACTCAACTATGCACGAAAACACAGGAACTGGGGTGCAGAAAAATGGCAGCAGGTGCTCTGGACTGATGAGTCAAAATTTGAAATATTTGGCTGTAGCAGAAGGCAGTTTGTTCGCCGAAGGGCTGAGAGCGGTACACAAATGAGTGTCTGCAGGCAACAGTGAAGCATGGTGGAGGTTCCTTGCAAGTTTGGGGCTGCATTTCTGCAAATGGAGTTGGCGATTTGGTCAGAATTAATGGTCTCCTCAATGCTGAGAAGTACAGGCAGATACTTATCCATCATGCAATACCATCAGGGAGGCATCTGATTGGCCCCAAATTTATTCTGCAGCAAGACAACGACCCCAAACATACAGCGAAAGTCATTAAGAACTATCTTCAGCGTAAAGAAGAACAAGGAGTCCTGGAAGTGATGGTATGGCCCCCACAGAGCCCTGATCTCAACATCATCAAGTCTGTCTGGGATTACATGAAGAGAGAGAAGCAACTGAGGCTGCCTAAATCCACAGAAGAACTGTGGTTAGTTCTCCAAGATGTTTGGGCCAACCTACCTGCCGAGTTCCTTCAAAAACTGTGTGCAAGTGTACCTAGAAGAATTGATGCTTGATGCTGTTTTGAAGGCAAAGGGTGGTCACACCAAATATGGATTTGATTTAGATTTTTCTTCTGTTCACTCACTTTGCATTTAGTTAATTGATAAATATAATCTATTAACATGTCTATTTTTGAAAGCATTCTTACTTTACAGCATTTTTTCACACCTGCCTAAAACTTTTGCACAGTACTGTATATATATATATATATATATATAGCACCTTTCATAGTGGACCATCATCACAAAGCACTTTACAGAACTTTGTACCAGTGACCTTCTGGTTATAAGCCCTGGACTTTAACCACTGGACCACACTGCCTCCTAAGATTAATTGTTTAATCTTTGTTATTTTTATTGTTATTATTATTTTGTGGCAGTCCACTATAAAGGGTTGTTGTCTCATCTGTATTCTAGTTCCAAGCAGTCTTTTAGTTTTCCAGTGTAGTGGTAAAGTTGAACTTGGTAGTCTGTAAAACCTCACTGCTTTACTTCAAGACCTGCTGTTCTGAAACAGTTTGCCCATTACTTGTGGTGTGTTATGAATCTGTAATACAATCACAGGATTTGTACTGTATGCTGTCAATCATTAGAGACACTTGGATTGTATTGCAGTAATTGTTATAGTATGTGTACGTTATTATTCAGCTATTTCAAATGAGAAGGAAACTTAAGGTTTTAAAATGTTTTGTAAAATGTGTTTTAATGAGAAAGAATAGTGACTATTTTATGCAAAAAAAGATTTAAAAAAATCTTCAGAGTAAAACACATTCAATACTGAAAGAATATTGACTGAATATAAAACAGCTGTAATATAAATTCGACAATTACTACTCTCAAAATAATACTGTCCAACAGATCTTCAGGTTGCCTATCCCCAAGCTGGTGAGTAATTTCCAGATTTTACAAAAGCATACACAAAATCCTTAAATATTTCAAGCATGTTTTTATTTTTTTAAGTGGCGACTAGTCGATCTATTCTGCTATTTTTTTCTCAACAATTTGACTCAATTTAGTAGTCGTTCTACTTCTAAAACATATATTAAAAATACATGATTATCCAAGCCTAAACTGGAAAATGTAATATATAATTAGGGCTTTTGTTTTTCTATTTTTATTAATTGTATTTTTCTGTGCTGATTTTTAGCTATTTTTGAGTTTTAAGTAAAGCATTGTAGATTTGAATGTGTTATACTAAAATAATGTACAATGCGATGAATTCATTTTCCCCACATTAACGTAATTAATATTTTTTTCCCTTGATTCTTCAGTTACAAGTCAATTTTATTGCTTGACTGAGGGAACCAGGAAATCATCTCCATAGAAAATGTATAAAAAACAATAAAACATGCTGTTCGAATGCATTTCCTGCTGCTGAAGTCTGGCTGTGGCTCAGATAACTAAATTACTGTATCCTGTGCAAAGTCATAACTGTCTGACACAGTCATTGTCTCAGTCCTATAACATTATTTCAGCTGAGCACAAACTGAATATGCAAACAATTTCCTGGTTTCAAGTAAATGATGTGCATTGCAGCAGATTCAGAGGTGCTTAAGACCCCATAGTTGTCGTGAGTCCTCATTTAAACTCTTTTCAGTATTGTTTTCATTCTCTTTTTCAGTTAATAAGAATCCCTCCTGCATATAGATAACTATTATAAAAAAAATTAAAAAACAACTTCCATTAGACTGATATATTAATTGAAACAACGGATATATTAATTGAAACAACCAATTTGGGGTTTCAGAACTTGTGAAAACTCTATTTATTGGGATCAGGAAATTATATATATAGGTGTAATGGGTCACTGGACCTAAATCCTCCTGAACATATGTTGGATGTGCTAGACAGAGATGAACTTACCTCAATACCTCCTGCCAAAGCATCTTAATCATGAACTTTAAAAAATATACATTTTAATAATTACAAAAATAACCACACCGAATGACAGAAAACATCTTAAAAGGGAAACTTTTATTTGTTTATTTAGCAGACGGCTTTATCCAAGGCGACTTACAGAGACTAGGGTGTGTGAACTATGCATCAGCTGCAGAGTCACTTACAATTACGTCTCACCCGAAAGACGTAGCACAAGGAGGTTAAGTGACTTGCTCAGGGTCACACAATGAGTCAGTGGCTGAGGTGGGATTTGAACCGGGGACCGCCTGGTTACAAGCCCGTTTCTTTATCCACTGGACCACACTGCCTCCTACGTGATTATATTGTAACGACGAGGTAGACAACAGGAATGCATGCCATAGGGGGACGTTTCGGAGCGGAAGGGCAGAGGCAGGGCTGGAGAGGACTCGAGGAGACACTCAGGGACTGTTCGCTTTGTGTGTGTGTTATTTGCCTGTTTGTTCAACTCTTTCGTTTAACCTGTGTTCGTTATTGTTGGTTACGTTTATTTTATTGAATTGCTCACTGTGGGATATTAAACCGAGCCTTTGTTTCCAGAATACCCGCCTGGATTTCTTTCTTTACCACTACGTTACAATATGTTAAAGTGAGACCTGTTAATATTATTTTGTGTTTTTGGTAAAAGTCAAATTCCATGTCATAGACTTTAAAGAGCAAAACACTTTTCCTGTCAGCTGGTGGCAGAGTAATCCCGTTCCTACCCATTCCCAGAAGCTTGAATCCCGTTCTTGCCCGTCCTGAGAACTTTTTTTTTATTATTATTATTTTCCGGTACCGGCTGTTCCCGTGAGCTTCACTTGTACCATCCCATGCCGCAAAATTTAACACAATTTTTTTGTTTTCCCGTCGGCGGGAATTCTTCATGTCACTCTGTAACGAGCAGCCGCTGAACAACTCTCCGCTTCTACTTCACTCAGCTGCCGAGTACTAAACACAAACATGAACCTCCCTGCCATCGGATTGTGTCAACCTTTAGCGCACAAGAACTTGTAGAATGGCATATTTGGTTTTTAGTTGTTAAAATAAAATAAGGTCCTGCAAATGCTTATTTTATTATTTCACTTCCATGACTAACAAGCCTTGTCCTGCTGCAGATGGTACATACATGCCTGATTATTTCACAGACTGTTCTGATGAATAGCTGAAGTTGTTTTCATAATTAGATATTGAACACATCTTCAAGCGAGTGCAAAAGGACTTGTTCTTAGATAAAAACAAACAAACAGTTGTACTCTCATATCAAACTAGAAGAAACAAAACAGTTTTGCAAAAATGTAACATTACGTTATTATTCTGAATAATAGAACAATAATAAATATTTTCTTTTTCATGCTCTCAACGAGTTTTGCATTCTACATTTTTATCTTTACTGGCGGGGGAATTTCTTGAACTGCAAGAAAATCTAATACACTGTTTAGATGGAAAAATAGATGTGTGAGTTAACAATAAAATGGAGATCCCTCATCTATACTTTTAAACTTTGAAATTGTAATTTAACAAACAAAAACAACAGAAAAAAAACATGTAAACATAAAGAATAAGACTTATTTTTCTAGAGCTAAGTAGGCACCAACACACAAAAATACATATATATTTAAGTTTCACAATTACTCAGCGGAATTTAGTCTCACGATTCAGAGTGAACAGAGTGTAAACTAAAAAATATTTGTGCAGGTTTTTATTGGTATTTAATTGTAATGCTTGTACTTTTATTGGTTTTATCATTTATCATCTCTGGATCCTATACATTACGTTGATCTGCATGTGATTAAAACCTTCACAGTAAATAAAAAAATACATAAAATATGGTTTAATATATATAATCATAATTAAACCATATGCGGGTGTGTGCATGTATATTATGCTTTACATACTTACGCCTAGCTCAGTTATTATTTTATTATTTGTTATATTTTACTGATAAACCTGAACCTAATTTGAATACACTTTGACAAATGTTGTCTCTTTTTACGGATAAACCCCTCATACTCCCTGTCTGCCACCCCAGAAAACCACTGGGTCTATAAATTTGCAGATTGTTGGGCCAACATTGGCCCTTGGTTAGTTAGCTTGCCAACGGCAACCACCTGCCAGCCAAGCCAACTATAAACCAATGTTGGTCCAGCCTAGTTTGCTGACTGGGTAACAGCTACGCAAACCACTTTCTTAGAGATATGTTTGATAAATGCCTCTGTCATAAGTGAATTAAATTCATATCAAACTGATGACCAAAGAGCCACTGGCTTTCAGTATCTCATGTCTCTTCTTACAAATAACAAAGTGTCTGCAGTGACAGGTGATAGCTAACAATCCTTTCTTTATTAGAAGGGAAACACCTTTATTAAGATCTCCTTCTGGAATGCAGATTGGCCTGCCCTGCCCTTGATCTTACTTGTCAACTTTTCTGTCCTACCCCCCTAGCCAGCTAACTGAAATGAAAAGCTTTAACCTTACCAAGTTCTCATTATATCAATGCAGATGCCCTCTGTATTTATTAGGTATTTAATTTCCACTAGAAAGTTCTGTTTAAGAACTCCTTCATTTTTTTCATTATCTTATTATATAAGCCTGACTACCAAGCATATGGTATTTACATTTTCCAAAGCCTGTGGGCTAAATGGTTGTCAACTGTGCTTCCTAACTTCACTCACTAGGTTGGTAAAGTTTTCATTCCCATGTGCTGTTGCTGCTGTTCCTGGTGGTTTTTCTTAGATCACATGATTGTTTTCAGGCACAAATGATATATTATTAAAAAAAACGAAATCACTGGAAGTGTTTAACATATTAATTCTATCTTGGAGATCTGATGGGGTTCATATTTTTTCTCCAGGTTAACTCAATGGAAGTGTACAGCATTATAGTACTAACCCAGTCTTACTTTGGGTGTACTGTATGTGTTTACATATGTCATTTGCTACTTGTTTCACAGTATTTCCTGACATATACCTTGGCCTAAAAGGCTCCATGACCTGATCTTGCCTGTTCTGGCCTTCAAACAGCACATTATCCACAAGGAAATAGGCATTGTTGGATGTAAAAAGTATTTCTAGCGCCATCTTGTGGTCTTTTATTATTTTAAGCAAAACACTAGTTTTATAACACAAAAAAGGTCCTGTATGATTTTGCAACAGCTCAAATTTTGTTTTCAGAAAAAGGGTACACTGAGAAAGTTTATTTACAAAATCGCTGTATTTAAGCTGCTTGTTCTGCAGCCTATTCCTCCAGCATATTCCATTAATGTTGTGTCAAACAACCTTACAAAACCTCAATTCTTCATGAATGAAAACAAACAAACAAAATATCACACTTAGCCACACAGGGGATTCCATTGATATATAGCATCAATGCGTACCCAAGGCTACAATTTTGAACACAAATGACCTGCAAATGTTGTCTTACACTACAAAGTTACTCTGGGGATTGTGGCTATTGGGGAAACAATGCAACAAAGGACAGCAGTGCTGGCAGTGTGCATCTTTTTGTATAAGTATCAGCTCCTTAATAACAGTCTATGCAGACTTGTGTAACTAGATGGGCTGGTTTGCAACAGAATAGTCACCTTTAACATCAAGACTGGGTTTCATGTACCAAAGTTACTGTAATCTATCAAGCTATTCCAAAGCTTGGCAGGAGAGGATCTGGAAGTAATGTCACCAAATTGAGTCTTAGCAGGCTCTCATCCTGACATTTATTCATTTGTTTGCTAGTTTGTTTGTTTTTTGTTCAATTTAACTTTTTATTACTGAAGGTACAAAAAATCCAGTTACAGTTGAACAAAAAAAATTACAAGTTACATACAAAACACAAAGGTAAAAATCCATAATGAGTTTACAATAAAATAACCGAAAGGTAAATGTGCAGCTGAAGGAAGAAGCCCACGCTTATCAAAAATCAGCCAATTAAATTAAAATGTGGCAGAGTAACCCTATATAAACAGTCTTCTAACAAAATAGCCCTATTCATTTCAAAAGCATACCTAACAAAATGTCTGTAAGACTTAGGTTTGAACAAGTCATGATTTTAACAAAAACAGAATCTGGTATATCTGTTTATATCTTCCAGTCGATGAACCTGTCTGCTGTATGCACATTTCCTACAGCTCTAAACTGACAGCTCATTGTATGAAAAAATGCCATCACTAAGTTCTAAAATTAAAAATCTGTTTCACATGGCCAGGCATTTCAGCTTGCACATGCCATTCATTCAACACACTAACACACACACACACACACCTACACACACCATTACTGTTTCCCACTTTTCACTATATAGCCGAGCATTTTGTTGGCCTTTTTTTATAGCTTCCCCATATTGTCTAGATGAAACATTTCTGAGTCAACATAAACTCCTAGGTCTTTTTCATAGATTCCTTCTTCAATTTCAGTATCTCCCATATGATATTTATAATGCACATTTGTATTGCCTGCATGCAGTACCTTACACTTTTCTCTATTAAATGTCATTTGCCATGCATCTGCCCAGTTCTGAATGCTGTCTAGATCAATGACCTTTGCTGCTGCAACAGTGTTAGCCACTCCTCCTATTTTTGTGTTGTCTGAAAATGTAAAAAGTTTGCTTACTATACCAGAATCTAAGTCATTAATGTAGATTATTAAGAGTAGAGGACCCAATACTGATCCCTGTGGTACGCCACCGGTTACCTCGCTCCCATTTTGAGGTTTCTCCTCTAATCAGTACTTTCTGTTTTCTACATGTTAACCACTCCCTAATCCATGTGCATGCATTTCCTTGAATCTCTACTGTGTTCAGTTTGAGAATTAATCTTTTATGCGGGACTTTGTCAAAAGCTTTCTGGAAATCTAAATAAACCATGTCATATGCTTTGCAATTATCCATTGTAGATGTTGCATCCTCAAAAAAATCAAGCAGGTTAGTTAGACATGATCTCCCTTTCCTAAAACCATGTTGACTGTCTCCCAGGATATTGTTACCATATAGGTAATTTTCCATTTTGGATCTTATTATAGTTTCCATAAGTTTACATATAATAGAAGTCAGGCTTATTGGTCCCCCTTTTTGTGGATTGGTATTACGTTTGCAATTCTCCAGTCTGTCGGTACAACCCGTGACAAGAGACTGTTGCATGATCTTAGTTCGTGGTTTGTAAATAACTTCTTTCATTTCTTTGAGTACTATTGGGAGGATCTCATCTGGCCCAGGAGATTTGTTTATTTTTAAGAGCTCCTAGTCCCTTTAACACTTCTGCCTCTGTTATGTGGGGCAGTTGTCCTTATCCTTTGTAAAAACTTGTGAAAAGTAATCATCTATGATGTTGCTATTTGTATCTCTTAGACATTTTACTTCCTCCTTGAATGTTCTTTTGCTGTTATAATATTGGAAAAACCTTTTGGAATTGGTTTTAGCCCCTGGAGATAGAAAGTTATTTTTGAAACACCACTCAGGTGCACTACTTTATTTTTCCCACACGAGGGCACTGCTGCACAGCCCAACCTGATACCAACCATGGTAACAGGTAGGTTGGTGGTGACGTACTCACAGGTGTCTGAAATAATAATCAAAATCGAAATGCACAAAGAAAAAAGGAAAATAAAATACAGTAATGAAACTACAAAAGAAAAGGTGCTGCCTTAGACAGTTTTTCCCAACCGTCGCTAGCCATATGACCCGGGTCTCCAGCCTACACTCTGGGATTCCCTCACTTGACTGTGTGGGGTTGCCAGGTTTCCCCCACTAACTGTACACGTCTGGGACGTAATTAGGAATTATTATTATTTTTTTTTTAATCGCGGTTGGGTTTTTTTTAGCCGTCTTTCTCTTGTTCCCGCCACCGGCGTTCTTGCTATGATCTGACGTCCAAGTTTTTAAACACAGCTCCCGCTGTCGTTCTTCCTAGATGGGCGGGGCGAGGGAACAACAGAGCATTATTTTTATAGGCCAACTGACCCCCCAAGACCCGCCTCCCAACCAGAGAGAGGGAGAGACAACACACCCTCTCCCAGCCTCCCCGTGTCACTGCTATGATTGACAGGCGGATCCTACGGGGCTGCTGCCCTCTTCCTATAGAATCATGCATGTGTCAGACAGCCAGCACAGACCTCGCCCTGTCACATGCGCCTTTCACAGTGGACCACCATCACACAGCCCTTTACAGAGGTAGGCTGGGAACTGTGCATTATATGCAGAGTCACTTACAATACGACACTGATTTAACATCTCATCTGCAGGAGCATAAGGAGGTTAAGTGACTTGCTCAGGGTCACACAGTGAGTCAGTGGCAGAGGTGGGATTTGAATGGGTGACCTTCTGGTTACAAACCCTGGACTTTAACCACTGGACCACACTGCCTGCTTAATAGCTGGATGAGTAAGTTTGTGCATTCATTCAACAGTCCTTAAAGTGGTTGGCCAATAGACATAATGCCACATTACATGAGTGTTGGACTTTTCTCAAGAAATATGTTTCTCGTGAAATAAACATGGACATAGTGCCTTTTTGTGTAAAGCTTCTCATTTCCATTTGGAATGCCTACTTTTCCCCGAACGCTATGCAAATGAAGGAGAGTGGGAGGGGGGTCAGATTTAAATTAGCTATGCTGACGGCCCATTAGATTCTCGTGCTGTTAACCATGAAAGTCCCCCAAATACTGTTTACATGAGCAGAGAAAAGTTTCACGAGAAAGAATCCACATAATATACAGTTGTACTGTTGTCAGCCACACTGCTCCGGACAGCTCCGGTTGAATTTAAGCCCTGCTACAACCAGTTTTGCCTACTTAATCAATTGAAAACGTATTAGCAGCATACAGCTCTGGAAAAAAATAAGAGACCACTGCAAAATTATCAGTTTCTCTGGTTTTACTATTTATAGGTATGTGTTTGGGTAAAATGAACATTTTTGTTTTATTCTATAAACTACTGACAACATTTCTCCCAAATTCCAAATAAAAATATTGTCATTTAGAGCATTTATTTGCAGAAAATGACAACTGGTCAAAATAACAAAAAAGATGCAGTGTTGTCAGACCTCGAATAATGCAAAGAAAATAAGTTCATATTCATTTTAAACAACACAATACTAATGTTTTAACTTAGGAAGAGTTCAGAAATCAATATTTGGTGGAATAGCCCTGATTTTCAAGCACAGCTTTCATGCGTCTTGGCATGCTCTCCACCAGTCTTTCACATTGATGTTGGGTGACTTTATGCCACTCCTGGCGCAAAAATTCAAGCAGCTCGGCTTTGTTTGATGGCTTGTGACCATCCATCTTCCTCTTGATCACATTCCAGAGGTTTTCAATGGGGTTCAGGTCTGGAGATTGGGCTGGCCATGACAGGGTCTTGATCTGGTGGTCCTCTATCCACACCTTGATTGACCTGGCTGTGTGGCATAGAGCATTGTCCTGCTGGAAAAACCAATCCTCAGAGTTGGGGAACATTGTCAGAGCAGAAGGAAGCAAGTTTTCTTCCAGGACAACCTTGTACTTGGCTTGATTCATGCCAAAGCTGCCCGATTCCAGCCTTGCTGAAGCACCCCCAGATCATCACCGATCCTCCACCACATTTCACAGTGGGTGCGAGACACTGTGGCTTGTAGGCCTCTCCAGGTCTCCGTCTAACCATTAGACGACCAGGTGTTGGGCAAAGCTGAAAATTGGACTCATCTGGGGTGCTTCAGCAAGGCTGGAATCGGGCAGATTTGTCTTTGTGAAGGACGCATGAATCAAGCCAAGTACAAGGTTGTCCTGGAAGAAAACTTGCTTCCTTCTGCTCTGACAATGTTCCCCAACTCTGAGGATTGGTTTTTCCAGCAGGACAATGCTCTATGCCACACAGCCAGGTCAATCAAGGTGTGGATGGAGGACCACCAGATCAAGACCCTGTCATGGCCAGCCCAATCTCCAGACCTGAACCCCATTGAAAACCTCTGGAATGTGATCAAGAGGAAGATGGATGGTCACAAGCCATCAAACAAAGCCAAGCTGCTTGAATTTTTGCGCCAGGAGTGGCATAAAGTCACCCAACATCAATGTGAAAGACTGGTGAAGAGCATGCCAAGACGCATGAAAGCTGTGCTTGAAAATCAGGGTTATTCCACCAAATATTGATTTCTGAACTCTTCCTAAGTTAAAACATTAGCATTGTGTTGTTTAAAATGAATATGAACTTATTTTCTTTGCATTATTCGAGGTCTGACAACACTGCATCTTTTTGTTATTTTGACCAGTTGTCATTTTCTGCAAATAAATGCTCTAAATGACAATATTTTTATTTGGAATTTGGGAGAAATGTTGTCAGCAGTTTATAGAATAAAACAAAAATGTTCATTTTACCCAAACACATACCTATAAATAGTAAAACCAGAGAAACTGATAATTTTGCAGTGGTCTCTTAATTTTTTCCAGAGCTGTATATAAGGAATCTGTTCAGCTCTTGAGGGTCATTTCACCATGGCTGACAACTGGCGGAGATGCAGAATACTAGCAATGTGTGCAAAACATCTACCTAGATTGCTCCCAAGGCTGTCTGGATTGGGAACAGTGGACGCATCCTCTACCCACAGATCCCTATGCCTCCTTACCCACTGGCTATGCCTAGCAATAGGGAAGTCTGCGCACATAATTGTCTGTCTTGCTGGTGGAAAGAGGTTGTGCTGCATTCCTCTTTTTTGGATGAACAGTGGATGGAATCCTTTCGGGCAATGATAAACCGGGCCAAATCCGAGAGGTCATTGAATAGGTGTTTGGACTACTGAAAGGATAATGCTGAAGCGGAGTGAGGTGGACCGTGCGTTTATTCCCCAAATGATCATTCCCTGCTGTATACTGCACAATCTCTGCAAGGACTGTCAGGTGGTGTACAGGCAGGATTGGCTGCTGCCTGTGAGTGAAGTTGAGGAACAACTACCTCAGCCGCCAGTGGTTCCTGCACCGCAGCGTTCTGAAGACGGTCGTGCTATCAGAGATGCACTGCGATCTTTAGTTTAGTAAGCCCACTCTACTTTTGATTTGCATCACGTCTTTCATAAGTATGTTTTGTGTGTACACTAAAAAATTGTGTTGAAAACAACATCACTTGTGTTCAGACAGGGACAAATTTTCCCAGTTTGAACACCAATTGTGGTGTTTCATCACATTTTTTGTATATATGTATTCTCAGTTAAATAATAAACCAATGCAAATATAAGAGAAACATAACCCTTTGTTATTTTATTGTACATAGGCCTACTACAGTTATTTGCTGTTAAAGTCGTTCTGTTGCTCTATGACTGCTTCTGTTAAATAAAATATTGGGTTCAACACCATTAGTGTTGTGCATTGTGTGGTTTACTTAACATACCAATGTAGAACTGTAGAGAAAGCAATGCTCAGAAACACCGTAGTAAACCATTTACATATCTATTAATTACATATTTGTTATTTACATTTGCCTTCCCCCTCCTGGTGTGAATCCTTTGAGGTGGATGACCGGCACAGCGAACAACGCTAGACCGCCCCCTGCCAGACGTGGAGATACTGGGATTCGGGTCGGTAGCAACACCAGCCATACGCGTGGGTGTTCTTGAACCCTCAGCAATACTCTGCGAGAACTTCGAGAACATTGCCATCGTTTGCTGATGTCGTTGTTGTTGCTGACTCATCCACCTGTCCCAGTCACGATGACAATGGCGCTCTGCTTGCAGAAACAGCATCTGTTGTCTGCTAGCGGTAGTCTGCATCTGCCGTCGCAAGAGTCTCCCTTCCACCAGGCTGGATCGCCTGTACTCTGCCGCCAAAATACTTTGACATCCAAGGGGTGATTGAATACAAATATGAAACAAATTGCACAATATATAGTTACAAAAGTCTATCAACTGCATTAATACCTATAGCTTGCATAACATTTCACTATATGAAAATAGCAGATGACTCACGTCGAGGTCCCTGCCTCCATCATTTCCTCCTGTTGCAGCGCCACAGGTTCCTCCACCTGGTCAGCAACTAATTGCGAGGAGGCTCCAGCTGACTTAGAGGGGGCTGGAGGACTGGTATTAGTGCTTGGTCTTTAAAATAATAATAATAATAAAAATAAAAAGTAATTTAATCTGCAGATCACAATCACTTAGTTTAAGGTGAAGTTTTAATTCATACTTGAATGGCTTTGATAATGAACACAAATTAAAACTATAAAAACTGGGCCAGATAACCATAGATATAGGGAGTATAAATGGCAAACAAGACATATATATTTGAAGTTACTTTCATTAGGAGAGGTGCATGATGCTGCAGGCGCTGTTGAGGGCTGGGAGGTGTCAACCAAAAGGGCAGTAGCAGATGCCACTGGCCGCTGCACCAACAGACAGTGCATTTCGTCCCAGAATCGGAACAGGGACTGTCCTCCTTCTCCCGTACGTGATCGCCTTGCATGTTCCTGTAGGTAGGACTGCTTTAACTTCTTAAGCTTGTCCCCAGTTTGTGCGATTGAGCGCACAGTCCCTTTCTTAGAGAGCTCATCAACCACTTGCAGGTAGACAGGCTTGTTTCGCTGTTTGGGGTGATCTAGCTGCCACATCACATCCATGTCCCTTATGATTGTGGAGACACAACAACCGTGTCTCCTCGCCGGTCTACTGGACATAAGTGGAGGCTGGGCTTTCATTTTGCTCGGACAAAACTAGGAGAAATTGCATGGGAGTATAGTTATTCACAGACACTTCAATACAGTTCCGCTACCTCTTTATAGTACTTAATGTTAACAATGTTTTGACCGTTTTGATAGCTATATCCAAGTGTATTCTCAACTAATACACAGCAGCTGTACCCACCTGAATCCACAAGCCCACGATGTACTTTATTAAAAATGTTTAGCAAGCGATTCAAACCGCCACTTGATGCATTTCGTGTGAAACTTTACAAACACATTTAGATCCTTGGCATAAATAGCATTATGCATGGTTGTACATAAGATATGATAAGATTTGGGGTTTTCCCTTAACACCAATCTGGTAAAGAAAATACTGCAAACATAAAATTATCTTACCTGCTGCCATCTTTGGACAGATAACTTCCGTGTTTCCATGTGACTTTTATAGAAGCTTTACGTCAGGCAATTGCATGAGTTCATTACCATTTCACCTGCAATCAGTGTTTACAAGTGCAAGTGGGCGTTGATTTAACAAACTTTTCCTGGAATCTCACAAGAAATGGAGACTTTCACAGTAAAATACTGAGACCGTTTTTTGGGACACTTTCACGATCTTTCTCTGCCAAGTTTCACGTGTATTGTCCATTCACGTGAAATAATCACACATGTAAACTGGCCTATATTGACAGTTCCTATAAATAAGGTGGGAAATATCTGTTCCTTTTGATTTCAAGTGTATGTACATGCTGCTATTTTATGTATCTAGGGTAAAAAACGGACACCAGACTTGAGATGATTTTAAACTTTATTTATATTCCAATGACACAGTGTGGTTCGCACATTATTAAGCAAAATTTCTGTCCATGCTTTTTAGTAACAAAATACACTCATAAAATATCTGCACATGACCAATGTAGTTTACATTATAATTTTACTTTAAATATACAAGTTCAGGAACACAGCTGTGGATGGAGAATCTGACAGGATGAACACTTGCAAATAAGTGCAACACCAGAATTGTCTATTTTGTAAAATGTACAGTATGGTAGAGTGTTTTAACATTATCACTGCAGACACACAATTTTGAGTCTGATTTACATCAGGATTAGGGTGTGTATGTTGCTGAAGCTACTTGTTTCTTAATATTTCTCTAGCCCCATGACAGCTGGAAATATGTATAAACAAACATATCAACCTTGGCTGAAGCAGTCAAATTAAATTAGCAAAACCGCAGACAGCTTTACCACAGTACTATTAAATCTTTACACTTTCTGTTTTTCCTTAATTTGCCTTATTACTAAGATTAATACCCTATCTTTGCTCCTTTTCAGTTGACTTTCTCGGCTGCATTGTTTTCTATCTTCGTCATTCCATAGATTGTTTTCAAATATTTCCAACAGTTTAATTCTTTACTCTCAGACTTAACCACATTAACCAGTGCCTTTAGTTCTACCCACATTATCGTTCTCTTTCTTCTTTACAGTAATCAAAACTCATGCAACCTACTGGTAAGTACAATCCTCCTTCACTGCAACACCTGCCCAAACTGTAGTCAAAAGTACTGTACAGGACAATAGACTGGCGTTCCACACAGAGGGTCTTATTAGTATTTTATTAATGTCCTTATTGTGTTTTAAAAGGGTTTTATTATCCAATCTTTTTTTTTTTAACCAGCTGTTGGCTAAAGGCCACTGGGTGACATCTGAAGTCTCAACTAGTTTCTGAAAAGATCACTAACATCTCTACAGGTGCCGGTACATAACCCTGCTAGAGTATCTTCTCTTGCTATCGTCTGTAAATACAACGGATCAAAATGGAACTTGCATTTATATAGCACCTTTCGTCCACATACTTTACAAACACTGTACAACAGAGTCATTGAACAGTCACTTCTGAAAAGTGGCAGCAAAAAGTGAACACAATATTTTTTACCCTTCAATAATTGTGACTAGTCAGATACAGCACAGACTTTAGCGGTGTTAAGTTAGATTTGCTATAAAAAAAACAAAAAACACACCAAACATTCTAACCATTGACCTCTAGTGAGCATGTTTTACGAGAGTATGGTAAGACTCACATTGCCTTTGGTGCGCTTCAGAATACCAACTGCTTCTTCATGGTTCACCCCTTCCAGGCTTTGTCCATTCACAGCTATCATTTGATCAGCACGTTTTAAACGACCATCTTCAGAGGCAGCTCCCTGAAACACAAACTGCATCTAGTAAGCACCACTTTACCTCTAAATGTATCAGCTATTTACAATTGTAAACAGTGAATTACATGTGTGCCTGTGTGTGGTGATATATATCAACAGTTTAATAGCATAGTAGTAACTATTTAATAAAACAAAGATACACATTGCAAATAAATAAAGATTTTTGTCAATAAAAGGATGCAGTGTGCTTATTCTACACAGGCAGGCTGTCTGCCTAAGCTAGAATACTCAACAGTTTATGTCGTTGTTATGTAATTCTTGCAGACAGTGGAGAGTGTCATCTTGTTAATAGAATGGCTAAAATTACTGATGGGTCTTGGCCAATCAGATGACTTGTCCAAGCAATTTTGTAAAGACTTCATATGGGATGTACATTAACTATTTATTAGGACCTATTGGAACATTTGCTGCTAGCCAGTAGGCTACCTGGTTTTACCAAGTGATACCAGTGTTCCAACATCTCAATGCCTCTCTAGTTATGGCTTTTATACAACAAATGTATAAAAGCCATAACTAAAAGCCACCCTCCTTTAACTCAGTATTAGTCCTGTTTTTAAATGCCACCCTCCTTTAACTCATTAGTAGTCCTGTTTTTAAAATACCACCCTCCTTTAACTCAGTATTACTCCTGTTTTTAAATGCCACCCTCCTTTAGCTCAGTATTAGTCCTCTTTTTAAAATACCACCCTCCTTTAACTCAGTAGTCCTGTTTTTAAAATACCACCCTCATTTAACTCAGTATTAGTCCTGTTTTTAAATGCCACCCTCCCTTAACTCACTAGTAGTCCTGTTTTTAAAATACCACCCTCCTTTAACTCAGTAGTAGTCCTGTTTTTAAATGCCACCCTCCTTTAACTCAGTAGTAGTCCTGTTTTTAAATGCCACCCTCCTTTAACTCAGTAGTAGTCCTGTTTTTAAATGCCACCCTCCTTTAACTCAGTAGTAGTCCTGTTTTTAAATGCCACCCTCCTTTAACTCAGTATTAGTCCTGTTTTTAAAATACCACCCTCATTTAACTCAGTAGTAGTCCTGTTTTTTCCGCACGAGCGAGATGTATTGCCCTAAACTGAATGAGGACCACAAAACATCAGGCATTTTTGGAACAGGAGTATCAAGATCAGACATTGTTTAGAGCATTACAATAGACCTGAAAATGTTTTAATTAAAAAAAGAAATAAAAAAGTAATCTACTTTAATATTTAAACTGCAGTACTGACACAACAGCATCAGTGAATAAATTACAAGCCTCTACCTTTACAAACACAGTCTTCACATAAATGGGTAAGTCTCCATGCAGGCTTCCAAACCCTCCAACAATACCGAATCCCAGTCCATCAGGCCTTCTGTCTAGTGTAATTGTACTGGGGAGGCCAAAAACAAGAATGCATGCTCAATAAAAACATGAAAAAATGTATTCTAGACTACAGTATGTTCTAAATCTAAAACGCAAGCTAGTGATAGCAGGGAAAAGTAAGATGACATTGAATAAGTATGTTAGTAACACAGATACATTTCTCAGCAGGGAATTAGAGTTATCAGCACTATGAAAAAGTACATAACCATGATCTACATCCACCATATATGAAAACATGTACAGTATGTGACACATGTAAGGACGGACGGACAGCTTGACAGGTTTCACCATATATCCCCAGATTCTAATATACTCAAAACCTTGTAGTAAAGAATAACCAAGTTTTGTCACAATTTGATAATTGGTTCTCTACAGATGTCTCCACTAAACTTTGTTTATTTCTATGATTTTATTTTTATTTTTTTGTACTTTTGGTTCAAACACAAACATCAATAATGATTTACAATTTGATATTTAAAGTGTTACACGTACATTAGAAGTTGCTGCATTGTAGCATCATACAGGTCTTATCTATGATATGGTTGTCATAGTTAAAATAGTAATTCATATCAGTATGGTTGGTATTCCTGTCGATTCATGACTACTTGGTTCTAATATAACTTTTTGTTATAGTTGTATAGAAAAAAAAAAAATCAAGATTAATGTTATCAATCATTATACTCCACCATATATTCATATTTTATGTTTTCATCTTCTGTGAAGAGGACAATTTGTGAAGAGGACAATATAATATAATAACGTTGTGCCTTTCAATAAAAAGCGTTAGTTGTCTTTCCTAATAATGCTTTTTGGCATGGTGTTATATTAATTTTAATAATATTAGAAATAAGTATAAATATTTTTGAGTAATAATCCCTTAAATGTTCACAATTCCACAAAATATAGGTTAGATTACCCTTTTCTTTTTTATAGAAATGGAGACCACTTAAGTAACAGTTTCTGGACAGTAACTTCCACGTCAGAGATTGCAAATGAAACCTTACAAACTTTTAACCTTCCTCCCTGTTTAATGCACAGGTCTGCAAACCTACCCGAGACTGAAAAGCTGGCCCCTGTCTGATCCTCTGGTTGATCTGTTATTACGCTCACTTCTCCCTGTGGCGGAGTGCAGCTATGCATCCTCACAGGGTTTTAAATATAAAAACAATAAGAAATACGCGGTGCTGTTATCCGCGCCGCAAACAATAATATAAATAATAATGAAAAGGGGCAGGACACTCCGCCACACTCCCCCAGCAACCACCTGAAGAAACAGGTAAATAAGACATTCTGCATTACCTCTGCTTGTTATTAATTCAGTTTTCAAGGTTTAAACTATTTTAAATCTCCAAAAACAAAATAGCACCTTACCTGTAACTCGATCATACCCAAGCTATTTTTCAATAAGGTCACAGCCTGGAAATGACTCATGTTTTCAGTTGACGTTCCACAAATGATATCCTATCTCCAACCTACAGAGCAGAACACACAAAACCATGTGTTTAATCAGTCGGACACCGCTAGGCTTTCTTCTTTTCTTTCCCTTCTTTTAAGAACAAGATTTTATCTTAAAAGTCACAAGTCTCAAGAAAGACGCTGCTGCTTTATTCACCTTTTAGAGTATATACAAAATCCAGTGCTGAACCTAAAGTTTAACTGCAATTTAGTTTTTGTTTGGCTGTTTGTTTTATTACAATCTACTATAAAAGATACTTAAACAAGCACAGACCATACTGGTATTTTGTTTTCCATCACATTCTTGGTATAATCTCTTACTGTTCTATCAATACTTCAACATCTCAATAGAAAAGACACATCACAGACGGCTCAGAATCTTTTCTTCTAGCAAACAATGGGAACTGGGGAGGCTCTTTGCTCCATGCAAATGAATGGTGTCCTTAGTAGGACCAAGGGGGCTTCCTACTCCCCCCGCAATGCTGATTCCCAGAGAGTCTGTGGGCCCCTGTTAAAACAACCAATACAAACTCACTTACAGGGGTCTATTTTAATGATCTAAACTATGCTGTATCTATTTAACGCTATATCCAGCTGGGGTTTTCCCCAGAGGTGATGTATAGATTTATAACTCTACAAAAAATTACAGTGAAATGAGGTTTGTGAGAAAAAAAAAAAAAAAAATTATATATATATATATATATATATATATATATATATATATATATATATATATATATATATATATATATATATATATATATATACATACATACATACATACATACATACATACATACATACATACATATATATATATATATATATATATATATATATATATATATATATATATATATAGTGCCTAGAGTAAGTATTCACCCCCCTTGGACGTTTTCACAGTTTGTTGTGTAACAACCTGAAATCTTAATGCATTTAAATGGGATTTTCTTTCATTTGATTTACACAACCTACTCAACACTTTGAAGAGGCAAGAGAATTTTTATTGTGAAACAACAGTTAATGAAATAAAAAACTGAAATGTCTTGGTTAGATAAGTATTCACCCTCCTGAGTCAATACTTGGTAAAACCAAGCAATTACAGCTGTGAGTCTTTTGGGGTAAGTCTCTACCAGGTTTGCACATCTGGATCGTGCAATATTCGTCCATTCTTCTTGGCAAAATTGTTCAAGCTCTGTCAAGTTGGATGGGGATCGTTGGTGGAGAGCAATCTTCAAGTCTTGCCACAGATTCTCAATCGGATTCAAGTCCGGGCTTTGACTGGACCACTCTAGGACGTTCACTTTCTTGTTTTTAAGCCACTCCAGTGTCGCTTTGGCTGTGTGCTTGGGGTCATTGTCCTGCTGAAAGGTGAATCTCCATCCCAGTTTTAGGTCTTTTGCACACTGAAGCAGGTTTTCCTCAAGGATTTGCCTGTATTTAGCTCCATCCATTTTGCCCTCTACCCTGACAAGCTTCCCAGTCCTTGCCGATGAAAAGCATCCCCATAGCATGATGCTGCCACCACCATGCTTCACAGTAGGGATGGTGTTACCTGGGTGATGTGCTGTGTTGGGTTTGCGCCAGACATAATGCTTTTGCATTTAGGCCAAATAGTTCAATTTTTGTTTCATCGGACCACAGAATCTTTTGCCACATCTTTTCAGAGTCTCCCACATGCCTTTTTGCAAATTCCAAGCAGAATTTTACATGGGCTTTTTTCAGAAATGGATTCCTTCTTGTCACTCTTCCATACAGGCCAGATTTGTGGAGTACCTGAGCTATTGTTGACACATGGATAGTTTCTTCCATCTCAGCCATGGAACACTGTAGGTCTTTCAGAGTTGTCATTGGCTTCTCTGACCAATGCCTTTCTTACCCGGCTGCTCAGTTTGGGAGGACGGCCTGCTCTAAGCAGATTCTGGGTGGTGCCGTATACCTTCCACTTCTTAATGATCGACTTGACTGTGCTCCACGGGATATTCAATGTCTTTGAAATCTTTTTATACCCCTCCCCTGATCTGTGCCTTTCCACAACTTTATCCCTGAGTTGTTTTGAAAGCTCCTTGGTCTTCATGGTAGTATCTTTGCTTTAAATGGAGACAGGTGTATTTAATCTGAAATCATGTGAGCCACTTTTATTGCACACAGATGGACTCCATTTAACTTATTGCGTGACTTCTGAGCTTATTTAGGAGTGTCATAGCAAAGGGAGTGAATACTTATCTAATGAAGACTTTTCAGGTTTTTATTTTTAATTGATTTGTTTATTCACCCCCCCATTATTTCACACGTTGAAAGTGTTTAGGTTCTGTAAATCAAAGGAAAAAAAAACATTTAAATGCATTAAGATTTCAGATCTGCCACTGTTTATATTAAAATAGACTACTCATGGGCTCCCGAGTGGCGCATCCGGTAAAGGCACTCCGTGTGGAGTGCAGAATGCGCACTATAGCCTAGACGTCGCTGGTTCGAGTCCAGGCTATTCCACTGCCGGGGGGGTGGTGCTAAGGTCGGCCAGGGCGTCCTCAGCTCACTGCGCACCAGCGACCCCTGTGGTCTGGCCGGGCGCCTGCAGGCTTGCCTGTAAGCTGCCCAGAGCTGCGTTGTCTTCCAACGCTGTAGCTCTGAGGAGCTGCACGGTGGGTCTGCAGTGTGTAAAAGAAGAGGTCGGCTGATGGCACACGCTTCAGAGGAAAAATAGACCACTCATTCATTAAGGTGATAATTTACTTAAATACCCATATATATTTTACAGCAATTAATCTACTGTATTTTTTGTTTTAACACAAAAACATACCTTTGTAAACTCAACAGTTCTCAGGACTTCCAGCTCAGATGCTACAAAAATAGCAAAAGAAAAAAACACTGTAAATATACATTAGTACACATAATGGTATACTATTGAACTTTATATACACAAACTACAACAATGACATGTTCCTAGAATTGTTGCATTGTTTTGTGATTAAGGAGGCAGTGTGGTACAGTGGTTAAAGTCCAGGGGCTTGTAACCAGAAGGTCGCCTGTTCAAATCCCGCCACTGACTGACTCACTGTGTGACCCTGAGCAAGTCACTTAACCTGCGGATGAGATGTTAAATCAATGTCCTATTGTAAGTGACTCTGCATATAATGCACAGTTCACAGCCTACTTCGGTAAAGCGCTTTGTGATGGTGGTCGACCACCTAAAAGGCGCTATATAAAAATAAAGATATTATTATTATTATTATTATTATTATTATTATTTGACTTTTAATCAGAAATGTTAAGTTATCTAAAGCTTACCAGTTCTTTATATGGTGTCTATAGTAAGTGCATTTTTTCTTACCTGATCCCATAGATGCAGATGCAGAGAGATAAACTTTACTTACAAGTGTGGCTCTTCTGTCCATTATCAAAATCAGCCATGAGAGATTCAGGCATGCTAAACAAAGTCATTCCATAGCTGCCAGTGTCACTAACCTGTATGTTGCAAAGTAGGTCAACATAAGACATTTAGTTTAGGTCTATTAGTATTAATTGAAAATACAGGTTGATGATGATGAAGTCAGTAGACCACTTTCTATTGCTGCTTTGGAAAAAACATTCCATACCAAGAAATGTAGCTGATACTGTTTTAACTCAATAAACCATTTTTTGAAACAAATGACACCCTTATTAACTTGAGCAGTTAATACAATAACACAAATTCTGTAGGTCTCAGATATAAGGCCCTTTATGATAAGTGGTTATAGTCTTAAAATTAAATAATGCTTTGGTGTCTCCACCTGCCAAGTCTCATTCCGATGAGGTGAATGTTTTTTTTTCCCATAATGGCAGTGCAAAATGTACAACATACTACATAATTGCTTTGTATAAAGTTTATTTTTTATTATTAATACAAAGTTTATGAAAGACTAGTTCTATGTAATATACACATATAAAGAAAAACAAGAATACAATGCTTTAAGAGTAGTTTGCCTCATTACTTCATGGTTTAAAAAAAAAACCTCTCCATATTACAATGTCATTAATATTCCAGTTTTAGCAGCTGTGTTTTGTTTTGTCTAAGGTACTTGTTTAGAGTTTTGTGGCAACCGCCTGAAGTACAGTGCTTGATATGCAATGATGAGCTACAGGTACAGGAGGGAATGCACACCTCACTGCTCTGTGATGATCGTCTTTCTGAATGTAATGGTCCTGCTTTAAACCTGCCAACTTCCAGCTTTATTGTTCCAACACAGCACTGAAAATTAAGGAAAATCCGCAATTTGACTCACAATTAAGGCAGGGTTTATGACTTTTAAATGAATGCAATTAGTGTTAGAAGTACATTACTTTAATAACAATTCTAACATAATAATGTATGTTTTTACATGCTGTTGAAAGTAGTCCTGAATAACTGTATAGTATCTACAAAATTCATGTTTTTCATCTTGTGTAACAGTGTTTTCAGTGTTAATATGTCTGCACAGAAGATATCAAAAGTGTGTGTTTTCACACCTTTAGCAATGCAGCAACAGCTTCTTGTGTTGTGGTTCGAACATCTTCCCCATTCACAGATAGTATCTGGTCTCCCTGCTTAGTCTACCATCTGTTTCGGCGATTCCTGCTTTCACAATATCTGATACAAAGACACCAGTGTCATTCCTGTTTGGAAAAAATAAATAAATAAATGAATGAACTAAATCTTGAATTGCACTCACCATGTGATAAAAAACAACAAAATTCTTATTATATCACTTATAGAAAAACAATTAATTCCTAATCACTTTGCGGAATCTACTTTTGTATGAATTACTCACACAAGTAATTCTGGGAGAAGACAGGACTGAGAAAAATACATGTGCAGTTCCTATCTTCTTACTGGAATCAACATTTAAAATCTTTCCATAGATGAGCAGTGACCCAAAGCTGAATGAGGTAAAAGGGTCTTAAACCCTTGACCTTACGGAACCAAAAGGTAAAACAATCTACCACTAACAAACTTGAGTCAACAGCAGCTTAGTTTTCCAGTAATTTCTTCTTGAGTGTTTGGTTTGGGATATGAACCTAAAACTCCCACCTGCCTGTAGCTTGCCAACCAAGTGACCCCTCAACTGGACCCTCTGCGGAAGTGTGGCAATGTGCCCCGCCCCTGTAAGTATTGTTGTGTTTTATGTTGTATGTAGTGTGTTAATGTTGATGTATTGTAATTGGTACACGGGATATAATGTGGGTAATGATCACGAGTGTTTAAAATGTATAATTGTATTTAGGCACGGGGATTAGGCATATACTGTTAATCGAAAGTTGTGTGTGTGTGTTTTGTTTTTTTGACCCTCACTATAACGCCACCCTCGCTTATTGCCCGTTTTTGCCCATGGCCCTTACTAAGTGGTATAAAGAGGGTTGACTGTACATATATTGTTTAATATTTGAATGGAGGTTGGCCACATTTTGCATTTACATTATACTGCAATGTACCGTAACACCATGTATTTAATTGATTTAATTATTTCATTTATTTAAATACAGTTTAACAAAGCATATTAGCTGTGCAGCTTGTTTCCAAATACATGCTTGGGGTTTTGTCTTCTATAATACAGCCATGCCTGATCAGCTACTCCTCCCGACAACATTGTTTTCACAATGACGCCTGTTGTTTTCCCTCCCACAATTTCAAATCCCAAACCAGTGCCATCAATCACCAACTCTATTCTCTCCACATGTTGCCAATGGATCTGCAGAGGCTGATTACAGAGTGAGGCAAGCAGTTAGCAGAATCCTTG
Source organism: Acipenser oxyrinchus oxyrinchus (assembly GCA_030684275.1). NCBI lineage: Eukaryota > Metazoa > Chordata > Actinopteri > Acipenseriformes > Acipenseridae > Acipenser > Acipenser oxyrinchus. The sequence continues at coordinate 37,442,006 of CM060247.1, read as the reverse complement.
TACAATAGTCAATTAAAATGATTTTAAAGTTGGACATCAGTGAATATTAGAATATGCAGTTTTAAGTAATCCTTGCTAAAAGAAGGGGCATCTTATTTTTCAATATGTGTATTTGTATACAGTATTTAAAACATGTATGTATTCTAATTAGGGCTTCTGATTTTCGGTTTTAACCGATGACAAATGATAAAACACCCCCGATATATAAACGCTTAAATTGGTGTATAGCTAATAAACACCAGAAAACAATGGAAAAACAGTAGAAATGGTTACTGAATTCACGTTGTCCACCCTTTTCCCATTTAAAAAAAAAACTACTACAAAATAAAAGACCTTTCCCAGTGCAGCTGTGCAATGTCCCTCCTTCCGGAATTGTACCTATATCATTGATTCGTTCTGAATACTTTAAACCCACCCCAACTACTGAGTGGCAGCAATTACATTTCTATTGGAGACTCTGCGAGATTTAAAACAAGATTACAATTAGAAATGGATGCTTGTGGTGAAATGTAAAAAAACACCTACACACAAAAACCCCAGAAGAATGTGCCCGTGACCATAAGGATTTCGTTGTGGAAGACAGCAAAGGAAAGAAGGTACAACTTAAGTGTGCAAGTACTGTCGAGTTACTACTATACATATTTTGACAGAAAAAAACGCCAAAGCATTTTGAAAAGTAAACGAAAACAATAATTTTATACAGTATATAAAAAGCGAAAGCCCTGAAAAAAAAAAAAAAAATCATTTACATAAAACTCAAAAAATAGCTAAAAATAAGCACCGGAAAATGTAATTAATAAAAAACGAAAAACAGAAGCCCTAATTATAATTATTGTTATTGTTATAATATAGTGGAACTCCGTTTATCTGTGTCTGAGAAGACATAGGTCCACGGATGTGTGAAATCCATGGATAAATGAGGTGTCATTGCGTGTGACTAAAATGCATGAATACTGTAAAATACAGAAACTAGTAATGTAAACCAAATTAGCGTTTACTAGAGATGTATGCAATACAATATATTACAAAGACAGAAGAATGTTTTAAAATTTGTTTACTTTTACAATGTTACTCCTAGCAAAATCTTATCAAAATGTGATACACCTCCAACCCCATTTCCCCAGCGTTTTCTGTTACCAAAAAAATAAAAAATGAAAATAAAATAAATACATAAATAAATAAATAAATACATACAAATAAAAATAATACTACAAAGCTACAAGATCATAATACATTTTATGACGGGAATAAGCTATTCAGCCCATCAAAGCTCACAATTTTCCAATAAACTAAGTTGTGTGTCTAGCAGCTAGAAATATCACAAGGTATTATCATTAATTTATTCTATGCATTAATATTAAATAATGGTATCTAAGTGTTGCTAGTTTGCTGGGATTTCAAACAAAAAATACAATTCTATTATTTATTTATTTTTACTTTACAACTAAATAAACAAGCCTGCTGTGTAATTTTAACTTCTCTTACATTTCAACAATATACGTACCAACAGAAATTTTTTTTCTCAGTAAAAAACAGTTCACTGCTGCAAGTCGTTCTTTTGAACCTTGAGATCATCATAGTATTTTGTTTCAGTGAGGCAAAATATGTTTGCTGGGCTTCACTAAGTAACTGCCTCAAGAGAACTAATTTCACAGAATCCTCCTGCTGTTCATACCAAGACATGAATCCTCGCATCTGTAGCGCTGCTGTCTTGGCGTCTACTTCCTCACTGCCACTGTCATCATCACGGTTATTTGTTGTCCAATTTGGCACTACATATGTGTGTGTGCGTGTGTGTGTGTGTGTGTGTGTGTGTGTGCACTGCGGGTATAAGTATTGACAATAATGTACTGTATTTCAGAGATACAACTCATCAGTGAGTCATGGATAATTGAGGTCGTGGATGAATGGGGTGTGGATAAATGAGGTTCTGCTGTACCTACGTGCTGTTCATTTAGTGTTAGACATACTTGTGAGGCCATCTGCTGGTTGGAAAGGGTCTGTAAAGCATAAATAAAACAGACAATATTTCAAACTATATAGCATTGTAAAAAGGTGCTTTGTAAAGCCCAGTCATTTAAAGCAAGCTTGCTGTTCTGTTCTTTAAAAATACTCAATATCAGTATGAAACAACACTTATTATCATTATTTTCATTAGGAAAAACATGTTCGAGGCATTGCAGTTTGTGCTACTAGCATAAATTAGGAGACAGTAATTTAAGAGCACATTGCAGCAAATTAGTGGCACATTAAACCTTTATGAATCAGCCAGTATGTATGCTAATCTGGAGAGGGACATATTAGGGTTCTCAACTTTAAAGTCACTAAATAAAAAGGGCATATACATTTGGCTTTATGAATGAGACAGAAAGATGCTGTCATTAATAGCCTTTACTGGCACACTAAACATGCGGATGAACTGCATGAATCCAGGCCTTAACTACATTTAAGTTCAAGTATTGAATTTAATGAGAATTGCTTATGTATTGCTAGATATGTGTTTTCCAATGAAAGAACAGTTAGGCATGACTAAACAGATCACGTTTGAGTACTTACAGTGCTGGAGTGAGCAGAGACTGTGCTTGCTGCAGACGGTGTTCGGGAGACCATAGGACTGACGAGCTGAGGGATGGGACCTCTCGCTATAACTAGCTGGACCTTCTCTGAGGCTTTCTGGCGGATGCTGATTGCTTGCTGATGAGTGATGGTCTGATCAAGCGCTTGTCTACTGATGGCTAAGATTTGATCTGCCTCTTTCAGCTTTCCAGCGCTGTAAAAATAATGTCACAGACAGAAGTAAAACAGCTAATAGAATCACACTTCATTTAGCTTACAAAAAACTTAAAACCCAGTGTCTATACATCTCTAGTTTTTAACTTTTTACCCATGTGCCACACTGCCCTCCTGAATTTCCTGCACAATGATCCCCAGTTCTCCTCTGTTTTCGCTCTTCAGACCAAGAACACTGAACCCCAGCCCTCCACTGCATGGCTTTACCAGCTCAATGTACTCCACATCTCTGCCCTTTAGGGATAACATGATTATTAAGTTCTTCACAGACCCCAATTAGGTAAGGTAGTCCAAGATCATGCATGTGCTGTATGTTTAAACTGACACTAAAAAATAAAACCTGAGGAACAAGTCATTTTTACAAAGTATTATTATAGCTAAAGAAAGTCCTGAGCAAATTGTATCACAGTTGGACTCGATAGATGCAAAACATATGTCTGCCTATCTCCCCTATATCCACTGCAAAGGGTATGTATCACCAGCAGGGGATTAGAAAGAGTAAAACAATATGATATCATATCTTAGTAATTCCAGGCTCCCACACCACTTTATAGAAAATTATCCAGTGTTCCTTGGGTTAAAAAGAGTTCACAGCTAAGTGACAGAATCAACAGTGTGCCGTTTACAGTGTATTCAGTCTCATTTGTACAAATTATATAGTATGGTAGTTCAAGTGACTAGGAACAATGAATACATTTTTCTTTACTATGCTTTTACTACGGTAAACTTTTATAAGGGATTAGACAGTTGGCATCCACACCTATGATTGCTGTCTTGTAAAATGTAACCACTTTAACATTTGCGGGTGGTTTCACAGATGCCAATTAGATAAGGTAGTCCAAGATCATGTGCTGTATATTTATTCTGCAATTATTATACATGATATTTCAGTCATGAGGGTTCAGGATGTTTTAATTAAATAAAATGCTAAAAAAAATTTTAAAGTCCTAATTATAATTATGCTGGTATGGCATATCTCTTACCTGTGCCATGGATTTGATTAAGTGTTCAAACTCATCAGTGATTGGCTTGGCATTCAATTGTGGTGAGAATGCAATAACTGGTGACTCCAGCTGGTTACCATGATTGCCATTTTGCTGTGCTATTACATATGACTCACTCAGAGGAACTGAAAAAGAAAAGCCATAGTTGGTTGCTTGAGAGATATCATTATTTAGAGATAGTGATGTTGGAACTGCATTCACCTAAAATAAAAAAAAAACAGTATATATATATATATATATATATATATATATATATATATATATATATATATATATATATATATATATATCTATCTATACATACAGTACACCCTCGCTATAACGAACCTGTTGGAGTCCAAGCCTTGTGTTTGTTATATCAAGGGTTTTTTATAGCTAAAGGACAATCAAAATGAACGACATGTATGCAGTATTCTGCCTTTGCTTTATGCAATTTGCTAAATAATTCAAACGCAGTACAAAACGCGCCGCTAAAACGGATTCATTTTTCAAAGGAATCTCAGGGTGGAACAATCCTGTTTCTGTTTATTCGCTTCTCTCTCTGCTTCTCACAACAACAAACACTCCCCCTGTCACCAGTCTTTAGCTCCATTAGTACCGCCTCGTCCCACTCCACGGCCAATCACCAGCAGCACCTGTGGTCCGTGCCTGTCGCTCATAGGCTGTTCGACCAATGGGGTCCAGAGGCCAGGTTTGTTATAATGAAAGGTGTTATAGCGAGGGTGTACTGTATAAACAAGTGTCTTAACCATTCTGCCAAAATAATATCAGCTCTGTTTAATCCAGAATCAAAAGTTAAACAATGCCTCTCAGTTGGTTGAGAGGACAGATGTACCAATGACGCTGCTTTAGATTTTTTTTAATCCTCTTGTATAGAGGTACAAACTCAGCACATCTACTTAAATGTAAATGTATCCAATCTCGCAAATGCAGTCAGTATTTAAAGTATGAACAACAGCTGTGATCACTTTGCGCAGTCAAAAGGGCTGCGACACGAAGCGTCTTGTACAGAAAATAGTGAAGCTGCACAGCTTAGCTGTCTGCGTCTGATGAATCACATTCATCTGCAACAAGTGTTGTCTGAACCAGGCTTTATCAGATTTTTCCATGATTCTGAAACAAACACCATGTTTGTAAGTTTTCTGTTCTCTGATGCATTTGCTCGTCTGTCTTTCCAGAAAACAGCTCTCTCGCATTTTATTTGCATTTTAGCTGTCACTGATTTACATGCTTGCTTGCTCAGCTATCTCATTCGCTGACCTACATAGCTACACGTAAATGCTGTGTGTACACAACCAAACAATTTATAGATACTCACAGATTTGCATTTTCAATGCAAGACATACTGTATTTTTTTTAAAGGAAATACAGGAAGCGCCAAACCAAAAGCATTTCTACATCCATTTTCAAGATTTCCCTGATTTTTCTTCAAATTCACGATTTTCGTGACCTTGTGTACCAAGTACTTGTGTGTTAATGTTATTCTATATATTATTAAAGGTACAGTAATTGTTATTAATACCTATTTGATTATCCATACAATCGATTATGCAAACTAGTATTGGTCCCAATTAGTTCAGATAATTGACTCTATACTGTACTGAATGAAAAGCTGACAGAGCTGTGACTTTTTTTTTTTAATCTAACATGAAATACTGTATCATGATTATGGCTTCCAGTATACGTTAAAGATATAATTTTATAGTTTATTTGATTACATGATCTAAATTATGTTCACATAGTTTTTGAAGAAAAAAAATGTATATCTCAATCCTAAAACTGTAGGTGATGTAAAACAGATGTGTGACTTACAGGCAGACAGCCTATGGAGATAGCCTCCATATAGATTATGAAGCTTGTGCTAAAGAAGATCCTTAGCAAATTGTATCACAGTGAGATAAGCAGTTCTCTAGATAGATGCAAAACATATGTCTGCTTATCTCCCCTATATCCCCTGCCAAGGATATGTATCACCAGCAGGGGATTATAAAGAGGAAAACAATATGATTACTCTTAGTAATTCCGGACTCCCACACCACTCTATAGAACATTATCCAGTGTTCCTCGGGTCAAAAAGAGTTCACAACTAAGAGACAGAATCAACAGTGTGCCATTTACAGTGTATTAGTCTCATGTGTGCAAAACATATAGTATGGAAGTTCAAGGGACTAGGAAAAATGAATTCTTTACAGATGGAGCGAGGTGGTAAAAAAGAGCGGCACCAGCTTTTCAGTGAAATGTATTTATGAAGACTTCAGCGAGTCAGGACAACATCCTAAACTTAGATGAATATAAATGTGCTTTTGTATTATTTTTTTTATTGAAGAACTGCATAAGAACTGCATAAATTCGATTAAATTATGTTTTGTAATTGTGTTCATATGAACTATAAGTCATATTCGTTATAGAAAAAAATGGTGTAAATGTAAACATTGGCTCAACCTTGAGAAAAAAAAAAAAACTTAAGTGCTACATTCCTCAAGGCAACTCATTAGCCAAGTAACTTAATTGTGTTATTTTGGCGCTTATGGATGGCTAATCTCTCAACCTAAAATAAGCAGCCTGAGATGGGTTCCATTAAATAAACAAACATTCTTTAGGATCAATCCCAGGCCACCAACATTTGAAAAAGTACCAGCATAAAAATCAATGACACTTTTATGACAGTTACTTTACAAACCACATGTGGTTCCAGAGCTTAGTTTGCATGGCAAATCCATTTTATTTACTTTTAATAAGGCTTCACATTACAACTGTGGTAATAACAGAAGATAGCAATGTCAAGCAGCTAGAGTGAAATATAGTAAGGTACTTAAGGTTTGTCATCTGCAAAAGCTGTATTGGTCAGCTTGGGTTTAAGCGGATTATAGACAGTGTTTCTGCGTTGCACAACAGTGAATTATTTCTGCTCCACTGCATACAGCCTTCCCAACCTTCTCAAGCGTGTTGCCATGACAATTTGAATCTGGTGAACTGGCCCATGTACTGTAAACAGCATGCCTCCTAAGCAGACCACTGCAAATAAAATACAAACCCCATCTTTAACATATTTATTTTTGTTTCCTTATATAATGTACAGTCTAAATTCAGAATGTCAAAACAAAATGCAAAATGGCAAGTACCTTCTTCAAAATGTTATTTCACTGTATCACAGAATTTTAAAGCAGTTTCATTTTAAATTAAAACTGACAATTTGTATCTTTTTCAGTGGTTTAAGAAATTGTCAGCTGTAATTACTGGCCCTACTTTTCTTTTCAAACTATTAACAGTAAAGGGGCTAATCTGTTAACCTTTCTTCAGAAATTCCTGTTATCCACATGGAGCTTAATGAATTGGCTTGAATGCAAAATTCCTGCTGCCCCTGCACACTGTTAACAGTGCATCTTACTTCTACAACACTGCTAACATATTTTCACTTCAGGAACTAATTGTATTTGTTATATTAGGTCCGTAGAAATAATAGAAAGAATTGTTGCTGTTACTTTAAGCATTCTACTTAATGCTATAATTTAGTTTTTTGATTGTGTGTTGGTAGATATTTTGTTCCAGTTGATTAGCCCAGACAGATGCATCAGCCAGCCTTGGACATCATGATGTCCGCACATTCAAGACAAGCCATTACCAAGCTCATTTTAAGCTTTCTTGATGTAATTACATTGACACTCGCCCTAAAGTTAAAACAATGGGAAACAATCTACGTTTTTTGAGGGAAAATAAGAAGTACCAATTTAAATCCAGCTAAGATTACAATAAAAATGAACCTCAAACCATGTCAAATGTCCATAAAACCTAGTTAAAATTTCTACATGGATCTGAATTAGGCAAATTTTGTCATTTGGGATCATTAGGGCTGTAGTCACTTCTACTTTAACAATATTTTTTGTCAAACACACAACATCTGTTAGCTATAATTCCAGTTGAATTAAATTTTAAATTATATATTTTTTAAAATATGTGTATTTTTACTAGGGTCAAGTCGCAGAGCAAACATACCGCAGTTTGCATTTTTGTTACGACAATTTGCAAAATATACATTACTAAGAGAAAATGTTAAATAAAAGAGCCGCAATATACTAATTTAAATATTTGTTGCGTCTTCTTAGCGAGATCTCTAGCAAACATTGCGAGAGTCGTGCGACATTGTTCAAATAAATAGCGTTGAGTTGTGGTTTGCTGCAGCAGAGGGTGCCCGAAGGATAACGTCTATACATGCAAGGGTACAAAATAACATTGTTTTTGTTAAATGTAAACGTCATCTATACAATGCATTCTGTTCAGTATTCATTTTACCTATTTTAATACTGTTATATATATATATATATATATATATATATATATATATATATATATATATATATATATATATAGAGGGCAGTTTAATCCCATCAGATTCCATAGTGGGGCCCCAACCTTCACCCCCAAAGAGCTTTTCATAATCATAGAGTAGCCCCTCGCTAAACCGGACATGTTTGTCCTACACAAGGAGGTATCAGGTTTAAAAATAATACAATAAAATCGCACACACATACATTTACAGTTCTCAATGTATTTTAAATACAAATCATTGCGCTGAAGTAACACTAATATGTTTTGTGCAGGCTACACATTACATTATGTAAAAATATAAATCTGTACAGTAAGCCTACACAGTATACAGTACAGTAGTAAAATCAAATGAATACCTAGCACACTTTCTTTTTACTTTAGCCTACTGGTAACACAAATTAAATGATCCTGCTGCATTGTACACATTGGTGTCAATGCGAATAAAAGATTATTTTAAATTGAAACTAAATGATTTTAGGGTTTTTTAAATTTTTATTTAAATTATTATTATTTTTAATTTGGTCTACTTAGTAGCCTAGACAATTAACACAAAACAGACCATGGTCCTATACAAATGAGAATGAGCTGGAGGGGTTAGTGGCACATGTATGCAGTTTATTGCTCACAACACGCTGGGAAAACTAGAAATATTAGGTACTGGTACTCAAAAATACATTGAGCACAACTGGCAACGCACAAGAGAAAGCAGAAATGCCAAAAACAATTGCGACGAGATTTATGTAAATGTTGACCTTTTGGGAAAGCGACTTGTACATGCCATATTGAATGAGTCTGAATCAGACACCAATCATTAATTAAAGTAGTGAAAAAAAGCAAAAGTATTCAAATCAGTTCAAAACTCGCCATTCTGCCCCTTCTCCCTGAACTACAGCGTTTCCATATCCCATTTAGGAAATAAATAGTTTAAAAATACAGTACTGTGCGAAAGTTTTGGGCAGGTGTGAAAAAATGCTGTAAAGTAAGAATGCTTTCAAAAATAGACATGTTAATAGATTATATTTATCAATTAACTAAATGCAAAGTGAGTGAACAGAAGAAAAATCTAAATCAAATCCATATTTGGTGTGACCACCCTTTGCCTTCAAAACAGCATCAAGCATCAATTCTTCTAGGTACACTTGCACACAGTTTTTGAAGGAACTTCGGCAGGTAGGTTGGCCCAAACATCTTGGAGAACTAACCACAGTTCTTCTGTGGATTTAGGCAACCTCAGTTGCTTCTCTCTCTTCATGTAATCCCAGACAGACTCGATGATGTTGAGATCAGGGCTCTGTGGGGGCCATACCATCACTTCCAGGACTCCTTGTTCTTCTTTACGCTGAAGATAGTTCTTAATGACTTTCGCTGTATGTTTGGGGTCGTTGTCATGCTGCAGAATAAATTTGGGGCCAATCAGATGCCTCCCCTGATGGTATTGCATGATGGATAAGTATCTGCCTGTACTTCTCAGCATTGAGGAGACCATTAATTCTGACCAAATCCCCAACTCCATTTGCAGAAATGCAGCCCCAAACTTGCAAGGAACCTCCACCATGCTTCACTGTTGCCTGCAGACACTCATTCGTGTACGCTCTCCAGCCCTTCGGCGAACAAACTGCCTTCTGCTACAGCCAAATATTTCAAATTTTGACTCATCAGTCCAGAGCACCTGCTGCCATTTTTCTGCACCCCAGTTCCTGTGTTTTTCGTGCATAGTTGAGTCGCTTGGCCTTGTTTCCACGTCGGAGGTATGGCTTTTTGGCCGCAAGTCTTCCATGAAGGCCACTTCTGACCAGACTTCTCCGGACAGTAGATGGGTGTACCAGGGTCCCACTGTTTTCTGCCAGTTCTGAGCTGATGGCACTGCTGGACATCTTCCGATTGCGAAGGAAGTAAGCATGATGTGTCTTTCATCTGCTGCAGTAAGTTTCCTTGGCCGACCACTGCGTCTCTGGTCCTCAACGTTGCCCGTTTCTTTGTGCTTCTTCAAAAGAGCTTGGACAGCACATCTGGAAACCCCTGTCTGCCTTGAAATTTCTGCCTGGGAGAGACCTTGCTGATGCAGTATAACTACCTTGTGTCTTGTTGCTGTGCTCAGTCTTGCCATGGTGTATGACTTTTGACAGTAAACTGTCTTCAGCAACCTCACCTTGTTAGCTGAGTTTGGCTGTTCCTCACCCAGTTTTATTCCTCCTACACAGCTGTTTCTGTTTCAGTTAATGATTGTGTTTCAACCTACATATTGAATTGATGATCATTAGCACCTGTTTGGTATAATTGTTTAATCATACACCTGACTATATGCCTACAAAATCCCTGACTTTGTGCAAGTGTACCTAGAAGAATTGATGCTGTTTTGAAGGCAAAGGGTGGTCACACCAATATGGATTTGATTTAGATTTTCTTCTGTTCACTCACTTTGCATTTAGTTAATTGATAAATATAATCTATTAACATGTCTATTTTTGAAAGCATTCTTACTTTACAGCATTTGTTCATATCACATTTAGGAAACTTAACACAGTTTAAAAATATATCTAAACTTTCAGTTTTTTACGAAAGATTTGGGTCACTCTTAAAAGAGACTGGTGGTTAAATGGATGTTTTGTTGCCGTTGCTCCCGGTCTCTCCGTTCTTCTCCTCCGGTCGGTCTGCCTGCCTGCCTGCCTGCTGCCACTGGACCCACCCCCTGCACAGCTGTGTGATCTGATGCTGAACATTTATAAATGCATCTTGACAATTCCCGTTGTACCGTTTAAATTTGTCCAGGTACAATAGTATCTCTTCTGCTCTGCCCAGCATTGTTTTACATTGTTTCTTAACACTGGCCCGGGAGTTATCCACGTTGTCCAGCCGTAAACTACAAAGTCAGTTTGACAAGTAACCGGGTATTCCATGCAACGTCTTTTTCGCCACTGTGAAGCTGTAGCACAAATCTGGTATGGATGCCTCCTGTTACTACCCCAGATAACAAAGGATGATTTAAAAAAAACAAAAAAAACGCACTCTCACCTGATACTATTGCAGGTGTTGTGAGGAAAGTTCTGTGTGATTTAAGGGCAGACTCATTTGTGCTGTGTCATGATGAAAATGGACAGTAATATTTTACTTTATAATGTAATAACAAACCAAGAATTACAAGAAGTATAACGAATCAAATACAGAAAAACTACACTCTCAATGGCCATTTTCACTTTAACCTCTATAAATTGCTTTTTTTTTTAATTAATGAATTTGTGGTTTTATTATTTCTTTTTTTAAAGTTATATGGGACTATTTTTTCTTATCTCAGTTTTAGGCGGAAGGATATTAAATAAAAATGACTTTAGGCGGAAGGATATTAAATAAAAATGAATTTTTTTTTTCAATTTAGTCAGTTAATCCATTTTATAAGCGCCCAGGGCGTGGCGATATTAGAGTATATCACACACCCTGTCATGCCTTATTGCTTACTTACTGAACAACACCGTCAATAGAACTTGACTAAATTAATTACAGAACACAGCTGTGTGTCACCTGTAAAGCCATTGCCTCAAAGTGTGTGGTCAGCATCATATTTATGACCAGAGATTTTTTTGAAAAATGTGGCAGTGAAACAGTGTATTTTGTTCTAGGTAAAACTGGTAATGGAATGTTAGTGAGAAAATCATATAAAGAGAATATAACTGCTTGTGTAGGCATTATAGTGCAAATGGGAGCTCTATCCATTTTGCCCTATAACCTTTTCTGAGGTTTAAAGGCCTGCCTTGTAACGAGGGAGCACTGTTACTAGATTTAAATTAAAATTTAAAACGCTACATGACCTCAGTACGGCAACGATATTAGTTCATAATTCATTGTCATGGTCAATAACTAATTTAAATATAACCTGCAAACATGAAATCGCTACCTCAAATGGTCTGTGAGAGGTAATAAAGTTAGTTTGCAACTTTGCAATGTTGCTATGGATTAAAAATAAAATAATAATAAATAAAATTAAAAAAAACATTCACAACAAAACCAAAAGAAAAAAACACCACAGAGCATGGTTACCTGAACATAAAGGCCTTCTATTTCATAATCACTCCATCAACTTACCTAAAGTTAAAATAATGGAAAACAAAAGCATAGTTCTATTGGGGAAATAAGAAGTACCCGCAGTTTCTTCAATTTAAATCCAGCCACGATTACAAAAACGTTTTAAAAAAATCATAAGCAGTGTCAAAATAGATGCAGTAAATAGTTTTATAACTTACCTATTGTTTCGATCATTTTCGCCAAATAGTGCTACGTGAATTAGGACCTGCAAAAAGGAAAGACATATTTAAAATATTTCAAAGCATCCTGAATACAGTTATGTATACAACAAATCCAGAACATTGCACGTACAGTAGTGAGGTCTGTTCTCAAAGCTTTAACTTGTGATTTAACAAATCCAGAAGATTGCACGTACAGTAGTGAGGTCTATTCTCAAAGCTTTGACTTGTGATTTAACAAATCCAGACGATTGCACGTACAGTAGTGAGGTCTATTTTCAAAGCTTTAACTTGTGATTTAACAAATCCAGAAGATTGCATGTACAGTAGTGAGGTCTATTTTCAAAGCTTTAACTTGTGATTTAAGGAATTAAAGGCGTTTCAAAGTCAGTTTGTAGAATTGGAATTAGTTTCATATTCATGAAACTGGGCTCTGCTGTTAGATACTAACCATACAGAAGCAACAAAAGGTCAAAAATCTGTATTTTAAGCTTTGTGAACAGGGCCCATTGAATATAACCCTGGTTTTACATAAGAAAATGGCAACTCATTTTTATTTCTTTTACTATTGAAAATGGGAATGGAAAACCACTGTTTTTTTAAATTATATTATATATTTATATATTTATATTTCTTTCTGTATTAAACGAACATAAATACTTACAAACCTATCACTACTTAATAATACAGTACATTTATCAAAGTAAAATAACCACTGTGCAATCCTTAGACTGTATGCCAAGTGTTTTTATGTATTTCATATCATTAAACATGAATTTGCTTTGCTGATTTACCAACTTTATGTGTAGATGCTCATTGAACAGAGGATGTTCCTGGAGCTATTGCCTCAGGACAAAGGACAATGTGCATACAATACATGCAGAAAGATACAAAGATGACAGAGTCAGCAACAGAAATCAGTTGTATATGAAGACTTAGAACAAGGTTAGAGCCTGTTAATGCTGTTAATGTTGGATTGTCATTTGGAAATGGCCATATATAGAAGCTGCATTAATTGGCTTTGTCACACATGCATACACACCATTAGTAGGTAAGCAAAGCTTTAAAATGTGCCAGTAATTACATTATATCTTTTTTATAGTAAATAGTAGTTAACTAAAAACTAGCATAGTTATTTTCATGTTTGGATAATGTTTCAAAATGTTAATATTTACAGCTAAAAAAAAAAGATTTTCCTGATAAACCTGATGAGACAATACAATAAAAAGTGCCATACAATAAAAAAGTGTTGTATTTTTTTCAGATGTCATTTATAAATAATGTAATCAAGTGATGAACTCATTACAGTTACATAACAATACACTAAAGTTACTATGTACAGTAGCACTTTTGGAATGCATAACAATAGACATCTTCATCACGATATGATCATTGGAATCGTTTCACCCCTAATTATTTATGTATATTGTTCAGAACTACAGAAATGGCCAATTTTTAGTGGTATTCAATTAATTTGAACACATTAATTTTGTAATGCAGTAGCAGGGTTTACATTTGTTATACAGTATAAATACATGGCAGTGTAACATCCTAATCCTCTTTTGCTCAGAAGTGCCTGTGTCTTTGGGTGAGGAGGATTCGTGTTTACTACTGCCTTAATTGTCTTCCTTACTGGATGGCCACTACAAAAAAAAATAATAAAAAAACAAATACAGAACTAAACTATGACACTATAGAAATAAACTACGGCTTTGGCAGCTCGTCTTGTATTTTTTTGTATTCAGAGTTTAAAAGATGTCTAAAATTCAGTTTAAAAAATACTGTCCCTCTGTCTCATCGGACTTCTCTGTTTTGAAAACGTTCGCTGTCACCTGCATCTCACGGGGCAGGGCTGATTGGATAGATGTAGTGTGGTGTTTCTTCCCACCTCCCACTAAAGATATGATCAACAGGTTGTCAGCATACAACCCAAGAAAAAACACACACAATCGTTCGAACTCGTTCGATCCGCCTATTCCACCCACCGATGACCCTCACGATCCCACTAAAACAATAAGGCAGGATTGGAATGCAATCCGCTTTCCACACCCCGAGATGACTGAATCAGAGTAATGCCTGCATAAGAAGCATACATAAGTCTACCCGCAACTCGCTAATAAATACATAATTTGCTAGAAAAAAAAAAAAACGTGACGGAATATACGTATGTAAACTACCCCCATACACACATATATATTTTATATACATAAAAATGAAAGAAAACGAAAAAAATCATTTGACAGTGGCTGGAGTGTACATTGTTGCCAACAAACCAACCAAAAAAAAGGTGAGTCGCTACAGTCCTTAGTATTCAACACTGAATTTAAAAGGAATATAATCAGTACATGCTTACCTCAACTGTTGCAGCCCTGCTTGTCTCTTGTCCCGTTTTTTGTTTTTGTTTTTGTTCAATCCCAGCGGCACACGGAACGGTTGAATGATACGGTGCAGTGAAACTTGATCCTCAACAGACATCACCAAATAGCTGCAACAGCAGCCTGTACTGGTCACTGTATCTCAGACAAGCTTGAAAGGAAGGTCACGGAAGCAGAGCATGCAAGAAACCATGACAACGAGGACTGGGTGGAGGACCTGCTTGGGGTTTCCTAAATTGAAGCCATTGAACCGCTACAAAGAAACGTTTCTTTTTCTATTCAGTTGTATTCTGGTGCATGACGTATTGGTATGTATGGTTTTTGAGTGTAATATAATTTTGCACAATGGGCTACTCATGAAATTTAAAAGAAAAACTTAATATGAATGTGAATGTTGGATGTGCATTAAAAAAAAGTTACATTCAATTATATTAACAGTTTCGGAGACCTTGAACTTTAACTGAAAATATATGCTCTTATTTACGGAGAAATTATTTTGTTTTCATTTAGTAGCGAGACTGAGAATCTGACCAGACTCAGAGGGCTGATGGGATTGTATCTTTGCGTAAAATATGTTAATGTGAAGACAGCCGCAATATACTTATTTAAATATCATTTACGTCATCTTTAGCGAGAGTTGTGCGACATTTATTCAAATAAAATAGCAGCAGATGAGTTATGGTTTTTGTTAAATGTAAACGTCATCTGTACAGTGCATTCTGTTCCGTCTACGTTTTACCTATTTTAATACTGTATATACATTTCACATATTTCACTTCATTTTACCTATATATATATATATATATATATATATATATATATATATATATATATATATATATATATATATATATAATTAATTGTAATTGTAAGTGTCACAATTGCCCGCAGCTTTAGTACATCTCATTACAATATTGTAGCGATCTCGGTTAGCGCAGGAAGCCGCATCACACAGGGCGATCTTCACACAGGCGGAGGGCGCACTAAAGCATAGCGGCGATACCGCTGTAGAAAAGAGCTTTCATTTCTTTCTTTGATAATTTGTAAATCCACAAATTGTGAAATGGTTATTATTGACTGAATCCTGACTCTGAGTGTAACACACACACACACACACACACACACACACACACACACACACACACACACACACACACACACACATATATATATATATATATATATATATATATATATATATATATATATATATATATATATTGCATTAAGGTCAGTATACACTAATGTGGATTTTCAGGCTCAGAGGTTGTTTGGGCAGTAAATATTTAAACACTAAAATAATAACATTCTGGAGTCTCACTGCATCGTACTATAAAATGACCTTTGACTAAACTGTTTATGTTATTTTATTTAGACATCTAAGATCCTTGAAACATTGATATGAATAGATTGTGCTATCTGAACTTTCATTTATGATTTTGGTATTTTTTTTCTTGACAAGTTTTCTTTTTAATCTTTATACAAATGTTTGTTTAATTTATGCTACTCTCCATTAATGTGGATTAAAGTCTAAAACAAAATATATATTTTTAATGTACTTCACACACACACACACACACACACACACACACACACACACACACACACACACACACACACACACACACACACACACAAATATGTGATTTATTTTAAGGTACACACTTTTTGGAGCAACAGTCAACAGTGGAAACACCGTTATCTCCGTGATACGAAGAAAGAGTAATTGGATTTTATGATGGTCTAAAGGAAGACTTCCAGATAATTGAAAAAAATCACAAAATAAAAGCTGCAATGTGTAATGTAATTTACATACGGGTGTGAGTACTGACGTAAACAACACACTTTACAGTAACATTAGAGACATTTAATTTCCAGAAATGTGATGCGCATGTACCAGGCTACTGCTTGATAACATATGTGTTGCTGCGTCATGTACAATTTAATTCAAAGAAGAACTCAAGACATATTTTCATAAGTTAAATGATTTGGTACCTTTAAATGTTTATTGTAAATGAGTGTATTTCACTGTACTGTATTTGTTGCTTAGTTCAAAACATGTGACTTTTTAATTAAATATTTGCTATCAAACAAGGCCTTTTTTCATACAATTCAAAATAAATGCTCTAATTTTCATACTAAATAGCACTTAATAGTACTGTACATGCCACTATGCACCATACTCCTCTATTCGCAAGACAACTGCTTTCCCTTCAACATCACACCCATCTTGAGGTGGCAATGCCCTCACAATGTGTGTTAATATGAAGGGGAAGAAGGGTGTGTGTGTATATTTCACAGCTTAGCCTGTGAATTCCTACTTGTGCCACTCTGCAGAGTATCTAAGTGATTTCCCCCTTAGAATGTGAGCTAATATTCAATACGTAACTGTGCGAATAAGTAACTAACTTCAGCCCTCGAAATCGGGAATAAGTAACTAACTTCAGCCTGGTCCTTGTGTAAAGCTCAGAGCCCCCATCTAGAACTCATCTGTTGAGTGTCCGTTTTGGGTTCCAACTAAAGTTAGCTGTGATTGGCTGAACGTGTCTGCAGACAGCAAGAGTAAGCCCCGATTTCCTCGATGGAAGTGTGCGAGGCTGAGGGGAATGACTGACACTTTATGCTTGCATCGTTCAAATAAAATGTATTTAAATAAACTGTGGAGCAAAAGTACACAGCTCAAATAAAGATCTTGCGCACCCTAGCGTAAATTGAATTTCAATTTAAGGGAAGCTATTTTTTGTCCTTGAGTAAATTTAATTTCAATTTAAGATATGCTGTTTTGTTGTTAATAGATGAGTTTTTGTTAATAGATGAGTTTGCATTATGTTATTTACTTTTTGTTACTTTCCCCTCATAATTTGGAGCTGGCCATGTGCAGCAAATTATGACATGGAGTCGTTTGTGCTGCCTTACCATATTTCCATAGTGGGCAATGTACTGTTGTTGCATACAAATATGTAGGACTTTTGTGTAAGGGGTAGTAGTCGTGTTAATTTTATGAACCAGAAAGCTTTCTTTTATGCAGCAAAAATAAATCTGATGCTATGTGTTCTGTAAGACTGTTTAAGCTAATTCATTGCTGTGTCATGATGACCCTTTACTTCATTATGTTTAAAATAGCTCATATATTTTATTCGACCAGGACATATCTAGTTGAACCAAAGTTTGTATAGAGATTAATCTTATTTTAACACTTAAAATAAAATCATAAACAAATAACTTTTTCTAATATCAATATAAATTAGATCATTTTAAGTACAGTGCAAATAAACACTACTTAGATCAATTCAGTAGTAGTATCAGTAATTTTAAACCAATTTACTACAGTATATCTGTATTTATTTTTTTATGTTTTTTTTTTCCTTAATTTTCTAGTCAGCTTTTCTAGTGATACCGCCTTGATATATAGAGGTATTGCTTTGGTTGTATGTTTGTATTTATGTATTCACTGACATGTATCCTGGGGATCATACAGTAGCAGCAACAAGGATCACAATACATGAATTAAAACAGTATACAAGCAAGTTAGCAAGTTTAGAACATATATATATATATATATATATATATATATATATATATATACACACACATCGATAAAGATAAACTGGCCACTGAATTGAAGGAGTGGGAGAGACGCATGAGATTAGCGGAATATTTTTTCAATGAAAATATCTCAGATTCAGAGGGTAATTATGAGCATGGGATTAAAGTTAATAGTACAAGCACATGGACTCCTCCGAATGGAAGAGACAAATGGTTAGATATGTATATTGAAGTAGTTAAACAAGAAATAATAGTAGGACTAAAGAAAAGATGTAAACTTAATCTAACCAATATTGAAGAACAAGCTATGACTGAGTTGTTAAATGATGATGATATGATGATAAGACCAGCAGATAAAGGCTCAGGAATAGTGATAATGAACACAGGTGACTATATGAAATCTGTAGAATGTGAATTAAATAATACAGATACATATGAAGAAGTTAAAAGCAATAAGATCAATAAATCGGCAAAAGAGGTTAAGGAAATTATGGAGAGACTATACAATAAAGGAATTATATCAAAAGAATTAAAAAATACATGCAGCCACATAATGCAAGAACAGGCCTAGCAAGAGGAAATCCTAAAATGCACAAAGAAAATCACCCGATGCGAATGATAGTCAGTACAATTGATAATCCAACACACATAATAGCTGAAATAGCAGAAAACAACTTAGGTCAGACGTTGAGAAATTACCAAGCTATGTTAAGGATACAACACAATTTTTAAAAAGACTTGAATCAATAAAACACAACCTTCCAGAGAATACAATTTTATTTTGCATGGATGTAAAATCCTTGTACCCAAGTGTCCCTCAGAAGAAACTTTAGAAGCTTGTCAAAAAGCACTAGATAATAGACTAGATAAATCAATACCAACAGCAGAAGTACTGAACATGATCAACGTAGTTTTAGAAAACAGTTATTTTACATTTGTTGATAAGAATTACAAGCAAAACGATGGTACAGCAATAGGATCTAAATTAGGAATGCATTTTGCCAGTACATACATGGGAAAATGGGAAGAACAATTACTTAGAAAATCGGAAAAGGAACCTTTAGAATACATTCGGTTTGTAGATGATATTTTTGGGGTTTGGACACATGGAGAAGAGTCTCTCTTCCAGTTTCATAAAATAGCAAATGAAATACACAGTAATATTAAGGTGGACCTTCGATGGACAAGGAAAGAAATAGAATTTTTAGATACCATAGTAAAACTTGAAGGTGGTTCAATTGAGACTGACCTCTTCTGTAAACCTACTGACATGCACCAGTATTTACACATGTCCTCTGCACATCCGATACACACTAAAAGGGCAATCCCAAAGGGTCTAGGAATAAGAATACAAAGAATATGCTCAAAAGAAAGTGACTATGTAAAACAAAGAAATGTATTAAAAACAAATCTTAAAAAAAGAGGATACAAAGAGAGAATTATAGAGATGGAGTTAAGAAAAGTGGATAAACTAAAAAGAGATGATCTACTAGATTATAAAACTAGAGATAAAAAGGTCAATAGAGTCCCATTAATAATGACTTACTCTAAACTTTTGCCCAATATTTCTAAGATAGTTTGGAAACACTTGCAGATTCTACATAATTCAGAAAAATTAAAAAAAGTATTTCTTAAGGCCCCAGTTGTAGCATTCAAAAGAGAAGCTAATTTAGGTGATATTTTAGTTCACAGTAAACATAAAAGAATAATTGACAAAATAGGTTCTACGAACATGTGCACCAGTAGATGTAAAGTGTGTAAATACATAGATAAAAGTAAAAATATAATTAAACATAAGAACACCACATATCCACTAAAACTAATACCTACTGTAAAAATAGCAATTGTTGTTTATGGAATAGCCTGTGAAAAATGTGATGAAATCAAATATGTTGGAGAGACTGGAACTACTTTATATAAACGAATTCAGAACCACCTTTCATTAATTAGAAATAAAAAATGAATGAACCAATAGTACAGCACTTCACCAGTCAAGGACATGACATAAATGATGTAAAGTTTGTAGTATTAGAACAGCTAAAATTAGACAATGCGACATATAGAAGAATAAAAGAAAGTAAATGGATAAATAGACTGAATACGATTATGCCAGCGGGACTCAACAGAAAAGAATGAACTAATTAACTTCAATAAATATATAACATTTAAATAAATAAACAAAGTTTGTTCAAAAGTTGTGCATGCTGATGCGCTGGGGAGGCCAAATCTAGACTGATCCTCAGAGCCAGCATTGCATGATATAATAAAAATATAAATTTATATAAAGTAATGTTAATTAGAATTAATACAGATTCAAAGATAGAAGTAAAAATGATGTCACAATATATAGAACAGCATTACATCATGTAAGAATAAATCATAGATTTGAATGTAAACAATAACAAGTAGTTGTCATGCCGTCAAAAACCTATAAATACCTCCAATGTTTTGATTCAAACACAGGCTCCCTTGAGAAAGATATGTGCAACATATCGAAACGTTGGGCAGCTGGCTCTTTGAGCTAATATATATATATATATATATATATATATATATATATATATATATATATATATACACACAGATAACAAAGAAAGTATTGTCTGTCTGCAAACCCATCAAAGACTTCAGTAATATTCCCTGCTGGGAGAACAAATCATTAGGATTATATACTCAAGGTAAGGTCAAATACATAACAGCGCTATATTTTTTCTTTCTTTTTTATGTTTAATGTTAGCAATCAGAACAAGAGCCTTAGGCGCTAAACTTCAAATATCGAATTCTGCTTTTGAAGTGTCCTGTGTAATTTTCAGATTCTTTTTGCATGATGCACAGTAATACAGCAGATTACCTTAACATATAATTGACAAAAGTAGTTTGATGTGAATGTTTTTTCAATGTATTATGTAAATACATCACATTATTATTAGTCACACATAACATGAGATTGTACAGTCTGAGTAGTTAATAGTAAGCTTGCAAGGTTAGTATAGTATCATTAATACAAGTGCCTAGTACATTCATTGGTTAATCTACAAGCTAATTACCAGCAAGTTCCCATCAACCTATAAGGTATATAAACCTATCTTGCAAACTCAGTCCTGCCATGCTTTCGAATTACCACCTCCTCCCAACCACCACCACCACCTCACTCCCAGCCTTGTCCGGAGGGGACGGGAGTATACGATGCTTCTCTGTCTAATATTTTTTGTTCATCGGGATGAACACATCTCATAGATTTATTATTTTATTGTTTTTTTTAGCAGACAGCACCAGGATGCTCTGAAGGATGAGGCTGTGCTCCAGCTATTATTTTTCTTCAACCACTGGGTTCAATGATTTTGGAAATTTGTAAGATTTTGTATTATAATAAAGTTGGTTATTTAACGCAAGATTGTCCTGACTGAATTTGTTTTTGAGATAAGCTGGTGCAGTATCTTATTATACAGATTCCATTTTTTAAAACAAATATGGCTTTCAGGTACAGACCAGATTACTCTGCAGACCACTGAAAAACGTAGCTGCAACATGGGAGCATGAGAGACCAGAACAGAAGATGAGTTGAAGTTTTGTCAACTATTTTTATTAATGGATTAGACCAGATTCCACTGAGCCATCAAAAAAAGTGGTTGTAACCTGCATCACAGACTTTAACACATTTTAAATACACATTCAAATTATAGCTTGAAGTTAATGCAGTGCTGTCTTTTGTATTAAACGATTTTAACATTTCGGCCAAGTTGACAGTATATAGTACGTGTACTATACTTAGTTCTAAGTCACATAGCAATTCAGCAATTTGGAAAATGGTCTTATGCTACTCCCAGTGGATGGAGGGATTAGCTACAGTTAGTTTTAGAGGAGTGAGTGCATGCAGCAATGGTGGTCAGCAGGGGGTTTATTAGGTAACATAATGAACATTTTTAAAAATAATATACTGTTGTTTCACTTCAAAATATGGTTCCAGCCTATTTCGCACAATGCTTCAAAAAGTAATGTATTCTAAATAATAGAATATGTTTGGCCGTTATCTCGTTTTCCCATTTCAAAGAGACCAGCCTACTTGTTGGGTTTTCTGAATGAATTCTCACCAGCCATCAAGGGGCTGTGATCACAATGGGATGGCCTGGTAGTAACAGAAAAAGTACTGCAGTGACGCTGCCTCGGGAGGAATGGTGGCAGCTGGTGGTCCCAAGACACTACACACTACTGTATTGGGGGCTGTGCATGGGGTTGATGGAACGGGGCACTTTGGAGTTAAGAAAACCCTGCTGCGCCTGCGACAGTGTGACTACTGGGACGACTGTCAACGAGATGTGGAGGACCACTGTCGGAGGTGCGACGAGTGCACGCTCTGCCTAACCAAGAGGCTGGCACAATCGCAGATGTCCTGATTGAAGGATTCTTTGTCCGGTTCGCGGTACCCCAGGAGCTGCACTCTAACCAGGGCCAGAACTTTGATTCCAGGGTGCTCGCGGACGTCTGCCACCGCTTGGGGCTGAAGAAAACCTGCACCACCCCCCTCCACCCCCAAATTGATGGTCTGGTGGAGTGGTTCAATAGGACACTTGCTGCCCAACTCGCCATCACTACCAACCAGGACCAGAAGGACTGGGACCTCCAGCTGCCCCTTATTCTACTGGTTTATCATTCTGCAATACAGGAGTCCATCGCCTGCACCCCAGGCTCGCTCATGCTGGGAAAAGAGCTCCAAAGGCCTGCCGAGTTGCTGTTTGGTCGTCCCACGGACACGGACCGCAACTCCCCCTGGACTTGAATACGTCGCCTACAAGACCAACTGGACACAGCCCATCAGTTCGCCAGAGACCATTTCCAAACTGCAGGAGTCCTTCAAATGTGCGGGATGGGGAGGCATTTTCAAGACGGACAGCTCGTTTGGGTCTACGGGTCCAAGAGGAGGAAAGGACGCTGCCCGAAGCAGGACATCCCCTAGCTGGGACCTTGCAAAATTCCCCAAAAAGATGGGACCAGTGGTGGGAGAGTTGGGAGAGAGAGAGGTTAAGACTGAGAGTGAGAAGAAAGGAGTGAGGGCCACTGTTCGCTAAAAATTGAAAAGAATAAATACAGCGGTTTACGACTGCTTTGAACCGCAACTTGTCGATGTTGCATTATATCTTGGAAACCCCACAGCTCAGAGCTACAATATGTTAATAATTCAAATATGTTTGTAAGTCTTTTTTTTCTATTAATACAGTAACAATAAATATCCTGCGCAAGATGCTGGAATGACAGAGCATGAGATGGGCATGAAAGGGCGTGAGATGACAACTCAGGGGTGATCTGGGAAGATAGGGAACAGCACAGCAAGGTCCAATACATCTTACAGGTATTGTAACTGTATATGTGCATGATACTGGCTCCTTAACAAATGGTGCCATGGCAATAAAGAGAAACTTCATCAAGGCAATCGTTAGGGCTATTGTTTTCTTAAATGGAATGTCAGTTGATTTGCTAGCCGCATTTGTCTCTCACTTTTTCTTCATTGGTCAGCTTATTAAATCATACCTTTTGTTTCTAATCAATCAATGACCAGTCAGTTTCGTTTTAAGTATGGGAGCTTACAAGATCTTCTATCAAATGTAATGTAAATAGTTGTCACAGGATTTTTCCATTTATAGTAATTTATAGGTTGTAAAGGCATAAATAAACACTGATATTGACAAACTCTGACCTTCAATTGCATTCCCTATCATTTGTTCTTTTGACTAAAAAAGGTTTTTCATTTGACATAATTACATCTTTTGTTTAAGGAGAAACAATACTGGTGTCTTTTGATTTATTATTTTCACAAAAAGCTATACCATTTTATCCAAAAACCTTTTAATAGTGCTTAGTCTTGAATATCTTTTAAGACAACCAGACAAGTCGAATATCTTTTAAGACAACATATGAAAATAAAAAGCCCTTATATTCTTCTCTAAATGTGCTTTAATTATAGATGTACTGGAAAAATATTCACGGTATATTAATACAATACATTTAAACAGACACACACACACAAACTCATAAAGAGCTACTGAGATACACTACTGAAATTCAACAATTTTTTTTTTCATTATATATAGAATAGAATGCTAGTGTTAGTGTAATGGCCTTATGGGGCAAATGGGAGCCATACTGCCTTATAACCTGTTCCACAGTATAATGGGCCGCCTTATTAACTGCCAATAAAGTAACTAATGGGTCAGTTTGATTACAAGATGTGTACATTAATTGGAACTTCAGTTACATAACTGGATGTTTTTAGCTCCTTTAGCTTCTCAGTGTAGCTTTTGGAGACAAAGTATACAAACAAGTAAACAAACATGAAGTATCTTGTACAGTATTCATAAAGTAACTAATGGATCAGTTTGATTACAAGATGTGTACATTAATTGGAACTTCAGTTACATAACTGGATGTTTTTAGCTCCTTTAGCTTCTCAGTGTAGCTTTTGGAGACAAAGTATACAAACAAGTAAACAAACATGAAGTATCTTGTACAGTATTCTGGGGGGGGGGAAATTGACTAAACTGAAAAAATAATATACCTACACTAGAGGGGGCTGTTGGACTTTATTGTGAGCGAAAAACATTTGCCTGTCTCATCTGAAAGTGGATGAGCCTTTATTGTGATTAAATACTTCATTAGTTTTCACTACAATACTGTACATATTTTTTACATTACCGGTACTAAAGAAAAGTCCCATTTCACAAGTATGAACATTATTCTTTTTTTCAAATTTGATATGACTGTAGGTGTATTACAGCTTTTAGACCATATATACAATTGCTGCACACATATGAAAAATATCTTTGCCATTCTTCTCAAGTGTTTCAACTGCTCAGTACTATTCTTTTCACCAAACTTTTCAACTCGACAGAAATGGATTCAGAAGATAAAACTGAAATGAATATAGGGGTTAATAATACTTATTGGTACCACTATAAAAAAAGACTGCAACTTACAACATCTGCTTGTCTGTGCTTTCCTTTCACAGCAGTATTACGAGTTTATCGTATCATCTTAGTTGCAAGTAAGCAGATTTGTCTTTTTATTTAACGTATTTGTTCCAATCGGTATCAGAAAATGAACAGCTATATTGTACTAAAATAAAAAATCACTCAATAAATTACATTTCTCTTCAGCTGACCTAAATAAAATAACACTCAGTACTTTGTTAATCTGAAACTTGAAAGCTTGTGGATCTGTTAAATACAATATTCCAGGTTATAGTGCAACTGGTAATTTACAGCAAAATACATTTTTATTTCCATGCAATAACAATACATCCATGGGAAATTTACTTTGCGCTTTACTTGCTCTTATCTGCTCCCTATTTTACTGCATTTAATCCTGTACTTTAGAGTACTGTAATCTGTTACAAGTGTTATTTAATCTGTAGTATTTTGTATTTAATTATATCCTGATGAAACTATCACTGACACTGTTATCTGCTCCGTTATTGAATCGTATTTTGTAATATACTTGTACTTGCTAGAACCGAAGTAATTGTATTTTATCTTGCTCTTAATTGTATTAATACTTGTACTATTTCCTTTTTTTATTTTTAAAAGATGTGGTAAAAAAAACCTTGATAACCCACAAACATTCTGTTTTCAGAAAGTTCTATTTGTTTTTTTTAATAAGAAGCAGAAAGTAATCTAAAGAAAATGAGATTGTAGACCATCAACTTTTTCTTGGACATTTGTATCTTTATTTTAGAAGGTTGTGTGTGTTGTTAGGGCTGTGCATGAATCCAGATTTCATATTTCCATTAAAGACAATTGAAATTGTCTTTGAAAATAACATTACAGCAATATCTAGTTATAATGGCTATTATTCATTCATTTGTGTAGTAATTCTTTTTACTAGGTGAGTAGCCATTGGTATCCAAGATTAATTATGTTTCTATGTGAAACCTGCTAAATAGTAAAGTTAATGTAACTACAAAGCAGTATGGCTGGCTTAACCACTGTGTTGGTTGTAAGGGGTTAACCATAGCCTGGGGCTGGTGTTTATTTGCAGATCCAGAATGGATTCCAGGAAGTAGGCTAGAAAGGTCATTGAAAAAGATGTATGGCTCCTTAAGAGCATTTATAGACATACATTAAATAAGCAATGGTATTTATCTGTAGTTTTATTCAAGATAAAAAGGATACAATCTTTTGTGATTGTCATCAAATGCTTCAGCATCCTTGTTCTGCTTAATAAACTCTTAAGAACCTTGCCACTAAGCTTTCTACTCAGACATGCCATTGAAGAGAATGTATTTAAGAGGCACTGAAAAATAAACCTCACACGTCATGAATAAAGTAAAGAAACTTCACAGGACAGGAGCAAGGATTGAAGGACTGTGTGGAGGAAGAACCTCAGCAATTGAGAATAGGAGAGAAGTTCTTTGTGACTTAGGAAGGAGTACAGGGTTTCTCCTTGGCTTGTGGAGAGCCGCCCTCACAGAGGTGACCAAACCAATCGGTCTCCATGGCTGGGAAGCAACCATTACTTCCGCCAAGGGGAACCTAGAAGGGGTCCCCTCTGGCTTGCAGAGAACCTTCCTGGCGGAGGATGAGGCCAGCGCGTCTGGACCTCTAAGGTTGGGAAGTGAAGCTTCACTTCCCTCCAGAGGGAGACCGTTGCAGAGGTGGAGCAGCACAGTGGAGGAGGAAGGTGTAGTGGAGGAGGAGGAGGGGAGGATGGTGGAAACAGAAGATAGAGAACAAGGGCATGACTTGGGATTTAAATAGGGAGGTTGGCAGATATTATTGGCGGGACAGAATGGGGTAGGAGTCCTAACTCCTGCCCCCTCGAATTGCACTAAGGTTACAATAACATTTATTGAGCAAACACTGCTGTGGTTTACATGCAGTTTAAAAACTCCAAATTCTCTTTCCACTGCCGTGAGAATGTCACGTAGCACGCACATACCATGTACATTCCTCACGCTATAGGAAGTGCGCGGCCAAAACATGGTACTACTTAAAATGGTGGGAAAATTGCCTTCTCACGCTAAAAAGCAGCACAAATTGACCAAAAATCAAATTTTTTTTGAAGATATAGTGAAGATATAGTTTGTGATGTAACCTCAGACAACTTTTTACTGTAACTAATGGCAGTACCAAGGAAGTTCTTATTAACAATTGGAAAAAGTAATCCTGGCAAGCTTCTTTGACCAAATAGAAACAAAATAAGCATACAGTACGAGGGGTTTCGAGACCAGTATTTTTTTTTATCTGACACCAAAATGTATTAAATTAGCATAGCTGGGAATTCCTATCAGTGGTCTCCTGTATTATTGCTGCTGGCTACCGACCTTAGCATAAGGCTTTAGCAACCGTGTACAGAGTTTAAGTAAAATCTCTTAAACCTAATTCATAGAGCAAAATTTGTTTCAGAAGAACGAAAACATTAATTTAAAAGATTGGTTGGTTCCACAAATTCGTTCATAATGACAAATATAGGGCTTGAAAGAACAAAGTTAAAAAAAGTTTTAAAAAATGCCTGGATGGATTAGCATCTATTGAGGAATTTGTTAAACTTGTATAGATCCCCAATAACAATAAATATAACAAAGCCTTGCACTGTCCCCGTGGAATTTGGATTCAGGTATTTATTATTATTATTATTATTATTATTATTATTATTATTATTATTATTATTATTATTATTATTATAAGAATATTATGTAGTGGGAAATTTGGACGAGCAGGGTAACCTATTGTGGATTTACTACCAGTATTTTGACTGGATATCTTTATATCGTTAACCTAAAGTAAAGTGCTGTATATTAGCTCTGTTCGTAGACTACCATAAAGATTAAAATTGCTGAAGCTACCCTCCTGTAGGAAACCTTGTATATATTATATATGCACGTGTATAGCAAATAATGTGTGGATAGTGCAAAGCTTTCTCTTAAGATCTAATTTTTTTTATTTTTTTGGGGTGGGTTGGGGGGGTGTTGGGATCTGTGTAACGATATGTCTGGGTTTTTGTTTTGTTTCCTTAGCTTATTTATTTATTTGTTTTGGTGGCCAAATAAGGCAGGCTGCATTTATGGTTCTTCAACACAAACTAAAAAGCTTCTTGTAAACCCAGTTAATAAAGCTGCACAATATCAGTAGTCGCCAAACTGGCCAAATTGGAACACAGACAAAAACATTTAATATGCCGTCACATATTTTAATATTAATTTGCATTTGGAAGGACAATTTCTGTCTCTAAAAGAAAACTACATGTAAACCCAATTTACCCAAAAGGCACTACCAAAATAGCGTGACGAAAAGGTGAGACTTATTTCTATTTTTGCATTTAAACCATGTCACTTAAAAAAAAAATAAAAGCTCTTAATAATTCTGTATAGTAGACAGTTGGCAAAGAAAGATCGAACAGAACAGAACAGAACAGAACAGGAGAGCTGGGCAGGATTCATCTCTATATAACAGGAATCATCACCTGGGAAAGTGGAGGCAGCCATTTCAACGTATAATGTACATTTGTCAGAATTAGGTTTCCCTGAAACATTAAGCCACACCTGTTCTAGGAAGTGGGCAGGTGAAAGGCAGTATGAATCCTCAACTGTGCTCTTCAAAAATCAGATCCAGTCCTCTCTAGATCAATGGATAGGGTCATTGTCATCTTGGTAATACCCATCCCCCTCAGAATTGCATCAGGTAAGACTGCCATCTAGCCTTGGCCTGCCAAATCGTCTGATCTTCATCCAAATGAGGCCTTATGGGATAAACTTGACCGTCGTCTCCAGGCAAGATGACCCCAACCTGCAACACTGCAGATTTTCTTTAAGGCTTTGTAAGATTAATGGTTCTCAGTACCCCAGGGACCTTACAACATATTTTAAACTCAAAGCCCAAGTGTGTCCAAGCTGTTGTAGCTGCAGGAGGTGTCCCAGCAAGATTCTATTGATGACCACAGGGGTGTGCTCATTCTTTGGCAGCGCACTCTATGCCATCTATACATTTTAATTAATATCATAGGGACAAGGAATGAATGGTATTTATATTGGCAGAACATTTCAATGAAAAGCAACTCCAAGAGAATAGTCAACAGAATATATATATAGATAGATATAGATAGATAGATGGTTGCAATTTTGACATTATTGAAGGTCAGCTTCTGTTAGAATCGAGATTATGTGTCTCTGACTTGAAAGCATCTTCAACACATTTGCTTTACCACATACACACTTTGTTGAAATAATAATCCTTTTGTCCCGAGGTGAATTCCTTCAATGGCCAGCACTGATGTATGCGGTTCAGAGCTGGTGGTTTGCTATGTCAGATTGTTGTGGTGTTTCAGAAGACTAGATGTTGGTTGAAGACCCGGTTAAAGTGGTTGTAGCTAGCACAATAAGCACATACACCATGCCTGTCATATATTTTTATTTTCGCTGCATAGGTCTCAAATGTGCAGTTTAAAAAGAGACATGATATGGTACAACACTAGGTTAAAGAAAGGTGTCCTTGCCTTACTCTCAGAAAGTCGATTACCGCCACTTCCTACAGTAAGTCATTTAACCTCACAGCAGTGGAAACAATTTCACTCTCTAGATGAATTTACCAGGGAACAACCACCTATAAGCAATGATTGCAAACAGAGATTTGTTTTACATAGTTATGTACACAATACCACGTTTTAAAATGATTGCTATTAAATGTGTTTCTTTTAAAAATGCCTATTTAAGACCTGACAGCAAATAGAAGTGTACGACTATTTATGAAACTACTTTATTAGCTACACCCATTTAAAGATTAAATAGATTCATAAAAAATCCAATCCAAAGTCAACTTATTGTTGTCTACAGTCCTAAATTAATCTCTGTGCTGAAAACCCTGCCTGGGATGTAATATACCTGATGTTTAGTCAGAAAAAAAGTTATCTATTTCATAACCACTCAGTTCTACTGAATTACATTATAGTATTTCATTTAAGTATCCTTGGATAGTTATTATGTTTTATTTTTTATCATTAGTATTATTATTTGATTTATTAAAAAGTTTTTGGTCAAGGTCAAATTATCTGGTTGAATAAAGTGGAGGTTAAATCCCCATTGATTGGGATTGTACAATGGGGAGCCCCTTTTAACACCTCTGTTTTAGTGTATTGTTCATTTCCTGAAATGATGAAAACTGCCCCAAACATGTTAACTATCATTTTTGGGGAAATATTATTGTACAGAAGGGTACTGACACTTTCCAGAACATACTTTTATGATTCATTTTAACTTTTTATTTAGCAGCCGAGCACAAGGAAGTTAAGTGACTTGCTAAGGGTCACACAGTGAGTCAGTGAGTGAGCTGGGATTTGAACTGGGGACCTCCTGGTTACAAGCCCATTTCTTTAACCACTGGACTGTACTGCCTCCTTGGTACAAGTTGCAATACTATGGGACAAAAACCCATATAATATAAACCAATTTGCACTTCAAATGTTGCAATGTTTGTGAAACAGTGGTGTAAATAACAGCAGATAAGCTGTAGGTTATGTAAGCAATAACCCAGGACAGGGTATGCAGTACGACATATCTTACAGACACCTGGGTGCGTCGTGCCATCAGTGTATATACTGTAACCAGGTGGGTACTAATGTATGGTAAGCTATCTGTCACAGAGAATGTTTCCTAAAACCGAAAATACGCTTATCATTTAATCACCTTGATTGCTATGGCCATAATTACTCATTAGCTAATTGGTAAAGTGTTAATTTGTATTTAGATCAGTTTAAGTGGATCCCTTAAAGCTATTTGTTTTGTGAAATATCCTGTGAAATTATCCAGGCCCTACCAATAGGTGCCTAGTTAGAGGCCAGCCGTACTTGAAGGCCTACCAAGCATTTTGGAATGAGACTGTGAGCGAGGGTGGGGAGGGATAATTATAACTTCCTACTGATATCACATCACACAGGCAGTATGGGTTGCTTGAGTAAGACAGCTACTGGGCTTTAGCAATTCATATTCATACTAGCTTTTTTGTTTCATCCTGATTCAAGTAATGTACCTTCATCTTCTAAGGCAGCGTGATATATTTGGTAGTTAATAATGAATAATGAATTGATAAATTGACAATATATGAGTAAACATTTACAACATCTTTGCTGTTTTATTAAGAACACTAGTTTTCAGACAGAAAAAGCAGTAAATGACAGACAGACAAATACAAGAATTTATAAAAGAAGTATTACAATTACAC
The DNA here is from genome assembly GCA_030684275.1 of Acipenser oxyrinchus oxyrinchus. Taxonomy (NCBI): domain Eukaryota; kingdom Metazoa; phylum Chordata; class Actinopteri; order Acipenseriformes; family Acipenseridae; genus Acipenser; species Acipenser oxyrinchus. The sequence goes on along the minus strand of CM060247.1, from coordinate 37,410,528 downwards.
TGAAAAGATTTGTATGGTTAAAACAATGATGCCTGGGATCTTGCCCCAGTAATTAAAGCCTTGAAGCATTATAATGATATTTTAATCTTTTATGCAACTGAGAGTCTGAGTTTCAGTTCAATAATTCATTTGCCCCAAGTCTTCCAGGTGCTGCAGAGCGGAGCAAACAGCAAATAGCAGCGCAGCTGCTGGTAGTCAGCCATTGGATGATGGCCATTACATTATGAAACCTACAAGGCATGCTCATTTGAAAACCACAATATTTCTCTGTTACCACCTCAGGGGACTTATACAAAGTCAGGCAGAATTTTTTAAAAAAAGTCTTAGGCTGGAGGTAGTTTTTAAGAGAAACAGAAGTTTTGGGCAATTCAAGAGCTTCTGGTGTATATAGCTCAGGGTCTGCTGTATTGTGCAGAACACACTGCTCTGTAAGCAATTACAAGCATTCATACAAAGATGGGAAGATGCCTCCACCTGATATTGAGATCAGGACTAAAACAAATACCAAAGACTTTCCTATTTTCAGTTTGATAAACCTGAAGTTGCAGGTAGACCTGTTCCAGAGCCAGGGGTAACTTGTGGATGAATCAAGTTACCCCTGGTCTTGAGGCTCAAAGCAGGAGATGGAGATGGGATTCAGGTGCTAACAAAACTACTTTATTAAGTTAAACAGGGTCCGTGTTTGGGTCAGGACCACACCACAAAAAACAATAAATCCACTTTCTCGCTCGCTCTATTCCACACACAGGCGCCGGCTCTCTATCAGTCACATCACACAGAGAGAAGAGAACAGACCACTACTCTCATTGAAGGGGGAGGAGGGGGGAGAGGGGCGCAGCAAGGGCTCTAGATGACATGGTCCACACCCAATAGCGGCTTACATACACACACACACGCACACACACACACTACCGTAACTAGTGGTATGGTCCCTCCCCGGAACAATACAGATAACGTGAAAGCACAGGACCAGATGAAATAAGACAAACAAATGACACAAAACAAAAGTCCTGTCGACCTGAACTGACCAGGTCGCTACAAAGCCCCCGCCTTAGTCCCTCGTCCCCCAAGGGAACGCAAAGTCTCGGACAGAACCCGGAACATGGCGCTGTCTCTGCGGGCACGGACAGTCTGTCCTGCAATGTCCATGCCAAGGGAGCCCTGAGCCCCAGGGCTCCCAGCCAGAGGGCTATGAGGAGGAGTATAGACGGGCGGGGTGACTGAGGATGGCCGGCAGGGGCCGCTGGTTCCAGGGGATCTGGCTCTCGACCCAGGTAGGGGGCCAGGTGGTCATGATGAAGTACCACCTTCCGACCTCAAGGTGGCAGCTGGATCTGGTAAACCACCTCTCCGACCCGCTCTAGGATCTCACACGGTCCAATCCAGCGGCATACTCTGGACCCTGGGGCGCTCTGGGGGTGTTGGGTGGCCGCATGCCACCTCGCCTCTCCAGTTGCTGGTTCTTTCCATCAGCGCTGCAAGACCCCATCTCGAATGGCCAGTCCAGTCCACTGGGACCAGATCCCTTGGTGGCTGCAGAGAGGGGGGCCATCTCCTCCCACGGGGGCCTATGTCTTGTTCCTGCTGGGCACCACCACCCGACACTACATCTCGTCGGTTGGTCAGCTTTGCGTCCCTCTCCCCGTTTGTGGCAGTGGGTGCAGTCCTCTCTGGCACAGGGCCAGCAGGACAGGGCATCTGCATTGCCATGCCTGTTCACTGGACGATGTTTCACTGTGTACTGGAAAGCCTGGAGCTGCTCGATCCAGCGGGCGACCTGTCCCTCTGGCTCCCAGAAGGTCATCAACCACTGGATGGCAGCGTGGTCAGTCCAGACAGTAAAGGGAAGCCAGCAGAGGTAATCACAGACGTTGCGAACCACCTCCACCACCGCCAACAGCTCCCGCCTGGTGACACAGTACCTGCACTCTGCTTTATTGAAGGTCCGGATGTAGTAGGCGACCACCCTCTCACCATTGGGTCCAGCCTGCGACAGGACGGCTCCAACCCCTCCAATCACTGGCGTCAGTGTCCAGGAGGAAAGAGCTTGATGTCGGGGGGACACCAGCATGGGGGACTGACACAGGGCACTCTTCAACGCATTGAATGCCTCCTGGCACTCGGAGTTCCATACAAAGGGCTTGCCCTTCTTCAGGAGGCTGTGCAGGGAGGCAGCAATGGTGGCAAAAATCCTGCACAAACCTCCTGTAGTATGAAGCGAGTTCCAGAAGGTCATTGAGATACACCAGGCACCCCAGTCAGGACTCTCTCCATGAGCTGCTCGAACCGGCTACCTTCAGGACGAATCATCTAGGCAAGTTGGCCACAAGTAACCTGCTTCATCCTGTAACCAGCAAACATTAAAAACATACAACTAAAACAAAATAAAACAAAATATGTTCACACTGGGAAGGTTTATTGTCAACAACATGCCTGCTTACCTTCTAGTAATGAGGGGGAGAGATCCAGATACTGCCAACCAGGAGCTTGTAATTTTGCCCCTGCTGAAAGCAAGACTTTATATGCTGCCGTAATAATGATCCACACCAGCTGCAGCTAATTGCTAGATTAGCGGCAGGTGTTAGGAACGCTCTGTCCCACCCGCTAAATATAGGTATCTTGTTGTTTGTACAGCTATCACTGACATGCCATTTATCTAGTTTTCCTTAGTAAATGGAATTGAATAGAAATTGTCAAAGCTATTTAAAGAACTTCAATATGCAATGCCATTTATTTTTATTTTTTTGTAAATTGGTTTGAATTGAAATTCTGAAGTATTAGCAGTAAAACTTTGTATTGTAATGTCTCATAAGAACAAATTTAAAAAAAAAAAAACACATTACACTACTGTGCATTACTGCCAAATACACTGTGGCTCCACTGAGTAAAAATCATCCGTCATTTAAAGTTCAAATAAAATATTTGGCAGCATCAATGTAATTTTTCATATGGGGTTACATCTAAAAAAACAAAACAAAAAAAGCAGCAAAAACAGTGAAGTCATTTTAGGCAGATTTTTATCAGATTTTCCAAAGGGTCATTTGTCAAAACACAGTTGTTCCAAATCATATAGTAGGAGGTTAATGGGAAGTGAAGAGATGTCAGTAGAGGCCACATGGGGAAGTGATTAACTTAGCACTTGGATATTTCTTTGCAGAAGAAAAAGTTTAAGACAAGAGTACTTAACTGGCATTGGAAGGTTAAATTGCTTTTTCCCCCTATTTTTCAGAAGCCTAAATGTACCTACAACACATGGGAAATCGTCTGTTGCTCTATCTTTGAAATATTAGACACTTTGATGCTTTTTGGTGATTCGTTATTTTGGCAACATTGCAGTATCCTCTGCAGATATAAAGCCCACAACTGCCAGAATTTCTTCCAACTTCCGCTGTTTCTATGGTAACAAAAGATCAATCAGTTTCAATTGTCTACCCAACACTCAGCAAATGGGATTGATCCGCAGGTGGACTCCATATGGAATTATCGCTCCAAATCTGTCTGAATAGCCGTGCCAGAACCAATTATATTCACATAGTTTTGATACCAAGCCTGATGGAGATCCATGTTTTGCAAAATCAGTAATAACTTGGGTGTTAGCCAAACTCATCAGCTTATCAAGAGAAATTTCAGAAGATGCAGAATCCTTGCATTTAGCTTAAAATAACCACGTTTTTCATGTATACAATACTCAGATCCAGGTATTTAAGTTATATCTAGTTGAAAGGACACTGTCATATTGTAAGATGGCAGACCTCCTGTGGCAAAGTGGTGAGTGAATACAGGTGAGTGCAGTGCAGAGCGGATACAAAACAGACAGACAATGATTTCCAGGTGCAAGGGTGTTTATTGATTTAATTAACTATGTCCAGAGCTTTATGCCAAACACCTGTAAATAATAATGATGGAGTGATACAGCGGCGTGTATCACTCGGTATTTGTAAATCCCCAGGTTTGACACATAACCAAAAAGTCCAGTTTTACACACCAACACTAAACACAAAACTCAAACACAGTTCCTAGTGATAGTGAATAAGTGCAAGTGGTGTATTACAGTTCTCCATGAATGCAGGGGTGAAAATGATGTCCGGGTTTATTCTGGCTTTCGCTACATCTCCGGATCGTGCAACAGGTAGTCTATTAAAAAACAGATGACAGTTAACAAACACTAACAAACACAAGACAAAACTCACGGTTCACGATACAGCAACACAGGCTCCTTGTAGGTTGTCTCTAACCATTTACCAAGGAACAGATCACGTACGCTATGTCCCCTATTTATATCCTCGCTCATGACCCGTAAGTTAACGAGCGCATCCGCTCCTCCAATCCTCGGATGCAACGCCATTTACCGTCTGGGTCATTGAGTTTGGATACCGTAGCTCCATCCCTTTCCTAAATGACCGACTTCCACCTACCCTACGGAATAAATTGTCGTGCCATTTAATTAAGGGTACTCTGTTCCTCTTACACCGTGCCCTCACAGGTTGAGAGGGAGATCTAACACCAATAATCATTCGATCTCTGTCACACCTCCCTACAAACCTAGCTCCATAGAGAACATATTTGTCCTCTATAATGACAGCAGTGCTGCAGTTAATTCTGGCAGCCATTTAATTATTTTGCAGCGAACAATACTTACTTTGTTTAAATCTTTTCTCACAGAAAGGGTGTGCCATGTTGCCATCTGTGAGTTTTCATCCAGCCAGCAGTCCAGATAAGCTGCACATAAAAAGATCAGTAATACGCACTAAGCTTAAATTTAATGCGTAAAAATATGCATAGCAATTTTGCTGCACAAGTTGTCTGCCTCCCCTAAAACTTCCACTAACAACTACATCTCCCAGAATACAATGTCTTCAGTTACTAGGAAACTGTACACAACAAAAATCTACTCAACAAACATCCAATCTTTGGCTAGCCCTGTTATCTTTTCAGTCAAACAGAGTAAGAATAAGAAAAATTGCCAGCAAGCTACACAGGTTGAAGGATAAACACCCCAGTCCAGCTACAAATCCAACTGGAACCATTGTCAGAGGCAACCACTAAGAAAAGGTGCCTAAAATATTAAACAAACTGTTTTATAACTTACTAATGCATTTCTGTATGGCTTTATATTGAAGTTTTAACATGTTCACTGAGTTTAAGAATTTAATGTTAAAATATAAGTAACCTAATGAATTTGCAGTCAAAAAAAAAATGTGCTGAGCCGATAAAGAACCTTTAGAACACTCATGTGGTTGTTGTACAGTAGTTCAAAGTAACACTGCAGTCAAAATGGAAGGCTCTTTTTTAATGCCTACCCCATTACCATTAAAGATTGTACAGTATTTATTGAGATTACTCATGACTTCAAGGTAATGTTGCATTTTACCCCTGAAAATACATTTTACTCTCTCAGTGTTAAAATTAGAGGGTAAGTTACTCCCAGACCCAAAACTTTATCTGGAGCACTGCCTGTAACGTTCACCAGAGGTCCATTTATGTTTACCATCTATATTCCCAGGAAACTGAGACCTTGTTAATTGGCTCTTGGCATCTTTGGTCAAAATCTTGCCTTTTGATCTAACTATTGATGGACAATAGTTTGAAATCTTGGAGGCACTTTTGACCAAGAGCTAAACTTTGAGGCTCATATTAGACAAGTCTGCAAATCTTTTTAGTCTAGCCTTTTACTGATTAGCCATTACTTTGAGATTGTTGTTGTTACATGTATTTCATCACAGTTGATGTGTATGTGCCAGGATTCAAATAAGTGGTCTGCAAGTCCAGAGCAAGAACAACCAGCACAAGTCAGAACAGCAAGTGGCAGGTCTGTCGTCGAGAGAATACGTAAACCACGCTTCACAACACAGGAGATTGCTATATTAATAGAAGAGGTAGAGGCACGTAGGGCAATCATTTATTGTGTTTATAATAATTATACACATTATTTCACGGCATTGACATCACTGCATGTAAAGTGTAAAATACTTAATACCCTCCTTGAACTGTTAGCAACCGATTAATTTTTATTTGGATTTGAGTACATGTTTGTGTATTTGTGTACGTTTCAGTATTTAAGATACCGTTAGGTCCTAACATTTAATAACGAAATAAATACAATAAAAAGTTTCAGTAATTAAAAACAATCTACTTATCTGCAGTAGTGTAGTGTTAATCCTGATTGTGCTGTTTGTTCAGTAGCTTGTTCACAGTGTGTGTTCATAAAGTCAAAGCCTTCTCCTGGCTTTAGAAGAGAGCGATGTGCCAGTGTTGTTACTGTGAAAAGTTGCTAAAACTAATCAGACTGCGTGCAGTTGTTTGATTTCAACTAGTCATTGAGGGGTCTATTCATAAAGGGTTAACGCCTGTCGAAATGAGAAAACAGGAGTTCATGATCGGATTTCGTCCATAGCCGCCTATTTAACGGCAGTTGCTATTCATAAGAGATCATTCAGATGTGTCGTTAAGCCCCAACGATTTTTGTCTATGAAGGCATGTTTTTAGCTCATTAGCATACATTTTCGTCAACCTGCTATTCACAAGAGTGAACGACAGCAAAATGCTGTCGACACCTAGGAGTTATTGAATGGTTTCTACAGTCAAGTCTAAACTGAGGACAGCCTCCGCAGACTATTTTTTTTATTACTACACTTGCTCTGTTATACAGTTTGACATACCCTTGATTACCACTGCCTATTTTTAAATAAAAAAATAAAATCTGTAACTTTATATGAAGGAAAATGTTTAATATAAATATATACTCACATAAAAACATATTCTCTGGGGGCTCCCGAGTGGCGCAACCAGTAAAGGCGCTCCACGTGGAGTACAGGATGCGCCCTTAACATTAATAATGCCGATGATGTCATCAAAAAGAGCTGTATCTTCACTCTTGAACGACTGTATACCCACTGATAAAATGCTTTGCGACAGTTGTCCATATTCTCTGATCAAAATTTTTATGAATAGCAATATGGAAGACTTTCGTTAGTTTTAAACGAAATTAATCTTATTACGACAGTCGGCAAGTACTTTTGTGAATATGGCCCTCAAACTGGAGACTAGTTGCTATAGTATTCTGGTTACTGTATTGCTGCTGACAGCAAACACTTTCTCTATTATTATTATTATTATTATTATTATTATTATTATTATTATTATTATTATTATTATTATTATTATGTTTTTACCATATACTGAACATAAAGATTTTCACTTGTAATAATTGCCATGAAAATACATATATTTGTTTATTATTAATTTACGAATAATATTGTTAGTTTCTTAAGTTTTGTAATTTTTTCATCTTAGGTTCTTTATTTTCTTTTCTCTCTTTGATTTCCTCTTTCTATGTAAGTCCAGACGCACAGAGTTGGTCCTTAGGATGACTTTGCTTTTTATAGTGTGTTCAATTGTTCAAGTTCCTGATTGCGCCACTAAATAAACCTGGTTTCAGCGGGTCTTAGCACAGTGCTCAATTGTCTATTTGGGACCCCATTGAACTTTCATCAGAATCGCTTAGGCGAATATATTAATGATACCACGCCTGTAAATTTACGCCGACCCGTGGCATGGGGCAGGGGCTCTATAACAGCACAAGACATGTCTTCAGAATACCATTTCAGCAGTGGGTCTGGCACCACCTGTCCAGGAATCCAAAATGTCTCAGTTAGCTTGAGTTAAATTGGTTAATGAAAAAAGACAGGACCTATATGTTGCAGACAGCCTCTCTTTCACTGATTTCTGGATTCCTGTTGTAAAGGGCACTAAGTTCTGAACCTAAAAGTCAATTTTGTCTTATTAAAGTTGATGTTTAGCTCGACTTAGAGGCTCTCTGCCTTGAACTGAGCTTTGACCCTGGGGTCCTGACCCTGAATTCATCACTGCCTTAAACCAGGTGCAGCATTAGTGATTCTCACAATGTAGTAACATACTAATCTTGGCAATATACATTTACGTCCACTAGTAGATTATAATTTGCATTCCATACATTTTTGCTTATTTCAGTATGTCCATTTATTAGCTGACTTCGAATGCTGCCAGCAATATGCGTAATACAACAGTTGTATCCTTCATCTCTAAAATGTATCACTTTCAATTTTGAGTTTATTTTTAATGGGTGAAGAAAAATAAGCTGTAGATAAACAGACTGGTATGTGATATTGATTGTGTAGCACTTGCTTTAGTGCTACACAATCTCATAGACTTGAGAACATATATAAACTTCAGCTTGAATGAATTATTGAAGTTAATAATAAAACTCAAGGACAGTCTATCAACAGTCACCAAGGTTAAAAGACAACTGCAGGTAATTTATGTAAGCTCTGCTTGGGATCCAGAATTTGGTCTGGTTTTTACCAACTCCACATAAAGAACCCATAGAAACTTCATAACATGTACGGTTGAACCACGACTATTACATTTGAACGAAGCACAAGGAGATTTATAATGGACTAACTTGTTTAATATGCCATCATTTTTTTTTGTGCAAGAAGAACAATGAGAGTCTTTATCCCATAGAAAAATTCATCCAAAGCTTTCCTTATTCTTGAACAATGTATTGATTTTAATATTTAACAATTTTTTCACCGTAAACAATAAAGTATTAAGTTGCACAAACGTACTGTACAGAAGCTATGTTGGATCGGAGGGAGTGCAAAAGATAGCCCATAACTATTTGGCAATTGTGATCCATTGATACAATGGCAATGCAATGGCTCTGTACTAAGGGTTACATGCCAACATATCAGTTGTTATGAAAATAAGTGATGTATTCAGTGTGAATGTATGTATTCACTGGTTTCCCATCCTAATGTAACAACAACAACAAAAACAAAAAACGGATTTGCTGATTTAAAATTACAGGTGAAAAAATAAATAATAAGTTGACGATAATAATAAGCACTGTAGTATACGATATAATTAAAAGTTATATTTAAAGGTCTTACCAAGGAAAGTCTTACGGTCATCCTATGGTTTATCCTGAAGTATTCCTTCTTAAGTACAGTAATCATTATATCCAACACACTACAGTATGCTACATGAAGCTTAAACAGTAGCGATCAAGTAGTAAAGAGAGCCCAAATTAAAAGCATTAGGAATGGTGGATCCACCAAAAAGCTGTAGTCCAAAAATCTTGGCACATCTGTCATCTCCATTGTTGTCCTACACAGTTTTTGTACTGTATGTTTGCAACATGCAGTCATTATCAAAATTGGTGAACCACATAAGAAACATTCTGCAACATTAAAATGTCGTATTCAAAGTATAAACTGTATATGACAAACATTAATAAAATACAACAGTTATACACATATAATGTATTTATTCACTTAAATTACCTTTGATGATTTTGATTTAATTTGCCATTATCGTGATTTAGGTTGTTTAATGCATGACTGATATGGCTATTGTTCAGCATTGTGACAGGCGCAAACCATGGTTGAATGATGTACTTCCATGCTTTGTTAATTTGACTTACTTTTAAGACTGTAGATATGTATAAGCTAATGAGGATATGCAAATGTTGAGCTGCTAGTGATTATGGGAAATTATTTCTGGGGCAGAAATAGACCTACAGTATGTCCCTACTTGTGGGGATCTCTGTTGGTGATGCTACCCCCTTGGCTGTGATTTGCTTGGTGGGTGACAGCGATGGGGTGTAATTAAGCACCACTATGTAAATAATGCTGTTCTGAGGTCTGCTAACTGCTGTTATAAAATATATGTTAAACCTAGCTTTGGGTACAAATGTGTATCTGTTCTCCTTTAGTTCAAAAAAGTTGATAATCAGTTGTATCTCTGTGTGAGTCACTGAAGCCCCTTGATTTACCAGTCCTATATATTTTAGATAATGCAATATGTATATTGAATTTTGTGTCCAATTCTGCTTTAATTTCGTGCTCATGATTTAGCCTCCTTTAAAATGTCAGTAAATCTTTTCCAATAGATACAGGTAGCAAGATGACTCATGAGGTTGTGATAACTTATTAATTTAGCATATTAATAAATGGTAATATTTGGGGAACTTAAATAACTCTGGGAATTAAGATAAAATCAATGGGAATGATTTATTAAAATACATTTTATTATATCACCACGTTAAACCTGAACAGCTTACAAGCCACATAAAATATGTATCTCAAAGTCTGTGTTTTCCATGAGTTCTAATACATATGTGTGAGCAGTAACACCCATTTCCCATACTGGACACAGTTATCCTGGGAGAAATGGTTCTCTACTCTTCCATGGCAATGCACATCAAACCCCCAAACAGCTGCGATAGCAGGTGCATAAACACCCTGCAGTCATCTTTTGCCAGCTACATAAACTGTGTATAATTTTCCTATTTTCAAATACATATTTTTGTATTCCGGTGACATTTTCTTAAAGTTAGAATTATGTAATTTGAATGTATTGAAAGCCAAATAAAACTAACGGCAGTGTTAACAAGCTATTCAGAGCAAAGCTGTTATGATATGTAGTAAGAGGGTCTTGGTCTCTGAGTGGATCAGTCATTTGAAATTAACCATCCATAGAAAAACTAAATAAGCAACAAAATCATATTCATTTTCTAAACAATATTGCCATAGCAAGTACTTGGTTTATGCTTGGATGAGTAAACCAATGAATGCCTGTGCAGAATTTATTCAGAAAATGTTCTGATTGTATAAGTCCTACTATAAAGTACACATTGAAGTACACATTATGTTTCACTCTTAGCATTTATTTTACTATGAGCTTTGTTGTACTCCCTTGTAACTGTTATACATTTAAAAATAAACATTTAACATCTCAAGAAAAACAGAAAGTTATATATGGAATTCCATATATATATTGAATTGTTATAAAATTATTTCTCTACAACAATTATTTACATTACATTAGGCTTACAAAAAATGAAAACACTCACCCATATAACCACAAAAGCCAGAAGAAATGGCAAAGAAATAATTTTTGTTTATTTCGTAAAACAAATAACTATGCACTTTGGTGCTATAGTGTAAATAACATGGAATGTAGAATTTAAAAAAAAATATCTCGTTTAGCGGTCATAAAACAAAAACACGGAAATGCCAAATACACAAAACCATTTGAAACACTACTGCACAGTCATGTTCCTTTAGCGCAAATACTGTAGTCAGGACCCAGCGTATTTTTATATGTATTTTTTATCAATTTCCTCATTAACAAAAAAAATAATAATAAAAAAATAATTCTAGACGTATTCTAGATGCAGAATCACAGTCAAATTGTTCTTGCAGTTTAACACTAGATTTATAGAATCACTTAAATTTAGTAAATACTATAGCAAACTAGGCTACTCTATGGTTTCATTCATTTTTGAAATTTTTTAACGGATCCATATTCAAATAGCGCTCCTTCGGGTTCAAATGCTTAAATAAGTCTAACATTTGCACTCAATTGTAATATTTATAGGCTACATTTATGTCTCATGTTCATGATACTGTGTACGCGGTATGCTGTATGGAGTATTATATATGTTTCACTAATAGATGATAACTAGCATGTTTTTGCAGTTGCATACAGAAATAAAGCTGGTCTCATTACTGGATTGCTGTAGTGTATAATAAAGTCATGTGCATAGGGACAGATTTTTTTCATAAAGACTGTAATAAGCCAGTTGACACATTTCAGTAGCTGAGCTCACATTTTTATGTCCCAGACCCTGGGTTAAAAACAAAAAAATGTGTTGGGATGCAGTGTTTTACTTAGACCTCTTAGAACAGTCCTGTTTCACCTGCATTATACCAGGCTGGTTGCCTTTTTTGTGTGGTCTTCACTTCATGGGTTGCTGTACAACATATTTCCTTCCACGTGTGTAGGACTTTAGAAATTGATAATGTAGTAGATTCAGGTAAAAAAAAAAAAAAAAAAACTATGGAAATTCAGTAACAAAAACCTTGTTACAATAACGTTAAGGTTGCAGTTCAAAATCACAAAAGTCGGGAAATGGGACACTAAGGCACTCAACCTTAACCTATGCGTCACATCAGATATGATGTCATACATGACATCAGTAATGACATCAGCAATGACATGACAGATGTTCCACCAAGACAGCCCAGAAGGACATTACCTGGGTGTGTTTGTTGGTCTGCAGAATATTGTGCTGTCAGCTGTTCTTAGGAACTAATATGACAATAAGGAGACAAAACAGCAGAGTTTGGGCCTCATTCTCCATGGCACTGTTCTAGAAAAAAAAAAAATCTATCCTTTTACTGAGTAAGATACATATTGAAATGCATTTTCAAAACCAATGGTCTTGGATAAATGTGGCAATGTCATATTGCAGTTCAGTATTTGCTTAGTGGCAAGTGCACTTAGTTTTGCATTGGAAGTAACAGCAGTAATAATGCAACAACTATATCATGTCTATAGACAATAGTGCAAAGAGTGACCCGAGTGACAGTCAGCGCAATGAAAGTGTCTTGATCTGTCTATGTTTGTATCTACGTTGGTAGAGTGATTTTCATACGAAGCATGATAGCTACAGTCCAGCACAGACAAATTGTTTCCAAGTGTAATGTTCTTCTGGTCAGTCTTGGTAGAGCATTTGTCCTGTGATTGATTAGATATGCCAACATTCATTTTATTGCTGATGTCATTACGGATGTCATGTATGACATCATATCTGATGTGATGCATAGGCATAATAGGGGCGAGTTAAGGTTTGCGTGCCGACTTTTGTGATTTTGAACTGCAACCTTAACATTATTTTAACAAAGTTTTTGTTACTGAATAGACTTCTTATCTAAAACTGCATCCAACAGACATGAAGAGGATTATGGCTAGTTTCATTCCAGTAAATAGCATCAAATATGCATCCTCTTTCAGTCTATTATTTGTACTGGTGATATACAGTATATAAAAAAACCCATAAAATTAATGGAATATGGTGTTTACCTGCCAATATTCTAACATGGTATAATTGTTATCTTTGTGAACAGTACGGTCTGTTTGATTGACCTAAATAGCAGAGACTTGCATGCACTGTTAGATATCCTGCTTTGTATAACCTTGTTACACAAAGGGCCCTATTTTAAATATCTAAATTGTAGTGTCTGTACAGCATTTAAACCAAAAAATGTGCCTCGTGGTATTGCAGTTACCGGTGAAAAAATACCTTTGCACTCATTCTGAAAGAACTGAAATACACTGCTATAGGAAGGGTAACAACTGTGCAAAACCTTCAATGCATTGAATGTAGAACGCTCCAGGAAAGTTCATGTGGTCAGTAAGACGATTGGCTGGTTTCACAGACCCTGATTAGTACTAGTCCTGGACTACCCAATGTTAATTTAAGTAAGGTAAACCAAGATTAGTGCTAATCTGGGTCTGTGAAACCAGCCATATAATAGTCCCTCTCTAATCTTTCTTTACTTCATGAACATTTTTCAAGAACACAAAGGAATCCGAGACTCTGTGGGAACTTGCTAGGCGCTCCCTCACCACAGGCGCAGTGTATTTGTTTAATAATATATCCCCAAGCTGCTCTTAGTCGGTAAATGCAACCTTACACGCATGAGTACAGTATATCCTTCTTTTCATTTGTTCTTTTGTTACTATTGCCTCTGCAACAGTAGGTATTCTTATTTTGTCCAGATACAGCCCTAAACTAATGTGGTTTCTGATATCTGTCATTATGGACCTGTTAGACGTTCTGGGTCATATTTCCAGTGTTTACTTCAGCCTTTCATGTATTACTGTTGTCTGAAAGGAGACCATCTTGCATACATGTCTGAATGTTTGTTTACATTCTTGAGACAAAAGTTACACAATATAGAAAAAGCAATCTATATTAGTGCAAGGTATATACAAATAGATAAACATGTGCTGTACAGTACATTCCTATACAGTAAGTTCTAAAATATGTATTCTTTCTTCATCCAAAGAAAATATGTTATTTAATTTACATCAAATTTTAAGGAACATCCTTTTTTCAAAGCATGTCTTTAAAAAAGCATGTCTTTAAAATGATTACCATGCCAAAGTACCACAAAAGGGAGGTCAAATCATCACGAGAACAGGTACACTGGGAGGAAAGTCCATATGGACTTATAAAAAAAAACATAAAAGCTGAACCTGAGACCTCAGTGCATTTGATGAATGTTTCTAAATCACTGAATGACCCTGATGTTACTACTCACAAATGTTGTAAGCAACAAATCAAGTACAGTAGCTCAGTGGTTAGACAGCTGAGCTGCTACTATCAGTGAGAGAGTTCTTAGCCTCATCTTGTGCAGCAAGGCTGCCAAGACTTCAGTTGACCTAGCTGTGATTATAAGTATAACTAGAGAAGTCAAAAAGCTTCTGCAGTACTATGGCCATATAAATATGCTTGAATTGTGAGCATACATGAATTCTGGAAATGTTTTAAATTACAGGTACATTCTAAAGTAGGAGGCTTTGTGGTCCAGTGGTTAAAGAAAAGGGCTTGTAACCAGGAGGTCCCCGGTTCAAATCCCACCTCAGCCACTGACTCATTGTGTGACCCTGAGCAAGTCACTTAACCTCCTTGTGCTCCGTCTTTCGGGTGAGACGTAATTGTAAGTGACTCTGCAGCTGATGCATAGTTCACACACCCTAGTCTCTGTAAGTCGCCTTGGATAAAGGCGTCTGCTAAATAAACAAGTAATAATAATAAAAAGTAATTGCTTACAATAAAAGCAGTTAATGAGCAAATCAAGAGTTCTACATTGTGGTTTGTTTGTAAATCGGTAAATGTATGTTCACATTTGTTTGTTTGGAGACCCCTCTGATCTTCTACCGGCATTGTGGAGATGAAGCTATCCAGTTTGTTGGATTGTAGTGCTGGGATCTGTAATGGATCTCCTCCAAGCCGCTGATGAGTTAATAATAGTGACATAAGACATGTACTTACCTAGCCACTACTGTGCTTGATCTTTAGTTGAAGGGTAAGATATTCATCTTTGAACCGCATGGTTTGTGGTTTGTCATTCCAACTAATTCAATTGGCTGACATGCCAATTCATTACACCGAATGCTGACAAGTATAACCTTGGTTATTTTTCTAGCGTTTGTTTATAAACTTGTTCTGTTCTTGACCCCTTTTCTCCATGCCAAATGAAACTGTGGTCATTTTATATCTCTTTCAATACTAATAAGAATATTATGTACACATGCATGAAGGTGAAAGATTCTACTTTTGCTTTGTGTTTACGTATTTTGTACTTTTGCACTTACAGAATTCTGTTATTTTCACTTGAGTTCTAATAGATTAAGCTCACCACCATTGTTTGTCTTGATTTTGCATTTTCTTTTTTTATATTTTTGAATAAAATTAATGTTTTGTTGCATTTTCTTTTATTTTACACTTTGTTTATTGATAGTGGAATAGGCTTTCACAGTCTTGCAGATGGATATGCAAGTTGGATTTAGGGTTAGGGCTAGGGTTATGGGTTTAAGATTATGATGTTCTGTGTATTTAGCAGGCTACCGGTAATTAAAATGAATGAACATTGCCATAACTGAGATACTAATGACCCTTGTACTGTAATATCGGGCTATTCACAAAAATGTTCCTTAAAAACAGTTATCAAACCTCCTTCGAGTAACTCATGAGTTAAAGAATATGGAATTTATCAAACTGAAAATGGTAGAGGATAAAAACCTTTTTAACACTGAACCGTTTTTAACAAGTCACCCCTTTGTATCATTGTTTTATTTTTTAGTAAATAGTTGCAAAGTACTACTGGTAGGTGAAGCAATATTGCCAACAATATTATTATCTACCCCAAAGGCTTCCACTGTGGCTACTGCAGGTAGGCACCAGATCTAGATCCTGTTATAAGAGGCGTTTCACTAACAAAAGGCATAAAACCATCTCATTTAGTTTCGAACTCTTGCCAAAAACTCAGTTCATGCTGTTTTGAACTGTAAACTGTCGAGGTCTCAACTAGCATGTCAACATTTGGAACCTATTAGGCCCATTTCAGCATTAATATTAAGCAGCTGCTATCTGCTTGGAACTAAAAGCATATTAAAAAGATGGGTAGATACATTACCAAATGTGTATCTTAGAACACGTTACAATCACAGAGCTCTCGCCAAGGGCTAGTCTTTTTTGAATTGTATTATTAACCATGTTTTCTTTTCAATTTCTACTTTATACCCCCATCACGTCTTTCAAAGACCAGCATTATAGAAGCCAGTAACTTTGTTATCTGTGCTGTTATTCCTCTTTATTGTCAGTGGTTTGCACTCCAGGTATTGAATGGAAACTGTATTAAAGTTGCATGATTACGGCTTTTGATATGCCTTGTAACTTTGTCCCATAAACATAATAAAACAAGAGAGTCCATACAGTAATGCAGGATAAGTCAGCAGTTTCTCTAGCCTTTTCTTTGCTTTGGATTTGGTAAAATGGTGGTATTATATGGTAACAGATTTAGGTAAATGTGATGTATGTAGTAGCATGATCACATGCTAATACATACAGTATCTGATAAAAAAATAAGGCTTAAATAAGTTCTGACAGGAAACAACAATTTAATTCCAAGAATTTAGTGGTTCAATCTTCTCTACCTGCTGAACTAAGTAACCAGATACAAAATGTAGAACAGATACAGAACAAATTATAGCAGCGAGGTTTGAATGGCATCCTAATTTGGTATTAAACATATTGTAACCCAAGGATAGTTCTATTTAAAAGAAATGAGGTTCAGATAGGTTGAAAGGCAGACAAGTAATGTGCAGGTAGGCATCATGCAAAGAGGTGCAAATAGGCAATTGTATTAGGGACGCTTTGGCCCAAATAGTAGCATTAAGAAACATCTTGTAATAAATGGAATGGGTGAAAAAAGAAATAAATAACAACACATAGTATAATCAAGACAAAATAGGTTTCAATAAAATAGCAAATGAAAATATAATAGAAACGCAGTGACCACACTTTCTTCCAAATCCAGTGTGTTGTCCAGAACTGATTTATACAAAGACGTATTTTCGCAGCTGTTGTTGGTTCTGTGGAGCTATGTTGCTGCAATCCTATTTCTATTCTCAGCGCCCCTGTAGCAGACCATTGTTCTAATACTTAATGAAGAGAAGCCCCATCATCTGACCTTGAGCACACACCTGTTTCTTACAGGGTACATCAGTCCTGCCGCACTTATTTACATTTCTGAACATTTTAAACATACAGTTGTACGTTTAACAGACACAGATAATAAGTGGTACCTCTTGTCACCATAAGTATATTAACTAATATTTTATACCAGTTGTTCTCAAACTTTTTTGTTCGCAGACCACCTTATTTATTTTATTTTTTTTACCTCAGCGGACCACACAATAAACAGTAAAGCTGACTGAAAAATAAGCACATAAAAAATCACTATAATATTAAGAATGAATGCATTATCAATACACAACATATTAAACTCGCAATAAATACACATTCTTGTGAGAGGTCTTTTAAAATTTTAAAAAATGAGTGACATTCCTTTTGTCACATTTGATCTTTTCGGAGGCATGACAGTAGACAAGTGGCTAGAATGATTGGCATTTTTAAATGCTTGGTCACTAACAAGGCTAACATTGCGGGTTATGTCAGCTCTGTTTACGGAGCGATTGAGACCAGCACGGAGGCTTCATTCATTTAAATTAATTACAATAAATGGAAACGTTGAAAACCTCCAGTTTAATGTTCACAACAAATAGAGCCTTGTTTGATGGCCTATTTATTCTCCAAAGCAAAAGGATATATAATAATAATAATCATTATTATTATTTTTAAATAAAACTATTTTTTTTGTATCTGTTTTATAACCAGGATAACACTCCAGGGCATGTGTTGTGTTGCATTAACATATGGCTTTGTTGGTTGAACCCAACTACAGCTGTATGTTAATGCAGCACAATGCGCGCCCTGTTGTATTTATCCTTTACTTTACAAGCTGCTGTGTTGAGTGTATGTGTGTGCAACTCCCTAGTAAATAATACATTTTAGACACTCCAAAACTATATATGACAGAGAGTTTAGACCTTTTCTTTTTTTTAAATTGGAGATATTCTCCATGTATGCATTTTCTTCCTGCTTCTGTATCTGATTTTTGGTTTGTATCTGATTGGGTTTGCAATGGGATCTAGAAACTATGCTGCTGTTTCCTTTCTGTAATTATGTAACCTTTCCACGGATCACCTGAAGAGACCACAGATTGAGAACCACAGTATCATACTATTATAATCGTGTGTGTTTGTAATACTGTACTATATTTGTAGGCAGCTATGTGAGGCCTTTTCTTTTTTAATCCATCAGTGATAAAAAAAAGGTCAGGTTATTTGCACACCTCTCTATTTTTTGTATTATGTACATAGGCAATATGTCTAATGTTGATTGTGAAAAAAGCAGAAATCCCATAGTATGCCATGGAAAAAGCACAGCTAAGTAGAAATTTAAAGTGTGGTAAATTTCATAATAACCATGGAAATGTGCCATGTAAAGGAAAGTATGGGACCAGGGTTATCCTATCAGTTCCACAGCTGGGACACAGGTGCCGCTAGCAGCAGAAGCCGACCGAAACTCAACATGTGAGAGGCGGCTGAGTCCCTGTACTGTGGTGCGCCATCTGAATAAATAGCTGGATAATCTGTGTGAAATCTTCACAGCATCAGCAGGCTGCATTAATGAACTCCCCTGTTAAAAGCTGACTTTCACCTCATGCTCTTGGAAAGCAGCAGTGGCAGCAGAGACTGGATCTCTCAGAATAGCAATGTGCGTGAGCCAGCACTGTTTCCCCGGCCCGCTGTGACGTGCTGACTAGTGCTGACTACTTCATTAGTGATCTGGAGGTGTGCCAAGACATTCCAAAGCATAGTGTTTGCCTTCAGGACCTCCTTTTGTCTCTTCACTAAGAAGCCGTATAATGCCATTTTTTACACAGCATTGCACCCTTTTTGTTCAACCTGCATGAATAGAATGCATAATATTCCCAATTTTGGTCAGATTAACTTTACGCTGGTGCACCACATTGGTGCAATTTGCTATGATTTGAATGTATGACTTCTGTCCATAACCTGCTCGACAGTTACTCAAAGTTTGTTTACTGTGACGTATTCGTGGAGGAGACTTGGTTTCGAGGCATCATTGGTATAGCCTTATACTTAAAAAAGTTGATGAATTTGCACTAAGCAGGTACTGCAATCCAAAGAAGATAATTAAGTGTAGTTATATTATAAAAAGAAAAATGTTTCAAATGTATTGTCCTCCCTATATCTTGGGGATCTATCACAAAGCTGATTAAAGCTTGCTATTTCTGAAACGATTATAGAGAACCATATTCACTTTAATAAATCAAAACAGACTTTTAAAAACTGCTTTTTAATAACTCATAAGGTAAATCTTTGTGAAACTGGCCTATTATGGATTGTGACAGGGAGAGCCCTGTCGCTTGTTCTTGCGTGGATGTGTGCAGCTGGGAAACAGAACAGCAGACGGGTTCTTTGGCAACCAATCGAGCCGTTATGCTTGCCCGGCGTTGAGCTGATCGGGAGGTCCAGATTGGTTGGGGAGGCATGCCCGGGGAGGCTGTGTGGAGTTGAAAAAGCATCTGCACCACAGCTCGTGGCCATATACAGACAGGCGCTGAGCGAAAGCTTGCTGTGTTGACATCGAGGAGGAGAGACCTACTACACTACTACAGAACTACTACACAAAACCCTTCCCCTGCAAGATGGTGCTCGTGAAGCCATTGCCCAGCCGAGGGCGTTTGAAGAGGCCAGTGTTGCCATGAGGATGCTGGGACTCCAGAAGCCAAGAAGTACGTCAGTATAGGGGATGTTGATCCCAAACAGATAGAGAGGATTTGCGTAGCATAGTAGGTACCTGGGACTAGTGCTCGACTTGTGAGGCAAACTTTTATTTTTAGCTTTGTTTTGTTTTGTTTATTAAATGTGACACTAGGGCTACCATTGCTGGTACCCTAGTGTCAGCACTTGTGTTGAATTAAATCTGCGCGCCGTGTCAACACCCAATGCTCTGTGTCTGCCTCAGTATTATTCAGTGATGACCCACGTATGTAACATCGTCCTGTTACATGGATACATTATCTTCACATTATGTATTCAAAGACATTATCACATTTTCTTCTCTGAAAGATTCACTTTTGAAAAATTAATGACATGTATATGAACATACAATAAAGCAAAAGTGAGTTAATGTAAACTGGCATTTAAATTATATTAAATACACTACTCAGTTTCTGTTTTTTTTTTTTTTTAATTTATATGTCACATATCCGCCCTAACCGTTTATCTGCCATGATCAATCTCTTAAGCAATGTTAGTTTATTATTGAACAGAGAAGATAAGTTCAGAAATTGTAGATCCCACCAAAGTTTTCGTACACTGTGTTATATGTGCTTCGTGCACTACCATTGCTGCTAGTGTCACATGAGCTGTTCAGTGTGTTGACTTGATATGTAAATAAATCCTGTTCGCCTGCGGGGTGTATCGACTTCAACCTCCGTCTCGATCACCTGCCTGTCACTCAGCAGCAAATGCACGCATCCACACGGCTGACGGCTACTCTGTCACAAACATTAATACCCTGTATCTTTCTAAACAAGGGATTTAGGGGAGCGCCGTAATAAGAGCTGAATCTCAAAACAATTATTGTTACAGCTGTGTATAATGGTATTTAAAACAGGATTAATTTATCCGCCTTATTACATATCCGCCCTTACTCTGGTCCCACCGCAGTCGGATACGTGGCGGATTAATGTATATACTTTATTATCCTATAACACCAACCATACCATGGAAAAAATCTCAAATATAAGTGAGATAAAATACCAACAAGAGCTTGTGTTAACTCATAAATAATAGTCTCTTGTTATTATTATTAATAATAATAATAATAATAATAATAATAATAATAATAATAATAATAATAATAATAATAATAAATGCAAATGTATTAATCAGAATGGTAGAAATTCTCAATTCAGATCAGTTGTAAAGGAGAACTTGGTCATCTTTTTTCACATTGTTTACCTGTTGTCTCCTCTGATTATTTTTCAAAATCTAGGTGTGCTTGATAGAAATGTCCAAGCCCAGAAAGAGAATTTAGCATCCCTTTGGAGCTATATAGTGTAGTATAGCTGAAGAGCAAACAAACTTACAATATCAAATTCACAACCATTTTACAGAATCAACAAAGCTCACATACACATTATTTATTTAAATTTCACAATTGGAATGTACCGGTATGGCAAAACGTCTAAAAAAAACAATACATATGTATTTGTTGTGCAAGTTTTTCTCTCTCACGAATTAGGCCAGATATTTAAAAACAAAATGTGCTTTCCTGCCTCTGTCTGTAAATTGCAAATAACTGCACTATATTCCACAGCTGTGTAAGCCTTTGTGGCAGCAAATTTGCCTAGCAGAGATACATCTTCAGGGTGTCGAGCAGGGTTTCCGAGGTTATTGTTTTAGTTGGAAGAAGATTCCCTATTTAAATGTAGCTTTAACATTGCAATAGTCCTGAGTTTATTCGCCCTTTCTTTAATTCCTGCTGCTCATAAATACTTTGGTATTACAAGCTGACTAGTCTAAAGGGTGTGTGCAAGAATGCTAACAGAATGCAAGGATGTTTTTAATTTACTGAATATAGCCCTACCCATCAAGCACCACTATACATATATACTGATCTCTACTTACATGATTAATACAGAATGACATGTTAAGGAATGATATGAGAATAAACTGGAGGAACAATATGTTAATGAGATGATTTTCCATGACCCAGAACACGCTGTACTATCGAATATTAGTGGGTGAACACTAATTAGAGATCTCATAAAAGTCTGTTTTCACAGGGAGAGCTGCTGCCTTTAAGTCAAAGAGGACAAACAGCACTTTTACAGCCAGCTTCACTGGCACACTGAGCGAGCATTATGTCTTTTTTTTTCCCACAGCACAATGCCTCCAGGACTTGACAAGTTCGGGTTGGGTGTCTCATTTGGTGCAGGTGTGCCAGGGACCTCCTCTGTGCTGTCGCTAGGCAACCCGTCTGTCTAATCCCTGCGACAAGTCTGGTGAATAATAAAGAGAGGGGGGAGAGGGAGAGGGAGAAAGAGAAAGCCATCCCTTCTGCTTCATCCAGTGGGTCTTGAAAGAGTGCTATGCTTCCCTAGCATTCCAGCTAATCCTCGTGCTATCACCTCAGCAACGCCTGCTATTTGGCAGGCCCTGCAATTTAAGCAGCCCCCATCTCAATTTCATTTCCCACCCGATGGGGCTCAGACAACAGTCGGTCCTTGGCCCTTTAAACTTGTTCCACTTGTGCCCTTGAAAAGGTTAAAGAGCAGGTCTCTCTACACTGCCCCTGCCCCCAGAAGAGACTTGTTTTTGCCTCACAAGAGGCACAATTAGACTTTCTGTATATCTCTTTAGTTGTTGCAGCTGGTATTTACAGCAATATAAATACTTTTTTGTTTTGTTTTTCATCAGAAAAGCCATTCTTTTCTCATCTCTTTGTCATGTTGATGCAGCTGGGGATTGGTTCAGCTTCCAGCAGGTTTCCTTCTTCCCCTTTTCTCCCTCTTACAGAGTTTTCCTCTGATTCTTTAACAGATAGCATGAATAGTGACTTCTATTCCATCATAAAAAAAAAAAAAAATGTAAGCCATACCATTAAAGTATCACAAAAAATGCAATGTAGGATTTTCAGTGATATGTTGTGACATCCCAAAAATGATGTCAAAGCTTATACGAGACATTTACTTTACCTAAAATGTGAAGTTTGAAATACATTTTAACAGAATAACATTTGCAAGTAACTATTCAGAACAATAATTTAGCTGCTCTTTCCTGTGTATTGTTAGCAAATCCTTTTTTATTCCTGTTTCAAAAAAAAAAAAAAAAAAAAAAAGATCTGTGTGTTAAGGAATGTAGGCCAACACATAAGATTAACAAATTATGATTTTGTTTGTACAGTATATCACCCAAGTGACAGCATTCTGTTACACTAGCCACATATGTCAGTGTTTTCCCAGCACCGTTTTATACTGTAGTATCAATGATTTGTTAATAATGCTGATCTTTCTCTTGGTGACAGTGAAGATGTTGACAGTGATCAAAATGAAAACAGTAATTATGATTATAAAAAAGGAGCTAATACTTTATAAGTGTCTCTTAATTGCATCTAATCACACACTAAAAACACATTAAGTATACAAATGAACATGTGCATTTTATCATTTAGTGTAACTTGCTTTTCATTCAGCACAGATATCATATACAGTAAGGACATTCTACTAAACAAAATGGAAAGTGGTACAGCAGTGTACACATGGCTTGAACTGTGTACAGAGATGCAAGGAACTCTCGCAAGGAAGTCTGGGTTCAGTCTGCAAAATAATGAGAATGCCAAAATGCTCCTGTGCATGAGATTGAATTGTGTTTACAACATATTTTAAATAAAAAATTTCTAGTAAGGTCAAATTGCACATGGAGATTTAAATGTTATTAATGTGAAAACAACAATATTAATACATATTGGAAAATCCAGTATAAACCTCAAACATCAACAGACTGCTATATTATATTTCAAGATTATTACTTATGTTCATAGTCTTTAAAAGCATATGGTCAGAGTTAAGGGAAAGTAGTGCCTCAAATAGTTGAAACAAAATCACTCAATATTTGTAAGAAGCTACTCTTGTTCAAAGAGGTGGAAGAAATGTCTCTGAGGAGAACACACCATCGAGTGCTGGCCCCTAATGCTTTTGCACAGTGCCTATTGCCTTATGCTACATGATTCCTAAAGATGCCAGTTTGTACCATCTGGCTTTGTTCTTTTTACCAATGAACATACTGGGATTTTCTCCCAATCGGACACCTCCTGTCGATCTATTTCTATGTATTTCCCAATGCTTCCTAGGTATTAACTATACAGATAACTGGAACATGCCAGAGAATACTGCATTCTTTTATTTACATGAGTATCCACAGATAAAAAAAATGCCCAATGCCTATTAGCAGCACCCTGTGGCAAAACAGCTGTCACACTTTTTTTTGTGTGTGTAATGAATTTTTAAGTGCTGATAAAAGGTGCCAAAAAGATGGCAAAGCCCTTAAAGAATTCCCTTCAGTGGCAATGCAGTGGCACTACAATGATAGCACAATATTATTATTAACTGATAGCCATTAGCTATCCCTTGTAATACCATGTTACTTTATCAAGACAACTTTTTTCTTTTTATTTGACAATATTACATTTTATGAAAAAGTCTAAAATTCCCTGAATTCATATTTAAATCTGAGTTTGGCATTAATTAATAAAACCCTAATGTAAGATCACAAGGTCGTATTAACATAGCTTAAACTACAAGGCTGCTAAAAATCCAAACATGAATACTGCAAAATGCCTGTGGAAATATACACCAGAGGGTTGGAGGTCATTGAGACAGCATTATGTGCTCATTCACACTCTTTCACTTTTTTTCCCACACCCCTCACTTTAAGCGACTACTCAGAGAGAAAGAGGGCTCATTAATGAATCTGAAATCAAAGGAGTCATGGATACTGGGGAGAATATCAAAGGCAGCAAGCAGAGTTAAGCAATGCAGTTTGCCTGGGGAACAGAAAACAGATGGACTGGAGACATGTCACAGAACGGTAGCCTAGGAGTGGGACTTTAAAAAAAATCAAGGAAGATTAAACGGTAAAATGGGATTATAAAAATCTGCAAGGATCTTATTGACCACATAGCATTGTTAAGAATGTTATCAAAGGATGAAGATTTAGTCCGGCGTTATGCTGGTAATTGCACAAAGCACTGATGATGATGACACCCATAAGTACGAAGAGCTACGTCTTTCTTTTTACTATCACAAACCTAGTGCAGCACTGTTGGTGTGACACTTACAGAACAGAACAACAGCCTTAACAATCTCTTTCCACACCTGGCAGTTACTCATCATGGATCATTCCTCAAGGTGCGATCAAGTGCAACCCAGCTCCTGCAAAAACAAAACTTTATTAACAGGGTCCTTGGAAAAAAATCTGATTTAAAACATTGTTATGTCAATAGGTTTGCACTGTGATAGTTGTTACTATGAATACCCACACTAGGCACAAAGAGACATATTAAATAAAACTTATATTATACTATACAAGTATGTTATTGTACCGAATCTGAAACAAGTAGATTAATCTAATTAATAATGTTTTGTTTTTTTCAAATGCACATAATTTGATTATGATTGAAAAAGCCTGGAGATGATGAAGATAACGATAATATATATATATATATATATATATATATATATATATATATATATATATATATATATATATATATATACACATATATATATACATATTGCTTTTAAATGTGCGAAAAGACAAATTGGTTCATTTATTTAAAAGTGAACAAAGCAATTACAATGCAATTACATGGTTATCTAATCAACCAGATTGATTGCTAGATTACTATTTCTAGTATTCGGATAATGGTGTTAAATGATAGTGAGTACCTGGTGCATTTAATAGATCTAAGAGTCCCACTTTCAATACAATCTGATGAAAACAACATGTCGAAATGTGTCAGCGTACCTGTTTTTACCTTGTTTTAACCTTGTTTTAATATATAAAGTTTTCTCTTCAGCGGTGGCAACATCTAAGAAGTGTTTCCTATTTAATTTTTCCTGGAAAGAAGCACCTTGTGTCTGATTAAATGGAATGAAACATGTCTGTAGTGCCGGCATCTATATTTTCTACTATATACAGTATATATATATACTGATGCACAAAAGAAACGCAACACTCAGGTCTAATGGATTTAATCAAATAAAGGGAACAGAATACCCTGGACTAAATGGCAAGACAGTTTATTCCCAGGGTTAGGTGGAAGTCGGCCATCAAGAAAGGGGGCAAAGCTACAGTATTTTGTTATTCCAAGGAACAAATAGTACTCAAACAATCAACAAACCTATCTGCTCACTATTTAAAATGCAAATAACATTATGTATGTGCCCAATGAGCTACTGATGTAGAACTTAGACTGTTGCATTTTCATTGTGCATCAGTATCTATCTATCTAAACACCCAGGAGCTGTCACTGTCAAGCCAGCATTAAGCCTGTTTCACAACTACTGCACCAGTCACTATTTACTGTGTATTCACCACCAGCATGGAAGCACCACGAAAGGGCACAGAGCCGTGCCGGGACGTTGCCTTTGTTTATTATTATTTCGGTACTCAAACCCAGTATTATTTCGCTGAGCAAACTACACATTGGTGTGTAGTTGCCAGCACTATTATTGAACGGTGCAAAACCGTGAAACAGATAATAAAAGAACTGCTTGCACCGTGAACTCTGCCTGTGTGTTATTATTAGAGAACTGCATCACCTCTACACATGCACACTGCTAACCACTTTGCCACACCTGTCATACAGTAAGAGAAATAAGTCGCCAAAGTAAGGTAAAAATGTCCTTCTCCTTTTTCTCCCAACATATTTTTTTTCATACCCCAGGCACTTTTATCCACGCATATATATATTACAGGACATAACAAGTTTAATGACAATTAACTTGCTTTGTCAGCATGGAAATACTGTAGGTACATTGATGATGTCTTATTACTATGGTCGGGATCAAAGACTTGATCATTTTGTGGATTATATAAATTCCGCAAATAGTCATTTAAAATTGAAATATAAATCTGATCTAGATAGAATACATT
This sequence comes from Acipenser oxyrinchus oxyrinchus, assembly GCA_030684275.1. Classification (NCBI taxonomy): domain Eukaryota; kingdom Metazoa; phylum Chordata; class Actinopteri; order Acipenseriformes; family Acipenseridae; genus Acipenser; species Acipenser oxyrinchus. The sequence goes on along the minus strand of CM060247.1, from coordinate 37,383,813 downwards.
TTTTAGACTTAGAAATATCTAAAGGTAAGAACAGCACCTTACAAACTACTCAATATTCAATAAACCAACGGATCGGAATTCGTTACTTGTAAAAAGTCAACATCCTCGCTCACTGATAAGAAATATACTGAAAGGTCAATTCTTACGGGCAAGAACTGTAGCGCAAAGTCACAATTTGAAATTAAATCTTAAGAAATGCACTCCAAATTTATTACCCGAGGATATGATGACTGTATTCTTAAAGAAACAATGTATAAAGGGAATATTTTTCAAACATTGACAGGTACAAAAAAGTGATCAGTTCTTGCCCGTAAGAATTGACCTTTCAGTATATTTCTTATCAGTGAGCGAGGATGTTGACTTTTTACAAGTAACGAATTCCGATCCGTTGGTTTATTGAATATTGAGTAGTTTGTAAGGTGCTGTTCTTACCTTTAGATATTTCTAAGTCTAAAAAATGTATTCTATCTAGATCAGATTTATATTTCAATTTTAAATGACTATTTGCGGAATTTATATAATCCACAAAATGATCAAGTCTTTGATCCCGACCATAGTAATAAGACATCATCAATGTACTGTGGCGGAGTGTCCCGCCCCTATGTATTATTATTTGTATTTTTGTTTGCGGCGCGGGTAAAAGCGCCGCGTCTTTTTATATTTATATTTAAAAACCCCGTGAGGATGCATGACTGATCAGCTACTGATTATTTAACTAGCTGACAGTCATGCATCCTTACCAAACGCTGCAGACTGTGGCCGAGGGGTAATAAGATAAACAGCTAGTTAACCCCTCGGCCAGAGTATAAGAACCGACAGCTGTCTGTGCTGCGGTGTTGAGTGTTGGATGCAGAGAGGAAGTACGGGGAGATAGAGAGGTACAAGAAAACAATTGCTAAACGTGCTGGTTTAGCCAGCACGCCACTTACTTGTTTGTCTGTTTATTTGTTTGGCCAACGCGCCTTTTGTTTTCTGTTTTGTTTAAATCTTTTGTTTTGTTTATTTTGATTAATAAAATTAACTGAACGCCGCTTGCGTTCAGTTTCGCCCCCATCCATTGTTGTGGTTTCAGTTACTTCCTGGTCCGTGACGTCACCACTCCAAGCCAGCCTGCCACATATGGTGTCCTGCGTGGGACAAACAACGCCTCCAACAGCCGGACCAGGAATACAAAGGGCGCTTTTTATTTTTTTCGAAAAGTGTTTTTGTGTTTGAAAAAAAAAAAAAAAAAATGGGAAGAAGCGGCCGAAGAAAGCAGCAACAGCAGCAGGTGGTGCATCAAGAGCAGCGCGGCCCGGTCACAGGTCCCGCGCGCCTCTACTACGCCGGATGTTTGCCTTGCCTGTCTGGATGAGGAAGGGTGGTGCTTCCTGTGTGGCGAGGTAAGGTATCTTCCACTCAGCCAGAGCCACGCATGGCATAAGATGGAGGAGCCTGAGCGTCCGCGCCAGGGGAGAGGGCCCGCTGGCTAAGACGAGTTCACTCTCCTCTGAGGGAATCTGGGGCTGGCTGGTGGAGCCTGGGAGGAATGCTGAAGAGGCCCTCCCCGATGTGATCAACCTCCTGTGGGCCAGAGATGGAGAGCGATGGGAAGCCTGGGAAAAGCAACACTGCCCAGTGTCCCTCGCGGAGGTTGCGGACATGGTAATCCACTACCTGGCTGCAGATATGGCAGGCTACCGCCATCTCCAGCTCCATCGGGAAAGCCCAGCCGCTGCCATCTCCAGCGCCAGAGGGAGAGGAGTCGCCGCTGCCTTCTCCAGCCAGAGGAGAGGAGTCGCCGCTGCCTTCTCCAGCCAGAGGGAGAGGAGTCGCCGCTGCCTTCTCCAGCGCCAGAGGGAGAGGAGTCGCCGCTGCCTTCTCCAGCCAGAGGGAGAGGAGTCGCCGCTGCCTTCTCCAGCCAGAGGGAGAGGAGTCGCCGCTGCCTTCTCCAGCGCCAGAGGGAGAGGAGTCGCCGCTGTCGCCTCCAACGCCAGAGGGAGAGGAGCCGCTGTCGTCTCCAACGCCAGAGGGAGAGGAGCCGCTGCCGCCTCCAGCGCTAGAGGGTGAGGAGCCCTCCGCTGTCTCCAGCACCAAGAGCAGAGCAGCAGGAGCTGCCTCTGTCTCCACCACCACCAGGAGCAGAGCAGCAGGAGCTGCCTCTGTCTCCACCACCACCACCAGCAGCAGAGCAGCAGGAGCTGCCTCTGTCTCCACCACCACCAGCAGCAGAGCAGCAGGAGCTGCCTCTGTCTCCACCAGGAGCAGAGCAGCAGGAGCTGCCTCTGTCTCCACCACCACCAGGAGCAGAGCAGCAGGAGCTGCCTCTGTCTCCACCACCACCAGGAGCAGAGCAGCAGGAGCTGCCTCTGTCTCCACCACCGTCAGGAGCAGAGCAGCAAGAGCTGCCTCTGCCTCCGCCACCTCCACCAGCAGAGGGTGAATGCCTGCTGGTTCCGCCTCAAGCGCCGTGGGAGTACTGCTTAACGCTCCCAGCTCCACCAGCAGAGGGTGAATGCCTGCTGGTTCTGCCTCAACCGCCGTGGGAGGACTGCTTGCCCTCCCACCTCCACCAGCAGAGGGTGAATACCTGCTGGTTCCGCCTCAACCGCCATGGGAGGACTGCTTGCCTCTCCCAGCTCCACCAGCAGAGGGTGAATGCCTGCTGGTTCCGCCTCAGCCACCGTGGGAGGACTGCTTGCCCTCCCCATACACCAGCAGAGGGTGAATACCTGCTGGTTCCGCCTCAAGCGCCGTGGGAGGACTGCTTATCGCTCCCAGCTCCACCAGCAGAGGGTGAATTCCTGCTGGTTCCGGCCAACCGCTGTGGGAGGATTGCTTGCCCTCCCACCTCCACCAGCAGAGGGTGAATACCTGCTGGTTCCACAACCACCGCCCTGGGAAGGACTGCTTTTGCCCTGCTTCGCGACCGCCCAAGGATGCCTGCTACGCAACGCCTAAGGATGCCTGCTCCGCATCGCCTGGGCTGCCTGTTGCTCCGCACGCCTGGGGCTGCCTGTTGCTCCGCATCGCCTGGGGCTGCCTGTTGCTCCGCACGCCTGGGGCTGCCTGTTGCGCCGCATCGCCTGGAGAGCCACCAGTTACAGGGAACGAGGGAGAAGTGGAGCTCCCGCTGCCGCCTCCATGGCCAGGGGCTCCCTCCCGAGTTCGCCTCTGGAGGGTCCGCTACTGCTGCTGCTGCCGTTGCCTCCCGAGGGTCCGCTGCTGCTGCCGCCGCCTCCCGAGGGTCCGCTACTGCTGCCATCGCCTCCCGAGGGTCCTGTTTTGCCTGGGTTCGCTACCAGTACTGCCATGCGGCAGGAAATACTGTGGCTGCAGCCCCATGAACGGGAGCTGCCGCCACGGAAAAAGGGGAGGTCAGGAGACCAGCTTCCCAGCCGCACTTTCGCGGCAGGAAATACTGTGGCTGGAGCCCCATGAAGGGAGCTGCGGCCACGGAAAAGGGGAGGTCAGGAGACCAGCTCCCCAGCCGCACTTGCTGGCAGGAAATATTGTGGCTGGAGCCCCATGAAGGGCAGCTGCCGGCCACGAAGAAGGGGAGGTCAGAAGACCAGCTCCCCAGCCGCACTTTCGCGGCAGGAAATACTGTGGCTGGAGCCCCATGAAGGGCAGCTGCCAGCCATGAAGAAGGGGGAGGTCAGGAGACCAGCTCCCCGCAGCAATTTCGCTGCAGGAGAGGGTGGCGGAGCCCCACGGAGGGGAGCTGCCGGCCATGAAGAAGGGGGCAGGTCTGGAGACCACCCCAAAAATTTTTGGCCAAAGGAGCCGCCTGTGCGCTGGCCATTGGAACGCTACGGCTGTTTGGGTGGGAGGAGGACATCCCACCGTGGCGCCACCTTGGCCCGTTGTTGCCCCTGTTCCTGCGCGGGACTGCTAGCCGGGACTTTAGGGAATAAGGGGGAGGTGGCCGAAAGGCCATGTGTGCTGCGCATTGGGGCATGTGTGGCGGAGTGTCCCGCCCTATGTATTATTATTTGTATTTTTGTTTGTGCTGGGTAAAAGCGCCGCGTCTTTTATATTTATATTTAAAACCCGTGAGGATGCATGACTGATCAGCTACTGATTATTTAACTAGCTGACAGTCATGCATCCTTACCAAACGCTGCAGACTGTGGCCGAGGGTAATAAGATAAACAGCTAGTTAACCCTCGGCCAGAGTATAAGAACCGACAGCTGTCTGTGCTGCGGTGTTGAGTGTTGGATGCAGAGAGGAAGCACGGGAGATAGAGAGGTACAAGAAAACAATTGCTAAAACGTGCTGGTTTAGCCAGCACGTCACTTACTTGTTTGTCTGTTTATTTGTTTGGCCAACGCCTTTTGTTTTCTGTTTTGTTTAAATCTTTTGTTTTGTTTATTTTGATTAATAAAATTAACTGAACGCCGTTGCGTTCAGTTTCGCCCGCCCATCCATTGTTGTGGTTTCAGTTACTTCCTGGTCCGTGACGTCACCACTGCAAGCCAGCCTGCCACATGTACCTACAGTATTTCCATGTTGACAAAGCAAGTTAATTGTCATTAAACTTGGATGTCCTGTAATATATATATGCGTGGATAAAAGTGCCTGGGGTATGAAAAAAAATATGTTGGGAGAAAAAGGAGAAGGACATTTTTACCTTACTTTGGCGACTTATTTCTCTTACTGTATGACAGGTGTGGCAAAGTGGTTAGCAGTGTGCATGTGTAGAGGTGATGCAGTTCTCTAATAATAACACACAGGCAGAGTTCACGGTGCAAGCAGTTCTTTTATTATCTGTTTCACGGTTTTGCACCGTTCAATAATAGTGCTGGCAACTACACACCAATGTGTAGTTTGCTCAGCGAAATAATACTGGGTTTGAGTACCGAAATAATAATAAACAAAGGCAACGTCCCGGCACGGCTCTGTGCCCTTTCGTGGTGCTTCCATGCTGGTGGTGAATACACAGTAAATAGTGACTGGTGCAGTAGTTGTGAAACAGGCTTAATGCTGGCTTGACAGTGACAGCTCCTGGGTGTTTAGCCGTCTAGTAATTCTAAATAAATAGAACAGACACACAACAAAATACAGCAATCACAGTTATACTTTTTTGGTCCGTTCGCTTGTAACCAAAACAAAGGAACAGATTGCATCATCACATCCCTTGAAATACCCTTAGTCACGCCCCCTGCGATAGCTAGTTCAGTCACGTATCCTCCAATCCATGACTGACACTGGCATTGTGACTTCGCCCCCTTCCTGGATGGCTGGCTTCCGACTGGCCCTGGAATGAACTACAAAACCATCCAGTATAGGGCACACTGTTCCTGTTATATTGCACCCTCACAGGTCGGAAGGGAGATTGTTGACTAGGATTCATTCACTCTCTGTCACATAGGCATTGACTTTTTTTCTACATTTCACCTAAGAGTGTTGGGAACTACAAATTAAAAGTGAAATGGTGCTTTTGGCTGATTTACTTTTGCTGCGCCAATACCCTGAAAACACGTAAACTATCCTTGCTGTATAGAGAGTCTGGTAGTTCTTGTGCTTCGCTGATAACTTGGCGCGAGGAACCACCGTTCCTGTCAACATTACCTTGGCATAAGCAATATTAATAGTTTCTTCTGCATGTGAATCCCTCCTTGCTGTCTCGCTGTCGTTTCTTTTCTACCATTTTCCACCTGCTGTGGCAATGTGAAATTTTCCTTTGACTCATCGTAATATTCAGTTGTTATAGAAATAATAAATGCAATGTAATCCTGTGATGTCAATATAGTCACTGGACAACGATGAACTATCAATCAAAAATGAATGAATGTCCACTGATGCCTTGAGACTTGAGCGTGAACAATTACATGTCCTAGCAACCATTGACGATGATATGCGATTATATTATATCCTGCAGTGTCTGGGGGGGGGGGGTGGGGGTGAAGACACTGCAGTAGTGGAAGACATGATGGAGCATATAGACCTATGAAAAGTCTGGGGGAGGCGGCAAACCAAGGTCTGGGAGGGGCAACTACCCCATAGGAAATGAAGCCCCTGCTCCTGTCCAATATATGTATAAGGTTTTCCACAATCCTTGTATATGCTTTAGTCTACTTGTGTGACAATGACCTCCATAACTTCCTTCCTTACTTTGTAAGTTTTGGAGTGTGAAAGACAAACGCATGGACCGACATAGAGCATCATTTTAGTATCCGCCTCGCTTATGGGCTGCAGATAATTACAGTGTCAAATATCAACACTTTAATCCTGTAAGTATTGGCCTAAGTATTGGTCTTATTGGACATGAAACAGTGGACAGTAACACTTTATGGAAAATTATTTTTTTAATAATCATTGTAAAGTTACAGCATATCCGGTTGAAATAGCAAATCAAATATGTGAAATCTGTGCTTGCCTGTTCTTGTTCTAGCTTTTCGCTTGTTCTGACTGCACACAAAATCACGTTGCAGTACAGAAAAAACAGGAAGACTTCGTAGGAAACACACCTTTTGTTCCCGAAACCTCTGTGGTAGTTGAACTGTGACCAAACCGACTTGTTCAATCTAATTTAATTCTCAGGAATTTAGACAGTCTCAAGCCAACATACCCTATGTGACAAGCCATTATTTTTACATTTCACAGCTGCAGGAAACTAAAAAGTGAGTCTAATTCAGCCAGTGATTGCTACCGGCTTGAGGTACAGAATGTATTATGCACATTTAGTACCCAGGACTCATTGCACAAACTTAAAAAGTGATCAAGCTGCAAGATAGAAAAAATAAATATCAGGCATTTAACTTTAGACGTGTTAAGCATGTCTGGCTAAAAGGGCTTCAACCAGTCTTCACAAAAACGATTTCAACACCATTTTAAGACACATAAGCTGATTGTGTCTAAATGTGAGATAGGCACTGGTTAGCTATGTTCTTGCAATGCACATATAAGTATGCTATGCTTGCAGTCAAGTGTAATTGATTGCAACTGTACACTGGTGGATTAGCCAGTAGTGTAAAGGGTAAACGCCAACCCAGTTCAGTTTGATTGACACTGCTGAAATGCAAGAGTAAAATGTAATAATGGTGTTGAATGGAAATGTAATGAAATTCAGCTTACATGCAATAATTTTGATTCTTCCTTCTGCTCAGTCATACAGTGCTGTTACATCTGCCCGCTTTCATCTATTATTATTAGTTTACTTAGCAGACACCTTAATCCAAGGCAATTTACAGAGACTAGGGTGTGTGAACGGCGTCAGCTGCAGACTTACAACAACGTCTCACCCGAAAGACAGAGTACAAAGAGGTTAACTGACTTGCTCAAGGTCACACAGTGAGTTAGTGAGTGAGCTGGGATTTGAACCGGGACCTCCTTTTCTTAACCACCGGACCAGAGAGCTTCCTTAATGACAATCAGCCCTCCTTATTGTTTCTACTCCCATAATTATGAATCAAACCTATTGGTGTTGCCACTAGGAAAATTTCAGGTCTCTAGGTTCAGACGCCTTGTTCCCTCAGCTTATCATTTCCCTCTGCCTGTTCCTCAGTTCAGCGGTCTGATATTCAACTAAATTCATCCCTTTGCAATGTTCTCGATTATGCTCAAGATTACATGGCCACTGCAACCGACTGGTCTGCCTTCATGACCTTCTGCAAGCAAAATCGAATCCCCCCTTCACCCTTCAACCACGATTTAATTCTATCTTTCCCTGTACGCACCTCTCCATGGAAACTCTCAGTTAATACCACTATTGCTATTCTATATTTCTCGTCCATCTCCGCTGTTAGCCTTCTCCTTTGGTGGATGACAAAGAGTTCCCCTCCTCCTTCTCCCTCCCGTCTCCCCATTACTATTGATATTCTCTTTCACCTTATCTCAATCCTCAGCTGAGGTTGTTTCTCCCAAGTCATGGAATCCCTTTGCCTCCAATTTTCCTTCTCTGGGCATTTGTTCCTGCGATCTCTCTCGTCTTGACTCGCACTATCCCCTCTTCCTATGCATCTCCAAAACTGATCAGCTCTGCCAAGGTCAATTCATGCAGATCTGTAAACTTAACTCTCCTCTTTGCCCTTATTCCTCTTTGTCCCGCTATCTTTCCTGAAGCAACTCCACTAACCCCTCTGATTCCCTAGTTATATTTCCTCTCTCATTTCTAAAGCTGCTCTGCACCCCAATTCTATATCCACCATTTCTTCTATATATGTACAGCACTCTCTGTGGCCAGTTAGTTAACCAGCACAAAAAAATGGGCTGCTGGTCTTCCACTGTTGTGGTCTTCCTTTCATTCTTCTCTCCCTGATATCTATTTGGTCCAACAGAATATTGATAGTATTCTGGCAGTGGGGGCCACCAGAGGTTTCCTCCCACAGGGGGGTTGGGGGGGTTTGTTCTCTCTATGAGCAGTGAGACTTGTCTTGGTTTCCCCATAAAAAAAATCTCTAACCTCCATTTCTTTTCTATTTCTTCTTCTTTGCATTAGTGACGCGGGGAGTATGTTTTTTTCTTTTTTTCAGCGTTCCAGTCTCCCCACGAGGGAATTGAAGCTCACTACTGAGCCTTGGAAGTCTGGCCACGCTGACCTCCCTCAGCATAGGCAACCCTTATATGCCGGGGACAACTCTGGACTTCTCTTCATCCTTTCGATTTATCTGCTATCTGATTTCATTTCCCCTTGGAAAGCTGTACCGCACCCCTGCTTCAGGAACCTGCTACTTCTCCACCCTTGCCCCTCAGTGGTGGAACGACCTACCCACTGATATCAGGACTGCTCAGTCCCCTGACCACCTTCTGGCGCCTCCTCAAGACACACCTGTTCAGACAGCATATGTAAACCTCACAACTCTCTTCTATACTGGACTATATGGCACCCAATTGTACCAGTGCTTGCATCAGCTTGTACTTGCACTGAAATGCTCCATACCTTGCCGTATTCTACGACTGCTCTTAATTATAACTACTTCCTGTATCTTGTATTTGACTGTACTCTTATAGGTATCTGTATTCACGTTTTTTGTAATGCTCTTATTTGAAATTATTCTGATCCATTCATCATATTTACTACGTGCGCATACTAGATTTTACTTGTATAAGCAAATAGTTTTATTATAAGTTAACTGCTCTTAGTCGAACCCGCTCTTACATGTAATTATTTACTCTATTCTCTATTTTTTGCTCTTATTTGATTTTGATCTTTTGCTTCTGATTTTATTGTACTTTACAACTGCTCTTATCTGTAATGTGATATTCTGAAATGTGATACTTTACAATGTGATATTTTATAATGTGATACTTTGTACTGTGATTTTGTAACAATTATAAGTCGCCCTGAATAAGGGCCTCTGCTAATAAATGAATAATACAATAAAAAAAGTTAAGTTTGCTTCACAGCCTTGGTCAATTGTTTCGGTCTCAGGTCACAAGCACTTCTGTCCTATTTAAACTCCCAAGCTACCCTCTACGTAGCCTTTGCTACTGTCCCTTGAATAAATTCTATTGTATTTTGGTTAGCCGCATGTAACATTTTGCGCGTGCAGTTATGCAAACATGCTTTATGAATAAGTGATTAAAAATAACCACAGGATTTAAGCACAGCAAAAATGTTTACATGCATCTAAAAGATAAACATGCGTTATGAATATGACCCAATATGATGAGTTAAACAGGGGAGGAGAATTCAGGTAAGGTATTATTTTGAAAATAATGATATTTTATCTAAAAAATGTTATTTTTTTCATATGCAATCTGAATCATAGTGTATTATTTAGTTTACATTATATATCCTGTAGTTTAGTTTGGTTTACAAGTAGAAGACTGCCCACTCCCCTTCACAGAAGATCTGGTGGATCAAGTCACATTTTGTAGTTTTTGTCCTTGACCAGGTAAAGATGATAGTTCCCAGAGGTCTTTGTAACATATATTTTGATGAAAAGCGTTTGCAGTACTTACATTAGTCAATAGAGGGCAGTGTAAATCAAGCAGACTCTTACACAAGCTCATATGGCAGATCTGCTTTGTATCTGTACACTCCCCTCCAGTCTGCTCATGACAAAACAAATTACAGAATGTAGGCTGCTGGAAATTATTTCATATATGTTTTTATCATGTTAGCATCACAGGATGCTGTTTGGTTAATTTCATTACTGCAGAATATAAGTTATAAGACTTATGGCTATAATTACTCCGACCTTTTGCTCCAGTGCAATTTCTGCACCACTTTTTTTTCCCCAAGTCAAAATAAAATGTAAAAACTCCCTTTAAAAAATTCTGAAACACAACAAAGTCAACTAGACCAGATTTAGAAAATGCTCTGATAGATTTTAGGGAGCTGTTATGAAGTGTGCATCTGTGTTAACTGACACACTTAAAACATATACAAACTAGGAAGAATATGTGTGTGCTGTTATAGTGCATAATTTAATGGAAACAATTGTACTCGTCAAAAAAATACACAATGCCCTTAATAGTGTGTTTGATCACGTAGCCCCCTGGCACAATGTCTGAATGGTAACCACTGTGTATTGTCCAGTGTTGATATTTTCTGTGATTTGTTACAGAATTAGATCCCTTATCCATTCTTACTCTTGCCCTAGGCTTATCCAACATGTATGAATATCTAGACATAATCATCACTGCTTCCTAAGCCTATGATTCCCTGAACCAAAGGTGTAATTGGTTGCTATGAAGCAAGTGGTGTCAACAGAGTTGAAAAGTTACAATAAAACATGATTTCTGAAATCCAGGAAGAAAAAAAAAAACATTGACAACCCCCTTCCCACCTCAATTCCTACAAGTAATATGACAACCCGCCAATGGAGAAAAAAAAGAAATATTAGAGAAACAGAACCAAATGATTGTAAACATAAAAAATACCATGCATTGGGTATTTAAGTCACATTTGTAAATGTATATACTAATGTATTTACTTATACTTTCCATTATCATGTATATATCTTGCCAATGCTTACACATGGTGCTTTAATACAATACTTTTAAATGTGACATTACTAGGCAGACATGTAATGAGAGTATCCTTTCAGTATACACTGTGCCAGTCAAAACAAAGAGATGTCGGGATTGTCAAACATTTGAACTATCTTTGTCCGAAAACCTTTTTTTTTACTTCTGAACACCACACTACAATCAACATGAACATTTGAACGCCACACACTACAATCCATAGACAGATAACAGCATTCATCACAGATTCCATACTCTTTAATGAATTCCCCAGGTTCAGATTCTCTCGTACGCCAGTAAAACTAACCAATGATTATACCTTGAAGGGTGCTCCAAATTAGTGGCAGGTGGTGCTGGCAATCAAGTCTCATTAGAAACACCTTCTGCTGCAGATGGAAGTCCGCCTCCATATGGAAGCTCACCTCATGATTAAGGGAGGGAGGGGGAGGGATCTCATACTACTTTGAGCAATGCAGATTTGGGTCGTGAATGAGCATGTCTGGTCCAAAAGAGGATACACTAAGACTAAAATTTTATTTGAGCACAAATCCATTGTAATTCCATATGGTAAGAGCATTGTTCCTTGTTAAGCTGCTAGACTGGTAGAACTCTTTCAGATATGAGGACACTCCCTTTTCACAGACATTTGATGCTTTTAATTTCAACAGGACCTACATTTCAGAAACAGATCCTGTTTAATTTAATCTGGAATGTGGCTGTATCAACTTCTACGAATGGTACAGCCTTCACTCTGTCATATTGGGACTTGTACACTGTGAAACCAGAAACTATTATCGCTTTATCACACATGCCTGCTTTGAAATCCCCCTGCATATCTGGTGTAAAGGGTTTCTAGTTTTCTCCTTTCTTTTATTCTGGCTGCCAGTTGTATCAAAGTAATTAGTTATCATTTTGAGGGGATGCTGCTCTTCAAAGTGCATACGAAACTAACGTATTACAGATTTGAACGGTCAGATGTGCCAAGCTGCTTTGTCATGCACAGGCCCAGCATGGCACCAGTGGTACTGCAAGTATTTTTCCACATTTTGAAAAAAATGAGAATCCAGGATGCCCTAATGGAAGTTGAATTATATCATATTTATAGACTATGCAGTGATCTGATTCAAGCATTCAAAATCCTAAAAGGTATAGACAATGTCGACCCTGGGGACTTTTTTGACCTGAAAAAAGAAACAAGGACCAGAGGTCACAAATGGAAATTAGATCAAGGGGCATTCAGAACAGAAAATAGGAGGCACTTTTTTACACAGAGAATTGTGAGGGTCTGGAACCAACTCCCCAGTAATGTTGTTGAAGCTGACACCCTGGGATCATTCAAGAAGCTGCTTGATGAGATTCTGGGATCAATAAGCTACTAACAACCAAACGAGCAAGATGGGCTGAATGGCCTCCTCTCGTTTGTAAACTTTCTTATGTTCTTATGTTCTAATTCAGAATGGAGAATCCACAATGTGATGATTTATTGATTTGCAATTGAACAGACGATTTAATGATGAATGATAAATTTGGCCGGAGACCTTGTCCGTGGGTGCTTGACAGTTACCTGCATGAGGCCGGCTAGGAAACACGAATGATATCATGCATCCTAGTGCCGCAGATAGGAAGTGGCACTCAGGAAAAAGCTGAATGAAAGTGAAGCAGCTGAGACACGGTCCACCCCCCAGAGCATGACTGCACTGAGGGAAAGAGCTCAGCCTCTCCATCCTTACCACGCTCGCTGCAGAACTAAATACAAACCGTTCAGCACTCAGGTAAGGAAAACCCCCCTACTCACATTACTGTAAAACTTCAATTAAATGCCTCTGGCGTTTAAATGAGACCAGCGTTTATATTAGATCTTTAGCTTCACATGCTTAATGCGGTCATTGAGAAGCTGCTAACACACAACCTTGTAGCAACATCATAACTCAACTTAAACAATCCAGAACCTTTGTTAAAAGGTTGTGTGTCAGTAGGAACTAAGTAACAGTTTTGTTTTATAACAAAATTACATTGCATTGTACACCCTCAAGTATAAGTGAAAGTATTATTGCAGTCTTTTTATATGCACTGGTTAACAAGGATACAGTATGCAAAACACTGGAAAATGAACAAGCAGAAGTACGAATTTGTATTTAAAAATGTAATTAGATCTACCATTGTTAATAATAATAATAATAATAATAATAATAATAATAATAATAATAATAATAATAATAATAACAGTTAAATCCACTAAAAGACAGCCCTGTAGATATCAGAACACAGGTATGTAGGCTACACTTACAGCACAATAATAATAATAATAATAATAATAATAATAATAATAATAATTATTATTATTATTATTATTATTATTATACAAACTTCTAAAATGTTTTTAAAAATGAACAATAAAAAGTATTATTATCAAAAATAATTTACTGTTTAATCTCAAACTAAAAGAGGTTTGTGTCTGGCCTACCTTCAGCACGCTTAAAATGATCAAAACTTTTAATAACGTAATAACTGCATTAAACAAATATGCATTACATGTAGGCCTACCTTTCTATTATTATTATTTATTACTCCTGAAAGTCACTTTCATCGCTGTCACTTATTATCCTTCTCATCTTCTTGAGCTTCAATCGCAATGACAGAGACCCGACATTTAATAGAGACCCAGCGTTTATTTACAGTATTTGCCAGCAGACCCGGTGCGTATTGGAGACAGGCAATTATTTGAGACCCGGCAATTATTTGAAGTTTTATGGTATTTTTAATTTTTTGATGGTGGGCGGAAACCACAGGGAATCCATGTCTGAGAGTAGCCCTTCCTCCAGACTCTAAGACAGTCATTTCCCGCTTCAGCCGCACCGCGCGTGACAGAGGCCAAAACAAAAGCCAGAACAAAACAAGAGGCCAAAACAAAAGCCACACGGAGCCTTTATGGCGCTTGGTGATGACATGTTGGTTAGGGGCGGATTCTCCTTTCCAGAAAAGCAAGCAACACATGTATGTTCATTAAACATGAAACAAATCCTTCCTGCTCCAAACTACAGTGTCTGATGCTTTCAAATTGCATTGACAATTAGCCAGTCTTTCTGAGTTCATGACATGTGTTAGTTATTAAATGTGGATGTGCACAAAATACAGATTAGACATTTCTTTTATTTCTTCTGTCATTGCTTTTTTGCGATGGGTCCTATTAAAAAATACATAGATGTGATTCACAACATGTTCATTGACAACTGGCAGGCTATAGTATTCAGGTTTTTTTAAACCAGTTCTTTATGACACATAGTAGAATGGAGTAAAAAATTATATTTCACCTTTTAAACCAGGGGTGTCAAAAGTTGGCCCTTCCACTCCTGGTCTCTGTTACAACGCTGTTCTAGATTGTTGAATTGAGACAATTAAACCTCCATCTAGACACTGACGTGTTTAATTATATAATGTTACCTGTTGAACCTTGAACTGGCCCTCCAGGACCATGATTGGACACCCCTGCTATAAACATATCAGCAAAAAAAAAAAAAACACTTTTTATGCCATTGAGAAACATCTCATTTAGCGAAGCACCTTTATCATATTCAACATGCAACACAACTATGGTTACCAACATTCTAATTGAAATAACGTTTGGTCACAGCAGAGCTATACCTGTAAAGTTAGAGATTCTACACAAATTAAAAAATGGTCTCAAATAAACCGTAGAAAACGCAGCATATAAAAGTGTAGTACACAGACTTTTATAGCATAAATTTACGAGTACAAATAATATGCACAGAACAAAACATTAGATAGTTGAACAGAACTAACTTGCACTTATTCTTCAACATAGCTGGTGTCACTGGAAGGTAAGGCAGACAGGCCCGCTTCGTCCTGCCGCGGAGACGTCGTTCAGGGGATTGTGCACAATATCTCATTAAGTGATTTCCTCTTGCGCCCCATTTTCAAATCAAACTAGTAACTGTCACCGTATACCTAGCAAAAGCCTACCTACACCTTAACCCGCTAATTTCAAAAGTAGGCGCTTTGAATGACAGGCGCTTGAGCTGGCAAATGAAAGTGCACAGTCGGTACAGGTCTTAAAGATTGACAGTCATTTAAACGAATGAGCATTCTGGCGCTGCTTCAGTCAACGAGATCTGTCAGAACTGGGTGACATGACAGTGACAGTGAAGCTATACTAACAGATCACTGAGATGATTGACAACGACCCCAAGCTATTCAGAGTGTAACGGAGACGGGACAGACACTAAGTATAAAAACTAAACAAACTACAGATGATTTCTAAATTGTTATTTTTGGTATGAAAATAAAAAATAGCGAGTGGTTTTACTGACGTTTATCCTATATATTTTTTTTTCAATCAAACTCTCATTTTTTGGGAATTCGACGCTTAACGAACTTTACCAATTAATATCGAAAAGCAGTAAGCCTAGCTATATGTATTACTGAAATATATTTTTCAACATAATGTAGCGTGCACAGGGGAAAGCAGCAGTAGAGCTGGTAGGTGACGTAATCACACACAAAGACATAAGCCCGATATACGCTCCTTGCAAAGAAGCCGGCTCTTTTGTACAGCGGTATCGGCGCCATGCTTTAGTGCGAGAGGTCCCGGGTTCGCGTCCGCCCTCCGCCTGTGTGTGGATTGTTTTGCCCTGTGTGATGCGCCTGCCTGCGGGAACCCAAGATCGCTACAATAATAACAATTGCTTTGGTATTTTTAATTATATACCGTGGGTCATAAATCTACTGAAGAATGAAACCGAACAAATTAATAAAATCTACGATGTGAACTGATAGAAGGCTAATTTACACCATGAAAACTCGCAGAATTTGTATCCAAATAAAATGCCCTTACTACATCACTGAAGCAGGGTTTTTGTCTGCGCATCTGGAAATTTTGCTGGTACTAATTTATACACTGTGCGTGTTAAGGCTGTAAAAATACCTGAAAAAAACAGTGAAGTATCTCTATTACAGTTCCCAAAATAAAGAAATTTGTTTACAATAGTGTCAGTTTGTACAAATCAGAAGGCCTGGTTTTGTTAAAAAGAAAAAAGAAAAAAAAACACACACTCAGAGTTTTCTGTAAAGTATATTATAGTTTTGGGTACACAGACAGGAAATGCATCCTGTACAAGATCTGAGTTGATTTTGGTTAAACTATTAAAAAATAATTTGAAAACTTCATAGATTCACGTCCTGTTTGACAAAATATTATTAAAAATGAAAAACAAAATGAAACCACTTTTGTCATCTTGTAAAGGGTCCATGATGCTGTAAATAGCCCCACTGATGACAATGTGGATGGACAGTTCATGAACTTAATTGAATAGTCGTATTGTTCATGGGATCACTATTAACAAGCTGTGCTGAATCCTGAGTGGATGATATTTTAAATCGTGGTGGCCCAGAATGAAATTCGACATTTGTGATGTATAACTAGAAGACTAGTTATGAATTGTGCCATTGTATTCTATTAAAATGTCTATTATTATTATACAGCTGATGTCCTGTATAAAACTGAAAAAGAGACTGCAGTTTGCTCCCTACATGGAGTTGTGTAGCCAACGTAGCCTATGTGCTTGTCTTGTATAGATTCATTGGGATTCTGTCTCCAGCATCTTTGGTCAGACTATTTTATACACTCAAGCAGAAATGCATTATTAAATATCATAGCCCATTAATCTAAAGTGTTTATTACATTATAAACATAACTTGTATCTTTGTAACTACAGCACTGTGAACACGCTGGCTGTAGTGGTGACATCAGACCCGGAACAACACACAGTACTGGGGTTGAAAGGAATGGGCATCCACAGCAGATTGGTGTAATGAATGTGCTGCGGTGCTTTTATTATTAATAAACAGAAAATAAAAAGGCTGAACAAAGCAAAACACTCAGAATAAAGGGCACAATGGCCAAACCAACATAGACAGACAAAACAGACTGGAGGAACAGACAAACAAGTATCCTGCTGGTTGAAAGCCAGCACGTATAGCAATTATTTGTTATTTTAATTTCTCCTTCTCTCTCTCTCTCCCATTCTCCACTCACAAACACACAACCCTAAGTGAGTGACTCGGGCATCTATATATACAGTTGCTTATTAATCATTCACTTGAATCCCAGCACGCAAACTAATTTGTGCTATCCCTGTGCCCAAATACAACTATATATTTTAAATCACTCGTGCTAAACAGACCCACTTATATCCTGTGCACCACTATATCCACATATAAAAGACAACATGAAACACAAAGATACGCACAGGGGCAGGGCACACTGCCACAAGCACCTAAGTGTATTTTGAACATAATATGAATGATGTATTTGTGATATTTTAAATTGATGGGGTGTGGTGTCAAGGAATGCTTTTGTAATGCAAAAACCAAAAGTACCTGTTGACCTGATCTTAGGACCAGGCCAAATCAAACCCTGATCACTCTTGTGAAAGAGTGTTCATGCGATAATATCGCTAGTTTCCATATCACATTTTCTTTTTCTTTATCCCAAAACCAAAACTAGCCATTTCCAATCCACGAAATGGGCGGAGCGAAGTTTTGCAGGAGTAGTAGGAGCAACATGAAAACAGATGTTGACCAATCCCCAGCCGGTATTTGTGACCTTTTGAAGGGGCGGAAACAAGGTGGTAACATGCGAAAAGGCAGGCGAAGACAGCCAGGGCAGAAAAAAAATTAAATAAAAATCTGTGTTGTACTACTGTTTCATTTGAATATCAGTGAATGTTATTACATACAACTACTATGACTAGTAATAATAATAAAAATATGTTTATCATTATTAATAATGATAATAATAATAATAATAATAATAATAATAATAATAATAATCGTGTAAAATATTGAAAAATACGGACATGAGTTTGAAAGAAAACACACACATGGAAATTACGTCTGCAACATCGTGCTGCATTGTTCTATCAATGTTATAAAAGCGTGCCACATTGTTTTCATGATTTATGTAAAAATCCATACCGTGCCCTGGCTTGTGTCAGCACCATGCAATGCCAGCATCCTCATATCCGACTGGCATGGTGCTGCCTAGAGCCCTGTTGTGCACAAGGCTGTATAGTAGGCTACAACTGCACAGGAACGAAGATTTAAAAAAAAAAAATGCCGGTTAACAAAGTAACTCTGTGTGAGTATTATAACATTAAAATGCTGATAAAAAAAAAAGAAAAACTTCGGCTCAATAGAACATCCAAACGCCAGGATCAGTACCGGTACATATTATACAATAAAAAGTTGAATTAAATGCTATCCAGTGCCATGAAAAAAAAAAAAGTTGAAAGCAGATTTTTTGAAATGGACAGTCTCCATCTTAGCCTCTGTGGCCTCGGTCTGACTGTCCGGGTGAGGTAGCTGGTGGACTAATGAGTCCCGCTGCTGGCGCTGCTCCACCGGTGTCTCTGTGGGCAGGGGCGATCCCCTGGCCAGCCCTCGGTAGGGGGCAAGTCAATGCTGGTGCAGCACCACTTTCTGGCCATGGTTAGGAAACTGCACCCGGTAGATGACGTCTCCTAGTGGCTCCAGCACCTGGCATGGTCCCACCCAAACACTGTCCAACTTGGGGCAGCGACCGTGCTTACGCTGCGGGTTGTATAACCAGACCAGCTTGCCAGCTAGAAACGGCCTTCCTTTTGCCCGAGTGTCATAGTCCGAGAGTCATAGGCCTGCCACCTGAAGCTGATCCCGGCCAAACACCAATGTTGCCAGGGTCCGGTGCAGCTGGTGGACTCCTGCACAGCTGAGCGACACACCAATAGGACCAGGGACAGCTGCAAGTCCCAGTCGAGCTGGTGCATGGCGGTCGTGATGGCCAACTGGGTTGCCAAGGTCCGGTTAAACCGTTCCACCAACCAATCGCTTTGGGGGTGGACTGGAGTGGTCCTGGTCTTGTGGATCCCCAACCCACTGCACAACTCCAGCATGACTCGGGACTCAAAATTTCGCCCCTGATCAGAGTGGAGTTCCAGGGGGACCCGAACCTGCAGACAAAGCCCTCCAGCAGTGCATCCGCCACGGCCTCTGCTTCCTGGTTGGGCAGGACATATGCCTCGGGCAGCGGTGGCAGTAGTCCGCCACATCACAGAGGCATCGCCCCCAGTAAAAGCCCCGCCGAAGTCGCCACAAGGTTTTGGTGACTCCAAAGTGGCCCGTTCCAGGGGTGCCATTATGTGCCTTCAACACAGTGACCTGAAGGTCCCTGGGCACCACAACCTGCCAGCAACCTTTCTGTCCGGCTGGGGTTTCCTAGCGACGCTGTAGGACTCTCTCCTCCACGGCCAAGCGGGACCACTGTGCTCAGAGTCCCTTCACAAACGGAGACAGCCGGGCAATGGCTTCCCAGGACGGACGCTGCTGCCGTTTCACCCACTCTAGGACAGGGAGGAGGTCGGGGTCCCGCTCCTGCAGCTGTCGCCACTCTGATGCTTCGGTAGTGGTCAACTGCCTGCAAGCAACCAGCCAGCCAGTGGTGCTACCCAGTTTGGGGGGCTGCTCTGAGGTTCCGGATCCCCTCCAGCTCCTGCTCCCGGTCTTCCTTCCTCTGGCAGTGGTCACAGCCTTCCTTCGCACATGGCCGCCGGGACAGGTCATCTGCGTTGGTGTGGCGAATCCCTGCTTGGTGTTGCACAGTGAAATTAAATGGCTGTAGTTGCTCGATCCACCAAGCAACCTGACCCTCCAGCTCCCAGAAGGTCAGTAACCACTGAAGGTCTGCGTGGTCGGTGCAGACGGTGAAAGGGAGGCCGTACAGGTAATGGCAGAACTGGTGCACCCCTGCCACCAAGGCTAGCAGCTCCTGACGAGTGACGCAGTACCGAGTCTCTGGTTTAGTTAGGCCCCAACTGTAGTAGGCCAGCACCCACTCCCTCTCCGGTCTCTGTTGGGAGAGGACTGCCCCGATCACCAGGCTGCTTGCGTCAGTGACCAGCAAGAATGGCAACCTGGGATCGGGTGGGGAGAGCACCGGGGTGCAAGTCAAGGCCTCCTTTAACTTAGTGAAGGCCGCCTAGCAGTCAGGGCCCCACAGAAACACCCCGCCCTTCCTCAGGAGACGGTTCAGGCGACTGCCTTATCTGCAAAGTTGGCCACCAATTGACGGTAATATGAGGCCAACCCCAGAAACACCCTCACCTGTCACTGGTTGGCAGGAGTGCCTTGACCCCCAACCTGGTGTCCGAGGAAGGTGACCTCCTTTCTTATGAAGCAACACTTATCCGGGTTGAGCTTCAGTTCCGCTGCCTCCAGGCACTGCAGCACCTGTTGGAGGGACGCGAGGTCTTCTTCGAAGCTGGGACCATGCACCAGCAGGTTGTCCAGGTAGACCAGACAGTGCCGTCAGGGGATACCGGCTAGGGCTTGCTCCATCAACCGCTCAAACGTGGCGGGAGCATTGCAGAGCCCAAACGGCATCACCCGGAACTGCCACAGGCCCTGCCCAGTCGAAAAGGCTGTCTTGGGCCAGGCTTCTGGGGCAAGAGCAACCTGCCAGTAGCCACTTCTTAAGTCCAGAGACGAGAACCATGATGACCCGGCCACCAGGTCCAGGGACTCGTCTATGCAGGGAAGAGGGTACGAATCCTTCCGAGTCACCCCGTTCAACCGCCAGTAGTTAATGCAGAACCTCAATTCTCTGGTCTTCTTTGGCACCATGACAACCGGGGCAGTCCAGGGGCTCTCGGAGGGCTCCACTAGTCCCACCTCCAGCATCCCCACAAGATTTTATCCACCTCAGGCTAGTGAGCCAGTGGCACCCAGCAGAGTCACATCTTAATCAGCACTGTGTCCCCCATGTCGATCGTGTGCTGGACAAGGTGGGTGAAATGAATAAGCTGAATAAAACTATGCAAGGTGGGAGCACTCATTATATATATATATATATATATATATATATATATATATATATATATATATATATATATATATATATACAGTACTGTGCAAAAGTTTTAGGCAGGTGTGAAAAATGCTGTAAAGTAAGAATGCTTTCAAAAATAGACATGTTAATAGTTTATATTTATCAATTAACAAAATGCAAAGTGAGTGAACAGAAGAAAAATCTACATCAAATCAATATTTGGTGTGACCACCCTTGCCTTCAAAACAGCATCAATTCTTCTAGGTACACTTGCACACAGTTTTTGAAGGAACTCGGCAGGTAGGTTGGCCCAAACATCTTGGAGAACTAACCATAGTTCTTCTGTGGATTTAGGCAGCCTCGGTTGCTTCTCTCTCTTCATGTAATCCCAGACAGACGCGATGATGTTGAGATCAGGGCTCTGTGGGGGCCATACCATCACTTCCAGGACTCCTTGTTCTTCTTTACGCTGAAGATAGTTCTTAATGACTTTCGCTGTATGTTTGGGGTCATTGTCATGCTGCAGAATAAATTTGGGGCCAATCAGATGCCTCCCTGATGGTATTGCATGATTGATAAGTATCTGCCTGTACTTCTCAGCATTGAGGAGACCATTAATTCTGACCAAATCCCCAACTCCATTTGCAGAAATGCAGCCCCAAACTTGCAAGGAACCTCCACCATGCTTCACTGTTGCCTGCAGACACTCATTCGTGTACGCTCTCCAGCCCTTCGGCGAACAAACTGCCTTCTGCTACAGCCAAATATTTCAAATTTTGACTCATCAGTCCAGAGCACCTGCTGCCATTTTTCTGCACCCCAGTTCCTGTGTTTTTGTGCATAGCTGAGTCGCTTGGCCTTTTTTCCACGTTGGAGGTATGGCTTTTTGGCCGCAAGTCTTCCATGAAGGCCACTTCTGACCAGACTTCTCCAGACAGTAGACGGGTTTACCAGGGTCCCACTGTTTTCTGCCAGTTCTGAGCTGATGGCAAAGCTGGACATCTTGCGATTGCGAAGGGAAGTAAGCATGATGTGTCTTTCATCTGCTGCAGTAAGTTTCCTTGGCCGACCACTGCGTCTACGGTCCTCAACGTTGCCCGCTTCTTTGTGCTTCTTCAAAAGAGCTTGGACAGCACATCTGGAAACCCCTGTCTGCCTTGAAATTTCTGCCTGGGAGAGACCTTGCTGATGCAGTATAACTACCTTGTGTCTTGTTGCTGTGCTCAGTCTTGCCATGGTGTATGACTTTTGACAGTAAACTGTCTTCAGCAACCTCACCTTGTTGGCTGAGTTTGGCTGTTCCTTACCCAGCTTTATTCCTCCTACACAGCTGTTTCTGTTTCAGTTAATGATTGTGTTTCAACCTACATAATGAATTGATGATCATTAGCACCTGTTTGGTATAATTGTTTAATCATACACCTGACTATATGCCTACAAAATCCCTGACTTTGTGCAAGTGTACCTAGAAGAATTGATGCTGTTTTGAAGGCAAAGGGTGGTCACACCAAATATGGATTTGATTTAGATTTTTCTTCTGTTCACTCACTTTGCATTTAGTTAATTGATAAATATAATCTATTAACATGTCTATTTTGAAAGCATTCTTACTTTACAACATTTTTCACACCTGCCTAAAACTTTTGCACAGTACTGTATATATATATATATATATATATATATATATATATATATATATATATATATATATATATATATATAATGTATCAGGGATGGAAATAAGACTCCCGTTGCATAGCAGTTTGATCCATTCTTGGTTTTAGTAGTATAAGTTTAATGACAAACCTGAACTTGTTCACACTGGGTCTAATCAAGCATGTTGTAAAATCTGGTATGGGTGAAACTGGTATGCAATAGTAATAGGAGGTTGAGAACCCCTGCTTTACATGATATGCCTTGATTGTTAAAAATGACCTGTGAAGTCAAAACGTTTAATGGGCCTGTTTCAGCTTTACATAAATAAGCAAAAGCTAAATCTCATCATTACCTTACATGTGTTAAAAAATGAACAATATAATGATAATACACTTTTCTCTACCACTGTGTGTTTGTATATATATATATAAAATCCTTCTCTTGGAAAGCATAAAAACCTTTTATATGCACCAGCTCATTATCAAAAAATCCTATTTGATGAATCACTCCCATATAATGCAAGTTACGGCTTTGCAGAAAAATAAAGCCTTTACTGATACAGTGCTTTACATGTAATTAAATCAAGGACATATTAATAATGTACGGGAGTGCTGCCAGAGCTCTCTGTGGTTAAGGAGGCATCTTGCATGGGTGTTCCGGTAGCTTTGCCATACCACCTGAGGGGAAAGAAGATCTGATGGTCACAATCAGTGCCAAACCACCAAGCCAGCTGAGGCAAGAGCAGCTTTTTGTGGTTGCAGGGCCCATGCCAGCACAAGAGACCTACTGCAATTGTGTTACAGATGCTAGCTTTGGCTTCGGCTGCACTGGGTAATCCAGTAACATGTTGTGGTTTGACTTTTTTTGGGCAGTAATTTCCCCTTTTATAATAATATTAAGAAAATAATAACAAGAAAAAATAGTTTAGTACAGGGATATTCAATTACATTCACTGGAGGGCCAGATAAGGCAATGTCTGAATCTTGGCGCGCCATAGGCCTCATGATGTGCGTATGGGGGGTTTACGATTTATGATGGCCATTTAATAATACAAAGCAAATAATTATCACTGTAATGCTATTACAACTGCATGCTAGTAATCTTAATTTTATTCAAAATATTAAATTAAAATGGACATCTAAATTCCTTTTTGTCTGAAATTTTATCACTCGTTTGCATCGTCTTTGTTTTTGAAAATTGACTGTGCAACAAGCATGCAAGTAATAAAAGCATGTCAGTGAGTGGCGGGGGCAAGGCAGATTTGCCATCACAGCAGCGCCAGACTTTTTATGATGAGGTGGAAGGAGGGGCAGAACCAAAAATTGAGGGGGCTACACCCCACTTTGTGCGGGCATGCATAAAATACATTCAAATAATCGTCAGTATCAGAACGGGACCAGGGTGAACAGCAAGCATTTAAACAGCAACCTCCAGGAAAGATAGAAGCTGCAGGAGAGGAGTCATTATCTGAAGAAGTGAAACAATAATAATAATAGTAAACTGTAAAAAAATATTCAATGTTAGGGTATGGAGTGTACTGACGCGAATGGGAATGAATGTGCATACCGAGTGTGTGACTAAACTAAAGTTTATTGATTGAAGGTAGCTTACATACAGAGTGTTGTAAACAAGGAAGGAGAAGGGTTATTACCAGATAAAGTCCAGTGATCATTTGTTCCTGTATTATGCAATCGTTTACCAACGGGTCATGTGTGACGGTATAAATAGGGGACGAACAACGTAGTCTGTTCCTTCATTTTGGTTAGAGAACAACCTGGAAGGACCTGTGTTTTGTGAGGAGAAAATCGTTAGTGTTTTGTTTGTTTATTGTAGTGTTGGAATAATACTGTTTGTGATTATTTAGTCGCTAAAGGCCAGCACAAACCTGGACAATACTGCACTTTATTTGCACTAAAGCACTGCGTTTTCACCACGAGCACTAGAGCACGCACGTGGATGGTTGTTTGTGTTTGTGTTACATGTGGGTGAATTAAAACAGGACTGTTATTATTTCGGGGCCAACCCGCGGATTACAAATAAGCTGCTGTATTGCTTCTCATTGACATTGTTATTGTTTACTGTTGTTCGCTATCAGACATTTGTATTACAAAATACAACCATTAAGCAACATTGCACCTGGATTATAATTATCTGTCTGTTTACTGATCACTAGCATTTGTAATGAACTACTTTTACAAAAACCTGCCTACTTCTTCCCAAAAGAAACCATAAAAAAAATTTAAATTAAAAGCATGGCCCCAGGACTGAATTTATCACTGCTGTGCACAAGTTCTGTGCAGCTGGATGTCTTTTGAAATCGGTGCAGTTTGTGTCACTTACAATGTCTTTGACGATCTCCACGGTGGAAATCGCTGTGTGATTTCCCACTAAAAAACGCTAGTTTCAAGTGGTCATTTTTTTGTATTAACTGTGAACACGTAGCTTTCTAATATATTAAATATTTCCTTTTTAGGGGTTAGTAAATATAACTTGAATGTTATTATTTATATATGTGTTTTGGTGAGTGCAGAATGAAGAAACTGCATGCAAACAAGGGCGCAACATTTTAATAAGCGATTAATCTGTAATTTAAAAAAGAATAAATGCAGGACACACTTGCATAGTCATTTATTAAAATGTTGTGCTCTCGTTTTAGTGTTTAATGAGAAAGTAAAGACGTGGACGATTTAAAAGCCTATTTAGTTGTTTCACATTAAAACCCCATAAATTAAAGTGATTTTCTCACAAAACGTAATTAAAAACAGCCACATTTTGTGGAAAAACAGCCCAGTTGGCAGCACTGCAGCTGACATCCAAGGGGCCAGACGGAAGGCTCTCACGGGCCAAATCCCGTCAACTAAAGAATGCTGGTTTAGTAGGACAAACATTTCATTTTAATTCTAGCTTGACTGCATGTAATTATGAAGCACATTAGTAAGAGGAACTGCTGGCAAGCATAGTATGGGGAATGGTCCTAACTCAGTTGAAACTTACCTTAAAATGATATTATGTGGTTTCTACAAAAGCCTATTGAAAAACAAATGAAATAAATAGCTGAAATCAATGAGGTCCCCACTAAAATTAATAAGTTGACTAAAATGGGTCTTTAAATGATTACCTCCACCTGTTTTCATATATATTTAATTTTCTTTATATATGTTATACTTAATGTATACAATTAAAGTAAAAAGTCAATACAAATAAATCAAATACTAGGGTATAACAGGATTTCAGGGAGATTAAATATCACCCTGCCTTGCAAATTCATATTTCAGTAATATAGTCCATCTGGATCACTGTGTGGTGTAGAAGGAAGTCCCCTTCATTTCTTCTCACAGGTAAGCCAGTCTTGCAGCAGTGTGAGACACACATTGTGCCGCCAAAGAACTCCACTTGCTTAAGGTTGGACTGTGCGGGATAAATAAATAAATTCTCACACATAATGTTTCACAGCCCTCATAAAACTCAGACAGCTTGGTTTAGGCTGAATTCCCAGAAGGTAGAAGGCCAAAAAAAAGAAAAAACCCTGCAAAGCTGCATTTGCTGCCAATACTGCTCTCAATCTGGTGAGTCATTTAAGAATATAGCCTATCTTAATCATTATTTTATACACCCCCACATTCTCTTCAAATCCTTGTCTGTTAACTAAAAATCCAGATTTTTCCAAATATTTTCCCCATACAAAAGACAAAATTGAGGGCCAATCAGGGTATTATTATTATTGTTATTTATTTATTTATTAGCAATATCAGGAATTTATTATTATTTTTTCCTTATCCAATAACAGGAAGAGCATAACATACCAACAAATGATTAATTATTTGTAACCATAATAAAGTAGTGCCATTGTAACCAATCATGTTGTGCATGGAATGCTGGGGAGAGAAAGTTAGTAAGAATATTGAATGTTGCTACACATAATGGTACATGGAATATTGGCAAAACGCAAAAACACATTTTAATTGTAACTCTTTTTATTGTGGCTCCCCCAAGTTTCTGCATCTTTTACTAAAGTGGAACTACTGAGGCAGAATCAACCATGCTAATCAGGCTGGAACTTGCACGAGTAGATGGATGAATGGTATGAAGGGATATCTCTCATTAACCCAACGACCTCCTTACAGGTATATTGTTGATGTGCTATCTTTTTTCATTTTGAAATTGTATCACTTCGAGGCAAGTGAGTAAAATAAATCACTGCCACCCTGCTATAAACTCACTTCCTTACAGGCTAAGATCCCACCACCTTAGGCTTACAATTACCTGTTAAGCTGCACATGAGGGACTGTGGCGCCATAAGGGTTCATATTAGGGCTGTGTGGATACTCAGATTTACTGTGTAATTCCCTTAAAAATGTTTTTAGTTGTTAGGCATGTGGAAAAAAAGCGTAGAATGTGTCAATTACAGACCACAAAACAAAGCGTACCATCATTTACCCTTGTCTAAACATATTACCAATCAATAACAATATGACAGTGTGGTTTAATATAGAATATAACTAAAATCCATGTTAAGGTTTAACCTCTTGTTATACTCGACAAACAAATGCATCTCACAATAGACACAGCAGTAGATAATGGTCTCAATGATTCTGAGGTACGTTATTTAAACAGTTGTAGCAACACGTGGGGACATTATTTCGCTATAAGAGTCCTGCTACTTTATTATTATTATTATTAATTAGTCAATTGGCAGACACTTTTATCCAAAGCAACTTACAGAGCCTAGGGATTGAACTATGCATCAACAACTGCTTCTGCAGAGGTACTTACAATAGGACCTTGGTTTTACATCTCATCTGAAGGACAGACCACAAGGAGGTTAAATGACTTGCTCATAGTGGGGCAGTGGCTGAGCTGGGATTTGAACTGAGAACGTCCTAGTATCAAGCCCCTTTTCTTTAACCACTGGACCATCAAGCCTCCACTTACTCTGTAAGCTAGGGATAAAGAAAGGTCAGATGTACACACAAAGAATCAGTGGTATTTTTTTTTGTTTTACAACATGTTTTGTGTATGTTTATGGCACTCAATGCAGAAGTTCATTGCTATTGATTGGTACTCATTTGTAAAGATGACGACAAACATGAGAAAGGCAGCTTTTTGTTGTGAAATCTACACAATTTCAAAAGGCCTGTTTTGGTTTTATTTTATACCGACAACAACACAGTAAAGGCAATTACTCTGAGTATCTGCACAACCCTAGTTCATATTACCTGTAATATAAGAAGTAAACGAGCGTGACCGTGTTTTTATCTGAAATGAAAACTGCCAGTTCCTAATAGTTAAAGAAAGGCTTAAATTACATTTGTTTTATAATGAATGGTAACCAGTTAAGATCTAGAAACAGAACACATTCGTAAGATGGCCTCTTGTAAGTTCCCATATGGAAGAACCATATTTAAATATATAATAATGATGTAATATTTTTATATAGTGCCTTTCATGGTGGGCCACCATCACAAAGCGCTTTACAGAGGTTGGCTGTGAACTGTGCATAATATGCAGAGTCACTTACAATAGGACATTGATTTAACATCTCATCCGCAGGATGGAGCACAAGGAAGTTAAGTGACTTGCTCAGGGTCACACAGTGAGTCAGTCAGTGGCAGAGGTGTGATTTGAACTGGTGACCTTCTAGTTACAAGCCCTGGACTTTAACCACTGGACCACACTGCCTCCTATTTATTTCTTTAACACCTTTACATATGAAGACTGTCTGAACCATATGCCATATGAAGCTCAACTACGAGGCATACTGCTAATTTCTTATATGTTAGTAAAATTCAGCAAAGATGAGCACTGAATACATCTGCTTGCCTTAATAGTAGCAGCATACACTATACCTGTACAACATGCAAAGGATTAGGTCAGGTTAATGCCAGTTCACAGGATCATGGCATTAGTTTTCAACAGATGATCTTTCTCTTCAAAGTGTTTTTATAGTCTTTCCATCTTTGTTTTAGTCAGAGCCAAGCTTTCCAAACTCCTTCTTGAACCAACTCTTTCAAGCTTTTCTGGCTGAGCACAGGCCCTGGAGCCTATTCTAATCAAAAGCAACATACAATTTTGGGTCTGGTTTGGTTTTACTTGAAACAAATCTATCAGTGATAATGTGTATAAAACCCTGGAAAAAGGAACATGCAGACAGACTTATTTTTTCTCAAAAAATCTGCAACAATAGCGGTTGTCGAGTCTAGATTTAGATTAAAGCATGGAGAGGTAGAGAGAGAAACAGACAGTAAGACAGATACATGTTTGTGTCTTTTTATAGCATTATGTATAACACCTGGCTTCCTGTTAGGTTTAAGATTCTGTTTCATGGATAACGTCACACAAATTTATAGCCCTGCACATTTTTAGGTACTGCAAGTTCCTGCAAGATGCTGCAAATCAGAAAACGTATTTGCTTACAGGCAAACCCGAGGTTTGAATTGTGTTTTGTGTTATTTTGTATATATATATACAGTATATACAAAATAACTTTCAGTGTGGCAAGTCAAATAATAGGCCTGACAGATGGATTAGGGTATGATTCGCTTACAATGGAGATGTAGGGTGTTCTTTGAAATCCTGTAAATGTAAAGCCAGTGACATTTTAAAAAGAAAACATTATTTTGAATAAAAGAAAAGTGTATGAGGATATGTCTACTAAATGCTTGGGTATGGAGGGTGTTTTGTATAGTATGTGTGCCTAGTTGAATCTGAGTAATATTGCAGAAATGACACAGATGTACACCCATAGAGATTTTTCTACTTTTGTTTAAAGATTTAACATGGAATGGTACATTAAGATAAAACAACTAGAGTATTCTTTGTTATTGAATTATATAATTTAATATACATACACATAGGAGTAAAGATAAAGACATAATCTAACAGTCATGGCTTTTCTGTTTAAATCTAAATCATGAAAACACACACACAAAATTGCATACATAGTTGTACAGTATGCATATAAAAAACTGTTGGTAAAAGGTACAGAACCAAAAAGTAGGAGGGTCAAAAGACCAACCCGGCATTATGAAGGTCCAAATTATAAAAATGTAATTTGTATTTTGTGTTATTATTATTATTATTATTATTATTATTATTATTATTATTATTATTATTATTATTAATAAAATAATGGTTGGTTCCTAACAATTCTATTAATGCATTATCTGGATACCATGGACACAATGAAGTCTCAATAAACTGTTGTTACCATGGATGCAGCATTTATACCAGTCTGGAAAATAAATTATCCTGGCCCTCCCATTGGAATACAAAGTGAGTACCTTGTGTATTTAAAATATGTTGGAAAGTAATGGCCCAGATTCTAACTGATTAGAAAATAACCCATACATTATTTCACCAACAGTCTTACCTTGATGAAGGTATGGTGCTGCCTTACATTGAAACCAAAGTATGGGAGCTATTTGTCTGAGAGAGAATCCATGTTTACTATAAAATAGGTTTTAAGATGGGAATTTTGATAAAATGTTTATAAAAGTGTCTTGCATTTTTGCTGTATCCATAATACTGGTTAATTCACCCTTTTCATTAAACCAGATCAAATGTAATGTTATTACATTTATGTGTGAAAAGAAAATAATAAAAGAAGAACAAATATGTCAAACTCCAGTCCTCGAGGGCCGCAGGGTCTTCTGGTTTTCATTCCAACTTAAGTTCTCAATTAACATAATTAATCTAATTTCATATTTTCAAGGTCTTTTACAGTTGATTATTTAAAAAATGTTCTTGATTCTAGGACAACTGGAAGCTGCTAGAGACTGGAAAATGCCGGCAGATGTTGGACAATAGCTTATTTTCCCACCTGAGATTGCCACCACTAACCTTCGACCTGATATTGTCTTGTGGTCTGGATCAGCACGCCTTGTTCACCTGGTAGAGTTAACAGTGCCATGGGAGGATGTTGTGGATGAAGTGTATGAAAGGAAGGAACTTTGGTACGCTCAACTGGCTGCTGAAGTGGAACAGCGAGGATGGAGAGTCCAGGTTTACCCAGTGGAGGTCGGTCAGAGTGCTAGTCAAATTTCTGGATGTCATGCTGAAAAGGGCAGGCCAATACATATCATTGTGTAAGGATACTAGCATAACTGATGTTGGCTGAGGCTTTTGCAAACTACTGCTCTCTGTACTTCTAACTCTGCAAGTGTGGCCGCTAAATAGACCTATGCGCTCACTGAGATCCTCATGTAATGTGCAAGGTATATTTGTATTTGGACTAGTTTAAATTAGAATAATAAAATACCTTGTTTGAAATCAAGTCAAGTAGAACCCAACCTCTATCGGAATAAATCAGACTAGACAACGTTTCTAGTGAATACGAAAGAACAGAAATAAAACTAAATAAAGGAAAAATTAAATGTGCAACAACTAAATTAAAATAATACAGAAAGGAAGAATGAACTAAGAATGGCTTAAAATCCCTCTCTGTATATTTCAATTCTGTTAATTTCATACACAGAATGATATTATGACCCACTCTGACGCTACACTCATTATCATAATTGCGGATCATTATTTGTGTGTGTTGAGTATTTTGCATTGCTCTTAAGCTTACATAAGGCGCAGTGCAAAATAATTGCCTGGCCGCAATGCAATTAGAATTTTGCATCGGCAATTATTTGCACTGCGCCTGTACTTACATCTACCCAATTATGAGGCCTGCAGAGAAGTGTTAAATGTGTCCAATGAATCAATTGAGAGCTCACTGAGAGCTAGGGTGGAAGGAAAGCCAGAAGACACTGCGGCCCTCCAGGAACTTTTGACACCACTGCTCTATAATAGCATTTATAGCTCACAATGTATGTTCCTCCCTGTGACAGGGTATCCCCTGCCCGTGTTTATTTGTATTATTATTGTTATTGTTTAGTGTATTTGTGTTTATTTTAGATAAATGTAGTTGGCAGGGACGATGTTTGCTTCTCGTCTCTGCCAAACTACAGTCTGTGAGATTGCATGTTCGGCAGCTAATAATTTATTGACAAATTGGCTGTCGACCATGCTTATTAGAAAACCTGTGCAGAATGAGACTGAGGGATAAACAAGGTAACTGATAACCAGTTAATCCCTCAACCACTATATAAACCAGCAGCTGAACACTAGACCAATGGAAATCAAAATGCTTAAAGGCTTGGTCTCTGGAGATCAATTTTCATGCAGCATAAAAATGGTCCATATGAATGTCTCAGTATCAAATATGGCTTCTCTGGAGTTGATGTAATATCTACATCGACAGGGTATGCTTCTAACCAACAAATGGACTTTCTAAATGGTCGTAGACTGTGTCTATGTACCTTAGAACTGGAAGCACAATAAGATCCGTGTGAGCATAAGGCTCTCACTGCCATCTGCCGCCTCCTCAAGACCCCCCTGTTTAGATTGCACTTGTAGATCTCTTGATCTACCCCTCATACTATGCACTGGACTTGCCAGACCTAAGCACCATGTTACTGGATGCTCAGCTGATGCACTATCCTTGCACTGTTCCACTACTATCATGTCATCGTAGATACAAATTATCTTAATCCTAAATCGATATCTCATATTGTATTCTAGTAGTATTGGCACTTACTGTAAACAACACTATTTAAATATTGTTTTTGCCCTGTAACATATGTAAGTCACCTTGGATAAAGCTGTCTGCCAAATAAACTAATAATTGTAATAATTAATAACTGAGTCCATCCAAAACATTCATATGTAACGAATTGACCAACTCATTCTCTCCTGGCTCTCCATACTCAAACCAGCCAATCAATAGTAAATTGATGAAATGTTATTTAATCAGGAAACAAAGCAAGTAACCAATGACAGCTTCCTGTTCTGGTGATCAAGGAGGTAATCAGCAGTCTCATTGGCCTTGTAGGGTAAATATTGGAAAGTTTTTGCAATATACACTATAACAAAAACGATAGTTAGCTGTCTGTAGATTCACAATTTGCACATCATCCTACAGGAATGCAACCACCTTATTGTTTTATTACTTCAGAAACCTAATGGCTTAATAATTAAAGAGATAATGTGCTAGACACGTTCAGACGCATTCCACGATGGTTTGGAGTTACACAAACCATTTCATAATATTCATGGGATCTGAACATATTAAGGCAAAAGTCTGTTACACTCCTAAAACAGATTATAGTATTATACAATATTTTTAACTCTATTTGAATGGTGGGCTTTTCCTACTTCTAAATTAGTCACCTGGATGATGGAGTTCCTGGTTGTTGACTGACAAGTATTTTCCACTGTAGTATGGAATGCCCTACTTGCAAAATAAATCTTATTTAATTTATTTAAATAAATGTAATTTATTGTGCAAACACTGATTTTTTAGTTTTACACTTGGGATAACCAAATCAATGCACTTATCATATATAATCATCAACACAGGCAATTTTGCTTTAAATGTATATAAAATACTTGTTCAATAAAACTGCTTCTGGTGTACAGAGGTCAAGGTTGTATGAGGTGCATAGCTGCTGTTTACTTCAGTATCCAGTGCATTGTTACTACTGAATAAGCTGTTTAAAGATGCCGAAAAATCACCCCTAAAGATCGGGTCAATGAGTTTGGCAATAGCCATCCAGATGACAAAGAATAACTCGGAGATAAACTAATATGAATACTATTTGTAGTTTTGTATTATTACTACACAGAAGTATTTGTAATGTTTAAAGTAAAATGGTAAGTTTGTTTATATTATTGACTGATGGCACTGGTGAGCTTATAACTTCCTTAGACTTTAAAAGTGTACCAATAAATACTTCCTATGTAGTTATTCAATAGTACTGTTTGTGTATCTTATAATGTGACGGGGCTCCATTTTAGCTTTTATTGTAATTATGAATAGCAGATTTTACTTTTTTTATCAGAATTTTTTATTTTTTTTTTATTGCAGAAAACTAGGATCCTTGGTCATAAAGCTTTCAGCTTGTAAACACAGCACAGAATATAAGCATGTGGCCAGAGTTAATTGATAATCAATTATTCAATTAACACCTGGCCACATGCTGCACATGAAGTTTCAATTAGGCAAGGAGGGCAGTCTAACCTCCCAGCCTGCCAAATCTAGCACATACTTTTAACAATAATTCTTTATAAACCACCACCAAAAATACATTCACTTACAGGGGCAGGCCTCAGCCTTGTCACAATAACGTACTTCACGTTTGTGTTTCACAGTGGGTGATTCGAGGTATACCATAGTGTAGATCATCTTTTAAGAGATAGAACAGACAGTACTGTTTTTGTCATCATATAATAAAGGCAACCATTTGTATTCTTGCATTTTGCATTTTAGGGTGGTAGTATCCATGTCCTGTCCAGTCCATTGCTTTTGGAATAACAGTCATTTAAGGTCCATAACTCAATAATAAATTAAAAGGAAAACGTGGTTTATTTGGAAAACCCCTATGTGGCAGGGCAAAAGCCCTGCATGTAAATGTGTTATTGTAAACAGAGAGTTGTTATTTTCGAATGTAAGTTTGGCAGAGACGGGTTTACATCCTCCAAACCATATGTGGCATGGCTAAGGCCTGCTCCGATAAATAATATGTTTTTGTTTCATTATAAATATGGTTTGTTTGATTTATAAATGAAAATGTTTAAATTGGGATATGGCAGGGCTGGGAGGCTAAATTTCTTGGTTCTTTGTTTGGTATTTTCTGTGATGTTCTTTCTTTTGTGCTTTCGACATGCCTGGAAGTAAGGAGAGGAACCCTCACCGCTGTGTGTGGAACCAGGGTGAGCTACAATACGATCACTGTGTGTGGAACCAGGGTGAGCTACAACACGATCACTGTGGGTTTAACTGAGATCATAGCCTTAGGGTAGGGATTCATTGAGGAGATTTTAATCCCACCGTTTAGATTAGGAAGAAGGTTCCTGGTGCTGGATCTCCTTGTATACCAGGAGTAGCGCACTGCCTGAGCTTGGCCACCTTTTATTTTCTATTTTTTTGTACATTTATATATATATATATATATATATATATATATAAATCTACATATATTCATGTACCTGTGTGTGTGTATATACAGTATATCTTCCTCACTAGTGCTACCCTAGTGGTGGCCACCAGCACTGCAACTGTAACAACTACCTTGTACTTAGTAAAACCTGGACGCCTGTGCGGCGTTTAAGATCAAACCCTCTGTGTCTCCCTCGTTTCTCTGAGGATACCCACACAGTAATAGAATGCTCCTGTTACACCATACCATAATGAGGACATGAAAAACCCACTGATAAATCTGATTTAGCGAGCAGGCTGCAAAGAGAGCCTTTGCCACACTTGGCCTTCGTGCTACTTTTTTAACAGCTGTTAGTTCAAAGGCAGAAGGCATATACAGTTTTTTTGTTGCAGCAGTTCAATAGAAAGCAACGGGTTAAACAAAGTAGTGATAACCAGTCTGCATTTGGGACTATTCTTATTTGATCATTATTATATGTTATAGCCAACATTCCAGTGTCAGATACTGGAATCAATTAACTTTATATCTACAGAAAAGAAAAAGAATGCTGGTGAATTTAAAGCAGAATATTAAGTTTGGCAACTGATATATTATTTTAAATAATGTTTTGAATGCATTAATCAGATACACTGTACTGCCCAATAAATCTGGAAATAATCAGCTGACAAAATGATAATACATCAGTACCAATCAAGGATGTCACATAATTCTAAAAGTTTAACAGCCAGAACAACAGTCTCCAGGTACAAATAAAGTATACTTTTTGTTTGTTTTTAATTATATTAGTTCATAGTTCTCTTAAAAGTGGAAGTAATGGAAGTAATTTGTGGTACCCAATAAAAACGATTTGGCATCTACATTATTGGAAATATATCCTTCAAATGTTTGGAGGCATTTAACTTTTTAGGTAAATCGAGGTCATGGAGGTGTATTTCATCTAACTTGATCTTAATTATAAGCACAAACTTTCTCTGAAAATGCTGTTTTACTCCCTGTACTGGAAACAAATTAATAATACATAGGGCTTCATTAATAAGAATTCAAGAACAAGAAGAGAAAAACAAAAACAAAAAAATAAGGCAGAGAGCGATGCTGTTTAGAGGCACTTGTATTGGAGTCATCAGCAAGAAAGTTCACAACCTCAGCACAGGCCTAGTTCACAGCTAGAAGCCTGTATGTCGCAGTTTCAGAGCAGAGTTAAATCAGTCCCTAGTTCAATACTTTTCATTCCTATATATCCTCTCCTAACCAGCCCCTTTTAGACCAACATCATGGCCCAACCACCAATGGTATTCAGTCCTAAACCCTCCTGCACATGGATTAATTAAGGGCCCCTTTGCAGGCAGTCCACCCCCCACTGAAGTTTCCCTTCAGCAGTAGTATTAACACCATATGCAACAGCACAGAACAAGCCCTTCAAGCCACACTTGGGAAATTTATATTACAGAATGCAACGTAATCTGGCGAACATGGAATTGCATTGCTGTTCAGAGGACCCTGCAAGCAACATATGGCTACATTTAAGATGTGACATCCCCTTTTCCTTTCCCCAAACAATGTTGAAATCAGAAAATGTTCCAGATAATTATTGGTAGTGGGATATGATATCACATACGATAAGGAATTAAGATTTTACCAGGAGTTTCAGTGGTCTCAGAAGAGGGCTTTAACTGCCTCCCCTTTCCTGTGGGGATCGTAAAGGTTGGGGAATAGAAAGAAGGCAGGTTGTGAAACAATAGTGGTAATAAACACTGCACAGTCCTGAGGAGATTATCTGGAACTGTGTTTTGATTTCTGTTCTCATCATTGAAATGCATCATCTTGTGCATCATAGAAATCAGTTACACTTGACATTCAGCCAAGAATAAAGAGATAAAGAACACAATGTGTGAATTAAGTTGGGAGATTTAAATGCCAGATACAGAAAATTGACAGTTAGATATAATGGGCAAGGTAGATGTTGTTATGGATTCTGTCCCGTCAGTAAGATGAGATAGGGTTAACAACTCTATAACCACAGATGCAGACCAGCCTTGCACTTTAGCATGGTGGTTAAGACACTTGCTTGCAGTGTGCAAGGTCACCTGTTCATGTCAAGCGTCGCTCTGTCACATACTTGTTTCAAAGTTGTTCCCCTGAATAGTGAGCAATAAATGGTGATCTTGATTACATTTTTTAATATCAGGATGGAAACATCAAGGTTCTTATTCCACAACCCATAATCTAATCAAGCATTTCTGGATATAGTTGAAGAGCTTGGTGCAAAAAAGACAATCGTCATGTACTGAGCAGTTGAAACTGATTTGTAAAGAACAGTGGCGAATCCCCAGACAACATACCATTTTTTAACATACACTGAATGGGTGTTAGTATGATATCACTGACAAGGAAGTTGAAACCACACATTAGCTTCCAGCTGAAGGCGTGAGGTTTAGTCCGGATACCAGAGTTAGGACCCCTGCTTTTCATCTGAAAAGGTCCATGAGATATTTTATGTACACAGGGGGAACAGACAGGACCTTGGTTTTAACATCTTGTATTAAAGATAGCACATCCAACAGCACAGCAGCCCCCAAACTGACAAACTGGTCTTTGGTATGATGTTTGGATACACAGGGGAATTCCTGCAAACAATGAAACCTGCACAATATTCAAGCAATGGCATTAAGAATCTAGTGTTCATCACACCTCCATACCCTCTCCCATCCAACCACTTACCGACCCTTTGAACTGTAGCACATTTAATGAACACTGCTGATTGTTGTGTCGTTTGGTGGCTAAAAATAGAACCAAGCTGCACTGTGTGGCAATGTCCTTCCTGGTCTGAGAATTGTGTGGTTAGAATTCTGAAGAACCA
The DNA here is from genome assembly GCA_030684275.1 of Acipenser oxyrinchus oxyrinchus. NCBI lineage: Eukaryota > Metazoa > Chordata > Actinopteri > Acipenseriformes > Acipenseridae > Acipenser > Acipenser oxyrinchus. Next base: position 37,346,536 of record CM060247.1, on the reverse strand, counting down.
TGTGGGAGATATACTGAAATGCAGCCGTGTCTCAAGCAGAAGAATGCAGGAAGGGGTATTCTGTGTGGGTGTAGTTACAAAAGCTAGGAGGAAACCTCAGGCTGGATTTTGGTAATAAATCTCCTGAGAAACTGATAATAATCAGTACAATGGCTGGTTAGACGACTGGTAGTGCTGTATACAGCCCTCAGGAGAAACAATGGGAAGAAAAAGATGTGAAACATGTAACACGTGTGTTTATTTATTATTATATTGTTTGTTTTTATATTTTGCTTTATGTATTATATTTCCCTCCCATTTCATGCTTGATGCTGTCAGCCTAATAACTTTACTATCTCTTCCCCCACAGTCCCCCTCCCCCACGCATGCAGCGGCCAGTTACCTGCACAAGATGATCTCACCTTCCTGAACCGTTTTTGACTGACTGATTCATCTCCCTTTTAAAAAGGGGATATGGAGAGAAAATGGCAGGGGCAAGCTGTTGTTGTAAAGCTGCTATTCTGTAACTGGGCGGACTGATGGAACTTGTGGGAAGCTGAGAGCGGACGAGAGTGATTAGTATACTTCTAAAGAAAGCAAAACTTGGAAGCGGCGCTCACTGGCATTGGCACCTGTACAAGATAGTGTTTGTGGTAGAGGTGGTGAGCCGGTCCCTTGTTTGGACATTTTACTTTTGGTTAGGAAAAGTACATGGGGGATTGCATTTGGTATTTTCTCACTCTCTATCTGTGCTCTCAGTTCCGTTCTATCAGTGCTGCCAGGTTTATCTCTGTACTGTATGTGTGTTGTATATATTTTAGCTTGTGCACGGCCAGTGTAGCACGAGAAACTGCATGCCATGAGATAATGTGGGCCTGTACAGTCACGTGACCAAACGCGTCATTGAACAACAGAGTGTGATATACTGCATCCCCTTCCTTTATCAACAGAAAGGTGGAAACTAAACTTCTCATGTTTAAAATCAAAATATCTCAAAAACGTATTATGTACTATTAACGTATTAAATAGTAATTCATCCCCTTTGTTTTGATGCAATGCATCTCCCGATCTGACATAAGAAAAGGAAAATAGAATATGGTACATGAGTACGGTGAGTGCACACCTTTCCGTTGTAGATGTTTAACGATTATATTTGTGTGAAATTTATGTTTTATTTAATTATTATTTCAGCATGCATAAAAAATAAAAATGGGAATATTATGTGTACATGTAGTACTTAATATACTTCATAAGGTGTAGCTGAGTTCAATTTTAGGGACAAGCACATTGTGAGTCAGCGTAAAGTAATATTTAGTGAGTGTTCAAGGCCGCAGCCAACTAAGGCACCCGAGGCACGGGCCTCGGTAAAAAAAAAAAAAAGCTTAGTAATAATTATATGGAAGACCATCTGGGTCAAAAACGTGTGCTGTTTGTACACGTTTCAAATAAATTACTACACTACACATTCTACTTTGTTAACTACACATACTATTTTTACTACACGTACAAATTTGAGCCAATCAGTTCTTTAGAAATGAAATCAGAGCCAATGAATTTAAAGAAAATGGTACGTATACTAAATGATCCAATCAAACGTCGCTTCACATTTTCCATGCTCTTCCAAAAGTGATCAGGGAATCTGAGCCTTTCAATATTTTTAAAAGCCGTCTCAAAACATACTTTTTTAAACTTGCCTTTCCAATGGTTTAACTTCAGTTTGTACAATGTTTTTTATATGCCTTTACTTTTCCTTCAGTATGTTGTTTTATTTTATTTTATTGATTTTTTTTTCTTTTTTATTTCTGTCACCGTAAAACTTCCAATAATCGCCGGGTCTTTTGTAAATGGCGAGTTATGAATAAAGTTTTCTTTTGTAAACGGCGAGTTATGAATAAAGTCAGGCTTATTGGTCTGTAGGAATTACATCTTATTTAATTTAAAGATGTAATTCCTACAGACCAATAAGCCTGATTTCTACTATATGTAAACTTATGGAAACTATAATAAGATCCAGAGGTGCCTCGATGTCTGATGTTTGTACTGCAGCTAGCTGGGCTACGCCGCATACTTTCTCCAGGTTCTACTGTCTTAATGTTGTAGACCCTACATTGCCTTCTGTAGGCACAAGGGCCCTTGAGGGTGTAAGTTCACACCGCTAACCTCTGGGTTAGACATTGTTTGTGCATCCCTCATATGCTGTAGTTCCTTCTCCCTCGCGACGGCTCTAGTATACATTATGCCATATGTAATGTCATTGGTGGTCGTCTTCTCTGTCAGGGAACCAGGGTTACGATAAGTAACCTAACGTTTTGTCCTGCCTTTTTGAAGACTCGTTTCCAGATTTAAAACTCAGTTAAACTAGGTTATGCATAAGGAAAGATGTTTTAATTGTATTTATTGTACATACAGCTCACAAATGAACATATTTCACATTTTTTGTGAATATATATTAATTTTTACAAAAGTTATTAATTATGCCCTTCAGTGCACATTGCCCTAAAACGCATCCCAGCTTTTCATATATTTTAAAAAAAAAAGGGTGCAGGTTATTAAAGTCTTATGTCTACTATAGTATGAGATTGCTTCTGCACGGCAACTAAAATTGTTAATTAAGATTGATGCAAATTTATATTATTGCTGCTAACGTATACTTTTGCTGCTAACTTATATTATTGCTGCTAAATCGTACAATAGTTATTAATGTGTACTATTGCCAATTTATATTGTTGCTGCTAAATCATACTATAGTTACTGATGTATTTTCTGGCTGCTAAATTACACTTTTTGCTGCTAAATCATATACAGTACTGTGCAAAAGTTTTAGGCAGGTGTGAAAAAATGCTGTAAAGTAAGAATGCTTTCAAAAATAGACATGTTAATAGTTTATATTTATCAATTAACAAAATGCAAAGTGAGTGAACAGAAGGAAAATCTACATCAAATCCATATTTGGTGTGACCACCCTTTGCCTTCAAAACAGCATCAATTCTTCTAGGTACACTTGCACACAGTTTTTGAAGGAACTCGGCAGGTAGGTTGGCCCAAACATCTTGGAGAACTAACCACAGTTCTTCTGTGGATTTAGGCAGCCTCAGTTGCTTCTCTCTCTTCATGTAATCCCAGACAGACTCGATGATGTTGAGATCAGGGCTCTGTGGGGCCATACCATCACTTCCAGGACTCCTTGTTCTTCTTTACACTGAAGATAGTTCTTAATGACTTTCGCTGTATGTTTGGGGTCGTTGTCATGCTGCAGAATAAATTTGGGGCCAATCAGATGCCTCCCTGATGGTATTGCATGAAGGATAAGTATCTGCCTGTACTTCTCAGCATTGAGGAGACCATTAATTCTGACCAAATCCCCAACTCCATTTGCAGAAATGCAGCCCCAAACTTGCAAGGAACCTCCACCATGCTTCACTGTTGCCTGCAGACACTCATTCGTGTACCGCTCTCCAGCCCTTTGGCTTAACAAACTGCCTTCTGCTACAGCCAAATATTTCAAATTTTGACTCATCAGTCCAGAGCACCTGCTGCCATTTTTCTGCACCCCAGTTCCTGTGTTTTCATGCATAGTTGAGTCGCTTGGCCTTGTTTCCACGTCAGAGGTATGGCTTTTTGTCCGCAAGTCTTCCATGAAGGCCACTTCTGACCAGACTTCTCCGGACAGTAGATGGGTGTACCAGGGTCCCACTGTTTTCTGCCAATTCTGAGCTGATGGCACTGCTGGACATCTTCCGATTGAAGGGAAGTAAGCATGATGTGTCTTTCATCTGCTGCAGTAAGTTTCCTTGGCCGACCACTGCGCCTCACGGTCCTCAACGCTGCCCGTTTCTTTGTGCTTCTTCAAAAGAGCTTGGACAGCACATCTGGAAACCCCTGTCTGCCTTGAAATATCTGCCTGGGAGAGACCTTGCTGATGCAGTATAACTACCTTGTGTCTTGTTGCTGTGCTCAGTCTTGCCATGGTGTATGACTTTTGACAGTAAACTGTCTTCAGCAACCTCACCTTGTTAGCTGAGTTTGGCTGTTCCTCACCCAGTTTTATTCCTCCTACACAGCTGTTTCTGTTTCAGTTAATGATTGTGTTTCAACTTACATATTGAATTGATGATCATTAGCACCTGTTTGGTATAATTGTTTAATCATACACCTGACTATATGCCTACAAAATCCCTGACTTTGTGCAAGTGTACCTAGAAGAATTGATGCTGTTTTGAAGGCAAAGGGTGGTCACACCAAATATGGATTTGATTTAGATTTTTCTTCTGTTCACTCACTTTGCATTTAGTTAATTGATAAATATAATCTATTAACATGTCTATTTTTGAAAGCATTCTTACTTTACAGCATTTTTTCACACCTGCCTAAAACTTTTGCGCAGTACTGTATATGTATATATTGTTAGAGAAGTGCTGTTGAATCTAAACTGTTAGTTTTACCCTGCGGCTATACAGTGCTGTTGTAGCTTAGTTTAAAACTGTTTATTTTTATTTCTATTTGAAACAGCACTAATTGTGGGTGTAAATGCACGTTTGTTATTTGAATTGTTTTGTTTATTATTGAATTTTCGTTTGAATATTAACTCACTGGATTAGTTGAGTTTCTTTTGTTTTATTTATTTTTTGAGTTGTTGTTTTTCTTTCTTTTGTTGTTTGTTTTCGGTTGAGCAGTGGACACTGATCTGCCTCAGTACTTGAGCAAACGGTTATAAATTGTACTGGTTTTGCCTACCTCTATACACCCTCAAGTATTTTATGGTGGACTGCCCAATTAGAATTGTAATTCTGTATCTGTAATAAAAACGTATTGCTTTTTAATACTGTCTCAACTGGCATTTGTTCTATGGAGAGGACTCCATGTGTGATATATGTGTGACTAAAACCCCAATGCCGTAGTTGGGTACAAAGCACTGTGAAATAGTTTATTATAACTTTCTCTAAGTGTTACACATAATGACAAGAAAATGTTTATTTTTAATTTATTAATTTTTTTGTTTGTTTCAAATTTATAGGACAAAAAGGTGACATTGTAGCTGTAAGCCTCTCCAAATGACAAATAAATATATATTTTAATTGGTAATTAAATGTGTTCAGAAAAAAACCTGTGTTTTATGATGGGGAATATATAATTAGTTACTTTCTAATACTAGCACTGGTTTGCGTTACAGTCTGCAATTCATCATGCTCACATGGCCTGAAACTACAAGAAGTGGTGAGGGAATGAAAACTAAAAAAAGGTATCCGAAATAAAAAAAAAAGCAAGTTTACATTACACATGAGAGAGGCCTTAATCTTGGCAACCGCATCAGATAACTAATGACTTAAACTCTTAAGTGTAAGTTCTTCCATCTACTTGTAAGGTCAGGGGGAGTTCAGCGTTAAAAACGACCACCTACAAAGAAAACTGGCACATTTCTGTCAAAAACACCAAGGTGGAGTTTTTTGGTGTGCTTTTGTTTTAATTTTTTTTCACAGGAAAAAGGAAAATGTTCTTTCGAGCAGGGCATCTGAATCATGCTTCCAGTGGGACAGGCACTTACAGGACAAGTGAGCAAATTTTTGTGTCTGCAGAGCAGCTTCTCTGTTAAAAACTAAGCATCCATGGTGTGTCTAGCTAGCAGATGAAAACAATTGGACAAACTTGGTCTACTTCTTCTTACAAAAACACATGGATCTAACAGTAGGTATGGAGAGAGAATAAAAAGCAAAGAGTGCCACTATTACAAAAGCTGAAAAGTCTGAGATTTAAAAAAAAAACACCCCTGCAGTAAATCTTCCACAAAAAGGTGCATGATAATATCATGGTTAGACCATATTCCGCAATAAATGTATGTCTTTGTTTTACAACTATGCTAGGGGCCTGTGTTATTATTATTATTATTATTTGTTTATCCAGCAGATGCCTGTGTTCTTTCAACCGTCTAGCTGCCACACTAAACTTTAACCACAGTATTAAACAGCAAATGCCTTGCAGCACTGTCTACATTGGTATTTATTTTGTTTGCTGAATTGATTGAATGATTGGCGTTTTATCATTTTTAAGGAGCATACAAATGCATGTCTTTCAAGGCTTTGGTAGATTTCGGTTCCATCAGCGCTCTTTCAACACCAGTGATTACCACAGCATCAGAAATAAAGATACTGCCTTAAAATTAGATTTGTTTCTCAAATGTGAAATCTGTTTCGCTACCCTCCTCCACTCCATTTTCCGGTCCAAAACTCAAGTGAAGCAGCTTTTCTTGAGTGTCTTCCTGTTTTTATCATCAAGCATCCGGAGGGATATATTTCCGTCACTACCATCAGCCCCCTTCCCCCTGAAAGTGTTCCTATTGCCGTATATTTTTAGGATCATATCCTTCTGCGTTCTTGATAGGTCTTACACTCTCGCTCTCAAGAAACCCAGCTACAAGCGAGTTGTCCCTGTTATGCAGGAAGTTTACATTTCACATTCTTATGCCAGCATCTCTCACCCTGCACCACTACCTTTTTTTCAAAAATGAATTTACTGTTTAGCGTGTCTAGTGCAGACCTGGAATGATTAGCACAGGTCCACGAGGAAGCACAGAATCCCAACATTAGTATAGTACAAGAGGTTGCAGTCCTGGTATGTAATTATACAGAATTCAGTGTTTGCTTCAGCTTTTGGATCTACAGTACTTTACATTGCTTTTCCATGACTTTACAGTGTTTTTTCATAACTCTGTATTACCCCAAACTTTTATACGATAAAATACACAGCGCTATGCTTTTAGCAAGATAAACTCAAACTGTCATTTTAAAATTCAGAAACTTAACACCATCTGTTCCTGTATCTAAACATAGATATATTTGTCTCTTGAGGCTATAGCATATACCAAAAGGTAAAGTTACTTCAACAGGCTAAATTCAAAAAAAGGAAAGCAGCAGTTTACAATCCAAGTTTTGCATTGCATTGTAATAAAAATCCCCAAAATTGTTGTTGAAATCCATCCATTTGGTTTAACTTCACAGTCTTGTCTAGCCTTTTTGTTCTGCCTTATAATGGTTGTAGACACATTTCCAAACCGTCTTCTGTATCAATAACTTCAATCCATGTCTTTATAATACAGAGAAAATGATCTTTGAATAAAGTCTTTATCTAACATGTATAATTAAGTCTTGAGATAGATTTGGAATGCACCAAATGGCTCCTCATATTTCCCTTTTTTGGGTGGGGAGGTTCCCTAGACTCCCTGCTGCACACTCCCTAGAGATATTTATATTTATATATATATTTGCTATGGATAAGGTGCATAGAATTGAGTCCTGTGTTTTAGACATCACCCCTTTTCTACTTCCTGGGTTTAAAATTCACCTTGTTATTATTTTGCACCCTCAGACAATCATACAGTTCATATCGATGGCCTGGCTGATTTACATGAACTTTGGCAAAGTGCAGACTTTCTTGTTTCAGTAAAAGACTTTTTATCCAGAATGAGGTCCCGTGGCATAGCTAAGGGGTGGTTTTAGGGGTATAACCCCCACCCCCCCTCCCGAAATTAATTATTCAACAAAGTGGGAGAGAAAAAAATGGAAGCCACCTGCGAGACTGTAAACCCCCTGTCCCAACCAATGTAAGCTCTGACCTGTGAGCTCTTTGCTTCGCTGCCCGCCTAAGCACAGAAATTTAAAAAGAAGAAATCATATCTAGTTGTGATTGGGCAGTCCTGTCTTTTTTTATACACCAGATTCAGCCTTCGACTCCTTTGATTGGACAACGCATGTGCACTTCAAACCGACGTGTGATGAGACGTCAAAGTCGAAGATTAATATAGAAATGATGGCCTCACCTAATACTAGCATTACAGGAAAAGGAAAAAATAACTCAAAAATTAATTTGTCCTACTGCCTTTAAACCAGTGGTTTTCAACCTTTTCATTTCAAGTACCAGTGTTTCCAGCAGGGGCCACCAGGTGTACCAGTAACTATGTGCAATCTAAAGCCTGATTTGCATGGGACTAAAAATCACCACATATGTGATCTGTTCCCATACAAAATCAGTCACATATGACCCCATGACAAAAAATTAGTTATGTATTCCACAAATAGTACAGATTCAGCTCTTTCAAATGACATCAAATTTATTAAAATATATTTTAAAATGACAAAGTTACAACATTTTAAAGTCTTGCATGAGAAATCCTAATTCTGAGAAATTCATGAATAAAGTAAAGCAACAATTTTCAACTATGTACATTTGCTATGTCCTTAGCAACACACGTTTATGCTAGACACTTAAAATTTGGCAGGCTTTATGAGATTGGTCTAGTCTAATACTTTAATTTGGAGAGTGAGACACATATTTTTATTTTATTACCTTGCAACCTACAGACCATTTAAAAAAATAAAAAAAAGTTGAGAATAGGATTCCATTGGATTCTAAGGGATTTTATCAGGGCAGCTATTTGGCTGCTGGTGTAAGTGTGATACGGCTTGCTCATTAAATATGTCACATGAGTCTTATTGATAAAGCAGTTGTGTTTCAGAAGATAAATTACCCAACATTTTAGAAAGCCATGTCAGGGGGGTAAATAATCAGGCAATAAACACATTCGGGGCTAGATTAAGAAAAGGGCTTGTAATCAGGAGGTCCCCGGTTCAAATCCCACCTCAGCCACTGACTCATTGTGTGACCCTGAGCAAGTCACTTAACCTCCTTGTGCTCCGTCTTTCGGGTGAAACGTAGTTGTAAGTGACTCTGCAGCTGATGCATAGTTCACACATCCTAGTCCCTGTAAGTCGCCTTGGATAAAGGCGTCTGCTAAATAAACAAATAATAATAGATTAGATTTTTTTTTTTGCTTCTTGTTAAACAGTTTACTAAAACAATTTAATAATATAATATAATATAATAATATAATAAGCCTATATAATGTATTTCAGAAGCCTACTTTTCTAAAATATTTTTTTTTTTCTAAATTAAGACTGACCGGAGCGCTTCCCTCACTTCATCTGTGTTTACAACCTCTCCCTCTGTTTCGCTCCCTTCATTACATTTTCTTCCTCTGTTGAATCAGACTCGTCTAACCCCAGATGAATCGGTAACGGTGTCCTCCAAATCACAATTTTGGACACAAAATAATCCTCAGTCAGATTCAGAGAATGCCACTCTTCACTTCCTGCAGCTTCAGATAAATTTAACTTTCCAAGATTTAAGCGCATTGCTAGCAACTTCACTCTCCCGATTTGACATTCTCATTTAATGTGAAGTAACGTGATTATTTGAACTATAAATGAATACTTCACATTAAATAACAACTGTGTATGTTGCCCTGGGTAAGGGCGTCAGCTAAGTAAAAAAACAATTATAGCTATGTAGCTAGCTAATGGTATAATAATAACAATACATTGAAAGTATAAAAACTAGTGACCACGATTGCAAGAATATTCTCATTTAACGTAGCCTAATCTCTGTAAATAGAACGTCAGAAGGGTGTGCTTAACCAATCAGAGGCCGCCATTCGGTCAACTGGTAACAACAAGCTTCAAGTTGGCTTCGCATCAAGCTATTAAAAACATCATCTGGTCGGCAGGTAAAGTGAAATCTGACTTGTTGCAGATGGTGTTGTATTGAAAGGGCAGACTTTCAGCTATAATGGGGATGTAGAACTTGAGGTGGTACGCGGCTTTGAATGAACGCCTGCTTCACTTTAAATTAGGCATAATTAAAAGCACTTGACTGAAATGTGTATGTGTTACAAAAACGCTTAAAAATAAAGATTTTAAAGCTGTTTAACATAAATAGCTGTTACCAAGTTATAGTTTAGACTTCAAACTATCAAAATAACACGAAAAACAAAAATTGTTCAGGGAGGCCATTTTTTCTATTTTCGCCTCTGTAGCAAAAAGAATGTTGGCGACATGCGACTGGTTTTGTGGGAGCAGGTCACATATTATAAACAGGTGGGTTTGGAGTTTTTACCGTCATCGGTGAAATTTAGTCCCATGCAAACCGTCCATTTCTTTTTATAATAATAATAATAAATTTATTTTTATATAGGGCCTTTCATAGTGGACCACCACCAAAAAGCGCTTTACAGAGGTAGGCTGTGAACTGTTCATTATATGCAGAGTCACTTACAATAGGACACTGATTTAACCTCATCCACAGGAAGGAGCATAAGGAGGTTAAGTGACTTGCTCAGAGTGACACAGTGAGTCAGCCCGTGGCAAAGAGCTCTTGTCAGGCCAAGTGAAAACATTGATCATAGAAATAATAACACATATGTGTTAAAGAGGGGTGTCTCTAAACAAATCGAGACGAATCTTGCTAAAAAATACAATCGTTTTCAAAAGAGAAAACTTAGGAAATGAAGCAGACTTTATATTATAGAGACAGGAGAAAAGTCGCCACCAAACTCTTTGGATTCCCATGATGCATTGCATCGGCAGGGACGGAAAAAAGGGGGAGTTGACTATCTTGTGTATATAGCAGATATTTGCTGAGACTGAGACTGTCCATCTGTTGGGCGACTTTGTGCCATATTCCCGCTTTGAAAATTCCACCTATACATTTCACTGACATACAGCCACTCCTTCCCTTCTATCAGCAATGTTAAATACTCATCGATTATTTACTCATCGATTAAAAAAGAAACAAGGACCAGGGGTCACAAATGGAGATTAGATAAAGGGGCATTCAGAACAGAAAATAGGAGGCACTTTTTACACAGAGAATTGTGAGGGTCTGGAAACAACTCCCCAGTAATGTTGTTTAAGCTGACACCCTGGGATCCTTCAAGAAGCTGCTTGATGATGTTCTGGGATCAATAAGCTACTAACAACCAAATGAGCAAGATGGGCCCAATGGCCTCCCCTCATTTGTAAAATTTCTTATGTTCTTATGAAATAAAAGGGGTTTTCATTTAATTGCTGAGTTCCTCAATACCACTGGTGCTATAGATTGCACCCAAATACTAATTAAAGCACCAACATTGAATTCATTTAATTTTGTGAACAGGAGACAGTACCACTCAATTAATGTGTCGGTTATATGTGATGCCCGACTACATCTACTAAATGCTGTGGCTAAATAGAGGCGGAACCAACAATTAATTTATTCTTCAAAACAGCAGAGTGAGCACTCGCGGAGAGAACTGAGTCGTGACAGACAACTGCATTTACAATATAAGGCTATACAGGGGCATTTCAAATGCAAATTTCCATGTGCGAACAATTTTCGTGACATTGAGATTTACTAACACGTACCACTTTGAAACATGCATATGAGTGCCTTACGCAAGATTGATAAATCAAAATTTAATTGTGCGTGCGAACATTCTTAACTCTGTGAGTACAAACAATTTAAGTAATGTTTTTACACACGATTGATAAGTATAGCCCTTGGTTTTTAGTCCTGTGTAAATCATACTTTAAACAGCTGTTGTAAAACTGAGACCTATAAGTACTCGACACATTTGCAATGAAAAACTGGAGGATGGACTTGGGGATCTAAACATCAGGTAAGGTAGGCTATTCTTTCTGTTATTTCATTTGTATGTTTGACTGCATAGTAACTGCATTGTAGTGATAAATGGGATTGTGAGGTGAAACATCACGGTTCTTAATAGGATGCTTTTGAGTTAATTGCAAGTGTGGAATGTAGTTCATCACGCAATTTGTCAAGGCACCGACTAGAGGGGAGGCATGCCTTGATTTAGTCTTTTCAAATAATGAGGACAGAATAACTAAAACAGAGGTCAGAGAGCCATTGGCAAACTCAGACCACAACATGGTCTCATTTGAAGTATTTTTTAAAACCCCAAAAGTAATGACTAAAGCTAAGGTTTACAATTTTAGAAAAGCAAACTATGAAGGTATGAAACAGAGACTAACAGAAGTAGATTGGAGTAAAATAGAGAGAACATCCACAGAAAAAGGATGGCTGTTTTTTAAAAATGTAATACTAGATGCGCAAAACAATAACATCCCAAAAGATTTAAATCTAAAACAAAATGGCCAAAATGGTTTAATAGATCAATTAAAAAAAATATTCAGCAAAAAAAAGGCACTTCACAGAGCATTTAAAAGGGACCAAAAACTAAGTACACAGAAAGAGTACTTAGAACTGCAAACACAAGACAAAAAGGAAGTTAGAAAGGCCAAGAGAGAGATAGAAATCAATATTGCTAAGGGGGCTAAAACCAATTCCAAAATGTTTTTCCAATATTATAACAGCAAGAAAACATTTAAAGAGGAGGTTAAATGTCTAAGAGATACAAATGGCAAAATCATAGATGAAGAAAAAAAAAAAAGCAAATATATTAAATGATTACTTTTCACAGGTTTTTACAAAGGAGGACACGGACAACATGCCCGACATGTCGACCCGTTCCTATCCGATTTTAAATAACTTTAGCATAACAGAGCTCTTAAAATAAACAAATCCCCTGGGCCGGATGAGATCCTCCCAATAGTACTCAAAGAAATGAAAGAAGTTATTTACAAACCGCTAACCAAGATCATACAACAGTCTCTTGACACGGGTTGTACCGACAGACTGGAAAGTAGCAAACGTAATACAGATCCACAAAAAGGGAGACAAAACCGACACAAAAGTAGGAGGAGTGGCAAACACTGTTGCAGCAGCAAAGGTCATTCAAAATGATCTAGACAGCATTCAGAACTGGGCAGACACATGGCAAATGAAGTTTAATAGAGAAAAGTGTAAAGTATTGCATGCAGGCAATAAAAATGTGCATTATAAATATCATGTGGGAGATACTGAAATTGAAGAAGGGAACTATGAAAAAGACCTAGGAGTTTATGTTGACTCGGAAATGTCTTCATCTAGACAATGTGGGGAAGCTATAAAAAAAGGCCAACAAGATGCTTGGATATATTGTGAGAAGTGTTGAATTTAAATCAAGGGAAGTAATGTTAAAACATTACAATGCATTAGTAAGACCTCACCTAGAATATTGTGTTCAGTTCTGGTCACCTCGTTACAAAAAGGATATTGCTCTCTACAAAGAGTGCAAAGAAGAGCAACCAGAATTATCCTGGGTTTAAAAGGCATGTCGTATGCAGACAGGCTAAAAGAATTGAATCTATTCAGTCTTGAACAAAGAAGACTACGCGGCGATCTGATTCAAACATTCAAAATCCTAAAAGGTATAGATAATGTCGACCCAGGGGACTTCTTTGACCTGAAAAAAGAAACAAGGACCAGGGGTCACAAATGGAGATTAGATAAAGGGGCATTCAGAACAGAAAATAGGAGGCACTTTTTTACACAGAGAATTGTGAGGGTCTGGAACCAACTCCCAATTAATGTTGTTGAAGCTGAAACCCTGGGATCCTTCAAGAAGCTGCTTGATGAGATTCTGGGATCAATAAGCTACTAACAACCAAACGAGCAAGATGGGCTGAATGGCCTCCTCTCGTTTGTAAACTTTCTTATGTTCTTCTGTAGTTACATTTTTATAAATTATTACCCATCTGGAAAAATCTACATCCCCCCCAAACAAAATGCTGGCCCCTGATGAGGTCTACTGACCTTTGTAAGTCTTCCAGAACATAGTTTATTCTTCCTAGTATGTTACCACTTATGAACCAATGTGACAGAGACAGAATGATTCTTGGTGATAAATCTCCCTCCCGACCTGTGAGGGCGCAGCGCAAAGGGAACAGAGTGCCCTGGACTGGATGGCCAAACAATTTGTTCCCAGGGTTATACGGAAGTCGGTTATCTAGAAAGGTGGTGGAACTACAATACACTAAATCATCGACCCGGAAGGGAAACAACGTGGCAGCCGCGGATTGGAGGAGCGGTTGCACTAGTTAACCAAGGGATCATGACTGATGGTACAAAAGGGTGCATAGTGAAATGATCTGTTCCTTGTTATGGTGAAACGCTAAAACGGAAGGAGACCTGTATTGTAATCGTGAGTGTTTTGTTTGTTTTTGTTGTGTCTAAAAACTGTTTGTTGTTATTAGACGGCTAACACGATCCGTAGCTGTCACTAAAGGCCAGCACTAAACCTGAACAACACTGCACCTTGTTCATGAATAATTGTATTTACACCACGAGCACTATAGCACTCACTGTGGACTTGTGTTTTGTGTTACGTGTGGCTATTTCGGAACTAACCCGTCGATTAAAACAGAGCAATACACACCGCTGTGTTGCCTCTTAGCATTGTTAATGTTTGCTGTATTTGTGTCAACAGACCATTGGATTTACAAATAAAATATCATTGTCTGTCTGTTCATTGATCACTGCTGCATTCCTGCACCTGCACACTGTTAACCACTTTGCCACAACCATACATTCCATTCAATTGCAGATCTTGGCAAACCATGAGTCTTGCTAAGCTAAAAGGTGAAATTTCAACCACAGTTATGCACACACCCAGCCAAGCTGTTTAGATTTGGCAGTCATGAAGCTATTTAGCCCAGCCACTCCTATATAAGTAATCTGATTTGAGGGCAACAAATAAAATTGAGTCAGTGTTCACTTAATGTATTTATTTTGATTAGGCATTAATGCCATTCTGAATTTAAATTCCATTATATATATTGTGCTATGTACTTTTACATTAGTATATATTGTGATGACATTTTTAGTATGCTATTTTGAATTGCTTTACTACTCAGCTCCCACATGCAAACATGCTTCCATAGAGGCATGTGGCTTTTTGTTTCAGACTGTCAATAGTGCATACATTTGTTAACATAGATTGAAAAGTTGAGGAAACCAGAATGGAGTTTGTTTGGGAAAAATAAATAATACTCTACTGGTGGACTGGTAAGAGCAGCAAGCTGTCTGGCAGGAAACACCAACCATAATTAGAGGGTTAAAATGGGGGGCAAATAATCACCTGTCAAAAATACTGAAAGCACTGTATATGATGTTTAAGAAAGTCAGGGGTTATGCAAAAGGCAGTGCAAATGAAAAAAGAGCTTTGATGTGTCTTTGCATAAGGGATAGCTGGGACAAAGCCAGGCCCAGCTTTCAAACTGGGGTCTGGGAATATTTTGAAACAAGCTTTATACTTCAATGACGAACATATGAGATGTCAATAAATATATTTTTCCTACTCTAACATTTTGTGTAACTGAAACTTCTTTAAGGAGTTGTGGTGCCATGACCTCAGAAACATATTCCATATGCAAGAACTGAAATCTTTATTATTAATCACTGGAGAAAAAAAAAATCGAGTGGAGAACAAAAGAACATTTGAGTAAAAAATCCCAGAGAATAAAATGCTAATTGTGCCAAAAAAGGAAACGTGATTTCATTATATATTCTACTTAGAGTCAAGCATAGAGTCAAGTAGTGTTTTTTTTCTCTTTCTTCATTAGTTCCAATTTAATTCACTATACCAACAAATTAATATTATATGAATGCAGGTTTGGGACTGCTATAAGTGCTTGTTATCATTGGCAAACTACTGTAAGTGGCAGATGCTGGTTGTGAAGTGGTTACCTCACAGTTCCCAAGCCAATAACTTCAAAGGGGGCATGTACAAAAGGGTCAGACCTGTCAGACCTACTTTAGAACTGCCATATGTTCTGTGCATGGGATGATATCCATACACAAGATATTATGTACTTGGTACCAGTTTCATACATGACTTATAATTACCATGATCTATTATAGTATGGCACAGTACAGTATTCTTGTTTTGGCATTCACGGACATTAGTCTGTAATGTTTGGGTATCTGGAGAACTAAATAGAGCTATGGTTATGATTGCAATTATTGTTATGATTGGAATTATTGGCATGGTTGTATTATAAACATATCTTAAATACCAGAATAGTGAGCTCCTTTATGATTATTTATCCAGCTAGTTTTGCATTTTGAAAAATTGAAATAAGTACAGTAGCAATCAGCACTTTGGTAAGCTTCAATGAATAGGAGCTTACAGTTTTCAAAACAGCATTGCATAAAAAAAATCAGCCATGGTGCAATTCACTATTCATGTTATTGCAAGCAATGCTTGCAATAACATGAATAGTGAATTGCACATTCAAAACAAGTATGTCAGTAGCATTCATATTTGTTATTTAAATAATCAAATACTAGATCTGTCATGATGAAAATGTGACATATATCAATAGTATGAACAGAACATGATATAATAAGAATTGCAAAGTTTCATGATATTTTGCTAAGCGTTTATCCATATATATATGCAAAAATGTAAATGTGACAGAGATGAATGGATGAACAGACAGACAGACAATTGGACAGCATCAAGAATGAGTCTCAGAGGCTAGGACCTGCAGTTAGAGCGCTGTTGATGCACATTTATTAACAAAATAAACAAAACAAACACAGGAACAAAGCAACTGACACAAGGGCCAAAAAAAAGGTTCACACAAAACAAAACATTCGCAGACCAAAACAAAAATACACAGCACACAGCAAGACTCACCTAAATCCTTTGTAAAAACTCTCCCCCGAAACTGAGGGTTTTCTCCTTTTATATCCCATGTGGCTGGAGCCTAATTCATCATCAATTATTCAATTAAGGCCCCAGCCACATTCCCACATGCATTCTGGCAGGGAGTACTTTAATCCCCTACCTGTCAACCCTGTATATATATATATATATATATATATATATATATGCACACTATTTACATTTTGGGCTTTAGCCCCGCCACAGGTACGTTCTCCAGATACATGGAGAAATCTGTGAAGTATGACATTGTACATACAACCGCCTCCACTAAATCCCCTTCGCAGGGGATAATGAGGAAAAATTATTTTAATGTGACATATTGTTTTATTGTGACACATTGTATCCATTGTACTGTTTATAAATACCACCTTCCAGCAAAAATGTGGACCCCCGAGAATAAAATCTACTACATGTTTTGTGAAAGACTACTTACCTATGCACTTTCTGACTATAGATATGAATGTGAGTGCCAATACATTGATAGGTGAGCAACATTTCCACTTTCTATTATAATGGTTTTAGGTTTGTTGTTTTTAATGCCTTCTTATTGGACCATAAAGGTATTTAAAAATAGAAACCTGGAATTAATTACTGTTAAATCAAATTTAGGATTCATATAGTCCCTATATAACTAAAAGTGCTTTAAAGTCAGCTGATTCTGTCTTCTGTCCCTCCCAAAGGTTAAGACAAAAAGGAAAGGAGAAAGAGCTTACAATGCTCCCAGATTGTGGAATAAACTATCATCTATTTGAGATGCTGAGTCACTTCATATATTTAAATCAAGATTAAAAACTCACTTTTTTAGACTAGCATTTTGTAAAATAATGTAAATGTGTTCTTTCTTCTTCTATTTTTATTTCTCTATAAATATTGTCATGGTGTTATGGTAAGGATGACAAATAAACTTTTTGAGTGCACTACACTGAAACTAAAAAGAAAAAGAATTGAAATGACCAATATAGTACACATAGATAGTTTCAGTGTTACTGAACAAACCAAACCTCCTTCAAAGGTTTTGCTTGGGGTACCAGCTGGCAAAGCATATTCTGTTTTATTTGGAAAAGCCTCAGATTGAGTTCATTGAGGTCCAGTTACCCAGTGTTCACAAGATTTGTGGGATCAACAACATATGATTAGCTCTTGAGGCTGATTTATTTTAACAAGCACCATCTCACTGTGAACAAAAATTGAACCCCTTGCTGTTTTGTGTTATGATTTTTTTTCACCTCTTTATAGCCACACCAATATTTTTTTTCCACAAAAGCACCATGGAGACACAAAACAGTGAATCCTAATTTGAATTCCCAATGTAACTGATTTTATCAGCTGCAAAAAGGCCTCAGTGTTCTTCTTACTTCTAGATTTCCCTTTTATGGAATGTGGCAGCAGCACTGAAGTTATAGTTATCACCATGGCAATCTAAGACTTTAAAGGCCTCTGTGGAGGACTATGTTCTTACTGTACTATACTCTTACAGAATGCAATGTTCAAATTCCACTTGTGATTAAACCTCAATAGGTCTGGGGAGGACATTAATAATAATAATTGATGTGGAAAATGGTATCCATATGTTCCTTAAAGGTGCTTTGAATCTTTCATTCTGTGGAAAAAAAAACTCCTTTACATAACATGTACTGTATGTTAAAACTATACTTGATAACCTTGCTGTTAACACTATTGTTTTTTTAAATTGAAAGTAGTAGTAGCTAATAAAATAATTCTATAAATCATATCTGTTATTCATTTCCATTATTTATATGTCTCAAATGTCCACTTTTGAAAGAAACATGTTATAGTAACCACCGCTGTGAGACCCAAGCATATTTCTAAATAGGTAAAAAAAATATATTGCAGTATTAATATTGTGACAGAGAGAGAAGGAATCTGAGCTGTACATCTCCCTCCCGACTAGAAAGGGCACTGTGTAAGATGGTTAGTACACTTTCCCATAGATGGGCTGACGACGGTAGGTGGCAACCTCAAGTCGGCCATTTTGGGGAGAGTGTGTAGCTGCAAGATTACTAAACAAATCCATTGTGGTCAGCTGCAGGGCATGCAGCAATTGGATAGACCGTGACGCTGGGCTGACCAAAAGGGAGGAGTTTGGAAGTACAAAGAGGACGCCTGAGTGCTGTTTTTTTTGTTTTATGTGTCTGTATTACAGAGGACGAGAGGCAAAGGAGCTGCAGCCACGGAGCCAGCATAAAGACCCAGAGCACTACGACCACTGTACAGCACACCACAGCACTGCACAGCACAACCCAGCACCAGAACAATCAGAGCACTTTTCTCATGCACAAATGTGGACGTTTGGGAGTATTGTGGAGAACTGTAGTATTGTGAATTATTGTTTGGTACTGAAACCTGCTGTGTATACTTCCCCCTTACCATTGCTGGTATAGGGGTGGATTATTATTATTTTACATTTAATAAACACGGACGTTTTGAACTGCACTTGAACTGTTTGGACATTCCTTCATCACCCACACCACTCGCCTCCTGACAAATATCTTACAGTTTTATACCTCTAAGTGGGGAAAACCTGATCATTTTTCAACACTGGGCTTGAGAAGCATTAAGTGAATTTGCATCCATGAACACTCTACAAACCAACATCGATAAGATGATTAATTTACAATTATTATCAAATTATAATATTGTATTGACTATTAACCCAATTACAAATGTTTTGGTTTGCTTGGGGAGTTGTAATCAGTGGCAGTGCAAGCTTTTTACGATTGGGGGGGGGGGGGGCAAGGCTTCCTCAGTGTTATTTTTAATGTTCCCACCAAACACAATTCATGAGTTAATATTGAAAATAATTAAGGCCCTACCTAAATCACGGTAAGATGCCGCTCAATTGCGTCCAAAACATGACAAATCCCAGAAATATAGTTATAGTGCCTTAATTGTTAAGGTAAAGGTAATTAAGAAGCCATACACCGTTTAAATGTTCTTATTTAATAAACACCAATTTGAAATGGCAGGAACGTGAAATAACTAGGCATTATCTTTTTAATGGCAATTTTATATACGTACATGTATAAGTAGAAATCTTTTACAGTAAATTGCTTACAAAAAATCTAGTCCAGCAAACTTTGAGTATTTCACAGTAAATAATGTTGGAACACAAAAGCAAGCCTAGGTAGACCTGTATATTTACAGTTCACAGCATTATATTTCAAACAAAAATGGGCTTTCAGATACTGCCAAGCATGGCCTATACAGCACTGACAAATATACTTTCTTTTTGCTTTAATTCATGCTGTACTGTGTCACAAGTGACCCTCAAAGCCCTTCTCTCTTGTATAAGGTATTGGTAAATTTTGAATTATTATTATTATTATTATTATTATTATTATTATTATTATTATTATTATTATTATTATAGTAATCTGTGTTAGCATAAATGAGAGACTCAGTGAACTATAAAAACACTGACATAATTCAATAGCCTTGATGGAGCCTCAAGGAATGCAAATGCATCTAAGTTTTTATCAGCAGTTGCAACTTAGGACAAGGGGCCTCTCGCTTTGAATTTTTATCTTGTGGGAGTACTAGAATTGTCATGGTAAAATAAAATATGTTTTAGCAACCAAGACCGAACTTACTGACATAACAGGTGCTTTAACTCAAAGATAGGCAGGCATTTTATTCTTATCTGTAAAAGTTCTAGGATTCTCATGGTACCAGAAAGATATGTTTTAACAACCGAGGCGAAATTTCATGACAGAACAGGTGTTCTAACTTAAGGGCCCTTTACTTTTATAATGTTTATCGTAAACAAGTCAGAGGAACTCTATGGTACAGGAACATACATTATTAGTTTTAAAGACAACCTCATATTTCCTTATCTTAGAAAAGTGGGAGATAGCCTAGTACCAAAAAGTATATTATTCATTTTAGATATAAAGGCTGTCAAACAAACAAGATGTTTTAGGCTTAATTAAGCCTTCTGATGCATGAAGGAAGAGAAAAGGTCCTATAAATATGGGAGCAAAATTATAGTTAGTTATCAAACCATTTTGTTAACACAGAGTGTCTGGTCCATCTTTTGAAGACTTTTTTGTGAAGCTGACTGCTGGTGTTGTATTCAGAGCCTCTGGTTTGGACGACTGCCCTTTCTTTGTTCTGTTTTATATTTTAAGACATACTTCTCTGCGGAGGGTAAGCATGATCTTGAATCTCACCTATATTGAAGCATGATGCTATAGGATAGGATTATTATTAGATTTAGAAATGTTGTTATATTGCATGCATTAGTGTAA
Organism: Acipenser oxyrinchus oxyrinchus; assembly: GCA_030684275.1. NCBI lineage: Eukaryota > Metazoa > Chordata > Actinopteri > Acipenseriformes > Acipenseridae > Acipenser > Acipenser oxyrinchus. The sequence continues at coordinate 37,325,854 of CM060247.1, read as the reverse complement.
ATGGGTGCCTTAGACTGCCTGAGGTGCATAATGTAATCATATTTCTTTATATATTATTAATACTGTTAGCTTGCAAATACGCCAGACTGCCTGTACTGTCTATAAGCTAGGATTTGAAGTAGATCTGCGATCACTCGATTCATTCAAGCATTTAATAAACTGAAGGATTACATATATACTCTGATTTGTTAAACAAATATATACTCTGATTTGAATAACCAAGTCTGTGTGATTATTCTTGATTAACTGTCTTATGGGTATGTGAAAATCTGTAAGCCAGTACACGAACAAAGCACTATAAGAGTTTATGCAATCGATTTGTCCCCCTGTGTGCCTCCCCTTATTCTATTACTCTGCTAAGCAAAGCTGCAACTCCAGGACTGCCTGAAAACGGACCCAAGAAGAGGAAGCAAGCTGCAAGCGAGTCAACGACCACAAGCAACGAGACTGAGGCCCGGCTGAAGGACTGCCGTAAAACTTACAGAGACTTATCAGACAAACCAGTCTAGGTTTGCTGTGCACCTAAAACCACAGTATCCAAAAGAAACTGTGCCCTGCTACCTGTGTAGCTAAAAGATTCAGCGAAGAGGACAGAGCAGACGGGCGCTGTTGTGGATCCTATACCGAGGACTGAAGACTTTGTTGCAGCTGTTTGTTGATTCTATCGAGACTTTTTGCCGAGTTTGAACCAAAGTGGGATTGAAGACTTTGTTGTGAGAGGAGAGCTTTTTGTACTGGACACTTCAACAGATTGAGTTTCCAAAATAGCAGACCAAAAGTCTAGGCTTCAAGGAACTGTTGAGTATAATTCCAGTTGCATTTTCCTTTCATGGAACTAAATTAATTAATTGTAACCCATTCACATGGAACTGAACTGTTCATTATTTAGTTTGCACACTTTGCATGTGAAATAACTTTTAGTTGTACTTGATGAAGCAACTATAAGTAATCTACCTCATATTGTTGTATGAAGAATTTCTATAAAAGTAAACTTGCCATGTACTTAATCTATATACCATTAATAAGCTCAATGTGATATTTTCTAAGATTCTGCATCATCTCAGTTGAGGCGGTGTTCGTATGTGGGCATGTGTGTGTGTGTGTGTGAGCAAGGTACTAGCTGTGTCACAGCCTGCTTGCTGTTGAAGCTGCTGTTTGTGTGTGAGGAGACAGGCAGTGTGTCATATTTTAATTGCCTGCTAGCCAGTGTAGTGAGAGCTTTTTGAATTGTGTTTGTGCTTAGAGACCAAGAGATTTACTTTATGATTTTTTCGGATTTCTGTTTATTATTTGTGTACTTAATAAAAAACTACTATTGATTAACCATTCCTTGTGTCTGCGCGTGAATGTGTGTTCATAGTAAATCCTCGATCTTTGTAACACATCAATTAAATATTGTTAGTAAGAGAACTAATCAACCCAGATAAACATTAAATGATCAATTATTGAATTGTTCCTACAATGTACAGTAGTGTGCAGATTTATTAGAACACCTCATTGCTACTATAGTTTTGATTTGTTTTGCATATGAAATCAAACCACTGGAACTGAAAATCTTGGAACATTTTCAAAATAGTGTTAGTCTAATTCAATTGATGGCATGGGAAGCTGGTAAAAGGATTTTATTAGAGAACATATACTTGGTAAAACTGACAGTGCATTCCAGCTTTAGGAGGCTCATTGTTCTGTTTAACTTGTTTCTTTCCCCTGGCATTTCAGGATTTCGCAAGCCTGGCACACCCTGGCACTTTATGCAAAACCACTCAGAGCATATCTTTGCCATGATTTTATACATGCAGTGACATGCACAGCCTTTGTTACTGGCAAACAAAGGTAATTATCATGATACTTATTTGCTGGCAATCTGATGAACTAATCTCCCAACCTTTAACACAGAAATGTGGACACCTTTGAGAGTAAGTTACCTTCTGATATCAGTAAAGCTCCTCATTCCAGTACTTCACAGACACTAATGTAAAAACTAGAAACCAGAGCCATAAAAGACCAATATTAGGTAGACTGCAAACCTTTTTGAATGTCTACCATTTTGTGCAAGTTTAACAAATAAAGGTGCATATTTTAAGTTTTTTGTTTTAGTGTCTATTTATGTTACAGCATAATTACTATTTGAATGTGATAATTGTGATAATTTATCTTGGGAGCGGTTGCTGGTTTTGTGTCAAAACATGAATAGTATACATTACTGCAAACTTATTTTATTAGATAACCTGTAAATTAAAAAAATAAGGTGAAATACATTCAAATAATGTTTAGTATAAGTGTACAGCAGTTAAAGTTCAGGTACACACTGCGTTTTAAGTAAGAGGCTGTTGTATGACAGAAGAGCTGTGCGTGCAGGTGCACATCAACAATAAGTAAGAACCTAGTTAAGTAACCAGACAGGTGACTTTGTACATTACAATGAGTATCTAGTATCAATGAAAAGGGAAATTGTAGACATTTATATATTTTATGGAAGAGAACTTGGTCAAAACCATTTGAAAGTACTTAGTGCAGAAAAACATGTCGATTTTAATATTTAACCTCTTTTTAACTACTGAATATTTTAATTAGACTGTATACCAATTCCTTGATTCCGTGAACTGATTTCTTCATAATATAGAGCAATCAAAACATGATGTTAATGAAACACTATCAGTGGCGTAAAACTCCATAATAGAAAAAACAACCTCTCCTCTCACACTTCAATCTCAAAAAAACATTTTCATTTCTGATTTAACAAAATAAATCTTATTTGATGCAAAATACAATAAAGTACATTCATACACCACCAATAAACAAACAGTAGGTCAATAACTTGATTTGGAGTTGGAAGGCAAACTGGCCCAGTGGCGTAGCTAGGGGGGTGGTTTTAGGGGTTTGAACCCCCTTTTTACTCCTGTGCGAATCGACCGTGTCAGTGTTATGTTACAATTGATATAGCATTTCCAGGGTATTCGCCTCAAAGCAATACCAGCCTTCACAATAATATAAAGCTTGCAAGGTTTTCAGGCAGGAAATCTATAGTACAAGTGCCTGGTACATTCATTGGTCAATCTACAAGCCTATAAGCAGCACGTTCCAATTAACCTATAGGTATATAACCTATTTCGCAAACTCAGTCTTGCCGTGCTTTCAAATTTACCGCTTGTCGTTTGTTTGGTTGCGTACCCCCACTGGTCGTATCAACATTGTCCCTTACCTTCACATTATGGATTGAACTCTCCAAGTGTAGACCAGTCCAGGATTTGGGAGGAAACGTCCTGACAGGAATTGTCTAAAAAAAACATATCCATCTGTGGCAATGTGCCCCGCCACGTGTGCATTTGTGTTGTATGTTGCGTGTGTTAATGTTGGTGTATTGTAGTTGGTACACGGGATATAAATGGGTGTGTGCAGGACGAGTTATTTAAAATGTATAATTGTATTTAGGCACGGGGATTGATCTTCACTTGACGTGCATTTAAAGTATTTAATATGTGAGCACGGGGTTGCACATAATTAGTTAACGTGCTGGGATTCAAGTGAATAATTAATTAGTAATTGAATCTCGGCACAACAGTATATATAGATGCACGTTTTACTCACTCGGGGTTGTGTGTTTTGTGAGTGGAGAACGGGTGTGGAGAGGAGAAAGTAAATAAAGTAAATAATGAGTGTTTAGACTCCCCGTATTTGTTTGTTCGTCCAGTTTGTTTAGTGATAATCCGTTTTGTTTGTCTATTTATTTTGGCCTCAAGTACCATGTTCTGTTTTCTGTTTAAAACCTTTTGTTTGTTTATTAAAACACTGAGCGCTGCCGCGTCTCAGATTCACTCATCACTACTGCCTCTGTGTATGATTCGTTCTGGTCTGACGTCATCACTGCAGCTAGCCTGCCACACCATCTTACAAGCAATGTTTAATTTTGTAGCAATCCTTTCATCCCAGTCACTCCATCGCCAAACGTTGTTCGTTCCAGTAACCCTCATCTCAAAAATCCACAAGTTAGGAACATATAATGCAGTAATATTGTTATTTCTCCTTGAATTGCATAATCAAATTCAGGACTGCGACACCTTGCTTGTGCAAAAACCTGTGACGCATATCCAATGCACGGTCAAGAGCATCCCTGCCATGGAACGTAGCCAAATGCGAGAGCACATCACGCACATCAGGATTTCAGAAAAAGAAATGTCACGCACATCAGGATTTCAGAAAAAGAAATGTCACGCACATCAGGATTTCAGAAAAAGAAATGTCACACACATCAGGATTTTAGAAAAAGAAATATCAAGCACATCAGGATTTCAGAAAAAGAAAATACATTGTTCACAGTTGGGAAAGAATCATAGAATCTTAGCATAACATTCATACTTTACAAATGTAGTCTTTCCAAACGCTGCTTGTAAGACCACGCCACAAAAACAATAAAAACCCCTAACTCCTTTCTTCACTCGCTGACCCCACACTCACTTTCTAAGGTCTCTCTCAGGCTCTAACTACACTTCGTTCCCCAGCTTCAATCCTCTAAGTCTCTCACAGGCCTAGACGCACTCGCTGTTTCTGACTACTCGGTTCAATCAGCATTCGAACCTTCGACTCTCTCTGACACTCTCCCACTCTACCTGGACTGACCAACCGGATCAATCCCTCGCTCCTCTCCCCATTCTAAGTGGTGTGGTGGCACCCTTACAATACATGCAACATGTACACAGGACAAGACAAATGAGACAAACAAACGGGACCACATACAAGTCCAATAGACACACAATGGTGCCCAGGTGGGAACCTTTCCTCGAGGGAAGGACAAAGTTCCGAAAGCGACCCGGGAGGCAATGCTGTCTCTGCGGGCATGAGCCCTGTGTGGAGGAAGGGCTCCTGTCAGCCTCAGGGGACGGGGAAACTCGACGGTCAGGGGAGGAACCTTCAGCCCTGGGGCTTCCAGGGGTGGAAGGAAGGGGACTGGCAGGGCGGGTTGCATCAGGAGGCGGCAGGAGAGGACTGTTGGCCTTGGCGGCGTTGACGGTGTCAGGCATCCGCATTTCCCAGCGGTGGCGTGACAGTGGTTGCCAGTACCGGGCTGGCTGCCGAAGAGGCCCGGGCGAGGACTGAGTTCCCCTGGGCCACGCTCAGGCCACAGGAGGCCTGTTGGCCTTGGCGGCGTTGATGGCATCGGGCATCCGCATTTCCCAGGGCCGACGTGACGACGGTTGGCAGCGCTGGGCAGGCTGGCAAAGTGGCCCTGGGAAGGGCTGAGTTCCCCTGGGCCGCACTGGGGCTGCAGGAGGACGGTTGGAGCCGGCTCTTTTGTACAGCGGTATCGGTGCTGTGCTTTAGTGCGGGAGGTCCCGGGTTCGCGTCCCACCTCCGCCTGTGAGAAACCCTTGCCTGTGGGAACCGAGATCGTTACAAAATGCAGAAATGTGGCGTGTTGTAGCTCATTTTGGAGGGCATTTGTTTGTCTGAGAAATTGTAGCTGTGCAATGTGTTGTGGAATTTTTGGGAGTCAAAATAATATCAACGTTGTGCATATTGGTAGTTTGTGAGGAACGTTGTTGTACATGATGGGATTCATATATTTGCCACGTGAGGGGCAGGTAATGTGAATGTCTGTATACATTAATATGAAGTGTTTTTTTTGTTATTATTGTCTAATTTAGACTAAATCTATGCATTTAATCAATGTATTTAAGTGGTTTAGCATATTTCAATAATCGGATCCACTGTGAATTGTGTCTGTCTCGGCTGCCGTGTGACGTTTGGTTAGTCATGTCGTCTCTGTCATTGCTGCACTTGCTTGTCCGCTTGCAGGGGGTAAAGAAATGTGCCTTTTATCTCACGTTTATATAAGCATATATCACACATTAAATAAGCATCACCCCATTGGTTAATGATACATCTGGATTCACTTTGATTTGTCTGGATTGTTGTTGGGATCAATTCCTAGTTCTGTACGGGGGGTGGATTGCTGCTTCCCACTAGTTCGCGCCTTCTCAGCGCTGGCAATTGAGCTTGCACATGGTGTTGTCTCGGAGCGGAGAGTGGGCTGAACTTGACTGACGCCGGTCAAGACTTCAGGTGCACGTCACTTGGTTCAACCTGGTATCTCACAACCTCACAGGATAGGAGAATGGTGCGGGTGGTGTGTCTTCCTGGCACATGGCACTGGCGGGATATTCAAGGATCTGCTCCAACATTCAGGATACAAATGTCACTGCAGGACGTCTGAAGATCTACTTTAACCATCTTCCAAGCCACCCATCACAAAGGAGTCCTGGAGTTAAGTCAACATTCTGCGCTCCAGATGCTTCTCCGCATTCAATGATGTCCTTCTAGAAACTACGTCATCTCTGCTACTGTGGTTTCCTCCAGCATTGCAAAATCCCCACCAAAACCTGTTCCTTGATCCATTAACTGACCCCTGCATCAGAGACTTTAAACTTCAATCTCAGGTCATGTATTCCATACATTTTAAAGCATGTAAAAATATTGTACTAATCGTATGAATTGCTCATTCTGCTTCTGTTGAGGCGTTTTGCTGCAGTTCGTGTGCACCTTGAACTTTCGGGTGACATATTCCATGCATTTGGAGCACGCAGAGTGTCGTGTCGGTTGCATTTGCCCTTTTATGCTCCCAGTTCAGGGCGTGTTTTCTATTTTTCTTAAACAAAGTAAATCTGATCAATTAAGGGAAGGAGAAACTGTTCACATTGCTCACACTAATTCTGTTTTTTTCTGTCCCCATGCTTCCATGCTGAGATATCTGACCTCCAGACCCTGATCCGCACCTCTGGACCTGCTGTTTTTAATTATGCAGAACTCGGCAGTCTCCAGGTCCTGGTTTCTGCATGCAACACAGCTGCTCAGCGAAATATTCCTGCGCATGTCATAAAAAATCGGTGGTCTTCAGGGGCTTATGAGATCTACATAAGGAACAATATTAAAGACATTCTTGTTGCCCAACAACATCTGGAACCAACATCCTAAAGAAGGACGTTATTCCAGGATCCAACCCTACCATATCCTTTGTATATATTGAAAGAAAAACAAAACAAACTGCATTCTGCTATGTGATGCCACCCATTATGTATAATTATGCTATTTTTTTATGCCTGGAGGGGAGGCGGCTGAAGGTCTAGGGCCCCCGGAGATTTTCAGTCACACAAGTAGATATTACATTAAGTGATATCATTATTTTATTTTATTTTTTTTTTGGGGGGGGGGGGGTTGTTAACTATTTATTTTTTTATATTTTTCACAGGTGGCCACAATTATATATGTATTTACATATATTTAAAATTTAGAATTTTTGTTTTTTTGTTTTTTGTTTTTGTTTTGTTTTTCACCGGAATAAACACAGCACACCAATTATGAGTGAATAGGGATTCTCTGTGAATCTCTCAGCCTCTCTATTCCTTTGAGGGGAGGAGATTACAATGCTCATCTGCCTAATATTTCTTGTTCACTGGGATTAACACGTTGTAGATTTATTATTTTATTGTTTGTTTTTCAGCAGGCGGCACTGGGATGCTCCAAGGGATGAGGCTGTGCTCCAACTATTTTTATTTGTATTCAACCATTGTTTGGGTTGAATGTTTTTGGAAATCTGTAAGATTTTGTATTATAATAAAGGTGGTTATTTAACTCAAGATTGTCCTGATTGAAATGATAATATAATATTACAATTGGTACGATCTGTCCTGAGATTATACAGTTCAGTAAAACACAATGATTGGTCATAACCAAATTAGGGACGGGCGAAAACACAAAACATGATTGGTGACAATGCTGTAAAACAGTGTATTTGAAGATATGTATGGAGATACATATCACTCAAAGGACAAAATGGTTATTGTAGCTTTTGGAAAAGAAGGTACAAAGAAATTAGTTAAAAACCCAGTTTATTGTTTACGAATCATGCACAAAAGCGGCTTCTCTGTCCACAACATCGCGTTTCATTTAGGATTTATCGACTTTTGTTGATAAAAACTAATCCACGTCTTGGAGGTTACTAGACGTCCTGTGCTTTTGATCAAATTTTGAGGACACCGAGTTTTTAGTCCCCTGTGAATCATGATTTAAATGGCTGTTGTAAACAGAGGCAATAAGTACTCGACAAGTTTGCAATGAAAAACAGGAGGATGGGATTGGGGATCTAAACATCAGGTAAGTTAGGTTATTCTTTCTGTTATTTAATTTGTATGTTCTAAAGTTGATTTTGAGGTGAAACATCACGGTTCTTAATAGGGTGATTCAGAATTAATTGCCAGTTTGGAGTGTAGTTAATTTTTACTTACAGAAACATTTCTATAAATTATCACCTTCCCCACCCCAACAACAAAATCCTGGCTAGGCCACTAACCTGGCCATCATTAGCATAACTGCAGTTGTTAATGTGCATGGGTTGAATTTGACACAGCACCTGTCTGATGTGCTAGCTCCTCATCAGCTATGCATGGCTTGTAAGCCAATGTGACTAGTTGATTTTTCTACAGAAGGACCATTGCCAGATTCTAATTTTAACATTGTTGATCCAGAGCCAACAAATCACATTTGCTATATTAAAAACATGAGCCATTCTAAATAGCATTACAGAGATGTGTGTAAGCTGGACATTTTTGCAAATCCACATGCAGTGTGATTGCTGATGGGTTTGAATGTGATTGCTTACAAAGGTCCACATTTAGCAAACAAATCTTCAAAACAAAATGAGCTGTACTCTCCAGAAGAAAAATAACTTTCCATTAGCAGAATAGCGGTCACCCATACTTACCATTCTAAGTTAAATAGAAGTGGAAGGTTATATTAGAACTTAGTCCCTCAACCCTCAACAGAAGTGTTGGGAAGTGGTATGAATTCAATATTAGAAATTCTCAGGACCACTGAATCAATATATAAGCCCCCTTCTCCAACCCCCTTTTTTTTTTTCTTTTTTGGAAGATTAGTTAGAACAAGGGGTAGCTAAAAAATAGTTGGGGAAAGGTTGCCTGTCTTGAAGACCATTTTTTCTATAGCTCCAGACCAGGAAGGGTTATTTACATCATCGATAATCAAATCAGTCTCACAACAAGTACATTTCAGCGCTTACAAATATTACATTTTATTGTGACATGCTGTTGGATTAATTGCTACCTCCACATTCTTTAGAGCACTTAATAAGTAATCATAATGCATAGATTCATCATAATTATAAACATAGAAATCCAATGCCGCAAGAAGGGAATGTTTTTTTGGGGGGTGGGAGTACTTTTCCCAATTTCTATATTTACTGTTGTACTTCTATAAGGTAAAACATTTTTTACACGTCTGAAATTTACAATAATGATCAGTAGAAAAAACTCTAGTGATCAATTAAATGTGAATTACAGGTGTGTAAGAGTTATGCACAATATCAGAAATATAATTGCGGCAGGGCAGAAGCCGGGCTGCTGTAAATAGTGTGTGTGTGTGAGAATGTAAAGTTGGCAAGGATGGCGTTAAATCTGTCCCTACCAGCAATCACAGGTGTGGCCATTCCCCAGTTAGGTAATTGGTGCTAATTCAGGAGTGGCCACATTTATAAAAGGAGCCAGAAATCCTTTGTTTGTTAAAGGACTTTGGAGGTGTGTTTGTGCTATGATATTTTTATTTATTTTATTTTTTTTATTGTTTTGAAATGTTATAGTGAAGGCGAATGCCCAGCCTGTATTGTTTTGTTTTGTTTGAACATTTGTTTTGGCCATTGTGCCATGTTTATTTGTTCCTGTGTTTTGTTTGTGTTTTGTTTAATAAAGTGTGCAACAGCGCTTCACTGCAGCTTCTGTCTCTGAGTCTCGAATTCCTGCCGATCTTGGGCCATGATGCTAGCCTCACAGTAATGTAAACAATGAAAACATACCTTAAATATAACCATTTGGGGTATAAAGTTATTTTTAAAGGGGATGCATGTCCTATAATGATTGAATAAGACACCACATGACTTAACATTTGTAGAACTTTCTAGTAAACAGCACAGTGTAAAATGAGAGCTCTAATAGTTCAAAGCAGACACTCATTTGAGGCTATAAGGCTACTATTTGGTATCAGAGTCTTTTGCTGCGGAATGTGCTATTCAGTGGGGAGTAGTGGTTAGGGCTCCAGACTCTTAACTGGAGGGTTGTGGGTTCAATCCCAGGTGGGGGACACTGCTGCTGTACCCTTGAGCAAGGTACTTTACCTAGATTTCTCTAGTAAAAACCCAACTGTATAAATGGGTAAAAATAATGTGATATCTTGTAACAATTGTAAGTCGCCCTGGATAAGGGTGTCTGCTCAGAAATAAATTACAACATTCTTAGGAACAACATGATATTACAATAAAGACCTTTATTTTCATGGCCAGAAAATGTAGCTGTACCAGAAATGTGGTTGATATTAAGCACTCTATATTTGCGGAGTGAACAAGCATAGCTCAGTTGAGTTGACTTCAGTTTATTTAACAACAGCAACATGAAATTTATAAAACACTTCCCAAAGCGTACAGAAAAAAAATAAAATAAAAGCCAGTTTAAAAGTCAGGCTAAAAAAATATAACTACTGTACTTAGTACAACTTCAATAACAATTTACCATATTTAATAACTAGTACAAATGCACTAACACAACTGCAATTTCACTGATTCCGGCATCTCTGAAGCCACGTATCATTACATTAGTTTCCACAGAGAGATCAGCAACAACCTTCATCAGCCACTTGGCGTGAATTGGTTTCACATTTGATTTTCTCAAGTCCACGTTAATGTCATTCATATCTTTGTCTTTGTCTAATCCAGATCTGACAATGCTTGAATACCGTTCACTGAACTGTGACTTTAATTTGGTTTTGAAATCCAGTACATGGTGCTGGAACAAAAACTGGTAGAATGTTACTGTAGCTTCGGTCAGTCATTTCAGAAAGGATTCACATCTGTGTGCAGCAAAAAACATCAAAAGGGCATCAAAAAGGCAGGCTGGGAGTCTCTCTAGCCAACAATCTGCCTCCCGACCTGTGTGGGCATGGTGTAACAGGAACAGTGTGCCCCGGATTGGATGGTTTGGCAGTTCATTCCAGGGTCAGTTGGAAGTCGGCCACCCAGAAAGGGGGCGGTCACAATACCAGAAGTCATCTCCGTAGGCAATCAGTCATGGATTGGAGGATACATGATCGCACTTGGCTGTGTGGTCCAGTGGTTAAAGAAAAGGGCTTGTAACCAGGAGGTCCCCGGTTCAAATCCCACCTCAGCCACTGATTCATTGTGTGACCCTGAGCAAGTCACTTAACCTCCTTGTGCTCCGTCTTTCGGGTGAGACGTATTTGTAAGTGACTCTGTAGCTGATGCATAGTTCACACACCCTAGCCTCTGTAAGTTGCCTTGGATAAAGGCGTCTGCTACATAAACAAATAATAATAATAATAATATCAGGGGATGTGGCAAAGCAATCTGTTCCTTGGTTATGTTTACGAAAGGACTCGTAAAGGATTACTGTGTTGTAAAAAGAAACTGTGAGTTTTTGTGTTTTGTTTTGTTTCTCTATTGAACTGTCACGTTTGTCATTTATAGAAGGCTAAACTCCAGGAGTTGTAGCTAGACAGCCAGCAAACAAACCCGGACTACATTGCACCATTGTGCACGACCCTTTGCGGTCCTATGTTGGACCAAGTCCGACATTATAATTTTTCTTTTCCAGTCCGATGTCGGACCCTGTCCGACATCATGAAAAAGGCATCATACACAGGTCCCTAGTCGTTTTTTCTCCAGAACAAAAATGATAAAGGCTTTCAATGGCCAAGAGAGGCCGATAGAAGCCGAGTGAAGACGGAAAAAAAAAATAACTGAGGCGGATCTGAGCAATATGCGTAGTCCATTCACCACAGACATAAACAAACAAGATAGCTGCTTTCGCATCCAGCGCTGAAAGAAAATCGCGGACATTTGCCAAGCTTTTTGAGATGTTATAGTAATAAAATAATAACTTGGATAGCATTATCGAGGAGTTTGGTGATAAATTGAGCGATCAGGAGATGATTAGTATACACTACTACGAAGAGATATATGTGATAACTACAGTGAACAAGGAGTGGGGCAGGGCTGGAGATACAGTACTGAGTGTCCTTTTGATATGCAGTGCCTTTTAAACCTGTTTTACTCAGAATAAAATTACTTTTAAACGTGTGTAAAATAAACAACTCATGTGAAAATAAATTAGACCTGGCGTGCGCTGAATAAATGGACCACAAAGGGTTAAACTTGTAAATCACCATTTTCACTAAAAGCACTCACTCTGGACTTGTGACCATGTTGTGTTTGTGTGTGTCCCTGAACTGTCTTGTGTCTGTTATTACTGAGCACTGCATCACCTCTACACATGCACACTGCAAACCACTTTGCCACAAGGTAATAGTAAAAAAAACCTCAGGTACTGTAATACAGTAAAGTATACTGTGAGCAATAAATGTCAGTTATCGAGTGAAAAATCGTGTGAGCATCAGGTGATCGGGGATCAAATTACTTCAGTTTTTTACATATTGCATTGTTGTACAGTACCATTAGTACAATAATGTTTTGGCAGCCATTCATTTTCACAAATTCTCATGCCTTGAGAAATTTGTGAAAATAATGCATGCTAACAAAAGGAGTTTTACAAAACTGATGACACAAAAACTATGATGTATAGGAGTCTGAACGTGGACAGCTGTGGATTGCATGTTTGTAGAAAAGTGTCAATAGATTTTCCACTTTCTTAGATGGATGTTGCTCCAGTCTTATTATAACGGTGCGATAGCGCTGTTGTAGGTAAGAGCAGCTGGCAGAGCCTTGTTTAAACTCGATTTTGAAGGGTATATTTTCTTGGCCATTTCAAAACAGATCATGACGACAGTTCATATGCTCTGTGTTCGTGTGACGGAGATTTTTTTTGTTCAAGTTTCGTGAAAATCTGTGCGGTAGTTTAAGTTACAGAATCGCAAAAAAACGGCTGCGTGTTTAAACACCATACCCAGCAGGCAGATAGTACTCATTGACAAGAAGTGCCTTTTTTTGGAACCGAAAAAATTATTTAGCAAATTATTAAAATTTTCTTCGCGATACATGGTTTATTTTTGCTAACTCAAAAGTTATGCACACGCAAAAAAAAACGATATTGCTGCTCTAGAAAGAGCGCAAAGAAGATCAACCAGAATTATTCCAGATTTAAAAGGCATGTCATATGCAAACAGGCTAAATGAATTGAATACATTCAGTCTTAAACAAAGAAGACTATGCGACGATCAGATTCAAGCATTCAAAATTCTAAAAGGTATTGACAATGTTGACACAAGGGACTTTTTTGACCTGAAAAAAAGAAACAAGGACCAGGGGTCACAAATGGAGATTAGATAAAGGGGCATTCAAAACAGAAAATAGGAGGCACTTTTTTACACAGAGAATTGTGGGAGCCTGGAACCAACTCCCCAGTAATGTTGCTGAAGCTGACACCCTGGGATCCTTCAAGAAGCTGCTTGATGAGATTCTGGGATCAATAAGCAACTAACAACCAAACAAGCAAGATGGGCCGAAATGTGTCATTTTCTAAGATGAATTACATGTCTTTTTAAAGGCTTGCATGTATTCTGTAAACCCCTTTTCTTTCCCTCATAGGTTTACCCCAATTGCTTAAAGCTGGAACTTCCCTCTTTCATTCAGTTCTGAAGTTTCTCTCGACTTCCTCCCCTCTGCCTCCTTTGCAGCTGCACCTTCCTTTCTGAGGTCTCATCAAAGGAGAACGGCTCCTTTTGGGCCAAAAGACATGATCCTGGGCCACACCTATCCCATTATTCTTTTAAATAAATATTCTAATGCTTAATCAGACTGTGGCTTTGCTTGTTGAATGGTGGGAGCTTATTCAACAGAGCCAAATACTAGGAAACACCAGGGAAGTTACTGAATTGCATTTCTCTTAATCTTTCCATTGTACTTTTTAAGTTTATGGAGTTAAAAAAGAAAATTAGCTGGGATCCATATCCATTTCAAACTATTTCTGCTGTCATTCAAAACATGAAGAGTATTGAGTGAGATATGATTGGACAATCTTAATGGAAAGCACATGATCTTCGTCCCTTGTAAGAGATAGGCACATGGAAAATAAACACTGCTTTGGAAAGAGGAATTAGAAAATGATACATCCATAATGAAATCATCACCTTTGAATGCATTCTTTTTAGTATTGAGACGGTTATAGTTCTTCAGAATGGTATCCATCACATTTAATTGTATTCTTGCTAGACATCGTTTTCAATGTTGCTGATGAGGTAATCAAGGATATTGAGTTTAAATTGTATTTTTATATAATTTGTTGGAAAGATGAAATATGATCATCACTCAAAAAGAAACACAGACAGCATCAGTGCTTAGAGAGCAATATATGGTAATATAATTATTATTCTTAGCCACAAGCACTCTGTAAGCTTTTTTTATAAGGACCCTGATGTTATTTTATTTCCTTTATATAGAGGGAAGGACATCCCAGGAATATGGTCACCCTAATGGACTTTACATCTGTATGATCAAGATTCCATGAAACATCAGTTTATATTGAAGAAAGCATTGATACATATACATATACAAAATATGTTTTGGCAGTTTAAACAAACCCAATAATGTTTCCAAACCAGAAATAAACAGTTCATACAGTTGACATAGGGGTTTGCAAGAAGTCATGTTTTGTTTATAGATTCGCTGCACTGTTTGCAAAATCACAAAGGGTAAAAAGCTACTTGCTGGGTCAAGTCAGTGAAACTGTTGGTCACCCTTAAGAGTGCCAAGTTTACAGAAAGCCATGAAAATGCCAAGGAAAATATATATTTTAAAGTGGCAGCTTTGGAAACTCATACAATCAGGACAAGACGTCTATACATTTTTATCATGTATCATAAGAAAATAAAAAGGCATTTTACATTGGATTAATTCCAGTACAGTTTAGTTAAGGATTTGTAATAGATATTTACCAAAGTTGTGATTAATTTACAACAAACCAGAATCTGTTGTGTTTTCAGTTAATGCCAGAAATGTGGCATATGTATTATGTATAAAATAAAATACATGTTGTGTTAAATAAATAAATAAATAAATAAAAACTTAAGTGTTAAGTGCTAACCTGAAATCGACAGCCTAAGAAACAGACACAACACCAGAAAGAAGTGTGATAAAGGCAGTTTAGGTAATCCAATTAGTCATACAGTCCAAGCAACTATATTGGAAAAGGTTGCAATAAACACTAATTTATCCAACAGCACAGACATAATTATCTGCCCTCCTTGTTGTCTCAGTAAAAGGTAGTATAGGAAAGAGCCTAGATCCAGGTAAATCTTTATCGTTAGGAATGTCTTTTCAATATTTGGGAAAGTGTTTACAGCATGTATATTTTTATTGACTAACTTGTTTTTTTATCTGTAGCTGGCAACATGCACATAAAAGTTTCTTCCTTTTATAAAACAATGTCCCAATAAAATACTTAATTAAGTAATTATTTTTCAAAACAAGTTAAATAAAAATTAATATAATACATTTGTTTAATATTTATCCAGGGCGACTTACAATTGTTACAAGATATCACATTATTTTTTACATAAAATTAACCATTTATACAGTGAATTTACTCTAGTGAACCAGATTCCAAATTATTTTTGATTATGTCATTATTTAACTAATAAATATAATAAACATTTTTTTTTATTTAAATACAGTATTTGTATTTGAAAGGTGTTCCACTACTTCATGTTGCTGTACCATTTTTGCCCAGAAAAAGCTAACAGATTGGTTGGTTCAGAGAATATACAATAAAAGGAAACTCAAATAAGACTTGAAGTCTCAGGGTTAATATATGTTGAAAAGAAATATTTTACTGTTTCTTCTGCATGACTTATATTACAATCGATCTGCAGTGGTTCATTTTCTTCCAGGAATCTGTGTCTGCCGAGAACAAATACAAACACATGTGTAACCAATAGGAAACAGTCAGAGGGGTTTATGAACACAATACCAACCTGTGTCAGAAGGAGCACTCTCCTAACAGATGAGGCCATTAAGAAAACAGCCGAGGAGTACAAATGTGCAAAGGTATATCCAGTACTAACAATTGTCTTCTTATCCTTTAAAAAAAAAAAAAACTGAATGTGAGCAGATGGGGCTTGACATTATCGGGTAGAAACATATTTGTTTAGGTCATTGCCTCACATACCTTACTGTGGATTCAGTCCAGCTGTAGCATTTTGATTAGTTGTGTTTTCAATCTCTCTGAGTGGTTCTAATTTATTTTGCTCCAGTATTGATATTTTACATATTTATTTTTCATTATAGCTGTCTCTACCTGGCTTTGAGTTTACTTAGAGACAGGTGATACTCTTTTGGTACCATTACAATTTAGCATACAGCAGGTGTGACCAACAACAGTTGAAAGTTCAAAGCGTAAAATGTGCATGACCATATACTGTACAATCCAGAAATGCTCCTTTCAAAAAATTTAAAAAAACCAAAACATTTTATATATATTATTATTTGTTTATTTAGCAGACGTCTTTATCCAAGGCAACTTACAGAGACTAGGGTGTGTGAACTATGCATCAGCTGCAGAGTCACTTATAACTACGTCTCACCCGAAAAACGGAGCACAAGGAGGTTAAGTGACTTGCTCAGGGTCACACAATGAGTCAGTGGCTGAGGTGGGATTCAAACCGGGGACCTCCTGATTACAAGCCCTTTTCTTTAACCACTGGACCACAAAGCCTATATATTTATCTGGGCAAGGTTGCTCTCCTGTGCGGAGGAGTGTTGTCTTTTGTGTGTAATGTTTTGATGGAACAGGTGGCAACTTATTGATCATGTTACGCTTGTCTTCCAATGCTAAGGCCAAACATTGCAGCACCTGGTCATGGCGCCAAGTAAACTGTCCTTGGCTAACAGCCACCTTACATCCTGTCAAAATGTGCCTTAATGTTGCAGGTGATGAACACAAAGGACATGAGGGATCCTCTCCTACCCAGACGTTTAGGTTCTGTGATGGGAGAACATCATATGTTGACCTGATGAGGAAACTGATCCTGCTCTGTTCCATTGACCATAGGTCTTGTCAGCCAATCTTGCGTTGTTCCACACTCTCCCATCTCATCCATTCTCCCTGTTTGGCCTGGGAAATGGTATTTATGCACCTCAGCCTCTCCTCCTGCTTTTGAACTTTCGGGTGACATATTCCATGCATTTGGAGCACGTAGAGTGTAGTGTCGGTTGCATTTGCCCTTTTATGCTCCCAGTTCAGGGGGTGTTTTCTATTTTTCTTAAACAAAGTAAATCTGATCAATTAAGGGAAGGAGAAACTGTTCACATTGCTCACACTAATTCTGTTTTTTTCTGTCCCCATGCTTCCATGCTGAGATATCTACCATCTACCATGACTACCAAGACTGTTCTGGTTGTGAGCTGAGGTCAGAACCAGTGTTTAGTTGTCATCTCATGCCCTGTTCTGAACCAGTAGCCTAGTCATTCTGAATGAATTTTGTGTAGGCTATTTATTCATTCTTTCATTCTTTATGTTTTGGTAATGTTACTTTTATAATAGGAAAAAAGACTTAAATATTAAAATATCTCTGAAAAAAACATCCCTAAAGCTATATTTTTGTATATTGTGGCAGCAAAAATAAAACAGTATTATATTATTAGTATATTAGATTACTATGAATGGTGCTCCAAGATGATAATAACTGTTACTTTGACTAGCATATGTGTTGACTAGACATTATCTTTTATGTTTAATTTTGCCTATATTTATCCTTTCTCAACTTTGTTCAGGACCAAGGGTCTTGAAAACACATCTCTTAATACTTAATACTTACTACAGTTGATAAGGAATGCACGTACAAAAATATTAAAGTTCAACTATGATAATGGATCTTTAACTGATCATGCTTTATTTAATTCTTGATATACTGCTATTAAATTAGCATATATATATATATATATATATATATATATATATATATATATATATATATATATATATATATATAGATAGATATGTATTTTTTATTATGAAGCAGTGAAAGGAGATTGATGGATAAGAAGCTTATCAACCCAGTGGCCTATCCCAGTGTCCCTTTGGCTATCATACCAATGTTACACATTTGGTTCAATATATTGTTTAAAGGCGAGAGAGAACACACAATACAGTAGATTTTTGTGGAACTTTCCACGCATATACTGTATATTTAATTGGTCTTAAAAGCCCAGAGGAGCAGGTTGGGTCAACACACTGTCAGATTGATTTTATAGATACATTACCTTTTTTGGTTTGCCATGTGATGATTCACCATATTTCTCACTTCTGTGGCAACATTCAAGCAAATTCTGCAAATGGTGCTGTCAGTTAAGAGATGACTGAATGTTTAATCAAGAGATTTTTGCTATAACAGGGTGTCGTTTGGAGCATGTCTTCAGAAGTTTCATAATACAGAAGAGTCAGTAGCAATTTTAAGCACATGCAACCTAGCAATTGCAAGGGGCCCCGAGACAGCAAGGGGGCCCTGTATATTCACCTCAAGTCTGCACCAGAATGAATGACTTATTAGCCATTTTACTGTTCTTTGTATCTACACCACAAGCCAAAAACAGAAAAAAAACAACGTGTGAGGGTTTAAAGCTGTGCGCAAGTTTATGTCAGTATGTGCCGCATAATCATGTAACCCACGATTTTAGCTAAAAATGGTAAGACATTTAAAAAAATACTATTAAGTAAGTATAGATGACACTCAAATCTATATTCAACCTAAATTGTAATAAGACTGAGGTTATGCTGTTAGGTACTTCCCATCAGCTACGTAAAACCAATACTGTAAATTTGTCAGTTGATGGTACCATGCTTGAGTTCAGATCTAAAATGAAAAATATGGGTGTGATTTTTGATCCTGGGTTAACCTTTGAACTGCATGTGTTGAATAGTGTCAAGCTAGGCTTTGACCTATGCTCTCTGTATCTGTGGCTGAAAAATTGGTTAATGCATTGGATTGATTATTGTAACGCCCTGCTCACTGGTGTCTCTAATAGCATTCTCAACAAATTGCAATATGTTCAAAATTCTGCAGCTAGAATTCTGTGTAGGTCAGCTCTAGGGATCACATTACACCTGGGTTGGATGCCTTACATTGGCTGCCAGTTAGGTTTCGAGTGGAATTTAAAATCCTTCTCTTGACCTACAAGGCTCCCCATGAGCTGGCTCCACTTTATGTGTCAGATGTTTTAACCTTTTACACAGCCACTCGCAACCTCCGCTCCACCGATCTTAGACTGTTGTGTGTCCCTTCTGCTCGCAGTGTGGAATAGTGGTTAGGGCTCTGGACTCTTGACCGGAGGGTTGTGGGTTCAATCCCTGGTGGGGGACACTGCTGCTGTACCCTTGAGCACTTTACCTAGATTGCTCCAGTAAAAACCCAACTATGTAAATGGGTAATTGTATGTAAAAAATAATGTGATATTTTGTAACAATTGTAAGTTGCCCTGGATAAGGGCATCTGCTAAGAAATTAATAATAATAAATAAATAATAAATTGCTATCTATATAGGTGGGACGGTCTGCACTTAAACAGAAAGGAAACCAATCTACTCGGAGAAAGGATCCTTGAGGAGGTCCGGAAGCATTTAAACTAGAAAGGAAGGGGGGAGAAAACAAAAAAACAGAAGGGAGACCACATTAAAACAAGGGCAACAACTCAGGTAAGACAACTATCAAAAGTATTTATCTTAATGCTAGAAGTCTCAGAAACAAAATGTTAGAACTTGAAGCTACTGCACTAACAAGTAACTACGATGTGATAGGTGTTACAGAAACTTGGTTGTCTGAGAGTGATAGAGACGAATATAATATTAGTGGGTACACACTGTATAGGAAAGACAGGCAGGACAGAAGAGGCGGAGGGGTAGCGCTATACATAAGAAATAGTCTTGAAGCCCAGGTGTTAAATCAGGACAAAGAAAACAATGCAGAATAAATATGGGTCAGAATAATGGACAAAAATTCAAAGGGCATAATGATAGGAGCATGCTATAGACCGCCAAATTCAGACGGTGAGCAAAATAATCTGTAATACAATGACATTCGAAATGCGTGTAGAAAAGGAGAAGCCATACTAATGGGGGATTTCAACTTCCCCCGTATAAAATGGGAGAACCCAGTGGGGAGCACGATGGACGAAATTGAAATGGTGGAAATGACAAATGACTGCTTCCTAACGCAATTTGTGAAGGCAGCGACTAGAGGGGAGGCATGCCTTGATTTAGTCTTTTCAAATAATGAGGACAGAATAACTAAAACAGAGGTCAGAGAGCCATTGAAAAATTAGACCACAACATGGTCTCATTTGAAATATTTTTTAAAACCCCAAAAGTAATGACTAAAGCTAAGGTTTACAATTTTAGAAAAGCAAACTATGAAGGTATGAAACAGAGACTAACAGAAGTAATTGGAGCAAAATAGAGAAAACATCCACAGAAAAAGGTTGGCTGTTTTTTAAAAATGTAGTACTATAGGCACAAAACAATTACATCCCAAAAGCAGACAAACCTAAATCTAAAACAAAATGGCCAAAATGGTTTAATAGATCAATTTTAAAAAATATTCAGTGAAAAAAGGCACTTTACAGAGCGTTTAAAAGGGACCAAAAACAAAGTACACAGAAAGAGTACTTGGAACTGCAAACACAAGTCAAAAAGGAAGTTAGAAAGGCCAAGAGAGAGATAGAAATCAATGTTGCTAAGGGGCTAAAACCAATTCCAAAATGTTTTTCCAATATTATAACAGCAAGAGAACATTCAAAGAGGAGGTTAAATGTCTAAGAGACACAAATGGCAAAATCATAGATGAAGAAAAAAAAAAAATAGCAAATATATTAAATGATTACTTTTCACAGGTTTTACAAAGGAGGACACGGACAACATGCCCCACATGTCAACCTGTTCCTATCCAATTTTAAATAACTTTTGCATAACAGAGGCAGAAGTGTTAAAGGGACTAGGAGCTCTTAAAATAAACAAATCCCCTGGGCCGGATGAGATCCTTCCAATAGTACTCAAAGAAATGAAAAAAGTTATTTACAAACTGCTAACCAAGATCATGCAACAGTCTCTTGACCTACGGTGGCCCTGAAGTGCAAAACACAACAACATTAAGGAAAACACAACAACATTAAGGAAAACGCTGCAACATTAAGGAAAACACAACGACATTAAGAAAAACGCTGCAAACATTAAGAAAAACACAACAACATTAAGGAAAACACAACGACATTAAGGAAAACGCTGCAACATTAAGAAAAACACAACAACATTAAGGAAACGCTGCAACATTAAGAAAAACGCTGCAACATTAACTTCAAACCGGAATGGGTAGGTACATAGGAAAAGGGGTTCCACATCACTGATAGGAGGAACAACCTGTCAATCACTGTGCTGTGGAACTGTGTGACGAACACAGTCCATATTAATACAATATAATTTCCCTGCGCTTTGTCCTTAATATCTTGTAAGGTATATATATACACTACAGTTCAAAAGTTTGGGGTCACTTAGAAATTTCCTTGTTTTCCATGAAAACATACATGAAATGAGTTTGAATAGGAAATATAGCAAAATAAATAGGAAATATAGTCATTGACAAGGTTAGAAATAATGATTTTTAATTGAAATAATAATTGTGTCCTTCAAAGTTTGCTTTCGTCAAAGAATCCTCCATTTGCAGCAATTACAGCCTTGCAGACCTTTGGCATTCTAGTTGTCAATTTGTTGAGGTAATCTGAAAAGATTTCACCCCATGCTTCCTGAAGCACCTCCCACAAGTTGGATTGGCTTGATGGGCACTTCTTCCGTACCATACGGTCAAGCTGCTCCCACAACAGCTCAATAGGGTTGAGATCCGGTGACTGTGCTGGCCACTCCCTTATAGACAGAATACCAGCTGACTGCTTCTTCCCTAAATAGTTCTTGCATAGTTTAGAGCTGTGCTTTGGGTCATTGTCCTCTTGTAGGAGGAAATTGGCTCCAATCAAGCGCCGTCCACAGGGTATGGCATGGCGTTGCAAAATGGAGTGATAGCCTTCCTTCTTCAAGATCCCTTTTACCCTGTACAAATCTCCCACTTTACCACCACCAAAGCACCCCCAGACCATCACATTGCCTCCACCATGCTTGACAGATGGCGTCAAGCACTCCTCCAGCATCTTTTCATTTGGTCTGCGTCTCACGAATGTTCTTCTTTGTGATTCAACACCTCAAACTTAGATTCGTCTGCCCATAACACTTTTTCCAATCTTCCTCTGTCCAGTGTCTGTGTTCTTTTGCCCATCTTAATCTTTTCTTTTTATTGGCCAGTCTGAGATATGGCTTTTCTTTGCAACTCTGCCTAGAAGGCCAGCATCCCGAGTCGCCTCTTCACTGTTGACGCTTGAGACTGGTGTTTTGCGGGTACTATTTAATGAAGCTGCCAGTTGAGGACCTGTGAGGCGTCTGTTTCTCAAACTAGACACTCTAATGTATTTGTCCTCTTGCTCAGTTGTGCACCGGGCCTCCCACTCCTCTTTCTATTCTTGTTAGAGCCAGTTTGCGCTGTTCTGTGAAGGGAGTAGTACACAGCGTTGTCGAGATCTTCAGTTTCTTGGCAATTTCTCGCATGGAATAGCCTTCATTTCTCAGAACAAGAATAGACTGACGAGTTTCAGAAGAAAGTTCTTTGTTTCTGGCCATTTTGAGCCTGTAATCGAACCCACAATTGCTGATGCTCCAGATACTCAACTAGTCTAAAGAAGGCCAGTTTTATTGCTTCTTTAATCAGCACAACAGTTTTCAGCTGTGCTAACATAATTGCAAAAGGGTTTTCTAATGATCAATTAGCCTTTTAAAATGATAAACTTGGATTAGCAAACACAACGTGCCATTGGAACACAGGATTGATGGTTGCTGATAATGGGCCTCTGTACTCCTATGTAGATATTCCATTACAAATCAGCCGTTTCCAGCTACAATAGTCATTTACAACATTAACAATGTCTACACTGTATTTCTGATCAATTTGATGTTATTTTAATGGACAAAAAATGTGCTTTTCTTTCGAAAACAAGGAAATTTCTAAGTGACCCCAAACTTTTGAACGGTAGTGTATATATATATATATATATATATATATATATGGCTCTTTGAGCTAAAATATATATATAAAGATATTTCTGTGTAAATACACAGGAATGGGTAAAAGCCGGACCAAGTTAAACCCTGCTGGACGGGGCATTTAACCTGCTCCGATCATCTTAACCAACATCAATCGATTCCTCCTTGCCAGCTTAATAAAAAAAACAACAACATATTTTAGCACTTATAGGCTACTTTATTATTATCATTATTATTAATTAAAATGCGTAACACAGTCTATTATATATATAAGTGCTAAAATATGGGGTTTTTTTTGGATTAGGGAGTGGTTAACATGTAGAAAACATAAAGTACTGATTAGAGGAGAAACCTCAAAATGGAGCGAGGTAACCAGTGGTGTACCACAGGGATCCGTATTAGGTCCTCTGCTATTCCTAATCTACATTAATGATTTAGATTCTGGTATAGTAAGCAAACTTGTTAAATTTACAGACGACACAAAAATAGGAGGAGTGGCAAACACTGTTGCAGCAGCAAAGGTCATTCAAAATGATCTAGACAGCATTCAGAACTGGGCAGACACTTGGCAAATGACATTTAATAGAGAAAAGTGTAAAGTATTGCATGCAGGCAATAAAAATGTGCATTATAAATATCATATGGGAGATACTGAAATTGAAGAAGGGAACTATGAAAAAGACCTAGGAGTTCATCTAGACAATGTGGGGAAGCTATAAAAAAGGCCAACAAGATGCTCGGATATATTGTGAGAAGTGTGGAATTTAAATCAAGGGAAGTAATGTTAAAACTTTACAATGCATTAGTAAGACCTCACCTAGAATATTGTTTTCAGTTCTGGTCACCTCATTACAAAAAAGATATTGCTGCTCTACAAAGAGTGCAAAGAAGAGCAACCAGAATTATCCCGGGTTTAAAAGGCATGTCGTATGCAGACAGACTAAAAGACTTGATTCTGTTCAGTCTTGAACAAAGAAGACTATGCGGCGATCTGATTCAAACATTCAAAATCCTAAAAGGTAAAGACAATGTCGACCCAGGGGACTTCTTTGACCTGAAAAAAGAAACAAGGACCAGGGGTCACAAATGGAGATTAGATAAAGGGGCATTCAGAACAGAAAATAGGAGGCACTTTTTTACACAGAGAATTGTGAGGGTCTGGAACCAACTCCCCAGTAATGTTGTTGAAGTTGACACCCTGGGATCCTTCAAGAAGCTGCTTGATGAGATTCTGGGATCAATAAGCTACTAACAACCAAACGAGCAAGATGGGCTGAATGGCCTCCTCTCGTTTGTAAACTTTCTTGTGTTCTTATGTTCTTAAATCTAGCTGAAAAACTTTTTTAGCAAGGTATTTTTATGATTCCTTTTCCTTGTTTGTTTTTGTTTCTACGTGTTATTGTTTTTGTTGAATTTATCTTTGTCCTGTGAATCACTCTGAGACAATTGCTTTTAAGGGCGCTATATAAAATAAAGTTGTTATTATTATTATTATTATTATTATTATTATTATTATTATTATTATTATTATTATTATTATTTTCAACACACTACAAATAAAGTTGCCATCAGTGCTGCAAACTTCATAGGATGACCCTCTGAGAAGCCTGATTATTTCCTGGATTAAAAAAGCCACTCTTTAGGTCTACATTGTTAGCACGCTCAGTTAAGAAATACACGGTTGAGGGTTCAATTACCGCCTCCCCCAGTTGCATAACTGTACTGTAACTAAATTAAGGGAGTGTTTGCCTCAGGTCTTGGGTAGTTTCCTGACACCTGCATGTGATTTTATATTCTTTTTTTTTGTATTCTTTTCTACGTTTCTTTTTAAAAAAATCAGATTTTTTGTTAATCCACCAGATACCCATGCCATGTACTCATGTACTTCTTTTGATCTGACGAAAAAAGGATTTTCTCAAATACAAAAGAAGCCTTTGTAGGCATTTGAAGGGTTTCAGGACAACTCGGTAAAGGCCTGTCTTTTTTTGACAAGCCACATTGTAAATCTGATGGACAGCTCAAGCATTGTTGAAATATTTCCTTGCAAAAAGGAATTTGCTATTTTCATGCATCCAGATTTTTCCAGCACAATTGTATTATTATTATTATTATTATTATTATTATTATTATTATTATTATTGGAAGTCCGGAGACACTTAAGAATGGCATTTCAAGCATTGAGCCAATGTTAAACATTTTTCCTTTTATTCTCCGCAGTCAAGTCTTCAAAAAGCACTATTCAGTCTAAGTGCTGCAAGTACGCTCTGTTTCACAAAACATATATTTACCCCTTGAAGTCCAAACAGAAACTTGTCATCAGAGTTTAGAATCCAAAGTAGGCCTCTCCTGTCTCATATTTCAGCTAAATGGTCCCCACTGGGGCTCAAGAATGTATCATGTATCATAAATCAAAGTCATGATAGAAATTTGGCAGCTAGGCAGCACCCCAAGCTGTGTAATGTACAGTAAAGATGTTTTAAGGTGCACATTAATGTCATGAATGAAAGAGTCAAAAAATTAAAAGAAAAACCTTAGAAGGCCATTTTTTTAAATTTTTTTTACTAATGCAGCAGACCAGAGAATAATCCTCTCATTTATGTGACATGTGCATAACTAGACATTGCACTCTTGTAAATCACGACACTCAATGTTGATATGTTCTGTGATGTATTATGTAAGCTTTTCAAATTATATTTAGCTTACAAGTACATTTTGAAAGGTTCCGGTATGCTAAATATGCAAGTTGCTTATAAATGTTTACTTATTAAGGTAACTACCACACCTATTGACGGTGTTTACATGGACAAGTCCTGACAGTTTTCCTCACAATGTTTTGGCCGTACTTCTCAAGAATTACGTTCCCATGTAGTTATTATTTAAGACAACAAATTGGGCCGTGACAATGTAAATTACTACAGTCATAGTGATTTAGGGGAGGGGATATTTAAATGTCCCTGTCTGCATACTAATTAGGGAAAGAACAACTTTTAATATCGTGAGGAGAGCTTGCATGCGTTGCCATGAAGATAAAAACATTTCAAGATACATGAATTCACGTGTTGTCGCGCACATTCTGAATTGTGCCGCACATTAGCTACTTGTTTGTCTGGTTACCTTTCCAACACACACACACACACACACACACACACACACACACGCACGCACGCACACACACACACACACAAGTATATAAAATATAATTTCTACAAGTTTTACTACTTAGAATTTATATTTGTGTGTGTGTGTGTGTTGGGGGGTGTCTATGTTTTGTACAGCTTTTCTACTGGAGATTACATGATATTAAGTCAGAAGAACGGGATCTTGACTGCTGAAACCTTGTGAGCCACAAGCATGATTCCTGCTCTAGTTTACATGGATATCTACACATATTTTTATCTTGAGAAAGCGATTGACCCTGCCCTTAAAGTCGAGCTGACCAAAGGACTTTCTTTTGCTGTTTTGCGTGACAACGTCACAGAGTCAAGACTGTAGAGTCGATTTTCATTTGCATGTAAACCCAGCCATTCAGTCTCCATGCAACTTTTCTCTTATAGTTTACCATGCCTTTGCTATACTACTTTTTTACTTTTCTGTGCTATTACCGCTGTGCAATGCAATAAACTTCTATAAGGATTCTTTCATTACTGGCACCACACCAACAGCTTGCAAACATCATAGTCCTCGAACTCGTCCATGAAACACACCTCCAGCACATCTCACTGTTAAGTAATGACATACTATAATATGGATGAAATCACTTCCCCTTTAGCTTTAAATTGCTTCTTGGGGACGAGAAAGATAATTAAAAATGTTATAATATATAAAATACAATTAGAATATGTGGCAGTGTGTAAACAGAGATGTTTCAGGGCTGCTTCTGGCTCCATGCACCCAAACAGTTAATACCATAGCTCCTTAAGACTTATACTTTATTGTCCAGAAAGTGGTGGTTGTGTATGTGCTAATTGTTGGCCCCAGCAGCCATTTATTGTATTGCCATCAATTCACATACATTGTAACTATTCACATATTATAATTTTCTGACAGCAGCTAACAAAAAAAGGCCCTATTATGAAGTGCCAAGGCAAGTTTTCATAGAATAATACAAAAACTTTTCTGGCTAGTTGTATACCATTAAAAAAAAAAAAAAACACTTCCCTCTCTGTACATGGTGTCCGTTTTGTGTTATGAAGGATCCAATGTGTACATTGGGTAGGTTAGCAAAGTGCTTCCTTGTCTGCATGATATGTAAATCTGACTTGGTTAAAAGAAACTCCATGGGAACTGTAGTTAGCTGCTTAATCCCACACGTCCTATTGGAGAGAAGACGGGCGCCTTCAGAAGAAGCTTACTGAGGCTCAGCATGTAGTGTGACTGATCCCCCCCGCCACCCAGCTGCATGGGACAGAGACATAGAGGAACAGAACAGCGAACGCAGTCATCCAGTCATGACGCTTCTCCGCAGACATGGGAAAGGGAGCTGTGAAAGCCGGTTCATCTGATTAACAACCAAGACCCTTCTTTTTTGTTTACGTCTAAGGCTATGGCTGAGAAGGTCTGACTCTTTTGGAGATGCTACTGTACACCATTCTAACTCCTGCATGCCAGGACATTTCTGAGGCCATTCATTTGTATTGTGCAATAGTATCTTGGTAGAGTACTATGATATGACAAGAGTTGACTGATGCCAACAACTTGTGTTGGTTTATAAAAGAAAAATGCTCAACTACCTCCTCCAGTTGTGAGGATAATTTGTTTTACTGATGGTATTTTAACTCAGGCTCTCCTGTCTCTTAGGCCTTTACTCTAATCACTTTAGTGACTGGCCTCGCTTGTTTGTTACCTCAGGAACTAGCTCATACTCAGCCAACATTTTCTGGACAATAAAATATACTGCTTAATGAAATATAAAACACATCATGATCTGAGGTAATTGTGGCTGGTAGTAGGCAGATTCAGGATTCATGACAATTATTTTAATATGTTTTAATAATAATAATAATAATAATAATAATAATAATAATAATAATAATAATCTAAATAAAATAATGTCTTCTTGTATTCCCTAAGAGAAGCAGTTTACAAAATTACCCTTAGATTCTCGCAGAAAGCATACTCCTTAAGGAGTAGATTTGTTGAATTCAGGGGCCACCCGTCCATAATTATATCTAGATTTTTCAGTCATGATGTACTTGTTCCTCGAGTGGTTTATAAACAACAGCTGTTTGCTGAAGAGGGTAGTCATTATGAATTACATATCATTCAGATTGTGCACCCCATCATCTTATTCCACAGTACACATGTAGTAAAGCACAGTGAAAGCATGCACATAAACTGAAGTTTCAGCAGGAGATCCAAATACCTTCCTTGTGCAACATGTGCAATTATAATATAGCCATAATAACCATAGTTTAATCAAATCTGACTTTTTAAAAACAAAGTTTTGCTTTTTTAATGGCCTGCCAGGAAGAGAATGCTGATAGACTCCACCACAAGTTTCCCGGTTAAAAGGCCATAGCCTGAATTGTTGAGATTTGTCTCCATGTGTACTTAAAAATCACAAATTTGTCTTTATTTTTCCTGTGAAACATAATAGGGTGAATTGCAGCCTATTTAACTTCATCAAATCACTGACAGCAGGCTCTGATGAAAATATGTAGGACATGAGAACAGCCAAAACCCGAATCTGGTGCTATTGAAGCCAGATGTTTACTTAACTGGCCAATTTTGATAAACGGTGTAATGATAACCATTCTACACTGGGTAATTTTATATCAGCATAGTCACATATTGTTTTTGTTTTGCAGTCAGATTAATTCATTTTGTGCCCTGGGCTGGGTGTTTGCTTTTTTTCTAATTAAACTATACTGTATTTGTTTTTTCATAATGCATGAACAGCTTTAGATACTTTTCATTTTTGGACTAAGTTTTAGCATGCTTTTTATGGGCCAGTTTATATCAACTCAATAGATAACTACCTCCATTATTTTTTTTCCAGTTTGGTTAACAAACATTTTTCTGGCATAAGGAAAATACATTGGGTATAAAGCATATCGAAACTTGGATTAAGAACAGAGGTAGGATTTTTAAGTTAAATATGTGAGTCCTGGTTCAATGCCTTATTCTCATTGTCAAAATTGCTTTAAAATGATGTCATATGTGCACAAGGCCCCAAGTTGGAATCCTTGTTTGTTGATTCATGAATTATGAATCTAGTACATGCTTTACAGAATACACATGAAACAATATAACATAGCTTTTGCAGAATCTGACACCAATGACATCTTATTTTTTCCAATGAAGTTCATATATTCCAATATATTAAATAATGCTCCAATAAATCTTGCTTTTTTATTTCATCAAAATTCTTCTTCTTCTTCTTATTTAGTCATTTAGCAAATGCTTGTATCCAAAGTGACTTACAGAGACTAGGGGGTGAACTATGCATCACAACTGCTGCTGTAGAATCACTTACAATAGGACCTCGGTTTTACGTCTCATGCGAAAATGAGTGAATGGCTGCAGTTGACACCATCATAATGTTACAAAGGGTAGCTGAGGGTAGATGTGGTGAGCTGTGGAACAAAGACTCAAGAAACAACAGTGTTTTGTAGCATAGCTCATTTTATTGTTTAAACAGTTTTGCATAGGAAATATATCCACTTCCAGTAATTGACTGCAGTATGAGCAGCTGCTAGCAGTATAGGCTGGATATAACAGTAACAATCACAATAAGTCAAGCTTTATTTACACTGATTTTAATCTTGTGGCAGTTTTAGCCCCTGTACCATTTGCAACAAGCCCAAAGACAGTCCCTTCTGCTACACAGCAGACAGGAAATAAGTCCCTTAAAAAGAAAAACACCAAAACATGTTTTTAAACCATTAGCCCCTCCCTCTCCTGCTCCTGTCAACAGAGGCCTGAGTTCCAGAAACAGAAAAAAAATAATACATTTAGGCAACTAGATTATGATACATTACATCCAGGCAGCTACAAAGACTTGTGTCTATACTTGCCTTTTGACAGGGACCTTGATTTTGTTCTTGTATTTCAGTTTTGAAAATTAAAAATGTTTTTAGCCAAGGGGTGTAAAAGTGCCACAAGATCCAAAATGGAACAACTCTGCGGTGTAGCTACTAAGCATGTTTAAACTGTCTACTTGTCATCTACTGTTGTACTAAATGTAGCATTGAAACACACTGCCCTAAAAAAAGTTTTTTTTTTGTTTGTTTTTTCTCAGAGAAATATCAAGATCTTACAAGAGACAGGGGCTACTCCATCCCAGCTGACTAGAAGTTTCATGTGAATGAAGCACAAACAAACCGTAATGAAAGAAAGGCCTGGGAAGAGCCATGGCTCACATTCTGTATGTAAAAGTTTTTGACAATAATTCTATCAAGAAGAGGTTTTTTTTTTTTTTACAACTGAACTCCACGGAGACTGTGAGCTTGAACAGGCACTGCTTATTTGACTTGTTTTTTTCCTTTTGGTAAAACATTTGCTGGTTTGCGTTTCATTCTTGTTTACATAACCTGATGTTAGTTCACGCAGTAATCAATGCCCTCCAAAAACAACATATTTAAATAGAACACACCTCTTAAAATTCAATTAGTAAATACATTTGTCACAGCAGTCCCTGTAGCAGTTTTACAACACATTCTGTAAAAAATCAAGAATTATACTGGAAATGTCACTGTGCCTCCTTGCATACCAATAGTCCCAACGTTCTTGGTTTGGACAACAATAGTCAGAGCAATGTATCTAGTACAGCTGGGTTTGTTTGCAAAGTATTCTAATGTAAAAAGCCAGTGTCACTGATGCAATTTTTGTTTACTGCTGTTAAAATTGTTATCTCATACGTGTACAATATTTCCAAACATTTGAAACTATTCAGCGCTTAAAAAAAAGAAAACCTACATACAACCATTGTAGAACAAACTACAACAACAAATGTAAAAATTGACCACTTCCATCTTCTCTTGTAACATTGTGTGCTGTGGTATAGAAACAGTATAAGGAGCTACCATGGCATTTGAATATAAAGGGTCAAAGGGTAATATCAGTGGTCCAGGCTATCATCCATCTTCTAGTGATGTACGTAATTTAGGCACCAACTGTTAACCACACCTACACAATTGTTGTGGAACTAAGTGGAATAGGGGAACAAGCAGAAAGTGCAAATATGAAGGCAGTTTTCTTTGAACTCCTTCAATACATAAATGGAGTACTAACATGCAACTTTAGGCTTTTTTCACTATTAATTTGCTTAGCCTGCACATTCAGGAATTCTCAATGAAAATGAAAAGGATCCAGGAAGCAAGCTGTTGTAATGTTTTGATAAATTTGTATACCTTTGCTTATAATTTTTTTTTTTTTTTTTTTACAAATGACCGTGACAGAAACATGTAAACTGTATGTGGTAATCATGCTTAGGGCCTAACTGTAGCAACATTGCATTGTCCTTTTGTCATGTTTAAAATTACTGTACACTGTATAATATGATCCCATTCTGCAGCCTTCATAGTTTTACACAATGTTTTCCAATTTCAGTACATGGACAGAACTAGTTCTGGTGTCACCATGATAAATTTCCAGAGATGGAGCAACACTAAATCTCATAAAAGTGTTTTTGACATCAAGGTGACAAGGTGTTTTTAAAATCTTTGTCTGCCATTTCATATGTTGTAATTCCCATACCAGTATGTAAAAAAAAATCACAAGAACTCTTGCTAAGGCCATACTAATAAAAAATGACAGTGTTACTGCCAACATTATTAAATGTTTCCAAAATCCAAATTCATCAGCACTAAATACAACAAAATAACCTTCATAAAACTTTTCACGATTTACAATTTTGTAAAGGATATGTTACCAGTACTTTTTAAGTATTGGAATATGTAGGACAAATGCTAAATGGACATTTTTAATATATAAATTAATGTAAACTGGAGAGTTTTAACTCAAGTCCAGTCTCCACAAGAGCAATAGTTTATTTATCTTCTTTAAAAAATGGAAATAACACACATATCCTTTTGAATGTTTAAAAAAGCTACCTTTATAAAACAGGGTACGTTAATAAAAAAAAGAGAAAGCCTTAAAAAAAAAAATAAAAAAAAAAATAAACAAACTATACAGTGTACAAATTACTGTCTACAAGGCAGGCAAGGCGGTGCATTGGAGAGACCCTTGATTCTCTCATATCATGCAGCTTCACAGGCTTTCATATATATTTCACGGAGCTGCCAGACTGAATAATATCCCCAGAACTATTGCTATAATAATTGTTGCCATGATTTATTTATTTTTCTTTATGTACAGTCTCCTTCACTGCTTTTGTTTCCCTAAACAAGCCTTACACATTCCTGTCACACTAGGGGATAGCCGGGGGGCTCAGAGGCCGCAAAGCACTTAAGTTAATAAAGGCTGAACAGTGCACATAGAACGGGGTGGCTCGGTTTGAGAATAAGCATCTTGGTGAAGTAGGAGAGACGAGGCATGACTTGAGTTCGAAATGTTACTGCCTTTTGGAAGGGCCGGATATAGTATGTATACTATATTTCCTTTATGGGAACAATCGCATGCATATCATTTGTAAACTGCTGCTGCTATAGAGTGCAAACACGGTTTAGAAAGTTAAGATGTAAACCCACATGCCAGGTAGTAAAGTGTTATATTAACTTTTGTTGAAGTAATCATCTTAAGATGCAGTAATATGTAATGCCGTGTTCACCTGCATCCCATTAATAAGTCAGCAATGGCGCCTGCAAACAACACTGTCAGGACCTTTTTCACATGCTTCCATTACAGGCTGTATTCATTATGCTTCTTACTTAATAAGCCTTTAAATACCCTGAATCTAAATGAAATGATAATTGAAATAATTATTTCGGAACTGCTTAAAATTCTGGAAATGTAGACATTTTTTTTTTTTTTAATTCAGATTTCACAATTTTGTCGATTAGACTGCGGCGGTGGTACAGAATAGATTAAACTGTAATTGATGCATTGTTTAACTTCATTATTCAAGGGTTCTCACATGCATTCAGCATGCACATTAGTGCATTTGTGATTGTAGAAAATTTATGAAAATTCACTTGGTTTATTAAGGCAGTTGCTAAAGAAGCCATGTTGCATATATTGTAGGTGTTTAAAATGAGGTTATAAGTTTACATAATAGGTTATAAGGAGGAAAGATTACGTTTTAAAACACAATCTTTGGAAAACAAACCAGTATTGTTTTCCAACACTCAATAATCTCTCCACAACTTTTTTTTGTTTGTTTTTTAAATGAAATTTGAACTTTTCTTTCCCCCTGCACAGGGCATGGGTGCGTCGGCTCAAACACCATATACTGCATTTATAATACATTTTCCTGAATATAAACTTAGATAAACAATTCTAATGCTGAACAAGCTTCTCTGATTTGATTGGTTGATTACTGTACTCAAGTCAAGCCTGCTCTCCTATGAAAATGAGCTTCTTCCAGGAATCATGCTTGCACCCCAGGTGGGAAGTTAAAAGAAGGAACCAGTTTGTCACAGTAGACAGATCAGTGACTTTGCAGCCAGTATTAGGCCAAGGGTGCATACTTCACAGCTATGCTGCAAAGTTTAAAAAAACAAAACAATTAGAATCACCTCCCCCTCTCCCAGTATAAAAAAGAAACAACACCCCGTGTCTATCTCTTAGTACACAAAAAAGACCTTATAACACTGCATAGAAAGCAGTACCCACTTTGGTCAATCAAAAAAAAATACAACAACAACAACAACACCACCAAAATAAACGCATACAATATTCTCTATCTCCATACTAGCTTATGATAATCAATACAGCTATAAGCACTACGTACATAGGCAAAACTTGGTATTGCATAATTCTTATAAATCTGAAAACCCCCAAAATAGTAATTGGAAGATGGAAGAAAAAATGAAAGGTTATTTGAAAAAAAACACCAAAAAGTTTGAAAATAATGCTGGTTGATTATAAACTTTTAAACGGCAACTATACACAGCCATGATATGCATTATAAATGAGAGATAAAGTAGTAAATGTAGTTAAAAATCAATGATGTCACAATTTCATCCAGAATACAAAATATTATTATTATTATTTTTTTTATCATAAAAATGTTAATAAATGCAGCAAAAAACAAGTGTAGTGATGTCTCTGTTTTATATTCAAAGGCA
This sequence comes from Acipenser oxyrinchus oxyrinchus, assembly GCA_030684275.1. Lineage (NCBI taxonomy): Eukaryota > Metazoa > Chordata > Actinopteri > Acipenseriformes > Acipenseridae > Acipenser > Acipenser oxyrinchus. The sequence continues at coordinate 37,291,510 of CM060247.1, read as the reverse complement.
AGGCACGTAATGTGGACTATATATTTTCGTGCAAATTAAGATTATTGGAAAGATTATTTTATATATATCTTGTTTTGAGATGCAGAGGCAAAGTAACTGCCATGCACACTGCTAGTGTTTGTGACCAAAGGGATCTACTGAATCACGAGCGTTCAATAAGCACCATGCAACTATTCAGCACCCTTTATGTCAGGCAAGTGTTTGCATTGAGTGCAGAATTATATTTTTTAACTTGAGCAGCCTGCATTCTTAATATATATATATATATATATATATATATATATATATATATATATATATATATATATATATATATAAACCGTAGCTTCATAAGCTAACAGCCAAACACATCTTCTTTTTCTGCTTCTGTGATGCTGGATTCATAAGCCATTTATACACAATATGTGTTTTTCACACTCCATTTTTAAATTCATAATAAATAAAGACTGCCTCCAGGGGAGGGAACGGCTCATAAAAATATAAGTGCTGTTTTGTTCGTATTTATGATTTGTGTACACTGCCTATCAAGCACAGTTGTGTCTACATTTTTTTTAAAATAATTTCCCCCTTGTAAATTAAGGATACAACTCTAAATTGTTTAAGTTTTTTTTTCTTAAAAAAAAAAAATATCCCAAACATTTTATTTCCCTCAATTTAGAGTCTTAGGGCTGATCGACTTCTATAGTTTCCCTTCAGTATTACATTTAAAATTGCACTTGCCTCATATGCTTTAAATTTTGTTAGGGAAATATCTAAATCCATGTAAGGGGCAATTATCGTTACCTTTAATTAGGTATATTGTATTAGTAAACCTTTTAGTATAGGTATTAGCCTTTAACCTTAATCTAAATGTAAGAATGAGACCAAAAAGATTACAGGTTAAAGGTTAACTTTGACAGAACTGTGGCAAACTGAAGAAAAGCATCTGATTTTCAACTTTGTTGCTATGGAAATGTAGCTAATGGTTTGATTCATAGGCCTCTTCAGGTGACAGCCTATTTAATTTGAAAATAAACGACAATTCAGTTGCTTGCCAGTCAGCCTTTTTTTTTATGATTTAAACCCACTCAAAACCAGGACTAGTTCTCCCAAAAGCTCATAAAAGAAGAAAAAAACGATTAATAGAAACTAGCTTATCATGCAAACATTAAGGCATCTAAAGTTGAACTGAGTATACAACAATATTTACCTTTTTTTTACAAAGGCTAGCTGGCAAGAGCTGTATCACACTATCAGAGTGCTTTAAACAACCATTTAGTATTTTTTCAATGCCCCCCTATTGAGAAAATGGAGATTCGGTGAGTGCTGCTTCATGGTCTGTAGTGTTTTTACTATTCTCAGTTCTGCTGGCTCTGCTTCCTTTCTTCTTTGCCTTCAGTTACTTGTTTCTGCTTGAAGGAAGGGTTCACCAATGATGTTTATGCTGTAATTCTGGACACTTGTTGGCAGAATCGGAGTCCCGTTCGACACTTGGAATGGAACTAAGCTCGCCCAGGTACCAGGACTGCAAAACAATAAAGGGGAAAATATAGGAATTGAAATGGTGAAGACATTATACTGAATCTTTCTTTAATTCTCTTCAAACTGCACAATAAATACCTTTATGTTACATTATAATTCACTTAGAACAACAAATGATTAATCAGTTCAGGAGCTAATTATACAATTAATACAGTGATAAGTATATATAGGCCCCACCACACCACCCGTTAAATAAATGTGCCAAGTAGTTTGGAAATAAGGAAGTTATTGGGGAGTGTGGTTTATCAATGGCAACAGAGTTGGTTATTTCTAAATCACATATACTCTGCAAAGCAGTATTATTGGATCACCACATCCTAATCTTACAGTACTCTTGATTTCCCAACAGTACCTCTTTGTGTTCACCGTTGCTTAATGATTTAAGTAATAATGGAGAAATAGCTATGTGGTTCAGCAAGCCAAACTTAAATGTGAAAGGGCACTAATAAATTAAATACAAAATAAAAAAAAACATAAATAAAAACCTGTGTTCTCAAGATGCAATTTGTGGTTTACCACTAGAAACGAGCAACCATGAACTTAACAAGCTGTTTTAGAATGAATAATAGAGCCAAAACCACAGAGAGACAGCAGATACATCATTATAGTTCAACAAAAGAAAGGTCAATTAGGGTAGTCCTAACATTTTTACTACAGTCCTGAAATCTTTTGTCTTGGTCCTACAGACGAGACCTTTATAATTGCACCCTAATGCCTTTCCATGCTGGAATGTTCTTCTTCTTTCTGTAATAGACCAAAACATCTTTATGTATGTTGTACTAACTGTGTGCAGTACACATACAGTTTGGTCAAATCATTAAACTTATAAAACCAACATAAGACGAAGGCCTACTGGAATTTTGATTGGTTGATTTCTTATACATGATTTCTAATAATGACCTACATTATAAATGATAAGGTACTAGGAAACAGCAGTTTAATTCAAATTTTGTACTTGAAAAATCTTTATACTGTATCTCCCCAATTAAAAACACAAAGGAAACAAAATATTTCCATCACAATAAAAACAGGACCAGAAATATGGTTGCCTACGCAAAGAATAAGAATATATGGATTTTAAAGCACAGATTATTTCTGCTGGTGTGTCATGTCTTTATGAAAGCTCACTTCTTTTAACAATGAACAAATGGGGAAAGCTTAGCCTGTATATTTTTTAAAAGAAGAATCAATCAATAATGAATTCAGCGGATAGCCTTTTATTTCAAATTCAGCAGGTTTTATAAATACAAGCTGTACTTTAGATGAACAGAGCATTTTAATTATCTTACAGACTTATGTTCCTAAATATTAAATTATATGTTTGCACATTCCTGAGTTAGCTAATATTTTCAAAATAATCCTTACCAGATTGATTCTATTAAGTATACTTTACTGCCAACTTTTTAATGAAAATAAACCACCTACTTTTGATAAAGCGTTTGCTATAAGGAATGCAAATAACCTCCAGCTATTGTGAATCCCGTTCATACAAAACCATGTATAAAAATGATTTATTTTAAATTGCTTTTAAAGCATTGCAAGGAAAAATAAACTGAACCATTCACCCGCAGATTTCACCTCCTTTCTTAAGGTTAAAAGTATCTATTATATTCCCCAGCTGATATCACAATCTTGAAAAGTGTAAAAGAAAAAAAAAAACGTCCAATCCTATCAACATTCTCTGGTGCCTGACAGAAGGTGTAAAAAAGGTTCTGATCTTCACACTTGATGAATTACAGTTCCAAGGTCTAACCTACAAAATGTAATTATAAGAATACATAGTACTTTTTGTATAAATGTACAAAAAAACCCATATAATCCATACCTAGATAATACAAATATAAAAAGGAAGAAAGTATGGATCAAACTTCCTTATTGTATACTAGAAGGTTGAGCTTCTGTTTAAAACTAGATTGAAAAGATTGTTTTCGCTTTTAAACCAACATGAGTATAAATTTATTTAGTGCTTCTGCTGCTCTGTATATGTTCTCTCCCCAAAATTCTCCGCTCCTTAAGTCAGACAACAAAGCGCTTGATGAGATTTAGAGCCAGCAAAATGTGAAGCAGGACAAAGAACTTCACTGTGGGATGATACGCTGTCTCCTTTGTAAATTATGTTAGACAAGCCTGTTTTCAGATTTAAAGCCAGTGTTTGCACCCCATTTTTAATCAATAATGGTCAACTGCCTTGTCTTATTCATCGAATGCAAATGTAAGACAAGACTCTAATTGTTAATCACCACTGCGGTTCAACAAAAATATACCCCTAGACAAGCACTGTGTTGTTTAGTTGCTTTTCTAGGACATATGTGTTGAATAATTAGGCAGGCAAGATCCTCCCAGCTTCAATACCTGTGTAGCACAATCACTTCTTTCAGCTCCATCATTATAGTGCATGCTCAATATTCTGTCAACTGGGTCTAACAGAAACAAAACTGACTTTGTTTCAAGAGAGAGGTTTATTTAAAAATGGAAAAGTAGTGATTAGAAACTGACGACTACTATTGCATCTCACGTTCTGCAGTTTCTATATGTTTCTTAGACATAGAGGGTTACACTATGCACCCTTTGGATTGGAACGCAGAAGTTAGGATGTGGAACACCGACTTTATTCTCTCACAACAAGCCTAAGCAGTGGTGGTGCACAGGGGTCCTAAATGTAATATTCTTCTCTACAAATTACCTTTTCTGTGGTGTTATATAAAACCTTTATAAACAGCATGTGTAAATGCATAGTTTCTGGAGGGTGAAGGCAAAATCCAAAGTTTATAGGAAACAAGTCCATAGCACTCAGAGAAACCAGAAAAAAAGAAGAACAAAAAAAAAAGTTAATTTGGTTGAATGCAGTCCCAATGTGGTTAAAACCAGGGATATGTCTAGCAAATTTCTGGGCAGTGCTTCCCCCACCCCACTCCTTTTGCTCTCTCTCTCTGGCCAGCCAGAAATCATCTGACAGGAAATGAGAGATTACGTTTTTCCTACCTAACTGAACAAAGAGCATACAGAGCAGGCAAACGCTTTAGTGCAGAGCAAGAACTTCCCTAATCCTGCTGGAATCTGCAAGGTTGCTCGGATAGTGAGCTCAGGAGAGAAAAATAGGTTGTTTCTTTACTTTGGGATCTTGTCTGTGGATCATCCCTCCTTTTTGTTCCATACTGCATCTTTCTTAAAAGTTAACTTAAAAGTATCCCAACATAATCGTGAGGAAAATTGACTTTATTGATTGATGGGGTCCATTGTTTCCCTTTTTCTAAGTCCTAAAGTTCAAGTTCAATCTGGCATTACATCATGTCTGGTTTCCCTGGGTTACCAGACGGCTTGAGACGTGACCACCACTACGGAGAAAACAAACAACCTTCTTCACGCTTCGACTCCCTTATCGATTCAAACTTAACCCCACCCACCCACCCCACCCCACCCCCACACTCTCACAAGCATGTCTCAAGTATGCAGCATGGTTAATTTAGGGATTAAGTTCCAAATTGCATTATCTAATGGCATCTTAATGGATTGCTGACCTATTTCCTGTGGAATGGCAGTATGCAAGTCTGGCTGTAATTCAATTAAGGTCTAAGGAAGAGCTCACAAGACACTTGACTAGATGAGAACAAGGAAAATGTTTAATTTTATTAACATATCAAAGAAACTATAGCTCCACTTTCGACTAATATTTCCATAAATGTGCTATAAATAAATATGTTCAGAAATTAGTTTTTTATCATGTCTGCATCTACACCCCATTTAAGTGGAAGGAATATCCAAGTGTATTACATTAGCATGGTTAGTTTACAACAGATTAGTTCAAGTTTTGGCTAGAAAAGGACTGCCAAGGGATGTTCAATTGTCTAACATGTTGAAAGTTACAGAAACAATGAATGATTTCCAGCTTCATAGTAAAGTGCACATTAAAATCAGGTCTACACGTTACTTTTATACTTAAATTCAAAACAAAGAAAGTGAATGCTTGATTGTGGAAAGTATGTATATTACTCAACTGATCTGCTATTGAAACTGTAACCTATTGTTTATTCTAACAGGACATTTAACTTCAATGAGAAAAGGTAAAAGGCACTGCTTTATTACTGAAAAATGTTAAACCATTTACTTTTCAGTTTTTTTTTTTTACTTTACCCCCAGAAAACAACAGCACTAGGAGGTGAGGTACAAAAAAGGAGCTTGCTTTTACTTCGAAAAAAAAAGAAAAAAGATCAGTAGCCTCTGCTACAGGCTGCAAAAGAAACTCAGCACTATGAGAATAAACCTCTCCCTAGCAATCCTGCAAGACCAGCTGCTGTACAGCACGTTTATATGTCAAGATAACAAACTGAAGGCAGGAAATGCTGACCTAGTACTTTCGCCAAGATTTTCTTATTGAAAAATAAAAGAGAATGTTAACTGTTGAAGAGCAGTACATACAGCAGGTTTTAAACATTTAAAGAAATAAACAGGTAGATAGAAAAGCAAATTCAATTTATAGTAATTTAAACTTTATAGAAATTGCATTCAACTTACATGTAATATGATTAACTTTTTTTGGGCCTGGAATCTGATACACAATACACATTATTATTATTATTATTTTTATTTTATTTTTTTACAGTTACAAGAGTCATAGTACTATATGAACGTAAAACAGACAGTAGAACAGTCATAGTACTATATGAACGTTCATGTAGTCTCATCCATATATACATGCAGCTTCAAGTCTTCAGCTTTTAACCTTTAATAAAGCTTGACATTTCACATCTCTCTTAATTGAATGGCCTCTATGTTCCAGTCCAAACCAAGTGGACTCTGGGTTGATCTTTAGAAATAAAGTTTTTCTGTTCCTTCAAAGCTTTAAATAGACGTTAGACAACCAAACCTTGTTCAGAAAAGGGTAGCTGAGAGTGTAAAAATGTTCATTGTTTTGTTCTATGGGTGTGTGCAAAAGTAAGTTTTGATTGCCATTTAACTTGCTAATCTAAGAATTGAGAACAATATTATTTGCTCCAGCAATGGTGCCTCACACAGTAATAATCAGACAACTAACCAAACTATCTTAAAAGAAAGAATCACGGTGCAATAAAATAAGCATGATTAATTTCACTTTTAATTGCATAAAGTCCTGATTTCCTCACTGGCGTGGGCCTCAAACAGATGTTTTATGTATGCTTTCCTTTCAGTAACATAAGTATGAGGCCTTCTTCTTGGTTGACATTAAATCAAAGTTTAAACATAACAGAGAAGGGAAAAAACTGCACAGGTTAACCCATAGTGACCTGGTATTCTTCTAAGCAAAGCCAATTCCCCTTTTCAATGAATAATGCAGTCTAATTCCCAAAACCAAGATCACAGATAAGGTGAGAAGTTGACCAACCACATCCAAATAATAAAGAGTAACAAAGACATATTTACAGATGACTGTCAAGACTGATTGTCAGCCTATGTTGCAGCTGTTTAAATGCAGTGCGGCATCACAATTTTGCCATTACCTAACTTTTGTTTTGACTGGACCGACCCCGGAGTGCGGTGGCAGTCAGTTAAACCTTGTAGTTAAAGTTATGGACTACAATCACGCAAAGCAGGGGGTTGGCTTTGTTCCATGATGGAGTTAGTGGTTAAAAAAGATTCTTTACCCCCAGGTGTGGAATTTATGTATCTTTTTCTAACCAGTGGTCTATTTGTTTCCGCAAAAAGAAAAGAGACAATTGCATAGATTTTCTTGATCTAAAATGGTGGCAGACTGATTGTCAGCCTCTGTTGCAGCTGTTTAAATACAGTGGGGCATCACAATTTTGCCATTAGCTAACCACCAGGACCTTTCTGTGCACCTGTGTTGCCACACATAACAATAAGAAAATCTCAATCATGAGAAAAAGTATATTCTCAAATGAAAATTATTCCCTACACAAGATAGTATCAGTTTGATCATATGTATTATTAAATCATAATTCAGTTGAGCCTGCCATCATTTTAACTAATGTTTTGTTTTTCTTTTTAATATGCAGCAGATTTTGTTTTTTATATTGAAATAACATTGAAATTAGAGGCCTTTTTCCATAGAAATGTGAAAGCTACTCCATCTTCATCTTGTCAATGCTATTTGTAAAATAAAATTAAAAAAAAAAGACTATTTATTTTTTCAGGAACCAGAATCAAGACAAAAACAGATGTTTGCATGCAAGTGATTTAAAAAAAAGAAAAAAAAGAAAAAAGAAATCTATTGGTTGTTATTTTTGTCTTATAATGTATATTGTTAATTACTTTTCATTAATGATGACAAAATGTCAAACAAACAAGCAAACAGGTTGCAAAGTGGTTACAGAAAGTATAACAACAGTAAAAAGAAAAGGTGAAGAAGAAAACATTACAAGTATCAACATGAAAGGTGGAATTGGCAAACCTAATCCTCAGCACAGATGCTAGAGACTGCATTTGACTAAAAACGTATTTACATGAATCAATCAATCAATCAATCAATCTTTATTTTATATAGCGTCTTTAATAGTGGACCACCATGATTGTAATACTCTGGTGAACTTTGTAAACAGGGTTAAGTGCATATTCAGATGATATTATACATATTGGGTACATTTTTGAAATACATCCAATTGGGGCCAGCCAAAGCAGATATAGCGTGTAATTTATATATGTAGCAGAGATTTGGAAATAATTAAAATGTTACCTTTGCCAAGTAATTCCCAATGTATCCTCACTGGCACTGGGGTATAAATGCCTGCCGTTTGAATTCATGGTCCAGTCACAAATCCTCAGCTGTCAATTGAAACCTAGCAGTCAGATATGGGTCGAGCAGAACTATACTTTTTTTTTCATTATTATTATTTTTTTAAATCAAGCATGCAAATGTATTGTTTTGTTTCACACAAAATTCTTATTATGGTTCATGTAAAGATAGTTTTGCAATTTACATTAACATTACTATAATTCAATAACATCACACTGATCTGTATTGTTAAAATTTAAAATAATGTATATTATATGGAGCATGCATTCACATTAGTAATTATTAACTCACCTGAAACAAAAGAAATGTTAGTGCACAACAGTCACATTAAAATAAATCATTCAAGGCTATTTGTTTCTGCCTAAGCAATTGTTAAAATCATGCTTTTTTGTAACTGTACACATGCATCTTGTGAAAAATCATGTATTAGTTCTGTTAGAATACTAAATGTCATCCAAAGTGCTGCCACAGCCTTACATTAAGGATGCTGACTATCTTGTTAATCTTATTATTTGCATCAATATTTCAAAAGGCACTGCAGCTTCATGGCAAGGATCTATTTGCAACCATGAGAAATCCTCCCAACTATGAATCATGTGTCCACTCTTCCTCTGAAATGTTCCTGTAACTCTATACAGCTCTGTTTGTTTAACAGCTGACCCAGGGTAAGGAGATTTATGGAAAATATGTATTATTTATGTTTTATGTTTAAAGAAAGTAAGTGTATCTCTTACTTTTAGCCTGGCACAGTTACTTAACAGATTTTAATGCATCTTAGGGGTTGAATTCTCTCCCTGTGCTATGGTGACATTCAATCAAACTACACAAAGGCCCATTTTGAAAAAAATAAAATAAAAGCTTATTGATTATTAGCAACCCCTTTTGCCCAGTTTGTTTCTGCAGTGGTGTAACTGTGACATGTCCACCTATGTTTGGAAGTTTGATTGAATATCATCATGAAATAATACGGGTCATAAAGCAGAGCTTTTGTTTTGACTGGACCGACCCCGGAGTGCGGTGGCAGTCAGTTAAACCCTGTAGTTAATGTTATGGACTACAATCACGCAAAGCAGGGGGTTGGCTTTGTTCCACGATAGAGTTAGTGGTTAAAAACGATTCTTTACCCCAAGGGGGGGCAAGTTATGTATCTTTTTCTAACCAGGGGGCTCTTTGTTTCTGCAAAAAAAGAGACAATGGCATAGATTTTCTTGTGTTTAAAATGGTGGCAGTCTAAATACTGGGGTGTCCAAAGTTGGCCCTTCCACTCCTGGTCTTGTTCTAAGTTGTTTAACTAAGATGTTTAACCTCCATCCAGATTCTGAAGTAGTTTATGATCTCATTGTACCTGTTAAACCCGGAGTGGAATGGCCCTCCACCACTGGGATTGGACACCCCTGCACTAAAAGAAGGGGATGTTGTCAAACTAACATCTTGAGCAGTGTGTGTGTGTGAGCCTGGTTTGCTAATTTCAATTTTTTTTTTTACTGTTTTTAATATTGAACCCTTCATCAACGGCAAGGCATGCAAATGCACCCCAGCATGTAAACTCTTTGAAGATCCCAGGATATCTATGTGATTAAATGATTACCGGTTACCTTTATTTTGATACTAAGCCTGTCCTTGTCCAACCAGGGAAGCACGAGTAGCCTAATCCTTGCCATGCTAAATTTTTGGGGTGCCTTTTCACTCCTATCCCCCTTTTGAGGGTTGCAAAAAATACAAATGTTTCACATATTACAATCACAGCTCCTGTTTAATGGCTGAAAACTTCCAAACAATGTTTATTCAAATAAGATTTGATGAAATAATAATATAAACCCGTTTTTTTTTTGCTTTAAATTGATAAGTTACCCATGTTTCTGTATGTGGAGTGCATTTGCACCCATTTCCGCCTTCTATTATTGCCGCTGACGAAGGGTTAAATGGTGGCCTTATTTAGATCAGACTCTTTTGTGTTCATGTTTTATTTTATATATATAAAAGCTACAATATAGCAATGCAAAACAACACACTGAAAGAAAAATATAAACAAAAAGAAATGCTGGCTGTCCACTGTATTCAAAAATCAACATCTGAAACCAGAAACTGTTCAACTGAACAAAATGTACAAAAGGATTGAACCATATCATCGCATCTACGAACTATGAGCAAATATAGTCAATCACAAAATCTGGGATGAAGCTTAGATCAGAGTTTTTGCACGTATTACTTTCAACTCCAGAGCGAACTCAGTGCTGCCATTGGCAGATCCCAGCTGTATTTAAACCAAGAGGGGAAAGAAGAACTCCTTGCAGTTTATAAAGAACAGTCCAGTATGCTATAATTTTGAGCTATCATCCAGTCTTCACCAGACTACTACTGGGAATATATGTTTGTATTGGAGCTGAATACAGTTACATTCTTTCAGTGCAGCATTAACTAAAATCTGGTCTCATAAAAAATGTGGCGTATTACCGTAGTTCATGTGGATTGGAAAAAGAGGCAAAATAACAAAAGGAACACCAGTCACAGTTTGAAATAGTTTGCTGCAATGCAGAGTTCTCAGCTGAAGTTGTTTTATTGGCTATCTGATCAGCTGTGAACAAACACTGTTCCAGCTCAGAATCTTTAGATTGTTTTGAGAAAACAGGAAACAACTTTTCTAACAGTTGTCCAGCTTTTCAGTACTTCAGAGGAACTATTTAGGCACAGCTGTACAGCAGGGGTGTGTGAATGCAGAAAAGAATAAAATAAAACACAGAACCCACATTTATCACTGCAAGTGACAACGGGGTTATGACAACAGGGTTAACCTCGAGACTAAAGTCTGATTTAGACAGTAAGCTCAATGAGGTTTATATTTTGCAATGTGCATTAATAAATTACTGTTACACAGCTCAACTATGCCTGTCTTGAAGCACTTTCCTGGGAACTACACAATCTGAGCCACAGATCGTAAAATATTTGAAGGACTGCGAATGTTTTACTGGTACAGTACATTTTCATGTGGTACAGTGAATACATATAACATCAGTGACTATTCAAATGAACTCTGGTTTCTCAGAGATACTATTAACTATCACCTTACAGTATTACAAGTATTACTATTGCATAAACTGGTCGTATTAAATCGTACTTCTAATGTATGCTATGTACAGTCAAAGTGAACAAAAGGGTCCTTGTAAAAAAATATTAAATGTGTTTACTAGTTCTCAAAAGTTAGAAAGATATTTAATTAAATAAATACTGTGTCCTAGGTTTATTTTGTTTGGATAAGGAATAGTGTGTGTGTGGGGGTGCATTACAGGAAAAAGCCAGTGCATTCCAACATTTGTATACTGTCAATGTTTTGACTGAAACTTCCTCTAATTGCATCTCCTCAGCAGCTAGAACATGTGAATGGTGACCTCTTGTCCATTTACATACCTTTGTGGTGGTCATGTGATTTGCATTCACATCAAGCTGCCAGTTATGACATGAGACACAATAAGAACAGCCCGTGCTGATAGCCTACTTCCTGACTGGACTGTCAAGCGTCTATTTATGTTCCTTTCAGTCTATCAACTATCCAGATTCCCTCATGAGTTTTAAAGTTTTTCAAAAGGGTAGTACGGTAATTAAAACAATGACTATTCAGTACTTTTGTACAGAAAGCAAATTAGACTACTATACATCCTTAGCCTTCAACTAAAAGAGATGGAACTCTCCACAGAAACATAATGCAATGCTTCAGCTCCGGATAACCGGATATCCACTATGGGACAATTTTACACAATGCACTTTTTTTTAAATGTTTTTTTTTATGTAGTTATTATTGTAAAGCAGAAGACAAGTAGTGGTATTTTCAAAGCTTTTTATGTTTTAAGAGTAATTGGCAAAAGACAATTGGGTAAAGTAATCGCCAAAGTCTAATTTAAGGGCTTTAAAATATCCTTACTATTTGGTTAATTTAAAAATAAAATAGTGAACATTACAAAAAAGTTTTCATACTAGAAAGCCACTCTTTGGATTTATAAAAAAAAAAAATCGGGCTTTTTATATTTCATGTATATAGATCACCTCTTTGGAATTAATATCAGTCTATCCATTTCCTCTACAAGAGATGCAAAGAGCACCAGTTTGTAATGTGTGCCCCTTTATGGGATTTAGTGGCAAGCATCATTACACAGCCTCACGCTCAAATACACAGACCGCAGTAAATGGAGTGTGCAGAGTTCATACTGTTGTGTTACTTGCTGCCAGAAGTTTCAAAAGGTTCTGCAGTTACTCAGTCTACAGCTCAATGCCAGCTCACACGTTGCCATGTTCATATTGTAAAACCACAGATACACTCTTACCAAGCCAAGACTTTCTTCACACAAAAGCCTGTTTCTCTTAAAAAAAAAGATTGAAAGTAACACTTGTAACAGATGAGACAAAATGGCAATTTGCTCTATGTTTTTAATGAATTTGCCATCTGCTGCATTCTGTTTGGAGCCATATTTTGAGGTAGTATGGTACAACCCATTCTTTCTATGCCAGACATTTTAATTAAGGATTGGATACCACAAATGCATGCAGTAGGCAGATTATCAATCACTCGTTAACATAAAAGCAAATAATATTTAATCATTTCAAAGACTGGCATGTATCTGCTTTCTAAAAAGAAGGATTACCAAAGCTGGAAGATAAACATACCACAAAGACAGCTGATGTGCTTTCATTATAGTACTGTTCTTCCAAGTCTCAGTTGACTTGGTTTAGAAAGCTTAGCAGATGCCTTCACTGGAACATGCTGCCTAGAGTTTTTTTACTATCCACACTCCACTGCCTATACAAAGTCCAGCTTTATTATAATCAGTCTTGTTTCTGAGAAATTTGGACATCTGCTAAACCCTCTCATATTCACAACTGTAACTTTTTCCTTAATTTCTTCCATGCCTTTCTATTCCACTACCATGAAGTTACACATTTTTTATACACCAGAGATATTTCTGGGACATACCATATATATATATATATATATATATATATATATATATATATATATATATATATATATATATATATATACTCAAATAACCCTGCAGCATTTATTTTAAATTGCCTAAAAGACTTGCGGCTTTTATTCGAGGGCAGCGTTTATTGTAAGTACAGTTTTCAAGGGCGGCGACCTTTTTTGATGGTGGCATTTACTGGAAGGAAATATTCGATCCAGATATCATCCATTGCACAAAGCGAGGAGAAGCAGCAGCAGAATGTGCACAGGAATTGCTCCTTCACATTAATACCGGTACTCCTGATGGTCACGCAAACGAAGAGAATCTACCCATCCATTGAGATGAGGAAAGTGAAGAGGAAGACAATGATACAGAAGAAGTTGTGTTTGACTAGGTGAGTTTGTAAACTTTTACCTTTTTTCTTTTGAATAACATTAATCCAATATGGTAAAATCTGTGTCATGTTTACTTATTTAATGTTGAGTCCAGCGTTTATTTGAGGGTGGCGTCCATTACAAATCTGGTAACTGAGTGGAGTGTTTATTTAAGGGCGTTAATTTGAGGATAGACGGTATATGAAGTTTATTAAACCAAAGAAATGTGTACATCTTATTTTATTTTAGTTCTAATGATATGAAGAGACAAAAAATAAGTCTACATACTGTAGCAGCATAGGTCACAGCTCACAGCTCATGTTAACAACTCTATTCCATTTCCTGTGTATGTTCTGAAGAGCTTGTGCTAGCTACTATGTGCATCGCTCCACAGTATAGTTGATCCGGAGTTTCAATTCAGGACTGAATCACGCCTTCTTGTTTAGTATTAAAGCTCTTTAAGAAGTTACTTTATCCATTCCTCACTTTACACTTCAGATTGCAGATGAATACATTTTGCATTATTTGTATTAAATGGTACAGGCACACTTAGTTTTACCATCCTTTAAATCTTAATTTTATCTGGTTTAATCTTAGTGATATGAATTGGCATAAATGTTCAGATCTTACTGAACTCTGTAGACTATTAAAAACTAAAAGGTTAGATCAATGAGGAGTCAAGTAAACAGGAAGAGTCAAAGAAGGTCTTCTTAATTTGGGCCATAGTGAGGTTGTTTTACATTTTTTGTCTGTGTTAAGCTTATACTTTACCAAGCTGTACTTAATAATAAACAGGTTCTTTTTTGCATCTAAAGCTTTCAACCAAACCATAATTTATACACACCATACTTTATCCCCCTTTATGAACAAAAGGCACTCAGCACCAGTGTAAGAATGAACATGTCAATAGATCTCATAACCTGGGGAAATAAATCTTAAGAACAACACTGTAACAATAAAGGAAAGAATGCATTGGTGACATTATTTATTCCTCCCAATCACTCTATATAAAAGCATACAATCAATGTTTAAGTAACCTCCCCATTGGGCAAATCATGCTTTCTAATTCCAAGAAACTCTTGACTAATATAAAAATGATTAATGGTCTTTTTACATTTAGTAAATGTCCCTTTTTCATCCAGTCTTCTGTTTTTTTTTTTGTTGTTTTTTTTTTTAAAAGTAAGAACGTCTCCCTTGGGGAATTTCCTTTCTCATAAGCTTTTATAAAAAATAAAGCACACTAAATCAATCATATTTATATAGAGATATAAATAAAAATAAAAAAAATGAAAGTTTTTTTTTAGATGAACACAAAAGGTTGGAGTAAATCTGCAGATTTACTCCAATTTAGGCAAATAAAGGTCAGAACTGTCTGATTGTGTTTAATGTGTAATGTATTTGGCACAGACAGTGCTATTATTTTTAATTTGGCATTCTGAAACCTCCTGTATGTATAAATGTATAATAAATATCCTAAGAGACCGCATGTTTGAAACCATGACTGTACTTCTGAAATAAGAGTGCTAACTTATAACTATGTTTCATCACAATTAGATGAGCCATTCTCTACATGTAAGACGTACGTATACAAATAAAGACGCCTGTCTATGCTTATGTTATATTGTCGGAAAGGATAGATAAATACCGTTTAATTTGATATCTCCAGTACAGTTTGAGCCTACTTTGTGGTGTAAGTATATTTTATGGCTAAGCACTTCACAAACAAGCTTTCCTTTTACAATTTCTTGGCAAGCTTGATATTTTTAAAACACAAGCTGGTGACATTCAAAACTGATTTTTTCAGCAATTAAACTTGACACAAATGGATTTACAAGATATAATAGCTAATTTAAAGTATTAATTAGCCTTCTTCTGATGGGGAGAAAGAAATTCGTTATCAATTGACTGGTGAAAATGAAATATTACAAATTAGCACCTGAGGTCATCACCTATATATATAATTTCTGATTATGTAGGGATTATGTGTGCTAAGTTCTTATTGCACCATCAATAATAATATTATTATTGATAAAGGCATTAAACATATTATACATTTCATAAACAAATACATTCAAAAGTTACTGGGGTCTTTTTTAGTGATATTAACATCATCATATCTTGATACCACCATCATAAGTCTTGCAAACCTGCTCTATAGCATCTACCACAGTTCTGTTGTCTTCAGTAGGGTCTTTCTTTTTAGAATTTAAAATCTACAGACATACCAATATAAAATATCCACATGCAACTGGAACATCTAAGAATCAGTATTTCTACACATTTTACCATACTCTGCTTACTTCCTGTAGTACAATAAAGAAACAGAGCTTATAATTACATTGTGGTAGGATGGGACTGAAAAAACACCAAGTATTATTTTGTATTTACACAGCCATGTGCAGATGTAATCAATTAGTACTCACTAAAAAAAAAAAACTGCGACTTCACCAGCCCTCATTATTTAGAAACATGCCTTTTTGTTTATTTTGCACTACACTGCATGCTTTGCGGCCCTTTTACACACACAACCCGGGGCTCTACAACACATCACCAAGTTCCATATGAGAAACTTGACATATTCAAAACTAATGCTTATGCTTATGCAAAACAACAAGAAAAACTGGAAAACCAAACATTTAAGGTTTCTTTGCTGGCACTTGTTCAAAACAGATTCAGATAAATTAAGTGTGTAATATCCTTTGATCTCCATTTGATATACTAGTTGTTGTTATAGCTTCTAAAATATTAGGAGTAGCATAACATATGATCTTCTGTTTTCTACTTTTCTCTGACCTCACATAATTGTATTTGGAATGCAATTTTCTAAAGGCAAACACATTGTTAATAAAAAAAGTTTTTAAAAAGGTCCTTGCGAAGAGCTCACAGTTAACTACACTGTCAAAGACATGAAATAACACTAGATATAATATACTATAGTCACCTCTGTATACAAGGCATGCCATTGAATCCCAAGTGAAGAGCTCTATACTGTATTTCAGCTTGATCAATTTTCACTTAAAATACTATTTAGCAGCAAGTGCAACGGAAAAAGCAATGTTCCTTAAAAGGAATAAAACATTTATGGTATAAAAGTAGAGAGAACCTTCTCCTACCTGCAACTAATGTTTCATGCAACTAATGTGTTTCATGCAGATGTATCCTGTAGATTGTTTAAAAGATTGTATTACATTCAGAAAGTGTGCCTTTGCCATTGCACTTGTTGCTAAATAATCAACCAGCCTAAAAAAACATGCATATAATCAGTTTTTATCTCAAAAGCTACAGCTGAGATTGTTCAAACGCATAAAGACTTGTCTACTCATAAAAACAGATTCTCTGGTGCCACTGGCAGATCAGGTGGATGTGTCAAAACTGTGGCGGCATCATTTGTTGCAGATTAGGAGGAATGGTTAACCTCAGAAAAACAGTTTTGAAAAACCCAGCAAAGGTTGTTAAATCACTGCTTGCTTATCTTTAAGTATTGTTAAGAGTGCTTGTAACGTCATCTAAAATTATGCACTCTGGTCACACTATTAGACCTTAGTGAAGGCTAATTTACTGAAGATGCATTGGTTAATCAAAAGCTAAGATCCCTTGGGATGGAAGACTTGCAGAGGCATTCATTAAACATAAGGCTTTCTGACCACAGCTGTTACTGAAACTAAAGGTATGCAGGTACCAGTAATAACGGGGAAGAGCTGTCCCTTTGCATGTAACTTAAACTGTAGTTTAGAGTGAAGTTGCACACTGTTGGGATAATACATATGAAAGGAAAGAGCTGCATGCTCACCTGTTGCTGGTGTAAGAAGGCTGGGTCCCTTGAGCTCAGTCCCACGAACCTGTTTGAAGTGGGTGTGCCTGGGGCTGTGTAGGCTAGTACAGCATAAAACAAGTTGTCAGTTTAGAAAACACATCTAAAATATACACTACAAAACATTGCCTAATTTCTACAAGCTTTACATTTGCAAACAAGTTTAAAAATCAAGGCAAATTATTATTTTTCTTGAAGACATAAACGCCTGGGACTATTTTTAAAATAAAGATGTCATAGAAAGCATGTTGTAAACAGGGAGAAACTGGGCTAAGAAATGCAGTAGAAATCCTTTAGTGGATCTAATGTATAACCTTTAAAAGTCAGTTTTACAAAAGAGCAAGTTCTTAAAACAGTGCTGAACTTCAAAACGCATATGTAATCATTCATAAAATGTGGGCAGACTTTGTATAAAGGATTTGAGAAGTTCTCAGAAAAAGACTTTGAATGTGTCATGTATTGTTCAAATAAGCCAATCACTAACAAATCCCTGTTTTTATTGCTTTGTAAACTGAATGCAAATTACACATCTACAAGATTTTTGTACATGTTGGGACAAATTTAATCTTGATGCATTTTAATTTATGATGATGGTGTCATATGCAGTATTAAACGTGTTTGGAATAAATATCCCAAGGCAAAGATTCCTGTTTTGCTTTATAACACCTGCATGAACTACGTTTTCTAAGGTGATGTGTCTGATTTACATACATTAAAAGAATTGTTTTATAAAGATGTTCAATCTTGGACAGAAAGTAAAAGTGATCAAAGGTTTAACACCCTCAGCAGAAAGAAAAAATACAAAAAAAATTTCCAAAACAAATCAAAGGACACCATCTGCCCTGTATTGTGAGTCCCTGTCAAAATGCTGCTGTTTTAATACAGTGTCTCAACAGTGAATGGTGGTCATATCAAGCAGTAACACTTTTTGGTCATGGATACAGTGGAGTCTCTTCAACTATTCTAAATACCGGAGGGCCTAAAAAAACGGTCCTTTGTTTAAAAAAAACAGAGTAGCAGACATATTTGATTAAAGTTCCCTGGAATTGGTTTGATGATCCTTATGAGTGACAGGACATGCTTTTAAGAGTAAATGATAGGAAAATAAATGGTTCAAAATGATAGTGAGGTATGACTAATGCATCTTTTCTGCGCAATAGGAAGAGATGTTGAGGGCCCTATTTTGACACTTCCATAAAATGTCTATGGCCTTTTTTGTTTTGTATGGCTGAAAGCGAATGAAGAACAGGGCCTCTAGTACTCTATATAAGGAACAGCTGAGTTCCTGGTGGTCAGGCAGGAGTACTTACTGGCTGTGGTGGGTGAAGCTGCCTCACCTTCTGTCGATGTAGTGATGGGTTTAGTGTCTGGCATGGACAAGGTGACGGGTCGCACTGAGCCATGGTGTGGAGACGGTGCCAACACCGGGGTGAAATGACCTGGCACTTTCCCCACAACTTGACCACTGCTAGGCTGTAAAAACAGAAACCACAAAGGTGTTGAGGAAAAAAACAGGCAACCATTAACATCATGCATTTCAAAAATATATAAGTAAAATAAAACAGCAAAATATTACTGTTCAGTGCATATAAAACTTGTGCTAAGGGGTGAATTCACTTGATCTAAGCAGATTTAAATATTGCCGTCCTTTAAATCAGTAAGAAAGACCAAGCTGTTTTAAAAGCTTCATACAATTACAAATACAATTCCTTAATTTTGATCACATAAACCAGTTGACATCAGATAAATTACAAAGGCAATGTCATTTTCTATAACAGTGTAGAGCTGGTTTAATTAAACAGTTATTCTACTTGGAATGTATTAGAATATATACCAAACAAGGCAGTTACTAAAACAATATTTTTTAGTATGTCTTTAACAGTGTGCACATCTGTTAAAGTGTATAGACCAAATGCCACCTGGTAGCCAAATTAGAAGTGACAATAGAAGAGAAGTTAAAGAAAAAGAAAACATTCGCTGACATCGATACTTTAAACAATGTTAGCCATACATTTTCAGGGTTCAAATCTCAAAGAGGTCTTTAACAAGAATTGTATCCACTGGGTTCCCTAATGTGAATAGAATGTTTAATTAGTCTGTAATATAATCTGTGTTAAAGCAAGCATAAAAACATTTTGGCATCTGTCCACAAGACCAAGACATGTTACTTGCCAAGTTTTTCCCAGTATAAATGAATAAAATCATAAAGTACTGTAACTGCTGCATTGAGCTCATTTTAAAGGACATAATTTCAATCTGTTGATTTTTGTTCTAAATAGCTTTTAAATTTGAGTAAGAAAGAGAACATAATATAGGATGTGGAAATGGAACCATGGAAATCAGAAAAAAATAAACCCTTTTCATGCTTAATCGAAACAATATGAAAAAAATATATATGTCTATAACAGTAACATACAAGTTCCTACATCCTGACGTTCATTATCTGCAGATAATTTACAAATGAGTCGATATTTTTAAGTCTTCAAACAAGCACCGAAAATAAAGAAATGGACATTTAACCAAACAATGAGGAGAAGGGCTTGGATCGACACCATTACAAGTATTGTTGACATCAATTGTGTCTTGGTTTTCTTTATGATTTGTTTTCTAATGTCTCCCATTGGTTTTGGATAGGTAATGCACTTGTTGGCTGTTGGATTACATACTGTTCCTTTATAGCCTTTTTTGGTAACAATTAAAAAAAAAAACTCAAAATTACATATCATGAATTATAGAGAAGTACAGCTGTTGTATTATGTAGCAAACAGTACAGCACATTTAATTTGTGGATAAAATTGACATAATGTGCCAAATTTAGTTACAGTTAATGACACGCTACTAAAACTGGGCTTACACTAGTTGTTTTCCTCACTTTCTTCATTTTCTCTCTCCCATTCCTACCGCAAAACTTGAATTAGCAGAAGCTGTTTTTCTGTTCAAACTATAGCTGTTTTTCTACAAAACAGCTTGGTTTATTTCCAAGAAACAGTCAAGGTTTATTTAAGTTTTTACAACACTAAATTCATCAAAGTTAAAATTTCACTTGATGACATTCCCTGTTTTTTGGTGGATGTTTTTTGTTTTTTTTTAATTATAAAATAAACCTTATAAATTGGGATATAAATGTTGTACTTTATTAAATGGAAAATATGTTTTTAATACAGGACTGATCTGTCTTTTGTTTCAACGGCTGCCTCTACTCTTCTGATCAAACCTTACAAACGATTTCATCGGCTGCAGGTGGCATTGCCTTCTAATTCTTATTTTGATCACTCAATATGGTTCTGGTAAGCACTACTGGCCAGCTATTTCAGAAAATCTATCATTCACTCTCGTTTGGTCCATGATTGCATTGGTCCAAGTCCACACCAAAGGAGGCATCATTCCACTGATGGTGTTCCTGCACCACAGAAGGGGCAGACCCAGCTGTATCTGTAAAACTAATATATTATTCGGTGCTGTTGTTTCAGAAAATTCTTTTTTTAAACAATCCTGTAAATGATGTTTTAGGAGTACTAGGAGACCTAGTTTTTTTCGAGCAGGCTTACCTTATAAGAACTCACTTTTCTTTAATTCATTCTATAATCTTACACAAGATTAAACTTCATATATTGTGTTCTTTTTTTTATCAATGATGTCATTATGTTTCAGGCAGGTTATAAGAAAAGGCATGTCCAAAGTCGCCCTTGATCCCACTGGAATGATGAAATTGTCCACAATAAAGAGATATTTGCCCCTGAGGAACAGTCTGAAGTATTTTCTAGCAGCAATAACTTCTTTGAAACACGGGTAATGTACTGTTGTAAACTAAGTAAGAATTTGCTCAGTGAATTCATGTAATTAGATTTATTTGATTAAAAGCCATTACTATTGTACACTTGAATTACATAAACAGGGCGCAAATGAAAAGAAATATTGCTGAGACTGCAACAAAAGGAAACAAACAGTTAATCAATTCTAATAACGTTTAGCTCAGATCTTTAGATTTGTATTTGTGTTAAAGTCAGTTCCAACTGCAAAGACTTCCACTTCAATTCAGCTGTATTTTAAACAAAATATCATGTTGCTCCAGAGAAAGCCAATGTTTCTAATTTAAAACATTTTTCATCAACTTGCACCACATACAGTTTCCAATTTTTAACAGCTAGACTATAATTTATATCTAACAATAACCTACATAATGATTACATGGTGCTTTCTTTGTGCTTTGTGGTAACCCTGCCTTCTGAATCACTGGTTTTGATACCACAACAATACTCTCTTTCCCACAGCTTTTTCTAAAAAGGAACACTCACTTCTCTCTCCTTGGAACCCCAGAAAAAGCCAAATATGTCAACACAGAAAACTAAAACATGCTAGTATGGGAATCGCCTCAAAAATAACTATACAAAATTAGAATAAAATTAGGAAAAAAAATACCAACAAATTATTTTTTATTACACTGTATGTGTTAACCCTACAGAGTACTGTGAACCCTCGCTAACTTGTGCGATGTACTGAATGAATACTGTGCAATACACTCATTTTACTGGTTGTCCTCAATCTGTAAATGTATGTTGTTCAATCTTGTGGTTTATGAAAACCACTGGGAAAAAAAAAACTATTGTGGACCTTAAAAACACTGAAATGGGCCATGTACTGAATATTAAAGGGTTTACATTATTCAACAGTCAATATAAATACATTGAAATGCATTCTTTAATTAACTAAATGCAGCACTTCTAAAAGAATCCAGGGTGGTTTTACATGAACCTTTCTGCATCATGAATTAACCTGGTTATCATTACCATGCTTTTGTACAGCATTGATAAGTTTCCTTGCTGAGACTGCAGTTTCTTTCAGCTACTATATGAAAGTGCTAGTGAAAGCTAGGGGACCAAACCAAGTTAAGAATAGGAGCTCTATCCTTACCAATCAGACACAGCTTGGACAGCAGAAGGCTTTATTGACCCATCATTAGATTAGGCTGCAGAATCAATCAAGCCCTTGCCAAAGTAGAGAAATGCCTTACTTAGCATATGGCCTTGCTACTTAAATCTAGGACATTGCAAAGTAATTTAAAGCAGGCCCTTATAAGCAATCAAATGCAGCATTCTTCATGAGCCTGAAGGCATCTAGAGATGTGTGTTCTATTCAAATACCCTTTACAGCTGGATGAGGGTTACTTGGAGACAGCCAGACAATTACAGTTTGAGCTATGCCTTAAATCCTAATGACTTATGCTGATTTCCTCACATACCAACATTTTACACATTAATAGCAGATATATCCCTTATAGAAACATAGTAAAGTGTAATAAAACAACTTAAAAGCATGGTCGAGCATAGGTAAGCATTTTAAAGCTCAGAACAGTTTGGCAAAACATCATAAACTATAGTAAAATGCATACTATAACCATGGGAAAAGCATTTGAAAACTGCAAAATTACCATGCAAAAATACTGGGAAACTTTTATAAGGGATTTCAGGTTCTTCATCTCAATATCACAATGTAATGTCAGCGCCCAAATTAGAAGTTTGTCCCTGTTCCTTACCTGGCTGGTTTGTGGGTTGGACGGGTCGTAAGATGGTACATAATTTTTCAGGGTATCCTGAGGGTTCAGGTGTGGTGGGTATCTTATTGTGGGGTGAGAGAAGTAGGTGGTCGGAGCAGGAGGGAGAATAGAAGGTGCTGAAAACTGCAACGGTGATGGCGGAGGTGGGCTTCTTGTTGAGATAACTAGAAGGAATTAAAAAAAGAAAGTGTGTGCTGTTGATCACTAAACACCTTGTACATTTAAGTACTGCTGTAACAGAATAAAGAATAAAGAATAAAGAATAAATAATGGGTAATATTAAAATGGGCATATATAAATATTACTTTACTGGCCTTCAGATTTGAGTAATCTTTCCTATATCTGTATACAGAATTTAAGTAAAGCTGTTTTCATACCACTGTTAGAGGTTAACACCAGTCCACAGACTCTACTGCATGACTTTTCTGAGGGAATGTAATGGGTGACTATATTGTATATATACTGTAACCTGCTGGGTAACAGTGGTACATTTATTATAGAGTACAATTTACACAAAATCAATATTGTGTCTTTTGGTAAGGTTAGCGGATGATGCAGCTGGGGGAGGGGGGTGGGAGTGGGGGTTTGATTCAATTTAACAATTAAAGCAGATCTGCTGATCTCAAAACAATGTCAGTGCTGCAAGCCAAGATAATCAATATATGTACTGGAAGCCTGAATCCCACATTGATCATCACTGTTGCATTTTTGGCCAATGCCTACCACTGTGTCCGACTCCAGTGATTCCCGGGTGATGGTGCTGAGGGAAAGTGCTCAGTCTTGAAGAGGAATCCTGGGGGGATGTGGGGCTAAATAATGGCTTCTCTGGCTTCTTCATTGAGGGAGAAGACATATCTGCTGGAGAAACAAAATACAAAAACTTCAGCACAATGTTGTTTCTTTTTCTTTTTCTTTTTTTAAAATCCTGTCTGGGATTAATTCATATTGTAACTACCAAACCAGAAACACTCGGAATTGATTTCGGAATTCACCAATGCTAACATTTTCGAAGCAAACCCAAAGTCAGGTGATGATCCCAAGATAACTTGTAAAACTGGATGTTGAAAACTTATTGCAACATTCATGCAGGTGACGACTTGCTTAAAACTTGTGTAAACACAGAATTGCCTACACTATTTAAAACAAGAGCAATTCACATATCGGCCTTCATTTCATGGAGCTGCTGATTGAGATTTAACAAATCATTCATTGATGCTGGTGCAGTAAAAACAAAGGGAGAGAAAAATCAAACACAGAAAAAGCTTTATTATAAATCGAGTGATTTTTTCGAAGATCTGCGTGCTGTCAACATTAAAGCAAAAACATTTTCAACATTATCAGATGATAAATACATCATGAGACCTAATGATCTACGCAAGTCATTCCTGAGCATATATCTGTGTGTCACAAGGCTTTGTGTTCATGTTTTTTTTCATAGGTTGACAGTCTTTTCCCATAAATACCACAATCACAGAGTAATCATGATGTAAACCATCTTCATTGAGGCATCACAAAAATATCAGTTTTCTTTTTTTTCTAATTGCAAGAACTTACTGTGATAGATAAAATGTAAATACACCCATGCTAAGAATGGGACAATGGGTCAAGGAAATGTGATAGTAACTAACAAAAATTAATGTCAAAAAATTGGTAGATTTGAAACACGAGTCACATCTCTTTTTGAGTAAAATACCATAATCTCCATACTTAGTGAAATGTCTTAAGAAAAAGAAGGAAAAAAAACATAAGCTAATGTCTTGAGAGGTTGTGGTTTGCCAAATAATTTATATAAAGAGTTCTCTAAAATGGCTGATAATTCCTTTTTTTTTGGGGGGGGGGGGGGTAATCTGTTTTTTTGTCAAGAAAATTGACTTAAATAAAAACCTCATCATTTCATTGCTTTTTTTGCAGCAGAAGGTTGGGAAAGTTCCCTCTGTGGGTCTCTAAGGTTCCTGCTGTTTTCGAAAATCAAGTTCATACCCTGTGTGGGCCTCTTGGAACAAAGTTGGCTAAACGCACATCTCGATTTAAATGTTCTAAAAGGAAAATTATGTTTTTCTTGGCAAAACTGTTTTCTATTGGTAGATTTTACTAGTTCAAAGGAATTTAGCTTTTAAAGACTTTTTGTTTTTGCTATATGCGGTGTTTGACAAGGTTTTGGTAAAGAAGCATGCCGTCCTCCAGCAACCCTGTTTAGCTTCAAGAAGAAAAGGAAATAATAGTTTAGAAATTATCAAGAGTGTTTAGATTACATCCCAACGGGGTAATTTATTAAAACATGCAACAGCTGTGATGATTTTTTTTTACAGTACATATAAAACATAAGTTAGTTTATATTTTTAAACCAGATTGGATTATTGTTTCTAAATAATTATTTTCTGAAAGCCAAATCCAGTTAAATAAAATCAGAACAACCAGATAATCAAACATTTGTATGTGTTTCATGTGAAAAGAAAAAAAAACTAAGTTTGTTTGCTATAAATGCCAGCATATTTATGCAAACTTTAAAGATTCTGAAAACTGATATTTTCTTTATTGCAAACGGTGGTTGGTTATCAGAACATTTCACTCTGCAAGCTTTGTATCACAGTGCCAAAAATTGAATACTGGGAAGGTTACTGCTGGTTGCTTTAAAAAAAGGTAAGGGATGATAAAAAAAGGAAAAATCATATAAAAGGCCTTTTCTTTGGGTAAAGTGGTATTTAAATATGACTACAGTTTCAAGTAATTGTTTAAGTGCATTTTCCTTCAAAGGTGCACTGTATTTTTCGCCTTAGGGGAGTTGAATTGTAAAGAAATGTTGGCAGTGCTCATGTCCCCCTGCTATTTTCTCATATGGATTTCATTTTAAAAATACATTTCTCATGCACTACTGCATTTTGTAGAAGCAATAATACATGCATATTACAGTAGTTCACTGGCTTTCAAAAAAACAAACAGCGGGAAAAAAATGTGCATATGCTTCTTGGCCAAGACTTTCCAGAACGTTATGTCCCTATTAAAATGGCTGTGAATCTATTCCTGTCTGCCCAAGGCAACAGTTCCACTATTACAGCTAGAAATCATTGGGAGACACACCAGGAAACATGCTTCAGTCAGCCCATAATTAAAACTGTTGTAGATTTCGGCAGAACCGTAGGAAACATTAATGAGACATGCGTTACAGCAATTTCCCCATCAAAGTACCCACCCCCCCTTGATGCTCCCTAGATAAATGTCACATGACCCACCAACTGGCTAGCCACCTGTTAGACAGACTTCAGTGAAGTCTACTCAAGCAGGACAAGTTCAAACATCCACCTTAACACCTGTTTGTCTCACACACCTGTTCATTCTTTCCCAATTATGTATGTTGTTCTGTTTAACCCTTTAGAAGGTTTCTGGAAAAGTTTGTTATAACAACATGTTCATGATATCTAAATAACTGCTTCATCATAGAAAACAATATCAACTACAACCAGCTGCTTACTGTATCACATGTGCACTATGTTGTGCATTGTTAGGTTGAAAACCTCTCTGACTTATTTCTGAATTTATTTTAAATTTTACTCATTAGGCATGTGTAACTTGTGACCTGAGGATTATAAACCATACTTTGGGGTGAAAGGCAATACACAAACCCACTGGGCAAGCAAGTCTTGCTCTAATAAATGACATTGTTTTATCAATTACTGTATATGTTATTTGTTTCAGTGTTATTATATATATATTTTTTTTTCTGAAGTCCACATTGAATTATATGCTGAACCTAAATCAGACAGTCAACATTACGGGGTATGTTTACAAATATCACCTGTGTGTGCCAAAAGTATGCCCAACTTTTTGTTTTGCCTGTTTGTATTCAATTTGGATATAGCTACACAGTTAACTTTCTGGATAACTGTATACAGTATAAGCAAATGTGCAGAACTATTTTTCATCTCTCAACGCCTCTGGTCTAGTCATACCCAAAATATTTAGTTGTGCCTGGTATAAATAAAATAAAAACAAACCACCCACTCTGTTTAAATTGCCCTCCTTCATCAGGTTCCATTTCTATTTATCTTACAAACATACAGCATATCAATATTATTTAACCTTTTAATTTCCCCCTCGTATCTGTAAAATCTTATAGCAACTTCTGACAAGATTTCTATATTTAATAGCAATATTAACAAAACATGCATATTGTACCATAAGATAATAACTGTAAAACAAAAAGCAACAAGTTAACATAAACAATGATAACATTTAAATCTAGTATATTTAAAATATCAGGATTTTAAAGGACTTATTATTCATTATGGTTTTCCATACAATCTTTGCAGTCCTTCTGACGCTGTGCTAAGGTAAGTAGTGATTAATAATTAATGGCATTAATTTTAGCAAGCATTAACATATTCAATTACCACATGTATGAACCAGCTTTGGACAGTCCTTAGAAAGGCTTTGTTGCTGCACTCTATCTATAACGTATCTATATATTACTCCAAAACAAAAATGGAAAAACTCTGTATCTACTCCTTCATATTCAAATGTGCCAAATAAATGGTAAAACACTCCATATACAAGTTAATAAATATTTTTTACTACTTGTTCAAAACAATACTTAGCTGATTTGCATGTTGAAGTTAAACTTTTCTAGTGTCACCTCAAGTACTGCAACATACATAATACATACAAAGACAGCGAGGTTAAGTGAGGTAAAAAAAAGAATGAGAGTTATGAAACAGAAATAAGCCATGCCAGTTACTGAAAGATGAGTTAAAAAAGCAAAAGTTTATGAGTATGGTGGTTTCAAAAACAGTAAGCAAGATTAATGACAGCACTCTTCTTCAGTTCAGACTCAAAGACACTGTAATTTAGTGTGTTTAAAGTACCAAGGCTGTATCAGTACAAAGGTTCTTACAGTGCTTAGCGTTTCAAGTTAATATATTGAAAAAGTAAATGCTGGCTTATCAGCAGTCCCTTTTAATTTATCATGCCTCAAAGACATAAGTAAACAGGCATGACTGTTCAGGCGGACTTTGCCAACAGAGGGACTCAGCAACTTCAGGTCACAAATGAAGTCTTTTTCCGTTCAAATATTAGTCATAAATCGCATTAAAATCAACAAATAGCACAGGACCAATTTGATCTGCTAGTCTCATTGTGCTTGAGGTAGTCTTTTTAAAAGACACTTCTGTTTCCAGCAGTGTGGACCAGTGGTTAAAGCTCAACACTGCAAACAAGGAAATCCAACCAGAGACAGAGACTTTGGGGTAGGTGTACTAAAGTGTTGCGCCTGTCGCAATAGTCGCAAACGAGTCGGAAGTCTTGGGTGAAATGTACTAAACAAGCGCAATGCTGTTAGCGACTTTTTAGGGAATGCTTTGTGACAGTAGTTTCTGTTTGCGGTTCAAGCGAAGATGAATATGTAATTATGGGCATTCCTGTATAAAGTTGCAAAAATGCCTATTTTTCCCTAAAAGCAGGGTGTACTTACAAGCCTTGAAAACACATTTCTATGACATTTCTGGTTTCCCCAAAGTGTTGGGAGCAATAGACTGCACACATGTGTCGCTAACCCCTGCAGCTCATTCTGAACATCTGCATAGGAATAGGAAACACACCTATTCTATTAACACTAGAACCGCCATGCGGGTCAGTTTGACTCATTTTGCATTTAAAATGTTAATTACTCTTCCATTGTAAATCATATGTGTATGTCCGTTTTTGACTTTGACTAAAAATATGAATTAAATATCCTGATGGCGTTTGATAGCCAGAATCGCAAAAATGATAAAGTTATAAACAGTTCTACCTAGAACCGCCACGTGGGGTCAATGTGACCCATGCGTTGCAATGCGTGTCTTTTTTTAATATAATGTAAGATATTCTATTTTTTTGGAAATGCAGCAAACAAGACACGCCTCCTCCTCCAAGCACACGTTTTTTTTTTTTTATTTCAAGCCTTTCTTTGTTTGTAGACTGACTACAAGACAGAGATTGCTATGATTGTGAATTTGTCAAGATGCCAACTCAGTGAAAGCCTAGTTGCTTTATTTCTCAATGTACCTGGGAGACAACAATCCTTTGTTTTGTTCCACAAATGCAACTGGGACTATATCAGAAGGAAATATTTAATCTTGAAAGTAGTCATTTTGATTGGAATACGGCAAGCTGCACTCAGATGCATAAAGCAAACTGAAATGACAGGTAGGATAACAACTTACAGTGCCGTGAAAAAGTATTTGCCCCTGTCTGATTTTCTGCATTTTTGCATATTTTTGACACTGAATGTTATCAGATCTTCAACCAAAACCTAATATTACATAAAAGGGACCCTGAGTGAACAAATAACACAAAAATTTGATACATATTTCATTTATTTATTAAAGAAAGTTATGCAACACCCAATGCCCCTGTGTGAAAAAGTATTCGCCCCCTTAGACTCAATAACTTGTTAGGCCACCTTTAGTAAATTTCTTGTTCTTCAACCATTCTGATGTAGACTTGCTTGTGTGTTTCGGATCACGGTCTTGCTGCATGACCCAGCTGCGCTTCAGCTTCAGCTCACGGACGGATGTCCTGACATTCTCCTGTAGAATTCTCTGATACAGAGCAGAATTCATGGTTCCTTCAATGATGGCAAGGCGCACAGGTCCTGATGCAGCAAAGCTTCCCCAAACCATGACACTAACACCACCATGCTTGACCATTGGTATGAGGTTCTTACTGTGGAATGCAGTATTTGGTTTTCGCCAGACATAATGGGTCCCATGTCGACCAAAAAGTTCCACTTTGGACTAATCTGATTTTACGCCTTGCTCTTGGAGAGATTTTGGCAGGACAGCCACTCCTGGGAAGATTCACTACTGTCCCAAACTTTCTCCATTTGGACAATATGGCTCTGAATGTGGTTCGGTGGAGCCCCAGAGCCTTAGAAACGGCATTGTAACCCTTTCCAGACTGATAGGCATCAACAACTTTTTTTTCTGGAGGTCTTCAGGAATTTCTTTTGTTCGTGGCATGATGTGCCTCTAGAACCTGTGTGCTGACAACTTCACTCTGATGGTAAGGGCCAAAGTTAGTCAGATTTATATTGGGCAGGGCTGGCCCAAATCAGGCCTGGTTGTTAACCAACATACTCAAACAGCTGACCCTAATTATCCCTTTAATTGGGTTGAGTTAACTAGGGGGGGCAATAACTTTTTCACACCTGAAGATTGCATGTTTGATTACCTTGCACACCAAACAAATGAAAGAAGCACCAAACTTGGGTGTCATTTTTTCTCTCAGACTCCCCCTATATACTACTACAACCCACAAAAAAATCTGACCAAATACAATGTGAAAAATGTGCAAAAATGCAGAAAATCAGCATATACTTTTTCACGGCACTGTATGTGCCTAATATGAAACGTATGTTATTTTATTTTTTTTTATATTACTTTTAGAAAAAAAACAAAACATTTTGGTTTTACAGGTTTGTATGTACCAGTTTACACATGTTTACACAATAGTGTTCAATGGAACTGCATCTGTGTTTACAACACAGCTCCTGGATGCAGGCACAGTCAGCTGGCAGATGCGTACTCTCCTCCATACAGACAATGCAGCCGTCATACCGGAAGTAGTGTTATGATTTCGGTTTTATAGTTTTGTGTGTACATATACCTGTTTACACCTGTACATGGGTATATGTACATACCCGTTTCTTTTGAAATGTGTATTTGATTATATTTTTTCACTGTTTGTAGTCGTGCTATATATGCTCTCATTTTAAAAATAAAGCCTTTTATGTTTAATTTTCCATTTAAATACGGTGTTTCTGTGATGCAAATGTTAGATATGATGTTCATGAATAAAACTTTTCAGTTGTATCCGATAGTATGTCTTTCATTTTCATAATGAAGCAGTTTACAAATGTATGGGTCAAAGTGACCCACGTGGCGGTTCTAGGTAGTTCGAAAATCCGGCGGTTCTAGTGTTAATATGCAGGTGGTTTGTAATTGTGCACAATTTATCACTACACCCCTGACTAACTTAAATAAAAACAGACAGTACACATTTGGCTTATAGGCTACTAATAATAATACGAATTAGTGGTATAATGCAAAATTAGTTGCTGGTCCTTTGAAATTCATATTAACGAAAATTGACTGTCATGTAAGACACTCGCAATAGAGATCTCACTAAGAAGACACAACAAATACTTAAATTAGTATATTGCGGTTCTTTGTAGTAACATATATTCGCTTAGTACATACAACAAAATGTATACTTTGCTAAGTGTCGCAACGAAAATGCAAATTGCGGTATGTTTGCGCTGCGACGGGCCCATCTTAGTACACCTACCCCTTTGTGTGTTACCCTACACTAGACCTAACCAAAAATGTTTTGTTTGAGTATCAGTTATGTTTTCTATATATTTGTTGTAAAATACAATGTTTACAATTTTTTAAAAAAGTATGTTAATTCTTTTAACGTTTCATCTTGCCATGTGAAATCTATACCTGGGAAGATCAACCTACAGAATAATTGCAGGATTTGCATTTCTTAATACTTTCTACAGCTCTCTATCTATCTAGATATCATATTACAATTGGAAGCAAATTTGAGGGCTATTAAATATTAGCTAAAAAGGCAGCCTGAAGTTAAACAGGTTGTCCAGTATGAAAATTTCCAGTCACACTTAGATATGCAAGCTAATTCTGTGCAGTATGATAAAATATTCTGTTCAGTATTATTTGGAAAACCTGCATGGTGACACTGTGGGGCTGACATAACGATAGGTGTATTGCAAACAATTGTGGCTGCAAAATCCAAATTGCCTAGCAGCCAGGCAATTATTTTGCACTGTGGCCTATGTACACTTAAGGAGCAATGCAAATTACTCAACACACACAAATAATGAGCAGCAATCCTGATAATGAGGGTCACAATGAGCGCCACCTGTGCATCGGGCTATTTAGCGTCAGCAGATTTGTGGAGCACGAAAATCAAGCCAAATAGAGAAATATGTCAAAGGATGGGTAGCAAAGTTCTCTTGGCACACGGAAAATAAAATAAATGTTTTCTTAGGAGGAGCTGAGAATCCTTACAGAGGTCAGCATGAAATTGAGTTATTTTGAAAAGCCTCAACCAATATCAGTAATGCTACCAAAATAGGCAGTCTGGTCTTCTATAGTGGAGAAAGTCAATGCTGTCGGTGTTACCAGCACGACAGTCAACCAGGTGACGAAAAGGTGAAATTCAACTATTAGGTCTAGGATGACCTGCAGAGTGACACAATAACGCCATACCACCACATCCTACGGCATCCCAAACAAAGTGAACCTGGGTTTGAGTATGTAGGGTCTTCTTGGTCTTGCCCTACTCCTCTGAAGGTTTTCCTGCCTGTTCTCAACAAGAGCCAAGCGTCGCCGCATTAGAAAGTGTACCACAGCAGCCATCCTGAGGCCAATGACAGGAGGCTGTGTGGTCCAGTGGTTAAAGAAAAGGGCTTGTAACCAGGAAATCCCCAGTTCAAATCCCACCTCAGCCACTGACTCATTGTGTGACCCTGAGCAAGTCTCTTAACCTCCTTGTGCTCCGTCTTTCGGGTGAGACGTAGTTGTAAGTGACTCTGCAGCTGATGCATAGTTCACACACCCTAGTCTCTGTAAGTCACCTTGGATAAAGGCGTCTGCTAAATAAACAAATAATAACAGGTCTCTGAAGGTGTGTGGTTTTATACAGCTCTTAGTTACTCGCTTCTACAATGGTTTGCACCTTGTAAGAGGAGGTGCAAAGTTTTTGGAGGGTCAGCAATTGCCCAAGTGCAAGGCAAAATCCTTACATCTTATTATAATGCTTGCGCCCGCTTAGTATTCCAGAACCATTCTTTACATACGCCACATTTTTAGTGGCCGCTAAACATGGTTTGTGCATGCAAGACGCAGATATTTGCCGCATTATGGGTGTTTTGCAGCTGCAAATCACTTTGCACATATCCTTACATCAGCCCTTGTATGACTAATGATGTATGACTAATGGACACTTGCTTCTGCTTGTCCCAAACAGACACACCCCTGCTGTGAGAGGTGCTCCCTTTCTTTCCTTTCCCTGCAGACAAGTGTTTTTTGTCTGTTAGGTTTTTTTATACTGCCAAAAACACACAGTGGCTAACTCTAAGTTATAAAAGTCAAAAATAAGTCTGTCTTTTGGATTATAAAGTGATTTTGTGATTTATATATATATATATATATATATATATAGCTATTGGATATAGTGTGGAGCTATTTTGAAATTTCAAAATAAAAGTAGCTTTTATGGAATTACTTGAAGGGAAACAGAATAAGACATATTTAGTGCATCCATGAGACCAGTCCACAATTCTAGCAGCTGATACCTAGCACACATCCAGCAATGTACTCATCTACTGCACAGGTTTTTGATGTATATATCTCACCTTGATCCCTTTCATGCCATGTCCTGCTGCCACTTGCTGGTGAACTGGGAGAAGAGTAAAAGTCTCCAGATGGGCTTGTCTCCATGCTGTCCTCTATGGGGATTGTCTTAGGCCGTTTGCTGTTGAGATGACCAGAAAACAGCAAGTTACTCAGCAAGGGCTCTAACATTACTTGCAATACAACACTGCAAAGACACTTTTAAATCCACAGCAGGAGGGTCTTGCTGGAAACTAGACCTTAAAGAGTAAGTAGCGACGTTCTGAAAAATATAGCGTTGCACATCCCCATGTGTTGCTACAACTGATTAAAAAAAATACCTGTCATTTTTCTTTTCATTGTTAACATCCTGACATCTTTTTAAACTTACAACATTAAAGTCTGTTTCAAAGCTATTTTCAAAATGGCTGCTCTAGTGCACTGATAGTGTAAGGATTATTGCCCACATTGTCAAACAGTTAACGCAGCAATAACATAAGAACATAAGAACATAAGAACATAAGAACATAAGAAAGTTTACAAACGAGAGGAGGCCATTCAGCCCATCTTGCTCGTTTGGTTGTTAGTAGCTTATCGATCCCAGAATCTCATCAAGCAGCTTCTTGAAGGGTGTCAGCTTCAACAGCATTACTGGGGAGTTGGTTCCAGACCCTCACAATACTCTGTGTAAAAAAGTGCCTCCTATTTTCTGTTCTGAATGCCCCTTTATCTAATCTCCATTTGTGGTCCTTGTTTCTTTTTTCAGGTCAAAAAAGTCCCCTGGGTCGACATTGTCTATACCTTTTAGGATTTTGATGTGGTACGGAACAGAAAAGCCAGGCTTTTTTTTTAAATCTCTCTTCCTGCAGTGATATAGAGGACTGATCTCGAACTACAGTGCACTAGAGCGGACATTTTAAAAATAGTTTTGAAACAGACTTTAAAGATAAGTGTAAAAAGTTGTCATGTTACCACTGAAAAGAAAAATTACAGGTGCATTGTTTTAACAACGCATGGGGACATATAACGCTATATTTTTCAGAACCCCGCTACTTAATTGTTAAGTCTCAGTAAGCATCTTGTCATTAATATTGTAATTTGAATAAGTGTATAAAGAAATAACAAACCAGTCCCTGTGTTTGCAAGCTAATCTGGCCTGAATAGAGCAAAGTGACTGGGAGACAGCAAGACTTCACTGGAAATAATATTTAGCCTACTAACTTGGGTAAATAACTTCTTACACAAATTATTGAAATTCTTAATAGAATTAATAAAATAGATTTTATTTCCAAATGAAAACATTGTATGAAGAGAGTTTGAAATGTGGAAAAGGTTAAATGTTGCAAAGAGTTTTATTGGGTTTAGTTACAAACATTGCATTGGTGCTCAGTAAATGAAGCACAATATACCTTAAACACAGGGCTGATACATATATTTGTATTACACGCCTACAGCCAGTAGTGGAACTAACTCACCTGCCAGGTGGAGAGGACAGCGATCTGTGAAGGCCTAAACCCGAGTTCAAGTCATGGTAGTACGGCTGACTCTGGAGCTCACCGATTGAGAAATTCACCCCAGTTCCCTGGGTGATGGGCACTGTAAAAAAAAAAGGAATCACACAGGTTCATAAGGGTTTTAATTACTGTTTTATAATGAGCCAACAAGCTGAAATAGCTGACAGCTTTGACAAATGGAACAACTTGAATTAAACATGTTTTAGTAACTGATCACCTGATCATTACAGGTGTATACTGGAAGCAAGAAAATTGTAATCTGCAGAAAAGCAAATTTTAAAATATGCACAAAAACTACTACAGTATCAGTAGAAAAATATGGCAGGTTCAGACAAAATAAGTAATATTTTCCTAATGCCTGCAAACTGGATATACTGTATATGTATAGCTGTTCCGGCTATATAAATCAGTAAATCATTTTGCATAGGAAGTTGCCCCAGTTGTTCTGCGTCCGGTAAAGGAGGTGTGATATTGAAAAGTTGTTTTGTAAACAGCATTAGACCTTAACAACAGGAGTGTGTGCTGTTGAGTCTTTCAACAACTTCAAAAAACAAAGAAAGTACTATTCATATGTTTCAAGGAACTCCTTTTAAACCCTCTCAAGTGATATCTTATAAAAGAGGTGGTTTTGGTGAAAGTGATGAAAGTTTTAGCACAGTGGCATCTGTTGTGCCTTGAGGTTTACCAATATTATTAAACAAATACAAAATTAATCTGCTGTAGCAAAGAAGTGGCAACTGGGAGTAACACACATTCAATTAAACCTGCTACCCAGAAAACACAGTACACCAGCCTGTGGGCTTCAGTCGTTACATCTGTAACGAATATTAGCATATCATATTGCACATTTTAGGTTTATCCGGTCTGTCATGTTTAGTTTATTTACTTTGTGCCCTCAGCGCCAGCACAAATACATAAACAATGAGAGGTACCAGTACTATAAAAAAAAAAAAACATTGGGTGCCTATATGTTAAAATATAATACAGTAACTTTGAAAGTATTATAATTAAAGCATGCAATCCCTTCTAAAGGTTTACCATAGTAAAACCATAGAATGTGTAATAAAGAATACCAAAAGCATGGTAAAGCATATGTAAACATTGTAAAGCCCAGAGAGGTATGGAACCAAATTAAAAAGCATGGTAAACTATGGTAAAGACATAGTTTACCAAAGTATGACCATGGGAAAAGCAAGGCAAAACTGCAAAGTTACTGCCAATTTACCGTGATAAACTTTTATAAGGGATGGTAGGCACTGTTGAATGGGGTTAGTGTTTCTTTTTTATTATTATTACTTCAGTATGAACTTTTATAATAGTTGAAAAATCAGGAAACAGAAACTAAAGTGATGATGTAATCCCTACATTTAGTTAATGGAAAACATTGTTGAAAAACCCCATGTGACTTTGTCCTACATTTCCTTGGAGAGAAATGTTTTAAAACGAGTTATGTCTATACTACTTGAATGGGCATACAGCATGACAAACCATGGGACATGACCACTATCCAATTCCAATTAACAGAGACCACTATCCAATCCCAATTAACAGAGACCACTATCCAATCCCAATTAACAGAGACCACTATCCAATCCCAATTAACAGAGACCACTATCCAATCCCAATTAACAGAGACCACTATCCAATCCCAATTAACAGAGACCACTATCCAATCCCAATTAACAGAGACCACTATCCAATCCCAATTAACAGAGACCACTATCCAATCCCAATTCACAGAGACCACTATCCAATCCCAATTAACAGAGACCACTATCCAATCCCAATTAACAGAGACCACTATCCAATCCCAATTAACAGAGACCACTATCCAATCCCAATTAACAGAGACCACTATCCAATCCCAATTAACAGAGACCACTATCCAATCCCAATTCACAGAGACCACTATCCAATCCCAATTAACAGAGACCACTATCCAATCCCAATTAACAGAGACCACTATCCAATCCCAATTAACAGAGACCACTATCCAATCCCAATTAACAGAGACCACTATCCAATCCCAATTAACAGAGACCACTATCCAATCCCAATTAACAGAGACCACTATCCAATCCCAATTAACAGAGACCACTATCCAATCCCAATTAACAGAGACCACTATCCAATCCCAATTAACAGAGACCACTATCCAATCCCAATTAACAGAGACCACTATCCAATCCCAATTAACAGAGACCACTATCCAATCCCAATTAACATGTATAACTGCACAAATACTCCCCAACAGGATATTTGATATATGACAAAAAGATCTTTCTATTGCATCTTTCTCCCTATATACCACAAAGCAAATGCCTTGTTATACAAAAAAAAACTTAATTCATCCTTTACTGATTAGCATTTTTCATGAGGGTTTCTACTGAGAGAGCTATCCTTTGAAACATTTATCCTATAACAGTGATAGTGCTGATCCGTTGTCAAAGAAATAAAATCAGCATAGAATTATGTGAAAATTGTTCTTTATAATAATAATAAATAAAAAAAAATGCTGTAGTTTAATGACATTTCTTTTAATATGCAGTCTTCATTGGTTGAAATTAAACAAGAACTATGAAACCGCACTTAAAGCGATAGTGATAAGCTATGTATTACCTAAAATTTGATTTTTTTTTTCAGATTGTTTTAAATATTTAACAACTTGTCTACGTGTGTTGGCTGTGCAGTGTTTAAAGCAGTGCCACACTGGGAGTGGAACACTGCAAACCCTTATGTAACAGATTTGGTGACACTGTCAGTTTGGACATGTATCAAAGTACTTGATTTAACAAAGAGAAGTCATGAACATGGTGTGGCAACAAAGTGGGGTCTATTTTAATGCCCTAAACTGTGGCATATGTAAATGCTACTGTCCTTTTTCCCTAAATCCTACAGTGTTTTCCCATGAGGGGTGATTTATTAACCCCCCCTTATTAGCGTCACTAAATACAATACAATCTGCCACTGTTTAGACCAATAAAAATACCCCAATTAATTCCAATCAAATCAAGATCATGGTGTGTGAAAGAAAAATGCTTTACTTACTTCTGGAAACTCGCACTAGCTCTGAAACACTGAAGACTCCTGACTTGATAAAACTGTCCTCAAGGTAAACTGAAAAAAAAAAGAATTTAAGAAGGAAAAATCAAGTTATGCCTAAAAGACAAGACTTTCCTGTTTTATTACCTGTTTTCCTTCTGCACAGTATATTGTTATGTTTTATAGCAATTACAAAGGATACTAGTTTTGGGTATTATAAAATTGTGTGCTTTATATTTGAAAAAGGAAAGAAAACATAACAATATAATTAGAACAGTTACTTATGTTATATATTATTATTATTATTTATTTCTTAGCAGATGCCCTTATCCAGGGCGACTTACAATTGTTACAAGGTATCACATTATTTTTTTTACATACAATTACCCATTTATACAGTTGGGTTTTTACTGGAGCAATCTAGGTAAAGTACCTTGCTCAAGGGTACAGCAGCAGTGTCCCCCTCCTGGGATTGAACCCACAACCCTCCGGTCAAGAGTCCAGAGCTCTAACCTCTACTCCACACTGCCGTGAAGCTCAATAAATGTGCCTGATAAATTTAGCAATTCTGAAATGGTTTATAATAGTTGGCAAACCAATGTTTTTATACAGATAATTTGTATATACTGTATGTATCAGTTGAATGACATTAACACGTTGCTAACATTCACTTTGTTCCACCACTCATTAGCGTAAAGAAGTCTAACTATGGTCAGGCTCAGTCCAGGCAGCAATATTCACAGACCTGCTCAAGAGGTACAACTAAAATATATTCTGATTATTTCCATTCTTGACATATTAGACACAGAAAAAAAAGAAAACATTTGTTCAGGAGTATACGAGGCATCAAATAATTTGTAGTAATTACAAGCTCAGCTGCTTGATAAACTATTTAACATTAACTTTTCCTCAAAATGGCACACTCACAGTCTTGTTTTACATTTAAACCGTTCCCAGAAATATATCCATTTCTAAGCCCAGAATGTTTATGGTAACCCTACTGCCATTGTTTCGTTGTAGGCAGGTTGCCAGCCACTGGTAATATATATATATATATATATATATATATATATATATATATATATATATATATATATATATATATATATATATATACAGTACTGTGCAAAAGTTTTAGGCAGGTGTGAAAAAATGCTTTAAAGTAAGAATGCTTTCAAAAATAGACATGTTAATAATTTATATTTATCAAATAACAAAATGCAAAGTGAGTGAACAGAAGAAAAATCTACATCAAATCAATATTTGGTGTGACCACCCTTTGCCTTCAAAACAGCATCAATTCTTCTAGGTACACTTGCACACAGTTTTTGAAGGAACTCAGCAGGTAGGTTGGCCCAAACATCTTGGAGAACTAACCACAGTTCTTCTGTGGATTTAGGCAGCCTCAGTTGCTTCTCTCTCTTCATGTAATCCCAGACAGACTTCGATGATGTTGAGATCAGGGCTCTGTGGGGCTATACCATCACTTCAGGACTCCTTGTTCTTCTTTTACGCTGAAGATAGTTCTTAATGACTTTCGCTGTATGTTTGGGGTCGTTGTCATGCTGCAGAATAAATTTGGGGCCAATCAGATGCCTCCCTGATGGTATTGCATGATGGATAAGTATCTGCCTGTACTTCTCAGCATTGAGGAGACCATTAATTCTGACCAAATCCCCAACTCCATTTGCAGAAATGCAGCCCCAAACTTGCAAGGAACCTCCACCATGCTTCACTGTTGCCTGCAGACACTCATTAGTGTACCGCTCTCCAGCCCTTCGGCGAACAAACTGCCTTCTGCTACAGCCAAATATTTCAAATTTTGACTCATCAGTCCAGAGCACCTGCTGCCATTTTTCTGCACCCCAGTTCCTGTGTTTTCGTGCATAGTTGAGTCGCTTGGCCTTGTTTCCACGTCGGAGGTATGGCTTTTTGGCCGCAAGTCTTCCGTGAAGGCCACTTCTGACCAGACTTCTCCGGACAGTAGATGGGTGTACCAGGGTCCCACTGTTTTCTGCCAATTCTGAGCTGATGGCACTGCTGGACATCTTCCGATTGCGAAGGGAAGTAAGCATGATGTGTCTTTCATCTGCTGCAGTAAGTTTCCTTGGCCGACCACTCGTCTCGGTCCTCAAGCGTTGCCCGTTTCTTTGTGCTTCTTCAAAGAGCTTGGACAGCACATCTGGAAACTCCTGTCTGCCTTGAAATTTCTGCCTGGGAGAGACCTTGCTGATGCAGTATAACTACCTTGTGTCTTGTTGCTGTGCTCAGTCTTGCCATGGTGTATGACTTTTGACAGTAAACTGTCTTCAGCAACCTCATCTTGTTAGTTGAGTTTGGCTGTTCCTCACCTAGTTGTATTCCTCCTACACAGCTGTTTCTGTTTCAGTTAATGATTGTGTTTCAACCTACATATTGAATTGATGATCATTAGCACCTGTTTGGTATCATTGTTTAATCATACACCTGACTATATGCCTACAAAATCCCTGACTTTGTGCAAGTGTACCTAGAAGAATTGATGCTGTTTTGAAGGCAAATATGGATTTGATTTAGATTTTTCTTCTGTTCACTCACTTTGCATTTAGTTAATTGATAAATATAATCTATTAACATGTCTATTTTGAAAGCATTCTTACTTTACAGCATTTTTTCACACCTGCCTAAAACTTTTGCACAGTACTGTATATATATATATATATATATATATATATATATATATATATATATATATATATATATATCTATTTTTAAGTACCATACTCATTTCCTGGGTGTGTCACTACAATCTAGCAACTTGCTTGCTAGAGTTAGTTCCCTCTCACAATTGTCCAAAGTCTGTGCAAACGTATTGGGCAAATCTGATGCCCAATAGGTACTATCTTTCCTAAATATATATATATATTTTTTTATAGTTTCATTTTACAAAACTAGTAGAAAACGGTGAGCCCTTACATTAGTTTTCTGATTATTTGGTTTTGGTTTAACAGTCGTGGTAACTCCAGCTTAGCCAAATGTTCTAAAGTGCATGTTAATCACTTACTACAGTTCACAGGAGATCAGTCCTTTATCTGATTGTAATCTATTTATGCAGTATAACAATGATCTTGGTTTCACCACAAAGACAAATAATTATTTTATTTCCTGTTCAAATCAAAGTCCAAAATCAGAGATATCATACTGCTTGACAGGTGTCACAAACAGGTCCTGCACAAAACACTGGCTTATGAATAGAACAAATGTGAACTTCATCAAGTAAAAATGATCCATCTTGACCTTTCTATCCTGTAAAACCCTAATCCTATGACCTGCATGGCTCATTTTTTTATCCCTGCTGTTTAAAGGTTAGAATGATTCTGATAATGGTAAATGGGGTTGTGTAATTTATTTCATTTGCGGCTCATGAGACCAAGACTAAATTAGGTGTTACACTGTACAGTACATGTATGCAGACATGTATGCATGGCTAAAACCAAGAGTTTACTGAGGTTTGGAGTCAAACTACAGTAAACCAAAACAAAAAAAGCAGGTTAATGCATATATAGTAGTTCCAGTAAAACAGTAATTTCACAAATGTCTGTTTTTTTAGTACTAGAAAATATCACAGACAAACAAGGGCACTTTTCGAAAATGTTTTATTTTTTGGCAGGTCAGTAATGTATATTTTAGGATGATACAAACTGCACACTCCTACAAAACTGGAAGACTAACCTAATTTGCCATAGGCTGTTGGTGCTTATGCTGCATTTTAAGCTATAAGGTGAAGCAGATAGCTAAAGAAACAGCTGACTAGCTAGTGCCACTTCTATAGTGGTATTTACAATTAAGAAAGTTTTTGGTTTAAAAATAAAAATGTAAAAAGGTCTGCAGATAAATAATGGTATATATATATATATATATATATATATATATATATATATATATATATATATATATATATATACAGTACCAGTCAAAAGTTTGAGCACACTTGCTGGAAACTAGGTTTTTCATAATTGACAATGTTTCGCCCATTATCACGTTTCTGTAAATACTTGAAAATGAACACACATGTTACAATATACAAAACAAAACATAAGGAGTATCAAAGCAATGTTCAAGAAAATTGAAAATTGTCTCTAAATCTTGGATTCCTCAAAATAGCCACCCTTTGCCTTAATAAAAGCCTCACAAACACGAGGCATTCGGTTAACAAGTTTCAGCAGGAAATCACCCGACATGTCTTCCCAGCTCTTCTGCAGCAATTCCCAGAGATGTAGGGCACTTGTGGGTAGCTTTGCTTTGACTCTGCTGTCCAGTTCGTCCCATACAAGTTCTATGGGATTGAGGTCTGGAGACTGGGCAGGCCAGGTCATTAGATTGAGTTGTCCTTCACTTTCCTTCTTTGCCAGATAGTTCTTGCACAACTTTGAGGTGTGTTTGGTCATTATCTTGCTGAAGAATGAAGGACTGCCCAACTAGCCGTAATCCTGATGGAATGGCATGCCTCTGAAGTATGCTATGATAGCCATGCTGGTTAAGCTTGCCATGGACTTGGTAAAGATCACCAACTCTGTCACCAGCAAAGCAACCCCAGACCATGACACTGCCTCCTCCATGCTTGACAGTGGGAACCACACATGCAGAACTCATGCGCTCACCATCTCTGCGTCTTACAAATACTCGGCGGTTGGACCCAAATATTTCAAATTTTGACTCATCGGTCCATAAGACCG
The DNA here is from genome assembly GCA_030684275.1 of Acipenser oxyrinchus oxyrinchus. Taxonomy (NCBI): domain Eukaryota; kingdom Metazoa; phylum Chordata; class Actinopteri; order Acipenseriformes; family Acipenseridae; genus Acipenser; species Acipenser oxyrinchus. The sequence continues at coordinate 37,248,903 of CM060247.1, read as the reverse complement.
ACTTCCACTCCTCAAGCGTCCAGTTTCTGTGTTTTTGGCCCAGGCAAGTCTCTTCCTCTTATTCTGCACTCTTAACAATGGTTTCTTTGCAGCAATTCTTCCAGTTAGGCCAGCTTCACGCAATCTCCTCTGTACTTCTAGTAGCATTTAGCTGAGCTTGTATTTCAGGGGCAGTTAATCGCCGGTTTCACAGACTTGTGACTCGAATGAACTTATTCTCTGATTCTGAGGTCACCTTTGGCCTGCATGACCTTGTTCGGTCCTCATGAGTGCCAGTTTCTTCAAATCGTTTGATGGTCTTGGCCACAGCAGTTACAGACACTTGCGATTTGTCTTAAAGATTGACCTTCATTTCTTAAAGTAATTACAGACTGTCTTTTTTCTTTGCTTAACTGAGCGTATTTTGCCATTTTCTGCTCCCTTACATTCAGGAATGACAAACTTGTGCCTATGCTACCTATATTTATAGTAATCATGGACCCTCACCTGTTAACAATAATTGGTGACAAAAGGTTAATTAGGTAACATGCTAGTTAACTCGAAGAACATCTAACAAAGACACTTTAATACTTAGGCCAGTGTTCTAACACCGTGTTATACACATTTCAGACTATTAAGTGACTTGGGCTTCAGACTGAAATCCCCTTGCTTTGGGTGATCATTTCATTGAAATTGACAAGATTTACATTTTCATTTAAAAATAAAATTTTTGAAAGCAATTCACTTATAATTATCAGCTTATATAAGTACACGTATCATATAATGAAACATTAAGTGTTTATAGACAAGTTTATACAGTTAAAAGCATAGATAATCATGAAAAACCTGGTTTCAAGCAGGTGTACTCAAACTTTTCACTGGTACTGTATATATATATATATATATATATATATATATATATATATATATAGCGCTCTAAATAAAAAAATAAATAAATACTGTGAATGGTTAAAACCTCATCATAAGAGCAAAAATAGATTGAACTATTGCCCTAATCATCCTTGTGATTAAAATGGTGATTTAAATGTCACTGTCACTGTTTTCTGACTTTCTGAAATTCAAACAAATTCAACTCAACGATGTGAATAAATCTGACGACAGCAAGCCAGATAGAGAGCTGCACGGCAAAAAAAACTTTGATAACTATACGGTATGAACTTCAAAAACATTTTCTGTTATTTATTTATGTTATATATGTATTTACTTATGCTGTATTAGCTATATTTAAATAAAATATATAAAGTCAGATTTACTATCCAACCTTGACTCACTTATTTTCTTGACTGATTCATATATTTAATATGTACTGCAGACTCAGCTCATAGTGGACAATTAAATGCCCCTCGGGAAGACTATTGTTACCTCCAGGGCGTGGTTTCTGACATTATAGCCCCCTGTCGGTAATAACAGTCTTCGCTTGGGGCAATAATTTTCCAGTATAGCCCTCCTCTCCAGTCCACATATTGCCATATATTGTTGCCGGAATAAGTTGATTTTGATTTTTAAGTATCTTGCTGTCCCTGCTTCAAAAATCTATTTTAAACAAAAACATTTTTAATTTAATTTTAAAACTATCTATTTTTAAACTCACATTTTAAACAACTCATATTTTAAACAAAGGCCAAATTCTAGCTATTTACCAGAAATGATTTTCTCCAAATTTGGCATTATAGAATTTTCTATATACACACACACAGTGCCTATAGAAAGTCTACACCCCCTTGAACTTTTTTCACATTTTGTTGTGTCAGTGCCTCAGAGTTTCATGCATTTAATGAGGATTTTTTTCCCCCACTTATCTACACACCATACTCCACGCTGTTAAGGGGAAAAAAGGTTTTATTGAGAAAACAATTATATATTAAAAATACAAAACTGAAAGATTATAATTGGATAAGACTCCACCATGAATTATATATTAAAAATACAAAACTGAAAGATCATAATTGGATAAGACTCCACCACCCTGAGTTAATACTTGGTGGAAGCACCTTTGGCAGCAATTACAGCTGTGAGTCTGTTGGGATAGGTCTCTACCAACTTTGCACACCTAGATTTGGCAATATTTGACCATTCTTCTTTACAAAACTGTTCAAGCTCTGTCAAGTTCCTTGGGGAGCGTTGATGGACAGCAATCTTCAAGTCATGCCACAAATTTTCAATTGGATTCAAGTCAGGACTCTGACTGGACTACTCAAGAACATGAAATCTCTTCTTGTTCAACCACTCTTTGGCTTTGTGCTTCGGGTCATTGTCCTGCTGAAATGTGAATTTCCTCCCCCGTTTCAGAGTCTTGGATGACTCAAACAGGTTTTCCTCAAGGAGTCGCCTGTAGTTTGCACCATCCATTCTCCCCTCTATCCTGACAAGCTTCCGAGTTCCTGCTGAATAGAAGCATCCCCATAACATGATGTTGCCACCACCATGCTTGACAGTTGGGATGGTGTTGACTGGGTGATGTGCAGTGTTGGGCTTGCGCCAGACGTAACACTTGGAATTTAGACAGAAAATTCAGTTTTTGTCTTGTCTGACCATGTCTGCAGTATCATCTACAGTACATGCTTTTTTGCAAACTCCATACATGCTTTAAGATGAGGCTTTTTGAGTAATGGCCACCCATCCATACAGGCCAGCTTTGTGTAGGGACCGGCTTATTGTTGATGTGTGAACACTGACTACCATCTCAGACACAGAACTTTGCTTCAGAGTGACATCCCAAACCAGTTTCCTGCTTGCCCGGCTGCTCAGTTTGGGAGGGTGACCTGATCTGGGTAGTGTATGGGTGGTATGATGCATCTTCCACTTCTTAATGATGGACTTCACTTGTGCTGAGAGGGATAATCAGCACCATTGAAATTTTCTTGTCCCCTTCTCCTGCTCTGTGCCTTTCTACCACTTTATCCCTGTTTCAAAAGCTCCTTGGTCTTCATGGTTGCTTTGTTGGATCACTAAGTGAGTTGCAGCTTGAAAGTCTTTATATACCTGAGGGAACTTATCTACAAGTTAAACCACTTTGAGCACACACAGGCTGAAACCATTTCACTAATTTTGTGACCTTTCAAACAAATCATTTGCACCTGAGCTGAATTAGGGCTGCAGTAGCAAAGGGGTTGAATATTTATGCAACTGAGATTAATCTCTGTCAATCTTACTTATTTATATTCTATATGCATTTTTTTTACTTTATCAATGTGGAGTAGTTTGTGTAGATTCTACATGTAAAGTCTAATTTGAAAGCGTTGTGGAGTATGCTCAGGTGCCAACAAAATGTGAAAACTTTGCAAACCACTGTATATATATATATATATATATATATATATATATATATATATATATATATATATATATATATATAGTCACCTCCAAAATTATTGGCACCCTTGATAAAGATGAGCAAAAAAGGCTGTACAAAATAAACAACACAGGTACTCCGCTCACTCCATTGGCTCCCGATCACCGCTCGCATCCAGTTCAAGACTCTTGTACTAGCCTACAGATGCCTTGACCAGACTGCACCCAGCTACCTCCAGACCCTTATCTCTCCCTACACCCCCACTCGACCTCTCCGCTCCGCCTGCACTAGAAGACTGGCTCTACCTCCTCTACGCTCCCCTGCCTCCAGAGCCTGCTCCTTTTCCACCCTCGCCCCGCAGTGGTGGAATGACCTTCCTACAGATGTCAGGACTGCCCAGTCCCGACCACATTCGCGCCTCCTCAAGACTCACCTCTTCAGAAAGCACCTGTAGAACTCCTCTGTTCTTCCCCTGGGACACTTATCACCCTTCCTTAAATGCGCTTTACTTGCTCTTATCTGCCCCCTATTTTACTGCATTTAATCCTGTACTTCAGAGTACTGTAATCTGCCAAGTGTTTAATCTGTAGTATTTTGTATTTAATCATATCCTGATGTAACTATCACTGACACTTATCTGCTGTATTATTGAATTGTATTTTGTCACACTTGTACTTGCTTGAACCAAAGTTATTGTATTTATCTTGCTCTTAATTGTATTATTACTTGTACTATGATACTTGAAATGTATTTGCTTACGATTGTAAGTCGCCCTGGATAAGGGCGTCTGCTAAGAAATAAATAATAATAATAATAATGAGCTATATTTTATGCTCAAATATATGGGAAAACCATATTCTTTTATTCTAACTGCTCAGAGAAAAAAGTTTTTTTATTAACAAGTAATAAAATGTTTTCTCAAAAAGATAGGTGTCAGAATTATTGGCACCCCTAAAGATTCTTATAAATAAAATCAAACAAAATTAAATCTGCATTAACATTCTTCTTTAAGTTCATCTCAGTCTTAAGGAACTGTATTGTGGCCTTCCATGGCTTCTTGTTTCACTGGGGTATAAAAATGAGGTAACACGCATATGAAATTCATTTGTCATCCATCACCATGGGGAAAGGCAAAGAACTCACAAATGAAAAGAGACAAATGGTTGTTGACCTTCATAAATCAGGCAATCTGTACAAAACAACAGCTAAAAAACTAAATATACGACTTACCACTATTAGGGCAATAATTAAGAAGTTCAAAACCACTGGAACAGTGGTAAACTTGCCTGGTAGAGGACGCAAGTGTATCTTGCCCCCACACACAGTGAGGCAGATGGTTCGGGAGGCAAAGGGAAATCCAAGGGCCACAGTTGGAGAATTACAGAACTTGGTTGCATCTTGGGGTGACCAAGTCTCCAAATCTATAATTAGATGCCACCTCCATGACAATAGGCTATTTGGAAGGGTTCCCAGAAAAAAAAAACCTTTATTGAGAGCAACCAACAAACGTAAGCACCTGGAGTTTGCTAAACGGCATTGGCACTTCGATTGGAACCAGGCGCTATGGTCAGATGAGACGAAAATAGAGCTCTTTGGCCACGCACACCAGCAGTGGGTTTGGCGTCAAAAGAAGGATGCATGTGTAGAAAAGAACCTCAAACCTACTGTAAAATATTGTGGTGGATCTTGTTATGGGGCTGTTTTGCTTCCACTGGTCCTGGGGCCCTTGTTAAGGTCAACGGCATCATGAACTCTACCCAGTACCATGACATTTTAGCCAGAAACCTGGTTGCCTCTGCTAGGAGCCTGAAACTTGGCCGCAAGTGGATCTTCCAACAAGACAATGACCCCAAGAATACATCAAAATCCACAAAGAAATGGTTACTTGACCACAAAATCAACATTTTACAATGGCCATCTCAGTCTCCGGACTTGAACCCCATTGAAAACCTGTGGTTTCAATTGATGAGGGCAGTCCATAAGCACAGACTGAAGGATATCAAGGATTTGGAAAGATTCTGTATGGAGGAATGGTCTAAGATCCCTCCCAATGTGTTCTCCAATCTCATTAAACATTATAGAAAAAGACTCAGTGCTGTTAGGGGAGGGTGCACAAAGTACTGAAAACAAGTAATAAAACAAATAATTGTGACACTTCATTTTTTTGGGAAATTAATTTATAATTTGAGAAATGTGTAATTTTGGATGATTCCATTGAATCATTAATAAAGTCAAATATATTCCACATGTTGGAAAATTACAATATAGCTCAGTACTGGTGTTATTTATTTCATACAGTCTTTTTTGCTCATCTTTATCAAGGGTGCCAAAAATTTTGGAGGTGACTGTATATATATATATATATATATATATATATATATATATATATATATATATATATATATATATATATAGTGAACAAGTCATTCGTGCACAGCCCAAGTTCACAAATCTTTCATATAGCGCATAGAAGATAAAAGAAAATAGACTCTGTTTAGTCATCAACCAGTAATAGACAAACCAAAGTCCAGAGGCTGGGTGGGTCGCACACTCAGGATGGCTCAATTGTATCCTTAATTCATTTTAGATTTGATATTGAAGGGAGTAAAAAGCAAGTGGCAATGCTTTACATCTAAAAAAAAAATTATTTATTATTAAAAACACGAAACACAACACATTTCAACGTGTCTTCATCAGGTGTTAGAGATGATGCGACCCACCCAGTCTCTGCAAACATATATATATATTAGGGCTGTCACTCGATGTGATTTCCCCAGGATATATTTATTGTTGAAGAGCACTTCAGACACCATGGAAATGACCTTTTGCAGCACATTTTACAGTCAAGTGGGGAACTTGGCTTTATGTTTTCATCTGTATCGCTCGATGATAAATACATTGTGTGCGGCTGAACCAGGCGCTGTGCTCTAGCATGCCACCCTTAGGAGTAAAGCCTGTAAATAAACCACTCCTTCCTGCCGATTATCGTGTTTATCTCACTAAAACTGCCAAACAATGTTTATGCCAATGCTTATGCAAATCATTTCCTTAAGTTACTTTTATCTGAATGCTCTAATGATGAAGTCATAATGCAGTGTGTTAACCACAGCTCTTTTCAAAATAACAATGCTTTGATTAGAAGAAGAAATTTAGTAGGATGTTGTAGTCTGACTCTGTGTACTGGTCTGGATTGAGACCTCAGGGAACCTGGTTTTACAGCCAAGCACATCCACAGAGCCCTTGGGATTGTCAGACTCAGGTTGGCATTACCTGGTGGCAATACATTGTATTTCTATAAGAGGGATTTCAATCAAGAATCAAACTGAAGAAGCATGTATAAATTAAAATATATATATATACTATCATGCAAACTTTGAGAATACTTCTATGAAACAGTGAGTCTAAACTGAATTTTCTATACACCCTAGTACTATATGACCATTCAAATATCAGCCTAACACAACACAACACAAAATGAAAACTGCTGCAGCACTTGATGTATGTATTCTATGTATTCTACTATGACTAAAAACAAAACCAATTTGGGGTTTTTACACTACTGTACAGTACATAATGTATGCTTGTGTTGCACATATACATTTGTTAAAAAAGGAATGGTTGTGAAACAGTGCTTACAGTGGCTTAGTGAACTGGAGAGCTGATGGAAAATCAACACCTTTGGTGTTTAACTTCCTATACTTGTATTGCACAGTGTCTTTGTTCTCCTTTAAAGAAAATATGTAAATATTCTGTGATTTGTACCTACCTGGAGGATTCTTTCCAGGTTCATTGTTACTTGGACTTCCTGACTGCTGGGAGTCTGCAAATAAAAAATTAAATTAAAAAAAAAAAAAAAAAAAAAAAAAACTCAGTATAAAATGTGCTGCTAAAAATGTATACCTTCTTAGTACACAGATTAAAACTGTAAACCTGTATTTGCGCATCGACATAATGGGAAGACAGAGAGAGAGCTTGACTGCAGTAAACGTATATTATGACTAGAATTAAACAGGTAAAGCAAAATAGCTTAAGGGGTACACCAAAGCACTGTTTTCGGAAAATAAAATTAATTGTGTAGGTAAGTGCCACACAAGAGGCTAGAAGACTAGTACCAAAAACATCTTGGTTTCCTTAGTGAAGTTACCTGAAGTTACCTTTCTGATACTGATTAGATTCCTTTTTATTTTATCTGTGAACCATGCCACTAGTTTCTTTTTTAGTGCAGGTGTTCTCACCACATGAATACAACAGGTCAGACAGGATTTTAATCCAATGCAAAAACATCATACAGCAGGCAATGTGAAATGACTTTCTGTATACTGTATACTCCTGCACTCAGATATTAAGTGCTGTCAAATCTGTCTAGCAAATAAGGGTGCAGCACAAAATACACAAAGGGACATTCTTGTTTCTTTGCAAGAGCATACCATTATAAAGCACGTAAGTAACCAATGTGCTTGCTGTTCTTGTCTGTGACACTGCAAGGAATTTCCCAGAGAACATTTTCAGCTAGTTTCCACAAGCCATATTTAGCTGAAGAAAGATTCAACCTTTTAAGACATTCCTAGCAGCATTTAAAATACACACAACATTACCAGACAGTGAACTCAGATAGCCCCTTTTAACAACGAAAAACACCACTTTGTTTCATATATAGAACTCATGCAATGTCTGTTTAAAAAAAAAAAAATTAGTGGGATTTACTTTTTTTCCTAAAAACTAGTGGTCTCCGCACTGCAAAACAGAATGTTCTTGGCATGTACTCAAAAATTACAAAGAAGGGAGGGAACTACACCATACGGTACGTTAAGCATGAGGGGGAAAAAATCACTCTGCATCGTTAACTCTTTGCATTACAGTATTTACAGCGTGCAGGCAGGCTATACCAACTTAAATATACTTATTTTAATTATAAATCATGAACATATGAAACATAAGCACTTCCAAAATAGAAGCAGGACCCTCTTGTTGTGCTCTCTTCTAAAGCATGACCTCACTGTGTATGTGATGGTATTCCAACCCCCCACTTGATCACTGGACACTCAAGAGCACTGATGTGTTGGGCCACCAATCTGATAGTCCACTATCCTTTGTTACACTCAGTTTGTGTTAAAACTGCAACTTGCTGATCTTTTATGGCAAATAATGTCACACTCCTGTGACAAGGTGTCATCCGCTATAATGGTTAGCCACAGAACACAGTTAAATATACAAATCTAATCTGACATACAGTACCAAGTTGAACTGGTTTTCTTTCCATAATTCACTGTAATGAAGGGGAGGTGCTGATTAATAATTTAAGAATGACCCTTTATTCAAGACTGTAACAGTTTCACTTGGTTTCACAGATTTAGATTAGCACTAATCTCAAACTACCTTATTTAACCTTAAGTAATGTATTTCATGATTAGTGCAAATCGGGGTCTGTGAAATAAGCCTTTTAATTCAAGATTTAACCCGACTTTTAAACCTGAAAAGTGTGAAGAAATGAAGGATGTAAATCAGAGCCCCCAATGTATGGTTTAGGGTTTAGTGAAAACACTTCTTGCTGATCAAATTACATACAGGTAAGTTTCCAATCACTAGAAAGAGGAAATGGCATACTTCATTTTATTCCTTTCTGAAAAATGTCCTTTCCACTTCAAAACACTGTGCAAAATGGAAAGTTACAGGAAGTGTCAAGCTCTTAAATTCTTTGGTCTCTGAATGTTGGCAAGTAGGTTTAAAGTAAATTGATCACCTGGATACTGGCTGCAAGTCTGGGAAACAGGTATCCATTGTTTTCTGCAATTGTAGAATGTTGTTTTAAAACTCATTCAGAGGCTGTGCAACCAGCTTACAATCACAAAACTTTTTCAAATTTAGAGGGCAAATAACCGCACATATAGTACTGTATATACACTGTTTTGGTTTGGTAATCTTTACAGGTTAACACCTACTAATAGATACAAATGAAGTTTATTTTGTGTCTTTTGTGGCCTGCAACCACATCCAGACTCATGCTGCATGAAAGGTTTCCTGAGATGTGGCACAGCCAGGCAAAAGAGCACTACGAATCAGCGGTGCCATTACAGTGAATACACCTTCTGTATCCTGAATGGTTTGGGTGTTTACAGTCTGCAAATTCTGACATACCGGCATGTAACACAAATTGAACATGTCACTAACAGAACAGTCTGGAGGAATATCTTTGCACTTCATTATGCATTTTTCAAAGCTTTTGTTGCATTTTTACAAGGTTTTTCATCTAAAATGTCCTTTCTCCCCACCCTTTCGGTCATCAAAAAATAGTTTGCTTTTTATTAAAATATATATATATATATATATATATATATATATATATATATATATATATATATATATATATATATATATATATATATATATATATATATATATATATATATATATATATATATATATATATATATATATATATATATATATATATATAGTTTGAGAAAAGGAAAACTGCTGTGTACCAAAATGATCAATAAGAAAAAAGAAAAAAGAGAAAAGGATATTTCAGGTACTTAAAAAGGTAGAATAATTGATTACAAATCAATTATCAGGCCGTTTCGGACTACAAGTCCTTCATCGGCAGAATACAAAAAAACAGTGCTTTAAGAAGTTGATAAAAAAAAAAGTAGTCTTTATATACACACACACACACACACACACATTTAACAAGGAAATGGGAAGAAAAATATTTCTCAATGAGAATAGAAATGTGTATAGAAGGTGTATATTATGCTAAGGATATGTGCAGTTACTTCTAAGTGCAGTGGTCACAATTGCAAATAAATATGTAACAGGACCAGTTCAGAAGTAAATGCATATGTTTCATTTTTGGGGCTGGCTGGCTGTTGTTCAAACCTAATTATTAGTAATGCTGTAACTACGCTAACTGTTTGCTTTGAAAAGATCAGATGAGGTGTATCTGAGATCATGTTTAACTAGCAGCCAGAATGTGACACCATTCTCCCTTTGCCAAACTATGTTCAGCCAAATAAAATTTTGCCTCAGCTGTATTTGGCTACGTACTGGTGTAACTTGCATTTCAAATTGAAGTTTCATAACACTTATCACAGATCATAAAAATGATGTTACTAAGAAATAGATTCAAATTATTCTAAATGCTTTCCTCATTTTAAGTAAATTATACACCTGTATAATTATTCCATCAAGTTTCTTAATATTTTATCATGCATTTCATGTCCATTTTTTTCTGTTTAGAGCATTATTTGCTTTGCATAATAACTATTCCAGTAAAATTACTTCTAAAAAGACTCACACTTCCCCACTTCACTTCAATTCTTAAAATACAATCTTTGCTGGTAAAAAAAGAGAATCATACAGAAAACACATAAGATATTAAACAGGGACAAAATGTATATGATAGGAAACTAAAAATAGCAGTTTCAGCAATCAACAATTGCAATCAACATTTGCGAAATGTGAATGATCTAAAATATCCTGGTCTGGACATCCTGTATTATAGTACTACAATGTAGGTATTTCCCATTGTGTTATGATTTTTATTTTTATTTATTTTTTTGGCATCTGGCAACTCGATTAAGGCCTACGCCAAGGCCAGGACAAAAAAGAAGACAGGAGGCAGGCTGCGCCTTTTTGGCAGCTGACTAGCAGACAGGGTCAGTGGACAGGCGGCTGCCAAACCAGAAACAGTACAGAAGCTCATCCAGTTGGCAGGCAGAGCGCTCCCACTGTACAGAGCACACTGTTGTCAAAACAATGGCATGACAAACGTGCAGGTCTACCGCGTTTCTCACCACTGCTCAGTGAAATAGGGAGACACAATTCTTCTGTGGGTTTACCACATTGTCATGGCATGCTGCTCAGGGAGCAAAGACAGGGGCATAAAACCATTGCAACTGGTCTATGCCATCACTGCCAGGTGGGGTTATAGGTCATACAATATGAAATTAATTGATTTTCTAATATTAATATGCAACTTGTTTTTGAAGTATTTAATAAGCATAGCCCAGCGGGAATACTGCATCTTGTTTCCACTGTATATTGTATTGTAGTTAAATAACTGTCTGCAGGCACAAGGATGTGACCACTGTGCAACACTGCACATGGCAAATCAACACACTGTACTAATACATTACAGTAACGAAACTGGTTTCCAGTCACCATTCATGCCAAAACGTCTTCACCAACTTAAGACCATATACGTTAAACAACAATATTGCCTTAGCTGAAATAACAGTAATTGTAGTGGTACTATAAGGGTTCCACTGACCAGCTGATCTCATCAGACACTAAGATGTGATGAACTCAACCACATGGATCAGTGCAGGTCTTGGTTTAACCAACTGTGGGGCCAATCCAGCCTCTCTGTTTTACAAGGTAACCCTCAAGAAATTATTAATTGAATTGTGCAGGTTGAGGTTTTTGGTTTCAATTGGGACTAACTGGTTTGCTGGTAAAATAAAAAAATACAATTTTAAAAAGTAAGATGTGCATATGTAGTTGCTATAACTATGGAATAAAAAATAAAAAATAAAACACGAGTGGCATTTTCGAGCAAATAGGCATTTTCCACTGTGTTTACCACAGAATGCTTTAGTATTTTTACTGGTGGATAGTATCATATAATTTTTTAATATTGTTTACAGTCTGTAAATTATTACTTGGTTGGGTAAGCTTAATATAATATTACAATATGAAGCTTTGTATAAATGGTCAGATGTAGTCCTTTCGACAGGAAGAGATTCTTACACTGGGGATAACCAGGTAAATTAATAAACACAAGTTGCATGGCATTTGTCCAAGACAGCAATGGTTTTAGCACTTGAGGTGCCAAGAAAGAAAAAGGTCTCATCTATTTCTCATGCAAGCCTTATGTCTAGATTTGGACTTAAGGGACACAGGCATGTCTTTCATTCCATTAAAATAATCACACTATTAAAATAATTATCATACCTTTCATGTAATTATTATAATGATATCTGAATTGCTGCCTAATTCCTGCTCTGAAAAAGCCTCTTCTGTTTTTCTTCTGCAGTATTCACTCCCTTTCCTCTTATCATTTGGTGCAGTTTTATAAACATTACAAAATACATCCTGCTCTGCCAGCTCCTGGTCTGGTGTGAAAACCAACTTTTGTTTTTCTTTTTTGCCTCATTTAAAACAATCACATACTTTGGAACCTGCCTTTTGGCTTCAGCACTACACACACGGCGTACACCGTCGACATTTCAGGAGGAGCAGCTTGGCAGCCATTTTAGATACAGCCTGTGCTGAGCACATGTATAAGCCTAGCTGCCAGAACTGTGCGGTTTGTGAGCCAAGACATGTCTTGGCATTGGGAATGAACTTCATAGAGGAACGCACTCCAGAAATATCTTATAATTAAAAAGCATTAGAGCCGTAATGTTTTAACAATACAGCTGTGTTCATGTAAATATTTAAACTGGCAGTCTTCTCCACCCACTTTTCAGCTCACTGTTTACTGTATGTGGATGCCTCCTCTTATGGAACAAACGACAGTACACTGGGTTGTAACAAGACTGAATGCATCTTCTGCTCTGGCTGTTATCATCTGAAGTTATGCCAGAAGTACTTATTTTTATTAGGGCAGAATCACTCCTTTTGGTTTGAACTTGCAGAATATGGCATGAAATTAAAATAAAAGTAATCCTATATGAACTACTATCAATGATTTATTGGTTGACCTTTATCTGAGAAGGGCCATAACCCAATTATGACAAGTTTAAGTAAATCAGCTGTGCCCACATTAGTGATCAGCTTGCTTCTATTAAACCAGCCTGTGTTCAGGAGTGGTGTGGAGAATCATTTTTGCAAGCCTGTGCAATTACAGAGACTGTGTCTGGCGTAGAGTGGGAGTATGCAAGCAAATCCATATGGAAGAGGGATACTGTGCTTGAGACTGGCATGCATTGTAGATACGGTACATACATAACTGCATATTGTAAAAAAGGATATTCTTGATACTTACATGATTCCAAGAAGACACTTTCATGAGTTAATAGAAGACATTTTAGATAACTGAATGAACTTTTGACTTTTGCTTACTAGGCCTATTTTCTTTTTTCGTGAAAAAATACACAAATTGAACCAGATTCTCAAAACTATTTACTCCAACTGTCAAAAGCGACAGGATGAACAAACCCAATAAAGTTACCAAACCAGAAATAAACATCCCACACATTCAATTTTGTGGCTTGTTAGTCGGAAGTTGCCTCTAATTCGTTTCAGAATTTCAGTTGGTGTTTTTTTCTTTCTTTCAATTTTATTCATGAAATCATAATTTCAATGCGCACTGCAACAAAAAATGAGATCAGGGATTGTGTATCATAACTTTGTATGAGCCTGAAGATGAAAAAGCAGCATTTAGGGAAAAAGATAAAGCTGGTAACATCTGACCCATAACTGTGCAGAGCGTCATACAGTAGGTTTAAACAGCATGGTAAGGTCAATGAGAACTTTTTCCCTCTTGAATAATGCATGCAAAATTTAACAAAATGTGAGTGCAAAAACATTTGTAGACAGTCTCTGCATGCATTCCACAGAGAGGGGTGATCTGCATACTAATGGGGCCAGTTTGCTTGCTCCCATTATACAGTGTTTTTTTTTTGTTTTTTTTTAAACAATGCTGTCTACTTGAAAACCCCCCACAGGGTGAAAAGAAGACTGTTTTAATAGTGCAAGAAACAGCCTTTTCATTCAGGTCAACAAACACAAAGACTTTGCCCAGTTACGCACAACCCATGCTGCAAAAAAATCTGACATCACCACATAAATATCAACATTTCCATTCCCTCCACTGTCCTGTTTGCCATCCTTGGGTCAAGCCTTCAAACACTACTGAGAGCTAAGTCTATGGCATTGCAATGCTGCTCATGCATACCACAATTTCTAATTCAGTTTCTAATTTAGTAAGTAGTGGCGTTTAAAATAATATTTATAGTATAGCCTACAGCATGTAAAATACAGTTGCATACTATGCAAAATGCTGATTTTATGCAAAAGGCTGTATGAATGTCTGATATTATACAGTTTGTAGGAACTCCATAAATACCACCTGTAGAGTAAAGTAACAACAGGAAAGAGCTGGCATCTAGATTTTAGTCAGTGCTAGAATTCCAGATACATAATTTCAAACAAGATAGCTGTGCAGAGCACTAGAGGCAGTTGCTCTTTTAGGAAGCCATTTTTGAAGGTGGCAAATGTCCAAGCTCCATTGTGTACAGAAAGTAGAATATAGATTTCATTATGCATGCATATTCCCATTCAATGTAGGAGAATATCCAATAAAATGACAGTGCTTTTATCCAATAAAAGTACTCCAGCCTCAAGAAACACTAATTAAGTCTATCAAAGATTTTGTCAGGGAGCCAAAACAGTCCATTAACTCCTCAAAAGTTGGAAAAAGTCTATCTCAGTCTGTTTTGTAGTTATAACTGAAACAGAAGGCAGGGTATGGAATCATCAATGTGTGTATTCCAGTCTTGCAGCATTGCCGCTCAATCAAAAAAGCTGTGGGGAAAACGTTAGCGCAACACACCATAAACCTACCTTTACTGTAGCTCTCTGTCATTTTGGAATAAAATGCTTCTTTATTTCTCTCACCATCCCTGCAGTTAATTGTAAGACAAACAGATCTGCACACTTTTCTTGCCAGTTGTCAAGCTATCAGAATTGGTTGCTGTTTTCTTAACTCTTTCCCATAGGCTATGTAAAAAAACTCCTGATTGTAAACCCACCAATTCATTTACATTATATCTTCAAAAACACTGAATCAAAAATGATAAGATAAAACAGAGTTGATGACACTAGCCCAAACATTTGTCTACCTTTAAATACTGTACTGTACTGTAGTTTCTTTTAAGTATTACCTGATGAATTGTGGCAATTAACTTCTGTTAACATAAAATGCACATCTTTTTCAATAATAATTACAGAAAGTTAAAAATTATATATATATAATTTTATATATATATATATATTTATTTTAGACATCAGATAATATGTACAGTACAGTAAATATATATTGGCAACCTAGCAACAAGGAGGCTTGCTTGGGTTGAATACTTTTTTTGGAATGTATAAAGGTTTTATTTTATGGTAAGCTACCATAAGAGGTGTTAGTTGATCCTGTCTATGAGTGAAAGGTTTAGAACAAAAAGGGTAAGCTTGGTTTTATATGAAAACTGGAAAAACCTGTGTCAAATTTTAAGCATTTATGTTGTGGCAAGTACTGTTGGGATTCCTTATATATCTTTATTGAGGAAGAACAGAGCCGTCACAGGAAACACAATTATGCATTTTACTAGCATATCAAGTCAATCATTTTTTTTAGAAGCAAAAGTTTATATGCAGAAACTCTTTCATTATGAATGCTTGACACTCTGAATAAACTATAGACACTTCACACCTACATGTTAAAGAAACTGGCTAAAAATGTTTTAAAAACCTAAAGAATTTCCCTGTAGTAGCAAAGATTCTAACTGCTCCAAGATTTTACCACTGCCAGATCTGCTCATGTGTTCTGGCTACTAAGTACTGTACTGAACTTTGGTTTCATGTTCCAGAATTAAAAAAAAAAGCTGTTATGGGGAGTTTTTATGTGTGTTACCTTGCCCAAAATATGTATACCAACTGAATGACTTATGAAAATGGGGTTGAAATGTGCACAGTTACACTGGACAGCAATTAGATCTAAAGAGGGTTATCTACATTATCAATTGGAACATTCAGTCAGAATGTACAGCCAGCAGTTAAACATACATAACAATTAAACACATGGTGTTGGGCATGTGTGAGAAGAATCACTGCATGCACTTCAAGCTATTTAAGGTTAATGAAAAATGTTAAAAACAGAATGTATAGTGTCTTTAATGAATCTCCCACAGTGCAGTAGGAAAGATTTGTCCCTTATGTTTCTGATTATCAAAGAGCAATAAATCATTTACCCAAAAGTCTGTGCTGACAGCATTCTTTTGGAAGCTAACTGAACCAGTAGATCACAAGCTTACGGAAGAGGGAGGGAGGGGAGGGGAGGGGGGGCATGATGTCGGGAGACAGCCCCTGTCTAGCTCTGCAAAAGTTAACTGATGAGTTAACCCAGTGTGGTTTACTTTTAAATATTTTCAGTTTTATACTAAAAGCCTAATTAGTATGTTGAAAGAATTACTAGATATTGTTATGACACATCTAAGGATTGTTTTGGATCAGAGCTGGTGATAAAATAATACCAACTCTTGGTAATAATAAAGCCAATATCTGTTTTTAAACATGTTGTTTAACAACACATCAACAACTGCCAAAAAGGTGTCAGGTACAATTATCCCTGAATCCATTACTTCCTTAAGTGTAACAAAGCAGATAAAATTACCAGATTTGTTAATGGTAACATGATAAAATATGTGTCATTATTCAGAACTGGTTATCCAACAGTGTTATAGACATACAAACTTAAATGCTGTAACTGCTCCTATGGTCCCATGTGAGCTTGATTTTCAACAAAGATGGTTTTATATTGCCTTTTCACCCTGCGGAGCATACCATTTTTTGATTAGACTAAGAAAATGATTTTTAGCAGTTGTATTCACTAACTTGCTGTTCACAGCAGCTGATTAAGCACTTCCATCCCACAGTTTAATTTCATGTTTTTCCAGATGATTCCTTTTCCAGATACCAATCTTAACCTTAGCCTTAAAAAATCCTGTTTGATATTACCATGCCCCAAATCCTTCCTTCCTCTATGCACTCACAGCAGTACCAGTTACAGTAAACAAGCACAGAGAAAGCAAACCAAGATGAACCACTGGGAGTTGTGTGGGGGGTTGTGCACACAGTCAAAATGGGACAGAAAGACCATTTTGGAGGACCAGAGAATTAACTGGAGTAAAACACTAGGTGGTTCATGTAGTTCCAGCTTAATGGATAAAAGCTGGTGTTTTGATAATAATAAAAAAACTGCAGGGTTTATCTAAACTGTTTTCCAAATGATGGGTAGTTCAGCTACTAGAAGCCTTCAATTTGCTGAACAGTATGCAGTATATTCAGTAGGCAGTGGTGGTGGGTTACATTTTACTGGCTTTTTATGAGCTTGAACTGCTGACCGCTGCTGCTTCTCACCACACAGCACAGATATATGCTTGAGGGCCTGACAAAATTATACACATCGCACTGGGAATTATCACATTCAGTATAAAGGTGTCTGCCAAATAAATAATAACAAAATAATAATATAGAACAGAGGGTTCATTTTTGTAGCTGATTAAGACTGCAACTGTGGTTTAAAGAGTCATCCTTCTTTAAGAAAATAAATTGCACGTACAACTACAAAACCGCAACTGTTTATAGAGAAAGCAATGAGCACTACACTGTACTTCGGAACTTGTGAAATGAGATGCTGCTGCAATGTCAGAAATTAGGCTGAATTCCAGTCATACTGGGGGCTTCTACAACAAGTAATACTATTATTAAATTAATTTGCAAGATAAGATTGTTGCAGTGTCTGATGTTTTTGGCTTTGCCCCAACAGAATCATTTTTTGCTTGTGTCTTTTCACATGCAGTACTGCTACAGCAATAATGATTAGTGGTTTGGCTTCCAAGCTGTGATTATATGAATAGATGCACAGACTGCAACCACTACATTACTTTCAGATCATCTTTCTAAATAACATAAAACTAGATAAACAGTGGCATTGAGAATTCCACTAATATTGACAATTGGAGAAAGACAAGGGATTGTCTCTCTTTAGATAATATCAGAGGTCCACCTAGTCATAATATACTGGAATATATGTTTGCATTTAGAGCATCAGACCCTAAAATCTGCTATACCAAACCGGTCCTAGATTATCAAACATAACTAAATTGAGTTTGTTTTATAAGATGCTTCATTGTCTGTAAAATCAGCCAAGTTAACATTTTCAATTGCACTTATCACAATGTGGGACAAACTATATAAATTAAAACTAACTGTATGCTCTGAGAGGAAATATTCACTGCTAGAGTACAGGGTGAACACCACACAGATCACAGATTCCTACATAATCTCCTTAAACATTAAACAGGCAAGATTTACCAAGCAACATGCCACAACAAAGACTGCCTGTTCCTTCCTGAAATGCAGAATAAGGTAACAATACAAGGGACTGGGTTTTATTTTTTATTTTTTTCATGGAGTTCATGGATTTTTTTTACACTTCCTTGATTCTCAAGAACAATGTCAACACAAGTTACGTATATGTAAAAAATTGTACAAATTTGTAATCAGGAGCCTCTGAACCATAAGCCTGTGCTCGTTCATTCTTCAAGTCATCCAGGCATATCATTTTAACTTTATCAAAGACTGAGGCCATGCTGAAAGGCATAGGCAGGGATGGTGTACGTGAACAATACTCTGTAAGCACCAGAGAGCAAGACATTTTTTTTTTATCATTTTTTTATGTTTGACAGCATTTTTTCTCACTGAGCTAGTTGTAGATAGTTGAAACTTGAATAAATGTTCATTCACCGCAAGATTGAAAAGTCTAAGTATGTTACTGATTCCTTAGCTTCAGTAACTCCCCACCCCCAACCCAATCCCAAATGTTTTATGTCCTACTAGTTAAACAATTCTTGCAACAAATATATAAACAAAACCCGCTTTCCTAAGCCAATCAAAAATGCAGCACACCCAAATCTTAAATGATGTACTTTATGCCTCTGGCTGTTTTTTATAGTCTAAAGGAATTACAGTAATCTGCCACGTATCTGCCCTTCACATATCCCCCCTAACCGTTTATCTGCCATGATCAATCTCTTGAGCAACATTACTTTTTTATTTCAGAGATTGTAGGTCCCACCAAAGTTTTCGTACAGTGCGTTGCATGTGCTCCGTGCGCTGCCATTGCTGGCAGTGTCATGTGATCATTGTGTGTTGATATGTAAATAAATCCTGTTCGCCTGCGTGGGGTATCAACTTCAACCTCCGTCTCGATCTCCTGCCTGTCACTCAGCAGCGAATGCACGCACCCACACGGCAGACGTCTACCCTGTCACAAGCATTAATACCCTGTATCTTTCTAAACAAGAGATTTAGGGGAGCTCCCTAATAAAAGCTGAATCTCAAAACAATAATTGTGTGAATATAGTAATTGTTACAGCTGTATATAATAGTATTTAAAACAGGATTAATTTATCTGCCTTTTTACATATCCGCCCTTACTCTGGTCCCACCACAGTCAGATACGCAACGGATTACTGTACTGTATATTACAACAACAGCTGGCAGCTTAAAAGTAAGAAACTGACATGCAAGTCTACAGTATATGAAAGTGTGCCGCCACCATGAAGGATTGAAAAAAGTTATTGTGGTTCTTCTCTGCTTCATTCATGCATGCTGTAAAGCCTGGTTCATAAGGCTTGCTAAAGTACAGCAGTTGTGAAACACAACCAGTTACAGTTAAGAAAGATTCTGGTAATCAGAGTCTAGAGAAACTAGACTTTCAGCAATGGTCACACAATTGAAATATGAACCACCCTCAAAATGTGTTTGCATTTCTTCCAGAAATGTCCTTTGAAAGATTTCACTTACACACTTAAAAAAATATGTATTTATTAACTATGGAAGAGTGTTGCAGTATATTCTATTTGAAAAACAAATCACAACAAATGTTATACTAACTGGCTTGTCATTTTGACACATTTTTCAGTAGCTCTCAGAATGCAGCTACTGTGTAGTGTTATTTATTGACACCTGTGGGCTATTAAACCACTATCACTACGCCATTACAAAAACAAATACATTTTCTATTACACATTAATTATTATTATTATTTATTTCTTAGCAGACGCCCTTATCCAGGGCGAACATTATGGGTCCATTTCAACTAATTACAACAAAAATATCAGCTATTTGTTTTAATTTATTACAAAAATAAATACAGTAATCTATTGGTGATTGCATAAATAAATATGAGCTGCGAATGGAAGCAATTACGGTACATAATACACAATTTGTTTTTGCCTATGATGTTATTCCAGCTTGAGGCCTGTTTGATTTCCTCTCTGACGGGTTCTCAGAATAGAAATCTGTGTATACTTGTAGGCAGTATGTTAAGGGTTACAATTTGGCTTTACTACTGTATAACTAATGATTAATTTCTAGTAAATTGTGTCAAATCAATAACGTGTACTGTAGTAATTCTCCTTCGGTCAAATTACAATATACAATTTACCTTTTTCACCAGTGATGTGACTTCTATTCAGCTACTGTAGCTGCTGTACTCACTAACATGTTTGCAGTACAACTATTTGCAAATATTACTTTCTTCCGGTTTGGACTCAAAAAATGTCATCCAGACCCTGTCTCTGAAAATGATGTGTATTTTTACATGGAGCTATCGTGATCCTCTGTTCTAGTAAGTTGTCATTTTCCAGGAAAAAAAAAAAAGATATATGAATCCCTCCCACAAGCACCAGCAGAAGAATCTCGTTATGGACAAACACCCTCATCATCTCAAAGAAAAAGCTCCACTCCCAAAGAAGCTGAGCACATTGCCAGTACTGTAACTCACATAATGAGAAATTGAGAAAATACCTAAGACCCACCAGTGGATCAAATGAATCTTGCCTTGGGCATCCATCCACACACACACACCCACACACAGGTCTGGAATTCAGGAAAGCATGCTTTGCTCTTAGAATTCATAGTTATCAAAACCTCCCATCACAAAAAATGGCAGATACGTTACATTAGCACTAACATAAACACTCCTTCCTCGCTTGGCAGCATCAATGTTCTATTCCAGTTTTTCAGCGAGGGGCCTCTTTCAAGCCACTTGAGCCTGGCATAGCTTAGCTGGAATACTCCATTCATTCTCATAATAAGAACATTAGAACAACCATACTGCAGTAAGATATAGTATAGTAAAGCCTGGTAAAAATCCTGGTGGGCTGTAAAATAACATGCAAATTGGTAAACATTTCAAAAGGATTGTGCATCACCATTTCACAGGAATGGAGATGCAGGGTGCATGGAAATTAATGGTACGTCTTTCTGGCAAAGTGGTTTGTGAGGTGTAGAGGTGATGTTTAAACCACAGGTTACAGTACCAAAGTAATAAACACGGTATAAACACACACACACACGACACAAACATGATCACAAGTCCAGAGTGAGTGCTAACGTGCAAGTGGTGAAATATAATTTAGAGTGAACAGTAGTGCAGTGCTGTCGGGGTTGGTGCTGGCCTTAAGCGGCAGCTCCCGGTATGTGTTAGCTGTCTAACAAGAACAAATGAGTACAATTAGAAACGACAAAACAAACAAACAATAAACACTCACAGTTCTTTTATTTCCACTCCTTCAGTGGTTCTCTTGCAATCATAACAAAGGAGCAGTTTGCTCGGCCACATCCTCTTTTGTACCTTCAGCCACGCCCCCTTGGTTAGCGAGTGCAATCGCTTTTCCTCCAATCCCCGATTGTCACATCGCCTCTCGTCTGGGGCTATGACTTGGTGTACTGTGGCTCCGCCCCCTTTCTAGATGGCCGACAGTCTTTCATCATGGACACTATGGCAAACTGACATACCGAAAATAGTGTTTATGGTCAGACATAAGTGGTACTAAACATACTGTATGCATACAGCAGATGTAGTATGCATACTGTACTGGGTAGATGTGTGGAGAAAATGAAGGGTGAAACGGCATGAACTTGCTCAGTAATCAGCTGCCCTCAAAAAGTAAAAATGTGCCCTTTTAAAAGGCCTGGAGTCTAAACTACAGTGCATTTATTATGAACAGACCTCCCGCTGTAGGCTAATAAAGTTCACATTGTAGTATTGTTAAAAAGTACTGCATTCCTCATGTCTCACTTACAGAAGTACTCAACCCAGACTTCCCCAAGTTCTGTTTGTGCTGTAAAATGAGGCCCCCTCAAGCTTTTAGGCACATTTACAGACTTGTGTTCAAGGTCTTATCAGATTAACTAAAACACTAAGAACAGCAGATCATATATATGTTAGTGCCCCTTGTGTGTCCATCAATGTACAGTAAGTCCTTTTGCACATCAAATAAAGATCACTGAAATCTATGGCAATGAATTCCACTTGTCCAGATAACAGGGCTGCTTTGACACGGTGCTTCCTTCCCTCAAGCCCCGCAGTTGACCATTCACATCCGCCATGGTTTAGAAGTTCTTTCGCACACAAAGGTAGGAAATGTCTGAATTTGAATGCTGCCTTGTAATGTGACCAATAAATCAGAGCTTGTTTCAACTTGCGTTCTCCACATGTATTTCGAAAAAGGAAACGATAAACATAACACTGCATTCATTAACTGGAAATATATACAGTAATCTCCAGATTCGTACATGGCAGGAGTTAAGAAAACTGTTAATCTCAGTGGAAAAACAGATGGGGAGGGAATGAAAAAAAATACAGTTGATAGCATGTATATAGTCAGAAGTACTTGAGTATGCACAATCTGGAGTCATCTCTTGTGAAAGGTAACCAGATTAACTTCACTGGAGACTAAAGTCTTTAATTCTATCCACAGAACAGAAAGGTCACCTGCTGTGCTTCCTCAAACTCCCATGCCGATGTGTCCCAACCCAGTCCCAAAAAGGGACCTGGAGGGCCATTCCACTCAAGGTTTATAAAAAAAAAAAATGAATTGCTTGTGAACCTGGATAGAGTTTTGATATGTTCAATTAAACAAAGAGTTGTACCTGGCTGGAAAAAATAACTGGATCCGAAGGACGTCCTTTTCCCAGCCCTGATCTAGCAAAGTTCAGCAACCAAACCCATCCAATACTTTTCACAGCTTCTGTGTCTTTTACTTTGTATTCAAGTGCACTACAAAGGAGTTGTATGTATTGGGCTTCATTATTAACCTGGATCTTGGTACAGGAAGATGGACCATTAGGGTTAAACAACATCCACTAATTTGATTGTTTTTCTGGTTAGCTTAGACCTCTACATTATTAGCTACATACAGACTAGGGTCTCTGAGTAGAAATAATTTCAGTAACAAATGCTTTTGGTCAACATTTCTTTTGTCAAAAACAATGTAAGATTCCAGATCAGTTTCTACAGCAAATCTAACAAACATGAATATTGAAAGAAAATAAACTCATCAGGGGCATAGTTAGAAAATATCAAACCAGGCTATCATATTACAAACATTTGGCAGACACTGCTTCAATGAGGTTTAATTTTAATGCTGTACAGTACTCTCGCTAATTCAAATCATCTGAGACTGGATGCTGTGCAGAATAGTCATTTGTCCAGAGTACTGATCATAATCTGAACAATACTATAATGCATTGTCTAGTGTTTGTTTCATGTTTTTGATACTTCAATTTCTTCAATCAACAATAAAAATAAAAAAAAATCTGTAAATGTTTTACACATGTGCGACATTTTGACAAAATAGGCCCTATTAATATTCTATTTGATTATCACTTACTAAATTAACTTTAGAGATGGGAAATGTTTTAAGAGGATTTTAACCCTTCCCTCCTTAAAGAATAACTGCTGGTATTCCAGAACATGTACTGCATGGTTTTGGTCTTAAGCCTGATGTGAGTCATAGTATAATAAAGGAAAGGCAGGATGGAACTTTTGCATTGTAAATGTCACCTTAGGTTGCTGAAGTACTGAACAGAGGATGAGTACCAGCTTGTGAGGGATTACATTTCTGGTTTTGTGCTCCGGCTGCTACCATGCAGCATTAGAGAATCAAAAACAAATTAAATTATCACAATTTCAAAGTAATATGCACCATTCCAAACTAAATCTGATATCTTCCAATCAATATTTTCTCTGATGTTTGAGAGCATTTTGTTTATGCTATCTAATGCGCCTTCATTTATTGAAGTGCATTGAAGTTTACTGAGAAAGCAGCTTGTGTAAACAGTAAACAATTTAGTATCACATTGTTTAGCCTTGGCAGCTGCAGCTGAATTGTTGAAACAGAAGTTGACAGAAAGTATGTCAACTCTTACAGTAGGTTGTACAGTATGTTTCTCTACTTGAGTGATCTAAACAGAGGCAAATCTTAACACTAGGTCAATGGCTGACCCCTTATTAACATCACTAAATACAATGAGAAACACAGTGGAAAGAGCACCCTACTTTACCTACCAGTATGAAGTACATTTTAATTCTTCAATGCTAATTAATTTTAAAACAGTGCTGTATAAATGCATTATCATAAAAGGTATGTTATGCTAAATCAAACATGTCACGCAGAGCAGCAAAAACAAAAAAAAAGCCTCATTTTAATTTACATTAACTGTCTGCATGTACATTTTGCTGGAAGGTTTCTGTAATTTGGGGGAAATCTTTGAAATATCCTTCAATGGCAAGTGTAATCCAGGTTTTCAGAAGTGAGGTTGGTCGTACAAGTACTGCAAATTCAAGGGCTAGATTCTGAACGTTTTTTACTCCAAATCAACATTTGTTTCAGTAAGGTAAAATGCAACCAATACAGTTACCAAACCAGAAATGAAAAACACAGGTTATATTTACAAGCACTGTTGAACCCCAGACTGGAAGGTTCTTTTTCTAGATTTCTGATGTCATCATACTATCATTGTACTGCACCTTTCGAGACCAGTAAGGGTGTATTCCAGTATTCCAGTGTCAGCCTGGATCAAGGGACATCATTCCATGGGTCAAAATGCATCAGTTCCAGGGACAAATGAAAGAATCGTCATCTTTGTGAGACAGAAATGCTTATTGCACTACTTTTGAATCAATAGCACAAGTACCAATGAGTCTCGGTATCAAAAAAGTATGCCAGCCACGGAAAGGGAACAGAGCTACATAAGTGCTTCCCCATGTCTGTCCATTCATGGGAATTTCACCACATGCTTCTCTGAATAATCTCAAAGCAGGGTTATCTGTTTATACTGCTTATACTGTACATTTTGTTGATAAATATAAATTACAAATACAATATATAGCCCAGAAATACACACCTCCAGACTGCCACTGATAAACCACAGAAATCCCAGCAGCAAGCTGAACTCTCCACATAGCTCAATCTAGCCTTAGCAGCTTATGGTCCTTAAGATCATAGCATTGAAAGCTGTTGCTGAAAAGTATTTTAATAAAAAGGTACTTCTCTTATTATAATTCTAGTAGTTATAACCTTTTTAATGCAATACTCATCTAATTCGTAGTATGGTTCTTATAATGAGTGACATTCAAAGTATTAGCATAGCCCCTGGTTAATTACCATAAAATGTTACCCACTGGTGTGGCATTTAGAAGCTTCTTGTAAACCCATGTCATAATAAAAAAAAGGACAGGATCAAGTAGATTTTTTTCAATCAATCATAGTGTGCTATTTTTGCTGTAAACATAGCCACATACACATATTTGATTCAGGGGTGTTTTAGTAGTCTAAAGTTGTTTCTTATTAGTTTTAGAACTGTATTGGTGTTTTTTTTCCTTTGTGAAAAATATTATGCTCATGCTAGAACAAAGTCTGTAAACAGCCAAACAATTTGCTACAAAATAGCTTTTTAAAATGACATAATACACAATAATCTTACCATTACATGCTTATCACACAAAAAAAATCAAGATAATAAAAACAGAGATATGAGATGAGATGGTTAGCTGAGCTACATGTAAACAGTTGACTGTTTAAGCTACTGTCCTGTACTGTAGTGCCTCTTTCACCATCACTGAAGCGTGCTAGAGATGACAACTGTTCTTGGGCCAACGATGTTGCAGAGGGAAGCACACTCATTTTAGCACAGAAACAACCATCTGGGCTGGTCTGGGCCTCACAAGGTAAAAGTGAGTAACACCATTCTTTGCATTAAAGTACTGACTGCATTGTACATGGTATTTAAAAACGAGCTGACTAAATATTATTATTATTGTATTTTATACTGTGATTTACAACTTAGAAATTCATATAATAATCAGAGAATATGTATTCAACACAACACTCTTCTTTCTAGTTATGTAAACATAAATATTATGCTTTTGTTATCTTGGTATGAAAGAGAAAACTACAGTTGGTGGAGGTGGGGGGAGTGGACAGTGCTGGAGAGGAATATAATGATTCAATTTATCGACTGTAGACAGGCATGTGGTAATGGGCAACACTTGCTGATGGCTGGGCAGTGTCTCACGTGACAACTGATCAAAGTATGTCAGCATTAGATGGTTGTGTACTGTACTCCAGATATGCATGTTTCACTAAAGAGCCAGAACATTAGGGCACAGTTCCTCTTTGACAAATATATCATTATTCACTTATATACTGAAGGCTTATCACTGTTAACAAACATGCATTCTTATACTATGTAATTCATACTAATACTAGTATTTAGGCATATCTCATGTATGGAAACAATATTGCAATTGTTTTAAATACAAATCAGAAGGTTAAATGGTAAACAGTATTTTTTTTTTTTTTAAATTAAAAATGAATTGCAAGAGTATTATACTGTAATGGGGATTCATGGGAATGGAATTAGAAAGCATTATAATACACTCCTTACCATTTATTATGTTTTATATTTTAACCTTCAAAATAATCTTCCACAAGTTTAAAACGTTACATTTTCTTTGTGATTCAAAGTTAAAATATACAGTTACTGAAACCCTGTATCTTCGAAAAGCTGTGCTTCTAATTTATGAAAAGCCTTTTACACCATTAACAGTAAACTGTCTGTGACAATGTGTAAGTTTTGATGCCTCTCATATAAACTGGAGATCTTTAGGAAAACCCATATAATGCAACAAAAGGATTAATGTAGTCCTAGCTGAGTACTGATCTCTGCCTATGATCTGGGGTTCCTGCTGCCCTCATGAAATATTATTACATGTCCTCTCCTCAATCCCTCACCACTAAGCCTTTTCATAATTTCAGGTTCCTTACTCCTTGAGAAGCATGCCTACACCCACAAACTTCTACACTGAAGGCCAGGTTTTAACTTATTATCTAATTAAAACTGATTAGGCATCCCAAAGCACAAACAAAGATGCCCCATACATATGCCAGCTCTCTTTCAGGCAAGAATGAAAGAAAACACTGTCTGCTGGAGCAGATGACAGATGTCTATTTGAAGAGAAGTATTATTTATATTTATGTGCCAGATTTGCTCCCATTTATTTCTTATCTTGCTGTTTGAAGATAAGTATCATGTATGTTTGTGCCAGATTTGCTCCAATTTATTCCTTATCTTGCAGGGGTGTATGATTAACAAAAGCATTGAAAACTAATATGTAAAATGTACAATCATTTTGTGAATAAAACACATTAGGAATGCTTTAAAATGCACTGGCTTATAAATTAAGCAGTAGACATTTATTAGAGGAATGCCCGATCTCTACATTAACTAACCACTTACAGTATCTCCACTTAATTGATTTTTTATCAAGTGTACTGATAGGAGATATATTTCTCTGCTCTACCCCAGTGCCCTGTTAGAAGAATTCCTCACAATACAGAAAAAAGCAGCTGTGTAACCATAATGTACTGTTTTTTAGTAAATGTCTGTAAACTTTCAGAACAATATTGTAAACTGGCAAATTGACATAAAAATATCAGTAGAAGAAATGGTTGCATTTTCCATAATTTTCCATATTTTTATGTAACTAGCTGTAAACTTGAGCTACTGCTGAAAATACTTTACAAATGTTTACAGTTACTTGACATTCTTCCACTGACATATTATTGAAATGTCCACCTTAGAACAACATTTAGTTATGGCTTGAGCTCCATTCGGGACATGGCGGCTGCACAGTACACTCTAAGTGCTTCCCTACAGCCAGTGCCTACTGTATCTCCTTGTCATGGGTAGACAAAAATCAGAGCTCACCCTTTAATCTCAGAGTTTCCCATGCAACTGAATCTCTGCTCAATTACAGAGATTAATATTTCTTCTGTTCACAAAGACCAGCTTATGTCATTTTAAATTGATTGTATAACTTAATGCTTATATCTGTGTAGTTTTAAAATATATATATATATACAGTATATATATATATATATATATATATATATATATATATATATATATATATATATATATATATATATATATATATATATATATGGGGCAAATTTATTTTTCATTTCTATTTTAAGGCCACTTTTTAATTGTTTTAATTTTCTTTTACAATGAATCTTTTGTTTTTTCTACATTTCCATGTAGAAGAGCATTGGTGCCCAGGCTAAGTTTCATTGCAAAGTTTTATGAAACATAACAAAACATTTTTTTTTTTAAATCTCATTTACAGTATGCAGTTGAGCCAGCTGAGCAAATTTAATTAATAGCCAAATGAATGAATTTCTCTTTTCAGACAAGATATATAGCCTGCCAAACACCAGCAGTGAAATGATGGATGCACAGAGGGGCTCTAAAGGTCAAGACATGCTTTGTAGCAACCGCTTGGACCTAAAAATACACCTCACCTAAGTCAACATACTGCCTATATAATAAATTATTATAAGAGAGTGCACGTTGTAATAGGTTTGGGGTGAAACAGCCTTTAACCAGGAAAACTGCAAACAAAAAACATGAGCCTTTATATCTAAAGGGAAGACAACCGGGTACTTTCCAACTGTTAAATACAGTAGGTGTGCCGGGAGGAAGTAACAGACATTGACCTGGGAAAATAGCACACCAGAGAAACATTGAGGAAGCCTGACATCCTTTGGATGAGCTCATAGATTAAAATAAAATCCTTTTTCTGCCACAGCTCATCCTTAAGCAATCTGAGAACACGAAAAACTGTAACACATAGATAATAAGTGGAAGTGGAAGGGTGATCAAAGGGTTAATGCAATCCACTAACAGCAAATCCCAGCAATGGCAGATAGCCCATCATTCTCTGAGGCAGCTCTTGTCAAGGAAACTAGGGCAGCTTGTCCAGCTTAGCAGTCAACTGATTGCCTGTGTACTCAATGGGGCTGGAAGCCAACCCCTGAGATCAGTGCCAGCCCCTTGGGTTTGCAAAAGGCCAAGTTCCAGCAGGGTTCTTTTTGCAAGATACAGCCGCATGATGCAACAGTGATTCCTCCTGGCCAGAATAACTAGTCAATTGGGTTTCTGTAAACAGCTTACAAACAAATGGGATCAAAAATAAATAAATAATAAAAGAGATTTTTTTTTTTCTGTTTTGTTTTTCCTGACTTGTCTGGACACAAACTGTAAAACCATCCAAACTGTAAGAGTCCTTAACGTTTCACACATCCCTCAAACTTTCAAAGTGTCTAGTTCAGTGTTAAAACAAAACTGTGTTTATCTACCTTTTCATAATCTCACCAGAACGTTCTGCAATTTCTGTTCAAAGAAAATTATATCAGTAACAAAAATGAATGAAGAAAAACCCACCGTTATTAACTTTGAAACAAAACATATGATGGAAAAAGTTTTAAGATTGTTTTAGTAATATCTTATTATTTGTGGTATTTTTATACCTGCATGCATACTGTATAGTCAATTTAAATAAATAAATACTGGTAGCATTCTGCTTCACATTGATGTTAACTTTAGTGGAGTTCAGGGGGCGTGAGCCAGGGCTTCACCCCTTCCTAATTTCAGCTGCCTATCATTATTGACTAATTTCACCTGCCTATCATCATTGACTAATTTCACCTTTCTATCATCGACTTCCTATTTAAACCCAGTCACAGCTCCGCTCTTTTTCTTGCGTTTTACTTTTTCTCTCCTCCCTTCTCCTTCTCACTTTTTCATATGCCGCGTGCCTCTGTGTCGGTCCCCTCTGCGGGGATAGTGAGTCTCACTTCCCCGACCTAGAGTTCCAATAACTCTGCAGGTTCTTCGTGTGGTCAGAGGGGACCACCAGTCACACTATTCTTTCACAGCTCATGCACTATAGCTTGCCTCAAGAAAGAAGGCTGTTTTCCTTCCTCCTTTACCCTCTTGGGACGTGGCCCTCATACTCTTATTGCTCGAGTCCCATAACTAACAATTATTTGTGTTCTTTCAGATTCTCTTTTCTTCCTTACGTCAAGGCTTCGTATGAGCCTTTCCATCCTCTGAGGGTCAAACCCGGTCACTAACTGGGACCCAGTCGCGAGGCCGAGCCTACAACGACTCTCTGTGAAGTCAGAGGACTCTTGTCTTTTCAGGGGCCCGGAGGCCATAGAGAAGGCTCTCTCAGTTGGATTCCAGCCCGTCCTTTTCTCTCTCCCTTGTCTAGAGGCCAAGCCTCCAACTCTTAAGTTGCAAAAAATAACTCCCTTCCTCTCGCAGCCCTGGCTCCCGCCCTGTGAATTGGCATTTGACATTTATGTTTGAATATAGTTAAAATAAAATGCAAATTAAACCCATAAAAATAACAAAAAGATCACACATTTGCATGAACCGAACATTTTATGACAGGACTAGTTTTTGCATATTGTACTGGTCCCCCTTATCACTCTAAACATTTTGGGAACATGTTGATTATGCATGTGTGAATAACTTAAAAGCAATAATACCCACACCCTTCAGTACCCCACAAAAAGCATTCTTGAAATATGTGACCTTAAATTATAGCTATTATTATTATTATTATTATTTGTTTATTTAGCAGATGCCTTTATCCAAGGCGACTTACAGAGACTAGGGTGTGTGAACTATGCATCAGCTGCAGAGTCACTTACAATTACATCTCACCCGAAAGACGGAGCACAAGAAGGTTAAGTGACTTGCTCAGGGTCACACAATGAGTCAGTGGCTATGTAATTCTGATGTAATGCCTTAGGTTCACTTTCTAAGATAACTTTGAAACCTGAATATTTAAAATACCTTGTGTGTATTGTTTTGTGACATATGGTATTGTATCATCAAGTTTTTTTGATTGTGAATTCATTGGAATTTATTTGTGTTTATCATGCTTTTTGTTGTTTGTACTGGATTATGTTTCCTGACTGTTTCAAAAATTGCACATTCCCATGAATGAAAGAAGATCAACTTGCAGCCTTGAAGGCTGGGGAACAATTAATCAATTACATACAACCATGTCCAGTATAAAGTCTCCTTATGCACTGAACTGCAACTGTTTTGGTCAGATACAGATTTAAAAAACATGTCACAAACAAAAGCATTACATCAAAATACGGGACAGCCCATTTTGTGTATGATAGTGTTCTAATGAATAATAAGTCATATGGTGGATTTAATAATATTGACATTTGTATTTAGTTTATTTTGTTATATCCTGTACTTGGGTTCTAAATGATTAATACTGCTTTTTTTTCTTCAACTTTAACAATTTGTATAACTGTATGGTAAAAGACAGCATTTTACATTTATGAGACTCAGATAACTGATAGCATTACTTTTTTAATTCACTAGACAGAGAAATGCAGCCAACAAGCAATGCAGGTGATTTCCCCATTGGCTTGGAGTGCTTACCTTTCATCTTGCTGGATCTGCCCCAGAGATGCCTTCACAACCTGGCTTATGCAAATCCATTGCCCACTTGGCCTTTTTTTCTCACCACCAGAGAAACAGATATCTTGGGAGTTAACGCCACTGTATTGCATGGTTTATAATATGACATGAGTGTCCAGCATGCAGTAAAAGACTTCCAAAAACTATAGAGTAATATAGCAATGTTATAAAATATGTTTTTTTTTCTAGCACCAAAGTAAAAAAACAAAACAAAAAAAAAAAACCTAGAAATTAGACAGACATAGTGTTATTTCTAAATGTTAGACTAGATTTCAGTATGCATCAGCAATCTGATAAAATGATAAGATATATGTGTGGTTAAAACACCTATAGTTGCTAAATAATTTTACATTCTTAAACGCACAACCATATTTTTATAATTTTTATAGAGATAACAAAATATATAGCAATTGCATTTGAACATCTTGTATACTGGAAGTGCTACAGTGGATTTTGCTTTTTTTTGTTGCTATTGTTTGAAAACTAACCAGAAATCAGGAAGGCACTAGGCTTTGCTCCAGATGAGATTTAGAGGCTATGAATCATGTCTGCTTGCAGTTGGGCTGTGCTGTTTTAAATAAAGAGGTTATGGTTAAAGGCCACTTAAAAGAAAATGAAGTGTTTAACTGCCCTATAACTCACTCAACTAATTTAGGGATAGGTTAGGTAATCACTACAGAAGACGCCCTAAGTAAAATGAAAGGAATTCAAATAACACAATTTCCTTAAGGAATGGCACGTTTTGACTCCCTTGTTTTGAAGCTATGGTACCTACTTGCCCATTAAGAGTTTATTACAGCTGAATATATCTGCTAGGAAACTGAACTGTAAATCAGTATTTACACAGGTGTTTTATGACCTCTCATCAGACAAGTGTTTTTCCAACTTCAGGCTACACTCTAAGCATTTTAATCTCAGCCAGACACACACAACCTTTCAGCTGAGTTGAGTGGCTGAATTGTAAATTATGAAATCCCAGGTTTCTGACATTGGACTATACACAGAACCTAATGTAAAAGGCAGTGATGTAAATACTACAGTAGATAGAATTCTGTACTTATCTCACTGATGGGACGCAGGGCTTATCTTAAAGGTCAGACACTGATCTGTTGGCTGAACTCTAAACCTTATTTGTGCTTCTTTTTAATCTATCTGTGATACTACTTCCGTATCTGTCTGTTGGCTTGCTACAGTGTACCATCTGTTTTATATACACCATTTATACACATTTTTATAAAAAGCGTATCTTAACAAAAATCCATCCCCCACTAAAACATGCTGAAAGCAATTTGTGTATGTGTGTATGTATGTATGTATGTGTGTGTGTGTGTATATATATATATATATATATAAACACATGTAATGTTTTGTAAAGCAGGCTTTACAGAGGGAGGGAGGGTCACTGGGAATGAGCATCAGACTTGCTAACCACAAGTTGGTTTATGGGAGGAAACCCCTCACTGTCCTCTCACTGCTGCCGAGAATGTGGCTGATTTGTTTGTAACCTCTCCCCCTCAACTAGTATCTGCCTTGCCCAATCTCGCCTGGGCCTTCTCCAAAAACAACACCTGCTTAACTGCGTTTCAAACCCGCGAATAGTTATCTAACAGAGGCTTTTGTGCTGCACTGTTTATTCTACAGAATGAAATGCCTCTGTAGTCGAAAAAAGGGGATAAAAAAATAGGCTGCGATGCTATTAGCACAAGCCTAATAACCTCCATCTACTTGTCATATTGATTATGACGTCGAGGTCGTTAAAAAAAGAAAATATGACGGGAGGTTTGTGATGATGTAAAAAAATTAATAAACTTACTGTAAGGGAACCAGAATGGAGGGCAAGTGTGCCTTCTGATCAAGACAGAAAATGTAACTTTTTAGTAAATGGGCAACTTGCCAAGACACATTGTATAGTGATGATTCCCCTGCTGTTAAACAGGAAAACATTTTTACTGGAGATGTGATAGAGCTATTGTGTAAGAACATAAAGAATCCAAAGAATGGCTCAATCAGACATAGTCTATTTCTAATAGTAATATAAACAATTGTTCCTGGTATTGAGGGGGAAGAAAGTTAAGGAAATGTTCTTGTAAATAAATTTAACCATACTGTACCTCAACCATTAGGATTGCTAACTTGCAGTAGTAACCCATGCAACAAAATATATAACAGCATCAGTACACAATTGACAAAGCTGATCAGCAGGGTCAATGTTGTGGTGCT
The DNA here is from genome assembly GCA_030684275.1 of Acipenser oxyrinchus oxyrinchus. NCBI lineage: Eukaryota > Metazoa > Chordata > Actinopteri > Acipenseriformes > Acipenseridae > Acipenser > Acipenser oxyrinchus. Next base: position 37,214,963 of record CM060247.1, on the reverse strand, counting down.
GAGTTGGACTATAGACGGGACATCAATCAAATGCCTGTGTGTAATCTTTAAACAGATTTCTCAAAGCTCAGAAAACTCCTTGAGTTCCCTAGATTATGTTTTTTTCTTTTCTTTATTGCAGCACTTTAATAAAAAAATAAACGAGAACATGTATTTCAGGCATTTCCCATATAGCACATCGAAATGTAATTTTCCAGATACGGTAAATCTGTATCAGGCTCTAATTATAGTGCTGTGCGTGTTGGAAGGATTCAGATCTCTAAACACTCTAAAGCAGCAACCTGATTGCATAGCTTTTAATCCCTCATATAACTAAATTTTTCCTTCATTCTCTACTATTTGTTTTTAATCAGTCTGCAGGTCTAAATGCCATGCACATCTGACCTGTGCAAGGTAAATGTGTATAAAAAGGGAAACTAAGATTTAACTGCTAAGGTTGTTAATCAGAGGCAGACTATTGTCAATCATTACTGAAGTCTGTTGGAAAAAAAATGTATTCATTCGCTGCATGTGGAAGTGATTTTTTTCACATTCATTTTATACACCGTTAATACTGTCTTCTTTGTCCCTCAAGTTCTCTCCTTTGTGTGTTCTGTAATGTCTCATTTTTCTGTACTACTTTGCAATGCTGTAGGCATTTCAATTTGACCTAAATATGACATATTGCAGAGACCACCAAAAGTGCAACTTGTTTGACCAATATCCCAGAATTCCTCTGAAGCGCATCTGCTAATGTCTTTCCTGTCTCCCACATGAACTACTGATGTGCACATAGCTCACAGCATGCTTCATGAATTCCTGCTGGACCTGCTGGACAAACCACTCGTGTGGATGTTCAGGTCAAATGTGGCATAGAAAAATAGAATTTGACAAATATATGCCCATTTTGACCAAAATGTTGTTTGATTAATGTATGCATCCTGTTTTTTTAGAGCAGAGAACAGAATATCACCCAAAAGTAGACCACATAGTCAAAATCTAGGATTTAAGCATAGGTCTCTTAGGTGGAATAAATGGATCCAGGGTACTGCAGAAAACTTTTAATCACCTCCAATGCCAAATGCTAATCTTTCAGCACTATTTGTAGTTAATGCAGTGTGGCAATCATTTATATATATATATACTTTGCAGTTTGTAGCCACCGTATACTGTAAGTTTCAATTATAAAAATGCTGGTGCTTGCGACTTGCTTTACCAGGTGATTAGTTAGCATCAACTTTGGGATATTTCCTTTTGAATCCCATCTGGAAAGGTGTCTAATTAGAGGATTTGTATTATCTGGTCAAGCATTTTATATTTTGGTTTATCTTTTTTTTCACTTGTTTCACAATCTGAAGGTGAAAATCCTTACACTGGGTACAAACTCCATCTCGACACAACATGCATACAATGTAAACACTCTTATTAAGTCAAAGCTTCAAAAAATAAACATGGACAGAAGACAGATTCCATTGAGTTTCCCAGACTGCAGAACAAAAAAGCCTACGTTTCTCCTCATATTCACAGACAGTGTGTATAAAATCCAATTATCAATGCTGCTGGATTAACATTCCTTGACTAGCAGGTGACAGTTTATTCTGTTCAATCACATACTGTAGGGTAGAGTCAGCTTTTAGCCTGAATAATGGGGAAAGATGTCTAAAGACACAATACACACACACAATAAAGTAGTGATAATTATATTTTAAAACTGCACACAAATATATATGTGTTTTTTAAAAAGCAAAAGCCCCTTGGCTGGTAATCTTTCTGTCACATTGTGTTTTGAATTTACTTGAATTGAATTTCTGAAACATTCTCATATGTTTGTCTGACTTATATTAGCAAACGTGGTCTACAACTGCTAACCGAAATGTGTAGCAAACATATTCCATATTACAAAAAGAAAATATATGGACAGCATTTTAAGAAAAAAAGTGATTAAAAACAATATTTCAAAGGATGGCACACGATATATGAGCTCTGATATATGTAATATATTGATATTTGTTATAGTTTTTGTTTATTTGATTTATTTTTTTAGTGTTTTTCAAATACTTCTAAGAACAGCATGATTGCTGCCAAGAGTAGTCAATGATCAGAAGGATGTTCATTTGTTTTAATAGATCCAGTTCATTACAACTGCATTGACACTTTTTTTTTTAATTTTAAATGTGGGGCCGTTTATTACTAATTTATGCAGTGTGCTGGTTTTAACACTACTTTTTGTTGGTCTATGGGCAACATAAAAGTGACAAACAAAACACTGCACATGCCAAATTAAAAGATGCATTGGCATCAAGGAAATTTATGAATTAGAAAATAAATGTAAAAAAAAAAAATAAAACACTTCTGAAACACAGCCTAACAAAAAGACTGAACACCGGTGTGTAAAGTGGAGGGATTCTTATAATCCAGGCCTACGTCTCCACCCCTGCTTCCTTTTTAGTGGTATGTGGTCTTAAAAACACAAATGCTCAAGCTTCCTGAAGCTGGACTGGACAGGAAAAGTCCTACTCCCAGTGGACACGGCTGCAGGCTGTTGGCGCCCTTGAAGTTGTTAACTACAGCGCTGCGTAATGTGACACGCTGTTGCAATTAGTTTCTCTGAACCAGACAGTCACCTGTATTGATATAGAACAGATAACACTACAAAGCCATCACTACAACCATAGGCTAGGTACAAGGAGAATAATCCTCCACTCAACTGTATCAAAGCATTTGCTTGACAAACAGTACTAAAAACACCAGGGAATATGCTGCCATTTTGAGCTTTGTTTAGAAAGATCACTGAGAGAGCAAAAGGACATGCTATGTTTATCTGTATGTCTGTTACATGTACAGCACAGTAAATAATATATAAAAAGCTTTAGAGATTTATATTTGGCAATATCTCATGGCTCATGGCTATGGGTGGAGTACAGGGACTAAGCGTCAGGCTATCATATTAAAAAAAAAAAAAAAATGTTTTAAACATTGGCATTGTTTCTATACAGGGTACTCTCAGACTTAAACTTTAATAAAATCTGATCATTATGACAATGGAGTCAAGCAGCTGGAAATGTTTTCTGTGTGTTCATTATGCTTACTTTCAACAACATGTTTTTGTTTTTTTGTTTTCAGAAATGCAAATGGTGATCCTGAAATAAGAACCAGCATGGGACCAGCCCATCAGTACAATTACAATTATCAAAACAACTGTAGAATACACATTTTTTCCTGGAGAGTACCTTCTCAGTACAGGTGGTTATGTGTGTTTGGCTCAGATGATCCATTATCATTATTATCTGTGAAATGCAATTATCCTAGCAAAGAGTTGAATACAGTACTTCACTTCAAAATATTTGAAATGGTCCTTGATTATGCTTAATTCACTCAGTACAATGTGACCAGAGGTGTAAAATCTGTATTTGTAACAAGTAAATCGAATATCTTGGGACACACTGTAACTGGGGCATTATAACTTCAGGGGCAAGCCATCCTAATACCACTATGGATCTTATTAAAAAGTGTGTCCGTTTTACAGAACTCAAATGTCACCAGACAGGCCATCATGACTACATTATATAAGCTGAAGCTCATATAGCCAGCTAAACAAAAACTATCAATAGGAATGTATCCTATTATCCCACCAAACTTAACAAAGAGTTAAGAACTAGAGTAAGAACTTGCTCCAGGAACAACATTCCGTCAAGCCTAACTCAGGGGTGCAAATTTGGCACTATGGCGCTACATTCTAGTGCCATGGTACCTCACATGGAGCCAACAACATTAAATTCTGGCACAGGTAGACATGCTTATTTTTTTTTTCTCAGTAACTGTAGATGCTGATAGTTTCTAATTAGGTCTGGGCTACTCACATGACCACTGGTGCCCGGAACCGTATGCACGTTACGCACTGTGCGTACCATTGGTTTGAAAGACTTTGGTGGACTCGCATGTAATCTCGTGCGATCGGTTGACGCGTATCAGACATTTAAGACTTATCAAATTGTACTGTGTATTTAGTGGTAGTAATGAGCAAACTGAATCAGCTAAATTTGGTTGAAGCTTGAAAAATAGCAAAAATCTCTCTTCTGATCCAGAAAGATTGTCAGAGGGGAATAAACAGTAAAAGCACTGAACCATGCTTCTAGCACTAATAGCAGTGGAGTTTTAAGTGCCGAAAATACACTGCTGGCATTGAATGTTACAACTGCATTGTCTGAATTCTGCTCCTCTTCCAGGATTGAGCACGAAAAGTGCACATTTAAAGTTTAATTTGTATTTTAATTTGATCAGTGTCTTTCTTATATTAAATATGAATTCTACATTTTCTTAATCATTAACAAACCATTTCCAAGTTGTGTTTTTGTTATTGTTATTATTATTATTAGTGATGTTTTATTTTTTTACTGCCTGTTTTGTCACAAAAAAAAAAAATGTATACGCCATGTTTAGGGGCGAGTTTCTGGGGCTGCTGGGGGTTTACTGGGGGTTTACTGGGGATATGATATAGCTACACAAAATCACCATGGTGGCTGAATTGAGAAACACTGCCCTGGAAAGGACAATGAGGACAATGCTGTTGAAATGAACAGCAAGAACCACAGTCCAAACTATTTCTTTGTGCTTCCTAAAATGACTGATATAAGTAAATTAAAGTATTTGCATATTATAGAATATAAATTGTTGAACATGGTTGTGGATAGTACGGTATGCCAAGTACCCAAGGGCATTACAACAAAATAAGTGTCTATTCCAAGGTGAATATGTGGTGTTTTACTGGCACTTACTCATTTTGGCAGCAATTCTTAATTGAAATAGGGAAATGCACATCCTTCATATTTGCACCCTGGCTAGCTTGCTTGCAATACACTTAAAGTATAAGCAGCCAGGAGGCTAGTGCGTAATTAATTACTTTTGACTCTTGTCGTGAAGTTCATTAAACCAGTCAAGTGTGTTTACCGGATCTGGGACATATGCCATCTTACCTCCAAGCATGTCCTTCATGCACTGTATTAATAGTTTCAGCACAGCCTAGTAGAACATTTCTATGTTTACGGGTTGTTAAAAGAGTGTCAAGGTCAGGCAGTAAATACCTAGTGAGGCATAGCAATGTGGCGTGCACTGCACACTGCAAAGATGTATTAGTTAAATCAATACAGTGAACTGCTGTAGCATTTTTTTCCTATTTAAAAAATGATATAACCTTGTAGTTTAAAGAAAAAGCCTTAAAATGTATTTTGCTTACCTCCTGCCTTGCCCTGTGCTGTCTAGTTTTTTTTTTTTTTGAATGCTTTATCTAACAAGATGGTGACGATGCTTAACAATATTGTAACTCCCCTTTCCATCTTGCCTCAGAATCCACTAATGGAGCTCAGCAAACTTTCCCCAAGCTGTGCCAGACTTAAAAACAATGATGATGTTCTCCTCAGAACAAATCTTATTCATACAACAATTGGTTCAACCAAGTTTAATTCTCTCCATATGTCTGGATCCAGTACTCTGTGGTTTTGCAAACAGCTCTGCATGGATGCCAAGAAACGCTTCGTTGCAGCCACTGTATCTTCTTCATATTATATAAACTTTCTTTAGGGCAGACAGGATTAGTTTACACTTTGAGATTTGCAAAGATAGCTCTTCATGATTTGATTAATCCTGTAAAAAAAATACATCTGGTTGTCTATACACTCTCACCATTGCAGACATACAGACTAGTCGTCTTAGTCCACCATGTAACTAAACAACATAAGAACGAACATAAGAAAGTTTACAAACGAGAGGAGGCCATTCGACCCATCTTGCTCGATTGGTTGTTAGTAACTTATTGATCCCAGAATCTCATCAAGCAGCTTCTTGAAGGATCCCAACCCTCACAATTCTCTGTAAAAAAAGTGCCTCCTATTTTCTGTTCTGAATGCCCCTTTATCTAAACTCATTTGTGACCCCTGGTCCTTGTTTCTTTTTTCAGGTTGAAAAAGTCCCCTGGGTCAATATTGTCAATATCTTTTAGAATTTTGAATCACCACGCTTGAGTCAGATATCCAAAGGGTTATGAACACTCCTGAACTTAACCCTTTCATGAAAAGTTTTGTAAACTTTCAAAAGCTGGAAATGTAGTGGGCTTGGTATTTTAAACATTCATTTGTTATTATTATTCTTCTCATACAAGTAAGGAAAAAAAAGCTTGAGTGACGGTGTAAATAAAACAGTCTTATGTTTAAAGACAGCCTTGCTTCATTACAGAAAGTGAGGGAGGAGGATGTGAGATTGAGCATCCCCAATGGAGATATTGCACAACTAGTTAACATGATGGGATCGGCAGGATTCTTCTGAGCAATACAGCAGCAGTATATCTTCTAGGTTACAATCTTCTAGTATAACTTTTTGCTACAAAACCTGGATGAAAATATCTAGAAACTGATATACATATGCATTTTAGCATTTAGTTTCAATTCTATTAATATAACCATGTTTCTATACAACCATAATTGGCTTAGAATAAACAGCACAGAATTAGACTGTGCAGCCACTGCAGTTTGTTTAGTTCAGATCCTCTTTATCTTTATAGCTCTGAGGTTTAGCGGGAAAAAGTTACCAAACTATTAATGCTGGAGAGTTCAGATCAATCTAATGCACAAATTCAGTTAAATTGGGTTTAGAATGGGCAGAGCTGTACAACAGAGGAGCTGTGGTTAATTATTTTTGGATGCAATTTGCAAAATGAAGGTTCACATGCGTGCTAGCTGGCAAAACCTCCAAAGTCTCTGCCAGGCACTCTAACTAAACAGAAGATTTTTTGAATCAGTACATTTCTTTTTAGAAGAGGGCATCCAGACATGCTTCTGTGGCTCTGCCAAATTATGAGCTTCTTTATTGTGGATGTCTGGATCAGGCAGATGCACAAGTATTTACTATTTGGCAGCTGATGACAGTGACCTGTCCTTGGCATCAAAAACTAAAATTAAATACATTTTTTAAACTCATCATTTATATAATAAATAGAAAATCTGCCATGTGTTATTCTTAGTGAAAGGATATTCTTGTTACACTGTAGTATAATATGGCCCTCTCAGTAAAAGATTACAAATAGAGTGGTACATTTTCTTTTAGAGAAATGTTCACGGTGCAGTACTGCAATGACGTACAGTAGTTTTCATCAATCTGAATTCAACAAAATGATGTAGTACACTCATGAAGCTAAAGAGAAATACAGTAATCCATCGCGTATCTGCCCATTACATATCCACCCTAACCGTTTAACTGCCATGATCAATCTCTTCAGCAACATTAGTTTATTATTGAACTGAGAAAGCAAGGGCTTCCACACAGGTGAGGCTCATGCGTTAATTAAGCAAATAACATCCCACAATGCTTAGGGTCATGTATAAAAATGCCGGACAGGCCTGGTTGCCTATAATTATGGCTAGTATGGCTGCAATAGGGGACCTCAGTGACTTTGAAAGAGGGGTGATTGTTGGGGCGCGTTTGGCAGGAGCTTCAGTGACCAAGACAGCTCAACTTGCTGATGTTTCACAAGCAATGTGATGTCGGCATGGAATTCCAAGGAAAAGACATCATCAGCAAAGGGCAACAGTGGGTGGAAGCGTATACTCCATGATCTTGATATCCGTGCATTAATTCAAAGTGCAAGGCAAAACAGGCAAGCGACTGCAGATCAATTGACTGCAAATTTCAACCTGGGGCGCGAGCAGCCAGTTTCATCAAAAACGGTCCGCCGAGAACTCCACAGAGCGGGATATCATAGTGGCCCAAAGCCCTATTAAGTGACTTTACATTAGTGTTTCCATTTTTTTGTTTACTAACTGTATGTGCTACATGCGCTACCATTGCTGCTGGTGTCACATGAGCAGTGTGTTGACTTGATATGTAAAAAAATCCTGTTCGCCTGCGGGGAGTATCAACTTCAACCTCTGTCTCGATCTCCTGCCTGTCACTCAGCAGCGAATGCATGCACCCACATGGCAGATGACTACTCTTGTCACAACCATTAATACCGTGCATCTTTCTAAACAAGGGATTTAAGGGAGAGCCTTAATGAAAGCTGAATCTCAAAACAATAATTGTGTAAAACTGTGTAAAATGGTATTTAAAACAGGATTCATTTATCTGCCTTTTTACATATCCGCCCTTACTCTGGTCCCATCGCAGTCGGATGTGCGACGGATTACTTTATAACATATGACTTTTCCAAACCAGTTGTTCCCAGAATACTGAGAAAATGGCAGTTCATCATCGGGGGCCTACTGGGAATGACAAGCAACTTCCCACGACTGTGAGCAAGTTTAACCCCATTTGGCCAATCTATCAGCCTGGACAGCTGAATGTATAGTAAGGAGTCTAAGAGGTGATGGGAAAGGTACCTACATTTAAATGTATACAAAAAGTGAAATAAAATTTTTTTTTAAAAACACCTCACAAGGGCTCTCAGTCTTTTGGACAGCAGTTGGTTCAGCATTAGTCAAATGAGTAAGAGTTTCACCAGCCAAAAATCATAGACATTCAATTAGTTTTCAAAACCCTTTGCACAAACAACACATTTGAAGTTTAAATCTGTAAAACTTCTATTTTTTTCTGAAATATAAATACAAAACTATACATGCTTTCAAGTTTCCTTCACAGTCTGCAATTACCAACAAAATGTATCTCAAAAAAACCTTACAGGCCCCTTTAGAAGGAAAGGGTGGTTAGAAGTGGATTAACTACTGACAGTGGTCCATTGTTAATTGGGTGCCATGTGTGAAAGTTACAGAAAGATTCGTTTATACAGCTGCTGCAATTTGTCATAACTACCATTTAACAAGATACACATGTTACTCTAAATTCCTCTCTGCTACAAAAGCTGGACGACTAACAGTTTAAGCTTTCATAGGAACACACTTAAATATGAATGCTGTTAGAACTTTTATTGCTCAAGAAGAATATATTATTAAGCCATTTATTGCAGCTATCCCTTTTATTTATTTTCTGTTACTGTAGCTGTCTTGTACAGCTGTGTAACTGTAACAAAGACATTTGTAGAATACTAATACTAAACGTTCATAGACCCCTATCTGCTTCTATCACACTGATAAGGTCCACATGCACTCATACTGTATCAAGTCTTAAGATCTGTCCTTATTATCTTTCCTGTAAATGTTTCAGTGCCATGCAGAAAAGTTCAGATCTAGATAAGGGGTTTCTGTTTTAAACTATACTCACACATAGATGCTTCCACACATACTATACATTTCTATAGGAATATAAAATACAAAATATCCCCCTTCTCAGAAATAAAATGACAATAAAACACAAAATAAAACAATTTATTACAATTTCAACATGTTTGGGTCCTGAAAATAAGGTGAATACATCACTTCAATTTATTGGAGGTACAGATGATCCCCACTTGGTACAGCAGGTAAAAATGCACATTATTATTATTATTATTATTTATTTATTTATTTATTTATTTATTAGAAGACGCCCTTATCCAGGGCGACTGACAATTGTTAGTACCGAAATGCTTTTGTAAGGATGGTAACTCGATCTGCTGTTCCCCTGCTTTGTGTCGACTCTCACTGGGGCAGTGGAGCAGTTTCTGCAGGCATGGTCAAGGGAAACACTGTAGAGACACAACACTATACAGTTGTTCATGTGCACTGCAACGTTAGCAGGCATAGAGGCTGGGCCTGCTAATGCTATTCAGCACACAGAGAAAATGTCAATTTCATCACAGCTAGCTTTCAAACCCAAATACAATAAAATAATAAAAGTAACTACATTTCCAGGCATGCTGGCTCATCAGAACATAGTTTTCTATACTCTATTTAAAGGAGATAGGGTGGGAAACAAATGTATAGTATAAAATGTTATTTTATCAAAGAAAACACTGTCAGAGTCAGATTAATTTCAAGGTGCATCAGAGATTTTTTTTTTTGTTGATAATACAGTATATCACATTATCCTAATAAAAAATGACCTTTATAAAAAAAACAAAATTAGATGCATAAAAGTAATATGTTAAATGAAAATCACCTTTTCAACATTTGCCTTATTATAATAACCCCCTTACTGCTTAACATTACAACAGCTGTCAGATGTCAAAACCATGACCCAAAGGTACAGCAAAGCCACTCTTTGTACTAGCAAGATGCCTGTGTCTGTAACAGCTACAGAAGTTTCCAGCCCTGGAGCTGATTGCTGATACATGGACTGAGGAGATACCACAAACACAACCCCTGCTGCATTTAAGATGTGAGGTTTCAATCAGAGCTATAAAACCAGGTTAACTCTCTCTTCTCATCAGAATTAGCTGGCATTGCATTATCTACTGTTTTAACATATACCTCTGCCTATGTTTAACAACACCATTTGCCATACAAAAAAACATTACATTATTTACAGTTCAATTTGCCAGAGTAAGGTCAATTTTGCCTTTTTTTGTCAAAGAAAGTAAAACCATTTAGAAATCTATATCTCAGAATTTTTAATGAAACGACTCAAAAGCGTCTCAAACTCTTTAATCATATTATATTGCATTTAACATACATTTTGTTTACAATGGGTGTTTTTGTTCTTGTTCTTCTTTTCTTTTTGTTCAGAGAGCCAAGTGAAATTATTCTCTATCTTTAGTGTAAATTTGAGGCTTTTAACAATGAGCCTTCCTGCTTATGGCATGGTGACATGCTGATGTTACTATGCCATCGAAAGAAGAGAAAAATGTAGAATGCACTGTTATAAACAACTGTTGCTGAAGTTAAATACAGACACCAGACATTCATTAAATCCAAAATATCCATGATTTAAAATCAACTACCGTCAAACCAAACAAATGCATGGCAATAAATTCACCCAGGATATTTGACTGCTCTAACAAAAAGCTCAATGTATGCTTCTATTTTTCCGTGATGCTGGCTTAAAAACAAGATATATATTTTGTTTACGACTGTAAGTCGCCCGCCCTGGACGTCTGCTAAGAAATAAATAATATTAATAATAATAATAATAATAATAATAATAATAATAATAATAATAATAATAATAATAATAATAATAATATATATTCTGTACAATTTCCAAGCTAAATAATATGGTGATATTCTGAAACCTTGTAATGAAAAAATAATTATACTGTAGAAGGGAAAGATGCCTTGCACAAAACCTGAAAAGCAATTCATTGTATCTGTATTGTTAGATTAGTATGATCTTAAGAAAATACATAAGGTTAAAGTCCTAAAGACATGCAATAGTCCTATTTACAGTCTTAAAATTGGTAGACCAAGTATCAGGCTCAATTCATCTTAACTCAAAATAAATTCCAGACAGTTTGTGACTACGTGCTTCCATGTTAGAACGTGCACTGCAAATGATATAATGAGGGCTGGGAACACTTATAAGTAGGCATTTCATTAACCAGCCCTTTATTTTATTTCATGAGAGCATTTCCTTTCATTCTCTTTAATGAACATTATTCCAAATGACTGCTTCTGCAAAGTGAAAGCGTGGGAATGTCCTTTATATTGTGTATGCTTTAGGGTATAGTGCATATGATAGACCTACATGCTTTAGGATGCAGTTTTTGTTTTATATTGGAAAGACAGACAAACAGACAGACATTTGGGTAGTTGGTTATACTTTTTAATACTAAAACTGTATGTCTATTTCATTAAAACAAAGTCATAACTAACAGCATACAGAAAAAAATAAAATCCTATAGGATTTTTTTTTGTGATCCAAGAACACATATTTGCCATATCAAACATACCTGATTTGTATGTTATTTTAGGTTGTTCATGTGTATTTATTTTTATTTTTAAGCACAGGTATATTTCAGTATGTAACATAACTTGTGTTTTACAAAACTAATGTAAAGCAGAGTGGGTGAATAAAGACAGTGAATCCTTTCCTCTCTGAGCCACCTGCACAAGCAGATTCTGTATTAAGCAGAGGTCCCAAAGGAGAATATTTGTATAGGCACAGCAGTGCGTCTTTCCAAAGGTCCTTTCACTGGCACCCAAGGGACCCAGCCTTCTGGGGTTTTTTTTCTTTCAGCATTCTACTCAAGAGGCAGATCCTACAATTAGCAATGTGGTTACTTATTTTTTTCACCTGTCCCAAATCAAGATCTAAGTGTAGAAGGCAGGTAAAAAACAGAACACCATTATGTTAAATACTGTTGAGAAACAGCATGAATGTAAGACCTGCAATATACAGTATATCAAGTACCAGAAAATAACAGCCTAAAGTGATGTGTGTTTCTAAACGACCTTAACACCAGGCTTTCATAATGAGGTTATTTAAAAGTTGGGCAGGCCTTGAAACCAAAATGAGTGCTCTTAGCAGTATGCTTTAAAATTATGCATCTGTCATTGACTGAATAAAGTTTTTACTTATTTGGCTCAGTTAATGTAAAAGCACTTCAAATTAAAAATGGATGTCCATTTTTACTCATGCTCTGTGTTTTTTCAAGGCTTAACTCTTAAAGCAAGAAGAAACTATAAGGTACAATAGCTGCCACAATCACTTATATGTTGTAATCACTTATAAGTTGAGTGTGCATTTTAGAATATCAGCAACATTTTTCTGGTTTCTTAGTTGCCCACATATATCATCTGCTGTGAGAAATTAAATAACGTTTGTTGAAAAAGAGAGGCACTGACCCAGTGCCCTGGTCAAATTCCTTTCCAACAAGCTTCACTTTCCCACTCTAGCAACAGGGCACATTCATGCATGCTGAAAAGGCTACTTTGTTTCTAATGATAATAATGAAGTTATTTCTATATTTAAAAAAAAAGTATTTTATAAACTATTTTTATATCCCTAAATTATTAATATGGATTTGATTATCTGTTATATGCATCAGTATTGTGGAAAAGTTTATAAAAAGTAATAGTGCTCTTCCCGAGATGAAAACTCACTTCTAACTGCAGTGTAATGACTCCTCTTCATACTGTTGTTCTGTTCTGTTTCATGAATTATTTCAAACGTTTATAATAGAAAACTGTCCACTTCCACTTCATGTGAATGAAATTACTTATTGCCCTGAAAAAAAAACACTCACATGTATTCTGTAATATTCTTAAATAAAGTTAAGAAGTAAAAAAAATATTTAAGTATAAAAGTGATCTGTGTTCTGTCTGATTAAGAATTAGATTCTGGCTGCTTTTATGCACCACCTACAATACCTATTAGTGTTGTAGATCAGACATCAGCTACGTAAGGAATGCAGTTTATTTGCATGCCCATAAAACCATGGAATTTCTTTATGACCTTTTCTCTGCATGAATGCACAGGAGCACATAATGCATATTGTGTGGAGCATGGCAGAACAGTCTCGGACCTACCATTGTTTCCTTTGCATTTTATCATCAATCGTGATACTAGGTAAGTTAAACATGTTATAAAGAGCTGTGCAGAGGCTTACAATGAATAAATATAATGTGCCTTTTCTATTCATAAATTACTTCGAGTCATGGTAGTAAAGGTTCTAAAATATTAAACACCAAATTTAGCTATTATGTCAAACATGTTCTCTGACTCCATTTATAAAATGTTCACGGGCAGTAGCCCCGACCAGCCTGTGTAAAGAAACAATTAATATATATATATATATATATATAAAAAAGGCTGCCCTATAAATCTGAATTTTGTCATACTGTATGTTTATTGCACTGTGCAAGAAGGAGGTACAGAGATTGTTTTATAAGTCACCACACATACAGTACCAGGACAGACACAATGAGGAGCGTTGTTTTCAGGAGAGCAAGCAAAGCCATCTCCAGCTTTAAAAACCTAGTTTCAGAACTGCTTTGCTGCTCACACAATTAAAACAGTATACAGTAGTACACCACAGATAAAACAATTATGAGAGAGTTAAGCAGCTGATCTAGCTGGTGTTTTTTTTTTTCTCCACTCGTCTGGGAATTTATTGCACAGGTCAGGAGAAACTGTAGGAGAAACAAAATGTGCTCTTGTTCAGTAAGAGATCCACACTCGGGTGATACCTGCAGGGGGAGGGAGCCCTAGTCTCCCCAGCAACAGCCAGGACCTTCTCCTCATCAGCAGACATTCATGTGTCCAGTGATGAACTCTTGTGTTACTCTTTTACACTTTTACAGTACAAACATGGCTGCAAAAATGGCTTCTCTTTCTTAGCTTTGCCTTATATATATACAGCTTAGTTTGGTCTTGCTAGGTTTGATTCCAACATCCAATAATTCACTGGGGCTGTACTGAAGTTTCAGGTACTGTATACAAGGAACATGTTTTAGCTGTGATAACAACATCAGAATACTTTGAATCAAGTTTGAATTTAAAGATATGTTTCAGCAAAGTATAACATTCTGAAAAACAAAACACATAAATAAATACTGTTATTATACTGCTGTTCTTGGCCAAAGCAGACTTTTTAGAACAAAACTGACTAAAACAGTTTTAAGGCTTTTCAGCTATCTGTGGCCTGTGCTCAAGTTTAGGTCCAAAAACTGAAGGGTTTTCATGGAGATTAATGTGACAGACAAACTCTGGAAAGAGGTTACCAGACTCGTTAAGCCTTAAGGTATTTGCTTTTGCAAAATACATTGCTAATGACATGTAGTTCACCCCTCACTGTTAACAGTGTTGTGCAACTACCAGGTACCAAGCTTACTGATAAACGAGGATCCTTACAGTAGATTATTTCTTAAAGCAACATTCTACCAAAAAAAATGTAACTCATCATTAAATGTTCTATTCATAGTCAATATTTTAACTTAAGCACTGTTCAACTGTCTTACTCTCTGTATTTACAGTCTAGTACAGCATTTGTATGTTTACAACAAAATGTGAATATCTGGCAGAAATCTTTACAATTGCTACTTCCTACTGTTAAAATATTAAAAGCATTATAACCACACAGAACTAAGAAATAACTCACTCTGTTTTTTTGTTCATAAGTCTACACTTACTTCCATGAGAAAGTTTGCACACTGAGCAAACGGTTAGGAAAATGAAACCATATGATTTTAGAAAAAAAAAAAAAATCACCGAAACTATTTGAATATTAAAATATCCTGATATATATATATATATATATATATATATATATATATATATATATATATATATATATATATATATATATATATATATGTAACTACTGTGCCCAGGGGTAGAATAAACCCTGTCACCACTGTACACATTAAACCCAATGCTCAAAACCCAAAGGTGTACATGAAAGAAAATACATTAAACTGTTGAGAACACTGCAAGAGTAATGCAAGTTGTATGTTAAAGCTGAGGACTAGGAACAAGGATTCAAAATCCATGCTAGTTTAACCACAACCAAGTTACTTTACTAATGACCAGCACTACACAATACTGGGTTTCTAAAAGTGGGTGAACTGTATAATACATTCTATCCCGAAAAAAAAATAAAATAAAATAAACTGTATTTTGTAAACTGCATCAAAGACAAATATAGCTATACAAACACGCATCCGTTTAATAAATCTTTCTGCAAAATTCCTGGCATTGAGAATCAGCAGTTGTTTATGGACCTCTACGCTTCATTCTCAAATACAGTATCTGACTATGAATAATTATGGGCAGACAGTAACATTCTGCATTTCTGTAAAATACTGTATACAAAAATGCAGCCCTGCTCTGTGGCTTTAACCCTGAACTTGGTCTCAATTGGAATATACAAAGTTTTTTAAGCTGTAACTTGAGCTTTTGAGCAATTACATAAAAATGTTCTGCACTCTAGTAAATGTTTTCAAATGTGTACGTCCATGTCTGCTGTCTGGCCTTCGACACAATACATCTCTTTATAAGAAGCCATACCACTGTACAGCAACTCCGGAGTGTTAAAGAAAATCAAATTGAAAAAAAAAAAACTGATATAGATTGCTTTAATTTACATGTCTCTGCATTCAGCTGACCCAATCTATTTTTTCGATTTCTGCTTTGCATGTGGTCTTGCGGTACACAGTTATTCTTCAACCAGCTAGCAAACATCAGCCTGGTGACTTGGAGCCAGAACAAATCTCTGTATTTCTTGACCAGCTCATTGTTTATTTCCATTGTAAAAACACAGAAATGTTCTGTTCTGTTTTATAAAAGATCTTGGAACTTGGATACCTTAAAGATAACACTGAAAATTACACAACAACCATTAGACCAACTTTTATTTTTGGATAAATCATATTTTTTAATTAGCAAAATTATAGTATTTTTCCCAGTACTATACAACACAGCATGCCTTCATACGGGCTGGTATGGAATCCCTGCTTAACTACTGGCCTCTAGTGTGACCCAGAGGTCATGTAACTTCCCCTCCTCGTGCCTCAGTTGCAGCCAGCTGTAAAACTAGGTGCAAAAAGCCCCAGGCATTTCACTGGGTCTGTCCTTTTTGATAGTCAATTCGACTTACAGTATACAACAATTGTAGGCCACTATCAACAAATCAACTTCTGTTATAATAGTATAACAATGATGTTAATTTTATTAAATAATAATACTAACAAAAGAAAAATCAAGGTGCATACATTATTTTAGTTTGTCCTAATTTATTAAACAAATGTTATGTCACTGTGCTTGTACTGTAGTCCTTAATTCAGTTATCACTAGGGTTAACACGAAGACTTGTTTAGATCTACACAGAAGTTACATTTATAATTGCTAGATCATAGATACTGTACCAACAAAGAGTACGTGGGGAATACCACACCTTAAAAGCTTTCATAGCTTTTAAGTTTGAATTTCACTTGAAAATTATAGTTTGCATCCACAAAAACTAACACATGGGTAAAGGGGGTTGTGCAGCTTTCAAGTGTATGCAAGTAGTTTGGAGTTTCGATGATGAACAAAATGCAATTAGGATAATAAGTGTAAGGATCAGAAAATAGAGGCCTCTGGAGGCATGATGAATTTGCTGGAAGTATTTTTGGATACTTTACAAAAGGAGCAGAGAGTGCAAATTAATCCTAAGGAGGATTCTCGCCCAACACTCCCGACTCCAGGGAGGCCCGCTAATTTGTCCACATTACTGTCAGCAAACAAAAGAAAGTAATGACACCAGCCAGACCATATCAAACAGAAGCCACAATCGCTCCCGAGGGACGTTTGCACTCCACTGGGGTAGAAAGTCAAGGCATTGGCCACCCTCTTAGCTATCAACGCAGAAGAATTGGCGGAAACTGTGACAACAGTTAACAATGAAAAGGTCAAGCGGCTGGCAGTCGTTTCCCTGACCTAGACAGCTGGGGGTCAAGGGGCATCAGGTAGCCAGCCAGGCCCCAGCCGGCGCATGGCCAGCGATCGATGTGTTTTCACAAATCAGCTTTGGTCAATTTAACTTCACACGACACAGAAACCACATCACTTTGCAGGGGTCCTGACACCAAGGCCAGAAGCTAAGTCTGGTCTCGTAAAACAAGGCTCTTAACATGGCAGAACAAATTAGAGGTAATCCACCCGAGTCCCTGAGATGTCAGGTCAATAAAATTTGATTCAGAGTCCTGACCTGTAGAAAAAAAAAATCTGCATTCCAATTATCCCACTTGATAAATAAAAAATCTTTGTGGTTTGTTTTTTTTTTGTCAAGATTTCATGACTTACGCAGGTTCTACTTATACCACTGCAGCCATTTGGAGCATTGTTCAATTACTGCACTAGTGTGCTCTAAAAATCTCTGAGACAGCCTATACTGTGGGAAGAAGAAAATAAATATTATTTGACAGGCATTTGCCATGGCAGAAATGGTATTTCCTTTGATTTTAAGCAAAGCTGTAAAATAAGATTGTTTAAAAAAAACGTGTTAACTGCATAAAATGATTATTACTGAAGTACAGTATAACTTAATTTGTATTAGTTACTAAGAAATAAGAAAAATGTATGTAAAAACACTAGAATTGTGTATAAGGATAAAAGTGGGATGCAGTGACATAGGCGCCAGGTTGTATGGGTATGTGGTGCCCAAGCTCCACTAATGTTTGCGCTTATATATAATAATTGTACTAGTAGTGGCTCCTGACTTTAATAAGTGGGGAGGCTAAACAACAAAACCTGCTTTTATTGCTTATATGTGTAATTTTTATTATACGCAATAAAACGTTGCATGTTTCAAAAGGTATTTTGCAGTTTAATAAGCAATGTAGTACAGTCATATAATATACACAGCACATAAGGCAAGCAACTGAATATTAAAAAAAACTAAAAAAAACATTTTGGGAGTTACTTGATTGATGAATCCTGAATGATGTCATTTGTAGAAAAAAAAATATTTTTTACGGCCCGTGGAAGATTTTTTTAAATCACTGTAGCCCACAGAAATCCACGGAGAAGATGAAGAGCCGGTTTGAAAAACCAAACAGCTAATTCTCGAGGTCAGCCATTTCGTTTTTTCGTACCATGAGCAATTAAAAAGGCAATTTTATTTTGGTCCTCCCTGTTGAAGAAGGTCCAATGTAGGCTCTGGACGACCTTTATTCTTATTTTTAATTCTTATTTTTTCCTCAATTGAAAGTGAAGAAAATGGTGTATGAATTAAAAAAATATACAATGTTATAAAAAATATACTAGGTACTGTATACAGAAATTGAATCTTAAGGGAGTAGCCACACGTGTCCCATAAGCTGCCTGGCAACAGACACATCATTTTAAGTCTAATTATGAGTGGTAGAGGCTAGCCGCAAGCTTGCATCATGTAGCCAATACAAATACAGTAAAACGACAGACAGAGGGTGATTGCAGGTAGAATACACACATAATCCCACCCATTTTGAGGCTACATTAGCCAATAGCAATACAGAAGACCTTGGAAAGCATAATGTAAGGTTAAAAAATGTATGGAACAGGTGCTAGAGATGAAACGAAACCCACCTTCGATACAGAGCTATCACAGATCAGTATACTTTTTTACTTTTACAAAATTACACATAGGCCTCTTATAATGAGCCGCCACTGAATTGTATGTATCTTTTGATGGGAACAATATCTTTATACACAATATGTTGTTTTTTTTATTCCATCTCAAAATTGTAAAATACACAAGAAACAGCGTACCTATCAAATAACACTTCACATTAGATTAGTTTAACAGGAAAATCAGCGTTATTTTACCTTCGTTAGAAGTGAAAGTTCTGGGCCCTAGTCATTGGCGTAAGCCTTTCACAGACCTCAGAAACCAGAAAGGGACCGATTGTGTCAGAGTCCTCTTTCTTTGTATTCAATATTATGTTTGTGTATTTCATTTCTGTATTCAATATTATGGTAGTGTGGTATTAGTCTGCCTACCAAGACCTCAACCGTATGAGCCAAGAATGACTGAATCACTTTGCAGTTCTGCATGTTCAAAAGTACCTTACTGATGAAACAGACAAAATCTTCTTAACGACTTCATTTTGCGAACTGAACAACGCTGAAATGTTTTTGCTTTTTACTAAGCAGTCTATGCACTAATCAATAATTACTTCTATCTTTGTATAAACATGAATGTATAATTAAGTTGACAAGTATAAATGCTTTATTATGCACACATTTTATTTTCCCTGGTTTGTTGGCTTAATTACTTTGGTATAGAAGTTCAGCTATATGTCCTGCCCATATGACATACACAGTAACAATAGGGTATGAAACGGTAGTGCTTATAAAATGTTTTTTTTTTTTTTTCAAATATCCTTATAGTTTGAGAAGTGATTTAATTTCACAAAACATGACTTACGTGTTACTTCAGATGTGCATATGCAGTCAATCATTATCATGTATTTCATTATTTATTGATTTTATTTGTATGTTTTATTTACGATAATTGAGATTCATTACTGTTATTATTATATTTTGAGTTATTCTGTCTATGCTGCTACTTTAAAAATACTCTGAGTTATTGTTTATACTCGATCAGACTGTGAGTGACTTGAATCACCTGGCTCTTTCAGCAATTAAAGCCGGTTTAATGTAAACGCACCGTGTTTGTGTGTTCACATCGGAACTGTCTGTCTAGAACTATTTTTTATATCTCAATTCCTACTATTTTTGTATAAAAAATATGTTAGATATTTTTCAGAGATGTATAATTCTTTTAAAACATGTGCTTTCATTTTAACAATAATCTAGGTAACAGGTTAAAAAGCTAAACTATTGAGTTAATCTTTTGGTCATTACCTGGCCAATAAAAGACTGGCCTGTGTATCAATTAAGTAATTGAGAGTTTAAATTTGTTTACAGGAAATTCTTACTTCCTGAAGATTAAAACTAGTCCCATTTCAAAAAACATGGATCCCTTTTATGCTTCTGTGCTGAAAATAACTGGTAGATTCAGCCCTTGTCTCAAACGAATGACTCCAGGGCTTGGGTGACCATTTTCTGCAGGTTCTAACCTGACATTGGCAGCAGCAAGGGATACAAAAGTGAAATAAAATCACCATGCTGACAAGCAGAAAGTCTAGGATATAGTGTGGGTAGAAATTAATAGAAGGCTTAAAAAAAGACCCCAAAAAAAAGTTTTTGTTAATTACTTAATGTACAATCATCCGGCAGAGAAGTTTGGTAAAACATCTCTTCAAGCTTTACACTCAGGCCCTTTCCAGGGCTTGCAAAACACAAAAAAATACTTAATTTGTGTATGCATGTAAGTCTATATTTAATGACAAATGTGTTTTGGTGGGGTGTGGTGCATGTAAAAATACTTAATTATAATAATTAGAAAATATTTTTTTGGTAGAGCACATTCACCATAATCATATGAACAGAGGCAATTACTTTGCAATTCCTAGCTGGCTTTGGATATAAATACCAAAACAAGGCCCTCTGTCCTAGACACTGAATCACAAAAACAAGACCCTGCCAGCAACCCGACTGGAACAGTGGGGTCCTGTTTTTAGGCACCAGGCCTCATAGCTGGGTTGGGCCTGGTCACAAAAAAGAGGTGAATTGATATGCCAAGGAGATGCAAAGTAGGGCTCAACAGGGATTCCAGATCTGTATCTCCTGCCTCCCAGCCTCCTGCCCGAATCTTTAAGTCACGACATTTAAGAGAACCTGCAAGCTGGGTTACCACTGCTGTTCAAACTTCACCATAGGATCTCAACACTGGCAGCAAGCCTAAGCTAAGAGAATGAAACCATTGTACCAACTGAAAATAATAAAAGGTTTTGATGTAATTGAAAAAATGTTTAAGATTTTTTAACAAAGCTTTGTATTTATTTTTTTAAACCTTTTGCTTGCATAAACTGGTTAATATATAGATATACACACACACACACACATATACAGGCAGATCACTGTATTATTTTTCTGATGTAAATTCCAAATAGATCAAATAAAGGGTGTTGGTCTTGTTTAAGTGTTTTTCTTTAATATATATATATATATATATATATATATATATATATATATATATATATATATATATATATATATATATACTATTTTTTAATCCATAACTCACAATACCAGTAATAGTTTTTATTTTCAGTTTCAAAAATAATAATTTGAAAGGGGGAAAAAATAAAAGGAGAAAACTGATGCGTTTTTTGCATTTTTCTGTTACTGCAGCAAACAAAGTGCAGCAACTCCCTTTCTGCGACTGTCAAAAACATTCCTGTGTGCCCACTGCAATGCGGATGCCAACCAACGAATCAAAGGCATGCTGCAAGTAGACAAAGAGGGTCTGATGCCAACCTCAGTACCACTAACAACCATAACTGGCATCAAGCGGTTTCCCTGCTTCTCTCCTGGCACTTGACAAACAAAATGGCGGTACTCAGTGGGTTTACACAGCGTGCCTGCTTTGTCAGGAGACGGGCACAAGCACACAAATGCCAAGCTTTTTTTTTTCCCTTTTTTTTCTGGACCCCCATCCCTCCCCCACAGTAAAGTGGTAATTTTAATGTAGAATTTTTTTTCTACATTAAAATAGGCCGCTATGTAAGCTATAAAGCTGCTACTTCAATGTCTTATTATACACTCGGTATATAATTATATCGCATGAAAATGACTCAACATGACAACTAGCTGCACAGTTAGAAACCAAAGCTGTATTTTTAACATTAGGCCTTGATATGTTCTGATACTATAATTGTCAGCAATACCTACTGTATACCTATATCGTACATAAGCCAAGTACAGTATGTCATTTCTCAGTAAGCCATGTCTTATCAGGGTTAACAGAAAATTAGCTTGTGTATTAACATCAGGAACTTTGGATATACAGTAGTATTTTTTTTAAGAGAATGGTTTTACATTACAATTGGGAAAAAAAATAAATTTGAATGGAACAAAAAAAAGAGAACTAGGATACACATTTTAAATAGTTCATAGTTCTGAGTTGAAAAGGGTTAATAAAGATTCCTTTTGGATATACAACAGCAGCACTGTCAGGTTTCATTAGAAAACATGGGGCCCTCTGTTTCCACAGTCCATATGAGCACATCTAGATACTGAAAAAAAAAATCAGTCTACGCTTACCTTAATTTCAGATCACTATTTAAATACATTAACATCCCATTGTGTTTTTTTTAAAGCCCAACAGAAAGATATTGCTCCATGTACAAAGATATATATATATATATATATATATATATATATATATATATATATATATATATATATCAAACAGATTCAGACTGCAATGCGGATGCCAACCAACGAATCAGCACCATCCTACAATGAAACAAAGAGGGTCTGATGCCAACCTTGGTGCCAGTGGCAACCATTATTGTCATTTTGCAATCCCTTCTGCTTTCTCCTGGCACTTGACATACACAAAATGGTGGTTCACACTTTACTGATCACAGCCTTTCCTATTTTAGTTAGATTGTTCACGATTCAGTCTGTAACTGCAGAATAGTTTTGAAACAGTTACTATTGAAATCCTGCTTACACAATGTTTTTATTATTATTATTATTATTATTATTATTATTATTATTATTATTATTATTATTATTATTATTATTATTATTATTATTGTTTTGAATTACAATTTGTTTTTCACCAATTACCAGGTCCTAAACTATGAATCCCACCAGTAGCATAGGGAACATTTTCAAAGAGAGAATAGTCTTAGAAATCAGTCTTAGAAATATAATCTAATATATAGAACAGATACTTGCATTTCATTAATAGACTTATTATATTTCTCTAAATCAAATGATGCTGCACTTCAGCTTCTGTGTGAAACTGTATAAGGAATAAACATTTTACCAAAACAGCATAATGCGATTGACATTATTCACCATTTTATAAAATGTGCAATATTTCTGCATTTGTAATAAAACAAACTAAAATCTAACTAAAATTTGAAGGGACGACCACATTCAGTTTTGAACAAAAGGTATCCCTCCAGAATCTTTCAATAGAAATTTAAAAACAAGTATTAAAAACTGAATAGATTGTCTGATCAAATCTAGGATCACAATTCTTCAAAGTAAACTGTAATGCCAAACTAACCATTCTACTAATTAATGCCAGCCTCTCCATTTTATTAATTAAGTGGCCTGCTTTTGAACAATTTGTCTGTCTAAACTTTCGATTGACTTCTTTTAAATTTCATGAACAAAACACACATTGTTTAGCAGTTAATTAAAGATGTCCAGTTCTCATTACACAGCTGTGGTTCAGATTTTTATAAAAATGCATGCTTTATTTAAATATAGCTTTATCAACCGATGAATAACTACATTAAAAGTAAACTTAGTGGATAGACTGTAATGCAAACTTAAATTCATTATCAATATTTAACTCTTCATAAAAGCAAAAATATTACCTGTCATACTCAGCACTGATGTGTTTTGTTATGATTTAATCAGTTCAATTTTAAGGTAACGGCTCACCCTGTGATTAAAAATGGATTAATGGTGCCTCTATCATAGCTTTTAAAAAGTACCAAATAACAAAAGCTATAATTCTGTGCTATTGTTTAATTTCATTACACTAATGGAGGCACCAAATTAAATATTGTACTTTCTTAGCAGTTATACCTTATAACCTAAGATTGTGTTTTTGAAGTTTTTGATGAATAATTGAAAAACATAATTTATCATTATCTTTATTTATTTTGATACTTTTTAGAAGCTATGACAAGGATATAGACAAGCAAATGTGAATCCTAGGGTTAGTCTGAGGAACAGTACCCCGTTTATAATTTAACAGTACACTTTTTAAGAAATATATATGCAGTACATTAATAATGCTTTACCCATTTAAACCTTATAAACTTTAACTGTGGGTGAGACATCAAATAATGTACTATTTGGTTTGGTAAAAATTATAAAAAATAAACAAAAGTAAAAGTAAATTAAAGTTTAATAGTGGGATGCAAGCCAAGATGTGACATGGCCTTTACTCTTTTCCTTTTTGATACAGTTAAAAAGAACAAAGGAGCAGTTTGATGAACTCTGCTTTGTTTCCAGAGAACATGGAAACTAAAGTAGCTTAGTAGAAACTGCTCAGGTCAATACATGTAACAGTCCTAGAAATACATTAAAAAAATAAATAAATAACAAAAATAATAAATAAATCAGTCCCCTAAAATAATAACAAATACAAGTCTTTCAGATTTTGGGAACATGTATGAAACAAATTAAATTCACTGGATTTAAATTTGCATTTTTGTCGTTGTTGTCATGTGTAATTTTTTTAATCGCTGAGGATTTAAAATCTTAAAATGAACCTTTTTGCAGGGCTGGCATTGTGTCCTGTCGACTGTAGTACTGGTTCTAGTTCTTAAACTTTAAAGAGTACAGTTTATATGAAATGTCCTGTTACAGCAAGTACAAAATGATAATGCCTTCAGCTATAAAACGATCCCTTCTGTTGCACAAGTGAACATTTACTTTTACTTTGGTCTCATACCTGTTATTAATACATTTGGAAGAAAACGGTTCATCCAGTAGGAAGTGGCAGATTTCGCCGGCTCCATTAATCTAGTTTGCTTTTACGGGAATTCCTGCTACGTACTAAATAACAACTGTAAAATATTGGCTCGCTAGGGGGCTGTGCAGGGGTAAGTCCAGTACAGAGCCTAGAAATGCATGTCATACATGTACACATAGTTACACTGTCTACTTGGTGCACCTACCTTGGTCCTGGACATAGTATGCCAGAAACAAGTCCAGCTCCTTGACTGATACTGTTATATGATGTGGCTGGACACAAAGTGCTGGATTGGTACAATGTGGGGATTTCACAAGCCTCTCTCCATCCGTACTTTCCAAAGGGATGCCCTTGAAAAGGATCACCATGACCAGATCAAGGCGCCAGACTTTATCGGCCTGTCTGAGACAGTCGATCCTCCTGATCTTTCCCTTCTGGTCTGGGTTGGACAGCACGCAGCAAGGATGCTTCTTCCCCGTAACACTGAGCACAAAATCCTCCCGGTACTCTTGGCGGATGTCTTTGCGGAGCTTGGCGAGCAGCCTGGATGCCCACTTCTGTTTGATCTCAGGCTTTTCACCGAGCAGCTCATCCTTGACCGCTCTCTCCTCATCCTTTGACATCCGCTTCTCGTGCTTCTTGAAGTACTTGCGCTTTCGGGCTTGGAGGTTAAACCAAGTATAGGCGATTGCACGGACGTGTGGAAGAAGTGCCTCGATGAATGGATGAAATTCATCCTGCAGTTGGGAAGAAGAAATATCAAGATAAAAAAGGTAATAACAGGAACAGCCATTCAGCAGAAGTGATCCCGTATGTAATTAACCCATTGTCACCTTTACTAAAGGGAACTCAAAGTCCTGCAGCAAATTGCATATATTTAAATGGTTAAGAGGTGTTAATCGTATGTGTAACATTTTAAAATGTAAAATTAGTGACTTCAACCTGTAGGGTAACACAATAATAACATTGCACTGTCATTAAAAAACATTCTATTTCAAGTGCTCATGCAGCCTTAAAATCTATTGCTAACCTGCATCCCCTTTTTTTAACACTAAAGACAATAATAATACAATAATAATATAGCCAAACAGCAGATGCCAGCTCTGTTATACCATCGCAAAAAAGGATGTTAAAACCGGGCAAATTCGCTTTTTAAATGCTTTTAAACAACACAGCAATTGAATGCCACAGTTTATTTCTTCTGTCAGTGCCACAGACGCACAAAGCATACATATTATGTCATACCACACAGTTCCCGCTTTCGGAGCATGCTCTCAGCAAGAGATTGCTGATGGGACATGGAGCATGCGCCAGCTACCTTAATCCATTTCTGTTATCACACCGTCCTACATTCCTGCACAGTAACAGCACTATTCTGGTAACTAGAGAAACGTGGGTCTAGCGAGGGAGTGTGGGCAAAGAAAATGCACAGGGTTTGGAACACAATAAGTATGGCACCTACCTTTCCTTTCCTGCAATTTTAAATATAACAAAAACAAAATGTAAAAAGTGAATATAAGTTTAGACTTAACAAACAAAGAAGTTCTTCCTATAAGTTTAAGTTGAGAGTTGAGGTTACATAGTGTCAGTTAATTTGTTAACTGATCAGAAGAACATGGCAATTATTCTAACCCCCTTGAAATCAATCCAAGATGGACAATGAAAATGGCAGCTTGGCGCAGATCTTGCATTCTTTGTGGTCTTGCATGCTGTGGCAGGGGTGACATTAAAAAGTACATCGCCAAACACTGACTTGTACAATCCACTAGACTTGTTGCAGTATAAAACATGCATTCGACTTTTTTCAGCTTTCCAGTAACTGAATCTTTTATGTTTAATGGCCGTATTCTTTTTACTATCCAGGTCCAGTAACATACCAGCTTCTGAAAGACCACATATCTATTACAGGAACTGGGACCATGCAATATATATATATATATATATATATATATATATATATATATATATATATATATATATATATATATATAAATGTAGGTTAAAAACACCAGTGTGGTATGTGCAGTTTTGCTTTTTGCCCTTCGATGTCTAATTTTAACCATTTGTGGGTTAGTGTTACAGCTGAGTTCACACCATGTATTATTACTTATCTTATCTTATTGTAGTATATAAATTGCAGGGACAAGAGCCTACATGTTGGATCCCGGTAGTGAAACCCTCAATATCGGCACATTACTGTATTAAAACAAAAGCACGCTTAACATTTTACCCATTTCCTTTTCCACTTTAATCATTTGCCCTTGTTTTGTGCATTTGCAACACAAACCTTGAAATTGTAAAAATACAAAATTCATCACAAACAGTCACATAAGTGATAAATAAAGTAGGCCACTGTAAGGGTTACACCACTTTTTGTTCTTTGTGTAGGAAGGCATTGCTAAGTTGGGCAACTACTGCCTATGATATGTTCCCTAAGATTTGTTTTTATATATATATATATATATATATATATATATATATATATATATATATATATATATATATATATATATATATATATATATATATAAAATAATCCAAACAGTTCTAAATTAGTGAACTGGAATGCTGATTTTTTTTTATTTGCTTTTAAAAAATAAATAGTTAGACTAACTGTGTTACTTACGGGCATGGAAGGTTTTATTAAAACTCAACACAGGGCAAAGGTATTCAAATTGCTAGTTAAAGACAAATACATGTTTTTATTCTATTTTTTAGATTTTGAGTACTTGTATTATGCTTAAGATATTTTTTGAAATATAAACAGTAATAACAAAAAAAAAACTTTAATATAAGAAATCATACATATTTTAACTTAAAACATTTTTTTGGTTTTGTTTACGAAACGGCAATCCAGTGAATAAGGCTGCAGAAAGAGACCATCTTCCACACGCAGGAAAAAAAAAGATAATTGCTTACAATTCCATTACCATGTAAAGACAACCCCCTGATCAAATATGATAAAGTCTAAAATAAACTACTTTATGTTACAAGCAGGAGGAATAATAAAAGCATTATTTTGCAGTGTAAATAGAAACACAGGTTACAATTTATTTTTGCCCATGACTGCTGTACGAAAGTTAAATAAAAAAGCTGTGTTTTCAAAGTCATTTGCAAATTCCAAGGTTAGGCAAAATCATTTGAACTTTAAAATAATGTTCAAACTTATGGCTCATGCTTCAGTTAGAACTTCATAAGTAAAAATGTCACAAGTTTAGCCTTTCTAATTAATGAACGCAATGAGATATGTTTTTATTTTAAATTAAGCTTTAAATAGTTCAGTGTTGCATATGTTTATAATTACCTGTTGAAAAATCAGTGTTTTTTTTCATCTTTTTGTTGGTGTATTTGTGTAAAGCTAAACTTCTTAAAGCCACTGCAATCAGGGCGGTAAATGACTCAGTACTTACTAAGCAATGTGAAATAAGGATTCTTGATTTAGATTTGAAATACACTTGTTAAATGTTTTTTTCAACAATACCAATACTATTACTATCTCATAGCTTTAATATACCTACGCAAGTGAACACACCAGCACAAAGTAAATATTTTATAAACAACATGTTTCTAAATCTAAAGTAAAACGCATGATTCTAGATAACCTATTTTTACCAGTGTGTCTTCTGCCATAAGCTTTGCTTAAACACAAAATAAACTATATCTCAGTCAATCACTTTCTCATGCCAAACAAAATATAAACAGTAAAAATGTGTCAGCCAAAAAGCTAGAGGACTCTGTCCAACCACTGATTTAAGCTTATCATTGTTTTCATCTTCATTCACAATTTATGAATGCCTCCCCTTTAGCATTTAACATTCCAGTGGTTTCATTGTAGTCCTTTGGATTAAAAAAAAAGACGCCTCAGATGCACTATGCACAAAACTTGACTTGACTTTACTGTTCTGAAAGCTATTTTCTTTTGTTTCATCATTGTGTGTATATGCACTATTTATCTGGTTCATTAAGGTACAATGTCTGGAAAGATTAGTTAATGATAAAACCTGAGTACAAGAGTACTTTTAAACAACAGCCTTTCAATTTAAAAGAAAACATTGTTTTTTTAATTTAAATTAAAATGATCTATTATATTTCTGACCTGTCTGTTTATTAATAAAGTCAACATGTATGCCCTAATAGCATTTACTAATTTTATAAATAATGCACATAAAGCAAAAATTATGAATTGCACAACATCAAAACTGGACTACAGTATAAATAATTTAACAAACCATAATTACCAACCACATCAAATACATCAAACTCCTAATAAAATCATTCATGGTAATTTGAATAGATTTTTTAGGATTCCTTACTTTTTACAATAAACCCCTGCATCATATGAATTTAAGTAAATTAATATAAAGCATTAGTAATCCATTAATACAATCACTTGAACAAAATATTGGTTTAATAAATGTAAGGGAATTGAACACTTTAACAAGTAAGGGAAACGAATACAAATGTTAAACCCAATGTATGTCTTTAGATCGTTAAAACGTTTGTATAAGAGGGAAATGATAGTATGCTACTTAAACATGTTTAAAAACGGAAATCAATGATACCACTTTCAAATAATCATTGTGCACTCTTGCTGGTAAATGATACATGCCTCTAAAGAATCCTAGACTATTTTTAAAACATACACAAACACATGCTCTGACATAAAATGTAAGTTGCATTTCTCATATTAGATGGTCAGAGGTAATATTGCTATAAACTGTGCATATAATTCACATTGACACATTTCAAACATGCAATATGTCTGTGGTTATACATTACAATCAGTAAATGCGTAAGTAAAAGAATACAGTAAAATGTATACCTGCGTTAGACAAATAGGAGAATACATCATGTCGTTGCTTAACAACAACTGGCTGGTTACAAAAAAAGAGCCCCGTCAAAACATCAGGTGGGTGACTTTATCGATTCATTTTCCACTACACGTTCAAAAGCGCTTGGATCAATCGAGGTTACAGCCGCATAAAAAACTCAAATTAAAAATCTTATCTCAGAGCGAGAGAAAAGTTGGGAGAAGCTTTCCTTCTCATTGAAATTTAAATTGAATGTTTAAGGATCTCTCTGCTGAATGAAGTTCACACAAGTCCCCAAAATGGTTAAATCCAAAAAGATTCAGCTGATATACTTTGAAATATACTAAATATGAAAATAAAATAGCAGCAGTCTTAAATTCAAAAAGAGTTTGTAAACCTGTTCAGAAAAAAAAGCAGAACGCGCCAATGTTCTAGTACTGTATTTACTTTCCAAACTTGAAATCGACCAGCTACACCCTTTAGACTGCTCGTTTTCCTACAACTCGGTCTCAAGATTTCTTTTTTTTTTTCATTTAATTACAGTCATACTCCTCCTACTGCTGCAAACGCATTCAGTGTTCACCAACCCACTTGCTCTGCTGTTACAGAAACCACAGGCTAAAAAAAAAAAAAAAACAGGTTCTTTTTTTTTTTTTTTTTTTTAGTTATGATTTTTATGAGCGGAAAGTTTCAGCCCAGCAAGCGTATGGAAACAAATGGAAAATGCCCTGACACTGCTTAAGTTTACAGTGTCGCAATTTTACAAGCTCAAGTGTAGTTTTGTATTATATAATGCATCTGATATACTTTTTTTTGTCTTTTCTGTCTTCGTTAAATATTGGGTTTCAAAGTACAGCAGTAGGCTACAGCACAGCAAACAGGCAGACATTCCAATACAAAAACCAAGTAACACATTAACCCTTCAATCAGCTAACTCAACTTTATATCAATCCCTAGCGCTACAACTTCCTTCAGTAGCACTACTTCTTAAGGACCTGTAATAAATTAATACGTGTTTTCCTTATAAACAGGGGATTATCTTTCCAGAACTTGTCGTTAACGTGCTACGGCAACAAAATAGAACGCGTAGTGTATCGCAATATTTGAAACGTGTACTAACACACACATTTTTGACACAGACGGCCTTCTATAGTCCAGGGGATCAATTCCCAATAACAGAAGAGCTTGGAGCTCACGATCCTGGTCACTATGAAAGCGCGGCTGCTTCCACTCCCTCTTGGCGGGCGTTTCCCCAAACCCCACGTGAAAGTGCAGCTTGTGATGTTCGGGTGCATCTTTAGGCTTTGAATAGCTTCTTCGGGGCTTTGTTGGGAAACACATTTGAAACTAGTTTATGGAGTAGACTACATAAATGATAGCTTTCTTGTAAATTCAATAAAAATACACGGCTGGTTGAAAATGAAGGCAAAATAAGTTAAACAAAAAAAAAACCATAGTTACACAAAATGCGGTCAAAATATTAAAATAATGAAGTACAAATAAATAAGGATATATTATTCAGTAAAATAGGCTAAAATAAAAATAATGTAACGGATCAAACAAAAAAGAACAAGTGGGAAGAAATTGCAATGAAAGTAAATGTTTCAAACACTGGTCCTCCGCGAGATGGCAAAGAGGGTCGCAAGTAATGACAGGATTTCGCGTATGTGAAAGATTATTCCAGCGAGCCGATTACGATGGCGTCTGCGGTATTGCTGACGATTCACAGCAACAGGCAGCATTTTCTAAGTTCTGTCTTTTTACATTCCCACAGTGCATTACAAGAATGAAGGCCATCCGGGTCAAAACGCGTTGTTTAGTACGTGTTAAAATATATAGTACAAGTATTGATTTGGACCAATCAGAATACATAAAAAAACGATACTTTATAAATACACGTCAATTAAATACGCATTTTCTATTTAGGGGCTGGTCGTTTTCAGTCATGCAGCGTAATTACAAGAGAAGCCAATCACCTTCAGGATAAAATGATATACCCTTTAAAAAATCAAGAAAGCAGAAAATTGCAAATCATGGTGGCCAGAGATTTTCTCAATGCAAATATAGATTTGCTGAGTGCTGCAGACTTCTTGAGACAGATGTTGACGGTGACACTGTTCCGTTTGTATTAATGTACACAATCATTATATTTATTTCAGTTTTACACTCAAATATTGAGTTACTATAGCTAATATCTGATGTAATATCAGATCTTTCAACACTTGTTTAAAATTACATATTAGTTACAGTGGGGTTACCACTGAATTAAAGTGATCTCCAAGGCACTGAAACCGCAGGTTGATGAGGGTTGATGAGGGTCCGGGTCTATCCATCTTTCAGAAGACATTACCCAATGCCAAGTCCATATACAGCCACGGAGGGTGGGAATGGCAGATGTAAGGCGACTTTTAATTGGATTATTTATACACATACTATTTCCTTTAAATTCATTGGTTCTCATTTCATTTTCAGCGATCTGATTGGCCAAATTAGTATGCGTAGTAATTAGAGTTACAACTTACAACACGTGCTAAAATCAGATGAGAATGTGTATTAAATAACACAGTTTTGACTTGGATGGCCTTTCATATTACAACCTCCACGAACATGTCAAGATCACGCCAGATCATTCGAGTTATGCTGGTGTTCGGGAAACACTACAGTTTGCAAACGTTGCACTTACGTTGGTTTCACGATGTTGGTTTCGGTTAAAGTGGCATTTGGGAAACTGGCCCCTGGACCATAAGACGAAAGAACTTGTGTGGTCTCAAAAGCTAGTCTCTCTCTCTCTCTCTCTCTCTCTCTTTATAGGTAATTGGGATATGCAAATGTAAGCATTAAAAGAGCCAATCAAATTGTGTAAAAGTCACCAAAAGGATTCTAAATTCACAGCGTTTTAAAAGTCAGAGTACAGCAACCGCAGACATGTTTCGCCCTGTTTGGGGCTCATTAAAACACTGTGATTGTAGAAGCCTTTTGGTGACTTTCAGAAGATTTGAACAGACAGGAGGAATACAAATAAATACAACAAAGTCTCGAATTTCAGTAATTTTTCAAGGTATGTGTCTGTGAGTGGTGGATAATGTGCAGATGTGTCTTTTTGTGTTTTTCTGTAGCGTTTACAAACCGCTAAAAATACATTACTTTAGGGTGACGAGTTAATTTACTTGTTCTTCATCCAAATTGGCATGTCTACTTACTACTTTGGGATTTTCTGCAGGTAATTGGTCACTCAGTTTCATAGTTATAGCTGTACATCTATAACTGTAAAAGCAAGATGGCTACCGTACGATACATTAAATTGTGTGAGGCATCGCAGTGATTTAGAACATGTGAAAAGGCTCCAACTGTCCGTATCCATCCAATATATGGACAGCTGGTATCTTGCTCGACCAATCACATTGCTTGTTTCACGTTCCATTGCCAGCCCTGGATTATATATATATATATATATATATATATATATATATATATATATATATATATATATATATATATATATATATATATGCAACAAGAAGTGAAGTCTCTACTGAAAAACAAAAGTTCAGAATTCTTTCAGCCAGACTATCAGTTTAAACGGCTTACCAAAATGTTTTCGTAGAGACATTCATGGTCGTACTCTCGTCATTTTTCTTCAAAAGGATTAATTATTTAACTCCTGCTCATTTACTTTCTTAATAAAATTTATCTTTATTAATTTAAAACCATGATTGTAACAAATATATAATGTTAAGGGCAAAACCCTTTGGTTTGGAGAGTCTAGTTTTGCCCGGGCCAATCTAGCTTCGCCAAGGGCTCCTGGGCGAATCCCGAAGTTACCATTTTTTTCGGCACTCGCCCGTGTCCAATCGGGCGAATCTAGACTGGCCCAGAATTTGAAAAGATGACTGGGCTGAAACCCATTTTTCAACAGTTTTCACTGAATTTCAGGGCTAGCTGGGCGAATCTGGTCCGCCCATGCCATTAATTTGGGCAAGTCTAGTTTTGCAAAACACATCAACATCGATGCTGGGTGAATCTGGTTCGCCCATACCATTAATTTGGCCGAGTCTAGTTTCATCCAAAGCTTCAACATCGATGCTGGGCCAATGTAGTTTTGCCTATGCCAATTATTTGGGTGAGTCTAGTTTTGCATTTCTACACTCTCCCCTAACAGCTTCCAAGTGCATGTCGGGGTACCTTCCTCGTCTCCACTTCTGACAACAACGCAGCGACGGTGTGCTGGGTTTCCAGCAGCGGTGCTGAAAAGGCAGGACACCAGGGCTGGTTTTAATAGCGGTTCTTTTTATTCTCTCTCTCTCTCTCCCAAAAAGTTAAAACTCAAAAAGTGTCGCTCCTCTATACGCGCAAGCAAACTCGCTATTCGGCTGTTTTGTACAGCGGTATCGGCGCTATGCTTTAGTCCGAGAGGTCCCGGGTTTGTGCCCGCTCTCCGCCTGTGTGTGGATTGCCTCGCCTACCTGCGTTAACCTATTTCACTACATTGGTGTCAGAAGTAGACGCAGATACACCGGCACGCACTCGTCGGACTGTAGCCTGGTGAGAAAGTCCGGGGCGGACTTGAGGCTAGCAGGGGAGAGTGTAGCGTGCACGGGGGAAGGTAGCAGCAAGGCTGGTAGGTGATGTAATCACACACGAAGACATAAGCCCTATATATGCTCCTTGCAAAGGAGCCAGCTCCTTTGTACAGCGGTATCGGCGCTATGTTTTCTGCGAGAGGTCCCGGGTTCGCGCCGGCCCTCCGCCTGTGTGTGGATTGCCTCGCCCGGTGTGATGCACCTGCCTGCATTAACTTATCTCTACTATATATATATACATATACATAGTTTAGCTCAACGTGTTCTTGCTGTACATATTTATTTTTAACTGAATGTGTAGCAATTAATTGCAGTACTAAACAAACCTACACAAATGTAATAAACTACTACTGGTCGTGGGATGTAGGCTATACTGTACAAAATGTGCATGCCTATTCAAACGACGATTTACGGTTGTGTAAACCTGGTGCCACAAATTGAACAGGTATGATACAGTATGCAGTCAAAACTTGGTGAACGATGATTCAAAGTATCCATGATGGCTTCGGACCTTACTTTTTACAACCGGAGATTAAGTAATGGTAATATTGCACAAAACAGGATACATACATGCATACATACATACCTACATATGTGTATATATACACAATGACCGTGAAAGACTGAATTAGCGTTTATAGAACCGTAACTAGCGATCATTTTATAATACCCTACTTCCATTTTTCCGAGGTACCGGCAAGCATAATTACAGTTTTACATAAAAGTCTTGTCGCATGACAGGTCTCAGTATCATTAAAAACTAATTACAGCTCTTTCTTTATCGTTCTGATATCGGCTGCATTCACGAACTGATTCTGGCTGGGTCTTAAGTCAATGGCAACTTAACATTTCATACACGTTTAAAGAAGCTTTATAACATTTGAAAACAGTATTCATTGTGGATTAAAAAAATGCAACTTGATGTCTGAAATGGTTGTGATCACATTTTATCGGGTGCAAAAAAAACAGCATGATGTTAAATGGGCTTCTGGTTGACTGCACACAGTTCTGACTATGTAACTTGAGAGACCATTAACAACATAAGTTAACTTGTGAAAATATTTGACGTTTCACTGTGATGCTCGTTTCTAAAAACGAAATGTGTTCACAAATGTTGTTACATTCTACAATATCACCAAATTTCAACATTGAAGAAAACTATGAATGGCATTAGTGGGTTAGTGACGATGATGTTCACATTTTTAAGACAAGATAGGAACACGTTTCAAAATCGGCAACTACAAAATACTTATGTCGCCTTTTTTAATGCATTTATAATGATGATCTAAATTACCCAAAGTTAAAATATATTGATGAGGGGTGTTGATGGGAAAAAGAATTGTAGAAAATATAGCACACAACACAGCAACATATGAGGAGTACTCAGTGAATAACACACCTCGTAATAACTGTATGGCACTAAACCTTGTTGTTCAATTAAAAATATAAACATTTTAAGAAACTGATTAAAAACATTCGTCCGATGTTTTACTTTTTTCCCTGAAATATATTCATAAACATTACCGTTACAAAAACAAACCATACATCATTTCCAAGCGAAAGTGTTCCAGATATAACGAGGCTTCCGCGTCTAAAGCTATTGCTTCCATTATATAATTACATTTAAAATAATATTTAAAAAACCGACAAAATTGATACCTTCTGGACAGAGCACATTCAAACGCACTGACTTCTTAAATGACACAGATGCCTCTGCTACAAAGTTACAAGTTTTATGATGCAACACATCAAGGCTGAAAGTGATGTGAAAAAACGATAATGTGTTACAAACAGCTTTTAAATCACTGCCTTTATACAAAGGATGCACTTTGTTTTATAGAGACGGGTATTATAGCTTTTACAGGACATAAAATATCTGCTAAACTGCCAACACTGTTTCGTGGCCAAGAATTGGACAAGCTGGATACACAATAAAAAAAATTTAAAAAATAAATCCTTGCCGGTATTTCAAAATGTGCTGTTTGGTGCATGCAATGTTTTCACGCAGCGGTGGTACTGTAAGTCATCTATAAAACACGTAATATGCGGGGCACATTGCTTTTTGTTTTGGAGATTATTTTTTAAACGTCTGAACTCAGAAATTATATGTTATTTTCGGCGCCTTTTTAAAAACTGCTTCCAGTACTGTAAAACTTGGAGACGGTTCCTGTCTCGTCTAAAGTTCAATGGCAGGCCTGAAAGGAGGACGAGAAGATGACCCTGTTCACGGTACTAATAATAATTCTTATCACGCCACATCGGCTTCTCGTGTCAGTTGAATCTGGCTTCCCCACCCCTCAACCTGAGAAAGTTGCCAAGTGTTCGCACACTGACGGCGTTGAACCACAACTTTATGGATGGGATCTCTTCTGCATTGGAATGGTCCAAAACAAGACATTGGAAAATAGCAGCAAGAAAATATAATGAAATAAATGTGAACATAACCTGACTACAATAAAGATACAAATATAAAATTAAATTAACATATGTCTGTGGAATTATGTATATTAAATAATATAAATTAATATACTTTTTTTAGGCAAAATTAAAAATAGTGGGTACTACATGGACCATCAAAAATGAGTGGTAATGGTGGTGAAAACATTTTTTTTTTAAAAAAAAAAACAGTACAATGCTGTTGAAAATTAACTGAGAAATGAACAAAATGGAAACAGTACGGCTATGACTTGCAAGTGTATTCATGCCCTCGCTACAGAATTGCTACTTTGCCAAAAAAAAAAAAAAAGTTAACGCAGGAAATGTGCCAAGTTCAGCACTTTTTTGGATGGAAGCTCCACCGCCGATTCGTGACATATTATTACTGTGACCACAGAAATACTGCCAATAGCAAACATAAGCAATCCACCATCTACAGCACTTTCACGTGTGTAGTAATAATTATAACAATCACAAATTCCAATTTTGAACACTGTCACCACCAGGGTCGAAAAAAAATTATATAAATAAATGAAACACAGTTTTAAGCTTTAGTAGTACATTGTATCCCATAGTCACATACCATTGCACTGTATTGCATGAATTAAAGTGGGATCCTGGAATCTGAAACACAGAGCCGATGCCTTCACATTTCTCAAGTTCAAATTGTGCTTTCTCAGGGTTTTTTTTCCCCAGAAGTGGCCTTTTTTTTTTTTTTTTTTTTGAAACACCGGAAGAGAATTCTTGGCAGAAAGGCGGCAAAGTCAAAGTCTAGGCAGCGAGCACTTCTTTTTTTAAATCTTGCTTCCTCTTTCGGTTACAGCTTTGGAGAAGGTTTAGGCTGTTGAGTTGAACGCGATCCAGAAGAGGCTGAGTGTATGAACAGGGTTGGTTTGTTCTCTCTCTCTCTCTCTCTCTCTCTCTCTCTCTCTCTCTCTCTCTCTCTCTCTCTCTCTCTCTCTCTCTCTCTCTCTCTCTCTCTCTGTCAGAAGACACAGCTGCGCACTTGGACTCAATCTCTCTTTTCCTATTGGATGGAGCTCCATCGACCCTAAACACTCCGTGCTGCAGCTTCTGACTTCCGTTTGAAGGGCGCAGTTGTGTATTTGCATATTTTATTAACATCTTAGCCAATCAAAAGTCCAGTTCAAACGTGCAGCGCCAGACAGGTCTGAAGTCTTTTATTTTTTTTTATTTATTTATTTATTTTTTATTCACTGCATTTAACAATGTGACAATTACATCTAAATTATATTTCTCTGTTTTTGTTTGCATATTTGTAGCTCTTGAAATTAGATAACCAAATACCATACTTTTTTGTTTTCTTCCCAAAGAAGTATTTAACAATATGACAGTTGTATCCACAACATTGTATTCCTATATTTTATAATTACTTATTTGCAGCTCTATTTTTAACCGTTACATGTTTTGCTGTCTTCAAAGTAGGCCACTGCATTATGGTACACATAAAAAAACAGTGAAATAGGTACACCACAAACATCAATACAATTGAATTATATCAATAATTGTAATCGTGTGTTTTGTTAGCTTCACCATCCTTCCACAATGTATCACTATCAGGCGTTGTGATATTCAGATAATTTCAATTGTCTCCTGCAGTTATAAAGACCTTGCTACTTTTGGAATGTAAAATTGGAGGAACGTAAATGCTAGTGTTGCTAAGTAATGTGGGGAAATCCTTTGAATGGTCTGGAAGCCGCGTCTGAACAGCACTAAGTTACTGAGGCACTGGCAGAACTCTCTCCATTATCAGTAGAACTGCCAGAGAGCTGACTGGCACGAAAAGGCCAGCGCGAGGACACAGTGCAGGAATGGTTTGCTGTGGGATTATTACTTCCAACGCTCTGTGAGGATATCACTGACACGTAATATCCACAGCATGTTTCTGTTTATTTGCAGAATGTGTAAGTTTTGTATTTGCTTACTTTAAAATCATCTAAAACCTGATTTAAATAAAACACTAATATGCCCTATTTATTATTTAGGATCAAGTACTTGAGAGTTTTATTGTATCATTTATACTCTCATGCTCCTACTGTATAAAATATTCCCAGAAAAATTAATTGAACAATATATATATATATATATATATATATATATATATATATATATATATATATATATATATATATATATATATATATATATATATACACTATGGTACATACCATAACTGTAAATTAAATGCAGATGTATGTAGGCTATAGTGAATAAAGAATCAGTTTACTTTGGTTGATAGTTGATGTTATGAAAGTAGAATTTAGAAGTATTCTTAATTGTTCACCTGTTTATTCAACAATCCTACTTTCATTAATTTAATATATAGTTTTTGTAAGAGACACGTTATCAAATGAGTAACACAAATACATTGTACACAATTTAAATACTGTGGTGTTTGAAACGATACAAGTTGCATGGATAATAAGCTTTTCTTTTTTTTTTTTATTTTATAAAATAAAATTACATGATAATTACCTATCCCTTTAACCATGCGATCCGTTTTACAATTTTGTGACACAGCGTATAATTTAAAACCTATAAAAATATATAAATTATACGACAATTTGACAATTTGCGCAAAAATGACTAGAACAGCAATTCAATGCGCAGGCCTACTGTTCTGGACATTTTATACATAGATGTTATTATTATTATTACTACTACAGCAATAATGATAATATTATTATTTGTTTATTTAGCAGACGCCTTTATCCAAGGCGACCTTCAGAGATTAAGGTGTGTGAACTATGCATCAGCTGCAGAGTCACTTACAATTACGTCTCAGCCGAAAGACAGAGCACAAGGAGGTGAAGTGACTTGCTCAGGGTCACACAATGAGTCAGCGGCTGAGGTGGGATTTGAACCGGGGACCTCCTGGTTACAAGCCCTTTTCTTTAACCACTGGACCACACAGCCTCCTCCTCCTCCTCCTCCTCCTCCTCCTCCTCCTCCTCCTCCTCCTCCTCCTCCTCCTCCTCCTCCTCCTCCTCCTCCTCCTCCTCCTCCTCCTCCTCCTCCTCCTCCTCCTCCTCCTCCTCCTCATCATCATCATCATCATCATCATCATTGCATTATTAACAAACTGCTTGGTTGGTCCACAGTGCAAATGTTCCCATATTATTTTAAAACTTTGAGTAGGCCTATGCTTAGAAATGCTAAAGATTAAAAACACACAAATAAAATAAACACTGATTAGTGATACAAAAACAGCAGTATTTTGAAAATAAATGATGTGTAATGTTGTCTACTACTTTAATCTCAATCAATGGACAGACCTATTGTTACTTATATATTTCAGTGGTTGTAGTAGCCTACTTTGCTCGATGTCGGCCTTTTACAAGTTTCCAATATTGTATGTGACAATTACATGCCACAGTTTATGAATAGCGTTAAATACGATATTTACCTTTTTATACCATTGTCAGTTTCTACAGTTATTCAGATAATTAGCTATATAGGCAAATATCTGTAGGCCTACTAATAATAATATTTAAAAAAAACAAAAAACGTTTTCCTATGTGTGATGCTGCAACTGCCTATATAACTTCCGTGCCACTGTTAACCTTGTGTTTCTAACTAACATGCATCGCCTAAGAGGAGTGCAACCAACTGCGCTTAAAATAGCACAAGCATTAGATTCTATGACTTGCTGCACCTACAGTCTTCAGACGTCGACAACAAACACGATATTCTCGCTGTAAAGAAAACACATTTCACTGTTAAACGTTATTATTACTTGCATCCCTATTACCAACTGTTAACACTTTCACCAACTATATTCACACAATCGTTATTCTAAAAAAAATCAACATGAAAGACATGCGCTGTCAATTATGTGTATAATGTATAATTATGTGTTATTGTATTCGAGCACTGAATTCCCATATTTATGTTTAATAGGAACTTTTCAAAAAGAGCAATATCAAGTTAACATTTAATTTTGGGTTGTAGACCATTTGTTATACCTATTCGCATTAGCAAAATGCATTATTCTGATGTACGTTTCTTAAATGTTGGCTGAGATGTTACACTTTTTTGATTGTAAGTTATCTGTATGATGCGTGTTTATTTATTTCTTATTCAACTGATCTGATTTCTGCCAGATTTTTATTATTATTATTTTGCTATTATGATCGTATACCTTTGCAAATGTGCATCGAATGCGCAACGTGCGGTAAACAAATGCATTTTAAATGTTTATTAAAATTACATCTAGACATGCTGTATTTTAAGGTAATACGTTTCTTGCACATGTTTGAGACGCCTATATGTCTAGTAAAAAAGTACCCGTATAATGCGTATTTAGGCATTACCTAGATTTTGATATTGATGAAACCCCCAAGTACATTCTGCCTTAAGCAACTTGGTGCGGGGAAAGTAAATCCGTGCGTTTTGCAAATATAACAAAACTAAGCCCACATTGCTGGTATTTTTTTTAAATAACAACACTGAGATTAGTTGATGC
Source organism: Acipenser oxyrinchus oxyrinchus (assembly GCA_030684275.1). Taxonomy (NCBI): domain Eukaryota; kingdom Metazoa; phylum Chordata; class Actinopteri; order Acipenseriformes; family Acipenseridae; genus Acipenser; species Acipenser oxyrinchus. Next base: position 37,173,833 of record CM060247.1, on the reverse strand, counting down.
TTTTTGTGTTTGCTAGTGCCTAACAAAAGAGTAACAGCATCAACTTTGGAAAATAAAAGTTTATTGAAATGAATCTTTCCATATAAGACGCTGAGACAGCACGTATTCTGCAGTGTAGTGAAACGGAGTGGATTATGCAATGGGCGTGTAGAAAAATAAACTAAAATCGACTAGGTTTCTTCTTGTTGTCTAAAAGATTATGTTTTCGTTTTAGCCTTCCGTTTTGGAATCATGTTTTTTGTGCCAGTACGAAACATTTTACAATTTCAAATTCAAGGGTGAAGCATTCCTAATCTGGGCGTTGGTACGTTATTTTAACATATCCTTAAAGGAATTTCCGGCATTGGCTTAATTCTACTAAAACTGAATTGGGCTATTAAACAAATGCAGTCAAATTAAAACATCGTTTTGTTCAGTGTCTGTGTCCGTACCAATCCATTTGATTTGATGCACAAAGACTAGGTTTTATATTATTGGTTAATATACATTAATTCGTTAATAAATTATTGTACACATCACGTATCCCCGTTTTTCGTTGACTATAAACAAATGTCGTTAAAACCATTAAATAAGATCTAGCACCATGTTTTTTTCTTCTTAATCATCATACAGGAAAGGTATTGTGTGACGCTGAATGTTCCAAATCCCATTAAGCTGTTTTGTCAAGTTGAAGTGTGTGAGTTACAGAGGTGCCCAGGCATTACAATTCGTTTTCGGCTGACGTTCAAGGAGAACCAGACATGGTGATATACTTACGAGGAGAAAGACGATTGCAATTAATATTAAAATTATTAAATGATTAGCTATTATTTGTGTCACTTAAAGCACCTCCATACACACACCATAAACTAAAACCTGGGTTATTTGAACCAGGTTAAATTAGATTGTGCACATGTTCATCCAGACAGCAAAATGTTTATCATAGACAGCAATATAAGATCTTTTACCTTTGGGTACAGCACCGACAAGTATTAAATTACAGGTTTTTGTAAAGGATAGCTGTAATTGTTATTACATTGTTTCATAAAGATGTATACTGTTGAATGTATTTATTAATGTTGTAAAAGGATTATAAGGAATGACTGCATGCAATTTCTTTGCATTAGTTTTACTTGACCCACATACTGTAAGGTAAGGCAGGTAGTTTAAAAAAAAAAACAGTTTCAAAGTTGCCATGCTCCTAGGGTGCACCATAATTCAAATTGAATGCCAGGGTCAGTTTCCAGGAACTGGCCTCTGCTGTCTTGTTTCTTCCTTAAACATTTTTTTCTCTTTTTGTCTCTCTTTTAAGCAGTAAAATCCTTTACTTCCAGTCCAGCAAATGTACAGTTAGGTGAATGTGCAGCAATTCAGTTGACACACATATCGATATAGTATATAAATATACCCTAGAAGACATTTTCCAAACACTGGATTGGGAGAATAAGGGGCTGAAGATGAATGAGCTGACGACATCCTCATTTACAACCTGCCCAGAAGAATTACAAACAAGAATACAAGAACTACACAAGGCTAGAATCAAAGCAGGTTTGAAAATGAACCTGAAGAAGACTCAAGTCATGTTCAATAAATATACCACTCCACACGCAATTGACGAAGTGAATAACTACGTATACTTAGGACAGTTAGTTTCAACAACGGAGAGCCAAATGTGTGAAATCAACAGAAGAGCAGAAATGGGCTGGAGTGTCTCTGGAAAATTAAGCATGGTTCTAAAAGGGAAACTACCGTTAAGCCTCAAGAGGAAAGTCTTCAACCAATGCGTGCTGCCAATGCAAACTTACGGATGTGAAACCTGGACCTCAATGCAAAAATGACTCAAAAATTACAACTGACTCAATAGAGTATGGAAAGATGCGTGCTGGGAATAACAAGAAGAGACACAAAAAGGAAGGATGGATAAGAGCACAAACAAAAGTATGCAATATTATTATAAGAGTGAAAAAACCTAAATGGCAGTGGGCCAGACATGTAGCAAGAACAGACCATCGCTGGACCAAGGAGATACTAGACTGGAACCCAAGAGATATAAAGCGACCAAGAAGAAGACCTCCAGGAAGATGGCAAGATGAAATTTGGAAACAAGCCGGAGCAACATGGCTGAGGGACACAGCAGACAGGCTTTTGTGGAAGAATCCTGGGTAGGCCTTCATCCAGCATTGGATTGAAAAAGGCTGAAGATGATGATGATGATGATATATATATATATATATATATATATATATATATATATATATATATATATATATATATATATATATATATATATATATATTGTGATGAAGTGGACACTGGTCTGTAATGTTTTATGTGGACAGTTTCACCAACCCTGTCATATGTGATAAATAAAGCACTCCAACAACTCTTGAAATGAAAACAGGACAGTGCCTGAATATTTTTTTTCTTCTCAAAAACAAAAATAAACAAAACAAAAACCTAACTCCCTTCGGAGTACTAACTATCCCTTTGCAAGAGTCTAACTATAACCGGGCGGCTAGTCTGTTTACCAGTAATCCAAAATACTTTATTTGTTCTTTGTTTCACCCCATAATACACTTCCTGTCTCTCGCTAAACTCCCACCCAAATAACCCAACTGGGGTTCTGTGGCGGAGTGTCCCGCCCCTTTGTTTATTATTTATTTATATTATGATTTATGTTTACATTACGGTTATTGTTTTTGCATTTTAAAAACCCTGTGAGGATGCATGACTGATCAGCTACTGATTATTTAACTAGCTGACAGTCACGCATCCTTACTAAACTTGTGCAGACTGGCAGGAAGGGTGGTGCTTCCTTTGTGGTGAGGTCAGGTACCTTCCCCTTGTCCAAAACCCACCATGGCAAGGGGAAGAAGAGGATTGCCCAGGGCGGGAACCAGAGGATGAGGAGGCTGAGCATCCACAGCCCAAGGCTCCACTAGCAGGGGGAGAATACCTGCTGGTTTCACCTCCACCACCAACATCCGAGGGAAAGGAACAGGAGCTGTCTCCGCATCCTCCAAGGCGGACTGGTCCACTCTCCTCAGAGGGGATCTGGGACTGGCTAGCGGAGCCTGAGAGGGATATCGTGTAGGCCTTCCCTGCTGTGATCAACCTCCTGTGGGCGAGAGATGGGGAGCGCTGGGAGGCCTGGGAACAGAAACACCACCCAGCATCCCTCCCAGACATCGCAGCCATGGTGCTCAACTACCTGGCTGCAGATATGGGAGGGGCCCCGCTGCTGTGTCCCGCACCAGAGGGAGAGGAGCCCTCGCCACTGTTTCCAGTGCCAGACGGAGAGTAGTCATCGCTGCCGTCTCCAGCACCAGAGGGAGAGGAGCCATCGCTTCCATCTCCAATGCCAGAGGGAGAGGAGCCCTCGCTATTGTTTCCAGCGCCAGAGTGAGAGGAGCTATTGCTGCCATCTTCAGCAACCAGAGGGAGAGGAGCCATTGCTGCCGTCTCCAGTGCCAGAGGGAGAGGAGCCATTGCTGCCGTCTCCAGCGTTAGAGGGAGAGGTCCCACCGCTGACATCTCTTACGCCAGAGGGAGAGGAGCCCTCGCCACTGTCTCCAGCACCAGGAGCAGAGCAGCAGGAGCTGCCTCTGTCTCCACCACCACCAGGAGCAGAGCAGCAGGAGCTGACTCTGTCTCCACCACTGCTAGGGGCAGAGCAGCAGGAGCTGCCTCTGCCTCCACCACCTCCACCAGCAGAGGGCGAATACCTGCTGGTTCCGCCTCCATCAACGTGGGAAGACAGTTTACCGCTCCCACCTCCACCAGCAGAGGGTGAATACCTGCTGGTTCCGCCTCAACCGTCGTGGGAGGAATGCTTGCCCCTCCCACCTCCACCAGCAGAGGGTGAATGTCTGCTGGTTCCGTCTCCACCGCTGTGGGAGGACTGCTTGCCCCTCCCACCTCCACCAGCAGAAGGTGAATACCTGCTGGTTCCACCTCCACCGCTATGGGAAGGACTGCTCCTGCCCTGCCTCGCTCCGCCCAAGGATGCCTGCCTCGCTCCGCCCAAGGATGCCTGCCTCGCTCCGCCCAAGGATGCCTGCCTCGCACCGCCCAAGGATGCCTGCCTCGCACCGCCCAAGGATGCCTGCCTGCCGTCGCCTCCTGAGGGTCCGCTGCTGCTGCCGTTGCAGAAGAGGGGAAATTTCCTTGGCGGAGGAGGGGGCACAAGGGGGCATGTGTGGCAGAGTGTCCCGCCCCTTTGTTTATTATTTATTTATATTATGATTTATGTTTATATTTCGGCAAAGCACAGCTTATTTTGTTATTGTTTTTGCATTTTAAAAACCCCTTGAGGATGCATGACTGATCAGCTACTGATTATTTAACTAGCTGATAGTCACGCATCCTTACTAAACTCGTGCAGACTGTGGCCGAGGGGTAATAAGATAATTAACAGCTAGTTAACCCCTCGGCCAGAATATAAAAGCCTCCAGCTGTCTGCGCAAGGGGGAGAGTGTCAGAGGCGAGACGGGTTTTGAGAGAGAGAGGAGATTAAAATATAAACAACTGCTAAGTATCATGCTGGGGTAAAACCAGCACGCTTATTTGTTTATTTCTATTTGTTTGGCCAACGTGCCCTTTTGTTTGTAGTGTTTCGTTTTGTTTAAATCTTTTGTTTTGTTTTATTATTTAATAAAAGCACTGAGCGCCGTAGCGCTGCAGTTTCATCCACCATTCATTGTTTGGTTTCTGTTACTTCCTGGTCCGTGATGTCACCTCACATGCCACTCAACAGCACTCGGTTACAGGTTTATTTTATAACTCCCCAAAATCAGACGCAGCTGATCGACATTTCCCATTATCATTAATGTACCTACATTATGCTTTTATGTACATTTTTGCCAGACATTCTATTTTGCTACTGTTTACCCTGTGTATGGAGAGTGTTTACTCAATTTATTATTATTTATTTCTTAGCAGACGCCCTTATCCAGGGTGACTTGTTACAAGATATCACATTATACACATTATACATTATTTCACATTCAATTACCCATTTATACAGCTGGGTTTTTTTACTGGAGCAATCTAGGTAAAGTACCTTGCTCAAGGGTACAGCAGCAGTGTCCCCCACCTGGGATTGAACCCACAACCCTCCGGTCAAGAGTCCAGAGCCCTAACCATTACTCCACATGGAAAGTGTTGCAAAACACTTTAACACTGTTATAAAATCACAGTTATTGTGTTACTGTTTGCCACAGTCCCATCAGCCCAGAGTAACATACAGTGGATACAGTTAACTTAACTTGTACAGTACATTTATTTATTTATTTACATTTTTAAAGCGCATTTAGCCATGGCACTTCACAAAATGATAACAAAATGGTACAATCAAGAAAAGTGGATGAAGAAAGAGGGTAAGTTTATTGGACTAGATACAAATTTGGTGAGATACAAATTTGTTGGTATAGGAGAGCAGAGGGCCAGAGGGTAGGAGAGTCATGGCAAGCAGGGTCATAACAGAGAGAAGAGATGAGCTTTGAGTGAGGAGCAGAAACTACATAGTGTAGGTGACTGTTTTATAACAAGTGGGAGTTTATTCCAATGAAGGGGAGCAAGAAGGGAAAAGGAAAGAAAACAGGACAGCACAGGGTGAGGGTTGGACAGAGTGGAACAATAGGGATTGAGAGAGGGTTTTTTACCAGAGAGATGATGGTTGCTGATTTGAAGGTGGCAGGAAAGATACCAGTGGAGAGAGAAGAGTTAAAGAGGGAGACTAAGTAAGGGAGGATAAGAGGGAGGAGTGCAGGTATGAGGGAGGCAGGGACAGGGTCCAAGGGGGAAGAGGTAGGGTGGGTTTTAGAGATGATGGAGGAGAGTTCAGATAAGGATGTGGGGGAGAAAGCAGTAAATAGGGCATTAGAAGCAAATGGAGGTGGGATGGGAAGCTGGGGGTGGGGGCTAGTCTGGGGGCAGTCAGGAGGTCTAGACGAATAGTACTGATTGTGGTGGTGAAATAGTGAGAGAGTTCACTAGCAGTGAGGGTTGTATATAACCCCAATGCATTCAGCGACCAAAGTCTAAAAAATGTGGTTGCTATTGTCATACCAAATTATGTAGCTTGCTAAAGATTGTTTGTTGAAGATTGTTCGGTTCTTTGCTTGCATTTTATACTTAAATTTGGAAAATTCTGATATTTAAAAGACAATACTGTAGATTAAAAGTTTATACTGTTATCATTCAAATTCAGGTACCAGGAAGCAGCAGTTTATATTAATATTTGCATCCTTCGATAATGTTAATAAAATGTAATATTTTGGATTTCAAATCGTTTATAAGCACTTCTTTAAAATCATTAGTTGCAACTACTGAAACAAGAGCACAGTTATTTCACCTTGTGGAATACTAAAGTCTGCATGGATTGTAAACAGCTGGGCACAATCTAATTTACCCTTGCTGCAAATAACACCGGTTTTAGTTTACGGGGTGGAGGGGTGGAGGGGGAGGTGTGCTTCAAGTGACACAAATAATTTCTAATCATTTAACAATTTTAATCAGAAGTGCAATCGTCTTTCTCTACATATGTACTGTATAACACCATGTCTGGTTCTCCCTGACAAGTTCTCCTTGAACGTCAGCCGAAAACGAATGGTAATGCCTGGGTACCTCTGTAACTCACACACTTCAACTTGACAAAACAGCTTAATGGGATTTGGAACAGTCAGCGTCACACAATAGCTTTCCTGTATGATGATGAAGAAGAAATAAACATGGTGCTAGATCTTATATTTGGTTTTAACAATATTTTTGTTATAGTCATCGAAAAAAAATTGGGATACAGACTCGCGCTTCCTTGTTAGTAAACATTACAGTATATCAACGGAGAGCCAATATTTGTTTACAGAACATGAAGTATTGCATTTGCTATATTGTGAACTATGAGCAATGCCAGCTGAGACCAGTCTTGAGATCTACTGAATTGCTGATGATCTAAGTTTCCAGCAAAAAACAAAGAACTTCGGACAGCTGAAGAACACATAATTGTGCTCATTTGGCTATGAATTCACCAGAAAACCATACATTATCTCATCAGGAGCTTACCATCATTGAGCTGAGCTGTTATGCAAACTCAAGGAGGTCATACTTGTTATTATCAGCTAGCTATTTCCCCATGTATAATACATTTAAATACATTCAAATGTTGCTTTCTTTATTGCAGGTGTAGCACCTTGTGGCATCATTAAACTGTATACAGAGATAACTTATCTTTCTTAAACACTGGAAATTCACATCAAGGTTAGCAATCAGCAAACATTTTAAAAGACGTACAATTGTGACACTAACTATTGATATGCATACATAGTACTGTGATTTGAGAAAATAAAGGCAAATTTCATATTTCTTTTATAAGCTTTTTACAAACAATTAGCAAAATCGAGATAAAGCCAAACAAATCAGCTGTTCACAAACCACAAAATATATTTCAGATAAGATTGTGACTGTTGCATAGTAAGAGCTTGATGGGTCTGCAGGGTTTGGAATGTGGAAAATAAGCAGAAAATGCAATCCATGTGTACTCTGGCACTTTTCACTTAACATAAAAAAACTTGGTGAATAGATTTGATCACTTTTTTTTGTATCATATTTTGTTCTTATCTTTGAACTGTAAAGTGCTTGTTTGGAAAGAAAGTAATTTGTGATATCTGCCTGATCTACTGTACTGGAAAAAAATCCAAAGACAAGATTTTGCTTCATTGTAGAGTAGACCATGGAGTGAAAATTGCATGCCCTCTACTGGGTGACAGTGAACAAGGCACAAATGGGTCTGTATGCTTAGGTTAAAATGGCACTTTTTTTTCTCAGAAAACTTATATATATATATATATATATATATATATATATATATATATATATATATATATATATATATATATTGCTTTTCTTGTCTCAATTTTGCTCCTCTTTTGTTAAATGTTTATAAAATAATGCCCTTTTACTATAACATTACATGTACTATTTCTGCATTTTTTTTTAACCAAAAGGCATTGTAAGTTATTTTTTAACCAACTCCAAACCACATTCATGGAAAAACTAAGAAAACCTCACATGAATAGTGTTGCAAAGAGATGTCTGGTGGCAATATCATTTTTGTCAAACAGAGGGAACTGAGCAAATAAATGAATTTTTTTTAAAATAATCATTTTCTGAAAAATAAAAATATAAGCCTACAATACTCAATTTAAAAGATTTGATGATCACGAACACTTACTGACCAATATAAGGAAACATGAAAGGATGGATTTGGAGGAATCAGAATGCAAACTGGCCAAACCATGACAAAAACAGCAAAGTTGTCTGAATTAAAGCTGCATAGCACTTACCATTGCCAACACCACTAAAGGGGTGATTAGGAGAGAGACTGCATGGGGGTTACTAGGGGTTGCTGTTGCCGGACAAAATTAGACACGGTAGATAATCTATGAGCGTTTGTGGATTTATTAACCATACATTCTCTTATTTCAAAAGGGGGACTGAAACACTACAGGCCCTGCTTTCCCCTGCCCTGAAAACAACATGTAATTCGTGTGGCACTGAACAAATCCAAGAACACAGTTCACTGAGACTTAGTTACTATATACTGGGGCTTGCAATACATTGTAATTGTTCTTCTTGTATCGATATGCACTGTGATGCGCCTGAATTCTCTTGATATTTTTTGTAAGGAAAATATTTGTATTAACAATGGGAATTTTATTTTGTTAAAAAGCTCCCATAGTTGTCATATGAGTTTGTTTATTTAGTGAACACACATTTGCATTTACCTGTGCTGTGTGCAATGTCTATAAATCGTATTCAAATTATATTATCCTAACAGCGCAGTATGTAAATGAGGTTACTAGAATTTATACAGAATTACACTCATTAGTAACACAATGGGCCCGATTTGCGCTGGATTGCGCCATCCCCTTTATGTTGTGATTTTAAAGGGCATTTCAGCTGACACTGAAGGAATTCTATTATCACTTGCCAAAGAAGAAAAAGTGAGAGACAAAAGCTGCTTGCAAATAAGGATCAACTTTGCTGTGATCTTGAAAAAGAAAAAGAAAATTGCTCTTACTGCAGTAGCACCATTTGTTAATGCAGTATTTACATCAATTGAACATATTTTTGCATACGGGATTGCACTGTTTCGTTATATTCATAAACATGAAATAGTTCTCGAACACATACTTCAGCCATTTGCAATATAGAGCTTATTTACGATTTATATTGGAAATTTAGTGCTGCTGTGAAAAATATAGATTTGTATGAAATATTCTATGAATCTATATATATTTTTAAGGCATTTTTACAAAATAATTTTCATAGCTACAATATTTAATGTTTATTTTCTGTGTGGTCCAGTGGTTAAAGAAAAGGGCTTGTAGCCAGGAGGTCCCCGGTTCAAATCCCACCTCAGCCACTGACTCATTGTGTGACCCTGAGCAAGTCACTTAAACTCCTTGTGCTCCGTCTTTCGGGTGAGACGTAATTGTATGTGACTCTGCAGCTGATGCATAGTTCACACACCCTAGTCTCTGTAAGTCGCCTTGGATAAAGGCGTCTGCTAAATAAACAAATAATAATAATAATAATATTTTCATGGCAGCAGTGTGGAGTAGTGGTTAGGGCTCTGGACTCTTGACTGGAGGATTGTGGGTTCAATCCCAGGTGGGGGACACTACTGCTGTACCCTTGAGCAAGGTATTTGACCAAGATTGCTCCAGTAAAAATCCAACTGTATAAATGGGTAATTGTATGTAACAATAATGTGATATCTTGTAACAATTGTAAGTCGCCCTGGATAAGGGTGTCTGCTAAGAAATAAATAATAACAATAAAATAATAATAATTAGATTTTAAAAAAAATCCTTCACCACTTGCTAATCGATGTTCCCTTTTCGTAATGGGATCAGCTGCACCAATGCTTCAAATAAACCTACCCTTACCTGGTTAGTTCTAAATTGCTTAAAGCTAACATGCAAGTTAGGCCACACCCCAATAAGTTATGCTGACCACTGGCACTAAAACAGAAGGAAAAGGACGGGCAAAGCATGTCACCGAAATTACATTGTCGTATAATTTTACAATGACACCAAAACCCCTTAATAATAATAATAATAATAATAATAATAATAATAATAATAATAATAATAATAATAATAATAATAAACGTTGCTCCGTATAAAACACAAGAAGGATATCCACCACAATGTATTTATTTGTTCATTTTAATCCAGTTAATATTCAATATTCTGCAACTATGTGGCCACAAAATCAAAATTACTGCCATACAAAGATCACACTACAAGCACTGCAGTAATAAAATATTTTCTCATCAATCCGTCACATACATTTATACCATGGCTATTGTATTTTGAGTGATAACACATTAACTTGAGACTGAGGTGTCAACATCTGTACTACATACATTCTATATTTTCCAAATGCTTTTACTCACATTGCATCATATCATTTTTACTATAACAATCAAACTGCCGCTGGTGAAAAAAATATAGATTAAACTTGAAATAGGACAAACCAATCAACCATGTCTTTATTATAACAGATAAAAAGATTTGCACTAACATTGTTGAACGCTGAATTCATTGGATTTATATCAGGACAAACTAATCAACCAGATTTGTTCTTTTTTCTTTTTTTACAATAGATAAAAAGATTTGCACCAACTTTCTATTGTTTTGAATTGAATTGCATCAGATACACCTTTCTTTCTTTGCACTGTAATGGCCCTAAATCCTCCACTAGAAGGCAGTAGTTTCATTACTGCCTGTGGCTAATCCTTCTTCTGTGGGACTGATATAAACCAACTGACAACCAACTCCTGACCATATGCTCCCTTCAACAGGAAGACTCAAGGCTCGACCACAAAGTTGATATTATTCTCCACTTAGCTCCAATCCACACAAATCATCTTATTTTTAAATATTTGGAGTTTGCAACATTATTTTTTAAACGTTGGTTTGGCACCCTCTAAATCGTTGTGTAATCTAAAATTATAGGGCCTTAATTTACAAAAATGTCATGCAAACAGTGAATGAATGCACTCATTCTTAACATGCTTTAAATACCTTTGCTGACATTAAAGAGAAATCATTTAGGTTATTATACTTTCCTATTAAATTGCAACACAGAATAGGCTCCAATCTAGCTTAGCTCTCAAGTGGTGGTGAGGGTTATATTGTATTTGTGTTTGAACAGATGCAAAAAGTCAACATTGTGGTACACAAATAAATGTTGGTAGTACAGTATCTGGTAGTACTAAACACTAGTACTTAGACACTCTGACATCACATGAAAAACATGATTTCAATATCTAATTTATAGAAATAAGTAAGAAAAACGTGTTTAAAATAATATGGTACTGCTTCCAGGCCTTACTGCTATTTACTGTTGAGTTAAGAAACTTGTGTGAAACTGGCTGCACACTACTCTGCAGTATTGAAAGGTGCCACTAGAGGGAATGTTAACATTGTTTGAAAGATCACATTCTATTACCGTTCAAACATCACCACAACAACACACTATACTGTTAAATTAAAAACTTTTTTCAAAGAGTATGGTTATTTAAAATTCACTGGACAGGAGCAATGTCTGTGAGGGAATAGATCGGTTTGTGCTTGCGTACTGGTTGTGTTACGTTACACGCAACACAGATTTTGCATGAAAATATATCTGGATGCCACAAATAAAATGACTTTACTTTATGGGCTTCATTGTATATTGTATAGTGGTGCAAGAGGGTTTTGATCAAAATAATCTTTAACCCTACTTTAAACCTTTCAAACTGTAAAGTTGTTTTGGAGTTAGGGTTAAACTGTACAATGCTTTAGTATGTCCTTGTATGAAGGATGCTCTATAACAGCAAATGTGTTGTTATCATAAGCAGGGTAACTTAACCATAGTCTTAATGTCTCGTTTTAATCCATTCTAAATGTCTCGTTTATGGGTCTGTCCTGGATTGCTTTTCCTCTGGAAGATGCCAGTGGTACCTCTAAAGTGCTCCAGTCTGGATCACTTGAGAATCTGATACAAAACTTGTTCACAGCTTGCAGTCAGTGGCCGAGCTGGGACTGGCGACCATATGTACAGTACTATGTAAATATTGATGCAGTTTCTTCCTACCAATATTAACTAGGTAGTCATTATTTGCTTAAATTATAGATAAATGGCACAGCAAAATCTTGACACACCTTCCTAGCGATAAAGGCATTGCACAGCTTCAAAATCGTGTATTTTATAATATGAAATTCATCTCTGAAACTGTTATTTGGTAGGACTATAAATCTGGATATATTTATAGAGACACCAAAATGGAAATGTAACTCAAGCCTTAGTTTATTATAGAATAACCTCAACTACTGTATGGTGTACACACAAATCCAGGCTAAGTTAAAAAAAGACAACTTTAAACTACCAAAGTCCTCTGGAAACCTAAACTATCCAACAATGTAAGCAGCTCTTTCTAAATAGCTTGAAACTAAATGTTATTTATTCTCAAATTAATTCCCAGTTTTCCCCAAGCCGGTATTCTGGATCCTGGATTTCTAAAACGTATGAGACCTGTTTTTCTAAATAACAGTCAACATGGTGGAAGTGCCTTTTTACATATTTCTAACTACTTGCTTTTATTTTATGAACTAAATCTCAGGAAGTTTATGTGACATGGCTTTTCAAGTATCCAGTGTGTGGGTTGTGAAATCCCAATAACAATATAGTGGATTAGTTGTTCTGCAGTACAAATACATGATTGTTCTTCCAACAACCTATACAACGCCAGTCTTTCTTTTTCTTACTAATATGCCCTAAAGAGCTTGTGAGAAGCAGTACAGAGCATGAACGTAGGAGGTGCTTTTCATTAGGTTACTGTACCGAGCATTATGCAACTTTATCATCCAAACAAATGCTTCAAGTACCACACCATTTAAATAATGTACATTCAAATGTTTACAAATACTGAAAAGCTTGAACAAACAACTTTTGTTAAGAATGCTTTTTTCCAAAGCCAGTTTTTTATAAATAATGTAAAGTTTGATATTAATGGTTGTTAAAGGGGCCATAGCTAATTAAACAATTATATTGTTCTTACCTGTTGTGCACATCTCTTCTCATATGTACAGAACACATTCTACTGCCATACCAGGTTAAAGATAGAAATCATTTCATTTAAATGATTTACTTTTCAGCCTGTTACACTTGCACTTCCTATCTGATATTACTTTAGTATTGTGTTCAGTGTCAAATAATTTCACAAGTTGTACAGCAGCTGGTTGAGTAAGCAATAAGGCACGACAGGGTGTGCATGTGAGCTAAGAAAAAAATAGTTCCATATACAGTAAAAAAAATTTTTAAAAAACGCATGAATTATAACAAAGCAATTTATAGATGTTGAATTGAACATTGCCATTGAATGTGCAGTTTTTATGTATTTGATTCGTTATACTTCTTGTAATTCTTGGTTTGTTAATGAAATATTAATAAAATATTACTGCCCATTTTCATCATGACACAGCACAAATGAGTCTGCCTTCATGCAGACCCTTCCTCACAAGAACTGCAACAGTATCAGGTGGCAGTGCTGTTTTTTTTTTTTTAAATCGCCCTTTGTTATCCGGGGTAGTAACAGGAGGCATCCATATCAGATTTGTGCTACAGCTTCACAGTGGCGAGAAAGATGTTATTTGCATGGAATACCCGGTTACTTATCAAACTGAATTTGTAGTTTACGGCTTGACAGCCTGGGGAACTACTGGGCCAGTGTTAAGAAATCATGTAAAACAATGCTGGGCAGAGCAGAAGAGATGATACCGTCGTACCTGGACAAATTTAAAAAGGCAGGAATTGTCAAGATGCATTTATAAGTGTTCAGCATCAGATCACACAGCTGTGCAGGGCGTGGGTCGAGTGGCAGCAGGCAGACAGGCAGACCGACCGGAGGAGAAGAACGGAGAGACCGGGAGCAATGGCAACAAAACATCTTTTAACCCCAAAGTCTCTTTTAAGAGTGACCCAAATCTTTTGCAAAAAGCTGAAAGTTTATGATATTTTTTTTAACTATTTATTTTCAAAATGGGATATGGAAACGCTGTAGTTCAAGGAGAAGGAGAAGTGTGATCAGAATGGCGAGTTTTGAATTGATTTGAATACTTACTTTTGCTTTTTTTCACTACTTTAAGTACAGCTAATCTGCCTGTGGTGGAGGAGCGGAGGGGGCAAGAGGGAGTGTCGGGAGATATGATGGTCTGGAGATAGGAGGGAGCAGAAAAGTCGAGACAGCGATAGGCGATTACAAGAGTTTTTATTGGATGCGAGCAGTGATATGGAGCCAGTGCAGGGAGCGGAGCAGCAGTGTAGCGTGGGAGAAACGAGGAAGGGAAAAGACAAGGCGAGCAGCAGAGTTCTGGATGAGCTGGAGCAGATGGATAGCAGAGGCAGGGAGGCCGGCCAGGAGGGAGTTGCAGTAGTCAAGGCGGGACAGTACCAGGGTCTGAACTAGGAGCTGTGTGGAGTAGTCGGTGAGGAAGGGGTGAATTCTGCGTATGTTGCTGAGGAAGAAGCGGTGTCCAATTCAGACTCATTCAATATCTCATGTGCACTTCGGTTTCCCGAAAGGTCAACATTTACAAAAATCTTGTCAGTCATGTTTATTGCGATAAATTCTAATATGTCTGCCTTTTTTTTCAAAATTCTATTTACATTCTACCAGTTTTTCACACCCTTATTATCAAGGTCCCCTTTTCTTTCCTAACCCAAGGTCCCATCATGGTCCAACCACTCTTCAACGCACCCTTGCCCCATCACAGTCTTATTGTTACTGCTGTACTTTCAGTCATTCGGGCTCTGGGGTCGCCAAGGATTCTGGGCAGGGGAAAAGTATTATGCATTTGCAACCTCAACTGCCATAAGCTGTCTCTTCACCAGAGCGATAAGTTCATCAGCATTGTTGGGATTGCCTTGGGCCACCCATTTCCTCAAATTTGAGGGCAACTTTCACAGAAAGTAATCCATTGCCAATATTTCTACCACTCAGGTAGAACTATTCTGTTCTGGTTGAAGCCATCGTCTTGCTGTGAATAAGGTCAAAAAGCTGTGACCTCAGAGCTTTTCCTTCCTTGAATTTCCACTTACGGAATTGTTATGCTCATTCAGCTGAAGTTACTCTGGCCCTGGCCTGTATCTCTGACTTCATCAGGCTGTAGTCCCCGGCGGCCTCGAGTTCAAGGTCAAAGTAGGTCTTCTGCACCTTCCCGTTCAGAAGTGGGGCTACAATACCTGCTCACAATACCTGCTATATATCAGTGAAGGATCCTTAGAGGAGGCAAGGAAGGTGTTTTTTTCCTCAGAGGCAAGCCTCTGTTATAAACTCCTATCTGCTATAACCATACTACTAGCAATGGCAGATGATGTGGCTGATCCCTGCTTTTAATTGCCATTCACACCCTCCTGACCCCTGCTGAAACACTGCTGTACTGAGTATGCGCGATTATGAGTGAACTGGTGAATAACGGAAATTGCATCATTCGGTTTCGTATCCAATTTTCTGAAGAAAAGTGACCAGAAATAAAAAATACATCATAATGGTAGAAAAAATTAAAATACACAATATATTTAAACAGCTGTTTTATCGTCTTTTTAGCCCTTGGGGCTTGTCTTGTGCAGGTAGAATTAATGGATAACATTCTATAAAGGTTCAGTTTGCTGTGCTAGATTACACTGAAAAACTTTGTATAAAATCTGAAGGGAGGCCATTACCAAAAATGGAAAATTCTAACAAGAGCAGGTCATTTCAGAGTGGTTGGTATGAGAGAGTGGATTGGCTGACCGGGGGTGCAGCTAATAACCATTTTGCTGACTCTGTTTACTTTTCAGTAACTGTGGTAGTTCACTCTCATGGACAAAATATGACTTTACTGATCAAAAAAATGTGGATACAAATCTTTAAAATGTCACAGCATATCTAGCTCGGCAGGAACTAACATTCCATGGTCACGATGAAACAGCAGATTCGCTTAACTGGGGAAACTACAGGGAACTTACAAAAAAGAATTGCTCGCTATAACAAGTTACTTGCAGCTTAAATTGAACAAGCACCTGTATTTACTAGGATGTCAAAAACCATACAGGATGACTTGATTTCATCCATTTCCTTTACTGACTGGAAGAGATCAAGAAAAAATAATGAAGCTCCTTTTTTTGCATGGCAGATTGATGAAACAACAAGTTTGTAGTTGTGCCTCTTCTAACTTAGAAGTCACCAGCCACCACTGGTACAGAACGGTATATAATTATGTTGTCGGTCATTTATTTAAGCAAATTAAGTCGATAGGATGTGCTTGATTTTTGTTTCCCTTCTCCTGCCTTAACAACTTTTGTTTAGAAACATTTTATGCAAAGTATGTTAATGATGTGGTCTTGGAATCTAAGTGCTATATTAATGTTGTATACAGCACAGTGCATTTTTAAATATACACTGGCAGTGTGTAACAGTTATATTTATTATACCTATCTATATAGGTGGGACTGTACTCAGAGAAATGATCCTTGAGAAGCATTTAAACTAAAAAGGAAGGAGGGAGAAATTAACAAAAAAACAGACGGGAGACTACATCAAAACAAGGGCAACAACTCAAGTAAGACAGCCATTAAATGTATTGATCTAAATGCTAGAAGTCTCAAAAACAAGATGTTAGAACTTGAAGCTACTGCACTAACAAGCATGCCCCTGAAATGTTTTCAAGCACAGGTAGCTACAAGTCTGACAAGTGCTGGAAAACGGGGACAACGCTACACCCCCACTGAAGATGTGCGCAAGGATGGGTGTAACCACTTCACATGGCAAGGAGAGTGGCAGGGATGTAAGCTTTGTCCAGATTCTCTCATGTGCAGTGTACAAAATGTGAAGTCCTTCTTTGTCTCAATAAAAATAGAAACTGCTTTCTTCAGTACCATGGAAAGTAAGATCCAGATACATAACATACAGTGCATATTGACTCAATGTTGTTATTGTTATTACTGGTGTTATTTTATTGTGACTTTTGTCTTAGTTTTTTTGAGGAATAAATGGACTGAATGTCCATCAGTGACCAGAATGTGTTCAATTCAAGGTAAGGAAGAACGTGCAAAAAAATAGTTTGCCAGTGATTGTTGGGAATTCAGAAATGCTGTGAAACACGAACAAGAACTGGAAACTATTTTTTTGACTGGCGCTGGCACTTTGGTTTGTTTACATGTGGTGGGTATGGTTTTATTGCCTGTGACTCGCTCAGAGCCCAACAATAGTATTATCACCTTGCAATGATAGTATTATCACTTTCCGTTCAGGGGTATTACAATAATTGTTTTGTATGACACAGAGTGGTATTATTTAGGTCAGATATTACATATGATTACCTGACTTATTACTAAGGTAACCAAATGGCTCTGTGTTCAGCTGGACAGTTTGGGATAGTTCAGGCTTTTCAACTCAATGCATTCTGGTATGTTTTACCTGTCTCAGATACCTGAACTATCCCAAACTGTCCAGCTGAACATGGAACCATATGGTCACCTTACTTATTACTAACGTATTCGTAATACATAACTTGGTGTAAAATATTAGAATAACAATTTCATGTGGTCTGTTTCAAAGGAAATGGTTATTGACTTGATCTATTTTGTATTTTGATATTATTATATTGTTTTGATGTCTAAAAAGTACAATTACCGAAAGTTGACATTTAAACCACGGCGATGAAAAAATGAATAGTTGAGTAAGTGTGGCAAAGTGGTAAGTGGTACATGCAGGTGCAGTGTAGTACTCCAACAATGAAGAGACAAACAACAAAGTATGGGTGAAAATGAGTTCTGTTTATTTTATTCCAGGGGTCTGATGACCAAACAGAAAACAAACAGGAGGACTGGCAATACACAGAGATGTGTATTGCACAGGGATTTATGAAGGGTTGCAGTCCCGTAAACAATAACAAAGTCCAAACACCAAACACAAACATGGTCACCTCTCCCAGTGAGTGCTGCAGTGCGGGTGGTGAAAGAACAATTTATTTGTGAACAGTTAGTGCAGTGTGGTCCGGGTTTTGTGCTGGCCGTGGGTGACAGCTCCAGATCGTGTTAGTCTAACAAACAAGACAAACAGTAGACTTTAGACAGACAGACAAAACAAACAAAAACACTCACAGTTAGTTTCTCACTCGGGTCCTTTCGGTCATAGCAAAACCATTACAAGGAACAGATCACATCACTACGTCCCCTTCTTATACCGTCAACCATGATCAGGGCCCCGATTTTATCGCGTTTCCTTAAAGCAATTTCGTTTCAGGAAAAGCACATTTTTCGCATTTTTTCGTTGTACTCTTTGTAACTGTTTTTTTTACAACCAAGCTCTAATTTTAGAGTTGAAAACTGTATAAATAAATGCAAAGTGTTTAGTGTATTGAACGTATAAGAGCAGGACAGAGGAAAAAAATAAATAAGGCAGCATTAAACATTCATTGCACACTGATACCATCAAAACAGCACAGCCGTAAATGCATATGAAAATATGAAAGAATACAAGGATAACTAGTGTATTCAAATTTAAATCAATAAGTTTAGTACTTACCTAACTGGTTGTTCTAATGCGCTGTTGAAAACTCGATTGTTAAAAAAGAAAAGAAAGAACAATGTTCAACGTATTGTTTTTAACTGGAACTATTCACAAGGCCGTTCGATCTATTTGTTCATATACACTTTTGCTAGTTCGGCGAGGTTTGTTGGCTTTAGGCTGTGTCTCAGCTGAGAATGCACAACTCCATAAACTGAAAAACTTCTTTCCACATCGCAAGTATTGCAGGGTGCAGCCATTTGATGTAGGCGAGGGAAACGATCCTTCATTGAAGACCAAAAGATCAATGAATTGGTGTCCTGGGGCACTTCCAAAGCCGCAGCTCGATATCCTCCCATTTCTTTCACAGCGTCCTCGGTATATCCAGGTAAGGAAGCCAAAAGCGAGTCGTTTCTGTCCAGTAAGTTGACAAGGTTCGGGTTCAAAAGCCTGACAGCTTTAAAAAACCCAGCAGCAGGCTGGCAGAACTTGGGAGCAGGATCAGATGGTTTCTTATCTAATGCAAAGTACTGTTTAATTTTCTGCACAGAAAGCTCCAACGATTGTTTTGCATTACCGGTATTCAAGGGTAAAGTTTGTAGTTGGTTAGTAAAAAAAGAAAGGAGATCCATTACATCGTTGTAGTCACTCGTTACACACTGACTGGGAGACTCACTTTTCAGAATTCTGCTACAGATCAGATGACAGTTGTCGGCAATGTAGCGGACTTCACACTGAACAGACTTGGATTTTAATAATTCCGCTGTATCTTGACTCATCGTGGAAGCAGAACTTTCCATTTCTATTTCTAGAAAAGCAGTTAAAAGCTCTGTGTTTTCACTGATGTATTGGACAGCATCAAACCATGTTTTCCAGCGGGTAACAATTGGCTCTGGAGGTCCTGGTACCTTTTCAAGTGGCTTTCCTGTTTTTTCTGACACATACTTTCGGTAACGCAACTTGCACGCAGCTGATTGTTTGAAAGATTTTTTCACTGATGCAACTGTTTGGTTGGCAAAGGTAAACTTGGTCTGCCAAATGTTTCCGATAAGTGCATAGAAATGCGCTGTACATGTGACATGAATAGAGTTCACAGCCATGCCTTTGATAACAGACTCGTAACATTTATTCATATTTGCAGCATTATCAGAAACAAATGCAGTAACTTGTTCCCATTCAATGCCGTACTCGCAGAGAGTTTTGACAATTGACTGCGCTATTGTTGCTCCGTCTGTTCTTTCTAGGAACACAGATTGCAGAAGTTTGACTGCTGGACAGTTATTCTTGTGATTGATTTTGTAAACTATGATATTCAGTACAAAGCGATCTTCGTTGTCTGTCATTTCATCTACAAATATAGACAGCCATCCATCTTTAACAAACTCGAAAAGTTTGCCTCTTTGAGCTTGAAAAACTTTGGGCGCGTATTGTTTCCTCAGCCAGTCGGCTGATGGTACAACTCCCATAGTTTTCATGTTTTGTTCCAAAAATATTTTAAAGCTAGGGTTATCTACCTTTTCTAGCGGGATATCTGCTTTTATCAGTGCTTCTGTCAGCTGAAATCTAGCCAAGTCTCTAACTTCGCCAGCTTTGGTCTGAGCAGTGAACAAACTTGAAACAGTAACTTGCTTTTTTCCCTTTCTCACCAGAATCGCTCTGCACTAACTGCAGCCGTTTTCTTTTCAGGTGTTTCTCGCTTTTAAGATGCTTGACACAAGTGTCCTTTCTATTGTGGTCTACTGCTTTGTTACACACCGAACAAAATAATATATCATCCGATGAGTGAAACTCACCAGAAGGAAAATCTTTTTCGCGTTGCTTAGCTGAAATGCGGAATGTTGATGCGCGTCTAGCTGCCATAGTTGCAGTTTAAAAAGGCGGGTTTTTTGTTTGTTTTTTTCAGTTTTTCACTTCCCTTTAACCAGAGCTTAGCGGCAGGAAGCACATAGTAAAACGAAATGCACCCAGAAATAATATATCATAACAAGTGAGCATTCTTTTATAGGACTAAATTTTTAATTATTACATTATGTAGGGTTTTCGCAATACCCTCCCTAAGAATGAAAATTTCGCGTTTTGTCGTGATTTTTCGTGATCGTGATAGAATCGTGGCCCTAACCATGATCCCTTGGTTAACTAGCACATCCGCTCCTCCAATCCGCGGATGCCACGCCGTTAACCTTCCTGGTCAATGGTTTAGTGTACCGTAGCTCCGCCCTTTTTCTAGATGGCCGACTTCCGGTGAACCCAGGGAATGAACTGTCGGGCCAACCAGTCCAAGGTACTCTGTTCCTTTACATAGCCCCTCACAGGTCGGGGGTGATCTAACACCAAAAATCACTCGATCTCTGTCACAGTAAGTAATCACACGGACAAAATTCAATGAAACACTAACACGTGCATTTGTCTCAAAATAAAAAATTCTGTGGGCAGCACTGGGCACAGCTTCTTCTGCATGCACACACACCTGCCTTGGTAGAGTTGTCTCAATCCCACATGGTTCATATATTCTACCCCTGGCTCTCTGAGAGCTGCCTTGGTCGAGTAGAGGCCGCTGTGGCTGGCTCCGAGGCTGGGGGAGACTGGCAAGGGTGAAAAGGAGAGAGTGAGCATGGAAAAGGAAACGGCCAGGGTCCCCTTTGCCTCATGGAGCTTCACTTGCACCCAGAGGGAGACCATTGCTGCATAGTGGAGGAGGAATGGAGGAAGGAGAAAACGAAATGCGAGACAGAGAAAAAGGGTATGATCTAGGTTTTAAATAGGGAGTTTGACAGCCAGTTGACAGGTCCAGATCAGAGGGGAGGAGTCCCACACCCCAAGGTTACAAAAACACCTCCCCAAGATTTGCTTCTTTTGAGCCTGCAGTCATTTTGAAAAATGTTCATTTATGAAATAATATTTGCATATGTGACTGAAGTGTTTCATTATATTCAAATAACTGCCCTGAAAAGCATTTCCAACCTCTAACATCCATGTGCAATTATCATGGTTGCGCTGATACTGTTATTTTCTAAGTAGTTACCTTTAAGAAGTATTTGCCGGCAGCTATTAAATACATCAAAACACACCTAGTTATTAATGTGTTGATTTAAAAACAAGAAATGTGCCCTTCCCTCACCTAATTTCTGCACTGTGTATTAAAAGTCAACTTGAAGAGAATTTTACTGCCATACGGAGGTCATAAACTCAATATAAATATGTTGCAAAAGTAGAAAATGCAACTGATTCATCATGTAAATGTGACCTTTCCTTAACCCTAACACAAGATAACACTGTGGAAGCCAAGGGATGGTATTGTTTTGTGTTAAGTAATTAGCACATATTATTCAATTAAATTGATACCTAACTTCAAATTTCTTAATACAAGTATGGGCACACCCCGAGTAATTATAATTATCTCGACTGCCTTTACACAATAAAGAGACTGGAGTCTCAGATCATTTTTTTGTGTGCTGTAACTAAAATTTAAAAAAGTAATAAAGATATAAACGCTGGGCATGCATGACACCGTACCAAGATCCCTTCACAGAACAAAGTATGTTTGTGCCCGCTTAGCTAGAATCAGGCATTAATGAGGTGAGTTTTAAAGAAGTGTTTTTCAATATAGAATTATAACATCCTGTTATTGCTACATTTTGTTGTAAACAACATAAGTTTAGCTTATAAACTCGTTGATGCAATGGAAATAATGGTTCTGAGGGTATGAAACTAGGTTATTGGGGCTTAGCAACTGCTTAGTTACAGGGCAGCTTTGGCCCTGATACAATGTAACCAATACCGGTATATATATATAAGTGAATAATACCACACTCCCTACAAAGTTCTCTGGCTCATAGGTCATAACTTTGGATGTTAAGTCATAAAGCTGACTTTTAGGTCATAACATTGGTGTATTTAAAAACAAAAAAACAACAAAAAATATATAACCTACATACCACACCCTCTTACTACCTGAGTTGCTCCAAAATGACAGTTTTATTGTAAATTCATTCTCCTGGTTTGCTGTGTTAAATCAAAGTGAAAGCAGATACCAGACCCCACCTTCAAGCCTCACTATAAACTCTTGCTGATGTGGAAAACAATGGTGCGGATGCTATGCCTTTACTAGGCTTTACCATGTTTTTTACCTTGATTTACCATCCTTCTTCTTACCTTTCGCAATGCACTACTACTCTAAAGCAATATAACCTAAAGAGGGCTTTACCGTCTGGTAAGGCCCACCTTTGTGATGTTAGAACATAAGAACATAAGAAAGTTTACAAACGAGAGGAAGCCATTTGGCTCATCTTGCTCGTTTGGTTGTTAGTAGCTTATTGATCTGATCAAGCAGCTTCTTGAAGGATCCCAGGGTGTCAGCTTCAACAACATTACTGGGGAGTTGGTTCCAGACCCTCACAATTCTCTGTGTAAAAAAGTGCCTCCTATTTTCTGTTCTGAATGCCCCTTTATTCAATCTCCATTTGTGACCCCTGGTCCTTGTTTCTTTTTTTAGGTCAAAAAAGTCCCTTGGATCGACATTGTCAATATCTTTGAATTTTGAAAGCTTGAATCAGATCGTCATGTAGTCTTCTTTGTTCAAGACTGAATAGACTCAATTCTTTAAACCTGGCCGCATATGACATGCCTTTTAAACCAGGAATAATTCTGGTCGCTCTTCTTTGCACTCTTTCTAGAGCAGCAATATCCTTTTTGTAGCAAGGTGACCAGAACTGAACACAATATTCTAGATGAGGTCTTACTAATGCATTGTAAAGTTTTAACTTTAGTTTCCTTGATTTAAATTCAACACTTCTCACTATATATCCTAGCATCTTGCTGGCCTTTTTTTATAGCTTGCCCATATTGTCCAGATTAACATAAACATAAACTCCTCATAGATTCCTTCTTCAATTTCAGTATCTACCATATGGTATTTATAGGAGGCTGTGTGGTCCAGTGGTTAAAGCAAGGGGTTTGTAACCAGAAGGTCCCCGGTTCAAATCCCACCTCAGCCACTGACTCATTGTGTGACCTTGAGTAAATCACTTAACAGCCTTGTGCTCCGTCTTTCGGGTGAGATATAATTGTAAGTGACTCTGCAGCTGATGCATAGTTCACACTCCCTAGTCTCTAGAAGTCGCCTTGGATAAAGTCGTCTGCTAAATAAACAAATAATAATAATGCACATTTGTATTGCCTGCTTGCAGTACCTTACACTTTTCTATATTAAATGTCATTTGCCATGTGTCTGCCCAGTTCTGAATGCTGTCTAGGTGATTTTGAATGACCTTTGCTGCTGCAACAGTGTTTGCCACCCCTCCTACTTTTGTGTCGTCTGCAAATTTAACAAGTTTGCTTACTATACCAGAATCTAAATAATTAATGTAGATTAGGAAGAGCAGAGGACCTAATACTGATCCCTGTGGTACACCTGGTTACCTCGCTCCATTTTGAGGTTTCTCCTCTAATCAGTACTTTCTGTTTTCTACACGTTAACCACTCCCTAATCCATGTGCATGCATTTCCTTGAATCATTACTGCGTTCAGTTTGAGAATTAATATTTTATGCAGATCTTTGTCAAAAGCTTTCTGGAAATCTAAATAAAACATGTCATATGCTTTGCAGTTATCCATTGTCGATGTTGCATCATCAAAAAAATCAAGTAGGTTAGTTAGACACGATCTCCCTTTCCTGAAACCATGCTGACTGTCTCCCAGGATATTGTTAACATATAGGTAATTTTCCATTTTAGATCTTATTATAGCTTCCATAAGTTTATATATAAGAGAAGTCAAGCTAATTGGTCTGTAGTTACCTGGTTTAGTTTTGTCTCCCTTTTTGTGGATCGGTATTACGTTTGCTATTTTCCAGTCTGTCGGTACAACCCCTGTGACAAGAGACTGTTGCATGATCTTGGTTAGCGGTTTGTAAATAATTTCTTTCATTTCTTTAAGTGCTATTGAGAGGATCTCATCCGGCCCAGGGGATTTGTTTATTTTAAGAGCTCCTAGTCCCTTTAACACTTCTGCCTCTGTTATGTTAAATTATTTAAACCATTTTGGCAATTTTGTTTTAGATTTAGATTTGTCTACTTTGGGATGTAATTGTTTTGTGCCTCTAGTACTATTTTTTATAAAACAGCCATCCTTTTTCCATGGATGTTTTCTCTATTTTACTCCAATCTACTTCTGTTAGTCTGTGTTTCATACCTTCATAGTTTGCCTTTCTAAAATTGTAAACCTTAGCTTTAGTCATTACTTTTGGGATTTTAAAAAGCACTTCAAATGAGACCATGTTGTGGTCTGAGTTTGCCAATGGTTCTCTGACCTCTGTTTTAGCTATTCTGTCTTCGTTATTTGAAAACACTAAATCACGGCATGCCTCCCCTCTAGTTGGTGCCTTCATAAATTGCGTTAGGAAGCAGTCATTTGTCATTTCCACCATTTCAATTTCGTCTGTCGTGCTCCCCACCGGGTTTTTTCATTTTATATGAGGGAAGTTGAAATCCCCCATTAGTGTGGCTTCTCCTTTGCTACACGCATTTCTAATGTCATTGTATAACAGATTATTTTGCTCAGTGTCTGAATTTGACGGTCTATAGCATGCCCCTATTATTATGCCCTTTGAATTTTTGTCCATTATTCTGACCCATATTTATTCTGCATTGTTTTTTTCTTCCAGTTTTAACACCTGGGCTTCAAGTCTATTTTTGATGTATAGCGCTACCCCTCCACCTCTTTTGTCCTGCCTGTCTTTCCTATACAGTGTATACCCACTAATATTATATTCTTCTCCATCACTCTCAGATAAACAAGTTTCTGGAACACTTTTCACATCGTAGTTACTTGTTAGTGCAGTAGCTTCATGTTCTAACATTATGTTTCTCAGACTTCTAGCATTTAGATAAATACATTTAATGGCTGTCTTACCTGAGTTGTGGCCCTTGTTTCGATGTAGTCTCCCTTCTGTTTTTTGTTGGTTTCTCCCCCCCCTTCCTTTCTAGTTTAAATGCTTTTGTTAAATGCCCCAAGCCAAAGACAATGGCATTTAACATAACTTGAAGGGCCTTACCAGATGGTAAAGCCCTATATGAGGGTTCTATTGCTATTAGAAAATGGATATGTTAAAAAAAATACATTTACAGTGTTTCTGTTCTTTTTTGTTTGTTTGTTTTATGCAGCACTAGTTTTTGTTGCTAATGAATACAAATGTTTTCCTCAATATGCGGTTTTCTCAGAATTCCTGTGTACTCTGGTAGCTTCAGGCTTTAATATCTCAGCGGTGGACTATGTCACATCCTTAGTATGTCCAATAGCATAAATAAAAAAGCAAACATGGTTTGTGAACGTTTGCTAAATATGTAAATAGATAAAAGCCCAGGTAACTTTTTATGTTTTGATTAGTATTTGAGTGCAGGTTCATGTCGTTTTATACATTTTAGTATTTGATTTTAGTCCTAAAATGTATTAAAAAATAATAATAATAAAAAATAAAAATAAAAATTGTAATTCAAAATATCTAGTGGTCTACATGTGTTAATGCTGATCATGCTATTTATTCAGTAACTTGTGCACAGTGTGTTTAAAGTTTATTCAAAGTATCCTTCCTTCCTTGTTACTGTGATATGCTGAAATAACATTGCTGAAAGCAATCATACTGCATCCAGTTGTTTGATTTTTTCACTTTGTCATTCAAACCACAGACTAGTTGCTGTTGTGATTACTGTATTGCCACCGACAGCAAACACAAGTTTTCATTTTATTTATTTATTGTTTAACTGCTATACTAAATTTAAATAGATTGAAATTTAAATGATATAGCGAGGAAGCAGACTTCAGTCCAGTCTACATTGACAGACAACATTCAGAGGGTGTGTTATGTACTAAAACAGAGATTTTCTTTCATCAAGCAAAAAAAAAGTAAAATACATGAACACTGTATTTATGTATTTTCTGGCAGATTGATTTGCAACAGCGATTAAGCATAGTTTGAACGACAACATTTGAGGTCCTTTAGCAGAGTTTAAAGACCTTTTATTGACCATTCAGGTAAGGAAATCTCTGATCCATTTTTTAATATTGTATAATAAGGTCTCACTTAGTCCTAACCACCTAAGAGACAATAGGGGATACAGGTCATTTTCACAAAGTATTGTATTAGCCATCATCCTAAATCTGAAAAACAAAACAACTGTAACAGGATTAGCAAGGAACTCTGGTGAATGAAAAAAATCTTTAATAAATTAACCTCGCAAATTATTTATTCCATGATTTTTAGCATCAACATTTTCTTTTTCCTTTTCAAACAAAACAATGATATTAACTGAGCCAAGTGGTAAATGCTCTGTAAATATTTTTTTTCCTATTCTTTTACAATGATGTCAGTTTAACCTTTATTTCTTTGGTACTTGTTCTTCAACTCCTTATGCTGTTTGCTGTAAATAGAGTGTTTACACATAACATATATTATTTACATCCAATCTGCTTGGTCATGTCTTTCACTTCATGATTAAGAAATGTATTCCGATTCTGGAGCTGCTCATAATGAAAAACACACAGATAAGCATGCATGTACACAGTGCACTTGCTCCCTATTTTTACTAAATATGAGATAAGATAATTACATCCTGTGTAGTACACTGACAAAAGTATTTGGTCTAAACAAACACTCCCTGATAAAATCAGTGTACATTGCCTGCTAAAGACACAGAAAATCTCAGATACCTGACCTCTGGTCACATGCCTTAACTTTATTAGTCAATACACCCTTTGTTACCTCTACCTCTTTGGTGTTGCACAAAAAGCTTTCTTCCCATCAAACATCACTGCTTTCCTTGTTTCAGTTTTGCTGTAAGAATACAGTGCTCCTCATTATTACAATTTTTGAATTCAAAATGTTGGCCAATTCATGGTTAGAACATGTAATAAGTAAGGGATAACACACGACAGGGCGTGGGTTGTGTTGCATTAACCTCACTAACACCCGTGATTCTCCTTCTTATACACCTGTGGCTGGAGCCTCATTAACCATTAATCATCCAATTAATGCCCCAGCCACATTCCCACGTGTTTTCTCCTCACACACACACACACACGCACACACATATACCGGCAGGGCCTGCCACATACCTCCCCCCCTGTGCACAGTACACCTGGCCTGGCGGCCACCTCCCCCCTGAAACACCCACCCCCTCCCCACATGTCTTGTCTTATGGGCGGTGGAGGTGGTCTCCTCGCCCCTCTTTCGGCAGTGGCAAAGCTGGCAGCGTAAATGCCAGTAGCGGCAATGCTGGCAGTGGTACCGCTGGCAGTGGAAATGCTGCCAGCGGTGCTAGCCCTTCCGAAATGTGTAGCTGGCAGTGGTGTGGGGCACTGAAGCAGCGGCAATGCTGGAAGTGGCGCAGGGCACTCTTGCTGTGGCATTGCTGGCAGTGGTGCAGGCACTCCAGCAGTGACCACACTGGCAGTGGAAATGCTGGCATTGGCAATGCTGGCAGCAATGCTGGCCCCTCCGAAAGCGACAATGCTGTTAGCAGTGCAGGGCACTCCAGCAGTGGCAACGCTGACAGCACCAATGCTGGCCTCAACGCTGGCCCCTCCAGACGTGCAGCTGGCAGTGGTGCAGGGTACTCCGGCAGTGGCAATGCTGACAGCGGCAATGCTGGCACCTCCTCCTCCTCCTCCTCTTGGAGGGGGCAGTTGAACGTGAAGAGCCCCCACCCCCACAGGCTCTGAGGTAGGTGTCCCAGGTCTAGCAACAGCAACACAGCAACACGTACTTTCACCAACAGAGACATTAACCTCACTAACACCTGTGATTCCCCTTCTTATACACCTGTGGCTGGAACTTCATTAACCATTAATCATTAAATTATGGCCCCAGCCACATTCCCACATGTTTTCTTCACACACACCCATACACGTTCTACCGGCAAGGCTTCCGCCCTGCCACAGGGATACAAATCAACAAATGAACATGGTTCAAAGATGTCCATGTGAAAATGTAATATTTTCTGTTTATTGTTGTCTTTACAACTGAATCCTACATCCAGCTGATGCAGTGACACATTTAGGCATTGTCAGCTATGGCAGCTTCCATGACCCTGTGTGGGTGTAGTCATAAAATCATGCTGCCCATCGTTTGGTGCCCCTAATTTTTCATTACTCATAAGTGAAAGTTTTTCCTAAACAGCAGAAAGAAATGCCCAAGTGATTTATATTTGTCCTGTATCATTCAGGTATGTTCTTATCAACTTTTGTAAAACATAGAGTAGGGCCTTATTCTGAAGCAAGTGCAATATCTTGAGCAAATCTTTAAAAAAAAAATGTTGCGGTATAAAAACATTTTAGATACAGGTAGGAACACAATATATTGTTCCTACTTTATGTTACAATAGTTTTCATCCCCCTCTGAAAATATTAGTTTGCCTTCGCACTTGCTTCATAATAGGGCCAGTTATTAGCTTTAATTTAAGACTAGTATCAGCCAGTCTGTATGCAAAGAAAATCCAGGAGTGAATCATGAGTGTCAAGATCACATCAGTGGCCCCAGGGCTGAGGGAGATACATTCGTGTTTATACATATGTAAAATATAGATCCTTTGAGGAGCGCGCAGCAAAGTTTTAAAAGCAATTACCTATTATTAGCATTAGGACTATTATCACTGGTCTTTCTTTTCTTGTGCTGAAGATTTTTAGTTTTTTTTGCTTGTATTATCATACATTAGTTGGAAATCTGCATATTTTACAAATACTACATAATGCAAAGTTTCTGCTGCTTCCTGGAACACCCTTAGAAAAGTGTACCGTAGTAACAGCATAGCAAAGTGCAATAACGCATTGTGAAAGCATGTGAAGCATAGGAAAGCATTGTAAAGAACAGGGATGGATTACTGTGCACATTGTAATCTTTTAAACTGGCTAACTTGTAGGGCTTTATCGCTTCATGCTTTGCACACCAGTGATGTAGTTGCAATCAGACCATGTGACCTACCCAAATGGCACAAGGAATCCTCACTTTATGTACAGGACTGTATCTGAGGCTTTTACATTTATATCCTGAATTAATGTAAAAAAAAAAAAAAAGTAAGAAACCAAAAGATTCTCAGCCCAATAAAAGGGGGGTCAGTAATAATGTAAAGCTAATAAGAAGTAGCTAAATGGATTCAGTTAAATAATCCAGTTGCTGCATACTAAATGATGACAAATGTATTTATTGTCAGACACACATAGATTATGCCTGTACTGCTTGGCAATGCTGCAATGTTATTAAAACTGTTGAGCTTTGTATTTTACAGTTAACCCATTGCGTTCAAATACTTTTTGACTGAGTATCCAACACCCCACCCCCACCATCCATTTTTTCTGAAGACCCCAATAAACAATGGTAAGCATTGTGAAACAGTTATTGAGCACAGATATTTTCTAAGCTCCACTGCTAACGAAATGAGTTGACCCTCTGCCCTCAACAACCAAGCTGAATAGAACGTTACTGACTTCACATTTGTTAAAATCCTGTAGGTAAATCCTTTCATTTCTGAATTATGAAGAACAGCTGAGATAGAAAAATTGTGGATACTAATTTTTACATAACACCAGAAATGCTTAAGTTTATATAAAAAAATTAAAAAAAAGTTTGCTCAGGATCCATGCTGGATCTTTTAGAACTATGAAAGGGCCGTTATAAACCAATCAAACAATGATCTGATGACACGTTTAGAAGGTACAGACTCCCAAAGATAAGAATCTTATACTCATGAATCGAAAGACCAAATTCCGATTTGATTACTAGATAAAACGCAAAACCTTATTAACATATTTATTAGAAAAAACATATTTCATAAGAAAAAAATGTATGTAAATAGTTTAATTTCAGTGAACAGTCTCTAAATAATATTTCTACAATCCTGGATGAATTTGTATGTAATGCAATGTACCCAATGATCCCTACCACTCATATGCAGACCATTACACAGAATTGTATTTATTTATTGGTAACTATATTTTAAATGTATTTTATGCAGTATAAATCTCTTTTAGCTTAATTATAATTTTTTTATAGTGTTTAATTTAGTTGCCCCCTCATTCATCTATGCTGACAAAGTGCAGTTCAAGAAAGAAAAAATAAATAATTAAGTAGAAGTATACTGTAGATTTTTTTTTTTTTTTAGGCTACTTAAAACAGATTATAAATTATATTAAATGGCAACATGATCTTTAAAAACATAGTTTCATTTGAAAATGAACACAGTATGCCACTTCCGGTTCCGAAAAATAATATGTTGCTAGGTAACTTTGTGGTAGATTAAATCTAAAACTAAGGTCGATGTACATTCTGAGAAGCTGCGAAAATCCTGAAATTTAAGGCGCTGCAGAATGGGAGGAGAGAAATAATGCAGGGGTGTTTTACGTTTCGTGAGGGAACTGAAGTTACCATTTCCATGAATCAGACTAAATCTTAGACAAAACAAAGGTCTGGAACCACGCAAACACCCATGTTAGAGCATGAAAACAACAGAAAGGAAAAAAACATGTATTTTCTATTTTAATAATTGATGCATCTCGCCTAGATATTTACATATTTAGAAACATGCGGAAGTATACAAATCCTTTCTGCAGTTGTGGGTAGGCTATAAGCTAGATTGCTTTTAGATTTCATAATAATTGGTAGTCACAAGAAGGGTAGCGAAAATGTAATACATGATTTTAATAAAAAAAAATATGTATGTATGCCAAGAAATGACCTATGCAGGTTGTAATGTGTGTTTTTTTTCCTATTACATTCTATTATATCATAGGCAACATTATGTTTGTGTTGCAGACCCAGGTATTAAATGCATTTAGAGGCAACGTAAAAAGTCACAAAATAAAAATAAAAAAGTTTATATTGAATGTTTGTTTTCCTATATTATAAGTTTTGTGTGAAAAAAAGTATTCATTTTTTTTATTGCTGTACTCAAACAATAGCTGAAGATGAGAATATAGCCTATAGTCAAAACATTCAAATTTTGAAATAAATAAATTCTCAACACTGACAAATAATATCTCAGCTAATTATGTCTGTATGAAGCCTATAAACTGTAAAATATGTTACTCGCAGTCACTCAACTGCGGAGCATGTGTAGAATTATCGAATTACAGCATCCAATAGTGTAGAGTAAAACCTGTTTAACCTGGCCTCGCGTGGGACTAGAAAAATGTGCTGGATAATAGTGTGCTGGTTTATAGAACTAGAAACTGTTAAATCGAATACTGTACCTAGAAAAAAGGTACAAATGACAAACTATTTTAAATCTTTGAAAAATTATATTACAATATACAGTGAATTAGGACTACTGTCTGTCCAGTTATACCCTGTAATTCAAGGATTGTATTAACTACAATTTTATTCTCCATTATGTAAACCAGTAATTTACAGCAGATGTACAATACCCACTGGACATGGATGTATTTACGTAATAGACTTGATTATAAAATCACGGAACTTGCTTACAGACAATTAAAAAGTACAAAAATCAATCTTTATTTTTACACTTGTATAGTCCATAGTTTGGTGTACTTTGGTATGATGTAATGTGCCCATTTTATATTTAATATATATATTTTTGAATTGTTTTTTAAATGTGAATCTTCAAGAGAGCTGTGTAAGAGCAACTTTAAATCTGTCTTTAAAAACGCTTGCATGATTGTGTTTTTATAGTGTGTTAAATTGACACAACCCCTACAAGGCAATGCACTTGAGAAGCACTTTGAATTTTTGTTTTAATACCAACATTTATCCCACCTTAGCTAAAGCAGCCACATAATTTAGATTTAATCTGCCCCTTGGAAATGATCCACCACATGTTCTGCAGGATCCTGAAAAGTTATAAAAATTGGAGGTATGTGTGTAACACAATTCCAGAACAATAAGATGCAGTAACAAACATGAGCATGACGGCAGTTAAAAAAAAAAAAATAGCTTGTTAAACTGCTGGTATTAAAGTTATTAATAATTAATAATACATCAATAACAGAATCCAAAACAGATGTATTTTTCTAGCATTTTCTAGTCATTAAGCGTCTATCAAACTTTGTTTTTCTTACAGTTAACAAAATACTACAAGGACAGATCTTTAGTTGGTCGTGAATTCAATTCACCTTATGGTATTATAGATTTGGTTTTAGATTTAATTTAAGGATTTTTTAAATTAAGCTGAAACCTAGGAGACGTATGCAATGACTGACCTAATTCAAAAATCAATATTACAATACTTTCCCTTATATATCCTTATGACATATCATGCTTACGTTAGAATAATATTTTTTTTATTGTTTTTTAACATTATTATTATTGTTATTAATAAAAAAATACCACTGCTGATAATAATATCTTTAAACTGAATACATAACAAAACTGAGTTAGCAGTAGTTATTTAAATAATTCCTTTATTCTGTTGTTTATGGGACATAATTATAGACTTTTTAAAAAATCCAGTAGCTAGCAAATAGGATTGTATTTATTAAAAATCAATATCGTTACATGTTCTGATCCTGCTGCTCCACTAATTGGCTTCTCATTTTATTAGGGGGAATGGTAACATGTTGATAAAATAAAAAAAAAAGTTAATACATGCCTTCTGATTTTAAACATCAACCACAGTCTGACCTTAATTTCTTAAAATTTAAAACCATTAATCTCTGACTTAGTGTCATACTTAATGCTAATGTTATTCGCAATTAGTTAGCATTATGCTAATCTAAGACTGAAATGTATTTAAATCTGCATGATGTTGTCTGAGCACCAGATTGCTTGGGGTTTGTACATAAACTGACATTAGCTTCCCAGCTGTACTTAACAACTGATACAGAAGAAAAATCCTGACAATCAAGATTGCATTAGAGTTGTTTCTTAATGAACAACTGTTTGCTTCAGGGATTATAGACAAATTATGGTTTCCCCTCTCTGACCAGGCAGTCCAGCATCATTGAGGGGGTTTCATTTTTCATGAATACCCTTTAATAGACTGAGGAGGGCCAGGCAGTCAGGCTGAAGTCTAATGTTTCAAGTAATTTAATGAGTTCCTTTTCAAAGTACTCATCATTTAAGAGTCCCAATTCCTTTAACCCGTTCATGCAAATGCAAGACAGCAATTAGACAGGCCTCTTGGTAAGAGCTATTTCATCAGCAGCACTTGTCATTGGTCAAAGTGTCTGATCACAATGGACAACTCGAAAAGATTTGGTACATTTATAATACAAAATATATTCAATTAAAAAAGTGTAACATACACTATGCTCCTTATTATGCATTCTAAGATAAGTACATGCATCAGCAGTTGTGTTATTCAACATCGAAAGCCAACAAAAAGAAATGAAAATAAGCTTATTTTTTATGCATTTTCTTTTCAGATACAGGTCCTGTATTTAGCTCTGAATACAACTGTATGTGTTGTTTTTTTTCCCCAGAAAGATAGAGGAAGCAACATAGACATTCTAAAGAAACTCAACACACACACACACACACACACACACACACACATACACACACATACACACACATATATATGTTATAAAGTACTACTACTATAAACCATGTAAAACACATTTCAAATGTAACTGCAACACACATTCCTGGTACAGAATGTAAAAACTGCAATTATCCTTCATTGTCATTTTCTGCCTGGATGGTTTGGTATCATTCTGTATCGTTTTACTTAATCTTGCATGAACTAATCTAGTCTGTAAAAAATGTAGGGCAAGGATAAAACTACAATAAATGCATTGATACATCTGTCACTTCAGCCACATGTTTGGTTTGGATTAATAAGCTCATCGTAAATCAACTTGTGGGGTTCATCATTGCACATGACAGGAGCTTGTGTAAAGGTTTGGCAAGTAAATTACTGGTAAGAGGGTACTGGTATGGTGTATTTTTATTCCAACAACAGACTATAGCTGTTTTAGGTTTTTTAGGTTCATATCACAGCATATCTAATGCATGAAATGGGCAGGTACTTCGCATTTTGGTAGTAGCACTTTATATTGCCTGAAAAAGCTTACAGTTTTTAGGGTTTTTTTTTCATAATGACACTGTGTGAGTTGATTGTAATGAGCACTGATACTTTGATACACTGATACTGTATTATTCAATATCAAACACCTCACAGTACCAACCATCGTCCATTGTTTACTGTGTGGAGCAATACATTTTAGAGTTTAGAGCATCAAAAAATAGTTACATCACCTCTGATTTCAGTGTTTCCAGTTGACAGGGGTGTGACTGTCACCTAGTGACAGAGGAGCACTGTGTTGTAGCTCATCTATGGTGGTTTTATACTAAACATGTGGTGTTGTTGTTTTTTTTTGCTTGTTTAGATAAGAGTTCAGCTCCAAATTGTCACGATTATACATAGGTTTGTTTCTATTGTCATATACACAGTACATGTATTTTTTTAGCACCAGTATAACGTTTTTAAATTTTAAAAGTTTATAGGCTGACTTGCAATTTGTCTCATTTGATGGTTAAAAAATCACGTTTATTGAAGCAGACAATTTCTGGGGGCTTCTGTGAAAGCCAGATACGCTTGTTTTATGCAGCTTCCTGTTGCTGCCAAAAAAATCTCACCAGTTGTATGTATTTCTCCTAATCCTCTCTGCAGAATTGCAAATATATTTTGCAAAACAGGACACTGCAGTGAAAAAAACATTTTGGATCAAGATCATTAACAGGCTAATCTTGCAGGCTAAAGAAGACATGGATTCAAAAGATAACAGTACTTATTTTTTACAAAGACTGTAAAGATTATTAGGTATAGGATTATTTTTAATAACCTTATGTATTTACTTCAACAACAGTAATAATAATAATAATAATAATAATAATAATAATAATAATAATAATAATAATAATAATAATTGGACAGCTGTTATAAAAAGCACAGTAATTATGCAGGGGAATTATGATTTGAGAAGTCCCTTACAAACTTCAATATCAATCTAAGCAGCAATTAATGTTACTTACATTTTCTAAGTTTAAGTTACATTTGAAATTAACCACACAAGGTATCTTTTAGGTCAAAGATTTACTTAAATTGAAACAAAAGTCTTGATTACACCTTAGTGTTAATTTTTTTGTTCTAGCTACAGTATTAGATTATAAAAATATTACTGGTTAGTTATCAATTGTTTTTACTAGAAAAAAATAAATGTTTTATACAACAAATACATCGAACACATAAGAAACCTTGGATGTTTCCCTTCACCACAAGAGCAGAGCTACAACAGAAGCTTACAGCATATATTAAAAAGTGGCTAGATTACAGCCCTCTGTAGCTGATCAATATTTTACAGTTTATGTAGTTTAACATCTTGCTTTCAGTAACACGATTAAGTGTTTCTCACTATACTTTTACTTGAAACAGATGACAATGTATTTGTTTGATTCCTTTTAAAGTAACTTGCTGAAGGTTAATGTTTCCCTTCATACATTTCTCTTTAACTGAAAAGTAATGGGTCCCCACAGGTATGCCGAGTATCTTTGCATGCAATATGCTGTTTGATTTTTTTTATTTACTAAAAATACAATTTTAATTTTAAGGTATTACAGAAAAAAGACTACAGATTAAAAAAAACAAGAACACTCATTGTACATGTACTTCTTTTATGTTGACTGTGGTTAAAATACATTAGAGCCTTCATAGGGGTCAAATTATAAGCAAACTATTTATCTCAGACTGTTAAGCCACTGAAAAACAAATACTTTGCTCAAAATGTTAAAGACATTTTGGGGAAAAGTTCAGTCCATATTCTAAAGATACACTGTAATTTAATTCAGCTACTGTAGCTAACATGTACAGAGTTTGGGATAATTATTTTAATTTGTGGTTGATTGATAACAAACATCTAATTTTACTGCTAAAACGCACTGTTCAGTATTACATAGTTTACACTTTTAAAAGTGCAATGTTGTCCACAAATTATTTTAAAAGGTAAGCCTAAATAAAAAAAAATATCGTTAAAGAAACTGAGAATGAATTAGAAGTTTCTAAATCAATACAATTGTCCTTTTTATTTTTAAAACTAAGCTTTTTAACTTTGACTTACCTTTCAAAGTAACCAGGTGGTTACTATTATTATCTTATAAAACACACAACAAATATAACTTGTAAACCACATGTAAAATCACCCTTAATGAATACATTAATGAGAAAATTTATGAAATGCCAGATTATAAAGCACTTCTTCACAAGTGTTCTTTTAGATCAATGCAAACATACAATAATGTCAAGCCAGCAACAAATCCTTTTTTTTTTATTCTCACAATGTATTATGATGACAAACAACAGATTATTCCTGATGAGAATTTTATTTCTTACATGGTAAAAAAGAACCATCACAACTCTTCAACCCATTTAAAAAGACACATTGTTGAATAAAATAAAATTTGCAATGAGGTGCAGTGTCACTGAAATTCAATTGCACCTATACCTCAGAATAGTCCTTAAAATGTTGCAGCTCT
This sequence comes from Acipenser oxyrinchus oxyrinchus, assembly GCA_030684275.1. Classification (NCBI taxonomy): domain Eukaryota; kingdom Metazoa; phylum Chordata; class Actinopteri; order Acipenseriformes; family Acipenseridae; genus Acipenser; species Acipenser oxyrinchus. Next base: position 37,136,775 of record CM060247.1, on the reverse strand, counting down.
TGGGAAAAAAAAACAATAAAGTAGGAAGGCATTTACCAGTTACCAAAAAGATGCCTAATGCCCGAGTAAGAGGACACGCTGTCTACCGATGTTTCTCTGAATCCACTGTCTAGGAATAAAGTGCCTATTGTCTAAACACTGTGCTAATTGTGAAAAAAAGACCATGCAGTAAGCATAATAATTATCCAGACAAATAAGCAAAGACAGTGAGCAAGAGATGGAAAAAAAAACTACTGCCAGACTGAAAAACCCAAGAACTAAATTAATATTCATAATGGAATGTCAGCCAGCAGAAGGTCCTCATTCATGACAAGGCAAAGCATAACAAGAGGCCATTGTCTACACAACAACAATTAGCATACACAGAAAATGTTCAACTATCACTTGTGAGTGCTGCAGTAGTTATGATTTCCCGATGCACTTGCTTCTCTTGAGTTTAAAGGGTTGCTGTTGCTGTCTGGTACAGAAACAAAGTTGTCTTGAGGGAAACACTTTTTTTTTCAAATTCAACTGTAAATTCAGCAATAAGTGTGGAATTAAAAGCCCTGGTTGTTTAAACAAAGAAAGACAGTCTGAATATGCAAAGCCTCATTAACTATATTTAAGCATGTCAAGCAGCATACTCATCAGTGATTGCTTGACTTACTGTATTCATTATCGGAAGACAACATGAAATTAATTCCAGCATGGTGGACAAGTGCGTACTGATTAAGAAGTAGCAACCAACTGTCACAATACACTTGCAAAATAATTATTCACCGGAAAAATTAAGAAGTGGATCACTCTAGCAAACTATTTCAACTAAGTCAGCCACAATTAGCCAGCACAACAGTAGTACATTAGCCCCCCTTTTGCTTTTTTCAGATTGCTTCCACCCTATGAATATTCTCACACAAGCCAAGTTTGGGGGGCACATTGTAACATTTGCATTTTGTTGTGAAAGCTGAAGTGACAATAAACACGCTGGCTCCCAAAACGAAGGGTCTGGGTCCTGTCTCAAAAAACAAAAGCCCATTCTAATACAGAGAAGGGGGGGGGGTTAACGGAGTAAGGAGAAGTTGTACAAAGTGATTGCCCTTGAACTTTATAACACATGCATTGCGACAACCAAGGAGGAGTTAGTTTATACCAAAAAAAAAGAAAAAGAAAAAATAGAAAAAATAAATTCTCCGTAACTTACCATCCACCAGGTTCTGGCTGACATGTCATAACATAGCTGCCATTTTATGGAGCCGTCCGATGCTTTCCCAGCCATTACTCTGTCAGCAGCCTTCATCAGATGCAGCTCAATGGAAGATAAGACACCTAATCAAGGAAACATCAGCCGTGGCATGCTGTGCTACATGTAGGCCAGTCCTTATCAGACTGCATCATGGGAACAGCTCTCGTACTACCAATGATTCCAACCTCACAGCTATAATGACAAGGATCAGCTTTTTTTTCTCCTTTATTTTAGGGAATAGTTAAAAACGGCAACATCGTTCTTTTGTGTGCTCAAGAGTTTAAAAGTCCAGCAAGTGGGTGTCTAACTGCTTTGCAAGGCAATGCCGGCTAAGGTTTATTTGCATTCTTGTCTGTTGTATATTGTTCAACTCAATCTGTGGTCCTCTCTCTCTCTCTCTCTCTCTCTCTCTCTCTCTCTCTCTCTCCGTGTAGATGAGAGGAGGCCCAAAAAGCCAGGAATTAATATCCCCAAACAAAGACATAAGAGTCTCATCGGCACAATCGGGCATGGTTCAGATGTCACCGAGTATATACAAGGAGTGGAACACACAGGTAGCTAGCTGCTGCAGCTGGACCCGCCAGAGCTTGCCAAAGGCTACATCTCCAACTCTCATATGGAAACAGTTTAACTCTTCAGAATCAAAAAACAACAGAAAAAAAATAAGTCTGTGCAAACTGAAAGCAAACATGACAGAACTGTGTAACTAACATAAAATGCACCACTGGATTCATGTGGAGATAATCTGATAATTCTTGAGACTCATATTTTGTACGGCTGCAAATCTCTCTTGTCCTCCTTATTGCTTTTAATATACTGTAACTATACATCATGTTTATGGCTGTTTGGTTTTTAAATACAATTTCCAGGATAGATATTCTTAAGAAGCATAACTCGATAAGCTTCTACTGTCCATTTTAAGATTCATAACTCCACTTTAAAGATATAATTTGGCATCAGGCATTACAAATGTGTCCATCTCAGCCAAAATACTATCTATTATTCTTTTTTTGTTTGTATTTTCTGAAATTTTTCTTTTATTCCAGCTAATAAAGGTATTAGTGGGATGCACATTAACCCATTAGATGCCATTGTCCTCAAGTCTAAATGTAGCTGTTAATTCTGCAGATAGAGCCCTTCAGATGCTTTTAAGTCACTTTTAATATAAAATATAAACCGAAGCCAAGCTGACGTGGAATTTCACTGGTCTGATTACAGGCACGTCGAAACTCAAAATAGGATGCAGTAGTTTGTTGCCAAAACTAAGAATTTGTTAAAATAAATGTATTTGGTACTTAATGGGTTAAACTAAGTATGTCCCTGTTTCAGCAAATATTTTACTATATTTTTAAGAAGAGTAATTGCATTCAGGAATTATTTTAATTATATATATATATATATATATATATATATATATATATATATATATATATATATATATATATATATATATATATATTTTTTTTTTAAATAATTGCAGTGAAGAATACACTGGAAATAAAACTTAGGGAACAATTAGTTTGTCACAGGCTTGTGCTAACTACTACATTTTTTTCAACTCTTGTTTTTTTTTTCAGTCAGTAACTGAGGCAACATTAATAGTGGACTGTACGGCAGCGGTAAACCCCCTAATCAGGTCAACTAGTGAAGCAGCTCTTTCTATTTACCATGACAGTCTGAAGCCCCGATGCTGATGCCATGAAAGGAAATCATTACTACAAATCACTGGAGTAAACTTAATTTCTACCAGCATTTACAGTGAGGTACTAAATCAAGGTTAAGTAAGCCAGACTCCCAAGCAATAAGGGTACATCCTGAAACAAAGAACAAGAAAGCCCGCAAGCTTGTTGATCGAATTCAATGCATAATAACGGCATTATGGACAGTTTTAAGATTTTTTCTTCACAATATTAATCTTAACCCCAAAACATAGTACCATCTCACAATTGGATCACAGAATTTAGAAAGCAAAACAACCAAAAAAGTGTCTTGAGGTTGAATAAATAGAAAAGAGAACGTTATGTACTTATTTTATATCCAGTGTATGTTTTCTAAATAGTAAATAAGATTTTAAATGTTCTGCAAGGTTTTCAGTTTTCATTCATTCATCACATTAGGTTTAGGTGCTTTGTTAAAGCTGGAACAGGTAAAGTATCAAACAAATTAAGCATCTACTCTGTGTTCACCAGCTTATGGTAAATATCTCCTGAAAAACATTATTAATATAGCAGAACCTCCAGCATCTCGGGAGTTTCTCATTTCCTTGGATGTTTTTGCTCAATGGAATAGTGGCTGTTTTTGGCCAGTGTTCTTTTCAGAATGTGGTATTACAGAAGCCAGGGTCCCGGGGACTAACTTGGCCCAAAGCTGTATTGTTAGCACATTTTATGTCTTTCAAAATTGAGCACAGATGTTTCAGTGTGTTTGTCAATAAGGCCTGCTATGAAGCCACTGGCTCAGATGATATGCAGATGACCTAATAAAAGAATAGCAACTTATCTTACAGCAGCCAAAATATCTTTCTGTTACTTTTTAAAAACATGATTTCAACATGATTTGTTAAAAAAAAAAAACACTTACCACATACATTAAGCAATAAACATCAAGTTTAAATAAACAAAACACACACTAAATTGTGGAACTGTAGAACCCTCTTAACATCTAAGCTAATATCATTTGGAGATAATACAAAACTTCAAGAATCCAAAACATGATATATATATATATATATATATATATATATATATATATATATATATATATATATATATATATATATATATATATATAATCAAACTGCCTCCATTTTGCAATAGTAGTGCTTTTTATTCTTTATGAACACACACACACACACACAGAGATTTCCATTTTAACAGGTGATCGTTAACTGTCTACAGGTATTTCAGGGTAATTCATAGTAATTACCATACATGTAAAACGATACAAATTGCTGTGTTCTTGATGCTTATTTAAAGCTACAGGTAACAGGTTGTTGCTCAAGGCACAATTATTTCTTGATTGACAAAGGCATTTGGGGTTGGGGGAATCGTGAAGGAATCATATATAAAATGTGATGTTATGTTATTCATTGTTGCATGCCTGTATATTTACCTCTAAGTCCCCAGGAAGCAAATTAATTGTCATAATTTATCAGGAATTAACTTGCACTTGGAAAAGGAGGGTTTTAATTAACGAAAGAGTATATAACTCACCTTGAAAGAGAAATGTAACCGACCGTGTCTGTGACACCAACGATACAGAGAGAGAGAGAGTGTACAGGAACAAGTCTAATTTCTTACAGACTACCTCGATAATTCAATATTTGTAGTTATGAAAATAGTTTAGCCTTTTCTATACTGTGGTTATGAATGATCATTTGTATCTTTACAGAACATTTCTTATATTGTTAAAATGATATACCATTATTTGCATCCAGTGACTACCAAGAAATTATCAATGTACTGTAGCGCCTATTTGAATTCTGCATCCATACATTATTCAGGGGTTCCCAATCCTGGTCCTGGGGGACCCCAGTGTCTGCTGGTTTTCATTCCAACTGAGTTCTCAATTACTTAATCAAACCCCACTGTTTTTTGAAAATCCAGCCCCTGATGCTTTATCTCTTGTGACTTTTTTAATAGAATGTCACAAATTATCTTCCAATAACCGAAAGAATACCAGGTTGTGTATTTCAGTGCTGATAGGTTGGGGTCTATCTAAACAAAAAAAGCAGCACATCTTAATACAATGATGCCCTTTAACTTTATAATAATGTGGCGGGTGACCCTCAAGAGTGGTTTATTAATATAACTAAATACAATGTGTATACGGTGATATACAGAATATGCCATTGTTTAGATTTTTTTTTTTTTTAAAAAGCCCCTGTTGTCTACAGACTATTGGATACTGTTCAGTGTAAATTCCAACAAACAGCATGAAAGTTAAAAAAACGCTATCTTTCACACTCCTTTATTATATAACACTACATTACATGAAAAAAAAACATAAGTTATCAGCTGCATCATAATTGCTGTTTGTTTTGGTTTTTACTCCTTTTAAAAGGCAATCTATGGAAATTGTGTTCAAGGGTTAGCTGCAGGAAGGAGTGACTGTCCTTTGTTAATTAACAAATAATAAGCAAGTATTTTATAGCACAGCACCGTTTGTAGCTATGTAGTCTGATTTCCATTATTGTACGACTGTATTCAGACTTCCAATTAGTGAGACATTTAAAACATTTAAAAACACAGGAAAGTGACATTAATATGTATTTATTTTGCTCTGGAAGCAATACTGTCGTTCATGAACAATACCCAGCCATGTTTATGATATTTGAGTGTTTACAGATTTACAACAGACTAAACCCAGGCTGAATTTTAATATTTTAAATGAATGCAGCTTTGTCACTTGTTTAGTATTTGTGAAGACAAGGAGATAATTCTGAACAACCTATTATTTAAAATTGCAACAGAAAAGACCTTTCTCTTGGTCTACATTCCAGCCTACCTCCTCCTCAGATTACTTCAAGTCAGGCAGCTGGCCTTGTCACGTAAACAAAACCTGTAATTGTATAAAAGAAAGTTTCCACAGTACATATTAAAAGTAAGCAAGACTGTGTCATATGTGTGCAATGTGATTTATTATTTAATTTTCTTGTGTGTGTAATTTTTGTTTCATTTTTTTATACTCTATTTATTTTATCGATTGTATTGTGTGATTTATTAGTTTGACTTTTAAAATATTGATAATGTGGTACGGCTCCTTTTAAACCTCCCGAAAACTTTGGGTCTCCATAGCAACTGCAGGGCTAACTCCTAATTGGGCCAGGTGTATAAAAACACGTCAGCTTCAACGTAATGTTGTTGAAGCTGACACCCTGGGATCCTTCAAGAAGCTGCTTGATGAGATTCTGGGATCAATAAGCTACTAACAACCAAACGAGCAAGATGGGCCGAATGGACTCCTCTCGTTTGTAAACTTTCTTATGTTCTTATGTATATTCTAAACCAAACTAGAGAGCTACCAGGTTTCGGAAATTGTGAGCTGAGAGCACAGGTCTGTGAACTGCCATTTGGTAAGATTGCTTAAAGTTTAAACTGTGTTACTTGCATGCGCTGGAAATTGGCTGGGGCGCTAGGTGCTAATGTTAAACTTCCGCTATTCATATTGAATAGATTGGTACAGTAACCCTCATGCTCTCAGACCATGGTAACTGTTTTGTATGTGTCTTGTCTAAACAAAAGAAAACTGCTCTTTTTAACTTTGAAAAAAATATCTTGATACCTTCTCCTTAACTATTGCCATCCCAAGTATACCATGGTAGTTTGTTTGGATCAATGTGCAATATATCTTTGAGTACTGTGTAATAGTAATACAAATGACTGAGACTACTGTCCCATAGATGCGGGGTAAGAAAAGCGTCACTACTTAGTCACTACTGTGTCCCACAGATACTTTCTAAAATCTGTTTAAGAGTTGTCATTTATTTAATTTTGAACACATTCTGTGCTAATGTAACATTTTTTTATTAGTTATCATCTTACATTGTACATTTTTTTTGAGTAAATGGTCTATATCATTTCAATTTATATTGTGTTCCTTATCCTAAAAAGGCAAAGATGTATAATTTTGTGGCAGGACCCTATTCATGAATATTTATAGACCATTTTCAGATTTTTGTGTTGTTAGGTACCTTTTTTTTAAAGCAAATTTGGTTAAATGTACAACGTTGTTAGCCAAACTGTTATTAACTGTATTTAAAATACATAACAAACTAACTCTCAGCACTTAAGCATTTAATGGTTTGTGAAGTGCCCATTAATTCAGTCAAAAAGAAATATTCTCCCATTGAAAAAAAAAAACAACCAGATAGACAAAACTAAATAAATTATCACTGTCAGTGTTTTTGTTATAAAGGAAATAACGCATGCAACAATGAGTAAACGTGACCACATTAGTATCTGATAAGCAGATTTATTACCAGAAGGACAAAAATGACATTGACTAAAGTATGAGAATATTTATAAGGAACATTTTTTTTTATGAATCTATAACACTTTCAATGCTTACCCCTAAACTTTTGTGTAGTTTCTGCAGAGGATCATGTACATATACTTGCATTTTTTTTGTTCCTTGTATGTATTCGTTCTTACATTTTTACATTTATCGATTGAGCTGTAGTGTATAGTGTATACCCCCATTTGACCAGGGTGTTTTAATAAGCAATACAAATGTCTCTTCAATAAACACCAACTACATAAAAAAACATGTGCAAAAAGTATATACAAATACAAGTGCAGTCTTGCTGGATGAGCACATCCTGTAACAGTGTGATAAAGTAAATCATTTTTCAATGATAGTTACTGCAAGTTATGGATTGTGGCTTTGGGTTTTTACAAGAAATTTACATTTCGTTATACAATTACTTTAAAATGAAAGCATTAGAGTGAATTAACAAAAATATATAGTTGTTCAGTACAGGGCAATGTCTTTATGAACTATCAATTACAGGCATATTTTCCTTTCTCTCACAGTCCTTACAAAACCAGTGTTTGCTTGGAACCTCCCAAGCTTGATTTGAGCTTGCTTTCTGCTGCATCTTTTGTGAAACCATTCTATGCATGCTTCACACTGAATCATATGCAGTATACCGATGACACATCAAAAACAAGCACATCTTCTGTATTTCTGACTTCAGTGACAGGACAATTATCTAGCTTTCCCTCTTCCAAAGTTTTCAGCAAAATACTGCTCATTACATTCCAGTGAAGTTTTAAATTTCCAGGATCTTGTTCCTGACAAAGTAAACTTGCAAAAACAATTGCTGCTACCCATGGTCGGATCCATTTTGTTGCTGATCAACTGGTCACAAATGAAACTAAACGTCGATGACACAGCAGACACAGTCTTATCATGTACTTTGCCATTGCATAAGCTGTCACATACAGCAATGTCAAGCTCATTCTCAGTGGTGGTGTTTCCAACACAAACCCAGTGGGATCTCTTCAAAAGATGTAATACTTGAACAAAGCATCCAGAAATTGTGGAAAATCTAGGTGGAGAGCCTGAACTACACAGTGATAAGCCTGAATGCTGAAGGCCTTAAGTGGGGATACTGATGTTTTAGAATCGGTTGTAAAGCAGGAATTATATCCGAGTATAACCATTTCCCATTCTTAATAATAGCTTCATCTTCCCATGTTAGAGCTAATGGTTTCTTTACCCAGACATCTTTGTTGCTGTGCATGCTTTGGAATGTTTTGCTGAATATTTCTTGTTTGTTTTTCTTCTTTCTGTACTTTGGAAATGTTGAAAAGCACTTAGCCATTCCTTTCCATTCCCATTCCATAAGGAAATTTCCACTTCTATTGTCTGATAGCTCTTCTTCCAGCGATTGGCAACACCACCAGCTAGATGTTCCAGAGAAATTTTGTTGCAGTCCATAAGGTTTGCCTTTATGTTGCGCAATGAAGTTTGACAGGTGTGGATTTTTTGGTTCCAATTTTATCACATCAGCAAGCTGTTCCATTTCTGATTTGCTGATGCACCTGTTTTGAGTGTACATTTGAGTCAAGTTTTCATCTAGTGCAGGATTGTGTTCTAGTTCTGCATTGATGACGACCAAACATTGGCATTTTGAGTCATAAACAAGTGTAAAGCTACATGGACATTCACTCGCAAGATACCTAAAAAAATGAGATAAACAAATTAAAAATTAAAGTAAAAAAGACATCACATTCACGATCATAAGAATTATATTAGTGTTTTGTTGTTTTTTTTTGCAATATTGGTTATACAACAATTTTTTTATGTTACAATATTTCAAGTCTTATTTCACTGCTGAATTTACAGTTCTTGTATTTGAATAGTTGCTTAGCCTTCTAAAGTTCAGTGCAATTTTTTTGGCCCATTGTACAGTATTAATATTGCATATTACTATATTTGTCTGTAGCCTACATAACATCCTTTTCTATAGTTTACATGTAATACCATTTTTATTATTAAATGTGCAAGTAGATACCCTACTTTTTATACAGCATATACTGTATAGCCTATACATTTGACCAAATATTACAATTATTAATAAATCAATTAGGCACCATAGCTTACATATCAGGAATTATCATTATATAAATTTGTATATTTATTTTAATTAGCAAACATGCTGCCAGATAAGGAGAAAAAAAGCCGGACAAGCCCGGATGTTTGTGGGATACCATTCACCCCCAACATTCAGATAACAAGCTCATTATTAGTAGTAGTCATAGTCGTCGTAGTAGTATTGTTGTTGGAAACTTTAAATAACCAGTAGATTATAAATATATAACCTGCTTCAAACACAGTTGTTAAATTGGATTCATTTATCCATAGAAATACTTCATACCACCACCCCCTACCACCCCACCCCGCGTAATAATAATAATAATAATAATAATAATAATAATAATAATAATAATAAGCAGACAGAATAGCAGTCTGCTACGCTCTGTAGCTTTGCTTCTCTGCACACACTCGTGTTGCTCCTGCTGCGAGCGGGGGCAAGCGCCACACTGGAACTGCGCTCGTGCTTAGAACATAAGAACATAAGAAAGTTTACAAATGAGAGGAGGCCATTCAGCCCATCTTGCTCGTTTGGTTGTTAGTAGCTTATTGATCCCAGAATCTCATCAAGCAGCTTCTTGAAGGATCCCAGGGTGTCAGCTTCAACAACATTACTGGGGAGTTGGTTCCATACCCTCACAATTCTCTGTGTAAAAAAGTGCCTCCTATTTTCTGTTCTGAATGCCCCTTTATCTAATCTCCATTTGTGACCCCTGGTCCTTGCTTCTTTTTTCAGGTCAAAAAAGTCCCCTGGGTCGACATTGTCTATACCTTTTAGGATTTTGAATGCTTGAATAAGATCACCACGTAGTCTTCTTTGTTCAAGACTGAATAGATTCAATTATTTTAGCCTGTCTGCATACCACATGCCTTTTAAACCCGGGATAATTCTGGTTGCTCTTCTTTGTACTCTTTCTAGAGCAGCAATATCCTTTTTGTAACGAAGTGACCAGAACTGAACACAATATTCTAGGTGAGGTCTTACTAATGCATTGTAAAGTTTTAACATTACTTCCCTTGATTTAAATTCAACACTTCTCACAATATATCCGAGCATTTTGTTGGCCTTTTTTAAAGCTTCCCCACATTGTTTAGATGAAGACATTTCTGAGTCAACATAAACTCCTAGGTCTTTTTCATAGATCCCTTTTTCAATTTCAGTATCTCCCATATGATATTTATAATGCACATTTTTATTGCCTGCATGCAATACTTTACACTTTTCTCTATTAAATGTCATTTGCCATGTGTCTGCCCAGTTCTGAATGCTGTCTAGATCATTTTGAATGACCTTTGCTGCTGCAACAGTGTTTGCCACTCCTTCTATTTTTGTGTCGTCTGCAAATTTAACAAGTTTGCATACTATACCAGAATCATTAATGTAGATTAGGAATAGCAGAGGACCTAATACTGATCCCTGTGGTACACCACTGGTTACCTCGCTCCATTTTGAGTTTTCTCCTCTAATCAGTACTTTCTGTTTTCTACATGTTAACCACTCCCTAATCCATGTGCATGCATTTCCTTGAATCCCTACTGCATTCAGTTTGAGAATTAATCTTTTATGCGGGACTTTGTCAAAAGCTTTCTGGAAATCTAAATAAACCATGTCGTATGCTTTGCAATTATCCATTGTCGATGTTGCATCCTGAAAAAAATCAAGCAGGTTAGTTAGACACGATCTCCCTTTCCTAAAACCATGCTGACTGTCTCCCAGGATATTGTTACCATATAGGTAATTTTCCATTTTGGATCTTATTATAGTTTCCATAAGTTTACATATAATAGAAGTCAGGCTTATTGGTCTGTAGTTACCTGGTTCGGTTTTGTCTCCCTTTTTGTGGATCAGTATTATGTTTGCTATTTTCCAGTCTGTCGGTACAACCCCTGTGTCAAGAGACTGTTGCATGATCTTGGTTAGTGGTTTTGGTCTTGCCCAAAAGACTGTGTGCCAATGTATAACATAAAAGCAAGAAGAGACAAACAATGACAAACAACCAGGCTGTGGAACTTAGCTACCTGTAGGTGAGATAAAGCATCAGCTGCGTTATTGTAGATGCCTAGAAGATGGCAAGCTTGGAGAATGAAATTATGGGAAACTGATATCCAGACTAAACGCGAAGTAGTTGCATGATGAGAGGGGAGGATGATCTGCCTTTATTGATGATGTGGACAGTTGACTGGTTGTCGCTGAAAAATAATATCGATTTTCTGGACCAAGAGCGTCCCCAGAGATGAGCTGCTGCAATGATGGGGTAAATTTCAAACAGAGCTGAGGACTTGAGATGGGGAGATAAGTTTTGAATTTCGGGGGGCCAAGTGCCGTAGAACCACTTGTTGATTAGAAAACCCCCAAATCCTAAGGAGGAAATGTCTGTACATAAAGATAGATCATGAGGGGCTGAGATGAAATCATTGTAAAATAATGAGAGGTCTTTCCAGTGTTGCAGCATGGTGGACCGCATTCTGATGTCTTTTCTTGCTTCTGACGAGATTTTGACGAAGAGAAGTTGAGACGAGAGCGAGAAGGCGAGATATCAATGTTCTGCCTTGGGGAATAATGTGAATTGCGAAATTGAAGTGGCCAAGGAGAGATAACAGGTTGCGTTTGGAAATTGATTTTGATACTTGAAAATTGTTAATGAGCTGAAGAATGGTGATTCCGAGGAATTCTAGTCAGGTTGCTGGACCAATGCTTTTATCTTCAGAGAGCGGGACACTTAGTGAAGAAAAGAGGGATCGCAGATTGGAAATTGCTTGGGGGGAGGGGGTCCGAGATGGGGGTCCGAGGTGGGGGATACAAGGTCAAAGTCATCTAGGAGATGGAGAAGGAAATGAATTTGATAAGTGTTGAGAAGAATCCAGCAGAGGGCTTTGGACAGGGTGTCGAATTTTTTAGGACTGCTGCGGCAGCCAAAGGTAAGTTGGGTGGCAAAATAGTATTTATCCTCCCAGCAGATCCTGAACAGGTGGCGAAGGGAGGGATGAATGGGCATAACTTTAAAAGCATCTGAAATATCCATTTTTGCGAGCCAGGCACCATGGTCTGCTGCTTTAATGCATTTAATAGCATTGGAAACCGTAACGTAATGCAGGGAGAATTGATCATAAGAAATTAGGGCGTTGAGGCTGGAAGTGGAATTGCCTCTTGGGGCGGAAAGATCGATGATTAGGCGCTTTTTTCCCGGTATTTTGCGTGTCGCTATTCTGATGGGGCTAATCCTGAAGATGGGGAGTGGTGGAGCTGAGAAGGGGCTGGCCATGAATCCTTTGTCCACCTCGGCTTGGATTAGAGACTCTGTGATTTGGGGCTCGGAGGAAGCAGAACAAAGATTTATGCATATGAATGGGACAGAGAGGAAATTAGAAAGGCCGGTGGAGAAACCAAACTGCAAGCCATCAATTAGATAAACGACAAATTGCCTATCTGGGTGGTGTTGGAGTGCATTGGCTAAGGCTGGGATGTTGATGGGGGTGGAGACTGAAAAAAGTGCTGATTGTCATTTGGCTAGCTGGGCAGATGGTCTTGGAATGCGCACCCCTACAAAACTGCAAACATGCAGGAACTTGCAGAAAGGGGTGAAACACACGGAGACGTTGAAATTGTTGCAAACTTGCCTGGTTCCAGTAAATTTGATGGGACGGCCATATTTGTCTTTGGTTACGGAGGGGAGGGGGGGAGGAATTGGAGCTGAGATGCGGTTGCTGAATCTGGGGGCTGCCAGATGAGTACGTGGTGGATGCGCATACCCTGCACATGTTTGCCTTGACCCCACTGAAAATGTGGTTGAATAGATCTATATCGGGGGCAGACCAATCAACCATATGGTTGCCATTAGCCAGTATAGCGGCTGCTTTTGCAGAGAATGATTTATGGTAGTCGTAGAACATGGTGCCCCCGTATCTCACCAATAGTTCTACAAAATAAAACATATATTGATCCATCTCTTGGTGGCGATGGGGGTATGCAGCACATAGGACATCTCAAAAAATGGAAAATTAGATGAACTACTGACCACCTGTTATTAATACTTTACTGTACGAATGATTATGTGTAGGCATGACAGGAGCAAAGGAGCTGGAGAGCAAGAAGACACTGAAGACGAGAGGTTTTGGGCTGAAATTCCGGTTTGGCACAATTTTATTGAATACAGACTGGACACTATTAGAAATGTTCCAGCTCCAGTTGGTGGTTTTCTTTGTTTTCTCTTTTCCTCACTTTTGTATTACAACAATAAAGGAATGATTTTTTCTCTTTAACAAACAAAAAGAACAGAAAACAATAACTGTGAAAAACGCTATAAAAACAAAGATGAATGTGGCTTAGTTTAAACATGGTAACCACCCCACACAATAAGTATAGCTATTTCCCTCACTAAATTTGTTTTATCTTCACTAAGCTTTTCCTACATACCTTTACAGCAACTTTTACTACAACATTAACAGCATGTTCAGTCTTAATTTTCTCAGCATTACCAGTGTCACTTACTCCGTTCAACTAAATGGCCCCCCAAATATGTCTGAACAGACTTTTTACATCCTCCCACCTGATCATTGATTAATTGAATTCCCCACCTTTCCTACTGAAAGTAAGCAATTTCTGGAATTTACAATTACCCATTTACCCAATTAACTAATTACCAATTAGCCTGAACACATTTCTTTTTAACCTGTGACTTGCCAAATTTTATCAGCTCCCTGCCGTCCTTTATCAGGTTCTTCACTGCAGACAGGCTTTGTTCCCGGTCCAATTTGTTTGCCCTGCAATTACCACTGCCTGCCCCACTGTTACAGTAGGGCTGTATTTTTTTTCACAGTAAAAAATGGCTTATTTCGCAGTCTAAAAAAAAGGCTTATAAATACCCATACAGACCCCAAACCTAAAACAAAGGCTTATAAATACCCATACAGACCCCAAACCTAAAATAAAGGCTTATAAATACCCATACAGACCCCAAACCTAAAACAATTTGAGAAATTCAACCAGGCTAGCTGGACTAGAATTATCCTTTGCATAGAGGGTGGGATGGGTGCCTGACACCTACCTAAAAGGAAACAAAAATCAAGTCTCTAGATCCATATAATAACTGATACTAAAGCACCGTGGGGTCCGAATGGACCCCCCGGTTACCTTATGAGGGTTAATTATGTGTTTAAAAGTTAATCAACAATGGTAGTCATGCATCAATGTGTCTTTAGGTAATGCCATGGTTGCAGATGAGTGTCTTAGTAACTGTGTTGGTACTTATTTAGATTTTATTGATATTCTGGTGCAAAAATGTTCAGCCATATCTATGTATTTATTTATTTTTCTGAAACTGAAAAATTAGTTTTTATGCAGTTTCGGCCATGGTAGTGTGAGACGTTGTTCTAAAGTGATAGGTCACGACTTGGTCATCGACTGTCATTATTTTATACATTTTCTATCATTCTTACAAAAGAAAAATATCTTAAACTATCAAATACAAGTCTTTCAAAACTCTGACCCTTCAAAGTAAGAAACACAAAGTATTCATATTCCATAACACTTACCAGTCATAAAAGCATTTTTAGCACATGAATAAATACATGTTTTTATTACAAGCATAGGCCTATTCTCAATTTTGTTTTTTTTGTTTTTTTCTCTATGTTATTTATTATTGCGTTATCTGCAGCTAATTATGGAACCTTCCAAAACAGCCGCCACAACGTCACAATTTTGTACTGCAAGAGAAACAGGATAAAGTGCATACAGTTTATTATTTATACTTGAGGGTATTGTACACTATAAAAAAATATATATATTATTATTATTATTATTATTATTAGGAGTCCAAGGAACAAAGTTGCTGTGGAACCCTATTGTTATTGTGAAGATTATTAGGATCCCAAAATCAAAAAAAACTGCTCAATCAATGTTTCTGGCTCACTTGCAAAACGTTCTGGGTATGCCTTTTGTAGCATTAGTTCAGACTGTGCAGCAGTACTACATGATCACAATAAGGCCCTGGATCTGATTAAAAAGGAATGACATCACTCTACCTCTGGTGCAGGTTTTCGTTCACTGAAAATATAATAGTGTAGGGTTTATCTCATTGTATAAGACATGTCATTTTGTGCACTGTGAGCAGTTCTGGCTGCTAAAAGTCTCGGGGTGAGACTATTTATTAAAAACAGAAGTGCAACCAGAGAAACGTGTGCTTTTATAAGACTGTAAATAAAGTTATAGCTGATCAATCTTACAAAAGGTGTTTTTAACTAAATTACTAGAATATGTGCACATTTGTAAGACTACCTGTACCTACCTCTCCATCAGTACTTCAGCTGAAATATGTAGAAATACAAAAATGGACATCACTGACCTTACTGACACTTTAGGTTATTTAGTTTGTTTTTTAATTAAACAAAATAATATGGTTTGGTATCAGGAATACTCCACATATCTTCCACTTCACAGGACATTGAAATCAAGAACAATAAGCAAATGACAAGTTTAAATAGAAATTCTATTCTGTATACCAGTACTCATTATACCTAACAAGTGAAACAGTGCATTTAAATGTGGCAGTTGCTTTTTTATGTTGATTGCAGGTGTCCTTTTTAAAGCTGTGCTTTATAATCTGTTCCTTGTTGTGTGTGATATTATTGTGATGTAATCGTTATCATGTCTAACAATGCTCACTATAAAACAAATTCCCAGTCTGCCTATCAAAATGTTAGTTCTTGGCACAGAAGCTTGTATTTGAGATCCAGCTGGACAAAACAAACCGTTTCAATCAGTCCAGAAGGTTTTACTATTTAAGTAGTCTTCCGCATTTTCGGTTTTTATCTTTAAAAAAAATTTCCAGGAATTCTTCAGAGTTTATTTTACATATATTAAAATAGAGATAAAATTGGTAATAAATAGTTTTTAATTGAAACATCGGTAAAAATTGGGTAGAAAAAATTTCGGTATTCACACTTTACATGTGGAATATGATGTGCAGCAGTTCCAAGTTTAATATCCCTGCTGGCATGTCTGTTGAAGCAGAATCTGTGCAAGTCGAAGCCACATTCCAAGTTAGGTGGTACTTTGCGAACGTTTGGGCAATCGCTGTGCTGACGGAAATAGTATCTACAGAAGGTATGGACATGACATCATCACAAAACAAGCTAGGTTTATTCACCTTGAAATCATAACAGATAATTGACAGAACTGGGTGGTGCAAGCCATTGGGAAACGTGTCTAAAATCACACTGGCCATTTCCATCAATGCGTTCCGTAAGTTTACCAACTAAAGCATCACCATTTTCTGTCAAATATTTAACATTGAGATTATCAGCGTTAGGCAGTGTTTTAGTTGATGGACAGTACTGACACACGAACTCACCAACATACCTCTCTGCGATAAACAGTGGCTGTCCAACAATAAACAGCACTCATTAACAGTCATTCTGCGCTCTCTTTTTATTAAAGCGTGTGTAAAAGCTGCATAAATGGATTGCTTGTCTCTCAGTTTACTTTATTGTTTGTTTAATGTGTTGCTTATTTTTCAGTATGTTCTTTTATTGTCAGCATGAACATGTAGCTCAATGCAGCAGTATTTGCAATGCTATGCATCCTCTGCCTCATCTGACCCACATCTGCTAGTTTTGCTTTTTATACTTTGAAACATTCATTTTCTTTTGAATATTCATCAACTTATTTATATTTTCTCCCCATTCCTCATCCATTAAAAATATTATTGCCTACGGTAAGATACGCTTCTGTGACACTAACCAGAGTCAGTCAGATGTGTGTTCCTCCACCGGGGCTGTGCTCTAGCCTGCCCCGCTGTCGAGTAGACCTTGTCGGCTGCCTTGGCCCACCCACCTCGGTGCGTTGGGCCTTCAAAAAAAAAAAAAAAGTGTGTTCTGCCTTCTGGTCTGTTCTTTATCAACTGAGCACTTGCCCGCCGCAGCTTCAGTACCTCGGTGCACACTCAGCCCTTGATATTTCAGTGCACATGGTGCTTGGTGCTTCGGTGCCTCAGTGCACACGGTGCTAGGTGCTTCGGTGCCTAAGTGTGCATAGTGCCTCAGTGCGTATAGTGCCTCGGAGCTCGGTGCACGTGGTGCACACGGTGCTAGGTGCCGGTGCCTAAGTGTGCATAGTGCCTCAGTGCGTTATAGTGCCTCGGAGCTCGGTGCACGTGGTGCACACGGTGCTAGGTGCTTCGGTGCCTAAGTGTGCATAGTGCCTCAGTGCGTATAGTGCCTCGGTGCTCGGTGCACGTGGTGCACACGGTGCTTGGTGTTTCGGTGCCTCGGTGCTCGGTGCACGTGGTGCACACGGTGCTTGGCGTTTCGGTGCCTCAGTGCGCATAGTGCCTCGGTGCTCGGTGCACGTGGTGCACACGGTGCTAGGTGTTTCGGTGCCTCAGTGTGCATAGTGCCTCGGTGCTCGGTGCACGTGGTGCACACGGTGCTTGGTATTTCGGTGCCTCGGTGCTCGGTGCACGTGGTGCACACGGTGCTTGGCGTTTCGGTGCCTCAGTGCGCATAGTGCCTCGGTGCTCGGTGCACGTGGTGCACACGGTGCTAGGTGTTTCGGTGCCTCAGTGCGCATAGTGCCTCGGTGCTCGGTGCACGTGGTGCACACGGTGCTAGGTGTTTCGGTGCCTCAGTGTGTATAGTGCCTCGGTGCTCGGTGCACGTGGTGCACACGGTGCTAGGTGTTTCGGTGCCTCAGTGCGCATAGCGCCTCGGTGCTTGGTGCTCGGTGCAAGTGGTGCACATGGTGCTAGGTGCGCATAGTTTATTCCCTTGGCAGGCGGGATCGAGAACAACACTCCATGGAGGGGCCTATCGGCAGTGCTGACATAAAATGCTCAGTTAATACCTACCTAAGGCAGGCATATCCCAAAAGTATTGGTTGGTTGTCGTCTTCTCTTTCAGGGAACCAACATTTTTGATAATAGACAAAAATCGGGTATAAATCAGTAAAGTTCGGAATGAACCGGAAACACTGGACACTATATTTAAGTTATGCGCTGAACTTGCACTGAATGTTAGTTTTTTGGTATTATTACAGTTTGAAGCCTGTGTGATTTATGTAGCAGTGGGTGAAAATAGCCACTGAGGTGTAGGACCCATAAAAAAGCAACAACACCGGACACAAGATAAAGCTTGATCAGCAACATCTGGATGAAGCAAACTGAGTTGTGCTGTGAAGCAGCACCTGCATCAGTAAGACCACACATTAAGCCCGTCCACAGTTAAAGAATCTCAGTGTAGAAGAGGGTTCATTAAGTTTGGGGAAGGGCTTACCCACTGCTCAAAATAAAATTAAAAAAAACAAAACAGACAAGCAAACGGTTACCAATGCACAGTGCAAACCCTGTTCAGTTTTTCAGTATGAACCATTTCAAATATGCAGGGTCCCCTAAAGTTGAGCAATCTTGAGTGATTACTACCAAGAAAGACTCACAAGGGGAAACCAAATTCAATTTTGGGGATGTATTTTAGAATAAACATTTAATTACCTGAGAAACAGTGGAGCAATTATGCATTATTTCAATTCATCATTGACATTGTGATAAATATCACATTCCCACTGTTCATAGGGTTTATACTTTCCGTAAAAGCTAAAAAGTTTATTGACTTAGACCTTGAATGTGTTTGTCTATCGTATTGCTATTATACGTACTGTAACTGTTATTAAAACACATTCTTTATTGAGATTTGTGTTGTTTAGTTTAACCTGATATATCCATTTACTGTTACCTTCTGGAAGTGTCTGCTTAACAATAGATGTGATTGGTTGTCTGATCAAGACACAGTTAACATGACTATAGTATATATTTGGCATTACATGATTGCCTTCATAAATAAATATTTTTTCTTCAGTTACTGCTTTTACTAAGCTTTTTAAATATCCACTGCAAAATTTTAATCTACCAGCGGGATAATGACCACACGACTTAGACTCTGATTCAACAGCGATTATCTGTGAGGTTTCTGAAAAACAGTTCTCCCACGTGACACTGAACAAACAAGCAATCCTTGTTTCTACATCAAAATATCAAGTCTCTACGAGACAAAATTACCCTTTTTAATGATGTAAATGGTGCCGTTATATAGATCGGCCATGGTTTAGCTCAGTTGAAAGTACTGCAACGTGTTTGGGGTTGATAAGGAGGCTTTACCTGTCAATTTCTTTAGCGCACTTCAATCACAGTGGCAGGCGATGCAGTATTGGTTTTCAAAATAATATGAGGTAGCCTGGATACCAATGAATCTTAAAAGAGGTTTGCCGAGATATGTTTCCCGCAGAGTTGATGATGCTTCGTTGTTTCCTCCCTTGTTGCTGTACTCCTCTGGTGGCTCCTTCTTTTCTCACACGAGCAGACGGTACCATCTCAGCTCCACACTCAGCTATTCTAACCACTTCACACTGCAGTTTTCATATTGAGAGGTTATAATTTTAGGCTGTGCAGAAAATTCAGATTAACTTCCTCTACAAATCAATTCTCTGAAAAAACAATAGCGTATACATTATTCAACCAATAAATACAATTAACAATAACATCTTAAAGACCATAACATAAGCCAAAACACAATATTTTGATTTTGACTACATCACTGTAGCAGTCTCAAATCTTTCAGTGGCAACGGCTTTAAATGGCTGGTTCAGTTGGTGGCCTGTCTTGCCTCCACCAGAACTAATATAATGTCTGGCTCTGGGTTGTAGATAGCCCAACAACCCACATATGCTGCTTAGCTGGTACCTCCAATTGGCCAACAGATGGAAGATAGTAATAAAATGCTACCTCTATAAAATGCTAGTGTGGCTTATGATTTCCTATAAACACTTCTGTGCTCATTTAATTTGTGCATTGTGCATTTTTTAAAATTATATGCCACCTTCTTGACCAGGTCTCCCTTGAAAAAAGAGATTTAAATCTCAACAGGACTTTCCTGGTTAAATAAAGGTTAAATAAAAAAAATGTAAATAATTATTTACCAGTTCTTTTCTAAAAATAAATATTGATGTTACAAAGCTTCAATAATGAGGTTAGGGGGCTCCTGAGTGGCGCATCCGGTAAAGTCACTCCTCCCAGAGTGCAGGATGTCCCCTATAGCTTGAAGATCACGGTGTGAATCTAAGCTATGCCACTGCTGACCGTAGACGGGAGTTCCCAGGTGGTGCCGCACAATTGGCCAAGCGCTGCACTGGCGGGGTAGGGGTTAGGTCAGTTGGGGAGTCCTTGGCTCACCGCACACCAGCAACCCGTGGCTGGCCGGGTGCCTGCAGGCCTGTACGCAATTCAGCACTGCATGGTCCTCCGTTGCTGTAAGTTCTGAGATGGCTGCACAGTGGGTTTGCAGAGTGAAAAAAGCGGATGGCTGACGGCACTTCATAGGACGCGTGTGCTCGTCCTCGTCTCTCCTGAGTTAGTGCGGGAGTTGCAGCGGTGAGCAGGTGGAATAATAATTGGACATTCCAAAAATCAGGAGAAAATCAGGAAACATTGATATAAAATAATTGTTAAAAAAAAGAGGTTAATTTAAGAGCTGCGATATGTACCTTAGATTTCCATTACATGAGATTAGATGTTAAAACTTCATGCTGATTTGAACTCGGCTCTCGCCAAGAAAAGCACCAACTAAGACGTAGTTTTACAGTAAACTAATGTGATCCATCTGTGTTTCCATCCATTTGCGTTTCCTTCCATATGATGATGTAGATATCCTTCTGCCTGGTGTTGATGGCTGAAGTGTAATGCTGGCTCCAGGGATCAGCTTATTTTGCCTCCCTAGCGCATCAGCACACACAACGGCTGTGATGCTGACTCCGGGAATCAACCATAGTGCAGTCTCCACAGCGCATCAGCATGACAACTGTCTGGATTGAGCTAAGTAGGGTACATCTCTGGGGTCTTCAAGTGGGCATCTTCCATCCTCAGTGTTTCATCGACTAGCCCACGACACCTCAAGAGGGCTCGATGGTGATTCTAGGGGTCCCAGCATCACTCCCCTCCGTCCCCCACTCAACTCAGCCCAGCTTACTTACCCGTACAGCAGCGTTTCTTTCTTTCTATTGTGCTTGAGATCCTCAACCAGAATCTTTCCGTCTCAACCATAGCCAGTTGTTGCTCCTCTCTGCTGCTTCAGATAAGTTCTTCACTGTACAACTCAACTCTTGGTCACTGAATCCGACGTCTCTGAGAATCCGGGTTGTAGAGTGTGCCACAAATCCTCGACAACCCACCTCCACTGGGTAAACCTGGACTCTCCATCAACGCTGTTCCGCTTCAGCGGCTAGTTGAGCATACCGCAATTTCTTCCTCTCATACACCTCATCTACAGCATCCTCCCATGGCACTGTTAACTCTACCAGGTGAACAAGGCGTGCTGATCCAGACCACAATATCTGGTCGAAGGTTAGTGGTGGCAATCTCAGGTGGAAAAATAAGCCATTGACCAACATCTGCCAGCATTTTCCAGTCTCTAACAGCTTCCATTTGTCCTGGGCGAGGCTTGGTTTTAACACCTTTTCTTGGTGGTTGCTCTCCTGGGTGGAGGAATGTTGTCTTTTGTGTGTAATGTTTTGATGGAACTGGTGGCAACTTATTGGTCATGTTACGCTTGTCTTCCAATGCTAAGGCCAAACATCACAGCACCTGGTCATGGCACCAAGTAAACCATCCTCGGCTAAGAGCCACCTTACATCCTGTCAAAATGTGCCTTAATGTTGCAGGTGATGAACACAAAGGACATGAGGGATTCTCTCCTACCCAGAGGTTTAGTACTTCAGTGAATGCTAAGTATGGCATCCATAACTATTAAGCACTCAATAGTGTTGAATTTAGAAATACTAAAAGAAACAAAAATTCAATGACAACCGTTTCGACTAATAGTGTTGAATTTAGAAATACTAAAAGAAACAAAAATTCAATGACAACCGTTTCGACTAGAAGTCTTTTTTCAATTGATATAAGTGTGTCTTAATGGGGCAGTAAGCTTGCCAAGGTGAGTCATGTAGGCAACAGTGGAAAAAGGCAAAAGTAGAAATAGACAACGAAAAGCAAAAAAAGAAATAACTTAAAATAAAGGCATGAGAAATAAAAAGGTTGATGGAAGATGTTCATTTGTAATTATGACCTTCTATGTTCAATAGGGTGTTTCACAAATGCATTATTACATCGTAGTAACACAAAGGAGAAAGCCTGGAATTTGCCCACAAAATATTGAAAAATAAAGTCAGAACATGGGCTGACTATAAACCTTTGTCATATTAAAGGAAATGCAGATGTTCTTCATGCATTATTCTATTCTTATTTATATGTATTATTGTCTTAATAAAGCCTGGATGATTGCTGAATTTATAATCTTGGGATAATGTTAAGATGTTATTTAAAAAATGGCCACTACAGTTTGTAATTGGTCCCTGTTTCATTCCTGATGCTTATTGTCTCAGTTGGTAATAAGGAGCTGTAACATTTAATAATAAAAAACTGTTATTACACAATTACGACATGCTCATCAATAAATTGCTTTAAGTATTACAAAATTTGCCAGGTTTTATTACAAAATGCTATCGGTACCTACCAGTATTACAAAGAGAGTCAGTGGCTCATTACAAATTGTGAAAGACATTACAAAATGCAACATTATTATACAATGAGAACAGTTACCAAAATACGTTTGTTAGAATAGAACGGAATGCAGTTGAAGTTTGGCTCAAGTAATGGTCACAGCTACAGTGGCTGACCAGCCCCTACCTGTCTAGAGGGTCAGCAGCAGGTTGCAGAGTGAGCCAGCCTCCTGCTCCCTGCTCCCATGAATTGTTCTTTCTTTCCACGCTCACACAAAGACGTCCCCCGGCCACTATTACCGGAGCCACAGTATCAAGCTTGCCAGCAAAGTAAAGTATATAAGGGTTCCTTTGTTGGTCGGACTGGGGGGACATTGTCTAAAAACCCTGCCTGCTCAAGATAAAAGGCTTGCATTTCCTCTCATCTAAGCTAAGTTTATCCTCCCTGAAGTCTCTTTTATACTCGTCGAACAAAGGGATGGTTTTAGATATAAAGCACATAGACTTATCAAAATGTCCATCATTGAAAAGGATTTAGATTAACTGATGCGAGAGGCTTTAACCCTCGGTGCGCTGAGCTTCTTGAACATTTTCAGAACCAGGTCAAGCTGTCTGCTTTTCCCGCATTGACCCTATTTACTGCAGTTTCACTGGGAAATCTCTGAAGAGACCCATTTTCTATGTGGGGCCAGGCATACCATATGTCATATGAATTAGTAACCATGTTTTCCCAACAAGCTGTTTCAGACTGTCATACAAGCAAACCTATCTTAAAGCTGAATACATGACAACATTACTACTTTAGCTTTTACAAGCAAGAGTTAGGGATTACCTTCACACTAGAATTGTAGATACAGTAGGTACAAAAATAGAGATCCTCTGTAATTTGATTAATGAGACAATCTTAAAATAAGCCCCTATTTAATAACTGTAAAGGCACATTTAACATATCTTAGTAATCTAACACAACAGTGTCTGTTTGGCTACTGCAGCTGCCTGTATTGTGTTATTATGCATTGTTCACCTTGAAAATTGGATATTTTCTGAATACATTGAATAGATAGATAACACTCTCACATAACTCTCCAAGCACAACCGTTCCTATTGTGAAATCCTCCTCAACGTGCATTTTACCTGCTTGCACAATAATTATGTCTGATTTCACCCTTTCCTCTCATCTACTGATGGCAGACGCAGCTGGAAAAGTCATTCTGAAGCCTAGCGATCTGGTCCCATTCTGCTGGACTGGCCCCATATAGGCACATACCAACACGGTTTGGCTCAAAATGGGTTTATTCTGTGAGTTTTAAGTAAACCAGACCCAAGTATTGAAGCTCGAAGATGCAGGAAGCAATGCAAAGAACCATGACGAGCATCACACCCTTTGCCCATAGATGGGTCAGTCTTACACTACCTTGGTGGTGATAGGAAGAATTGCATGAAGGATTCATCACCAGTTACCTCTGTCCCTGATCAACAGCTGCTTAGACACATGTACTATTTGTAGTGGTCCTGCATAGTCTGGTGTCGACACCCTGGGTACTACCTGGATGGAGACAGTTCTGTTTAGGACATCTGCAATGACAATCAGCGTGATTCACTAAAACAATACCTGTAAATTTTGCCTCCCTAACCTGTGGGAGTGTCAGTCAATCCGACACTCGTGATGGAATCCCCAGCGAAGACTGTCAACTTGGCACAGCTGGGACATGAACGTGCTCTCCCCTGACGGATTGCCCCTGGTGCCTTACTTGGCATTCTCTTTATTATTGTTATTAGTATTTATTTATTAGCAGACACCCTTATCCAGGACGACTTACAATTGTTACAAGATATCACATTATTTCACATTATACACATTATACATTATTTCACATTATTATTTTACATACAATTACCCATTTATACAGTTGGGTTTTTACTGGAGCAATCTAGGTAAAGTACCTTGCTCAAGGGTACAGCAGCAGTGTCCCCCAGCTGGGATTGAACCCACGACCCTCCGGTCAAGAGTCCAGAGCCCTAACCATTCTCTCTTAGGCATGCTTGACCTATTTCTGTACTCTACTTCTGTATATGAAAGAGCATTATTCACACATACAACCACCATGAGTCGTTCATTTCAACAGCATTTTATTCTGAACATATAGAATTTAGACCAAGATGCAATATGCAATGTTTCAATTTAAATGTATTAATATAGATATTCTCAACACAGCTTACCAAGCTTTGACTTTTTTTTTTAAATTTGATTTAATTTCAATAATGTATTGATATAGATAAAAAAAAAAAATGCTGAACTAGTTTGTTGTTTTGTGCATCATTTTACATAGTTTGAGCAGCCAGAGCTGCTCACCTTTGCATGAAATGACACTTCTTATGCAGTAAGACACACTAAACACAGTTTACTAACATTTACAGCTGCCTTTACTGCGCCTATCTATTGTATATTGAAACATCTAAGGAACTGAGCAAACTACCAAGTATTTAAATAAACAACTTGGAGGTGCTACTAATGTGTGCTTTAGCATGAATATTTGGATTTATTGCTGCAGACTAATTCCTCAGGGAGAAGTTACAGGATTTTTAATAAAAGTCACTCTGTAGAAAATCCTGCCTCCGTAAACATGTTGAATGAAGACCTTTTATGTAATCAGTACACTCGTTTCAAACTACTTCTGATTATATTTGTATTTATTGTTATACTTTTGAGTCAGATGTCTTATTTTTCTGATAAGTGGAAAAGCACTAAACAGAGATTTACATTGAACTTGTAAATAGGAGAGTCAACATTAATATAATACATTTTAAGCAGGGCCAATACAGACCTAAAGTTCAGTTTTCCAAAGCAATCCTAATGGTTTTAAAAACAGCTGTCTGTCTTCAATACTAGATTG
Source organism: Acipenser oxyrinchus oxyrinchus (assembly GCA_030684275.1). Classification (NCBI taxonomy): domain Eukaryota; kingdom Metazoa; phylum Chordata; class Actinopteri; order Acipenseriformes; family Acipenseridae; genus Acipenser; species Acipenser oxyrinchus. Next base: position 37,111,022 of record CM060247.1, on the reverse strand, counting down.
AAAGAATGCAATTGTTTCTACTTTTAAATACTCCATACTCTTCACCTCGCCTGTCCTGTTTACTCAGCTGGATGTCCCCAGGCTCTGATGTTTCCTCCAATCGCCCCTGCACGCTAATATAATTGCTTTATATAAGGATAATTGGACAGCCTACAGCAGTGTTTGTATGCATTTTTTAGTTGCATCTGTAGGATACCACAAAAGCATGAATGAATTTATTAGATTACTATACAACCATATGAGCAGTCCTTATGACAGTCAGAATGATATTCTTATAAGAGAGCATGGATGAACATGTTCTTACCATTACATTTATAGGTATTTATATTCCAGAACACAAAAGGTTACAAATGTGAGTAAACCTCACATATAAAAATACTATAATAGTCTATTGTAATGGCCAATGTACTTAAAGGAATTGTCTTACTACTTCAGTACACTAGATTACAGTAGTAATCTAGTGTTTTTGACACTACTGTATGGTAGTATAGTATTCTTTATTTACATGAAACCTGCATTAATGGTCACCTAAACTAAGCACTTACCTACTTTTACCAACCAGAACAAGCTCTTTGGTGACCAGTTTATACAGGTCTCATTGTAATAATCTCATTGTATTTATACATTACTGTACAGCCTACATGATTTGTATTAGGTATTAGTAAAATCATAAAAACGTCTAAGATCTACAAAAAAAAAGGCTACAATGTTAAGAAGACACAATTGAGATTAAGAAGAGCTTATATACAAGTTACCAAAAGGGGGGCAGTTCCATTGAGGCTTGTCTAACAGTATCTGCTCATAGCACATGTGATAGGGTACACCCCGCCCCTCTGTGTATTTTGGATTATTTTGGATCATTATTGTTTAAATGTATTGTTTAGTGTTATATATACATGATGTTTTGTTCTTGTTGTTTTAAAGCATGGATGGGGTTAAAATTCCCCATCCATGCTAAACTTGTACCGAATGTAACCATCACCAGATTGGTTAATGTATTACTAATCTGAAGATGGTCACATGTATAAAAAACCTGCAGCTTTGGCTGAACGAGGTTGGGTGTTCAGAAGCGGAACGAGAGAGTGAGACAGTAAGAAATGACACTAAAGAATGAATTAACAATTGCTAGCCATGCTGGCTTTACACCAGCGCGATACTTGTTTTATTTAGTGTTAGCTTTGTTTTGTGTTATATGTCTGTTTTGGCCAACATGCCATTTCTTTTGAAAAGTATTTTGTTCAACCTTTTTATTTAATGAATAAACTCGCACATCAGCGCTTCCTACCCCAGTAATGTGTGTGTCTCTTCCTGGTCTGACATCACCCACCAGCCATCCTGGTCACACAACAATACAAACAACAGATTCCCCCTCTTATATACTCCATTGACAGACAGTCAGTATTCATTTCACACTTGCTTCTAAGCCAAATCATCCCTATAGGGGCTGGAGGAGCAACCTCCTGAACCAAAGGCATTCAAGCTAACCACCACTCAATATGTCTGGCTAGATTCTGGAAACACCTGTGTGATCTGGAGTGGTGAGCTCCATGCTGTACATGATTAACATGGCATTTTATTCAGGGAAAGCAGTGATTATGTCAAGATTACTTTTTCTGTGGCATCAGTAATATTTAAAAAAAAACATGCTGGAGTAAAAATTGAGTGCCAGAAGATTTGGGTTGATCCTAACGTGCAATAGGGTCCAAAGGTAAAGGGGCTGCCCGGCACACTGATCCACTACAATGACGTGATGATACTGTAGTAACCCTTCGTTAACCCACAGTGCTTTAGACGTAAGCCAGGCATGACAAGCAAACAAAAGGAAAGCAAATACAGCAGAACAAGCAGATGTGTCTGAAGATCCTATAATCAGATATTCAGCTGTGTTCTGTGGGGTTTCATTTAGAGAACAAAGTGAAAGGTAATTTCAAGTAAAACACAGTGCATAATTATTTGAGTTTTACACATGCACAAACATGGTTAATATGCTCTAGTGCTGTGGGAATGGGGGAGGGGGTTATGAAATGCCAAAAGACTGCAGGAAAAATTACGTATTGTTAGAATGGGATTTACTCAGGACATAAGTTGTAAGGTTGTGCTGGGAAGGAAACATTAATTTCAGTATGAAACCTCTGCAATGTGGATGATTTAAAATTGCAGTTGAACAGACAAATTAATGAGACCTGGAGACCGTGTCCATGGGTGCTGACAGCTATCCGCAATGCTGGCCGACTAGTGAAAACACGATGACATCATATAGTCTAGTGCCGCGGATAGGAAGTGGCTTGTAGGGCCACCTCCCTCCAAAAAACAAATCCACCGAACTGTGCCTGGAAAAATGAAAATGCTGAATAGTTAATACAACAACTACAGTGGCGCAATGCCATCTTCCCCCCCAAAAATAGTAAAAGGATGAATGAAAAGTAAGCTGCTGAAACACGGGCCTGGCCCCCACGCATGAAATGCACTGAGGGAGAACCCAGCCTCTCCGGCCTGCCACACACCCTGCAGAAACTAAATACGAACTGCTCAGCACTCAGGTAAGGAAAAAAAAAAAAACATACTCGCTGGTAGAAGGAAACCTTAGGGAATCCATGGCCGAGGGTAGCCCTTCCTCCAGGCTCTAAAGACGGCCGTCTCCGTTTGGCCTCACCGGGCGTGACTGACAGGCCAAACAAAAAAGAAGTGACATGAACGCAAGCCACACAGTTTTTTTTTTTTTTTTTTTTTTTTTATGGCGCTTGGATATGATATGTTGATTAGTGGGCAGATTCTCCTTCCACAAATACAACCAAGTTTCATTTTCATTTTTGTGATTTACTAAAAGCTCATAATCTCTCTAAAAAACAATAACAAAATGGTGCAACTGCAAAGTATGCATATGGAATAATTTAGAACTCATGAAAATACAGACTGCTAAAACAAATAAGAAACAGATGAAAATCTGACTCCATCAATATCAGTATTGGGTGCACCATCATGTGTGGAATTCAAACAGAAGGGTCTTGTAATTGTCCTATAATTATATAATTGTTAAGTTATTAGTCACAAACTAATTACATTAGTTTTCATCAAGGAAGAGACACTGTCACTTGTACCAACTGATATTTGTGGCAATATGTTCTTAATTTGTTAATTGGTTTGAGGAAGATGACAGTTATAATTACTTTTTTTGTCTTGAATGGATACAGTGCCATTATGACAAACAACACAATGTGTCCTTTGTTTAGAACTTGTTAAGCATGTTGACTTCACATTTCAAAACAAGGGTGAATCAGTCATGTTGTGCAAATGAACCATTTATTTAAAAAAAAAAAAAAACACAAACACATCCATAATAAAATGACAGAATTGCTGTAATCCAAATTTAAATAAAGTATCATTTAAATCAAACAGTAGGTTCACAAAAATGGAATGTGTAAGCAAATTTAATATCAATATACAATTTCAGTGAACACAACCACATAATATGTTACATATGGATATTAACATGTTTGATTTACTATTGTGCATATAGTATGCTGAACACTTATGCATAGTATATATTTATATTCATTAGCATTGCTATTTTAACTGAACAATAATGATAAGCTAACGTGTTCAGAAGATAACAGATGGACAGACAGCTCTTCAGAATGAGCTTATGGTCTCAGATTCAGAAAACAAAACCTTTGCAGCTTTGTTTTAATATTTTTCATTATAGACAGCAATGTTTGCAATGCCTTAAAGAAATCCCAAATATAATGCAAAAGTATTCAGCTTTTATAAATTACTGTAAACCCATTTGCAAAGATATCTATGTGCTCAAGCAACAACTGTTTAAAATAATAATAATTTAAAAAAGACAGGGAACCAGTAACTTGTTTTTATAATGTCAGAAATATGACTCAACTGACCTAAAAAAAAAAGAAAAAAAGAAAAGGCGATATGCTTTAAACAATACTGGTTGTATTTGTATTAAAAAGAAGAATCAAAGGGTTTACAGTATTATGAAGCAAGTGCAAAGACAATTTTAAAATAAAATAAATTAACAGTAAACTATGAGTACTGAAGCTGGAAATAACTTTGTTGCAAGAAGGTAACCGATTATATTAAGTTATTCTTGCTAGTTTTATACTGCTAAAATTATTTAAGCCTTTACTCTTAATAGGGCCACAAGACTTTTTAAAAATTACTATTATTTGTCAATTGGCTCATTCTTTATTCAGTTTTAAAATGTCACCATATAAACAGAAATTAAAAAGTAAAACAATCAATTAAAAAAAACACATCAGGGTTGTTTTAATGAAATACCTGGTGGCAATGAAGTAGTTATTGTTTTAGTTATATTGTAAAAGTACTACTGTTTGATGCCTTGTCCTCCCAATTATACTTACAAATGGGGTACAGTTTATATAATGGGTTTATAGCATAGGCTACAGCATTTGGCCAACATTTTAATATATTTGTAAAAAAAAAAATAATAATAATAATAAAAGGAAAAAAATCAACAAAAACAAAAAAAATCAGCAGATTATAAATGGACACTAATTTGTATACTTTCACTTTACCTGATTGAGGATTGGGAGAGCATAATATCACATTAAGGTTTTTTTTTTAATCAGTATGCAATTCTGCTAGATTGGAAGATCAAACACTTTTCTGCTGAAACACTATAGAAATTATATAAAGATAATAAATACTCAACAACGTTCACATACATAGCCATGTAAAAAGTCTAAGCCTTGTAGAAGTTTATGTTAAAAATGAGCATTTCATGGTTTATTGAGAGTATTCATGTGTTGCTGACAGGATCGGTTTTCTAAAACTAAATCAAAATTCAACCAACAAGTTGAAAAGGAGTGATTTTACAATTAATTACTGATAATTACAACTGATAATAAAATGTCATGAATGTATAGCACCTATCCTTTTATTCTATCCTGATTGCTTTATACACTTTGGGCCTGATTTTCAATGACTGGCAATTTACGTTGAGTAAATCTCAATTGTCAACTCACTTTATTAAAAAAAAAAAAAAAACATTTTTGCATTTCAACATAATTTAACTGAACAAAACAGACTATTAAATGTAACTTGAAATGCAAAGCAGGATTTATACTTTTGGAATGTGCACAAGTCACTATATGTACTCAAAATCCACTAACCCAGTTTGGAAAATCTGACTCTTAATGAGCATTTCATATTTTAAATTAACACTCACAACAAATATATAAGCTTCTTTTTGCTTTGTATGCAAATCGAATACAGGTCATCAATAAGCCTTAAAATACAAATCTCATTTAATAACAAACATATTTGCATTCCAAAATGCCATAAATGGAGTGATATAAAATGAAATTTAGGTATATGGAATGAAATTGACCACTACTCAAAGACACAATATTGTTTTGAATTAGAAATAAAAAAAAACTTTTACATGTACAGAAACACAGATTTTTAGGTTCAGTCTACACAAGCATCTGACCACTATGCAGGGAGAGTATAAAAACTTAAACAGTTTGTTTTCCATATATTGATATAGCAGCAATACCAGAATTTTATCATAATTTATCCTTGGGCCGTATGCTTCATTTAGCTAATGCTTAGCTTCTACACTCTAGCTCTAAATTGAACATTAAGTTGCCGCTAGCTCCAAGGCAGTCGTTTTTGACAACAACCCATGATCTTTAAGTGTCTTTGGTTTAAATGGTTTTGCCTGCTTGTCAATCATATACAACTGTATAATAGAGGCACTTAAGTATATATTTTAATTATATTTCCACCTCACCTAAAAAACATACACATAAACAAAAAACTAAATTAAAACCATCCCATCTTATAAAGTGAGCAAACTTCAGTTATCAACATACCCCAATTTCATTTGGTTCAGACAGTAATAGGGCACCACAATAGAACAAAGAACATTATTTTATATATACATTACAACAAAAGGTTGATGAAAAACACATACTACATTAAATGGTCCTCTAGTATTTTTACTCTGAATAAAAATGTACTGAAGAATTGCTTTAGTGGTAATACACAGTTAAGCAGGAGTGCATCGTAATGATTATCTATATCGCAGTGTCCCAGTGAACAAACACAACATACAAAAAGTAAACATTACTTTAAGAGCTGAACTTAGTGAGCTTAACAAGCTAGCTTCTTTTGAGCAAGTTCCGGATTTCCACTTTACTTCCTATTTTTCAGCAATGTGCTCTTGTCAATACTCTATCAGCACTAAAGAATTCTACTGAAACATAATCTTAAAAGAGGCATATTAATAAGATTAGTTTACTTGCCTTCAGTGTTGAAAGAGTTAATTGTTGTCCCTTTCTATGAGAATATTTCTGTCTGACTTCCCTTGATTCAAATTTTATTACACACTGACCTGTAGACCACTAACCCAAACAAGGGTACACAAAATGTTATTGGTGATTCCATTGCTTCCTTTTCAAGGATTTGAGAAATAATTGTATCAAATTTACAGTAATGTTGGAGTAGTCATCGGCAGTCCCATATACCACTAACAACCTTGATTCCCAAGTCAGTCAACTGTTATTTTTTACATGTCTCAGAAATTCAAAGAAAATATGACATATGCGGCAATTAAAAAGTAATCATTTCTTGTATTATTATGTTGTGTTTTACCAAGACCAGTTTAAAAAAAAAAACTTGTGTAAGGATTTATATTTTAAAATATTTGTTCTTTAATAGGTACAGTATAAATCATTTTGAAACAGACTTGGCAACAAAAGTAAAATCAGCATGGTACGTGCTGTATTTGGCTGGGACTGTTGTCTCCTAGAAGCTTGCCAAAGGTCACAGCTAAACTAGAGAACTGTCAATCTCAATTGTGTAAATGTAGACAAAAAGGCTGTCCAAATAGAGTAGCTGCCTGGCTGTAACATAGTGTCACATGGTGCTGCTGGGGACTGTTGTGCCAAAGTTAGAACAAATAAGGGTTGCCCAGGAAACTTACAACACACACACACACACAAACATAGTTTCAGTTCTAAGCTCCTATTAACAAAATCAATATAAAAAGGGAAATGGAGGACTATAGGATTAATGCCAAAGCCTCCGGACCATGGCCACCTCACAGAGACAGGCCAGAGACCTACAGAATATGGGCTAGTCCATCGTCAGGACAGTTGTTTAAAAAAAGAACATTTTGAGGAAACATCTGCATCAAACCTGTGACATTAACATTTGTTTTGTAAACGTGCATACAACGGGCAGTAAACTTAAAAGTATACATTAATTGTGAAATCTGTCGACTAAATAAAGCAATTAAAGTATAAGTAATACGTAATAACTGAATTAGGTGGCTGATAGTTTACACGTTTAATTAACAGCTTGTCATTTAGTTGTACACTTGGCTGAAACATACATGTTTAAATGCAGCTCTTTTATAGCACAATGTTCTGTTGTTTACCTTACAGAAACACAAGTGAATGCTGAAGACATATTGTTGTATTTGTTCCCACAGGATAAGAAATCAACCAATTGTTATTGATGTTGTACTAGGAATGCAATTCAGTTACGGTGTGTTGGTTTTTATCAACTCTTTCAGCTGTTTTTGACGTCCAATGGTTTTTTTGATAAAACAGAAACAGAAATTTAAAACCAAACTGCATTTGTGGAGCCAAAGGAACAGGACATACCATTATTACACACATGCTGTTTTTCTAAACTGTGTTAAATAAACTCAATACAGTGCTATTGCATGGACTCATGTGTCAATGTACTATATAAATTAGACACAATGAATAAAATACTGTATAAGAGAACGTTTTTTATTTATTATTTTCTTGGTAGCCCCAATATCGCCGCGGTTGGTTGTAAGTGGCAAATCATATGCAAATCACATCTGAGCAGAACTGCAGCTGAGTCATGGTTTTCAAAATAACAACTATTTAATCAATATGTTGGCTTCAAAGTTTGTATGGCAGCATTTTAAAATAGTTTCTGATGAGGAAACACGTCTAATTTAAAATGTCACCTAGATTTATGTCAGCAGAAAACTAAAGCTAGACCTCAGGACTGCTGCTAGTCACCCAAAAAGCACAGGCAAATTTCTCATTTTGTATTCTGGCTTATTATAGCCTGTTAGTATAATGCATATGACTTTATGGGTAAAGCACTCATACTTGAATTCAATCAATGTGCCGAAAGAATGCAGCAACAAAGTAATCAGAAAAACAAAACAAATTTCAATACATGCACAGTAAATGAAGTTACCTTGATAAAAAACAAAACTGATATTTATCTATTTCGTTCGCAGCTTTGCCCAGTTTACTGCTTACTCTAGTTTCGCAGTGTTTCAGGACCTCAACTAATATTACATATTCTTTCAATACTTTTGCATTTGGTTGTTTAAGTCAGTTGAGCATCATTATTACATTTTTTAATACGTCTACACAGCGTAATTTAACAGACGTGGGGACTCAACAACTCAAAAACTTCAGTTTTCACTTCTTAGTATGCTTATTTTTTTAGGTTTAGTTTAGGGTACGCAGGCTGAGTGGTTTCAGTATGCCTGCTAATACCAGCAGCTTTCATCAAAAAAACCAAAAACACGGCCCTTGACATCTGTTTGTATGAAGCCGCAATTATCCCTACTGAGGGCAATCAGATAAGACTTGTCATAACTTTTGATTTATGTTCCGACATTATTAAGTGATTACTATGAACCATCTGCATGCAGCAAAGTGCGCAATGAGCTGCCGAAGATGCCACTAGCTTAGTGCTGAGACTGCCGGCACTTCGGTTGTACAAAAAAAATTGGTTATGTTTTTGGTTCGGTTTTATCTTTTGTTGGTATCGTTCGACTTGGAATTTTATGCAAATGTCAGTTTTGGTTTGGGAAAATGATAACCGTTGCATTCCTAATGTGTACACAAATATTTCCCCCCAAAAAACATCCTGTTTTTGAAGATCTCATCTTGTTAATAGGGACTTGAAATATAAGCAGGTCTTGTATTATTATTTTGGAAGACGTTTGGTTGACACAGTTGTCTTTTAAAACCTTTAAAATTACTTCCAGTCCAACGTTTCCCTTCTGGGGGCTGATCTTCTTCCATCTGTCTATACGCTATTGGTAAAATGGTAGGGGACTCGCAGCGGCTGCCTCTTTCTGAAAGGAACAAACCACAGGATCTTCCAGCGGGTGCCAAAAACCTCAGCAAAGGTCTGCTGCCAAGCCTTTCTGGGTTTTGATCTGCAGAGAGACAGTGTCAGTGAGACGAGACAGCACACTCCTGTGGGGAGCTTCAGTCAACCCCAACAATAGAGAGAGAGAGAGAGGGACTAAAGCTCTGCTGACTGACTGGGTTGGTATGGTGTCTGTGCTGCTGAGATTTGGCAGCAGACTCCCCTTACACAGTGCTTAAAAAATGCCACACAATAAAAAAAAAAGAAGAAGTCGCTCAATGAATGTGTTTGCATCTACTGTACAGAAAAACAAGAGGCAGATCTATCAAGTGCAGTTACACAGATTTAAACAATTAACGGCACAGAAACTTCTCAAACAATTGCAGACATCTGCTGGAGCATTGGGTCGAGCAGCTTGAATGTGCAATAGATACACATTCGTCAAACCCCTCACAGGCAGGCTGCTATGTGAGTAATATATCTCAGCTAAAGGTCTGAAGGTTGAATTGGGATATTGGCATTAACAATTGACTTAGTGGAACACAGATGTGAGCTTCTTGCACAAGATATTCAAAAATACTGTATAAGCTGCCCCTTTATAAGACAAGGGTAAGGCTATTGTTCAGGCTCCTCAAAAATACCCTGTTCCCTAATGCTTCCTAACAAAATCTATAGATTTACAACGGCAAGAGGGGATGCGATTGGCTTGTAACAAAGTATTGCATGTTTATTACGGCATAAATTGAATTAAATTGAATTTATTTATAAAACTTGGAAGTGGATGCCTGTTGAAGGTATGGCAACTATCAGTCCTGTCAACCATGTTGACATTGTCAGATTATGAGCAAAAACAAATACATAAGGAACAACTCAAAGTTTATAAAAACAAATGTTTTTGTTATTTATAATAAATTAATATGTGTTATGTAATGACATGTATACAAATGTACTTACATTTCATCACAGGAGTGAGACATTTTTTCAATTGTGGTTGTGTCCTGCAAGAATAAATAAATAAATAAATAAATAAATAAATAAATAAAATTAGCTGCATGTCACCTTATTAAAAGGAGTTACTGTGCAAATCTGTTTTGTATTATTCTGCATTGTCTGTGCTCCTCTGCTGAACAACTCTGTAAAGAGCTCAGCTGTCAGCCATCATAGAGAAGATGAACAATGATCAGGAGATGTGCTGACCGAACTTCAAAGAAGCAAAAGAAGAGCTTATTCCAAGGGTTATAGAGTAACTACTGGTACACCAAAGTGTAACCAGTAACCTGTGCCCATGTATATTATTAAAATTACTATCATCATCATCTGCGATACAGCAATCTAAAACATCTGCTATACCATACAGTAATTTTTATAACAAAGGCTGGTGTTCCTTTTGTTTTCATTGGGGCCAAATTTGATCTTTGGCAGAGCATGTTTTGGTTGGCTTGAGAGGACCATGTAGGCTTGGTCCTAAAATACTGATTAAATGTTTTCGGAACTAGTGCTATTTGTTGGAATTCCCCTCCGATACACAGTATGGATCTCAGTACCTGTTATTATCCAGAGTGCAGAGACAATCAACATTTTTAAAGCTATGCTAAAACGTTTTCATTTGCCATTTGCCAATGAGCCCGGCATTTTTCTGTTTTTACAATTACAGTTTGAGATTTTAAGAGTTTGAAATGTCTTATCAACTATCCATAAAAACAAAATTATAAAACATGACTAAATAAGATTAAATGTATTAGAGTCACATTAAAAACCCTTGCATACAGTGATTGCTATTATGAATTCTCTGTTTGTAAACAAGTTTACTGTACTTGCTAATCCAAGAATTTAAGTTGTGCATTTTCACGCTGAAGACAGATTAAGTATTTTTTAAGTATTCTCCACGGTGTAATAAGGGCTGATAAGGGCTGATTTCAAGGTTTGTTGTCAAATTTCATATCATATATTAATGACACACAGCAGATGCCTACTAGTTTAATAAAATATCTTGAATTAGTATTGTTGCAGCTAGTTCAGTTAGGCACTTTCCTATGCAACTTAATGTTGGCAGAAAGCAGGAGGCAACAGTAACACCTGACATATTAAGGGGCCCAACCATAAAGGATTAAATGTACTTAGTACTGTTTTACTGTCCTCCAGGTCAATTACCTCATCTACCCTTCAAGTATAGCTTACCGTCCAACAAGTATCCCCTCTGCCTCAATACATTGTTAGTGAAAAATCTTAACTTGAATCGTATTATTATCCTATACAGCTAGGTTCACATTGTATCTTTTTGTTCATGCCACTTCATACGATCAATGACCTGAACTGTTGCTCAACTTAATACAGTTCAAACTGTACAAGACATGATCTTAACTCTTGTTATTCTTTTTGGTGTTTAAACCGCTATTGTTAATCCTAACCACAACATGTATACCCTGTAAAAATGACTCTTCTATAAAGATGCATTTCCCATGGAAATCATTTTGAGATTTGGAAAAATGAACTGCTAAAACAATTAATGACATAGGAAGAGTCTGAATTTGTGATGAGGCTCTAATCAAGTAAAAGGAAGTAAAATAATGGAAAATAATGAGACAAAGAATTCCATAGAGAATAATTCAATCTGAATTCAACAAGGGTAGATTTTCCTCCCGGGGATACACCATCACTAAGATGACCTTTTCCTAATGTTTCACATCCCATTATTATCTTTTTTTTCCTTTTGGATAAAATCGTAGGCCCACTGTTTTTGGAAGAAAATATCAAATATGATGAATAGTTAATAAACCAGATTAATCTGGAATAGGAAAGAGATTTTCTGACTTTGCACTTTTCATCTCTGGTGCCTCAGGCAGCAAACAAACTCACATGTGTATGAACACATCTGGATAAATTGAGACACATCCGGAATCTTCTTTTTAAACAAGAAATGTAAATCCTTTAAAATTAGGTCCCAGATTAGTATTAGCAAACGCATGGTCCTGTTCAAACACCTGGTAGCATAGGGTTCGAAGATCAGACTTTTTAGATGGAAAATAAGATTAGGGTATCTGTTATTTTTAAAGGTACCAGTAACTTCTAATTATTTTAACTGGGTCACAGTTAATCCTCTTTTACAGCTCCCACACTGTCATCAATTAAGGGATCACAGTCAAAAGTGCTTATCCTATTACCTACAAACCATAGGAAGATGGGGGTTTTCTTTTTATATACTATTATAGACAACAGATTGTGACTTAGTGCTTCAGAACAACATAGAATATCGAATCAAACAAGCTCCTACAGCTTATTTTTGCTTTTAGAAATATGTCAACATTTAAAGCACACTTTACATGAAACAGTATCTTACTTGGATCAAAATTTGTATTTGTATTTTGTTTTTACTATAATAAGTATGTGCAGCAAAATGACAATTTTCCGATTTGCACTGACTGTCATTATTGTTATTGTGTTATTTAATATCATTTGTTTTTGCAAAACTTTTGCCATTCGTTTTTTGAGAAAAAATAAATAAAGCACTTACCTCAATTACCTAAATTTCTAACCTTTTATTTGGATTTCGACTTGATGGGATTGCAATCAAAGCAGATCTGAACAGGTAGTGTGCAGGATGGTGCAGAACAGAAGCTTGTAATGAGCCTTGCACAGGATGAGGGAATTACCACCTGGCCACTCACTAACATGCTGGAATTATCCCAGCCAACAATAGAGAATTACATACATACGGTATTTTATAGTGATTTTAGAAAAAGCTTTTTTCCCACACCAATTATATTATGTTGGTGTTATCTGTGCAGAGGCTAAGACCTCTTTATTTGTACTTTCTTAAATAACAGACTGATATTAGCATTGCAAACGTTTAAGGTAATGTCACTCAATAACCGTAAAACATTGTGTATTTAAAACCTGGGCACTTAGAGCATTATCTCCCATCTGAAACTATTTAGCCTATAAGGCTCTGAATTTCAGCAAAAGCTCATATAAGATGCTAATGAGCCTTAGTTCTATAATAACAGTTAGATGAAGGTGAAGTAGGATTGGTTTTTAATAACAATTGCCTTTTTACAAAACCGTTTTGGTTCTACAAGTTCTGTGTGTGCTATAGTATATGCTTCTGTTTTGTTTGTAGGATCTGTACTAAAAAAACTGCCAGATTTGACTTTGTACGTAGTTTTGAAAGCACACAGTTCTTTAAAACGCTTACATTAGTAGAATGTGTAAACATTACTCACTGTCAGTATGCCCATTAGCTGTGTATAGAAGAGAGCACTTATGCCTCCAAACATCAGCAAACCCATACATGTGGATAGTCTCAGGAAGGCCAATTCATGTTTGAATACAAACAGCTCCTATGAAAACAAAAGGATTGTTGAAGTTAATAGGTACGAATGAATCATAGAAATCATGGGGGAAAACTAATTTAAATACAACTGTTTAACTCATCAACATCTGGATTTGTATTATTCAAATCTGTATTATTATCAGGTCGAGGTACAGCTCTGAAACATATTCCAGATATCATCAGTTATGGATTTTTTCTGCAGGGTCTATTTTTTACCAAATTACTTATTTGAAAAGCCTGTTTTGAGAGCGTAGCAGGTGCAATTTCACGATGAAGCGATTATATCAATTATGAGTTTTTTTCAGATTAGTTAATTTGCCACACACCCCTTGTACATGTTAAATAAAATAAATATAGAAACAAATTATCAAAGCATTTTTTGAAAAGCAATCTGAAATGCACTCCTGTGAGGAAACGCATTCTTGTTTAAACCAAGATTAATCTGTGCATTCTATTCAAAAGTAGTGTTTGATTTAAGCATTAGGCAGATCTGAAAAAACTTGGCTGCACTTCTTCTTCTTCAAAAAAAAAACTCTCTATACCATCTCCATTTAATAAATGTTTGTAATAATGTACACAAATAGGACTGCAGCTATGTGGTTTGATGCTGAATTGTAACTTTCAGCTTTTTTAATTTTTCCTTTTTTACTGTTTTTATTAATCATATTTTCATTTTGTTCATCACATTTCAAAATGTGCATTTATATAAAGGTGCAAATGCTATTGGTTTGTATGAAACCTGGGTCTTCCAACACCCAGTCCAAGGTCCAAATAATTAAGCCTAGACAGGAGTGCATGATTACATGTATGGCACAGAACTTTTATGATTCATGTTTTCTAAATCACATCTGTTTCACAGTAAGGGGGTTTCCGGTGAAGGTTAGAAGAAAATAGGTTCAGTTATTACATTCTTGCACAGTGCTTTTGTATACAGATTTGTTTTACTTTCTGCAGAGTCCAAACACAGCTTTGGGAAACCTTAGTCACTGCTTTTTTCATCACACTGTGTTCTTGTTTAATATTCCATCAATTCACTTTACCAGCAGCAATAGTTCTTGTTTTCACAGGAATTGATGTGTGGAGTTTTAACATGTGATGAGGAATTAACTAATAATTATCCACCAGCAATCCTTAAATCAGTGTATTCATATCTTTATAATGGGATGAATACCCTATGTCAAATTGTCACAGTCACCTACACAAATACATTTTAATGAGAAAACGTGTGTACTTTAGCTGAAGAGTTTCTAAAATGTTCCAGGACCAACAGTGTGCTTTTTACTTGTTCAATGTAAATCAATCCATCTGTATGATGTTAACAATAATGACCATGTGATGCTGCAGTATGTTTTTTACTTTTGGAATAGTGGAGTGCAAGGACTAGGTGAATACATTGAAAATGACTTTATTTTAACAATTACATTTGTGCTGTATTTTCATTGTTGGAAGGGTCTTTATTTTCAGTTTCAGGTACTGTCTCGATGTTTTGTTTTGTTTTGTTTTTTCTGTCAGTGCATCATTTGATGCATCAGTTGATGACAAAGCAAATTCCTTGCACTACATTTTCCAGAATATTTAAATATGGAATTTTAGCCAAGTGTTTAGATTAGCACACATGAATATAAATTAAAGTAAAATCAAAACTTGTAGGGTGAATCCAACATTAAACAGATCTGGCTTACCAACATTATAGTTCATTTAAGATACAAAACAGTTTAACTAAATATGCAGCAGATTTGTATGGTTTAATATTGTGATTTTACCCTTTGGTTTGTTAATCGTAGTCTTTTTTTTTTAACTGCCGTTATTGTTCCTAGACCTGTATATAGGTCAGCAGTGTTGCAACATTAAATATACAACCTCCTTCAGGATTTTGAACATATATTATCAAGACATAATTAGTAATAAAGACTGGGAAGTTGTAATGATCAATTATTTATAGTGATGTTATCACAATGTAAAACATACAAACATGTATATTTAATGACACACCTTCCATTCAGACACACTTATAATTGTATAGATTTTCTTACCGTATTAACTGGTGTTAAAGGCTGGAAGTAATAGTAATGGCAGAAATCCAGCACCAGTGTATAAAAACTCAAGACCTGGGTGTAAAAGCACAGCTGCAGGAAAAGCCAGTGGTTGTCCTCCCCAACACAGTTATTAATCCTGCAGAGAGAACAGGGACATGATTCTCTTCTGTGTCAACTTAATCTGAAACAAAAACACATTGGAAATGTGAAAAAAAGCCAAGTTATCAAAAGTACCCAGCCATGTTTTTGATGCAAGTTTGATCCGCTTTCATTTTGCCTGAAAAACACAAGCCAAGTTAGCGGAAACAATTGGGGCAACCTTGACCCCCACCACTTTTACAGTTGTGCCTATTTGCTTTGTGCTGGGCAAGGTTGCCCTAATGGTTTCGTGTTTTTGATCCCTCCACTTCAAATGGCTGGGCACTTTTGATAACTTGGCGTTTTGTTTCAGATCTCTCTTCTTTTTTTCACTTAATGGATAATAACACACACACACACATTACGGAATAGCAAAATTGTTCAACCTATACTGAGCCAATGTATTGCTGTTTGGATAGGGTAAATGTAAATAGTAGCCTAGTCTGGTGAAAGGGTTAAGGTGTGAATCTGTGCAGCATAGCAGTTATGTAGTTGGAGTGAAAGTATGACTAGTTAGGGTTCACATCCTGCCTTTATATATACATATCTATATATATATATATATATATATATATATATATATATATATATATATATATATATATATATATATATATATATATAAATGCATGTTAAAGTTATGTGTGCAAAAGTATGTATGGTCAATGAAAGTATCATTCATATCAACTACATTTTTTTTTCACATTACAAATGTGTTTATAACACATAAATAAAATACATTTAATTTTTTTTTTTTTAAGTTTACAATATAAACCCTGTGTGGGAATCGAACCCAAGACATGGGTCCAATGCAGCTTGCAATGCAGATGCCCTAGCACACGCTCAATGCTTTCACACCACAAAGTTTGTCCTTCCATTTTACAACATTTGCAATTAGTATAGCCGTAAAGTTACAATTTTTAACAAGATTTTGTTAATAATGATTATCTATTATCCTGACTGTATTGAAAGCGTTCATCTGATTTTCCAACTATCATAATAAGCTTGATCCGTTCATTTAGTATATTGTAACGTTTTCATGTTTAGGAAGTAGTACTCAGGTAGACGGTGTTGAATTCTCAAAATGTTTGTTTTATTTGAAACTACAGAGAATTCCTGTCAGGGGCCAGAATTCACGGCACCAAAATAATAACCCTGCGTTTCAGTCTTGGCACTTTCACTGCATATTCTCTCCAGTCACAGCTCACACGCTCGCTCAGTCACACCCACAGTTTCTCATTCAAGTTCAGCGCTGGACTGTCTCCAGTCCCTAGGCTCTTATTATATAGCCTCCTGTCGTTTCCCGCCACTGTCCGGCTCATCAACCAGTCACATCCAAACAGCAACACACATTCTCCCCACTCCTTCACTCACTCCCCCTTCCCATGCTAAGTAACAGTGTGACCCGTTCCCCCTACAATACATGTACTGTACATAACAAACAGATGAGACAAACTGAACAGTCCTGCAACAAAGCAATTGTCCAGGTCGTTACAATATATTGTTTAATTTGAAAGTAAAAATATATGAAATCATGATAACTTTTATGTACAAAAATCTTCACTAATATACAACTAAACAAGAACTGTTGAGTATTTATTTTCGTTTCATACAGTATTAAATGGCAGTGTTTATATCTGATAATGAAAAATAAAATAACAAGATAGAAAAGAAAGAAAGAAATCTATGTATTGATTTATGTATTCACTTATTTCAATGTTTATTAATGGATTTATGTTTTACCAAATATACAGGCTATCTATCCTTCAGCATAGCTAATTCTCAGAAATTAATTTTCCTTTTTGTCCAGCGGGGACCACAAATAGCGTTACTCTCATCAACCAGT
Organism: Acipenser oxyrinchus oxyrinchus; assembly: GCA_030684275.1. NCBI lineage: Eukaryota > Metazoa > Chordata > Actinopteri > Acipenseriformes > Acipenseridae > Acipenser > Acipenser oxyrinchus. The sequence goes on along the minus strand of CM060247.1, from coordinate 37,093,534 downwards.
ATCGAGAGGAAACTGTACTTCCTTGTGCCAATAGGGACCACAATGAGCATTACACTGACAGGAAACCAACATTTTTAGGAGCTCAAGATCAGAATCTCAGAATGACGATGATGATGATGACTCGAAAAATCTCCAAAATATAACAAAAGTCCTGAGAATTCTCAGCTGGCTGACTTCATCTTTCCAAATACTGCTTGTTTTCTCAACAAATCGTGTATTGTGTAATAGCACTGATGACAGTATAACACAACACGCTTCCAAACTGAAGGTTATAGTTTCAAATCCCACGCATGGCAGACCTTTATTATATTTATATTGTATAAAAAATACATTTTTTGCAGGCAAATGTTCCATTTTAAAACAGAAATAAATCATTTAATATAAAATGATATAAAACGTCACAATATGTGTGTTCCCTAGTATATTTCCATGTTGACAAAACAAGTTAATTGTCATTAAACTCAGATGTCCTGTAATATACAAATGCGTGGATAAAACTCCCTATGGTTTTCAAAAAAGTTTTTTATTTGAATTTTTTTTTGTGTGCGATGCATGCGACTAGTCCATTTTAAAATATCAATAAATCATTTCATATAAATGATACAGACATCAAAATAAATGCATCCCCTTGTATATTACAAGTTAATTGTCATTAAACTCAGATGTCCTATAACATACTTATGCGTGCATAAGCGTGCCTGGGGTCTGAAAAAATCTGCAAAAAAACGATGGGAGAAAAAGAAGGCGACAACGATTTTTCCTTTTGGTGACTTATTTCTCTTACTGTATGACAGGTATTGACTTTTTTTTTCTACATTTCACCTAAGTGTTGGGAACTACATATTAAAAGTGAAATGGTGCTTTTGGCCGATTTACTTTTGCTGCGCCAATACCCTGAAAACACATAAACTATCCTTGCTGTATAGAGAGTCTCTGGCAGTTCTCGCTGATAACATGGCACGAGGAACTACCGTTCTTTTCAATAAAAGAGATTAAAAGTCATAACTGGTCATCATGATTTACTGGAATTTCTATACACTATGAAAGCGAACTCTATTTCCAAAAAAAGTTCTCCCTTTTCCCCCCCAAGTTAACATGCAGAGGGATAAAACAACATGACAGAAGGATACAATATAATTTTTTTTTTTTCTTTTCCATAACCGATGATCAGTTTCAATCCCTCCAAAATGTGATTTATTACCACCATTTAATATGATAAATACACTAGAAGAGGTCCAAAGGGGTTTACAAGTTTCTGGGTAACAATCAGACCCTGAGCACTTTAAATCATTAAAACAGGACCAGTGTAAATATGTGCAAAAGATGTTTGGTCTGCAGATTGCAAAAAAAAAAAGGTTAACTTTGGGAATCACAGGTCAGTGGCTTGTATATTTGCAGTAGCATCAATAAGAATGCATATTTACAAACCATACTTCAAATAAACAGCAGTTTTTAGGTACAACAACCAGTTTACACTGAAAAGCAGAGTTTGTTTTCACATGGAGACCATTGCCTGCAGGTTATGTCGGACTGTCTGCAGCAACAGACATGTCAATCAGAACCGGATGGACTCCCACGTGCTATAAGTCATCTTCAATCAAATGTGACTTAAACTGGAGACACGGCTATAATCTGGAGATCCACGCGTGAAACATGACATAACAGACAACAATGCAACAGTACTTACATGCTCCAGGTAAAACACCTAAAAGCTTTCTGTAATATGCTAAATCCTTACCACGGACAGTGATGATCCATCCTCCGCACACAGTGTCCACAGCGACTGCAGTGGTGGGACCTCTTTGGCCTCATCATGTTGCATTTATTGCACAACTGCCACAAATCTCTTTCTGAAAAGAGAGATGAATAAAAGGGTGAATGGCAGACATAACTCAGCACTGCAGATCAATTTTCCCCTAACTGTGAGGTTAGTGGAGGTGTAGAACAGTCATAGCCAAACCCTAATCTAATACAATACTGCTTTTCTGAAGCAGATCCCCTTCTTGGAGCTATTATACTTTTAAATTGGACCTGTATTTAAGCTTAAAACACCAAATCTGCATAGATCAGGTGAAGGTGGGTTTGCAAAGTTTTGATTTCTTCTTAAAATCTAATGCAGTATTTCCTCTGAAAAATCTTAAAACTTGTAGGTGGATATGAAAAGTGAAACAGTATAAAAAAGACATACAATCAGCATTTTAATTTTAACATCACGTCCACAAAACCTTTACTTATGAGCAAATCTTGCTTGCATGGTATAATATCCATAAAATGACCCCTTATAGCAACAAAAGATTAATTCCCTTACACTGTATTCTAATAAGCATATCTAAAGATTTATGATTAAGGGTGAATTTTTTCATGGTTATCATGGATTTCCATGAAATTTACCCATTGTTGTGTAATATGTAGTTCCCCGTGTAACTTCCTATTTCTGAAAGAAAAGTGTAAATAAACATATTTATCACTTAAAAATAAATACAGCAAATGTTTGCCTTATCGACGCACTACCTGTTACACTGCATTTAGGAACTTGAGCAGGTTTAGTTTGCTTTCTGTAAATGACTGAACACACTGCGTAGAGCTGCAGTTTCTTTAAAATGTCCTCAACGAAAGAAACCAGCTACATTAAAGATCATAAATATTTCTGCTAAAGATCGCTGTATCCAGTACAAGAAGGGGACATTTCATGTACTGTATCTGTTGTTATTTCTACATTGATTTATGTTTGTATGCTGTTTGAAAATTCACTGGGTGGCGAAAATAGAATAAATGTTGTACATAAAAAAGTAAATATTCTACAATTTAGCATTTACTGTTGTTCAGGTAAGCCATTAAATATTTAGCAGCATTTGTTGTATAATAACTCGAGAAAATAATCAATTTTGAATGTGACAACACCATTTTTTTCTGCTTTAATAAATGTTATGTTTAAATCATGAAATATCTTGAATTACCAATATTTAGAAAACGAATACAGTGAAATAAGCCATTTTTTACCATGAAAAAATACAGCCCTATTTATGATACATTTAAAGCTAGAAAATCTGAGCACCTCTGTGCATTACTTGTCAGGAATGAAGGAAATAGAGGGGAGGATCCAACTTCTCTTTATTCATAAGAAATGAGGCACACTAAAGTAAACACTACTACAGTACTACAAAATCCAAAGGCAAGGCTAGGCATGGAAAGAACCAGGGAGGAAGAGCTTGCTCTAAAGTTATATGACTGTAGGTGAAAACACTTTGCGTGTTTTATTTATTTCATTTAACCATCATACTTACATCAACATTTCTTCAATGTTTTGAACAAAGCTTGTTGGTGAAACAGGATTCCAAACACATTAGCATTAGCAGTGGGGCATAATAACAAAATTAGAACTGCTAGATGCATTTTTTTTATTTATTTTTTTTGCTTGTGCAAATCCTTGTGTAAATAACTCTTTACATCTTTTACACCAGGAATGAGACGAATGGTTCAATGGTCAAATTCAGAAGAATTCTGAACTATACTTCCCCCTAGTGGTCAATCTGTAGTATAGCAGAGAAGGCATATAAACCCTAGCAAAACGAACCAGTGCTGGTCTATGCACATTTAACACTTTGCCCAGTTTGTGGAGAGTAGCTATTCACTTTCTGCTATGTTTGGATATCTTTTCATCTTTTAATGGCCGACTCGGTACATCAGGACACGCAGTACATCCTTGACTAGGAGATAAAGACGCAGCATTACACCTCTTTTTAGCTTTTGAAAAGGGCTAAAATAATCCAGAGGACTTTTATGGTGCAGTGTATCACTGTATATCTTGTAAAACATCATGAGGCTTCAGAAAAGCTACTTTGTGGTTTTTCAAAGATTTGTATACTTTGGCATGTTAACTTCTTGTACCTTTTTGCAAGAAGCTTTCAGACTAAGTAGTTTTGCAAACTGTGCAAAAATCTGTCTACGTATCACCTTTCATACCATTCTGGGTCTGAGTGCTCAGTCTGCAAGGCATTTCATACCCTGTCTCAAACTACAAGGCCTGCATTCAAATAGCTTTGAGTGCTTAATTATGTTATCCTGTTACTTGGTTGCTAGGGTAACCATTGATCAAGTGGCCGCTTATAATTTGGCCTTTCCTTCAGCATTGGTTAATATGAAGTTAGTAGAGTTTGTGGCTGCTGTATCTGCCAAATAAAATATGTAATTTCTTTTTACGATGGCTCAGATCTGAAGCTCACATGTCCTCTACACCTGCACGTTTACATAAGTTCCCATGGCAGCAATCAAAATGGCCTTAGATTTGTAGTGTATAAATATATTTTAAGCTGTTGCGAGTAAAACATACATTTAAAAAAAAATGGTTTCAAAATATATTTCAAGCACCAGAGAAAATCTGACTCTAAAAAAAGAGTAATCCTGCTTTTGGCTTGGAATTTGCCATGACAAGTGTAAAAGCTGAGGGACAGATAATGTGAGAGTGCCATGTGGAACACTTGAACAGCCTTACAACCACAGCACAAATTCAATCTGAATACTTACTTTGTCTGCCAATTGAAAATTCAGTCAAGTACTTTCTTGCAAAAAAAATGAAGACAATACAAGTGCTGTACATAGTTAAAAATACCAGTAAAGTTTCTCAATTCCTAGAACAGACTCAGAAGGGACAAGTTACTGCATAATGTCACAGAATCAACCACAAAGTAACAGTGCTTTCAACTGATGACTATATATATATATATATATATTATCCCTCGCTATAACGTGGGTCTCGGGGGGCACACAATATGAGAGTTGTAACCGAAGAGCGTTAAAACGGGGGAGGGGGTGGGGGTTGCCGCGGGACACATAACAACATACATCTGAGTAAAATACAAAATAAAATAACTCCTTCTCTATAATGGACATATAGTGAAGCACAAATGTAACTTTCCGTGAATTAGCCATGCATAAAGCACCATGTAATCACTATTTTTTGCAACAAAAAAAAAATAAAGCTAACTCGTGTATCATTTTAATTAGCAGTTTTTTTTTGTTTTTTGTTTTTTTTTTTAAATATAAATTTAGTCGTTGCCAATTATTTTTATTATTTTTCTCCCAATTTGATATGTCCAATTATTTTTAGGCTCAGCTCACCGCTACCACCCCTGTGCTGACTAGGGAAGGTGAAGACGAACACGTGCTGTCCTGCGAAGCGTGTGCTGTCAGCCAACCGCTTTTTTTCACACTGTGGACTCACCATGCAGCCACCCAAGAGCCACAGCGTCGGAGGACAACGCAGCTCTCGGGCAGCTTACAGGCAAGCCCGCAGGCACCAGGCCAGACTACAGGGGTCGCTGGTGCGCGGTGAGCCGAGAACACCCTGGCCGACCTAAGCCCTCCGCAATTCTGGGTGCTTTGACACCTAAGACAGAAAACAGTCCATCTCATAAATCCAGCCGAAAGGGGGAGGAATAGCAGACCAATTAATAACAAGGGGCCGCATCGGAACGAGAACAAGCAATGGAAAATAATCCGCGTGGACTCAGGCAGCGCCCAAAAGCGTCTTTATCTCGCAAGAGTGAGAATTGCCTTCTGAACCAAAACTATATATATATGACACTGATTTAACGATGCTTTCATTATCAAATATTAACGAAAGTAAATATTGGTGTTATTAACGATACCCCTGTTAAGACTAACCTTCATCTTAAATAGCTGTCAGGAATGCAATTGTAACCTTTAAGGGAATCTCCCATAGACTGCGTTGGATCGCTGATCAACCAGCAGGAGTGGCGTGTTGTTGTTTAAACTTTCTTTTCTGTACTGTTTAGTTTAGTTAATTCTTCCTTTCTGTATTATTTTAGTTTAGTTGTTGCACCTTTAATTTTTCCTTTTATTTCTAATAAAACTGTTTCTTTGTATTCACTAGAAACGTTGTCTAGTCTGATTATTCCGATAGAGGTTGGGTTCTGCATGACTTGAATTCAAACAAGGTATTTTATTATTGCAATTTAAACTAGTCCAAATACAAATATACCTTGCACACTACAGTTCGAAGCGACAAATAAGCAAACTAAGTGCGAGACGGAGAGCGGGTTGGGCGAGGGAAAGAGGGAATGGGCTCGCCCCAGGTTCGGCTGCTGAGCGGGCTGAAGCTGAAGCTGAAGTGTCTTGTCTCCTGAAAAAGCTGCAGCTCCTCTCGCAGCAAAAAAGTAAAAATATTAGGAAAGATAACCATGTAATAGGTCTAATATTTATTTAGTTATAAAACAAATGCTGAATAAGATGTCTGTGTTATAAAGTGACAGTTTATATATATATATATATATATATATATATATATATATATATATATGTAGTTTGAGAAAAAGGAAAACTGCTGTGTACCAAAATGATCAATGAGAAAAAACCGTCCTGATAATTGATTTGTAATCAATTATTCTACCTTTTTAAGAAATATCCTTTTCTTTTTTTATATATATATATATATATATATATATATATATATATATATATATATATATATATATATATATATATAATATATATATATATATATATATATATATATATATATATATATACACAGTATATATATACAATTTATACATATATATAAATTATCTAACTGTAGAAAACCACAGAAAGAGGGAAACAGAAGCTCCCTTGGATTGATCCAGATCTGCACTGGATTTGTTGATAAAAGTATTTTTATTTTCATATTACAAAAGTCAGCAAGCTACAATGTTAATGCGTTTCGACAGTTTGTCTTTATCAGAACATTGTAAAAGACCTGTGTTTCCAACATTTTAAAGACTTCAAAGCCAAGACCACACCTTATATCAATAGTTTAACAATTAGTACCAAATCAAATCATTTGGTCAATAACCAGTTAATAGATAATTATTTTCAACAGGTGATTATAATTACATCATGATTAGAGACACTTTACATCTTATAAAAACAAAAAATCAATCTGATTAACTACTAAATACATGTTGTTAGATTAACTGACATAAATTGATATCGTCATTGAGACCCAAAGGTTCCAATGTATTCAAAGTAAGAATCCAATGTTCTATACATTTCTTTAAAACAAACAATTTTAGGAAACATCTTTTGTAGCAACAGTTTTGCTTTTGTGGACGAGGAAAAAAAAAGTTACAAGAAATAGATGTCTACAATTATTTATTTCAGCAATTGTTTTGCAAAACTCCAAAAAATCCCAATTCAAAAGTATTCATGCTCTTTGATGTGATGATAGTATTGTCTACACTGTTCAAGAAATTTCATTATGAAAATGCTGGATTTTAGGTGAACATTCTTAGAGAGTATAAAAGGGTTAGGCATAGGATGATTGCTGTCATTACCAATAAGTCAATATGGGAAAAAGTAAAGAGCTATCTCTAGACCTTAGGCAGAAAATTATTTATTGTCATAAAGCTGAAGATTTCCAAGCATTTGAGTATCCCAATTTCAGCTATTGCTTCTATTATCAAGTAGTACAAGACTCATGGTACTGTCACAACATTCTTTCACCAAGAACAAGTAGAAGAATTGTGAGGAAGGTTAATAACAATCCCAGATTGACTGCCAAAGATATTCAAAGTGAATTGGCTGCAAGTGGGACTGGGATTTCCATTTCAACCACAGGTCAAGTATTGCATGTTGAAGGTCTCAATGGTCGCAGGCCAAGGAAAAAGCCACTCTTAGAAAAACGTCACAAGGACAATCACTTAAAGTTTGCAAAAGAACATTTGAATGATGGATATGAGTTCTGGTCAAAGGTTTTATTGAGTGATGAAACAAAAATCAAGCTATTTGGTCACGCCGATAGTCACTACATTTGGATAAAGTTTGGCGAGGCGTGCAAAGAAATGAACACCATACCTACTGTCAAGCATGGAGGTGGTAATATCCTTCTATGGTGCTATTTTTCCTCTAATGGCACAGGAAATGTAGTTCCAATACATGGTAAAATGGATTCCATAGCATACCAAAAGATATTGGCCAATCATCTGAAACCCTCTGCTACAAAACATGGTTTAAAGTGCAACTGGACGTTCCAACACAACAACAGAATGGTTAAAGAAGAATAAAATCAAGGTTCTGGAATGGCCTAGTCAAAGTCCCGATCTAAATCCGATTGAGAATCTTTGGTATGAGTTGAAGGAGGCTGTGCACAAGAGAAGTCCACAGAATTTGAATGAACTGGAACAATTTTGCGTTGAAGAATGGTAAAAAAAATGAAAGAATCATGCCAAAAGCTCATTGACAAATATCCTAATCATTTAAAAGATGTTATTCTTGCTAAAATGTGCCTCAACTAGCTGTTAATTTCATTTTCCTTGTCAGGGTATGAATACTTTTGAATTAGCATTTTGAGTTTTACAAAGACATTGCTGAAATAAATAACCATAGACATCCATTTCTTGTAACTTTTTTTTTCCTCATCCACAAAAGTAAAACTTTTGCTACAAAAGATTTTACCTATAATTATTTGTTTGAGAAACTTCTAGAAATTATAAATTTCCATTGGGATATGTAAACTTTCGACTACAACTGTATATGTTAGGACCCCAACCCAAAATATGACCCCATCTTGATCAGGTCGACCACATCTGGAGTTAATTTACATATTTAGAACCCCAACATTTGTTCGTGTTTGGGATGGGGTTGTTTTGCGAATGGCCCAATATGTATTACACTGATGTACTGTATCGTTTTGGAAATCTTTTTTAAAACAACCCACTTCTTTAATGTAACACATGTATTCAACATGTGCAGTCTGCATTGTATGAGTGACATTCCCATTAAGCCAATCACAGCTCAAAGAGGTTGTAAAATATCCAATCAAATGGCGCAAAGGATCTGTTTAACAGCACAGCACACATAATTTTGATTAGGATAGTGAAGAGAAGGCTTGTTTAAACTATTTATTTTACTTTGTGTAAAATTTAAAATCAGTAGCCAAAAAGTAGTTGGAGATGTCACGGAAGCGAAAGGTGGAGGCAGAACACAGAAGATTCCAATATGTCTGATTTGCAGTGTAACAGTTGCAATTATGAAAGATAGATTATAACATACAATGTCACTATGATATACTGCACAAAGCAATGTATTCTGAGTTTACTGGAAATGAAAGAAGCTACAGTATGGAGTCTCAATGAAAGGTTTTTCTGAAAATGAGAAGAAAAAATGAAAGTGCTGTGAATGCAATTTTATTGTTAGCAAAGAGATTGGCGAATTTGTTAAAAGGTGCATGCTTAAAAACAGCTGATGTAGTATGCTCTGAAAACACTTTTTTCTAACGTCACTCTGTCTCATAACACGGTTGCTGAAGATATTACCGAAATGGCAGGTAATATTAACTTTAATGTTATTGAAGATCTTTTAAGTTTAAGCATGAACAACACAACCACAGGAAATTACTTTTTTTTTTTTACTTCAAGAAGCCATGGAAAGTGCAGAATTACCTTGGAAGAAACTAACTGGGATTACAACTCATGGTGCACCATATATGACTGGGCAAAAGAGTGGACATGCTAACAGAGTGCTGGAATAAAATTTAAGAAAGAAATGCAGAAGTACCAATTTTCTTACATTGGATTCTGCATCAACAGGCATTATGTGGAAAAGTTGCAGAATTAGAACACGTAATGAGCATTGTTATCAATTGTGCAAGAAAAGAAGTCCAGACAGAAGTCGTAAAAAGGTACATTTCATAGCGGTACTGTTTCTGTGTACTAAATCGCATTTTCACAGCTTGCCAGTAACTTTTTTTTAAAGTGCTATTAAAAATGTTATATTTTGGAATACAGGTTAAATATTGAGACTAGCATTATATACTCTGACATCTTTTTATTTTTTAGTAATTATATTACATTTGTGATATTGAGGTTTTTTTTTTTCTAGGAAAGCTGCTTCTAGTTATATCTGCCTATTTTTGTATTATAAAATACATTAAGTAATATGTTGATTCATTGATTGAAACCGTGCCTGCTTACTTACTGATGACTAGGAATCGTGCAGTGGGGGTAATGTGTTTTGTGTAAAGTAGTATATTTGAGTATATTGTCCTACATACAATTTCTATAGACATTTTCAGGTACATTACGATTATATATTTTATATATATATATATATATATATATTTTTTTTTTTATAGTACGGCCCACCAAGTGAACAGTCTTAACTTAAATGGCCGTTGCTAGTGAATCAAACGAACAAATCTGTTGAATTGATTCACTAAACTGAATCAATCGAGTCAGTAAAAAGAATCAAACTGCACATCACTAGTTTTCAGCACAGAAAAAAGAGGTTTAAATAGCGCGCCTATCAATGGTTAAAGCCTGGTCTCCATACACACTAAGAAATGATCACTTTGTGCACACTAAAATGAATGCCCTTTAGTAAATACCATGTGAATACAGCTCATCTCATCATTCTGAGCTGGATGCTCATTTAAATACATCAGCATGCATTACCATAAAAATCACATATTCATTCTGATTGCCACAGTGTGAAGCACTAAATTTAGTGCGCGTCATAATATGGCAAGTATCGCACGAGATAATAAATACAATTGCAAATACAGAAATCATTAATGTGCACACTAATGGCAATTACTGCACACCATAAAGTTTCGCGCCCTTTCGTAAATGAGGCCCATAATGTGAAATCAAGACCGGTTTAATATGTCACTTCTTCAGAATTACAAAGGAAACATACAACCTGCCCTAAGTCAGGTGATGACCTTAAATACCTCATGTGTATTTTCCTATCACTCAGTATGATGACCAAGTTCTATCCTTGGCCACCAAAAACTTAAGGAGATATTCAATTTGCAAACTATAGCTGAATGATGTCATTGAGCATATCATATAGTCTCTGAACTTGCACGTTGTTGAGACAGGGTTCTGTAATGTTCTTACTTTAAAGCTACTTCACTGAGGCAAAATAGAGCTGAATGATACATTCACAGTGATAAACCACATTTAACTGCATTCAGATTTATTTTAACAGGAGCACCAAAGAGATCTTACCAGAGTGGGGGATGTTTGGATTTTGCTGTAGCCTCCCTGGATCTGTAATGGAGGCTCTTATCAAACTGGTGACACAGCACAACGATGCCAAGTAGTAACCTAACCCCACACCCCCAGAAAACCAAAGACATGGAAATAAGCAGAGAACCTTTTATACAACAGTCTTTATAACTGGAGAAGAATTATCATGTACAGAATTCACTCTAAACTTATGGATTGATTTGATCAACTAATATCCTGGTGGGATGAGTCACTTTTTTTTTTTTTTTGCATTTTTCATCACTGCAGAATCAACCTGAATCGTATCACACACCTACTGTACTGTATCTGTGATTATCCTGGGATAATTCCTAAAAATAAGTGGTTGATGCAATCCAGGTGGATTCCCTGTTGCTTTAAACAGTTGCTTACAAAGATTTAAAACATACCAAAACAATTCAAAACATCTAAATATATCTCTATAGGTGTCTGTGGCAGGGCTGAAGCCCTGCTGCTGTAAATGGTGTGTGTGTGGGAATGTAAGGTTGGCAGGGTGGGTTAAATCAATCCATGCCATTAATCACAGGTGTGGCCATTCCCCAATTAGGTAATTGGTGCTAACTGGGGAGTGGTCACATGTATAAAAGGAGCCAGAAATCCTTTTTGGGGGTGAGTGTTTGTATGTGAGTGTGCGTGTGTAACAACTATTAATGTAATAATTAACTGGTAATGTAATAATACTCTATAATGTAATACTTTTTTGCCTATAATGTAATAATCACCGGATAATGTAATAACTTAACAAATAATGTTATAAAAATTTCTGCCCTATAATGCAATATTTTTTTACGCATAATGTAATAACTTGGCTTGCCTGATAATGTAATAACCTGCCAACCAATAATGTAATAACTGCCATGCCACCATCAAACCTGCCCCGATGAGTCATCCATGATCTCCAAGCATTTGCCCATGTAAATCTGAAAATCTGTGACTGCTGTATGCCTTCCTTATGTAGGCATATGGGCAAAACTACAAAAAGGTACAAATCCTCTGATGGTGGAAAAAAAAAAAATCAAAGTTTTTTGTAACTAACAAAAACAAAAGATATTGGCGTAGATGGTCAAGGATGTTTTTCTGTCCATTATATAGAATGCTTATTGAGTACATGAATTATGTACATCATGATATCCGTTATCATTTTGGGGGATTATTCTTAAATATGTGCTATGTATTTTCAATAAAATTGTGGTCAATAATGTTTTTTTGAAAATATACATTGACATTTTTTTTAGCCTAGTATATAATGGTAAATGAGGAAATGCCACATGAAAGGGATATCTTTTTTCATACTTTGCAAATGGTTGTCAATAACTTCTTATTACTCTTGCCTGGAAATCTTTTGAGGTATTTGCTGAATAAGACAGGAGCAACCACTAGGGGAGCTGTAATAATACGTGTGCCTTCAATGATAGATCAATTAGACCATAAACCTCATCGCATGACAGGGTAAATTCCTTCTATTATCCCAGAAGGTAAGACACACTGTCAGTAGCTCCCAAATTAATCATATAAGAAATAAGATAAAAGTTAACCATCCAATAATCATTTGTTTAAATATGTATTGTAATGAGGACGAAGTAAACTCCCATTTTTAGATTTGTATGATTGGTGGGGATGTAAAGGTAAAAAACTATTACTTAATAGGATGGCCAATGTGTATTTGTAAATGAGACAGACCAAAGCACTGGCACATAAGGAAGGCATATAGCAGTCACAGATCATCAGATTTACAAGGACAAATGCTTGGAGATCACGGACGACTCATCGGAGCAGGTTTGATGGTGGCATGGCAGCTATTACATTACTGGTTGGCAGGTTATTACATTATCAGGCAAGCCGAGTTAATACATTATGCGTAAAAAAAATATTACATTATAGGGCAGAAATTATTATTACATTATTTGTTAACTTATTACATTATCCGGTGATTATTACATTATAGGCAAAACATTATTACATTATAGAGTATTATTACATTATCGGTTAGTTATTACATTAATGGTTGTTACATGCATGCGCTGTGATTTTTGTACTGTGATTTTTGTATTGTTTTGTATATGTAGTGAAGGCTAATGCCCAGCCTACACGTGGTTTATTCGTTTGTTTAAACATTTTATTTTGGCCCTCTTGCCAGTTTATTTTGTTCCTGTTTTTGCGTTTGTTTTGTCAATAAATGTACACACCAGAGCTTAAAATGCAGCTTTCTGTCTCTGGGTCTCTTTCCTGCCGCTAACAGCTTGGGCCGTGACGCTAACCTGTCACAGTGTCGTTTACAGAGCGTTGTCTCGTGCATTGTTTGTATGTAAGGTTATGCAAAAAGAAAGCTAAGAGGCAGAACTCCTAAAATGATAAAGACATATACAAATATTATGTCACATTACAACAAAAGAATGCTAATAAATAAATAAATAAATAAATAAAAACATATAAAAAGCCAATAAAGTTGGAATGGAATTGTAATGGTATCATCATGAGCTTGTTTGTTTCGGAGACCAGGAAAAACAGTAAACAACAGCGCACTTACATATTATCAGAGCAGATGAAATGTGACCTTCGTCATAGTGAGGAAAGAGGATGAGTCTGGGAATGAAGACAGAGTTATAGATCCAAATGAAGAACACCCAGGTGATGCAACACCAGCCTGTTGGGTCAATGGCAATATGAATCCTAAGACCCATTGTGGAAGGGCTTCTTTGTAATGTATTTCTGGCAAAAAATGAAACAGATGTGTCAAATCCTAGAAAAAAAAAAAAATGAAAACACAGCAATTAGAAACTACTATATATTGTTCATTCCCTGTCAGCACTGTAGATTATTATTTAGCATGAGAAAACTGGATAATCAAAATACTGCATCTTTTGCACATTGAAATGATAGAATTCAAGCTGACACAAATTTGACTAATATAGAACAGCTACTGCATATGTTAGGATTTAGGCACAGCAGGATGAGAAGTAAAAACACAAATCTACATTTCCATGTCCACTTTAAGTCTTACTTGGTTTTTCCACAGGAAACACTTTAAAGAAAAATGTACCGCACTGGATTAAGTTACAGCAGACCATACAACCAAAGACCAATGTTACAAAACAGGATATTTCAAAATGATAACTGTAGCCTACAGCTATGTCCACAAGTTTTGCATCACCTAGAATTTTAGAAGCCATAATAGTAATACAGTATTTCATGTTAGATTTCAAAATGACACATTTAAAAAATGTTGTCAGTTTTTCGTTAAGTAAATGGAAAACTACAAAGCGGTAAGTAATTCAATATGCTAATGTAACATTATTCAGCAGGTTTCATTCGACTTTATGAAGCAAAATTTGTTAATTCTATCAGGTGATGCAAAACGTTTGGTCACAGCTGTAGGTTCTCTGTGGGGCTCCACAAAGAGGTACTGATGTGAACAACAACAAAAAAAAGACACCTCAAAATGCACTGTAAAGGCAAAATTGTTTGTTTTACCATCCAGAACCCAACCTATTAACATGGGTGGCGTTTACATGCATGAGTCATGAGAGTTTTCCTCATGACCTGTTTGCTGTACTTTTCAGGAAATGCGTTGCTATGCAGTTCTGATTTAGAAAAAAAATCAGCCGCACCAATGCAGATTACTTAAGAACATAAGAAGAACATAAGAAAGTTTACAAATGAGAGGAGGCCATTCAGCCCATCTTGCTTGTTTGGTTGTTAGTAGCTTATTGATCCCAGAATCTCATCAAGCAGCTTCTTGAAGGATCCCAGGGTGTCAGCTCAACAACATTACTGGGGAGGTGGTTTCATACCCTCACAATTCTCTGTGTAAAAAAGTGCCTCATATTTTTTGTTCTGAATGCCCCTTTATCTAATCTCCATTTGTGACCACTGGTCGTTGTTTCTTTTTTCAGGTCAAAAAAGTCCCCTGGGTTGACATTGTCTATACCTTTTAGGATTTTGAAAGCTTGAATCAGATCACCGCGTAGTCTTCTTTGTTCAAGACTGAATAGATTCAATTCTTTTAGCCTGTCTGCATACGACATGCCTTTTAAAACCGGGATAATTCTGGTTGATCTTCTTTGCACTCTTTCTAGAGCAGCAATATCATTTTTGTAACGAGGTGACCAGAACTGAACACAATATTCTAGGTGAGGTCTTACTAATGCATTGTACAGTTTTAACATTACTTCCCTTGATTTAAATTCAACACTTCTCACAATATATCCAGGCATCTTGTTGGCCTTTTTATAGCTTCCCCACATTGTCTAGATGAAGACATTTCTGAGTCAACATAAACTCCTAGGTCTTTTTCATAGTTCCCTTCTTCAATTTCAGTATCTCCCATATGATATTTATAATGCACAATTTTATTGCCTGCGTGCAGAACTTTACACTTTTCTCTATTAAATGTCATTTGACATGTGTCTGCCCAGTTCTGAATGCTGTCTAGTTCATTTTGAATGACCTTTG
This sequence comes from Acipenser oxyrinchus oxyrinchus, assembly GCA_030684275.1. Lineage (NCBI taxonomy): Eukaryota > Metazoa > Chordata > Actinopteri > Acipenseriformes > Acipenseridae > Acipenser > Acipenser oxyrinchus. Next base: position 37,078,034 of record CM060247.1, on the reverse strand, counting down.
CTGCTGCAACAGTGTTTGCCACTCCTCCTATTTTTGTGTCGTCTGCAAATTTAACAAGTTTGCTTACTATACCAGAATCTAAATTATTAATGTAGATTAGGAATAGCAGAGGACCTAATACTGATCCCTGTGGTACACCACTGGTTACTTCGCTCCATTTTGAGGTTTCTCCTCTAATCAGTACTTTCTGTTTTCTACATGTTAACCACTACCTAATCCATGTGCATGCATTACCTTGAATCCCTACTGCAATCAGTTTGAGAATGAATCTTTTATGCGGGACTATGTCAAAAGCTTTCTGGAAATCTAAATAAACCATTAGTAAGACCTCACCTAGAATATTGTGTTCAGTTCTGGTCCCCTCGCTATTAAAAGGATATTGCTGCTCTAGAAAGAGTGCAAAGAAGAGCAACCAGAATTATCCTGGGTTTAAAAGGCATGTCGTATGCAGACAGGCTAAAAGAATTGAATCTATTCAGTCTTGAACAAAGAAGACTAGGTGGCGATCTGATTCAAACATTCAAAATCCTAAAAGGTATAGACAATGTCAACCCAGGGGACTTTAGATAAAGGGGCATTCAGAACAGAAAATATGAGGCACTTTTTTTACACAGAGAATTGTGAGGGTATGGAACCACCTCCCCAGTAATGTTGTTGAAGCTGACACCCTGGGATCCTTCAAGAAGCTGCTTGATGAGATTCTGGGATCAATAAGCTACTAATAACCAAACGAGCAAGATGGGCTGAATGGCCTCCTCTCGTTTGTAAACTTTCTTATGTTCTTATGTTCTTATATGATGTGCTTGAATAAAACTTTTGAGTTGTATCTGATAGTTTTTCTTTCATTTTAATACTGACGATGTTTAAAATGTACCATGATAATGACTGCTGTCAGCGATTGTAGGTATGAGTATAACCGCGGCGGTTCTAAGTAGTCCATAAATGTACATTGTGTGTGCTTGTGGGTGTGTTGGGGGGGGGGGTATGTTTTCTACGGCTTTTCTGATGGAGATTACGTGAGATTAAGTCGGAAGAACGGGATCTTGACTGCTGAAATCTTGTGAGCCACAAGCACGATTCCTGCTCCAGTTTACATGGGTTTTTACAGCTATTTTTATCGTGAGAAAGCGATTGACCCTGCCCTTAAAGTCGCGCTGCTAAAAGGACGTCCTTTTGCTGTTTCACGATGTATTTGCGTGACAACATCACACAGTCATGACTGTAGAGTCGATTTCACGTGCATGTAAACCAAGCCATGGCTACCATACAGCGGACGCCACAGGTCAAACGATTTATTAGATACAGTATGAGCTGTTGAAGAAGTGTCTGAGGAGGTTTTGCAAAAATAACATCATGTGCTAAATAATATAATAACTAAGTTTCATCACCTGGTTAAGTGATTAGATAGGCCGTAGTGTGCAGTTTTGGGAAGCCCAGGTGTGGTAATGTTCTCTGTTTCTAATCTTTGACAGTCACACTAGCTCACCCTTCCCTAAAAAACTGGCTTCTGATGAGGCACTGACATCTACAGATTCAGACTGCTCATTTTTGTTTGGATGCCTATGTTCTGTCTAGTTGTGGGGTTCCAGTCCGGTGCAAATAATAAAATATGTAAAAAACAGTATTTTTCTTAGTTCATGTGGTCTCAAATTAGCCATGTGCTTAGCCATGTATCCAAAACAGGGAGTAAACATCTGTATTTGTGCAAGCCAAAGCTTATTGCTATATGTGTAAACACAAAAATCATTCAATCGGCCCCCGAGTGGCGCATCTAGTAAAGGCGCTCCACGTGGAGTGCAGGATGCGCTCTATAGTCTGGACGTCGCGAATTCGAGTCCAGGCTATTCCTTCGCCAACCTAGAACGGGAGCTTCCAGGGGGCGGCGCCACTGGCCGAGCGCCGCCTGGGGGGAGGGAGGGTTAGGACGGCCAGGGTGTCCTCAGCTCACCGTGCACCAGCGACCCCTGTAGTCTGGCAGGGCGCCTGTGGGCTTGCCTGTAAGCTGCCCGAGAGCTGCATTGTCCTCCGACACTGTAGCTCTTGGGTGGCTGCATGGTGAGTCCGCAGTGTGAAAAAAAGCGGTCGGCTGACGGCACACGCTTTGGAGGACAGCATGTGTTCGTCTTCGCCCTCCCGAGTCAGCGCAGGGGTGGTAGCGGTGAGCTGAGCTTAAAAAACGATTGGCCATTCCAAATTGGGAGAAAATAATAAAAAATAATTGGCAACGACTAAATTTATATTAAAAAAAAAAACACTGCTACTTTTCTGCATGCTATTCAAGTGTAAATATGGTAACCTTGACAAGGAATAAAATAGCCTAAACAAAGATGGCATACCTTCATGTGATTCATAGAGTTCAACGCCTAGCCCCTTTAGTCATCTCAGCACAATCGCCATCCTACGTGAAAAATACAATAGAATCAGCCACACCCTGCAGTAGTTCAAGTCCATTTACCTACAAGGTTATTTTAAAGCAGGTTTTTGAATAATAAAATAACATTGTTTTTAACTGCAAGAGTTAGTAATTCACAAAGTTTTATTGAAGGTTTTCAGTGTGTTTTTATGAATAGAATACAGGTTAAAACGTGACATACTGTACATACAGACAGACTGACCTTCTATACAATAATGTAGGTGTCTCTGCTAACCTCCACTGTAACCCCCACAGGGATATACATCCCCAGCAGGAGAGAATAAAGCTTTGTGAAGAGGGACCATTTTGTCTCAACATTATCACAAATAAATGTATGCAACTAATTACAATAATTCATAATCAAGAAAAGAATACAATTATTGTATGTAGGGACCTTATGTTGGATTCAAGAAGAGCGTGATAAAGTACAGTACTCTGTTTGGTCATTTTAAATGCTCCCAAAGAGATCCAAGGGCACTTAACAGTGTAGTGTGAATACAGAATTATAAAATGTTTAACAACCTCAATCACTGTAGACCAATATTCAAAAGAAAATACAGGTTACAAATACACTAATTGCAATCAGCTGCTTAAATCATTATTCTTTGTTCGCAATGTAAAAAAGTGTGGCACATACCACCTCCAGCGGAAAGGAGGAAGTTACTAAAGTGCAAAAGCAGGAGGAGAGGATGAGGTGTGTCAAAGCGATGCCCCAGGCTAAGCAGGGAGAATGGATGAGATGGGAGAATGTGGAACAACGCAAGATTGGCTGGCAAGACCTGTGGACAATGGAACACAGGAGGATCAGATTTATAATCAGGTCCACATGTGATGTTCTAGAGTAGAGCCTTGCAGGTCCTTTGTGTTCATCTCCAGCTGGCCTGAAGCAGATTCTTACGGGATGTGAAGGTGGCTCTTAGCCAGGGTTGCTTCATTTGGCGTCATGACCAGGTGCTGCGATGCTTCGCATTAGCATTGGAGGAATGGTGTAATAAGATCAACAGCTCACTGCCAATATCAGCAATAGCTGCACACAGAGAACGACATTCCTCCATCCAGGAGAGCAACCAACAAGAAAGCTTATTAGAACGAAGAGTCGCCTGGGACAACTGGAGGCTGCTCGAGATTGGAGAATGCAGGCAGGTCAGCGCTTTATTTTTCCACCCAAGACTGCTACAACTACCCTTCGACCTGACATTGTCCTGGGAGGATTCCATGGAGAAGGCATATGACAGGAAGAAACTCCAGTATGCTGAGTCAGTCGCTGAGGTGGAACAGCGGGGGTGGACAGTCCGGGTTTATCCAGTAGAGGTGGGTTGTCGGGGATTTGTTGCACACTCACAGATATTGGATTCAGTGTACAGGAATGCAGCGAATAGTGAAGGCTTTATCTGAGGAGGCAGAGAAAAGCTGATTGGGGACCTCAAAAGAGAGGTGACTGATGAAGTTAACAGCAATGAAAAGAAATGGATGGGTAAGGCAAGTGATGGAGGAAGTTAACATCAATAAAAAGGAATGGATGGTAAGGTAAGTAAACTGGGGTGGGGGTGGAGGGCAGTGGTGCTGGGACTCCAACAGAATTAAAATTAGGAAAGAATGAATGTCTGTTCAGTCACAATACTGTGAAATGCCCCAGTAAAGCGGAGCCTAACCAATTATTTTCAATTGTGACCTAAGGCAAATACAAAACAAGAACTCAAAAAGAGAAAAAATCTATGCTTGTGAATCAACCCACTGCGCCACCTAACATGTAATTTAATGGCAACTAGTCAACTGTTTTGACCCCAACTAGGCCTATTTGTTCTGAACTGTACTATGTAACCCTGTGGTTTCTGACAACTAAAGCATCCAGGAAATACTGCCTGCTGAATCAGACATGAATGCTTATAAGTCTCAATTAAATATTGTTTTTAAATCATTCATTCAGTCAGGTTAATAACTTTCCTGCACGAAACTAAACAGATTTGCTCAAAACATTTTCAACTACATGCTGCTGAACGTTTAGGCACATAATTGACTTGTGGTTTGCAGAGATACAGTATCATGCACTGTTATGAACCGAGGTACTGTACAATATATAACCAACTATTGCATTGCAAAATTTCTCTATGTTTTTCGCAATCTAAAACAAACATGAGAGAATAGCCTGAGAGTGGGGGAGGAGCTGGAGAAAGTTCAAGGGTTCTTTGTAAATGCTTTCTTTATCACTGCATTAATAGTCCATGTAAACAGGTCACATATGAAAAATGTTCATAACTGACACTCCCTGGAAAATTATACTATACAACTGCTGAAAATGTCCAGTCTATTGTTGCTATGACTACATCTGTGTACGTCTGAAAACTGACACTGACACAAACTGAAATGGGTGTAGAGTTGTGACGTGTGCCAAAATGAAATCTGATCAAAATGAAGCTCGGCCAATCAGCCGGCATTAAAATATGTCCCGGTACGAGTACCAGCAGAATTTCACCCCTGAAATAGGCTATGTGGAATTTGAGTATTTTCAAAAGCAAACCTGAGCGTGTTGTACTCAAGTACTATTTAAAAATAGGTCCAGAAAACTCAAATCGAGTTCAAACACTCGACTGTCAAGTTTGTTTCGTCTCACGATACAAAACAGATCCAAATGACTCCAAAATATCTCCCTAACATAATTTAAAACAATTGATTCAAAGTTAGGCTACATTTCAAGTTTACAGGTAATTGATTCCAAGTCAAAGCTGATCGACAAACGCTGTCATACCAAGGTGTGTGTCGACTTTTTAGGGTTGTTAGTTTAAAAAGAATACATTTACATTGGGTTTTGTTAAAACTGAGCTCAAATTTGTTGGGCCAAAACTCTTGAAAACTAAGCAATACCAGTGAAAAGGTAACCGTTCCAAGCAAATGTAGCTTATAACTGTCATTGGAGGGAAATTCAGACCAAATCTTTCACAAGAATTTTATAATAAGTCTAGTTTTTGTAGAGATAACAGAGCTGCAAAGTGGAATCTAACAATCAATAGCAGGAACGATAGTAAAAATAATAATAATTGCTTATATAATAATGAAAAAGTGATTAGCAATCCAGATACCAATTACACACACACACCACAGTCCTGAGATCCACCAAAATTGGTGGTAATGTTCCAATTTACATTTTGAGGAAGTCTGCTATTTGGAGGTCGTGTCACATCAAGAGAATAGCCAGTTAAAAACAGTTGAAGGATGGCCATTTTAACAGTATCATGTTCCCATTTGCTGCAGGACAAACCTTGTTGAAACATTAAAACAAAGAGATCAAATGGGTGGCCGCCTGACTATAGGCTACTTTTTTTTTTTTTTTTTTTGAAGATTATGTTCCCCACAACACCACCCCCCATTAATACACATCACAAAACGATTTTTATTTGCAAGATTATGGACTATGCCAAAAACATAATTGTATCTGATTTGTGAATAACCCAACAATATATCAGACAGGTCAAGTGCACTTGTCATAAAACATAGAAGAATAAACTGTGAAAACTTTTAGTTACCAATTAAAAAGTAGATCACGGGGACAGCTACAAACACCACCGTTACAGTGCTCTCAATAACTTGCACTAAAATGACGCAATATAATAATCAAGTTTTAGTACAACTGGTTAAGTGGTTAGAAGGATGTAGTGTGACAGCGGGTAATAAAGAATCAAAACATGACGAAACCACTAGAGCGCTTCCCTGTAAAGCTAATCGTTTTGCAAAAGACCTCAACAATTATATACCGGTTGTAAAAACAAAAATGTAAACGTGTATTTATTTTGACGCTATTTAACACTTCTGCCATGAAAATCAGTAGATAACAATTTGTAAATCAATTAGTAATGATCACTTAACCAACAATATAAAAACAAGCAAACATAGTTATAGGTCGTCTGCATCCATCTCATCTCTCGTTTGTTGTAATGTAACGCTGAACAACAAAATAATCCTTATTTCATATACTACCCATTGCAAAACTTTCTCATATTTAAATGATATCCTAAAGACTCATCAAATTCTCATTTTTGTTCTCAACTCACGTAATAACATGCCTCTCACCTCGCCCTTCCTGAGAGTCCTGAAAACGATTGTGACCACTTTTTCAACGGCAACGTACCAGGGACAATACACCTCCAGGAGCAGAAACCATGAGTCACATTATTACAACACGGTTGCTATTATTAGCTCCTCCTAGCTGCTTGCAGTCCTGTAGTACAGTATTTATTTAGCTTTGCACTGAAAAGTGCACAAATACGATGGTATTGAATAGGTTAGTGGGATAATGAAGAACCATATCCATTCTTTTTTTGTAGATTATTTTCCACAGCCCCCATTATAACAGATTTAAATTAAGACTACCATTTTACTGGTTCTAAAGGTCGTTTTAATTTACAGAATATAATGAACACTAAAACGTTTTTTATTTTGCAGATTTGATTAAAAACAAATGTTCAATGTTCACATTGGTTACATATTCTAGTTTTATATTTACCAGGGGATTACTTTTGCTATTAATCCAAAACAGAAAAGAACCCATACTATTGCTCCCAAATTTAAAAAAAAAAATGTAATATCTCAGTGAAGAAGAAAGACATAGAAGACATAGAAGCAGGTATTCAGCAAATACTCTCCAAAAACTCCACAACACTCCACAACAACTGCTAACACGCAGGCTGCTCTTTTATACAACCCAGTTCTGCACACAGCTCTGCAGAATCCAAACACAATAACACATTCCTGTCACCAGCCCCTTTGTCCTTCTCGTACCTGAGAAGGCCACATATTCCTGGAGGTGGCAAGGCAGTTGTCTGTGGCGGTCAGCGGGGAGAGGAAGTAACTGGGGTGCCCCCAACCGCTGACCGCACTGTGGCCAAGTCTGGACCCATCGGGCTGCTGGCTGGCAGGTGCTCCTGGTGATGCCTACGTTCCAGGTGTTAGTGAGTCTGGGTGCCCCTACCCCGGTATGGGGCGAGACAGTCCCAATGCAACACGACTTTGTGGTCCTGTGGTGGAAGCTGGACTCTGTAGACCACCTCCCCAAGCTATTCCAGGACCCGGCAGGGGCAGCGGCCTCATTTTCATTGGGGGCTGTAGACCCAGACTAATTCCCATTCTCAAATGTCGTAATACCGCTTCCGGAGCTGGCTGCAGGCGAAGCAGTGTGCATTGTAAAGCCGGTCCTGCAGGTACCTGGTGTATTCCAGACCAGGGATGTCCTCTGCAGTGTCTGGCAGGCAGCCAAACAGCAGCTCAGCCAGGGTCTGGAGCTCCCTGTAAACTATCAGCAGCACGGGGGTGCAGTCAGTGGACTCCTGGACGGTGTACGGTACGCCAACAAGATCAGCAGCAGGTAAAAGTCCTATTCCCTCTGGTGAGCTGCGGTGGCAATGGCGAGCTGTTGCATGTTTTCCAACAAAACATGCAGATCCAGGACTCAAAATTGCACCCCTGGTCCACATGAAGCTTTTGCAGGACCCCGAACCAGCAGAAGAACCCCTCCAGCAACATTTCTGCCACTATCTCTGCCTCCTGGGTTGGCAGCGCGCATGCTTCAGGCCACCTGATGAATCAGGCTTAAGATGTCAACCGCTACGCACTCCATGGGGCCTCCAATGGGAAACTGTTGCAGCGGGACGTGCGACCAGCCCGGGGGTCTCTTTCGTACCACACACTCGTCATAGTGCCAGCAGTAGTCATCCACATCCATACAGCTCTCGCTACAGCCGCTGTAGTACGCCGTCTCTGATGGCGAGACTGCTCCACTGTGACCAGAGTCCCTTGGTAGCTGCAGTCTGAAAGGCGATCTCATCCCAGGGAGGCAACTGGTGCGCTTCTAGCCAGGGTAGTAATGGTTGCATGTCGGGATCCTGGTCTTGTTGCCACCTCAACTCTGACAATGGTCGCCTGGCTCCCCCACACTGGCTGGTCCCCCATGACAGGGCATCAGCATTGGCATGGCACTCCCCAGCCCAGTGTTGGATCTGGTAATTGAATGGCTGAAGCTGCTTGATTCAGCATTCCACTTGCCCCTCTGGTTCTCAGAAGGACAGCAGCCACTGGAATGCAGCGTGGTTAGTGCAGATGGTAAAGGGCAGCCCACAGAGGTAGTGGTGGGATTGCCATACCACTGCTACCACTGCGAGCAGCTCTCGTTGCGTCACACAGTACCAGCACTCTGTTTGCTCAGGGACCGGCTGAAGTAGGCCACCACCCGCTCTTCGTCCGGCCGCCGTTGCGAGAGGACTGTTACAATCCCCTCATTGCTGGCGTCAGTGCCAAGCAGGAACAGGTGATCTGGATCAGGGGACAGCAGCATCGGCGCCTGGGTCAACACTTCTCGTAGGCAGTCAAAAGCCTTTTGACAAGCATCTGGCTCAGTATGGAAGCCCTCACCGCCTACTCTGTGTCCCAGGTTGGTGACTTCTCATTGCATGAACCGGCACTTGTCTGGACGGAGTTTCAAGCAAGCCACTTTCAGCCATTGTAGCACCTCACACAGAAGTGCCTCACTGATGGTTGACCTGTGCACCAGCAGATCGTCCAGGTATGCCAGGCAGTGTAGCGGTAGGATCCCAATCAGTACCTTCTCCATCAGCCGTTCGAAGGTGGCAGGAGCATTGCTACAGCTCTCGGCCGGTGGAGAACGCATTCTTTGGCCGGGCGGTAAGGCGAGCTCCACTTGCCAGTAGCCACTTCTCAGGTCCGGCAAACTGAACCATGACGAAGCTGGCGACCAAGTCCAGGGACTCATCGATGCGGGCTGGGGTAAGAGTCTTTACGTGTGACCTCGTTCAGCCGCCAGTAGTAGACGCAGAACTGCCACTCTCCGTCCACAGTACAGTCCAAGGGCTGTCGAACGGCTCAATGATGCCTGCCCCCTGCATCTCACTCAGGACCTTTTCTGCTGCTTCCTACCATGCCTGGTGTAGTCGGCAGGGCCGGCAGGTGCTGCACCAGGTGAATCCGGCCCGCCCCCTCTGGTGTAGTCGCAAATCTGTGCTGGAACTCCAACAACAGTTCCGGCAGCTGGACCTGCTGTTCCGGGCTAAGCCCCTCACAGCTACAGCGCCAGACCCTGTTCACTGCCGCTGGAGTAGTGTCTTGGTCGGGGCCGCCCCGGGGGGTTGGTAGGTTTTCCCATCTGTCCGCCACAAGGGATGGGCCCTTCTGCAGACATCTGGCACGTTGAGAAGCGGGTTCCCAACCCTCACAAAGTTGCCCCAGGGGTTGGCTATTTCCCCTGATAGCCAGCAAGGGTCTGGCCCCCCTAGCTGACTGCTGGTTTGCCTGAGAAAGTCCAGCCCTAGGATGCAGGGGTCTTGCACGGCTGCTACCTACACCTTCTGGAATACAGTGAGGCCCCCAATCTGAATCCTCATGGGCCCTTTTCCCCTCATTGGCGCCAGTTTTGAAAAGCAAAACATAACTTATACCTATAAATATGAGCAAACTTTAACTTTACTGAAAAACTGAAAAAAAAACATTTGATTTATTTATATTTAAATGTTCCCTCATTTTCCACACCACCTTAAAGCCAGTTTATTTTTATTTTTTTTACCAGCCCTACAAAGAATGACATCAGCCAGGTGGCAGCGAATGGGGAGCAATAATGTAGTTTGTTTTATGTGTTTGTATTTTTTATTTTTTTCTATTCACTCTACTTTGAGGCCATTACTATACAAAACATACAGTGCCTGTACCGATAACTTTAGCTGATGGCGGAAGTTTGTGAAAATGAAGGACAAATGATACGACTGCTCAAAGCTGAGCCAGAAACCAATATGCAAGTTTCTCGTCGCTACCCAGAACTATGCGCACAAAAATTCTGTGATTTTGCACTGCAGTGCCCAATATGGATCCGTGACTTTTCACCTGGAACTCTTTCTTGAGAGAGAGGATTTATAATTATATATATATATATATATATATATATATATATATATATATATATATATATATATATATATATATATATATATATATATAATTCTCCACAAGAGATTGGAAAATTCTAAATTATTTGCACCAAATACATTTTAACATTTCGTTAGCCGTACTCCCGTCATGCTTGTGTCTGACGTTAGTACTTCCTGTTTCTGTACCGCAGTGTGTTGTGTTGTTGCTGTTGCTGTGTCAGTTCATTATTCGGCTTCACTTGCTAATACTTTAATAAAATCGTTTTTTATCCACTGTCGTGTTTATCAGCATGGCATCTTCAAACACTTACAGACTCAGCTGCTCCGTCCCAGGACACGAAATGGATGTTAGGGGACTGGCATCTACTTCATTTCCCGAAGGCGCCTTTGTTTCTGTATCCAGAGACAGAACTGGCAGGGTATGGGTACCCAACATGGGGTAAGTGAGCGACACAGTACCTGGTATATATATATATATATATATATATATATATATATATATATATATATATATACATACTTCTTGTATGTACACCGTGACATAAGATTGATGGTTTGTTCTAGGCTTTGTGAACGAGTTTAAATTGTAAAACGATCGTAGTTGCATACAATTACAATGAGGTACACTTTACATGTCACTGCTCAATGACTGCGCAAAATGTGCTGTTGTTTTGTAACGTTTGACAGTAAAATACAATTGATACTGTGTATTTTGTTTTACGAACAGCAGGCATCAACTTTGTTAGGAAGGTGATGAGATAAAATATTGTTGTTTAATATAATTACTGTAAGACAGTTGCTTGATATTATCAGAAACTTCTCAGGCCCATTGAGCTACCCGGAAATAGTTTGGGTCACAGTGAACTGTCAAACCAATTAAGCTTCAGGGAGTTTAACCTTGTATTTACTATGTTGTTTACAATTTTAACCCGTGTGTGTGAGGAGAGGTGAGATTACATCTGCACCCTTTCAGTTGTAGAATGTTCACTGAACCAGAGTAGGTTTGAATTAACGTATTAACATACACACGCTTAAAAATGTACATCATTACACAACAGTAAATTAAATGCACCTCAAGCTAAATACATTTAGATATGAATATTAATAGGTCTGGCAGGAGCTTATCTACATTGCTTATGTCTCAAATAACAAGACGAGGGTGTTTACACACAATATTACTGTTTATACCACAAGAGTAGGTATATCTAGCGTGGGATATTTTTTTGTTATCTCACACTCGAGTGGGATAACATGTTTACCGGGAATAGTTTTTAAAGTGTTTTAGTTTACATTCTAATCCAGTGCTGTGCTGCTGAATTTGAAAACTGAGTTCATGTCGGTAGTTCAAACAATACTGCCACCTGTACGTGTTTCATAACAACTTTAAACTGTCTGAAATTCAAATTGTTATTGTTGTTTTAATTTGGACTCCCGATTTCTTTGAGAACGAGTTTAGTCAAGTTCTGCCTGCGTCTGTCATCCAAACAGCCTGTATGTAGCCTTTTCATTACAGGTAACGCGGTAGAACAAGAGTTTAGTCAAGAAGTAAATTACTGATCAGACTAAGCCTGACTTATCTGAGCAGCCTGTAGCACCTTCATTAAAACCGGTAAAGGCAGGAAACAACAAAGAGGATGTACATTGACAGACTGAGCTTAAGGTTCTAGCTAAAGACGGTTGCAAAGAGGCCATAAACAAGGTTTGAAATGAATCCGAAGCATAGTCTGTTGGCAATAAAAGTAAAGATCCGCCAGGTAAAATAATTGCTGAATTAATTGATTTAATATACAAAATGTAAACATTGTATTGCTGTTTATTTTAAATATATACTTGTGGTATAAACAGAATACTGAATGGTTGTTCGTGGTATATGTGCTTTTATTTCCCTTAGGAGTGTGACCTTGCATAAACCACTTGTGATTTACTGGGATATCCTCCTGCCCTATACCACGAACGGTCATTCAGTATCCTCTATATACAGAATAAATCTTACTGGCTGCTGATTTGAAACTTTTTTTTTTTTTAAATGAATCTGAATTGATTAACGCTGTGTTGTACAGTTGCAGCAAGTGCATCCTGGGGCATATACTATTTCTAAAAATGTAGGCCTGCGGTACTCAATTACATTCTCTGGCGGGCCAGATAAGGCAATGTCCAGACCTTGGGAGGCCACAGGGTGCTCAAGATGTGCGTAGTGGTGGGGGTGGGAGGGGGGGTTTAAATGGTCATGAAAATCTGACAATCCAGTCACACTACAAACCAGTAACAACAAGTTGCAACACTGCACTTGCACCAATCAACTAATACATCTCAGAAATAACTACTGAATATGATACAATGTTTGATCGCCGTTAGTAATAAAAATAGAAAGCAAATATAATTTCCTGACCAGTATTCAAACAACATCTTGCAAACAAATAATTATACAAATCTCACTGTAATGCTATTAACATTTTTATTTTATTTTATTAAAACTAGAAAATGTTCTGACAATTACTGCACAGCAAGCATTCAAGTTAACTAAGTTGCTAATTTTCCTAACAATGCTTAGTTTATCATATGAAAAATAAAGGAAATATAGACATACTTAAGTATTTCTATAATAAAATCAAACTGTTTCTCATTTTAAAACATACAGCAGCCCCTCTCAACTTCCCAAGACTTTCTACAATAAACGGGAGACAAACATCTGGTGTTTTGGAAGATTTTTTAAAAAAAAAATGTTATTGCTCTGACAACAGGTCAAACGTAATAGGTTAATCGATCATATAATTTAATAGAATACCTAAGCTAAAGTACATTACTAACGTTAAATTAATACAAAACTACTTTCACTTTCCTGTTCCAATCACATGCTGCACAATTCCCAGCTAAATCTTAAAGCAATTTCCAATACTATTTATCCTAAAATATGTAAAACTAATATTCCAGAATAGGTTGTGAAGGCTTTACTTTGCTCCACTGATTTAACTATAAAGCAGAGGATGTTCATATTAAAATTATACACTTTTCCCGTGTGTATTTCAGGCAGAAACAGTACATAAGTAGACATCGCTTTTTTCTTTTTCATTTCTTTTTTATCCTTGTCATTGAAGTTTCTTTGCAATAAACAAAGCGGCAAATGACACATTTTCATAAAGTAATAGCATTACTGGGGTTTACACTTTTTTTTTAAGCTGTGCATGCAAGTGAAAACTGTCAAATTTAACTTAAATACTCTTCAAAAATATGTCAAAAGGGTTGTACTGAGTTCTAACTAAACTTGAGCCCTTTTGTCTCTCTACACCATCTATGACTAACGTGGAGAAAGCTAGTCATTTCCCCCCAGTAGCAAACATTTATTTTATCAGCAACAAGTTTTCTGCAGTCTCCTGCTGCAGTTTTGCGCTCTTCCCTGGTGGACCAACTCACACAAGAGAGTTACATTTATATAAGCTGGGAGATTGGCTTGTTGAAGGATATGTGAAATGATTGGCAGGACTTAGTACATGCCTTTGTCTCTTCTAGATTTGATTACTGCAATGCTCTGCCTGGCTGGCATCTCTAAGAGGGCTCTCAACAGGCTGCAGTATGTACAGAATTCGGCTGCTCGGGTTTTAACAAAATCTGAATCCTGTGAACATATAACTCCTGTTTTGGCATCCTTGCATTGGCTGCCTGTCAAGTCTAGAATTCTGCTGATGCTGATGCCCTAAACGGATTGGCTCCATGCTATTTAAAAGATTTGTTACACAATTATATTCCATCATGGAATTTGCGGTCAATGGACTCTAGTCTTTTAATTATTCCAAAAACAAGCTTATATATTGCGGGAAGCCATTCAACTTTTACAAGTATGTATATATAAATATATATATAAAAATTATATAAAGTAATGTTAATTTGAATTAATACAGATTCAAAGATAGAAGTAAAAATGACGTCACAATATATAGAACAGCATTACATCATGTAAGAATAAATCATAGATTTGAATGTAAACAATAACAAGTAGTTGTCATGCCGTCAAAAACCTATAAATACCTCCAATGTTTTGATTCAAACACAGGCTCCCTTGAGAAAGATATGTGCAACATATCGAAACGTTGGGCAGCTGGCTCTTTGAGCTAATATATATATATATATATATCCCTCAGAGTACTACAGGGCCGATGATCGGCCCACGGAGGTGTGCTGCGTGAGGACTAAAGGGCCGATTATCGGACATAGATCTGCCCTCCCATTTGCTCTCTGTTATTTTTTTATTGGTCAATTTTACCTAGCAACAAACTGTGCCGAGCAATAGCAGAGGGCTTTGGTGTTAATATTAGCCAATTAAAATGGTTGTAAAGTGAACACCTTTTTTTATTGGTTAAAAAGAAAACCCTGTCTCCTAGGCTAGCTGAGAGTTGAGAAATGGCGGATTTAGAGAGTGAGTTTTAAGCGATTCGGACGGAGAATGTTTTGAAGGTTTTAAACGTATGAGAGGCTATTTTCATGGTTTTCGGTGTCATGGCGGTATGACACAAAATAGATTACGTGCTGTTTTAGGATTGTGGCTGAATATGGGGTTAGTGTGGAAGCCTGACATGAAAGAATACTGGAACACGAAAGATGCACTACAGTACAAGCAACACCAGGATTCGCTAATAATGTCCCATGACAAGTTTCTTTTTGTCTTGCAAACCTGCACTTGAACAACAACAAAACCAAAAGAAAAAGACAAACCTGGTTACGACAGTTTATTCAAAGTGCGACCAGTACTTACTAAAGTGGAGTCTCTTCTTACAAGTACTACATTTTAAATGAATTCATTGCAATCGATGAAAGCCTGGTTGGATTGAAAACCGAACGTCACTTATGCAGTATCTTCCAAACAAAAACATCACCGATTTGGAATAAAGCTGTGGGTGCTTGCTGACAGTACAAATATATTAATAAGCATAAATTTACAAACCACTGAAAAAGACTGATGCAAAGGACTTTACAGAGAATAAGCTTCCCTGGGCCAATTCAGATGTCTCCACAACTCAAAGTAAGTTACGTGTATTAATACTAAAAATAATAA
The DNA here is from genome assembly GCA_030684275.1 of Acipenser oxyrinchus oxyrinchus. Taxonomy (NCBI): domain Eukaryota; kingdom Metazoa; phylum Chordata; class Actinopteri; order Acipenseriformes; family Acipenseridae; genus Acipenser; species Acipenser oxyrinchus. The sequence goes on along the minus strand of CM060247.1, from coordinate 37,062,652 downwards.
TAATAATAATAATAATAATAATAATAATAATAATAATAATAATAATAATAATAAGTAGTATTTTTGCATATGCTTTTATATTTAATTAACACTTATTTGTGTTGGTATACATGTTGAACAATCTATTTATATAAAAGAAAAGGCTTTCGAGGGCAAGTACGTTTACTGTGCTGTGCGGTTCCGATCTGTTTGTACAGATAGATGCGTTGCTTGCAAAATTGAATATATCTTTTGATTCGTTGTTTGTAAACATCTGTGGTTTTTTACATTTTAAAAATAACATTCCTGGGGATTTATATGTTGTATTTTGAAAGTGTTTATGTGCATGGTTGGTTTTGAAAAGAACTGATGTTTTGATGATAAAAATACAGTTTGTATAACAAAGGTGTCTTTGCCAATGCATATTTCTATGTTCAGTCCAAAAATATATCAATAACAGAAAGAACAAAAACTTCAATGTCTTACGTTTCTTGTGATATATAGGTTTCAGATAATATATACATTTTGGGTGTAAAATTAAGTAATTTGCTATGCTATCCCAAGCGCTGTTATTTAGCGTGTGACAGCTGTAGTCCTGTGTAGAGCACTCGCAGTGACGTAGTACTCTGAGGGATATATATATATATATACAGTACTGTGCAAAAGTTTTAGGCAGGTGAAAAAAAATGCTGTAAAGTAAGAATGCTTTCAAAAACAGACATGATAATAGATTATATTTATCAATTAACTAAATGCAAAGTGAGTGAACAGAAGAAAAATCTAAATCAAATCCATATTTGGTGTGACCACCCTTTGCCTTCAAAACAGCATCAATTCTTCTAGGTATACTTGCACAAAGTCAGGGATTTTGTAGGCATATAGTCAGGTGTATGATTAAACAATTATACCAAACAGGTGCTAATGATCATCAATTCAATATGTAGGCTGAAACACAATCATTAACTGAAACAGAAACAGCTGTGTAGGAGGAATAAAACTGGGTGAGGAACAGCCAAACTCAGCTAACAAGGTGAGGTTGCTGAAGACAGTTTACTGTCAAAAGTCATACACCATGGCAAGACTGAGCACAGCAACAAGACACAAGGTAGTTATACTGCATCAGCAAGGTCTCTCCCAGGCAGAAATTTCAAGGCAGACAGGGGTTTCCAGATGTGCTGTCCAAGCTCTTTGAAGAAGCACAAAGAAACGGGCACCGTTGAGGACCGAGACGCAGTGGTCGGCCAAGGAAACTTACTGCAGCAGATGAAAGACACATCATGCTTACTTCCCTTCGCAATCGGAAGATGTCTAGCAGTGCCATCAGCTCAGAATTGGCAGAAAACAGTGGGACCCTGGTACACCCATCTACTGTCCGGAGAAGTCTGGTCAGAAGTGGCCTTCATGGAAGACTTATGCCAAAAGCCATACCTCCGACGTGGAAACAAGGCCAAGCGACTCAACTATGCACGAAAACACAGGAACTGGGGTGCAGAAAAATGGCAGCAGGTGCTCTGGACTGATGAGTCAAAATTTGAAATATTTGGCTGTAGCAGAAGGCAGTTTGTTCGCCGAAGGGCTGAGAGCAGTTCACAAATGAGTGTCTGCAGGCAACAGTGAAGCATGGTGGAGGTTCCTTGCAAGTTTGGGGCTGCATTTCTGCAAATGGAGTTGGGGATTTGGTCAGAATTAATGGTCTCCTCAATGCTGAGAAGTACAGGCAGATACTTATCCATCATGCAATACCATTAGGGAGGCATCTGATTGGCCCCAAATTTATTCTGCAGCATGACAACGACCCCAAACATACAGTGAAAGTCATTAAGAACTATCTTCAGCGTAAAGAAGAACAAGGAGTCCTGGAAGTGATGGTATGGCCCCCACAGAGCCCTAATCTCAACATCATCGAGTCTGTCTGGGATTACATGAAGAGAGAGAAGCAAGTGAGGCTGCCTAAATCCACAGAAGAACTGTGGTTAGTTCTCCAAGATGTTTGGGCCAACCTACCTGCCGAGTTCCTTCAAAAACTGTGTGCAAGTGTACCTAGAAGAATTGATGCTTGATGCTGTTTTGAAGGCAAAGGGTGGTCACACCAAATATGGATTTGATTTAGATTTTTCTTCTGTTCACTCACTTTGCATTTAGTTATTTGATAAATATAATCTATTAACATGTCTATTTTGAAAGCATTCTTACTTTACAGCATTTTTCACACCTGCCTAAAACTTTTGAACAGTACTGTATATATATATATATATATATATATATATATATATATATATATATATATATATATATATATATATATATATAGTGTTTTATATTATTTTTTGTTTTATTATTCGTTTTAGTTTTTTATTTGTAATTTATATAGTTTTTAGCGATTTATATAGACATGACAACGTGCGTGGAGAGCGACAACAGGAGTGATGAAGATTGCAAAGTTGGTTCGGAGGATTTCGATACCAGCGACAGTGATGCTGACTTATAACTCAGCGATGATGATGAAGAGAATGTGGAGCCAAGAACAGCAGGGGACTGGGTGTTTATTACTGATCCCTACCATGATCCCAGTCCTCCATCATTTGATTTTGCACCTGTTTACACAGATGTGCACCCCGCTGTGGAACTTGAGAGTTTGCATTCTGCAGTGCTATTTGGCTTTTGTTCCCGAAAAGCTAATCACTTGCCTTTGTGAATGTACAAACAAGAGTATGCAGCTACTTGACAGGTAAGCCAGCTGCAAACGGCAAGCTGATTGGTTTGAAATGGCAGTGTTGTGACGAAATACTGTCAAAACACAGCACTGGGCACAAGGCAATAAACAGGTGTCTGCAGCAGCCAGATCCATCACAGTGTTTGCGCAAAGTAGCCCTGTACACGCATTTGTGACTATCCCTCCAACACAAGGGATGCAGGGTCTGCTACGAAAATGAAAATAAAAGGACACAAGAAAAATGTGCAGTGGTTGGAAGGCAACCCCAGGTTCTGTTGTATTGAACATTTCAATAAATGGCACAGAGCAAGTAGATAATGGCACACGTTTTGATGATGTTTGATTTTTATTTGATTGTTACTGTTTACTGATTATTGTTATTAGTAGCGTTTTGTTTTCGTTGTTCAAACAAAAAAAATAAAAATAAGTTTTAAAAAAACATGTTTTTATCTCTATATTGAACATGGATATGTAGTACACAGGAGCATAAAGGGTTAATGAAAAAAACACAGTTTAGGTCATTTATTTGTGTTTTATTCATCATATGTTAACATTTTATAGCAATTACAGGTTTGAAATTATTATTATTATTATTATTATTATTATTATTATTATTATTATTATTTTCAAAATCTGGTACCAGGGAAGGGGTTTCATTTTTACATCTGGAGCTGAAGTGGTTAACCCTGCTAATCTCAGGGTTTTCAATTAGCTTGAATTCAATTAGTATGTGGTGCTTACAAGGTAGTAGGGGGCACCGATGTCATCGAGGCATTTTGAAAAAAAGGATAAAACTGATGCATTCTGGCAGTAGTGGTCTGCTTGTGTCTGACAAAGTACTCCATTAGTGCAATGAAGGAGCTTTATTTCAGCACTGCTCACAGCAAGGCAAGATCAACAAGAAGAAAAATGGACTTTAAGATCATTAAGTCCCCTGCAATACAAAAAATAACTGATTTGCTAAGAAAAATCAATTAAATACTCTGCAAAATCTTCTCTACCCCTACTGCTTTAAATCACACACACGTTCTACAGAGTAGTGTGCAAAACCTTGGGACCACCCCACTAAAAATGACCTTTGGAAGCGATAAACAAACTGGAATGTAAGCAAAGTCTGCATTCTAAGAAGTTAAGTGCACAGGTAGCTGAACTATGGAAGAATGCAGTAAACATCCATATATAATCAACAATAGTTTAAATATTGTTCTTTCAGGGTCGATTGCAGTGTACCAGTTAGTCTGCATCAAGTGGACTAAAATGCGGTCTAGCAAGTCCTGCAGCTCTGTACTAAGTTAGTCCTGATTGCAGCGTACCAAACAGCTAATCCTGAAAATGAGTTTAACTGACCTGAACAAGTGGAACAAGTTAGACCGGTAATGAGGACTAACCCATAATAAGCCATTACAAATGTGGATGGAAATTCACCATTTAAAGTGTAAAGACAAACTCTGACATTTAGGTGTACATTCACATTACTAGCATTTGATAAAAATAAAATTAAAAAAAACTACATTGAAGATATTGAACCGGCAAAAAAGTCAGAAATATGAAAAGGTATGAAAAAAGCAAATATTAATGATAAAAAGCATTTTTATTACATTAGGCATGATTTGGGCAAACACATTTAAGTAAAAGTACACCTATATTCATAATATAATTGTCTATTTATGCACAGTCCACACACGGGTCATACTTGAATTTTAAACTGCCGGTAGCCTATTGCTGCTTGACACTGAACGTTAAGTTCTAAATTTGTTTACATTTAATACCCATTACACTGACATTTCAGGTTAAATTGAATACATCAGACATGCTGGTTTAAATACACAGTATCTTATTGTGCAGCACTTTATTCAAGTTTTTACTATATTTTAATGAAAAAAAACACTTTGTTCCTCAACAATAATAAATTAGACAAAAAGGAAAAGGGTGTCACATTGCAAAAGCAGTTTATTTAAACTACCGTATACATTCGCTGTCTACCAAAGAAAATGAATAATTGTTTAATATAGTGTATCTACAATGTATTAAGGTACATTATGTCATTATATAGTGCAATTGTCAAGTTTATTAAGGATAGTTCTTTGACTCGGCAAACGAACCTTACTGAACCACATGCTTCAAAGGGCTTCACTTTTCACTTCACTCGTATTTAGATGTCAGAGAATAATGGCGGTGTCTTCATGTTAAAATGTACTATACAACTGTAGGACGAGCAAGAGTACTAAGTTAGTCTTATACTTCATAGTGCTAAGCTAGTCCTCCTGAACAGGATCATCTCACATCCGATTTGGTACGCTGCAATCAGGATCTTGTTTTGTCCAATTTAGCAGATGATCCACCTGTGGTGATTATCTTCTGGTACGCTGCAACCGGGATTAACAAGTGTACTAACTTTAGTCTAAACAAGTGGACTAAACGTGCTTAATCTGTTAGTTAGACACATCAAGTGGACTAACTTCGGTACGCTGCAGTCGACCCTCAGAGATTATCCTTTTCTATTTCATTTATTATTTTTTGGTACTGAAGCTGTACATATAAGTTAGCATTCCTCAAATTAGTTGCATATTATTACTCTTTTTTTTTTCTTTTTTTTAAATAAATGTAGTAGTCGCCAATAGTGTTTTTTTTTTTTGTTTTTTTTTTTTTAATATCATTTTCTCTCAATTTAGAATAGCCAATTATTTTTAGGCTCAGCTCATCACTCCCTAGCCCACACTGACTCGGTAGGGCGAAGACGAACACATGCTGTCCTCTGAAGCGTGTGGTGTCAGCCAACCGCTTCTTTTCACACTGCAGACCCACCATACAGCCACCTCAGAGCTACACCGTCAGAGGACAACGGAACTCTGGGTAGCTTACTGGCAAGCCCGCAGGCGCCCGGCCAGACCATAGGGGTCGCTGGTGTGTGGTGAGCCGAGGACACCCTGGCCGACCTGAATTTATACAACACACTGTGGATTAAGGCTTAGGCTATCTGAATTTGAATGGAATGAAAAAACTAAACAAGGTTTATGCTGTATAGAGAGCAAGTAGCAGAAGCTGCTTCTGAACAAAATAAATCCATACTGTGTTAACATTAAAAAAAAAAAAAAAAAAAAAAAATTTAAAAGAAAAAACACTGTAGTTTAATAATGCAAATGTTTGATTTGCATCAAATAAAAATTGAGAACCCTATCTCAACCTTACAAAACACTCCAGTACCGATTGGTGTCAAAGGTATCTTGTCTTTCGTGCTGCTTGGCCGGACTTTACTAAATAACCACAGGATATAATTAATTTCCAATGCAACTAACAACAAATAATCATCTCGGCTGATAAATTGACATTTTGTGCAGCCTGTCAAATGCTGCGTTGGCGGTCTTAACGGAATACAGTTCAGTTACAAAACATCAACGTCACCAAATTTTTCTTCTTTAACTAGTCAGTCTTATACAAATGCACACAAAAAAACACCAAGTCGACAATTCATGTCTATTTTAGATAATATAATAATAATATCTTTATTTTTAAATAGCACCTTTCATAGTGGACCATCATCATAAAGCACATTATAGAGATAGGCTGTGAACTGTGCGTTATATGTAGAGTCACTTACAATAGGACATTGATTTAACATCTCATTCGCAGGATGGAGCACAAGGAGGTTAAGTGACTTGCTCAGGGTCACACAGTGAGTCAGTCAGTCAGTCAGTCAGTCAGTAGCAGAGGTGGGATTTGAACCAATGACCTTCTGGTTACAAGCCCTGGACTTTAACCACTGGACCACACTGCCTCCACAAACTTTCTTGTTCCAGTTAATGATACAAAACGTATCTGTCCTGTAGTAAACTACAGGTAGTGAACAAAAAAATGGAAACACCAATGTAAAGTCACTTAATAGAGCGTTGGGCCACTATGGTATCCCGCTCTGTGGAGTTCTCGGCGGACCGTTTTTGATGAAATTGGCTGCTTGCGCCCCAGGTTGAAATTTGCAGTCAATTGATCTGTAGTTGCTCGCCTGTTTTGCCTTGCACTTCGAATTAATGCACAGATATCACGATCCTGGAGTACGCGCTTCCGCCCACTGTTGCCCTTTGCTGATGCTGTCTTTCCCTCGGAGTTCCATGCCGACATCACCTTAGACACCGTTGCTCGTGAAACATCAGCAAGCTGAGCTGTCTTGGTCACTGAAGCTCCTGCCAAACGCGCCCCAACAATCGCCCCTCTTTCACAGTAACTGAGGTCTCCTCTTGCAGCCATGCTAGCCATAATTATAGGCAACCAGGCCTGTCCAGCATTTTTATACATGACCCTAAGCATGCTGGAAGCCCTTGCTTTCAATATACTTGGTGTCCCTCATTTACCCAGGTGTTTCCATTTTTTTGTTCACTACCTGTATATGCATGTGTTTAACCAGTTCAACTCCAGATGTAAAAATGAAAGCCCTTCCCAGGTACCAGATTTTGAAAATAATAATAATGTGATGAATAAAACACAAATAAATGACCTAAACTGTGTTTTTCATTAACCCTTTATGCTCTGGTGTACTACATATCCATATTCAATATAGAGATAAAAGCTTCTTTTTTTTTTTAACAATGAAAACAATAAATGTGATATCTTGTAACAATTGTAAGTCGCCCTGGATAAGGGCGTCTGCTAAGAAATAAATAATAGTATTTAGTCACAGTACTGCCATTTCAAACCAAACAGCTTCCCGTTTGCAGCTGGCTTACCTGTAAAGTAGCTGCATGCTCTTCTGTTTGTACAGTTTGTACTGTTCCTGGCTCCACATCCTCTTCATCATCATCGCTGAGTGATAAGTCAGCATCACTGTCCCTGGTATCAAAATCCTCCGAACCAACTTCCACAGTACTAGCACTGCCTCAGAGAATGAAACCTGAAACGCTAGACTGAGAAACCGATCATAGAATAGAATGGGGAAACTTGACATACGCAGGTACGGCATGGTACTGTAAGTGGGTTTTCATTTGACGTACGTAGCGTACGTCATGGTGTTGAAGTGGTTAAATGAAAGAACGACTAAATGTACAGTATTAAAACACTGCTTTTTAATTCACTGTTAGCTTTCTTTCTTATCTTCTCACACTCATAATTAGCTGTCATAGGCAAACGTCCAACTCAGTTTATATCATGACTCGCTTTATATCACGAATTATGCCTGCATGGCAATCATGATATAAAGTGGGTTCATCTGTAATTAAAGTAAAAATAGTATTCGATTCTGTCAGACCCATATTTATTTTGAAAGTTTGGCACGCTGTCTCTCCAAACTCTCTTTCTCAGATCTCTCTCTCCCATTCATCTTTTGCCGTCACCTGACAAGGGATCAGTTGATATCCCAATATGCCTTTCTTCTATACATGACATAACTCCCTCATTACAAAAGGAATATGCTTTTTTTTTTTTTTTTTTTTTTTTATTGGTACAATTGTTAAATAAAAGTAGCCTGTGCAAGTATCATTTTAGATGGTGGATCGCATCAGTCGCCGGCTTATTTTGAAAAGTCTGCTCTAGTAGCCTACCCTCAACTCCACCCACAGTGAAGCAAAAATGTATCCCATAACTCCATGGAACAGTGGGCAACAACCTCACTCAGGAAGCCCATGGTCCAAGTGTCCTATAATATCAGGAATGCACATGCACTCCATCACAGGTGGTATAGAATTTATTTTGTAAATGATTTCTCTTGGCAGCTCGGAGACTAGCTTCAATTTTATATGTAAAGGCTTTCATCCATAAATTCAGGTTTGGTGAGAAAAGGTGCCCTGTACCTGTACCGAGTTAGAATCACCACTTAAACATCACTGGAGGGTACAATATGCGCTGGGCTGTCTATGAGAAGCATGATCAGAAAATTCAGCATTTACCCCGGCTATTGCAACAGAATATCTACTTTACTATTTTTTTTTTTTTTTATATTGATGTAACAGCAAGCTAATATAAAAGACAAAAAGGTAATTTATCAAGTTGTAATAAAATATAGGCCTAAATTAATATATTGTTTATTACTGTTGACTTAATGCCTTTATCATTTTTTTGTGTGTCCAGTCCGAACAGGAGTTTTACAGAAATGCACTGTATGCATGGGCACACCAATTTTGTGTCCTGTGTGTGCATCATAGCTCCTAACGAAACCTACCCTCGAGGACTAATCGCAACAGGGGGAAACGACAACAACATCTGTGTCTTTTCACTGGACAGACCTGACCCTCTGTACATTCTTAAGGGTCACAAAAACACTGGTAGGTTGCTTTTCCTAAATGATAAACAAACATGTCAAACAAGAAAATTTGTTATTATAATCGTTATTGTTATTAAATGTTGTAAAAAACAAGCAGCAACTTGAGCGAACATGCGCTGCTTAGTACTGTGCAGGTGTACTTTGTGCAAGGGCTATAGCTGTTCCTTGTCCGGCTGTTGTCCCAGCAATTCATTTTGTGCACTCTTTTCAACCATTGTAACATTATATTTATTTAATGTCACCTAGTTTGTACCCTCTCTGCTGGAAAATTCGGGACGCTGTTAAGTGGTTCGTGGGATACTACAGCTAAAGTGTGGCTCAATGACAAATGCATGATGTCTCTGCAGGTACAGAACTGCATGCATTTTACACATGTTAAGTTTTTCTCTCTTGGTTTTCTCATCATCATGTAAGGTTCATTTTATAACAATAAAATAATCTGGACAAAGATTGTCAAAACTAACAAAGTCTTTATTGTGGGAAGAGCAGAGAACAAAATGGTTTTTAATACAGCAACAAGTACCGTATCTTCAATGGCTTCAGCTGGTGTCAGTAGATATTTAGTTTCTGAGCACAGTCACAGCAACATACACTAATATATATATATATATATATATATATATATATATATATATATATATATATATATATATATATATATATATATATATAAATATTATAATGCCAGCTTTACAATCAAATTTCAAGCCATGTGTAGAGAATCACATAAGTTACACCCAAAACCATAAAAAAAAACCTTTTCTCATATCTCGGCTCTCAAAAAGAAACACATATAAATTACTTTTACTCTGCTCCCCTCCACTGTCTCTTCTCTCCTTCTCCTCACTATCTACATTACAAGCTGAGTGTCACATAATTCAACCCATGCATCCCCCCTCCAGGAATGAATACTAGCCATTTACACCCAAGTTCAGATCAAATAAATTAAGCCACAGAATGTTTGAGGCCAGCAGCAATAAGGGTGTGTTACTAATATAGTGTTCTGAAACCCTAAACATTAAGCACAGAGTTTCAATAATCTCTCTGTTATTTAAAAGGGCACATATAAATATTTAGACTGTATATAAAACCTTACAGTAATGTTAATGTGATTTACAGACTTTTTGTTTGTCTAGGGTCACACAGCAGCCGTGTGGGCTGTAAAGATATTGCCTGAACAGGGATTAATGCTGACTGGATCAGCTGACAAAAGCATCAAACTGTGGAAAGCAGGCAGATGTGAGAAAACTTACACGGGTAAGCATTTTTAAATGTATTGCTGTCATTGTGGCAGTACACTGTTAAGTGTAGAGTAGAGTATGCATTGGACTGCAGAGTATTGAAACACTCTGTTTTTCCTTTGATAACCTCCCAAATCAGCCTAAATACAACACCACATAAGCTTGCACAGGGGAAAGAACATCAGGCTGCACGACATAAAGGACTATGTGCATAATGTTTTGCATGTGAAATACAGGCTGTACCGTAAGTCAGACATTATTGGCACAATTGTTTAACTTTATTGTCTTTCTATTCCTTTAAGTTGTGGAAGTCTTTAGGCAAGTAATTCAGATGATTTTGATTTATGTGGTGTAGATAGTCAACCTGATGTGGTTGACCGATTTAACAGAGAGCATCCTAAACCACATCATTTAAGATATTGATGATGATGATAATGCCAGATTTATGGGACACCCTGTATATTAGATCAATGTTACTGATTTATATTTTTCTTTTTTTTGCTACTTTAGGTCATGAAGATTGCGTAAGAGGGTTAGCTGTTGTGAACAACACCGAGTTCTTCTCTTGCAGTAATGATGCCAGCATAAGAAGGTGGCATGTAGATGGAGAATGTCTGCAGGTTTATTATGGGCACACCAACTATATATACAGTATATCGGTCTTCCCCAATGGTCAAGGTAAATATAATATTTATAACTAGATTTGTGACTGGTACTATATATACTGAGTATCAAAAGAAACGTATCACTTATATTTGAGCATCAAAAGAAACTTATCATTTATATATGGATAAAATTTACCAGATGTGATCGAAAAATGACAAACTTTGTTTTAGAGCAGGTGCAGTGACTTTTTATTGTGCTAATTTAACAATTGACATCACGAAGATGCAGCAAAATAATCTTTCGATCTTGGGCAGGTGTTGTGACTCTTGGTCTCCCAGTTCGTGGCCTGTCATTGACAGAGTTTGACTGGTTATACCATCTCGCCAGGTTTGAAATTGCTGGCTGTTAGCACCCAAGACGGTGAGCCACAATACTCTGCCCTAGTCTAGCCTCCAACATGCTGACTGCACAAAGGTGCTACTCTCTTGACAGACATGGCATATTGTTTTTTTTCTGTGATTTTCTTTATTGCTTGCAATTCAACAGCTGAAATCACTCCATATCCAGTGTCCAATCAACTGTCTCACTAATTAGGTGATTAAGTGCATATGCTTCAGTCATAGTCACTCAAGCATGTCATGGTCAAGGATGAATGATAGTGATTAAAAAGAAACAAACATTTTGTCAATGTCCATCATTTACATACCTTTTTTTTTCAAAAATAAATGTGTTATAATAGCGAAGTTTCTTTTGATGCTCGGTATAATTATTTTTCTTATATTATTTTATTATTGTAGGTGTATGCAGATTAAAATAATCTAAATATTTTCCAGATTTAATAATGTTTTATTGTTGTCCTGTCGCTTCCAATTGCCATCTTTAGGCATACTATTCATGAAAGGTATCAAGATTTTTTAAGAATGTGTTTGATTTCGTTTTAGACTTCATTAGCACAGGAGAAGATCGATCCATACGAATTTGGAAAAATGGTGAATGTGCACAGACCATCAGGCTTCCTGCTCAGTCAGTGTGGTGCTGCTGTATTTTGGACAATGAGGACATAGTTGTTGGTGCAAGGTATTTTTGGTTTTTCTTACTTCTATATAATTAGTGTTGTATTGATCAAACACTGGAAGTTGTCTTTCCTGCATTCTTTTTTTCTACTATTTTCACACAGAGCTAACCACAGTTGTAAAAATGGTGAAACAGAGTATTGCTTGTTTACATATAGTTTTGTATCATGATTTGAAACTCACCAAGCCATCTGAACATCCAAATAAAGTTTGACCCCGTAATTAATTTCCAGTAAATATTGAAATACTTTTTTAAATGTCATCCTCTGGTTCTTGAGGTTTCTTGGGGCAGCTTTTCACTTAACATCTTTTATTTATTTTTTAGTGACGGTATCATCAGAGTCTTTACAGAGTCGGATGAGCGGATAGCAAGTGCTGAAGATATTAAGGCTTTTGAAAATGAACTTTCTCAGTCTACAATTGATGCTAAAACAGGAGATTTAGGAGATATTAAAATGGAGGAACTTCCAGGGAGAGAACACCTAAATGAGCCTGGTAAGTTTTAATAGATGCAGTATAACTGAGCTTGAATTTTTATCCAGCGCATTGTTTGACAGATCTATACTTGATTACCAACCAGCTCATATCATTTCAACTAGCCACTTGTATTGTGGGTGGGGAGTGAATTTACTGCAGTAACTTTTAATCAGTTCAGTAACTTTTAATCAGTACTGTACGTGCAGGTTACTGTATATAGTGGCCATTCATCATACATATTAACAAACATGATATATCATGTAAGTCACACATAAACCCTTGACAATAGTTTGGGTTTTAAACAAACTGACTCATCTATGTTTGTAATGTTATAGTTCTAATAAGGTCCTGTGTACCTCCTTGTTTAACTATGTTAGATCCTGGATTGTGTTAAAGCCTCACTCTTACTGTTAAGGTACCCGGGACGGGCAGACACGGCTTATTAAAGATGGAGAGATGGTGCAGGCGTATCAGTGGAGTGTCTCTGACAGTCACTGGGTGAAGATTGGGGACGTCGTTGGCTCATCTGGGGCAACACAGCAGACATCTGGAAGAGTACTGTTTGAGGGAAAAGTAAGTTCCACCATATCAATCCCATTTGGAACGGTGCGCATACTGCACTTTTTATCTTGCACTGCTATTTTAATTAATTAATTAATTAATTAATTAATTAATTAATTATTAGCAGACGCCCTTATCCAGGGCGACTTACAATTGTTGCAAGATATCACATTATTTTTACATACATATACCCATTTATACATTTGGGTTTTTACTGGAGCAATCTAGGTAAAGTACCTTGCTCAAGGGTACAGCCGCAGTGTCCCCACCTGGGATTGAACCCACGACCCTCCGGTCAAGAGTCCAGAGCCCTAACCACTACTCCACACTGCTGCCCATTTAAACAATTTTTATTTCTGCAACTGTGTTTGCATGAGTAATGTTTTAAAGATCTATTTAATGATGGTTCTTGAAAAGTAGAAATTACTAGTTTGAGGATACCTGTGATGGATAGGGAGAGGCAATGGATACATTATTTTGAAATATTTTAAAGATGTAGCAATGTGAAGTCAGAAGACTAATCAATATCTCACCGTTTCTTTTTCTTTCTTTCTTTTTCTTTCTTTAGGAGTATGATTTTGTTTTTACCATCGATGTAAATGAAGGAGGTCCTTCAATGAAACTACCCTATAATGTTGCTGATGACCCTTGGTTAACTGCACACAATTTTCTGGAAAAGAATGACTTGAACCCCATGTTTTTAGACCAGGTAGCCAACTTTATCATAGAGAACACTAAAGGAAATACTGTGGGACGCACAGAGACAGGACACTCAGATCCATTTACAGGTAAGTGCATTCTTCAAAAAGCTGCTTTTGTTGCAATTCTGATCCTGTTTGTATTGTATGGAGATTAATTCACATTATATAATAAGGTTAGGAAAAGTACATTTGGAAGAAAAAAAATTGAGTTACCAGAAACGCACAGCTTTTAATAGGATTTACTTTGTTTTTGTAAATCTTCATTTCTTCAACAGCTCCTACAATATATCATAAAATGTTTAATGTTACAGAAACTCTTTGGGCAAAATGTAACAGTACCCTTCATTGTGGTAGTGTGACTTTTTTTTTGTTTGTTTGTTTCCTTTTGATTTAAAGGTTTTTAGTATCCTACAAGAAAAAAAAAAATTGTGACAGTAGATTTACAAAGCTTTTGCACTCCCAAAACAGTATATATGTAGAACACCATTCAAGATAGTGACTTCATATTTGTTGTATTAGATAAATACATGCTTTCAGATAATGTCTTTGAGATTTAGTAAAGGACTGCATTTTATGATTCTCTCACATTCCATTAAGGGATGTTGTCCAGTAAAACATAACCCTTTTCCTGCCACATCTCTGACCATATCAATGATATAAACCATCCATATACATTTTAATTCATGTTCACCAACCATTCCATCAGAGACTTCATTCCCTGTACATGGGGATGCTTCATTTTTATGTCTAAACATTTTTGTGATATTGCATAGCAGTTTCACCCATTCCAGGTTTTATTATGTGATTGATTAGCCCCATTGTATTGGTAATACGCTCAGGTGTGCCTTATTAAACTCCAAGAATGGATCAAATTGCTATGCAATGGGAGTCTTATTTTATTTTCTCTGTCTCCTTACTCTCTTCCTGCAGGTTCAGGCCGCTATGTTCCTGCTTCTGCTGGAGGCTCCAGTGCAAGTGGAGCAGATCCCTTTACAGGTAAATAGTGTTGCTGTAAATAGTGTGTGTGTGTGAGGGGATAGGGTTAAATTTGTCCCTGTCAGCAATCACAGGTGTGGCCATTCCCCAATTAGGTAGTTTATGCTAACTGAGGAGTGGCCACGTGTATAGAAGGAAGGATAAATCCTTTGTCTGGTGGAGGGAGTTAGGTGTTGGGGCTGTGTTCGTGGTGTGTCTTTCACTGTAACTAAATATAACCGTTGATTGCACCTTGACTCAAGACTCTGTGTATTTGTTTACACAACACACACCACCCAGGGAGCATTGGGTCAATTGGAACAAACTTGCAGATTTAATACGGCGCTGTGTACTAAATTGTGGACTAGCTAATATGGGACTATCTCAGCATCATCCCCAGTTGCATACTAACTTAGTACTAACTGCAACAAAAAAGATGGGGAGCAAAGTTGGGGACTAGCTGGTCCCCAGCTTTAGTATGGAGCTCAGGATTAAGCTCTTTATTGTAGTGTGCTACTAAACAGGAACTGAAGAGGTGGGGGGGCTCAAAATCCGAGTGACTGGTTCCTGCTATTATATTTTATGTATTAATTTTCATTACAAGATTTAAATCTTTTTTATTATTTTTTTTATTATTTTTTTAAGAAACCTAACATCTTTAATTATTGTTTTTTTTTCATTTACATTTTTTGATGTTAAGAAAATTATATACGGAAATGCATTTACGCATAAAAGTAAATACTAACGCTGAATTGCATAAGAATATTTTATTAAACCAAATTCACATGTATCTAATTTTCCTAAAACACCACCAAAACTAATGAAGCTGCATTAGAGTATAAACAAAACTTTTATTAGTCATTTATTTAATTCACACACAAAACAAATTGCAATCGTTTATCGGACCAAAGGTGTATTGTAGACTATAAAAGGTGTATTTCATATATGCCAATTACATATTTCAGGTATAGCCTATAAAAGCTTAATTACTCAGTACATCCATACGAACGCAATCATAGCCAGTAGTTGTGTGCAAAATTACACAATGGAGCAAAAACTTTATTTAATAGTGTATAACTGATTTTATTGAAACTGTGGAGGATGGCTGAAAGGATTCCACAGCAATTCTGCAGCTCTCAACTGCATGGAATACACTTATAAACAGATTTAATGCTGCCTTTATTTATTATTATTTTTTGTTTTATAAAATAGGCCTACGTTAAGTTGAATAAGGATAAAACTGGTTTTGTTGCGAATGTTTTGACACATTTTTTATTAATATTTTTCAGATTTCAAATCATTTTATGTAATGTTTTGTTATGAATAGTTCAGTTTCGTAAAAGTTGTCAATACGTTTTGGGATTTTGTTCCAGTTAGTACGATACCACAAGTTGTTAGTCTGTAGACTAACTTAGTATTGTGTTTTAGTATCCTCTAGAGCAGTGGTTTTCAACCCCAGTCCTCAGGGACCCCTGTGTCTTCTGGTTTTCATTCCAACTGAGCTCTCAATTAACTAAGCCCTTAACTGGAACTAATAATTAGCTTAATTAGACCTTATTAATTGTTCTCAGCTGTTAAACAGTTGCAGAGTTCAAGTTACTTATAAAATGTTATAGCTAACTTGAAATCTGCAACTGTTTAGAGCTGAAAACAAGTAAAACGGTCTAATTAAGAAAATTATCAGTTCCATTAAGGATTTACTTAAGTAACTGAGGGCTCAGTTGGAATGAAAGCCAGCAGACACAGTTGGTCCTCAGGACCAGGATTGGGAAACCCTGCTCTAGAGGGCAACAGGGTTACTTTGGGTTCGTTGCAACTGAGACATGTTTTACTACGCAGCTGGGAGTCTATCTTGAGCTACTTCATTCATTGCAATTAGTATTAACTTGCGTATTAGTTTAGTACCGTCCTCCGTACTAACCATGGGATCATCCCCAGTTAGTACACTCCTTTTAGTTGTTGCAATTGACCCATGGTGTCGGAAGTGTGAGATTGATTTTGCCCTGGGAAGTGTAAACATGGACCCCACACAGATCCAAAACACTTGCCTAACTCCATACACCAGACTAAGGATATATATATGGCCATTATCCAATTAGCATAATTGGGGAATGGCCACACCTGTGATTGCTGGCAGGGATAGATTTAACCCCATCCCTGCCAACCTTACATTCCTACACACACACACTATTTACAGCAGCAGGGCTTCTGCCATGCCACAGTATGTAATTCTGTAACAAATTTTAGATATTGTCCCTTGCTGGAAAGGCTAATTGAAAGAGCATATTAACTGTGCATTGCTATTTATAACCTTAGTCAAGACAAGTGGGATGTACAGTAACTGTGTCTAGCAGCCCCAATGAATACTAATGCATTTGTATAAAATACAGTTCTTGAATTGTAGACCTACTGTTTCATTTACATACACTGGATTTCATCTGCACTATACTGGAAAAGTATACAGACATTAAGCAATGTTTGCAGGTATACCAAGACGGTAAAAGCTGTGTTTGGAAATGCTGTAAACATGTCAATAAGTTTATATAATAGGCCTGTTTGGCTATTTGTTGCTTTTTTATTTTTTTTACGTTAATGTTTTCTTCTTGAAGGCTCTGGGCGCTATATTCCTGGATCTGGTCCAAGTACAGTTGCACCTGCTGGGGCAGCAGATCCTTTTACAGGTAGGTTGATCTGATATTTTCAATACAGAAATGGAACGTCTGTCCATGTTAGTAGTTACCAAACCAGGCAAATTTTCATATCTTTTCACATGATTGTCATGTTCCCTTTGCATGTTCCATGTTTTATTTAGAGGATATGGAATGCATGTGCATTTGCACAGTAATGGGTTAAATTGAAACCTCTGACATTCAAGCTAAGGAGAATGTGTTTTTATTGTTCTTTGCTATGCCTGTTACCAGGACATCTTAATATAACTTTTATTTATTCCTCTTTTTATATTTATTTTAGGTGGAAGTGCTTACTCCTCAAATGCACTGCAATCAACATCTGCTCCAACAAATATTTATTTTCCGAAGACAGACCCTGTAAAATTTGAGCAGGCAAATGCAACACAGATTTTGGGTATTCTTGGTCTCACTTACTTTTCTGAAATAAAAATATTTCCTCATTCCAGATCAGGATTTATAGATTATCAGTTAAATAATTATATGTTTAGGACCAGGATAGTGGTTTAATTACATAAAAAAAATATGTATTTGGAACAAGTACTTGGACTAGAATGGCACTGTCTGTGCACCTGCACCCCTGGGTTATACATTTGGGCCAAGCAGTCTTGAGCAGTCAATTTAGTCAGAATATAGTAAACATTTAGAATCGATTGTTGTTTTTTTAGTAATGTTAAAACAAAAATTATTTTTCAAACCTCTCTTCCTTTCTGTAGCTAAGTTGAAGGAATTAAACAGAGGAGCACCAAATGAACAAAAGTTGTCTGATGATGGTATCCAGAAGCTTGAAAAGCTGCTGTCAACTGTCTCCAATCTCAATGCTGCAGAAAAGCCTACAACAGAGGAGATTGAGATATTGTGGAAAACAGCCCACTGGCCTGAAGGTACTTGCATCTTGGTATGATTCAGGGTTTTGCAAGTAGTAGGAGCCGCCCACAGTTGCCATGACAACCCAGATAACGATTTTTGATCTTTTGTAGTTTTTGCTTGTTTAATTAGCTGATACATATATTGATCCCTTAATGCAAGTCATTTTTAGACACTTTTGTTATGAGCTGACTTTGCCTAAATCCATAACCAGAGAATTACACATTGTTGGCAGCCCAGAGCACTTTGTGCACTTGAAAGGGAAGTATTCTTTGCAGCTGTATGAGTTATAGGTGGTCAGTAGCGCTTTTTTGAGCACACTGGTTAATTTTAGTGATATACAGTACTGTGCAAAAGTTTTAGGCAGGTGTGAAAAAATGCTGTAAAGTAAGAATACTTTCAAAAATAGACATGTTAATAGATTATATTTATCAATTAACTAAATGCAAAGTGAGTGAACAGAAGAAAAATCTAAATCAAATCCATATTTGGTGTGACCACCCTTTGCCTTCAAAACATCATCAAGCATCAATTCTTCTAGGTACACTTGCACACAGTTTTTGAAGGAACTCGGCAGGTAGGTTGGCCCAAACATCTTGGAGAACTAACCACAGTTCTTCTGTGGATTTAGGCAGCCTCAGATGCTTCTCTGTCTTCATGTAATCCCAGACAGACTTCGATGATGTTGAGATCAGGGCTCTGTGGGGCCATACCATCACTTCCAGGACTCCTTGTTCTTCTTTACGCTGAAGATAGATCTTAATTACTTTTGACTTTTGGGGTCGTTGTCATGCTGCAGAATAAATTTGGGGCCAATCAGATGCCTCCCTGATGGTATTGCATGATGGATAAGTATCTGCCTGTACTTCTCAGCATTGAGGAGACCATTAATTCTGACCAAATCCACAACTCCATTTGCAGAAATGCAGCCCCAAACCTGCAAGGAACCTCCACCATGCTTCACTGTTGCCTGCAGACACTCATTCGGTACGCTCTCCAGCCCTTCGGCCAACAAACTGCCTTCTGCTACAGCCAAATATTTCAAATTTTGACTCATCAGTCCAGAGCACCTGCTGCCATTTTTCTGCACCCCAGTTCCTGTGTTTTCGTGCATAGTTGAGTCGCTTGGCCTTGTTTCCACGCCGAGGTATGGCTTTTGGCCGCAAGTCTTCCATGAAGGCCACTTCTGACCAAACTTCTCGGAGAGTAGATGGGTGTACCAGGGTCACACTGTTTTCTGCCAGTTCTGAGCTGATGGCACTGCTGGACATCTTCCGATTGCGAAGGGAAGTAAGCATGATGTGTCTTTCATCTGCTGCAGTAAGTTTCCTTGGCCGACCACTGCGCTTCACGGTCCTCAACGTTGCCCGTTTCTTTGTGCTTCTTCAAAAGAGCTTGGACAGCACATCTGGAAACCCCTGTCTGCCTTGAAATTTCTGCCTGGGAGAGACCGTGCTGATGCAGTATAACTACCTTGTGTCTTGTTGCTGTGCTCAGTCTTGCCATGGTGTATGACTTTGACAGTAAACTGTCTTCAGCAACCTCACCTTGTTAGCTGAGTTTGGCTGTTCCTCACCCAGTTTTATTCCTCCTACACAGCTGTTTCTGTTTCAGTTAATGATTGTGTTTCAACCTACATATTGAATTGATGATCATTAGCACCTGTTTGGTATAATTGTTTAATCATACACCTGACTATATGCCTACAAAATCCCTGACTTTGTGCAAGTGCACCTAGAAGAATTGATGCTGTTTTGAAGGCAAAGGGTGGTCACACCAAATATGGATTTGATTTAGATTTTTCTTCTGTTCACTCACTTTGCATTTAGTTAATTGATAAATATAATCTATTAACATGTCTAT
The DNA here is from genome assembly GCA_030684275.1 of Acipenser oxyrinchus oxyrinchus. NCBI lineage: Eukaryota > Metazoa > Chordata > Actinopteri > Acipenseriformes > Acipenseridae > Acipenser > Acipenser oxyrinchus. The sequence continues at coordinate 37,042,662 of CM060247.1, read as the reverse complement.
TTTTGAAAGCATTCTTACTTTACAGCATTTTTTCACACCTGCCTAAAACTTTTGCACAGTACTGTAAATAAAGAGAAAGTGTTTTAACTTATAACCATCACCCATGCTTGTTTTAGATATTGTCTTTCCTGTCTTGGATATCCTTCGCCTAGCAGTGAGGCACCCTGTGGTGAATGAACAGTTCTACAATGAAAAAGATGGTGTTCAATTCTGCAATCACCTGCTAAACCTGATGGGCCCCCAGGGGAAACCAGCTAATCAAATGCTGGTCCTTAGGACTCTGTGCAATAGCTTTGCAGGCCAGTGGGGCCAGACGCTGCTGATGTCAATGAGGGAGATGGTGATGTCAAAGGCAATGGAACTGAGAGCGGTCAGCAACAAAAACATTCATGTTGCATTGGCCACCCTGGTCCTTAATTATGCAGGGTGCCTGCATAAGGTAGCGAACCTTGAAGGGAAGGCGCAATGCCTTTCCATGGTCAGCACTATCCTTGAGGTGGTACAAGACAAGGAGGCCATCTTCAGACTTCTGGTAGCACTGGGGACAACCATTGGCAATGACGGCACTGCAAGAGATCTGGCACAGTCGCTGGGAGTTAAATCTCAAATCAATAAATATTCCACTGTAACTGATCCAGCTAAACTGGGAGAATGTTGTAAGTTGGTTCTGAATCAACTGTAGTCTTTAGTTATTTTTTTTTGTTCATTAAGATTATACATTTAATATTTACAAAAAGGTTTTGCTGATTTAATTTCACATTCTGCTGCAATAAAGTGATGGTAAAGTACTATTGTAAAGAATGATTATTCCTAAACCACCTTTCCTGAAAGGTCTGACATAACATTAAACATCCTGCACCCAATAACTCAATATAAATGTGACATTTTCTACTCTTGCAACTGCAAAACCAATTTATTGTATGATGTTAGTGTTAGCTGAAATCAAGGTAGTAAGTGCTAACACTGCTTTTTTCAAGGTAGTAAATGTTATCACATTCCTCTTTTAACGGTAGTAAGGGTTGGTTTAAATTTCGACAGTCAGTGGTCTCCGACAGTCGGAATGACATCATCTGCACTGCTTATGAGCTGCGTCTTTTTAAAAAGTCGTACAGCCTTTTCTTGTGTGTCTGCAACCGCAAAACGCACAGGGCTGGACGATGTTGAAAAAATCCAACATATGTCGCATGGTCGCAAGCTAGTGAAACACGATGGAGCAAGTTTTTGAGGAACTCTTAATAGAAGACGTTCATAAACATGAACAACAGAACAGGATTTTAAACTTGCCCCTAAACTGAATGAAATTAAAGCATAAATGAACCTTTGCTAAAATGAATATTGGTGCTTAAATACCATGCACAGCAAACACTTGTATAATAACAATAATAAAGGATACAATGTATTTTTATTTATATTATTGTTATTCTTTATATATATATATATATATATATATATATATATATATATATATATATATATATATATTGAGTCACTTATAATTTAGCGTCGCTATTTATTTTCTGTTCATTAATATTAAACCGCCCATGCAATTACTCTCCCAATCAAATCAATAACGTTGCTCAGCTGTTCAGTACGTCTGATCAGTTTTACTTTTTTGCTGATCATAGTAATTCAGCAACAGTATTCATTTTAACAAATATATAGGAGCCAATTTACACATTCACTTTATTCAGTTTAGGGGCAATTTTAAAATCCAGTTCTGTCTCAAAGTGTTCCGGGATTGTGGAGCCTCTTGGCAACCCTAGTCGCAAGTCGACACCGGCAGTAACGCAGACTGACTGAAACTATGACCGACAACTATGATAAGTTTGCTGCGTCAAAAAGTCTGAACTTGGGGGTGCTTCAATCCTTCTGGTACCCCCGTAGACGTGTCTTTAGCTGACGTACTATTTTTGTCTGCGAGAGAAGTATAAACCAGCCTTAAATGCTAACACTGCTTTTTTCATATGTTGACTATTTAATCTGTCACAACAGATATTTGATGAACATAAAAAAATTAAATAACACAATGGGCCCTGTTCACAACTTAATGTATTGTTTTAAACAATGTTTTGTTAGGAGCATTTTTAGAAGTGTTTATTATCTTAACATTTCTTTGAAAATTTTGTGAACAGTAGGCTTTATTTAAATTAATCAAAAAACATAAAGTAATGACATTCTGTGTGTGTGTGAATAGGGCCCAAATAAAGGTTTGTGGTTAGAGTGTATCACAATCTGAAGTCACCCTGTCTGTATATTGTTACATGAGCATTCAGTCAATGTAGGTCGTGTTTCATGTTACCGATCGCTCTCATTTAGAATTTTCATATTTGGGTGGTGAATGTCACTGACATGCTTGTTTGTAGTGCACAAGGCACATAGAAATGAAAACAAAAGAAGATTTATTGGGCCAAATGAACTAACAAAAACAAAACCAATCAATAGAGGTGTTTACCTTAATAGGCTATAGCAAGAGCCTACAGATACCTGAAGAATTACTAAGAATTAATAGGAGCAAATATAAACCCAGTACGATTTGATATCTGGGCAGTTCAAGAGCAGGTAAGTGTTGATAGTTACATTATTATTAGTTTATTTAGCAGACGCCTTAATCCAAGGCGATTTACAGAGACTAGTGTGTGTGAACTATGCATCAGCTGCAGAGTCACTTAAAAATACATCTCACCCGAAAGATAGAGCACAAGGAGGTTAAGTGACTTGCTCAGGGTCACACAATGAGTCAGTGGCCGAGGTGGGATTTGAACCAGGAACTTCCTGGTTACAAGCCCCTTTCTTTAACCACTGGACCACACAGCCTCCTAGATCAGGGTTAGATATGCATGCAAGAGAAATACAAGATACTACAGATTGGATTAAGTGCAGGATTAAATTCAGTAAAACAGGGAGCAGATGCAAGATAAAGTGCATTAAAGGCAGAGTGCTATATTGTCCAGAAGGGAAGAGTTGAGTTTTACAGGTGTCTGAACAGGTGTGTCTTGAGGAGGTGCCGGAAGGTGGTCAGGGACTGGGCAGTCCTGACATCCGTAGGAAGGTTGTTCCACCACTGAGGGGCGAGGGTGAAGAAGGAGCAGGCTGTGGAAGCAGAGGAGCGTAGCAGAGGTACAGCCAGTCTTCTACTACAGGCGGAGAGGTGGGGTGGGGGTGTAGTGAGAGATGAGGGTCTGGAGGTAGCTGGGTGCAGTCTGGTCAAGGCATTGTTAGGCGAGTACAAGAGGCTTGAACTGGATGCAAGTGGTGATCGGAAGCCAGTGCAGTGACTGGAGCAGTGCAGTAGCGTGGGAGAAGCGAGGCAGAGAGAACACCAGGCGAGCAGCGGAGTTCTGGATGAGCTGGAGAAGATGGGTGGTGGACGCAGGGAGGCTGGCCAGGAGGAAGTTGCAGTAGTCTAGGCGGGAGAGTAGCAGGGCCTGGACGAGGAGTTGCGTGGAGTAGTTGGTGAAGGGGTGTCATATTCTTCGTATGTTGCTCAGGATTAAACTTCAGGTGCATGCTAGAGTGGAGATGTGCTTGAAGTAGGAGAGGCAGGGGTCCAGGGTTATTCCAAGGTTTAGAGAGGTCAGGTTTAGAGAGGTTGAGTTTTAGGTGATGTGAGTGCATCCAAGAGAAGATAGCAGACAGACAGGTAGAGATACAGGAGGGGATTGTGGGGAAGGGGAGGAAGATCTGAGCATCATCAGCATAGACATGGTATGAGAAACCATAGTATGCGATGAGGGTGCCCTGGGAGCGGGTGTAGAGAGAACAGGAGAGGACCCAAGACTGATCCTTGGGGGACTCCTGTCTAGTAGTTGGCATTTTCCAGAGCGCTGATAGGTTCGGAATTTCTCCAACAGCCTCTCCTTGCAGGTCCCTCCTCACTGGACTCCCACAGCAAGACTCCTGGCCCATTGGTAGAGAGGCTAGCACTTTGTGAAACAACACCACCTTTATAATGTTACTTAAATACAGCTAATGTTAATTACTTGAAGCAGGATCACTTACCTATCTGCCTCTGACTCTGGTTACCTGTAAACCGACCACTAGTAGATTCACTTAGCTTAAGTAGGCTCCACCCTCATTTTGCAAGGGAACTGGTTAACAGCTGCTAAACTGCGTTAAAGACACTACTTAAGCAATACAATAGTTTCAATGCACTTCAACAATAGATGTACAATGGATCAGATTTTAAACTTGGTAACAGAAATTCAGAAGAGGTTTGTTAGATATCGAAAAGGCATATGACATGGCATGGAGGGAAGGAGTTTTGGTTAAAATGCATAATTCAGGGATGGTAGGGAAAATGTTTAGATGGATTAAAAACTTTTTGGGAAAATAGGAAAATGCAGGTTAAAATAGGAAATTGTCTCTCAGAAGTAGTAGAGATTGAGAATGGAGTTCCTCAAGGAAGTGTTGTGTGTCCGCTTATTTATAATATTATGATAAAAATCTGTTGAAGATAAGGAAATTTTAATGTATGCAGATGACTGTGTGGTTTGGAGTAGACATAGGAATTTGGAAAGTGGAATTCAAGTGCTGAATGGGATATTGAAGAAAATACAGGTAGTACCAGTGTTTAAATTTCTGGGGGTGTTGTTAGATGAGAAGTTGAAATGGACTCAGCAGATAATTGTGAGATGTAAGGCAAGAATGAACCTGCTGAGGAGTATATCGGGGAACTCACGGGGAGCAAAGTATAAAAACTCTGTTAATGATCTACAGAGCGCTGATCAGGCCTATACTGGATTATGGATGTATGGTATATGAGGAAGCAGCTAGTAAGGAGCTTGGAAAATTGGATGTGGTACAAGCTAGGGCTCTGAGAATATGCTGCAGCATTGCAAGTAGTTGCTGGGGAAATGCCTCTCTGTTTAAGAAGGAAGATGATGAGAATTAAGTATTGGCCTAAGATAATGAATGGAGGCGATGAAAATCATGTTAAAAGGATTTTTGAGTCCTGTTGGGAGTATGAGGTATTGCTGAGGAAAAGGAATGAGTGTGACAAAAGTTTAGGGTGAGAAATAAGAAAGGTATTGAGGAGCCGGTAACATTGAAAGACTGTATCAGAAGGGTGAGACTAAAAAATACAACCTCTGTCATCAGTCCATGGTGTTTTAAAAATTCAGTGATTGATTTGTATAAGAAAAGGAGGAAAGAGGGTTTTTCTGTGAACTGTCTGGGAAATTACTGTAAGATTTTTAGTAACGTATCTAGTGTCAGAATGTGTGTATTTAGGATTGTATGTCTTTTTTGTGTGGATTCCAGTGCATATAAGAATAGAGGGGAATGAGAGGGCAGATGGGTTAGCAAAAATGGCAGCGAAGAAAGTGAATGTTGGTATGGATGTTCATTATGGGTAATGGGAGTATTATAAAAATAATAGAACAAATTATAGTGGATGAGTGGCATAATATGTGGAATAGGGGAAAAAAGGGTGTAAATTATATAAATCACAAAGTAAAGTCACTTTGTGGGAAGGATGGTATGGAGGGAATAGACGGGAGGAAATTAACCTAATAAGGCTGTTTATAGGACATTCAACTTTAAATGAACATTTCTGTAGAATTGGAGCGCATGAGAATGGATTATGTATGAGATGTGAGGTTATGGAAACTGTGGAACACCTGATGGTTGAATGTACTAGATATAGGGAAGTGAAATTAGAGGTAGGGGAAGAGTTGAGGGCTTTGAATATTCAGAATAATTTTTTTAGGGATGGCATAGGGGATGGTAATAGAATAGACAGGGGTATGGTCAGGTTTATTATTATTATTATTATTATTATTATTATTTATTTATTTATTTATTTATTTATTTATTTGCAGATGCCCTTATCCAGGGCGACTTACAGTTGTTACAAGACATCACATTATTTTTACATACAATTACATTATTTTTTTACACATTATTTTTACATACAATAAGCTTTGGCGGAAGCTTGGTGGCCATGAGGAAGAGGAAGAAGAATGCAATTCAATGGGATCACACAACTACCAAAAAAAAAAAAAAAAACTACAACCAGCACCCCACCCCAAACAGGCTTCACAGCTCTCAGGCAACAGGAAAAATGAAGGTAACATTTCATATTTAATATATTTTGAAGTAATCTACACCAAACCTCATTCTGACAGAGACCCATAACATTTAATAGTGAAACAGACAGTTTAAAAGCAACAAGTTTTGAGACTAAAATCAGCTTTGAAAGTTATGCAAAAACACACACTGTCAGAACACCATTAACCTTTTTTTTTCTTTTGCTGATCTAGTACCTTGTAAAGACAGCAGTTGAAAAATATTATACAGTTGACTAGATTAACCTACAAAAGTGAAAAGTTTAATCTTATTATCAAGTAAGTCGCCTTGGATAAAGGCGTCTGCTAAATAAACAAACAAATAATAATAATCTATAATTGTATTCACCATTACATTTAGGTATGAAACTGTTTCATGTTTACATTCAGCCTAATTTTTCTTCTTTACAAAGTAGCTTCTGCAGCAGTCACCATCTGCATTTCTAAATTCTTACTTTCTCCAAAAGATGTGAGCAAAGTTTAAAAAGCATTTCTTTTTTTTCTTTCTTTTGGCTTTTTTGGGTTATTAAAAAAATTATCAAAAACATGCCAATGATTCATGTACCAGAAGTGCAGTAAAATTGATAAGAAAAGCCTTTCACCAATGGTATCTGAGATGTATATCTACCCTTGGTTCCTAGTGCTAAAAATAAATGTCAGGATGGAGTACATTGAATCTAAACGTTAAACACATATGTTAAGTCAGTACAATTGCAAGAAATGTTATTTAGTTGCTTGTAAACTTATATACCTCTTGGTTTATAGAATATTCGAGCTGAGTCATGTGAACAGCAGATCAATGACCCTAAATACCCAATTTTGGTCAAGGCTTTGTTAGAATGTTTTTATATTTACATTTTGATACAGGGTTTGATAAGTTCACTGACAGTTTTCCTGAAACTTGGTATAAACATGTATCTTAAGTTCTTGAAGAGTAGCATATTCTGGGGATATCTAGAGAATTGCTGGTCAAATTGTGATTAAACACTTTTTTTTTTTTTTGCTAATGCTTATTCTATACTATTTTGAACATACTGTTGATAAATGTCATAGTCATCAGCTTTTTTTTTTTTTTGCTTTTTTTTTTTTTTTACCGTACTTAAAGCTCTAATTCGGAATTTACATTGTGGATGTATGTTGCTGACATACTACTTATATGTACTTAACAAAAATGTTCATTGTGGGTGTGTTCTAAATTTTTTTTTTTTTTTTTTTTTTTATTTTAAAAAATGTAAAACATAACTCAAGCCATGCAACAACCTGAACACAATCAGTAACACATATTCACATTGTGTTTTATAAGTTAACCAGTTACTAACTACTAGCCTCTTATTATTTGAGTGGTGTTCTTGCCTGTAGTTATGGGTTATTTTTTAAGCCAACAATATATTTTGGAGTTTGAAACTAAATAACTTACCTATTTATCTCCCCACTGTATAACCTTTTTAACCCTTTATGTTCTTTGTCCCAGCGGTAAACTGGTCATTGCCATTTGTGCTGTTTTATCCTAATGACCGCCTTGCATAACTAATTGTGATGTGTTTCTGTGCATTTAGATTGGTGTATTTTTAATCAGTAAAATAGAACTTGTTTAAGCCCATACAACAATATTCTATAAAGTTGTATATTTTTTATAGAAATCAAAGATTCTACAGAAATTCTATAGAAGTTTAATAGAGTTCACTTGGTGGTTCTATAGACATATAGATATCTATATATCTCTATAAACATTTTATTGAAAACTAGTTTTAATCATGAGTCATTTAAGTCTTAATTATAGTTTATTAATTATAATTGATCATTATAATGGTAAAAATCAATGTTGTAGTCGTAAGAGATGAATCCACCCCTCTACATGTGCATCATTTTAAAACTACAAATGGACTTTTATTTTTTGAGAAATTTACACATGTAGCCAACAAATTAAAAACTTGATCTAGTTTATTCTAGGAATTAATTTAATTATTTAATGATTTTACCTAATATTCTGGAAATTAATCAGTAGTTAAAAGCATACAGTTGACATGTTGGGAAATGAAAAGATTATCAAACCAAGCACAGGACACAATTCAGGTTTAGTCTATTTAACTGTTTGTACTTATTTATTTTTTTATTCTGCTGGTGGTGCAATATGATGTAAAGTGACAGACTCCAACAATCCCATTCTTTTTACTGCAACTGGCTAATTTACTAATTAAAATGTATGTTCTGTTGCTTGTCAGATGGCAATGTGTGTGGTGGTGTGTGTGTGTGTGTTTTTTTTGCTGGTGTTTTATAGGTACAACAGCCCAGCCTACTAACCATGGATCATTAAGAATTGGACAATGCATAAGTGTTCTTTTCCTCGTAAACAAGTAGTATATTACTGTGTACTTAACAAATACATGCATACAATGTATGCAGTACCATACATCTCTTCCCCCAATGTTAATGTAATATAATTTACTTTTAAGATTTGCCTTGAGAGTCTTGTCTACAGACTTGATTGTTATTAGATATTGTCAAGCAATATTGTAGTACCTATTCTCACAATCCTAATTGATTGAACCTTCTAAACATTTATCATTGGGGGAAACTAAAAATTACAGATAGTTACATTATTTACTCTGCAATACCTGTTAATTACGGGCAATTATTGGAATGCAACCAAAACAACTGACATCTGCATGTTTTCGTTGATATTGAAGTTAGCTATATGGGTATTGCAATTGTAAAACATTAACAAGCATTGACAGCACTTGTCTCCCTCCCTGAGTAATATAAAGTGTACTGCACACAAAAGTGGAGACAGATATCATTATTTTATTTTTTTCAACTTTGTCAGTTAAGTCTGAAGATCATGGCAACAGCAGGCAAGGTATGGAGTGATTGATTTTTGTGTCGCATTCAAAATAGTTCAGTGGCTATTGTATATAAATAGATATAAGCAGATGCAGGCAACAATAATGGTTTAGTATCCTGCACACATATTGTAAATGGTGTAGCTGTTTAATACTGTGTTCAAACTACTATGGCTTGACTAGCGTGTATTTATTATAGTAGTTTACAAATGGTTATGTTTTATGTTTTTTTTTTTTAATTTTTAATTTTGTTTTTTTTCTATATAGGAAAGTTTGATATTTTTTTTATGTATAGTAATATCCTATAATTAGTTTCTATTTCTGAACTATAATTGTATGGCTTGAAAGCATTGGGCAAGGAAATTACTGCATACATACTGTATTACTTTTGTTTTATCAGGGAAAATGAATACCACCCTCAAGCTAAAAATCACCTTCACAAACTCTGTATACCTCTTGCACCTCGTCTTTTGTCTTGTAGAGATTTTATTATTATAATCTTCTCCTTTTTTCATCCATTTACAATAAAACTCAAAAGGGCTTGTGTGATTGAGCAAAGTGGCAACAACACACTCCCTTGAGAGTAATAAGAAATGGTTTGAAAAAAATGTCTGCAGAAATTAAACAATTGGATGCTTTCAACAAAGCACTGAAAAAAGCATGAAAATAAAAGTGAAGTCACAACTAATCATGCTTTTATTTAATGATCCTATTGGTTTGTTGCTTTAACTAGGGTTGGTTTGGCTTAACTTTGAAACTTGGCTGGCCCGGAGGTTTAATTAAACTTTTTTTTTTTCTCTGTGGATTCTGGGAATACATTTTAACATCGAAGACCTTTGGGGTTAAAATGTGACTACTCTATTCTAGAAAGTGTAATATTCTTATTGTAGCTGTATTTTAATAGAATAACTAACTAGTTTATTGTGCAGGTTATCAAATGCAAGGCTGCTGTCGCTTGGGAGCCAGGGAAACCCCTGTCAATCGAGGAGGTGGAGGTGGCACCACCACAGGCTCATGAAGTTCGCATTCAGGTATCATTCATTCTGTTGTACATATTAATTATCATAAGCTGAATTTGGAGCAAAGTCAAATCTATACAGAGGAAACAGAAATGACAGCTTCACATCGCATTGGTCATTTTACATAAAACCATCAGAAATTCAGCTTTTAGGAGTATTTTCAGAAGCAGCCCCTGGGTGAAAAAAGGGCATTAGTTAGGCCTGGTAAATAATGATCAAAGCAGAACGGCAGTGGAGAATAAATCAAAACACACATAATGGGGAGTTAAACAGGTACTGTAAGACATTACATTCCAAGAAAATGGAGCTGGTGCAATATACATGAAAGACTTCAAAGACCAGGGATGGATTTTCATTTTATTTGTGCAGAAACAACATGACAAAATAAATTATTATTTATTTCTTAGCAAACACTCTTATCCAGGGCAACTTACAATTGTTACAAGATATCACATTATTTTTACATACAATTACATTATTTTTTACACATTATTTTTACATACAATTACTCATTTATAGTTGTTTTTTTACTGGAGCAATCTAGGTACAGTACCTTCCTCAAGGGTACAGCAGCAGTGTCTACCCACCTTTGATTGACCCACGACCCTCCGGTCAGGAGTCCAGAGCCCTAACCACTACTCCACACCGCTGCCCTCCAGACCCGTGTGATACTGTTGATAAGAATCCCATAGGGATTTTGACCATTTAAGCCCTTAGTGTGGTCTTAATGTGTAGCACATGAATTTTACAAGACATATCTACACTGTCTCTGCCAGTCTCTCACAAGTAATTGTTGGTAACAAAATGATTCCATGAATTTTACCTATTTTGCAACTCTATTAGCTGCGTAGGTCCTAAACATATTTTCAGCAGCTAGTAGGTTAGTATCAGATAAGAAATGCCTGAAGAGGTGGTGTGGAAGGGTGGGGGTATTCGCTGACACGGGAGACAGAAGATTGTATGTGTGCTGTTGTCTGTGGCCTGTATACCGGCTATGGTATAGGCATGCACACTCACAGGTGCTCAAAAATAATAATGAAAACCAAAGGCGAAATGAAAAAGGAAAATAAAACTACAAAACAAAAGTGCTGCTTACGCAGTGCCCCCACTGCCGCTATGCTGGCCAGCTTGGGTCTCCGTCCTATGCTTCGATGTGCACTATACACTAGGATGGCCCTATCACTACACATGTCCCCTTGGGTACGTAACCAGAGATTTTAATAAATGGTTTATAAAAGGCTGGATGTCTTGCCTGTTTTGGTCGCTCGGAACATATCCAGTTTCCACGCTCCGCTGTACAGAAACAATCTGCACTTTAAACTTCTCGTTGTCCTGCTTAGAACTGTCTCAGTGTATTCCCAATCACGGCCACCCCAATGCACAACCAAAAGCAGTTCTTATGGGCCGAGCAATCCCCCAAGGCCTGTCTCTCTGCCACTCAGATAGAGGGAAAGCACACACACCCTCTTCCCCACCTCTCCGTGTCATCGCCATAACTGACAGGCGGATCTTGCGAGACTGCTGCCCTCTTCCTGCAGAACCACGTATACACCAGACAGTCAGTACAGTTCCCCCCTATTACAGGTGGGGACAATGTCACCTACCAGGTGACATGACCAAGCAAGTGCACATGTGTTTCTTTCCAAATTGAACATCTGAGACCTATATAACAAATAAAAGTGCACAACAGTAAGTTTAGGGTTAATTGAATTTTGTTGTTGGCTACAATCCCTTTTAAAGTGTTTTACTATTGCGTGAAGCCTCCTTCCACACATACTAGCAAGCCCATCAGTGTTCGTATCCATGCTTCGTATTTTCTAAAACCTCAAGTATCCTCTACTGCTCACCTTGGGCCAAAGGCCTGATGTGGATTCAGGTACGTCTGGCCATGATGTTCTGCATATTTAATCATTTAAATTGTCAACACTACTGAGTCAATTCAATAATGAACAAGGAAAGTAGCAATTAATTTCTTTGCATATTTTATAATTATGACCCATAGAGCAATATGGAAGCTGTGCATCACACAACACACACAAAGGCCGCTTCTCAGGTGAATTTGTCAACATGGCTTAAGTGAGTGTTTAAAAGAGTAGCCTAGATTGCAAACACCCAAGAGAGTCAGTTCTGTCAGTGAGATCCACTATCTATATACATACTTAATGTGTGGATCTTTTACCAAACAGATTGTCGCTACTGGAGTGTGTCACACTGACCTCTACTTCCTATATGAAGCTGGTGAAACAAAGCTATTCCCTGCAATCCTGGGACATGAAGGAGCTGGGATTGTAGAGAGTGTTGGACCAGGAGTGACCAAATTCAAACCAGGTGAGATAAAGACACTTTGTTAATCAGTAACATATAGGCTTCTGATACATAAAAGGAAGTCGCCTTCAACATATTTTTATGTGGAAATTACATTGCGTCTGCTTGGTTTAAGTGGCACCCTACCCAACAAGAAATGCACACTTTTCTCCATTGTTATTTTGTAGGGGTATCCCAATGCCAAGGGAGTATTGTACATAGGAAACATATTTAATGCTTATCAAAGTTCAACTTTACCAGTCTTACACAGTCCTGTCTCAACCACAATAAAACAATTTTATTGGCTGTCTCAATGAGGCTGACTGGACAGTACTGTACACGTGGATTGGTATGAAGTAACACAATTCCACTACATAGTGTAACATTCTTATTTTACTGTATCTTTTCCAGGAGACAAAGTTATCCCTCTGTTTGCTTCCCAGTGTGGGGAATGCAAGTTCTGTCTGAGTCCTAAAACCAACGTCTGTGACAAAAACGGGTAATTATGTTTTGCACTATCTTATGTAACAAGTGGTCTCTCAGAAAACAGTCAGTCAGATTTATTCTTTCGCTGATGTAACCGACAACCCCACACACAGCAAGCATCCTACCACTATGCGAAAGAACCGGGCCTGTCTGCATTCATGGGTTTAGAGCAGGGTTCATCAATAGGCGGCCCGCGGGCCAAATCCGGCCCGCGAGAGCCTTTCTTTTGGCCCGTCAAGCATCAGCGGTCCTTCATTACAAAAGCTGAAATTGCTGATACGCAAGATTATAAAATCACAATAATCTACAGGGTATTTGTTTCCCCTAACAATCGTTTTTTTGGCAGCCTAATACAAGAACAAGTCAGCTGATTGGCCAAGCTTTATTTCTGATGAGCTATCATTTTGGCATGCGTCACAAATCTCCGTCCATTTACGTAGTTTTAGTGCCTCATTGGCTGAGCAATGAGAGAAGGCTTCGTGCAATATGAAAACAGTGGTAGTAATATTATTTTCTTCAGTGCGGTGAAACAATCTGAATATTCTTACAAACATTGCTGCACATTAATTCGAAGCCAAAAATCTACGTCTGTGTCTAAAATGGCAAGTGATGTGTGAGAGTAACATAAAAACCAACAACAACAAAGTGATGCTTCAGATTTGGCAAGCGAGTCAGAATCGAGGGATACAGACAGCTGCAGGTAATGCACGTCGCTCAAAAGTGCTTCACACTTTCCAGACACTGGCCAAAGGTAAATGTTACGTATAGTGATCAACGTTTTGTTTTGTTGTGATCCTATTTTCTGTTATGAGGAGAGTAATAAACAAAAATTGTGGGTTTTTTTGTACAACGCCACCTTTTCCACATATATTTTTTGAAGAGTTTATTTAAAGTTAAATTTGACAGTTTTCACTTGCATGCACAGCTTAAAAAAAGCAAACCCCAGTAATGCTATTACTTCATGAAAATGTGTAATTTGCCACTTTGTTTATTGTGAAGAAACTACAATGGCAGGATAAAAAAGAAAGAAAAAAGCGATGTCTACTTATGTACTGTTTCTGCCTGAAATACACACGTGGAAAGTGTATAATTTTAAGTTTGACATCCTCAGCTTTATAGTTAATTCAGTGTAGCAATGTAAAGCCTTCACAACCTATTCTGGAATAGTACAGTTTTACATATTATTTTAGGATAAATAGTATTGGAAATTGCTTTAATGTTGTAAGATTTAGCTGGGAATTGTGCAGCATGTGATTGGAACAGGAAAGTGAAAGTACTTGTGTTCATTTAACTTAAATACGTTAGTAATGTACTTTAGCTTAGGTATTCTATTAAATTATATGATTGATTAACCTATTACGTTTGACCTGTTGTCAGAGCAATAACATTTTTTTTTTTTTAAATCTTCCAAAACACAAGATGTTTGTCTCCAGTTTATTGTAGAAAGTCTTGGGAAGTTGAGCGGGGCTGCTGTATGTTTAAAATGAGAAACAGTTTGGTTTTATTATAGAAATACATGGAAAAAAAAACTTAAGTGCATATGTCTATATTTCTTATATTTTGCATATGATAAACTAAGTATTGTTAGGAAAATTAGCAATGCGGCCACCAGTAAGTGATCAGTCACAGGAAATTGGCCGAAGAAACCGAGCCTGTCAAAGATCTTTTATTTAGGCTTAAAAAAACCTGTTTGGCAACAGTAAGAAATGCACCTGCAGCACGCCTCTCAAAGATGGCACAGTGGATATGCGCTTAAGTTAATTTCCCCCTCTGTTTACTGTCATGCCATGTATTTAATTTAGAAACTTTTCATTTACTTTTAAACACATTTGAGCTTGAACATGCATATTTAGACACCGTGCTACACTTTTAATTAGGCGCTTAGTAAGATGCTTATACAACAGAACAGCTTTCGTTAGTTAACTTGAATGCTTGCAGCACAGTAATTGTCAGGACATTTTCTAGTTTTAATAGAATTAAAATGAATAACATGCTGTTTTAATAGCATTACAGTGAGATTTGTATAATTGTTTGTTTGCAAGGTGTCATTTGAATACTGGTCAGGAAATGATATTTGCTTAATATTTTTTATTATTAATGGTGATCAAACATTGTATCTAATTAAGTACTTATTTCTGAGATGTATTAGTTGAGTGGTGCAAGTGCAGTGTTGCAACGTTTTGTTACTGTATGTAAAGTCTGATTGGATAGTCAGACCATTTTTTTCATGACCATTTAAACAACCCCCCACCACTACGCACATCTTGAGCGCCCTGTGGCCCCCCAAGGTTTGGAAATGTACTTATCTGGCCCGCCAGAGAATGTAATTGAGTACCACTGGTTTAGAGCTTTTAACTTGTCATATCTCACCAACAAGTGACAGAATCCGTTACAGCAGTGGATCAAACAACACTGGCCGTTGCACTGAACAAAGTTTAGATGCAATTTACAGCTCAGATGCTTATACTATACTAATATGGGAGGAATGGCAAACAGCTTTCTGTAGCATACCGTATATATTTCAGATTCAAGTTTTTACAATCATTTGAAAACAGTAATCTTTGTTTCAAAAATTAAGTAATTATGAATATTTAATTAAAATAAAAAATACATATCATCAAGTATTTTACCTGCAGATATATACCTTTATCATGGCAGGCCCAATGAAAGATGTCAAGTGATATCTGAGGAATTCACCAGGTTTACTTGCAAACGGAAGCCAGTCTTCAAATTCATGGGAACCAGCAACTTCTTTGAGTACACTGTGGTCTCTGCCATTGCATTGAACAAGATTCATGATGCTGCACCTTTTATAACCTGTTCCACAAGCCACCTTATAATGAGGGAGTACTATAATTTAGTGCAGTATCTCTATATTTGTGATCTGCAATGTAGGCAGATTTCAAAGTGTTTCATGCATTGTTTAGCACAGGCAGCTGTAGCAGGTTTTGTCACTGAGGGTTGTTTCAGCCATATCTCTTGTATTGGCAGGATTACTCAGGTCGAAGGTTTAATGCCTGATAAGACGTCCAGATTTACCTGCAAGGGGAAGCCCATCTACCACTGCATGGGGACCAGCACTTTCTCTGAGTACACTGTAGTGGCTGATGTCTCTGTGACCAAGATTAATGACTCTGCCCCTCTTGATAAAGTCTGCCTGCTTGGCTGTGGCATTTCCACTGGGTATGGAGCTGCACTCAACACCGCCAAGGTTATTGCTGCTCTTTCATTTAAAATATTACTGAAGATCAGTGAAGTTAATACAGGAACAGACAAGCCTGAAACAGATACTATCATTGGCAAAAATCAGAATTCATTTTTGGTTGTTTAGTATAAAAAGTAACTGATACATGGAAACATTAATACCAATCAATGTAAAACATACCGATTTTGGTTGGCATTACTTCCCGGAGGTATTAGCTATTAATGTATAAGGCAGTCCAAGGTGTGTGCAGTTGTGAGAAACCTTTGGGGGAAAAAAGTCAACTGCTGTACACAGCTTCACATTTACATAAGGGACTCTTATGAGAAACATGTTATCATTCTTACTGAGAAGAATTCAGATTCTTAAAAAAGGTACTTAAATGCTTGTCTGGGCTTCCGCATGGCACATCCAGTAAAGGCGCTCCCCGTGGAGTGCAGGATGCCCCCTCTAGTCTGGACGTCACCGATTAGAGTCCAGACTATTCCTTTGCCGACCGAGGACGGAAGCTCCCAGGGGGCAGCACTCAATTGGCCGACCGTCACCTGGGGGTAAGGCTAGGTTCGCCAAGGTGTCCTCGGCTTACCACGCACCAGCGACCCGTGGTCTGGCCGGGCGCCTGTGGGCTTCCCTAAGCTGCCCAGGGCTGCGTTGTCCTCCAACACTGCAGCTCTGGGTGGCTGCATGGTGAGTCTGCAGTGTGAAAAGAAGCTGACGGCACATGCTTCGAAGGACAGCATGTCTTCGCCCCTCCCGAGTCAGCGCAGGGATGGTAGCAGTGGGCTGAGCCTAAATATAATTGGACATTACTAAACTGGCGACAAAACAATAAAAATAATTGCCGACCACTATATAAAAAAAGCATGTCTGAAATGAAATAAATATTTATGGTAGTAAAAAAATAGAGAAATTCACCAGACTGTATACAACTGGTTGTCTTGAGTTTCTGAAGCAAAAGGCTGTTTGTCATAGTAGCAACATTCCTAGTCAAGAAATAAATTTATTGCAGTAAAGGCTGCATCTGCTATAATATTCAGGTAAAATGGTCATGTCACTGTAGCATGTTAAAATGTTTTGAATTAATCCATTTTAATTTCCTCTGTTGGTTCATTAGGGATATAAGGGGTTTGGGGTCTTTATGCCAAAGTAAAATTTACAGAGTATTAAACTGTTAATGTTACAGAACTAGATAAAACCCCTTAGGCACATCCTTTGAGTCCTGAAATCAACATTCTGTTTGTTACCCGTTTTGTATCATTAACATTGTTTTTACCTGTGGAGGATTGGAGCAGACCGTTTTACTATTGCTGTGAACATGTCCAACCCATACAGTAGTTTTGGGTTAAACACCTTTGGGTGTAATCATTTACAGCCACCAGAGGTCAGTATAGCATAGAATACAAAATCACAAGGCTCTTTGAAACAGTCCTTTAGTGGTGCAGTTCAATCACTATAGTGCAAAAATAAAACACAAAAAACATTAATAAAAGGTTGACCGAGAGGGAATTTCAAACAAGGCATCTAACCCTAAAATCAAATACCTTCTAGCAGCTGAAGTACCTGAACAAAATAGGAAAGCAAACAGATCCCAGGAGGCATGCATTGTTCAACTCCCAGTCATATCCAGACACAGCCCTTACATAGCCTCAAGCACCACCTCCCAATATGGTGTCCAATTAACCACTTTTCTGCCTACTGCTCTGGAAGAGCATACTTTGTGCAACTTAGCTGCACCCCTTCGGGAGGTTTGATTTCTTATAGCCTGTCATTAAAAAAGGTACAAATTGTCCTTTTGGAATATTATGTCCCCGACGTTCATTTATTTTATAATGTAGCCATTTTTAATTTTTTTCTTATATAATTTACAGTAAATAACACAGATAACTGAAGGCAGTACTGTATCTGCTCTCCTAGTCCCCTCCTCTCACCCCCTTTCCCTCCCTGGCTGCAGGTTGAACCCGGCTCTTCCTGCGCTGTGTTTGGCCTGGGAGCCGTGGGTCTTGCTACTGTGATGGGCTGTAAGGCAGCGGGAGCCTCTCGGATCATCGCCGTCGATATCAATAAAGACAAGTTCATTAAAGCAAAAGAATTCGGAGCAACTGAGTTTGTCAACCCCAATGATTACAGCAAGCCCATCCAGGAAGTACTCATTGAGTTGACTAAAGGAGGTGTGGACTATTCCTTTGAGTGTGTGGGCAGTGTTACTGTGATGGTGAGTTTGGCCTGGTCAATATAAAGACAAAAGTACTTTGTTACATTTTTGCATATATGGAGAACCTCTTATGAAGTCGTGATTTAAAAATCCTAGAACAGTTCTAAATGATCAAATACATTTTTGATTTCCAGAGAGCTGCCCTTGAGGCATGTCAGAGAGGCTGGGGAACCAGTGTTGTTGTTGGCTATACAAACGTGGCGGACATGTCGACACGACCGCTACAACTAATACTTGGACGAACATGGAAGGGAACATATTTTGGAGGTAAGGGTTGGCGCCAATTTAGTGATCCTCTTCTAGTTGTTGTTCTTCTTCAAGCCTTGTTTTACTGGTTCTCACAGGATGGAAGAGTGTGGAGAGCGTACCTAAGCTGGTGAATGATTACATGGCAAAGAAAATTAAGCTGGATGAGTTCATTACCCACACTCTGCCCTTGGACCGTGTTAACGAAGCATTTGACCTGATGACCTCTGGGAAAAGGTATTATGTGCACATTTTCCTTAAATTGGCAAGCTAGATATAGTAGAAGCTTTCTAGCTGCATTACTGTCCTTTTGGATAATTGGAGCACAGACATCCATTCATTTATTAAGAAGCACAATTCTATGTAAACTGGAAATATACCCTCAACCATGCAGTTATACTGTTAAATGTGCACTTACAGCAATGTAGTTATAGCCCCAAATGAAAATTGCTTCACACTTGAATTGGATAAATGTATGTGCCTTGGTTCAGTTCAAACACTGGTATGGCTGCTGCTGAGCTCACAACAGCTGTTCTTTCTAAAATCGTTCTGATAAAAGAAAGAGAAAACTTTAATAACCTCTGGAATAATTACTCTTAGCCGTCACGAACCAGTTACTAATACTGGCCGTGTGTAAATATTCCCTCAGTAACAAGACAACGGTACTCGATTACCAGTATTCCATATTTAATAGCCAACAGTATATAGCAACAGTTTCTTGAGGTCTGGAGCCACCCTGTTTTTTGTTCCACCTTAACCAAAGGAACCTCCTTAGTCAGTTATTTAATGATCCCAATAAAACCTGGACCTTGAGGACCAGATTTGTGCACTCTTGGTATAGTATGTTTACATACGTTTTGCAACAGTATTGTTAATAAATAAATAAATAAATAAATAATCCTCTCTTTATTTCAGCATTCGAACAGTCCTGATAATGTAGGAAAGAGAACGCTTCAAGCAACCTTCTTTGATCAAGTCATTTTTTGTTCTTTGGTATGCTGATCTCCTATCTTAAATGGATGTTTATTTTCCCTAGATCATTCTATATAGTTTGATCAATACACAAATTAAAATAAATTCTCCGAAGGATGCAATGGGCAACAGTAGCAAGAAGTACCTACTCCAGTCTAAGTACCTCTTCTATTTTGAATGGAGAAAACCTAATATTAGAACCCAACAGCAATGTCTTGGTCTCCTAAGCACTCTTGTGGTGGTTCTCTGTTTTAAAACGTTGCCATTGATTTGTCTCCTTTCACAGAGTATGAAATAAAATACTGGAGCAAACTCTTTGGAAGTATGGCTCATTATTATACATGCAAACATGTAGTATATTCAGAGTGACTTCAGTCACTAACTAGGCTGACATTTTATCACACATGCTTCACAATCAAAAGTCAATTGTGTTGTGATCTTACCTTTTGGAACTCATATTTTGACTTGGAGAAATCAGAATTTTGTTAACTATGGTATATTAATATTACCCTACATTTGTCTGTCCTTAAACTTGTAACCCTTCTCTATCAAGAACCATGCATTTACAATACTGCAGTAATAAGGGGGTCAATAGTTCACCTTCAAGAGTGGCTTTATTTATATCTGCCACTGTTAGGATCATTCAAGAGTAAGTCACTTCAAATATAATTGTAATTGATTCTCTACAATTATCAGTTATATAATGTTTGCCATGTGTGGCTCTTTCATTTGCTTTAATACAGAGTTAACATTAAAGTGATTCCTTGCTTGAAATTTAAGTCACCATTTAATGTGAGTTTCAAGATCCCTAAGTAAGATAACCTGTGAGGTGTCTATCAAGAAAAATAAAAGCATTACCCCTAACCAAGACTTATTTTTTAACTGAATCTGTGTGATGGGACAAAACCAGATTTAAAAGGCATTGTTTTCCCTCTGATCGTATTGCATCTTTAACTACAAACTATTGCTGCTGTGTAACAATTACTGAATCTCACATTTTGATTGGCCAAATGATTAACTTGGGACCAGAAGGGGGAAGGAGTTTTGTTACAAGCCTATTTGAAGATTACAAACCAGGACAGTTACTTCTAACTATATATAGACTTGTCAAAATCTCAGGGGTTCAGTATTTCAGAGACTTACCAGAATTCTAGCAAAGAAAATCTGATCAATTTAAATAAATTACCAGTCTATTTGCAAGTACAACTTGACATTGCGTAGCTCGTGTCATTTTTTTAGAGCACGTACCAATTCAAATTGTTACACGTAGTCATTTCTGTGCTCTGATTGGTCTAAATGAGTACATGTAGCACATATTTGAAACGTGTACTACACAATGCGTTTTTGACCCAGATGGCCTTCCATATCGCAGAGCCTTTTATAATCCCAGCTTACTGCCCCAATGTATTGTGAAGAAACTACAATGGCAGGGATAAAAATAAAAGAAATGAAAAAGAAAAAAAAAGCGATGTCTACTTACGTACTGTTTCTGCCTGAAATACAAACTAAGTTTAACATCCTCTGCTTTATAGTTAATTCAGTGGAGCAAAGTAAAGCCTTCACAACCTATTCTGGGATATTACAGTTTTACATATTTTAGGATAAATAGTATTGGATATTGCTTTAATTTTGTACGATTTAGCTGGGAATTGTGCAGCATGTGATTGGAACAGGAAAGTGAAAGTAGTTTCTGTATTAATTTAACGTCAGTAATGTACTTTAGCTTAGGTATTGTATTAAGTTATATGATTGATTAACCTGTTACATTTGACCTGCGTCAGAGCAATAACTCTTACGCAGGTAATCTTCCAAAACACCAGATGTTTGTCTCCAGTTTGTTGTAGAAAGTCTTGCGAAGTTGAGAGGGGCTGCTGTATGTTTTAAAATGAGAAACAGTTTGGTTTTATTATAGAAACACAAGAAAATACTTAAGTGCATATGTCTATATTTCCTGTATTTTTCATATGATAAAGTATTGTTAGGAAAATTAGCAACTTAGTTAACCTGAATGCTTGCTGCACAGTAATTGTCAGAACATTTTCTAGTTTTAATAAAATTAAAATTAATAACATGCTGTTTTAATAGCATTACAGTGAAATTTGAATAATTTATTTATTTGCAAGATGTCATTTGAATACTGGTCAGGAAATTATATTTGCTTTCTATTTTTATTATTAACGGCGATTAAACATTGTATCATATTAAGTAGTTATTTCTGAGAGTGTTGCAACGTTCTGTTACTGCATGTAAAGTGTGATTGGATAGTCAGATTTTCATGACCATTTAATCAACCCCCCACCACTACGCACATCTTGAGCACCCTGTGGCCCCCCCAAGGTTTGGACATTGCCTTATCTGGCCCACCAGAGAATGTAATTGAGTACCACTGGTGTATACAATCTATGTGTTTTTCCATTTCATCTACCTATAACTTGATACTTATGTACTGGACTTTAACTTTCAAGCTACGTTGTTAAAGTAAATGTCAATACATTATTTATTGTTATTTGTACTTATTTTAATCAAGCAACAGTTAACAGAATTAATATATTGTATTTATATAAAAACGCAAGAACAAAAATACAACTTACTATAGAAATTGATTGAATGTTTACAGAAAATGCAATAGAAAAGAACTGAAAACCGTAAAATCAACAGTGTTCAAAATCGCAGTTCTCGCAAGAGCATTTTTAAAAATGTATTATTTATTTATTCATGCACTTGTGTGTTCTCAGACTCGGTAGTTAATGAGAAACAGCGACATGAGAAAGTATTGTAGCGATCTTGATTCCCGCAGGCAGGCGCACAATAAAGCATTGCGCTGATACCGCTGTACAAAAGAGCCGGCTCCTTTGCAAGGAGCGTATATCGGGCTTATGTCTTTGTGTGTGATTACATCACCTACCAGCCTTGCTGCTGCCTTCCCCCGTGCGCGCTACTCTCCCCTGTCAGCCTCAAGTCCGCCCCGGACTTGCTAAGAAGGCTACAGTCCGACGAGTGCGTACCAGGGTACCTGCGTCCACTTCCTGACACCAATGTACCGATCTTGGTTCCCGCAGGCAGGCGTATCACACAGGGCGAGGCAATCCACACACAAGCGGAGGGTGGGGGCGAACCCGGGACCTCTCGCACTAAAGCATAGCACCGATACCGCTGTACAAAAGAGCCGGCTTCTTTGCTAGGAGCGTATATCAGGCTTATGTCTTTGTGTGTGATTACGTCACCTACCAGCCCTACTGCTGCCTTCCCCCGTGCACACTACAGTATGTATACTCGGAATCTTGGAAGACTAAAAATAAATTTAAGGACTGCTTGGTTCCATGAATATTTTTAGAAGCTTAGGCTGGGACCAAATCAAAACTTTGACAACCAGCTAATTGCACTTAACAAAACTGTGTTTAATAGTGTTTTCTTTTTACGAGTAGAAGAAATAAGTTACAAAAAAAAAAAGAAAATGCTATTAAACACAGTTTTTTTAAGTGCGATTAGCAGGTTGTTAGTTTTGATTTGGTCCGGGCCTTAATGTGTTTTTTTTGGGGGGTTTTTGTAACGTATTGTTGCAAGAGAAAAAAAAATGGAATACGTGAAAAAAAACAAAAACAAACCTGTAATTCATTTTGGGTGGGGGGGCGTTGCCACTTGCACCAGCTGGGGAGAACCCCATACCCCCTGCACCCGTGCTGGGGGAGGACCCCATACCCCGCTGGAGGAGAACCCCATACCCCTGCACCAGCTGGAGGAGAACCCCCATACCCCCCAGTCTTCTACTTGGGATTTCTAGCCTCCTACTTTAAATGAAAATGAAAAATGAAAATGAAGTTTAATTTAGCTTTATTTAGAACACGTACTATGTTATGTATTCTGATTGGTCCAAATCAAAACATGTACTATGTATGCGTTTTTGACCCTGATGGCCTTCCATAAGTAAGTGGCAACAACCTTCGCACTCAGTTTACTATCTTTCGCAAGGTATTATTATAAATAAACCTTAAAATTGTTTTAATGCCACAGAAACGTAATCAGAGTTCTGGATGACTATAGACCCACCTTTACCTGCTGATTTAATTATTATACTGTCATTATCTTTAAGTTCTTTAATAGCGTTTCTTTCTATTTCACTTACATTATGATGTTTGGGAACTGGATTATTTTTTTTTTTTTTTTTTTTTTAAATACATGCTATATCCTTTTCTATTAATTTACTAAAAGTATTTATTGTGGGATTCAAAACACCTACTGGAAAGAAAGTTGATGTTTTCTTAAATTTATCCAATGAGGTAAGTTCTGCTGTTGTGTGTATTTTAGTTGCAAAAAAATGTTTCAAATGTAATTGTCTAAAAAATGTATAACAATCCACCTTTAAATTAAATGCATTAACCCCATTATTTGGTACAAATGATAAACCCTTATTTAAAACTGACAATCGTATTTGACTAAGTTAGGGTTACCATATTTGAACTTACAAAAAAGAGGACACTCTGGAGAGGGGGGGTTGGTGTATCTACCAACTCAAGTTGTATTAATATGTGTTATATATATATATATATATATATATATATATATATATATATATATATATATACTGTGTACTACACGTCTACACATCTAAAACAAGTGTTATAGCCTCAAAAATCAATGTCATTCAAATTTAAATGTACCTTTTTACATGTGGTGAGTCATTTTCTTCTGTGCTTCCTCCTGATGTGCTCATCAAGTAGCCATAAAAGAAAGTCTTTGCCTGAAATGTGATCCCTTTCAGTGTCTATTTATTTAAAAAAAGTGTAATGGCCTAAAAAAAACAAAAAAAAAAACGAATTTAAATGTCTTTTTACATCCACCAGTCCTTTTTCAGTCCTCTTCCTCTTGATGTGCCCATGCATACTTCTCTGTAGATCGCATCTTTCTCAGCAGTGGTTGATTGCTCATCAAGTAGGCATGAAAGTCTTTGCAAGACGTTTGTCTGAAATTGTACTGTACAAGTAGAATCCCTTTCAGCGACTCAACAGTCAAGTGGTTCCTTTCCTTTGTCCACTGGCTTTGCATCAGTGAGAAAACTCGCTCTACATTTGCATTGTGAGAGGGGACAGCAAAGAAGAACTGTACAATCTTTAACAGTTCTGAGTGACACTCAATATTTTTGGACTTCTCGAAATATTTGGTCCACTTTTGGTGTGCTAGCAAATTACTGAACTCTTCATCACTGTTGCAACTTTCCGTGAATTTCTTCAGATTGCTGAACTGATTCACGTCATCAATTGACACCCCCTTCTCTGCCAGGTATACGACACAAGATTCCACATCATTCCAATTAGGTGTCTCACTCAGGCCAAGCCACATGAAACAAGAGAATTCTTCCAGGGGTGTCATCCACCTCTTCAAATATTCTAAGCATGTGCTGTACAGACATTGTACTTCAGCACAGAATTTGTCACACTCTCCATCAAGTCCCTCCTTGCGCTTTTGTGCCAGTAGTCCTTTAACTTTCAGGGACATGAAGTTGTGGGTCTTACGTTCAAGAAGGATGGTGTGAACTGAGTTCAAGCTTTTCAGCACTTCCACGACAGAGTTGTTTTCCCTTTCAATTTCTTGAATGTGTGATTGGAATACAGTCATGAGTGAGTGCATGTGCCAGAGATAAATCTCACTGAACTGATGTTCGAAAAATGTCTTAATCACTGTGGGTAGTTTGTCCTGTGACAGAAAGAACGACTTCAAGGCCGGAAACATCTGTAGCAGCCTTGTAATGCCTGGGAATAAGGACAGCCATCGTGTCTTGCTGTGAGAAAGCAGCTTTCTGTATTCAATATCAACAAACTCACAGTACTCTTTCAGATGCTCAGTTCAGACAGTATAGATATGAAAGTATTGGTAAATTTTAAAAATAATGTTCTCAATGTCAACATCCAGTGTGTCTGCCCCATGATGGACACAATTGTTCAAAATGTGTGCTGGGCAACCCACACCGATTAAAGTCCTCTTCTGCAACAAATTCTTTAAGTTTGCAAACACGTTCTTTCCTTCTTCATCACGCCGGAGTCCTCCGAAATTTGTATTGCAGTTGTCCCCCGTAAACGCGATACACTTCTCAAACAAACCGTTCTTTTCCAGAGTTTCCTTGACGTATTGCGCAATTGTATCGGCAGTCTCATTAGGTGTGTTCTGGACCTCGATTAATTTTGACTGCAAACCGCCGTTCTTCCAGTCAAAATACTGAATTATTACTGGGAATATTTTCACTGAACCGTGATTGCTTCCATCTGTAGCAATTCCACAGTAAGCTATGTCATTTTCTTCAAGCGCTTTTAGAGCAGTGTCAACAGAATGCGGTGCAAGCACAGAGTTAACAATCGCTTCTGTCTTGGTTCGAGCACTTGAACATTTTCGGCTATCTCAGAATCAGGGAATGTCTTCTTCAACAAGACAGAAGTGCAATCCATTGACTTGAAACTATTGTGATGCTTAACGGTGTGAAATGCTAGAGCACCCTCAGCTGCAGTAACAGCATCCTCTGATTTGCTGCCTGGTTTTACAAAATAATCTGTTAATTTTGCTGATGAGCTCTCTCCTCGAACTGCCTTCTTATGTTTCTCAGAATCCACATTAGATTGTAAATCAATAGCACCTTTATTTGCCACAGAGACGTAAGTACCAGCTCTACATACCAAGCACTCGGCTTCCCATTCTACTCGACCACTTCGAAAACACTGAAATTTTGTTTTTAATTCTGCAGTCAATTTACACTTTCGTTTTGGCATTGTGTTCGGTGGTAGGTGTCTTCATTTAAATAAAAGTGTTCAACAATTTCAAATCAAATTCTAGACTATTTCGCACCTGCTGCCACTTACCCCGCTTCTAGCTCTGTCAGTTGGCTACGCTCGTGCCTGCACTATGGAAGCGTATTGCTGCCACACATAAAAAAAATTATGACGTAATTACTTGATGACGATCACGTAATTATGTGATAGGGAACTAACACCTCGTGGAAGCTCACAGGAGCTGCTGACAATCCTTAACAGCAAGTTCCAAAGAGTAGATATTATTAAAGTAAATAATACGATCGAGGCTGTATGCTAGTTCAGTTTGTTCTTATGTGATAACTCCATATCACGTAATTACGTGATAATTTTTTTTTTTTATGTGTGGCAGCAATACGCTTCCGTACTGCACAGACGTTAAAGGCCTCTTCCAAACACGCACGGCACACACCGTTCGTTATAGGGTATACACACACTGGGAATTGTAGTTCAATGGAAAGAGCAGGGCAAAATCCCGGACATTTTTAGATATTTAAAAAACCCGGCCGGACGGAGATTTAAGGACCAAAAAAGAGGACATGTCCGGGAAAAAACGGACGTATGGTAACCCTAACTAAGTTCATGTTTGGATAAATTTATTACCGCTGGCTCCTGGTGACCATTCTCTGGGTATGGATGTTGTAGCGTCTCTTTCTTGTTTCGCCTTGCTTCGCATCGGTTTTTTAGGCTGTCTCTATGTCGATATGTTTCTACTGTGGCGACTGTCCAATATACAGTACTGTGCAAAAGTTTTAGGCAGGTGTGACAAAATGCTGTAAAGTAAGAATGCTTTAAAAAATAGACATGTTAATAGATTATATTTATCAATTAACTAAATGCAAAGTGAGTGAACAGAAGAAAAATCTAAATCAAATCCATATTTGGTGTGACCACCCTTTGCCTTCAAAACAGCATCAATTCTTCTAGGTACACTTGCACAAAGTCAGGGATTTTGTAGGCATATAGTCAGGTGTATGATTAAACAATGATACCAAACAGGTGCTAATGATCATCAATTCAATATGTAGGTTGAAACACAATCATTAACTGAAACAGAAACAGCTGTGTAGGAGGAATAAAACTGGGTGAGGAACAGCCAAACTCCGCTAACAAGGTGAGGTTGCTGAAGACAATTTACTGTCAAAAGTCATACACCATGGCAAGACTGAGCACAGCAACAAGACACAAGGTAGTTATACTGCATCAGCAAGGTCTCTCCCAGGCAGAAATTTCAAGGCAGACAGGGGTTTCCAGATGTGCTGTCCAAGCTCTTTTGAAGAAGCACAAAGAAACGGGCAACGTTGAGGACCGTAGACGCAGTGGTCAGCCAAGGAATCTTACTGCAGCAGATGAGACACATCATGCTTACTTCCCTTCACAATCGGAAGATGTCCAGCAGTGCCATTAGCTCAGAACTGGCAGAAAACAGTGGGACCCTGGTACACCCATCTACTGTCCAGAGAAGTCTGGTCAGAAGTGGCCTTCATGGAAGACTTGTGGCCAAAAAGCCATACCTCCGACGTGGAAACAAGTCCAAGCGACTCAACTATGCACGAAAACACAGGAACTGGGGTGCAGAAAATGGCAGCAGGTGCTCTGGACTGATGAGTCAAAATTTGAAATATTTGGCTATAGCAGAAGGCAGTTTGTTCACCGAAGGGCTGGAGAGCGCATACGAATGAGTGTCTGCAGGCAACAGTGAAGCATGGTGGAGGTTCCTTGCAAGTTTGGGGCTGCATTTCTGCAAATGGAGTTGGGGATTTGGTCAGAATTAATGGTCTCCTCAATGCTGAGAAGTACAGGTAGATACTTATCCATCATGCAATACCATCAGGGAGGCATCTGATTGGCCCCAAATTTATTCTGCAGCATGACAACGACCCCAAACATACAGCTAAAGTCATTAAGAACTATCTTCTGCGTAAAGAAGAACAAGGAGTCCTGGAAGTGATGGTATGGCCCCACAGAGCCCTGATCTCAACATCATCGAAGTCTGTCTGGGATTACATCAAGAGAGAGAAGCAACTGAGGCTGCCTAAATCCACAGAAGAACTGTGGTTAGTTCTCCAAGATGTTTGGGCCAACCTACCTGCCGAGTTCCTTCAAAAACTGTGTGCAAGTGTACCTAGAAGAATTGATGCTTGATGCTGTTTTGAAGGCAAAGGGTGGTCACACCAAATATGGATTTGATTTAGATTTTTTTTCTGTTCACTCACTTTGCATTTAGTTAATTGATAAATATAATCTATTAACATGTCTATTTTTGAAAGCATTCTTACTTTACAGCATTTTTCCACACCTGCCTAAAACTTTTGCACAGTACTGTATATAAAAAGAAAACGGTAAAAATCGTTTTCTAATAGCGATAGTGCTCTCTCGATGAGGGCTCTACCGTGTGATAATTGACCTCGACTTCCGTTAGCGCCCACGGCTTAGGCTCGGGATGCATTAACTCCCATGTGATAATTGACCGTGACAGTAGAGCCGTCATCGGAGGGCATATTAAAATATAACGGCTGCACTATTTAAAAATGAATATAATATACAAACCTTACTTGCTTTAACAATGAAAACAAGTCTAAAAAACGACAAACAAACCGCAGATACACAAACTTGATTAACTGCTTTGTTACATAAAATAAGTTTGAAAAATATCTTATCTGGAGCCCAAAGCCTGATTTCAAATCCCTTCTGTTCAGAGCGCATGTCCAGTGACTCGTCTTTCTGCAACGTCACCAAAAACTGTTCATTACAAACAAATGATGACGTCTTGATTGGTCCATGTCTGTCACATGAATATTTCGTCACACTAGTGGGAAAGCTTGCAGGCATTTTTAACATTGCGATCAGAGAGAGCGAAAGATCTGCTTTACACAACCTTTCAATTAAATATATAATGTGGTATTTTGCTGTACTAATAAAACAAACTATGGTTATTACTTTATATAAATTATGTTATGCACGAATGTAAAAATTGGCTTTCTGTGGTGGTGGACTTTCTTTCAAATAGCATATATCTAATTGTTTGCGCGATATATTTTAATATCAAATATATATCTTCCACACTATTACAGTTTTGTTAGAGGATACGTTAACTTATCTCTAATGTAATCACAGTATTACATATAGACTGCCCCTGTATTTATTTACGTCTCAAATTCTGGGCCGATTTGCTTTTTCGAATTTACCACAGTTTTTTATATTTTTATACCAAATATAATATTCTGCTCAGCTGACAGCCGAGTTTCTAAGTCATGCATGCACAGTTTACCATAAACTGGATCGTGAATTCATTTAAGAGTAACCCCTTTGTACATGAATCAAAGTTAATGTATTTTTTACTCTCCCCAGAAAACATTATTTTTTATTAAGAAACAGAAATAATATTTATCTTGCTCTTAATTGTATTATTACTTGTAATATGATACTTGAAATGTATTTGCTTACGATTGTAAGTCGCCCTGGATAAGGGCGTCTGCTAAGAAATAAATAATAATAATAATAACAATAAATAAAATGTAGATGTTAAAAAAAAAAGTATTTCTTGTTACAATGAAGAAACTACATTGCACTGAAATAGATACATAAATTAATTAAAGCAGTCGTTTTCCTTTATTAAAGGCTAATATTAAAACACATTTTTGAGAAGGAACATGGTATTCCAAGAAAAGGACATCTCATTTGCTTATGTAATGTCCATCAATATATTGTAGCATTTCAGGTTCTTTTTGGAACAGAAATGAGACTGCGAACATGAGTAGATGAAGGTGGGTGGTGGGTATAAACCTGTCTAGTAGTTGGCATTTTCCAGAGTGCTGATGGGTTCGGAATCAAATTGCAAATCAACCTCTATTCATTCAACCACACGTACCTGGTACTAATCACAAACAGTAAATCACCTAATTAAAACACCACCTTTATAATGTTACTTAAATACAGATAATGTTAATTACTTGAAGCAGGATCATTTAGCTATCTGCCTCTGACTCTGGTTACCTGTAGACTGACCACTAGTAGATTCACTTAGCTTAAGTAGGCTCCACCCTCATTTTGCAAGGGAACTGGTTAACAGCTGCTAAACTGCGTTAAAGACACTACTTAGGCAATACAATAGTTTCACACAATTACAAAAAAAAAAAAAATCTTTGAAAGTTATGCAAACACACACTGTCAGAACACCATTCACTTTTTTGATTTTACTGATCTAGTACCTTGCAAAGACAGCAGTTGAGAAATATTATCCAGTTGACTAGATTAACCTGCAAAAGTGAAAAGTTAATCTTATCAAGGTTTGGTCAAGGAAAAATGTTTAAACTGTTGCATTTCTTTGTTACTCTAGAGCAAAACAAATATGTTAAGGGACTTGGCTGACTACCAATATTTGAATGACCCCAGTAGAAAGTTGTTTTCGAGTAAAGATCTGACTTACAATTAATCTATAATTGTATTCACCATTACATTTAGGTATGAAACTGTTTCATGTTTACATTCAGCCTAATTTTTCTTCTTTACAAAGTAGCTTCTGCAACAGTCACCATCTACATTTCTAAATTCTTACTTTGTCCAAAAGATGTGAGCGAAGTTTAAAAGCTTTTTTTTTCTTTGTGTGGCTTTTTGGGTTATTAAAAAAAATTATCAAAAACATGCCAATGATTCATGTACCACAAGTGCAGCAAAATTGATAAGAAAAGCCATTCACCAATGGTATCTGAGAGATATAGATAGATAGATATAATCTCTATATGTGTCCTTTATCTACCCTCTGTTCCTAGTGCTAAAAATAAATGTCAGGATGGAGTACATTGAATCTAAACGTTAAACACATATGTTAAGTCAGTACAATTGCAAGAAATGTTATTTAGTTGCTTGTAAACCTATATACCTCTTGGTTTAAAGAATATTCGAGCTGAGTCATGTGAACAGCAGATCAATGACCCTAAATACCCAGTTTTGGTCAAGGCTTTATTAGAATGTTTTTATATTTACATTTTGATACAGATTTTGATAAAAGTTCACTGACCGTTTTACTTTTAATGTTGTGACGAGCATAAATGACCTATCACTTCATTTTGCAAGTTTGTTAGCCTTGATTCTTCAGTCACAAACAATAGTTCATGGAAAGCTGCCCATGGTAAGTGCTGTTTCTAATAAATAAAACAGCTAACCAACATGCAAAAAAATGGAAAAGCTCTGATTTGTGTGTTTTCCGCTATGAGGATACAGTACTCGGGTCTTCTCCTTATTGGTTTGCACCTACAGTATTGGCATCACCAAAGCAATTTTAGCAGGGCAGAGGAGTACCTTTCCAGGTAAAACTCCACTTAACACACAGCCCTGCTTTACATCCATTATTATTTATTTCTTAGCAGACGCCGTTATCCAGGGCGACATACAATTTACAAGATATCATTATTTTTACATACAATTGCATTATTTTTTACACATTATTTTTACATATAATTACCCATTTATACAGTTGGGTTTTTACTGGAGCAATCTAGGTAAAGTACCTTGCTCAAGGGTACAGCAGCAGTGTCCCCCACCTGGGATTGAACCCACGACCCTCCGGTCAAGAGTCCAGAGTCAAGCCCTAACTACTACTCCACACTGCTGCCCATGTATCTGTATGTCATGCTTTGATTTCTGTATGTGTGTGTGTGTGTATATGTATATGGATAACTGCTTATCCAGTTATCCTGAAACTTGGTATAAACATGTATCTTAAGTTCTTGAAGCGTCTCATTTGGGGATATCTTGAGAATCGCTTGTCAAATTGTGATTAAATATTCTTCTTCTTCTTCTTCTTCTTCATGCTTATTCTATACTGAAAGCTCCAATTCGGAATTCACATTGTGGATCCATGTTGCCGACGTACTTCTTATATGAACTTAACTAAAATGTTCATTGTGGGCGTGTTCTAAAATGTTAAAAAAAAAAAAAAGTAAAACAAAACTCAAGCCATGTAACAAATTGAACACAATGAGGAACACATATTCACATTGCACATTTACTTAGTAACAGGTAATTAACCAATTACCTGTTACTAAGTAAATGTTTTAAACTGTCCATTGTCATTTGTGCTGTTTTATCCTAATGACCACCTTGCATAACTAATTGTAATGTGTTTCTGTGCATTTAGATTGTTGTATTTTGAATCAATAAAATTTAACTTGTTTAAGCCCATACAATATTCTATAAAGTTGTGTGTCTTTTATAGAAATCAAAGATTCCATAGAAGTTTTGAGTTCAAGTGGTGGTTCTATAGAAATATAAACATTTTTATAGAAAACTAGTTTTAATCATGAGTCATTTGAGTCTTAATTATAGTTTATTAATTATAATTGATAATTACAATGTTAAAAATCAATGTTGTCATAAGAAATGAATCCACAGCTCTACATGTGCATCATTTTAAAACTACAAATGGACTTATTTTGAGAAATGTACACATGTAGCCAACAAATTAAACATAATCTAGTTTATTCTAGGAATTTAATTATTTAACAATTGTACCTAATATTCTGGAAATTAACCAGTAGTTAAAAGCATACAGTTGACATGTTGGGAAATGAAAAGATTATCAAACCAAGCACAGGACACAATTCAGGTTTAGTATATTTAACTGTTTGTACTTTTTTTTTTTATTCTGCTGGTGGTGCAATATGATGTAAAGTGACAGACTCCAACAATCCCATTCTTTTTACAGAAACTGGCTAATTTACTAATTAAAATATATGTGTTTGTATGTTCAGTTGCTTGTCAGATGTCAGTTTTTTGTTTGTTTTTTTTTGCTGGTGTTTTATAGGTACAACAGCCCAGCCTACTAGCCATGGATCATTAAGAATTGGACAATGCATAAGTGTTCTTTTTCTCGTAAACAAGTAGTATATTACTGTGTACTTAACAAATACATGCATACAATGTATGCAGTACCATACATCTCTTCCCCCAATGTTAATGTAATATAATTTACTTTTAAGATTTGTCTTGAGAGTCTTGTCTACAGACTTGATTGTTATTAGATATTGTCAAGCAATATTGTAGTACTTATTCTCACAATCCTAATTGACCGAACCTTCTAAACATTTATCATTGGGGAAACTAAGAATTACAGATAGTTACCACATGATTTACTCTGCAATGCCTGTTAATTATTAGCAATTATTGGAGTGTAACCAAAATAACTGACATCTGCATGTTTTCCTTGATATTAAAGTCAGCTATATGGGTATTGCAATTGTAAAACATTGACAGCCCTCATCATTTTTTTTTTTTTTATCAGCGTAATATAAAGTGTACTGCACACAAGTGGAGACAGATATTTTCTGCCAATTATTTTTTTGATTTTCAACTTTGTCAGTTAAGTCTGAAGATCATGGCAACAGCAGGCAAGGTATGGAGTGATTGATATTTGTGTGTCGGCATTCAAAATAGTTCAGTGGCTATTGCATATGAATAGATATAAGCAGAAACAGGTAACAATAATGGTTTAGTATCCTGCACACATATTGTAACTGGTGTAGCTGTTTAATACTGTGTTCACACTATGGAGATGCCCTGGTACTATGGCTTGACTAGCATATATTTATTGTAGTAGTTTACAAATGGTTACGTTTTATGGTTTTTTAAATTTAATTTTATGGTTTTTGTTCTGTATAGGAAAGTTTGATTTGTTTTATTGTGATCACAAAATATTTAATGTATAGTAATATCCTATAGATAGTTTACTTTTCTGAACTATAATTGTATGGCTTGAAAGCATTGGGCAAGGAAATTACTGCATACATACTGTTACTTTTGTTTTATCAGGGAAAATGAATACCACCCTCAAGCTAAAAATCACCTTTACAAAATCTGTATACCTTATTATTATTATTATTATTATTATTATTTATTTCTTAGCAGACACCCTTATCCAGGACGACTTACATTTGTTATAAGTATACGTCTTGCATCTCGTCTTGTAGAGATTATATTATAATCTTCCCCCTTTTTTCAATCCATTTACAATGAAACTCAAAAGGGCTTGTGTGACTGGGCAAAGTGGCAACAACACACTCCCTTGAGAGTAATAAGAAATGATTTGAGAAATGTCTGCAGAAATTAAACAATTGGATTCTTTCCACAAAGTACTGGAAGCATGAAAATAAAAATCAAGTTACAAATAATCATGTTTTATTTAATGATCCTATTGGTGTTTGTTGCTTTTAACTAGGGTTGGCTGGCCCGGAGATTTAATTAAAAAAATTAATTTTGGTGGATCTTGGGAATACATTTTAACATCGAAGACCTTTGGGGTTAAAATGTGACTACTCTATTCTAGAAAGTGTAATATTCTTATTGTAGCTGTATTTTAGTAGAATAACTAACTAGTTTATTGTGCAGGTTATCAAATGCAAGGCTGCTGTCGCTTGGCAGCCAGGGAAGCCCCTGTCAATTGAGGAGGTGGAGGTGGCACCACCACAGGCTCATGAAGTTCGCATTCAGGTATCATTCATTCTGTTGTACATATTAATTATTATAAGCTGAATTTGGAGCAAAGTCAAATCTATACAGAGGAAACAGAAATGACAGCTTCACATCCCATTGGTCGTTTTACATAAAACCATCAGAAATTCAGCTTTTAGGAGTATTTTCAGAAGGGTGAAAAAAGGGCATTAGTTAGGCCTGGTAAATAATGATCAAAGCAGAACGGCAGTGGAGAATAAATCAAAACACACATAATGGGGAGTTAAACAGATTTAAAGACTTCAAAGACCAGTGATGGATTTTCATTTTATTTTGTGCACAACCAACATGACAATAGAACCGTGTGATACTGTAGATAAGAATTCCATAGGGATTTTGACCGTTTAAGCCCTTAGTGTGGTCTTAATGTGTCGCACATTCATTTTACAAGACCTATCTACACGGTCTGTCAGTCCAGGTAACAAAATAATTCCATGAATTTTACTTATTTTGCAACTCTATTAGCTGCATAGGTCCTAAACATATTTTCAGCAGCTAGTAGGTTAATATCTGATAAGAAATGCCTGAAGAGGTAAGGACAATGGCACCTACCAGGTGAAATGACCAAGCAAGTGCACATGTGTTTCTTTCCAAATTGAACATCTGAGACCTATATAACAAATAAAAGTGCACAACAGGTAAGTTTAGAGTTAATTGAATTTTGTTGTTGGCTACAATTCCTTTTAAAGTGTTTTACTATTGTGTGAAGCCTCCTTCCACACATACTAGCAAGCCCAGCAGTGTTCGTATCCATGCTTCATATTTTCTAAAACCTCAAGTATCCTCTACTGCTCACCTTGGGCCAAAGGCCTGATGTGGATTCAGGTACGTCTGGCCATGATGATCTGCATATTTAATCATTTAAATTGTCAACACTACTGAGTCAACTCAATAATAAACGAGGTAAGTAGCAATTAATTTATTTGTATATTTTATAATTATGACCCATAGAGCAATATGGAAGTTGTGCATCACACAACACACACAAAGGCCGCTTCTCTCCTAAGGTGAATTTGTCAACATGGCTTAAGTGAGTATTTAAAAGAGTAGCCTAGATTACAAACACCCAAGAGAGTCAGTTCTGTCAGTGAGATCCACTATCTATATACATACTTAATGTATGGATCATTTACCAAACAGATTGTCGCTACTGGAGTGTGTCACACTGACCTCTACTTCCTATATGAAGCTGGTGAAACAAAGCTATTCCCTGCAATCCTGGGACATGAAGGAGCTGGGATTGTAGAGAGTGTTGGACCAGGAGTGACCAAATTCAAACCAGGTGAGATGAAGACACTTTGTTAATCAGTAACATATAGGCTTCTGATACATAAAAGGAAGTCGCCTTCAACATATTTTTATGTGGAAATTACATTGCGTCTGCTTGGTTTAAGTGGCTGATCTTAAATGTGTTCTTTCCGTTAACATAAGCCAATCCCATAGCGTTAACAGCACAACGCTGTAGAGTCGTGTTATATAATCACTTCCTGTGCGGTAGATCACATGACCTGCATGCAGCTTCTGCACCTAATATAAAGTACATGCAAATGTGGGTAAGATTTTCGATTTCATGAATTCTCAGAATACCCAGGACAAGGGTATTCTGAAAAAACATGCACTCTACCCAACAAGTGCACACTTTTCTCCATTTTTTACCTTGTAGGGGTATCCCAATGCCTAGGGAGTATTGTACATTGGAAACCTATTTAATGCTTATCGAAGTTCAGCTTACCAGTCTTTTACACAGTCCTGTCCTAACCACAATAAAATAATTTTATTGGCTGTCTCAATGAGGCTGACTGTACAGTACTGTACACATGGATTGGTATTGACACAATTCCATTACATAGTGTAACATTCTTATTTTACTGTATCTTTTCCAGGAGACAAAGTTATCCCTCTGTTTGTCCCCCAGTGTGGGGAATGCAAGTTCTGTCTGAGTCCTAAAACCAATGTCTGTGATAAAAACAGGTAATTATGTTTTGCACTATCTTATGTAACAAGTGGTCTCTCAGAAAACAGTCAGACAGATTTATTCTTTCGCTGATGTAACCGGCAACCCCACACACAGCAAGCATCCTACCACTATGCGAAAGAACCGGGCTTGTCTGCATTCATGGGTTTAGAGCTTTTAACTTGTCATATCTCACCAAAAAATGACAGAATCCGTTACAGCAGTGGATCAAACAACACTGCCCGTTGCACTGAACAAAGTTTAGTTGCAATTTACAGCTCAGGTGCTTACACTGTACTAATATGGGAGGAATGGCAAACAGCTTTCTGTAGCATACCGTATATATTTCAGATTCATGCTTTTACAATCATTTGAAAAACAGTAATCTTTGTTTAAAAAATTGAGTAATTATGAATATTTAATTAAAATAAAAAATACATATCATCAAGTATTTTACCTGCAGATATATACCTTTATCATGGCAGGCCCAATGAAAGATGTCATGTGATTTCTGAGGAATTCACCAGGTTTACTTGCAAACGGAAGCCAGTCTTCCAATTCATGGGAACCAGCACCTTCTCGGAGTACGCTGTGGTCTCTGACATTGCATTGGCCAAGATTTATGATGCTGCACCTAATAACCTGTTCCACAGGCCACCTTATAATGAGGGAGTACTAATACTTTAGTGCAGGATCTCTATTTTGTGATCTGCAATGCAGGCAGATTTCTAAGTGTTTCATGTATTGTTTAGCAAAGGCAGCTGTGGCAGGTTTTGTCACCTGAGGGTTGTTTCAATCATATCTCTTGTATTGGCAGGATTAGTCAGGGTGAAGGCTTGATGTCTGATAAGACGTCCAGATTTACCTGCAAGGGGAAGCCCATCTACCACTGCATGGGGACCAGCACTTTCTCTGAGTACACTGTAGTGGCTGATGTCTCTGTGACCAAGATTAATGACTCTGCCCCTCTTG
Organism: Acipenser oxyrinchus oxyrinchus; assembly: GCA_030684275.1. Classification (NCBI taxonomy): domain Eukaryota; kingdom Metazoa; phylum Chordata; class Actinopteri; order Acipenseriformes; family Acipenseridae; genus Acipenser; species Acipenser oxyrinchus. The sequence goes on along the minus strand of CM060247.1, from coordinate 37,005,088 downwards.
ATAAAGTCTGCCTGCTTGGCTGTGGCATTTCCACTGGGTATGGAGCTGCACTCAACACCGCCAAGGTTATTGCTGCTCTTTCATTTAAAATATTACTGAAGATCAGTGAAGTTAATACAGGAACAGGCAAGCCTGAAACAGATACTGTCACTGGCAAAAATCAGAATTCATTTTTGGTTAGTATAAAAAGTAATTGATATGGAAACATTAATACCAGTTAATACCAGATTAATGGAAACATTAATACCAGTTAATGTAAAAATACCAATTTTGGGTGGCATTACTTCCTGGAGGTATTAGCTATCAATGTATTAGGCAACCACTGAATTTAAAAAAAAAAAAAAAAATTATGGTAGTGAAAAAATAACTTAACACACTGTATACAGCTGGTTGTCTTAAGAGTTTCTGAAGCAAAAGGCTGTTTATTTATCTTGGTAGAAATAAATGTATTGCAGTAAAGCCTGCATCTGCTATAATATTCAGGTAAAATGGCCATGTCACTGTAGCATGTTAAAATGTTTTGAATGAATCAACTATCCTCTATTGGTTCATTAGGGATATAAGGGGTTTGGGGACTTTATGCCAAAGTACAATTTACAGAGTATTAAACTGTTCTAGTTACAAAACTAGATAAAACCCCTTAGGCACAAGGGGTTACCCGTTTTATATCATTAACACTGTTTTTACAAGTAGAGGACTGGAGCAGGCTGTTTTGCAATTGCTGTGAACATGTCAATCCCAAACAGTAGTTTTGGGTTAAACACCTTTGGGTGTAATCATTTACAGCCACCAGAGGTCAGTATAGCATAAAAATGCAAAATCACAAGGCTCTTTAAAACAGTCATTACATTTTTTACATTATTTATTTCTTAGCAGACGCCCTTATCCAGGGCGACTTACAATCGTAAGCAAATACATTTCAAGTATTACAGTACAAGTAATAATACAATAAGAGCAAGATAAATACAATGACTAGTTCAAGCAAGTACAAGTGTGACAAAATACAATTCAATAATACAGCAGATAAGTGACAGTGATAGTTACATCAAGATATGATTAAATACCAAATACTACAGATTAAACACTTGGCAGATTACAGTACTCTGAAGTACAGGATTAAATGCAGTAAAATAGGGGGCAGATAAGAGTAAGTAAAGCACATTTAAGGAAGGGTGAAAGTGTCCCAGGGGAGAAACAGAGGAGTTCTACAGATGCTGTCTGAAGAGGTGAGTCTTAAGGAGGCGTCAGAATGTGGTCAGGGACTGGGCGGTCCTGACATCTGTAGGTAGGTCATTCCACCACTGCGGAGCGAGGGTGGAGAAGGAGCGGGCTCTGGAGGCAGGGGAGCGTAGAGGAGGTAGAGCCAGTCTTCTAGTGCAGGCGGAGCGGAGAGGTCAGTGGGGGTGTAGGGAGAGATGAGGGTCTGGAGGTAGCTGGGTGCAGTCTGGTCAAGGCATCTGTAGGCTAGTACAAGAGTCTTGAACTGGATGCGGCGGTGATCGGTAGCCAGTGGAGTGAGCGGAGTAGTGGAGTTGCGTGGGAGAAGCGAGGCAGAGAACACCAGGTGGGCAGCGGAGTTCTGGATGAGCTGGAGCGGACGGGTAGCGGGCGCAGGGAGGCCAGCCAGGAGGAGTTGCAGTAGTCTAGGCGGGAGAGTACCAAGGCCTGGACCAGGAGCTGGGTGGCGTAGTTGGTGAGGAAGGGTCGGATTCTTCGGATGTTGCTCAGGAAGAATCGGCAAGTGCGTGCCAGAGTGGAGATGTGCTGGGAATAAGAGAGGCAGGGGTCCAGGGGGACACCGAGGTTCTTAGCGGAGGAAGAGGGAGAGAGTGTGGTAGATTCCAGAGGAACAGAGATAGAGAGATCAGAGGAGGGGGAGGAGGAGGGAAAGAAAAGGAGGTCAGATTTAGAGAGGTTGAGTTTGAGGTGATGCGAGTGCATCCAGGAGGAAATAGCAGACAGGTGGTGGGGAAGGAGAGGAAAATCTGAGCATCATCAGCATAGAAATGGTATGAGAAACCATAGGATGCGATGAGGGGCCTGGAGCGGTGTGAGAGAGAACAGGAGAGGACCCAAGACTGACCCTTGGGGGACTCCTGTTAAGAGAGGGTGAGGTGTGGAGGTTGCTCCACGCCAGGTTACCTGGTAAGTGCAGTTGGAGAGGTAGGAGGAGAACCAGGCCAGAGCAGTGCCAGAGATCCCCAGGTAAGCAAGAGATGATAGTAGAATAGAGTGATCAACAGTGTCAAAGGCAGCAGAGAGGTCGAGGAGAATTAGGACAGAGGAGAGAGAAGCAGCTCGGGCAGACTTAAGTGAGTTGGTGACAGACAGGAGGGCGGTTTCAATGGAGTGAGCAGTCCTTAGTGGTGCAGTTCAATCACTATAGTGCAAAAATAAAACACAAAACACATTTAATAAAAGGTTGACCGAGAGGGAATTTCAAACAAGGCATCTAACCCTAAAATCAAATACCTTCTAGCAGCTGAAGTACCTGAACAAAATAGGAAAGCAAACAAATCCTAGGAGGCATGCATTATTTAACTCCCAGTCATATCCAGACACAGCCCTTACATAGCCTCAAGCACCACCTCCCAATATGGTGTCCAATTAACCACTTTTCTGCCTACTGCTCTGGAAGAGCATACTTTGTGTAGCTTAGCTGCACCCCGTCGGGAGGTTTGATTTCTTATAGCCTGTCATTAAAAATGGTACAAATTGTCCTTTGGAATATTATGTCCCCTACGTTCATGTTTTTTATAATGTAGCCATTTTTAAATTTTTTTCTTGTATAATTTACACTGTAAGTAACACAACTGAAGGCAGTACCGTATATGCTCTCCTAGTCCCCTCCTCTCACCCCCTTTCCCTCCCTGGCTGCAGGTTGAACCCGGCTCTTCCTGCGCTGTGTTTGGCCTGGGAGCCGTGGGTCTTGCTACTGTGATGGGCTGTAAGGCAGCGGGAGCCTCTCGGATCATCGCCGTCGATATCAATAAAGACAAGTTCATTAAAGCAAAAGAATTGAACAACTGAGTTTGTCAACCCCAATGATTACAGCAAGCCCATCCAGGAAGTACTCATTGAGTTGACTAAAGGAGGTGTGGACTATTCCTTTGAGTGTGTGGGCAGTGTTACTGTGATGGTGAGTTTGGCCTGGTCAATATAAAGACAAAAGTACTTTGTTACATTTTTGCATATATGGAGAACCTCTTATGAAGTCGTGATTTAAAAATCCTAGAACAGTCCTAAATGATCAAATACATTTTTGATTTCCAGAGAGCTGCCCTTGAGGCATGTCAGAGAGGCTGGGGAACCAGTGTTGTTGTTGGCTATACAAACGTGGCGGACATGTCGACACGACCGCTACAACTAATATATGGACGAACATGGAAGGGAACATATTTTGGAGGTAAGGGTTGGAGCCAATTTAGTGATCTTCTAGTTGTTGTTCTTCTTCTTCTTCAATCCTTGTTTTACTGGTTCTCACAGGATGGAAGAGTGTGGAGAGCGTACCTAAGCTGGTGAATGATTACATGGCAAAGAAAATTAAGCTGGATGAGTTCATTACCCACACTCTGCCCTTGGACCGTGTTAACGAGGCATTTGACCTGATGACCTCTGGGAAAAGGTATTATGTGCACATTTTCCTTAAATTGGCAAGCTAGATATAGTAGAAGCTTTCTAGCTGCATTACTGTCCTTTAGGACAATTGGAGCACAGACGTCCATTGATTTATTAAGAAGCAGCAGCACAATTCTATGTAAATATACCCTCAACCATGCAGTTATACTGTTAAATGTGCACTTGTAGCAATGTAGTTTTATAGCCCCAAACAAATTGCTTCACACTTGAATTGGATAAATGTATGTGCCTTGGTTCAGTTCAAACACTGGTATGGCTGCTGCTGAGCTCCCAACAGCCGTTTCTAAAATTGCTCCGATTTAAACTTTAATAACCTCTGGAATAATTAGTTGGCCATTGCAAACCATTACTAATACTGGCCGTGTGTAAATATTCCCTCAGCAACAAGACAACGCTACTCGATTACCAGTATTCCATATTTAATAGCCAACAGTATATAGCAACAGTTTGAGGTCCGGAGCCACCCTGTTCTTTGTTCCACCTTAACCAAAGGAACCTCCTTAGTCAGTTATTTAATGATTCCAATAAAACCTGGACCTTGAGGGGCAGATTTGTGCACTCTTGGTATAGTATGTTTACATACGTTTTGCAACAGACTATTAATACTTTTTTTTTTTTTTTTTTTCAGCATTCGAACAGTCCTGAAAATGTAGGAAAGAGTTTCAAGCAACCTTCTTTTGATCAAGTCATTTTTTGTTCTTTGGTATGCTGATCTCCTATCTGAAATGGATGTTTATTTTCCCTAGATCATTCTATATAGTTTGATCAGTACACAAATTAGAATAAATTGTCCGAAGGATGCAATGGGCAACAGTAGCAAGAAGTACCTACTCCAGTCTAAGTATCTCCTTCTATTTTGAATGGAGAAAACCTAATATTGGAACCCAACAGCAATGTCTTGGTCTCCTAAGCACTCTTGTGGTGGTTCTCTGTTTTAAAACGTTGCCATTGATTTGTCTCCTTTCACAGAGTATGAAATAAAATACTGGAGCAAACTCTTTGGAAGTATGGCTCATTATTATACATGCAAACATGTAGTATATTCAGAGTGACTTCAGTCACTAACTAGGCTGACATTTTATCACACATGCTTCACAATCAAAAGTCAATTGCATTGTGGTCTGACCTTTGGAGCTCATATTTTGACTTGGAGAAATCAGAATTTTGTTAACTATGGTATATTAATATTACCCTACATTTTGTGACCTTTTAAACTTGAAACCCTTCTTTATCAAGGACCATGCATTTGCAATACTGCAGTAATAAGGGGGTCAATAGTTCACCTTCAAGAGTGGCTTTATTTATATTTGCCACTGTTCGGATCATTAAAGAGTAAGTCACTTCTAATATAATTGTAATTTGACTCTCTACAATTCATTCACTTTTATGTTTGCCATGTGTGGCTCTTTCATTTGCTTTAATACAGAGTTAACATCAAAGTGATTCCTTGCTTGAAATAAGTTGCCATTTTCGAAATCCTGAAGTCTGAGATAACCTGTGAGGTTTCTAATGAGTAAAATAAAAGCATTACCCCAAACCAAGACTTTTTTTTTTTTTTTTAACTGAATCTGTGTGATGGGACAAAACCAGATTTAAAAGGCATTGTTTTCTCTCTGATCAGACTGCATCATTAACTACAAACTATTGCTGCTGTGTAACAATTACTGAATCTCACATTTTGATTGGCCAAAATGATTAACTTGGGACCAGAAAGGGGAAGGAGTTTTGTTACAGTGTGAGGGCGGGGGATCATTTGATTTCACATGGATGTCATCATGGTCACGTGAATAACACGTTATTTTTTGCAATAACTATGGAAGGTCATTCGGGTCAAAAACACGTTATTTAATACACGTTTCACATTTATTATATGTACTAATTTGAATTATGTACATGTTGTAATTTTAATTACATATACTAATTTGGCCAATCAGATCACTGAAAATGAAATATGAGCGTGAATTTAAAGAAAATAGTATGTGTAATTGTCCAATTTAATAGTCGCCTTACATTTGAAAAACAAATCAAAACACAATTGGGTAAAATAAACTAAATCGTGTCATGGTCAACATTGTCTGTCTCAAGAACTTGGTATAGGGTTAACAGATTTCCAGATTAAAAAATCTGAACTTTTTTTCAATTCAATGACACGGCAAAGCAGTCAAAGCAACTGCATATAGCCTAATCATAATTTAAAGTTAAATACCGGTGTGATTATTGCAGATCGTAACAATTCATTGTTTTCTTTTTGTCTCCTGACTATAAAATAGTACAAAAAATGGTCCAGGAAATTAAACAGATTGTGTAACACGTAATCCATAAATTGTTTGTTTTATTTTTGAATGGTATTAACACATTCACACTGCTATAGTTTTATGCGTTATAAAAAGCGTACAATTATAAAACCATGAACATTTCACAATTTTATGTTTCCAACCAGGGAAAAAAATCTGGGCTGAAAACTGTGACTATCCCTGTTTTCCTGAGACGCCTGGTAACACTAAATGGACAGCACTCGGCAAATCTCTGTATTTGCACGTTAGAAAAAATCTCTCGCCGCAGTATTTTCCTTTCCTTCTGTTATCCCGAATGTGATTGGCTACTCTTGTAATTACGTTGTGAAAACGAAGTCATTACAAGCGACTACATACGCATCGCTACTATGGAAGGCCATCTGGGTCAAAAAAACGCGTTCTATAGTACGCGTTTCAAATATTTAGTACACACTCTCATTTGACTTTTAGTACGTGTTGTAATTCGAATTACTATGCATACTAATTTGGCCAATCAGATCCCTGAAAATTAAAGGAGAACCAATGAATTTAAAGAAAATAGTATGTGTAATAAATTATCCTATTAAAAGTCACCTTACATCTGCCATTCCCCTCCAATTCGTGGCGGTATATGGACTTGGCATTGGGTAAAGTGTAGTGAAGATGGATAGACCAGGAACCTCCGAGACGAGGCTTCTTTAATCTATCCAATCAAAATAGCCAATAAAGCCAAAATAAAGTATCCACCCTTTGTACGGTATAGCCTAGGTTAAGATGTGCACAGTAATTTAACATTTAAAAAAACAAACAAAAAAAAAAAACCCTAAACCTTCTTGCGCCCCAGGATACAGTCTGCGGCCCCATTGGTAGGCGTGCCCCCTGTTTGAGAACCGCTGTACTACACATGCGTTTCTGACCCAGATGGCCTTTCATATCGCAGCGTCTTTTATAAGCCCAGCTTATTGCCTCAATGTATTGTGAAGAAACTACAATGGCAGGGATAAAAAAAAAAGAAATGAAAAAGAAAAAAAGCGATGTGTACTTATGTATTGGCTTAGGGCTCTGGACTCTTGACCGGAGGGTCATGGCTTCAGTCGCAGCTGGGTGACACTGCTGCTGTACCCTTGAGCAAGGTACTTTACCTAGATGGCTCCAGTAAAAACCCAACTGTATAAATGGGTAATTGTATGTAAAAAAAAATAATGTGAAATAATGCATAAGGGCGTCTGCTAAGAAATAAATAATAATAATAAATAATATACTGTTTTTCTGCCTGAAATACACACGTGAAAAGTGTATAACTTTAACATCCTCTGCTTTATAATTAATTCAGTGGAGCAAAGTAAAACCTTCACAACCTATTCTGGAATATTACAGTTTTACATATTATTTTAGGATAAATAGTATTGGAAATTGCTTCAATTTTCTAAGATTTAGCTGGGAATTGTGCAGCATGTGATTTGAACAGGAAAGTTAAAGCAGTTTTTGTATTAATTTAACGTTAGTAATGTACTTTAGTTTTGGTATTGTATTAAGTTATATGATTGATTAACCGATTACGTTTGACCTGTTGTCAGAGCAATAACATTTTTTTTTTTTTTTTTTTTTTTAAATCTTCCAAAACACCAGATGTTTGTCGTAGAAAGTCTTGCGAAGTTGAGAGGGGCTGTGTGACAGGGTTACTGGGCGGTGACGTCACGGCAGAAGCAGGAAGGAAAAGAAACTGACACCAGGTTCTGCAGTTTTCAAAAAAAGAATCGGCTGGCTGCCATTTTATTTTTAAATAACAAAAATAAATCAAATGTTTTAATAAAAACAAACTGTGCTCACAGAGCAAAATAAAACAGTAAACAAAACAAATCACGAACACTATAACCGGTCAGGCTGGGCAATCGCCTTCACTGACGCTATCCTTGGTTAGTTTCGTTGTTTTGTTTTTTCTTCTCCCCCCACTCTCTCTACACGCCTCTCGTACACCCACCACGAGTGCCGAGAGCTGCCGGCTTTTATAATAGGTGACCATCTCCCGATTAGCAACAAATTAAATCACCTAATTAATTCGGTTGATGGCCACCTTCTGCACGAGTTTTTAAATTATTCCTAGCAGAGGACGAGCACCAATCTCGCCTCTGCCAGAACACGTATTTAAAAAATAAACAAAACAATAACACGGCAGTAAGCCGTCATATAAATACATAAATAAAATATCGGCGCTTCGCCGTCATAAATAATAATAATAATAATAATAATAATAATAATAATAATAATAATAATATACAAAATAACACGGGGGCGGAGGGGGAAAACCCCGTTCTAAAAATGTTACAGGCTGATACATGTTTTAAATGAGAAACAGTTTGGTTTTATTATAGAAATACAAGAAAAAATTTAAGTGCATATGTCTATATTTCCTTTATTTTTCATATGATAAACGAAGTATTGTTAGGAAAAATAGCAACTTCGTTAACCTGAATGCTTGTTGCGCAGTAATTCAGAACATTTCTAGTTTTAATAATTAATTAACATGCTGTTTTAATAGCATTACAGTGAGATTTGTATAATTATTTGTTTGCAAGATGTCGTTTGAATACTGGTCAAGAAATTATATTTGCTTTCTATTTTTATTATTAATGGCGATCAAACATTGTATCATATTAAGTAGTTATTTCTGAGATGTATTAGTTGTTTGGTGCAAGTGTAGTGTTGCAACGTTTTGTTACTGTATGTAAAGTGTGATTGGATAGTCAGATTTTCATGACCATTTAAACACCCCCCCACCACTACGCACATCTTGAGCACCCTGCGGCACCCCCAAGGTTTGGACATTTCCTTATCTGGCCCGCCAGAGAATGTAATTGAGGACTACTGGTGTATACAATCTATGTTAATAAACCATTTGTATGTGTAATTTGTACACCAAAGTGATTTTCTGTTTCAACATTACTCTTTTCCATTTGAAGTAGTTTCCATGTTTTTCCATTTCATATACCTGTAACTTGATATTTATGCACTGGACTTTAACTTTCAAGCTACATTGTCCAAGTAAATGCCAATACATTATTTATTGTTATTTGTATTTATTTTAATCAAGCAACAGTTAATAGATAAAAGGTCAAAAGTGTCCATTAATAATGACTTACTCTAAACTTTATTTGCCCAATATTTCTGTAGATATTTGACACTGAAGGATTGTATATTCAAAAGGGAAGCTTAATTAGGTGATATTTTAGTTCAGTAAACATAAAGAATAATTGACAAAATGAGTTCTAGACATTGTTGCACCAGTAGATGTACGTATAAACACAGATAAAAGTAAAAATAATTAATCGGGGTTAAGAACACCACTATCACTAGAAGAAACTCAAACCTACTGTAAAAAAATACAATGTTGTTTATGGAATAGCCTGAGAAAAATGTGGTATGAAATCAAATATGTTGGAGAAGACTGAGCCTACTTATATAGATAATTCTGACCACCTTTCATTAGTTAGAAATAAAAACTGAATGAACCAATAGTACAGCACCAGTCAGGACATGGCGAGCATGATGTCAACAGTTTGTAGTAGATCAGCTAAAATTAGACAATGCGACAGATATAGAAGAATAAAAGAAAGTAAATGGATAAATAGACTGAATGAATTATTATTAATGGCGATCAGACATTTGTATCATATGAAGTAGTTATTTCTGAGATGTATTAGTTGTATTGCGTTTAAATGTAGTGTTGCAACGTTTTGTTACTGTACGCACATCTTGAGCACCCTCGGCACCCCCAAGGTTTGGACATTTCCTTATCTGGCCCGCCAGAGAATGTAATTGAGGACTACTGGTGTATACAATCTATGTTAATAAACCATTTGTATGTGTAATTTGTACACCAAAGTGATTTTCTGTTTCAACATTACTCTTTTCCATTTGAAGTAGTTTCCATGTTTTTCCATTTCATATACCTGTAACTTGATATTTATGCACTGGACTTTAACTTTCAAGCTACATTGTCCAAGTAAATGCCAATACATTATTTATTGTTATTTGTATTTATTTTAATCAAGCAACAGTTAATAGAATTTTATATATATATATATATATATATATATATATATATATATATATATATATAACAAAAGAACAAAAATAATACAACTTACTGTAGAAATCAATTTAAGGTTTACAGAAAATGCAACAGAAATGAACTTCTGAAAACCGTGAAAATCAACAGTGTTTGAAATCGCAGTTCTTGCAAGCGCATTTTTAAAAATGTATTATTTATGCACTTATGTATTCTCGGACTCTGTAGGTTAATGAGAAACGGCGACATGAGAAAGTATGTATACTCAGAATCTTGGAAGACTAAAAATAAATGTAAAAGGACTGGTTGATTCCATGAATATTTTTAAAAACTTTTTTTTGTATAAAATGCAAAAGAAAAAAATGGAATACATGAAAAAAAAAAGAAAAAAAATACCCTGTAATTCATTTTCGGTGGGGGGGCGTTGCCACCTGCACCTGCGCTGGGGGAGGACCCCCATATCCCCCTGCACCCGCACTGGGGAGGACCCCATACCCCCTGCACCCGCACTGGGGAGGACCCAATACCCCCTGCACCCGCACTGGGAGGACCCCATACCCCCTGCACCCGACTGGGGAGGACCCCATACCCCGGCCTTCTACTTGGGATTTCTAGCCTCTTACTTTAAATGAAAAGACTGTTTAATTTAGCTTTATTTAGAACGCCTACTATGTTATGTATTCTGATTGGTCCAAATCAAAACATGTACTATGTATGCGATTTTGACCCTGATGGCCTTCCATAAGTAAGTGGCAACAACCTTCGCACTCAGTTTAACTTTCGCAAGTTATTATCATAAATATCAACCTTAATCGAGACTCCGCATCTCAAGGTAAACCAGTTTGAGAGCATTCTTGCAAAGCATTAACATAAGCATATCTGCGTCTGTCTTACAGCTGATTCTCTTGATTTCCTTCTGCAAAAATTCACATGACATTCGTCCAGAGCTCGCTCGGGTGCCAGCGAGTCTGCCACTTCCACTGGGGGAAAAAAAAAAAAAAAAAAAGTTTATTCTGTTATTTTTATACTGATAACATTTTACAAGATTGACAGTTTAATATAAGAACGTCAAGGCTCGTACCATAGCACATAATGTCTCACAATGGCCACATCTAAATTAGAAAACGATTGAGTGCGAACAGCCAATCAGCTTCCAGATCTGACGGGCTTCTATTTTGCATAGATGCCCACTGGAACGTTGAAGTGCTTAACTGTGAATTCACAGTTAAATCAATCTGCTCATGAATACCAGCTTTTTGCCTTAACATTCTAATCTACAACTAATCTGATAACATAAAAAGCTACTTAACATACTTTCTAACTCTGGTCTAGAGACAAGCAAAATCATGTCTGACAGGACATGGTAATTAAGGCTCAATTCGCAGCTACTGGACAGCAAATCAACAGGAAAGACACGATTGGTCCACAATTCTATCATCAGCTGGATCCAAACAACACTCTCCCTCAAAACCAGCCAGTCAAACTGCCAACCCTGCTTCGGTTCTTTCCGCACCAGCCAATCCATTCCCTGCCAGCTTGAATGATGCCCCGCCTCCAACAAGTCGACACAATACTACACAGACTATTCAACAATTGTACATGTCCAGATCAATAATAAGAAAGCATAAGACCCCAATAAATATGTTAGCCAAATAATAATTTTAATAATAACAACATTTTCTCTACATGCATGTCATTTTTCTATTCTAAATTATGTTAGGAACTATTCCCCAGCGGAAGGTTACCCAGCGAAATATCAGAAGTTCAAGGTAAATATAGGTTTTAAAGTTGTTGTTTTTTTTTTTTTTTTTTTTTTAAAAAAGAGAAAGTAAAGAAATAAATTGTTTTCTAATAGCGATAGAGCCCTCTCTATGCAAGCTCTACCATGTGGTGGATGACATTGATTTTCGTTAGTGCCCTCGCCTACGGCTCGGGACGCATAACTCCAGTCACAGTCATCTACCACACGGTAGAGCTCGCATAGACGGGCTCTATTGCTTAAATAGAAACGATTCTGTACCGTTAGCCAATCAGCTTCCAGCTCTAGCAGGCACTAAAGACAACTGTGAATCAAATTTAAAATCAATCCCAATCACAGACTGTCAGCTCGACTGGAGTCACAGACAAGGCATCTTTCAACAGCAACAAAGCGAGACAGTTCAGTAATATTGCTCCATTCATATATATATAGATATATATATATGAGAGAAAGTCTGAAAGTCTGGCTGATGGTAGAAACATGGTGAGTTAGGAGGCATTTTAGAGTGGTATTTAAATCAAAGATTGTATTGGTAGTTCATCTAATGAGAGATTTTGGTAGTTCAAACTCCATCATCCACGAACAGTTCCGGAATTGCTCCGTTCATTCAGGCAATGTACACATTATAAATAGTTTAAAATCCTAAGTTTAAAATTCATCGTTTTTCTATTTATATGTATGCCATCCTTTTTTTTTTCTTTTTTTTTTATATATATATACTGTATATATGAAAGAAAACGGTAAAAATCGTTTTCTAATAGTGATAGTGCTCTCTCGATGAGGGCTCTACCGTGTGATAATTAACCTTGACTTTTGTTCGCGCCCACGAGGCTTGGGACGCATAACTCCCGTCGCGGTCATCGGCGGGCATATTAAAATATATCGGCTGTACTATTTAATGGCAAACCATTTTTAAAAATGAATATAATATACACACCTTACTTGCTTAAACAATGAAAACAAGTCGCAGATACACAAACTTGATTAACTGCTTTGTTACATAAAATAAGTTTGAAAAATATCTTATCTGGAGCCCGAAGCCTGATTTCAAATCCCTTCTGTTCAGAGCGCATGTCCAGTGACTCTTCTTTCTGCAACGTCACCAACAACTGTTCGTTACAAACAAATGACGACGTCTTGATTGGTCCATGTCGGTCACATGAATATTTCGTCATACTAGTGGGAAAGCTTGCAGGCATTTTTAACATTGCGATCAGAGAGCGAGAGATCTGCTTTACACCACCTTTCAATTAAATATATAATGTGGTATTTTGCTGTACTAATAAAACAAACTATGGGTTATTACTTTATATGAACTATCGTGTTATGCACAAATGTAAAAATTGGCTTTCTGTGGTGGTGTACTTATTTCTTTCAAATAGCATATCTATAATCATTTGCGCAATATATTTTAATATCCAATATATATGTTCCACACTATTACAGTTGTGATACAGGACAGGATTAGTTTATCTCTAATGTAATCACAGTTTTACATACAGACTGCCCCTGTTGTCGTCCCAATTTTCCTGGCTACTCTGGTTTTTAGCTAACATCCCAAATTCTGGGCCGCTTGCATTTTCAAATTTAGCCCAGTTATATATATATATATATATATATATATATATATATATATATATATATATATATATATATATATCAAATAATATCCTCCTCAGCTGACAGCTGAGTTTCTAAGTCATGCATGCACAGTTTACCATAAACTGGATGGTAAATTCATTTAAGAGTAACCCTTTGTACATGAATCAAAGTTAATGTATTTTTTACTCTCCCCAGAAAACATTATTTTTATTTATTAAGAAACAGAAATGAAAATGTTTTTTTTAAAAAAAAAAAAACATATTTCTTGTTACAATGAAGACACTACATTGTATTGAAATAGATACATGACAATTAATTAAAGCAGTTTTTCTTTATTAAAAGCTAATATTAAAACACATTTTTGAGAAGGAACATGGTATTCCAAAAAAAGGACATCTCATTTGCTTATGTAATTTCCATCAATATATTGTAGCATTTCAGGTTCTTTTTGGGACAGAAATGAGACTGCAAGCATGAGTAGATGAAGGTGGGTGGTGGGTACAAACCTGTCTAGTAGTTGGCATTTTCCAGAGTGCTGATAGGTTCAGAATTTCTCCAACAGCCTCTCCTTGCAGGTCCCTCCTCACTGGACTCCCACAGCTAGACTCCTGGCCCTTTGGTAGAGAGGCTGACACTTTGTGCTTGTGCACAAATAGGCTAGATGTCTATTATACTAACTAGATAGATAAAAGCTGTGTGTAAACCAATCAAATTGCAAATCAACCTCTATTCAATTCAACCACACTCACCTGGTACTAATCACAAACAGTAAATCACCTAATTAAAACAACACCACCTTTATAATGGGACTTAAATACAGCTAATGTTAATTACTTGAAGCAGGATCACTTACCTATCTGCCGCTGACTCTGGTTACCTGTAGACTGAACACTAGTAGATTCACTTAGCTTAAGTAGGCTCCATCCTCATTTTGCAAGGGAACTGGTTAACAGCTGCTAAACTGCATTAAAGACACTACTTAAGCAATGCAATAGTTTCACACAATTACACACAAAAAAACAATAAAACGCTACAACCAGCACCCCAAACAAGCTTCACAGTGCTCAGGCAACAGGAAAAATGCAGGTAACATTTCATATTTAATATATTTTGAAGTAATCTACACCAAACCTCATTCTGACAGAGACCCATAACATTTAATAGTGAAACAACAAGCAAGCAACAAGTCTTGAGACTAAAATAAGCTTTGAAAGTTATGCAAAAACACACATTGTCAGAACACCAGTAACTTTTTTTTTGCTGATCTACTACCTTGCAAAGACAGCAGTTGAAAAATATTATACAGTTGATTAGATTAACCTGCAAAAGTGAAAAGTTTAATCCTATTATCAAAGGTTTGGTCAGGGAAAAATGTTTAAACTGTTGCATTTCTTTGTTAGTCTAGAGCAAAAGAAATATGTTAACGGACTTGGCTGACTACCAATATTTGAATGACCCCCAGTAGAAAGTCGTTTTCAAGTAAAGATCTGACTTCCAATTAATCTGTAATTGTATTCACCATTACATTTTAGGTATGAAACTGTTTCATGTTTACATTCAGCCTAATTTTTGTTTTTTACAAAGTAGCTTCTGCAACAGTCACCATATGCATCTTTCTCCAAAAGATGTAAGCTAAGTTTTTAAAAAAGCACCACCTCTTGGGGAGGAGGGGGAGGGGGAGGGGGGGGTTGGTTTTGTTTTGGACTTTTTTGGGTTATTAAAAAAATGATCAAACATGCCAATGATTCATGTACCAGAAGTGCAGTAAAATTGATAAGAAAAGCCATTCACCAGTGGTATCTGAGAGATTAGATATAATACAAAATCTCTGTGTCCTTTATCTACCCTCGGTTGCTAGTGCTAAAAATAAATGTCAGGATTATTATTATTATTATTTATTTCTTAGCAGACGCCCTTATCCAGGGTGACTTACAAATGGAGTATATTGAATCTAAATGCTAAAGACATACTGTATGTTAAGTCAGTACAATTGCAAGACATGTCAATTTGTTGCTGGTAAACTATATACCTCTTGGTTTACAGAATATTTGAGCAGAGTCATGTGAACAGCAGATCAATGACCCTAAATACCCAATTTTGGTCAAGGCTTTGTTAATGCTTTTATATTTACATTTTGATACAGGGTTTGATAAAAGTTCACTTACCGTTTTACTTTTAATGTTGACTAGCATAAATGATCTATCACTTCATTTTGCAAGTTTGTTAGCCTTGATTCTTCAGTCACAATCAATAGTTCATGGAAAGCTGCCCATGGTAAGTGTTGTTTCTAATAAATAAAACAGCTAACCAACATGCAAAAAGTGGAAAAGCTCTGATTTGTGTGTTTTTTCCGCTATGAGGATACAGTACACGGGTCTTCTCCTTATTGGTTTGCACCTACAGTATTGGCATCACCAAAGCAATTTTAGCAGGGCAGAGGAGTACCTTTCCAGGTAAAACTCCACTTAACACACAGCCCTGCCTTACACCCATTATTATTTATTTCTTAGCAGACGCCGTTATCCAGGGCGACATACAATTTACAAGATATCACATTATTTTTACATACAATTGCATTATTTATTATCTATCTGTATGTCATGCTTCGATTTCTGCATATATATATATATATATGGATAACTGCTTATCCAGTTGTCCTGAAACTTGGTATAAACATGTATCTTAAGTTCCTGACGAGTGTCATTCTGGAGATATCTAGAGAATCACTTGTCAAATTGTGATTAAACACGACTTTTTGCTAATGCTTATTTTATACTAATCTGTAGATACTGTTGATAAATGTCATAGTCATCAGCTTTTTTTTTTTTTTTAACCATGCTGAAATCACGTTGTGGATGTATGTTGCTGACGTACTAATATGTACTTAACAAAAATGTCCATTATGGGCGTGTCCTAAAATGTTTTTTTTTTTTTTAAATGAAGTAAAACAAAACTCAAGTCATGTAACAACCTGAACATAATGAGCAACACATTCATGTTGTGTTTTGGATTATAAGTTAACCAGTTACCTGTTACTAAGTAAATGTGTGTTTTTGTTTTTTTTTGGCCATGGATCATTAAGAATTGGACAATGCATATGTGTTCTTTTTCTCGTAAACAAGTAGTATATTACTGTGTACTTAACAAATACATGCATACAATGTATGCAGTACCATACATCTCTTCCCCCAATGTTAATGTAATATAAATTACTTTTAAGATTTGTCTTGAGTCTTGTCTACAGACTTGATTGTTATTAGATATTGTCAAGCAATATTGTAGTACCTATTCTCACAATCCTAATTGACCGAACCTTCTAAACATTTATCATTGGGGAAACTAAGAATTACAGATAGTTATGCCTGCAATGCCTGTTAATTACTGGCAATTATTGGAGTGTAACTAAAAGAACTGACATCTGCATGTTTTCGTTGATATTAAAGTTAGCTATATGGGTATTGCAATTGTAAAGCATTGACAGCCCTTTATATATGTATGTACTGCACACAAGTGAAGACAGATATTTTCTGCCTCTTCTTATTTTCAACTTTGTCAGTTAAGTCTGAAGATCATGGCAACAGCAGTCAAGGTATGGAGTGATTGATATTTGTGTGTCGGCATTCAAAATAGTTCAGTGGCTATCGTATATGAATAGATAAGCAGATGCAGGTAACATTAATGATTTAGTATCATGCACACATTGTAAATGGTGTAGCTGTTTAATACTGTGTTCAAAATATGGAGATGCCCTGGTACTATGGCTTAACTAGCATATATTTATTGTAGTTTACAAATGGTTACGTTTTATGGTTTAATTTTTTTTTTTGTTTTTGTTCTATATAGGAGTTTGATTTGTATTATCGTGATCACAAAATATTTCATGTATAGTAATATCCTGTAAATAGTTTCCTTGTCTGAACAAATGTTGTGGCTTGAAAGCATTGGGCAAGGAAATTACTGCATACACTGTTTTTGATTACTTTTGTTTTATCAGGGAAAATGAATCCACCCTCAAGCTAAAAATCACCTTCACAAACTCTGTATATCTCTTGCACCGCGTCTTTTGTCTTGTAGAGATTATATAATTATAATCTTTCCCTTTTTTAACCCATTTACAATAAAACTCAAAAGGGCTTATGTGACTGGACAACGTGGCAACAGCACACTCCCTTGAGAGTAATAAGATTTGAGAAATGTCTGCAGAAATTAACCAATTAGATGCTTTCCACAAAATACTGAAAAAAGCATGAAAATAAAAGTGAAGTCACAACCAATCATGCTTTTATTTAATTATCCTATTGGTTTGTTGCTTTTAACTAGGGTTGGTTTGGTTTGGCTTAACTTTGAAAGTTGGCTGGCCCGGAGGTTTAATTAAATTCTTTTTTTTTTTTTTTTCTCTGTGGATTCTGGGAATGCATTTTAACATCGAAGACCTTCTGGGTTCAAATGTGACTACTCTATTCTAGAAAGTGTAATATTCTTATTGTAGCTGTATTTTAATAGAATAACTAACTAGTTTATTGTGCAGGTTATCAAATGCAAGGCTGCTGTGGCTTGGGAGCCAGGGAAGCCCCTGTCAATTGAGGAGGTGGAGGTGGCACCACCACAGGCTCATGAAGTTCGCATTCAGGTATCATTCATTCTGTTGTACTTATTAATTATCATAAGCTGAATTTGGAGCAAAGTCAAATCTATACAGAGGAAACAGAAATGACAGCTTCACATTCCATTGGTCGTTTTACATAAAACCATCAGAAATTCAGCTTTTAGGAGTATTTTCAGAAGCAGCCCCTGGGTGAAAAAAGGGCATTGGTTAGGCCTGGTAAATAATGATCAAAGCAGAACGGCAGTGGAGAATAAATCAAAAAACACATAATGGGGAGTTAAACAGGTACTGTAAGACATTACATTCCAAGAAATATAATATAAATCAGACCAGGGATGCATTTTCATTTTTTATTTTTGTGTGTGCAGAACCAACATGGCAATAGACCCGGGTGATACTGTAGATAAGAATTCCATAGGGATTTTGACCATTTAAGCCGTTAGTGTGTCGCACATTAATTTTACAAGACATATCTACGCTGTCTTTGTCAGTCTCTCAAGTAATTGTAGGTAACAAAATAATTCCATGAATTTTACTTATTTTGCAACTCTATTAGCTGTGTAGGTCCTAAACCATATATTTTCAGCAGCTAGTAGGTTAATAGCAGATAAGAAATGCCTGAAGAGGTAAGGACAATATCACCTACCAGGTGAAATGACCAAGCAAGTGCACATGTGTTTCTTTCAAAATTGAACATCTGAGACCTATAACCAATAAAAGTGCACAACAGGTAAGTTTAGGGTTAATTGAATGTTGTTGTTGGCCTCCTTCCACACATACTAGCAAGCCCAGCAGTGTTCGTATCCATGCTTCATATTTTCTAAAACCTCAAGTATCTTCTACTGCTCACCTTGGGCCAAAGGCCTGATGTGGATTCAGGTACGTCTGGCCATGGTGATCTGCGTATTTAATCATTTAACCTGTCAACACTACTGAGTCAATTCAATAATGAACGAAGTAAGTAGCAATTTAATTTCTTTGTATATTTTATAATTCTGTCCCATAGCGCAATATGGAAGCTGTGCATCACACAACACACACAAAGGCTGCTTCTCTCCTTAGGTGAATCTGTCAAAACATGGGTTAAGTGAGTGTTTAAAAGAGTAGCCTAGATTGCAAACACCCAAGTGAGTCAGTTCTGTCAGTGAGATCCACTATCTATATACATACTTAATGTATGGATCTTTTACCAAACAGATTGTCGCTACTGGAGTGTGTCACACTGACCTCTACTTCCTATATGAAGCTGGTGAAACAAAGCTATTCCCTGCAATCCTGGGACATGAAGGAGCTGGGATTGTGGAGAGTGTTGGACCAGAAGTGACCAAATTCAAACCAGGTGAGACAGACACTTTGTTAATCAGTAACATATAGGCTTCTGTTGCATAAAAGGAAGTCCCCTTCAACATATTTATGTGAATTGTGGTGTGTCTGCTTGGTTTAAGTGTCTGATCTTAAATGTGTTCTTTCCGTTAACATAAGCCAATCCCATAGTGTTAACAGCACAACACTGTAGAGTCGTGTTATATAATCACTTCTTGTGCGGTAGATCACATGACCTGCATGCAGCTTCTGCACCCAATATAAAGTACATGCAAATGTGGGTAAGATTTTCGATTTCATGAATTCTCAGAATACCCAGGCCAAGGGTATTCTGAAAAAATATGCACTCTACCCAACAAGTGCACACTTCTCCATTTTTATCTTGTAGGGGTATCCCAATGCCTAGGGAGTACTGTACATAGGAAACATATTTAATGCTTATCGAAGTTCAACTTGCCAGTCTCTTACACAGTCCTGTCCTAACCACAAGAAACCATTTTACTGGCTGTCTCAATGAGGCTGACTGTACAGTACTGTACACATGGATTGGTATTGACACAATTCCACTACATAGTGTAACATTCTTATTTTACTGTATCTTTTCCAGGAGACAAAGTTATCCCTCTGTTTGTCCCCCAGTGTGGGGAATGCAAGTTCTGTCTGAGTCCCAAAACCAACGTCTGTGATAAAAACTGGTAATTATGTTTTGCACTATCTTCTGTACCAAGTGGCCCCTCAAAAGTCAGACAGATTTATTCTTTCGCTGATGTAACGGCAACCCCACACACAGCAAGCATCCTACCACTATGCGAAAGAACCGGGCTTGTCTGCATTCATGGGTTTAGAGCTTTTAACTTGTCGACTTATCTTGCCAACAAGTGACAGAATCCATTACAGCAGTGGATCAAACACTGAACAAAGTTTAGATGCAAGTTACAGCTCATGCTTCTACTGTACTAATTTGGGAGGAATGGCAAACACCTTTCTGTAGCATACCGTATATATTTCAGATTCATGTTTTTACAATCATTTGAAAACTGTAATCTTTAAAAAAAAAAAAAAAAAAAAAAAAAAAAGTAATTTTACCTGCAGATATATACCTTTTTCATGGCAGGCCCAAAGATATCCTGTGATTTCTGAGTTATTCACCAGGCAGACTTCAAAGTGTTTCATGCATTGTTTAGCACAGGCAGCTGTAGCAGGTTTTGTCACTGAAGGTTGTTTCAATCATATCTCTTGTATTGGCAGGATTAGCCAGGGTGAAGGTTTAATGCCTGATAAGACATCCAGGTTTACCTGCAAGGGGAAGCCCATCTACCACTTCATGGGGACCAGCACTTTCTCTGAGTACACTGTAGTGGCTGATATCTCTGTGGCCAAGATTGATGACTCAGCCCCTCTTGATAAAGTCTGCCTGCTTGGCTGTGGCATTTCCACTGGGTATGGAGCTGCACTCAACACCGCCAAGGTTACTGTTGCTCTTTAATTTAAAATATTACTGAAGATTAGTGAAGTTAATACAGGAACAGGCAAGCCTGAAACAGATACTGTCATTGGCAAAAATCTGAATTAATTTTTGGTTGTTTAGTATAAAAAGTAATTGATACATTTAATACCAAAAAAAAATACCAATTTGGTTGGCATTACTTCCTGGAGATATTAGCTATCAATGTATTGGGTGACCACTAAATTTAAAAAAATAAATAAATAAATAAAAATCATGTCTTGAAATTAAACTATTTATGATAGTGAAGAAAGAGAAACTTCCCAAACTGTATACAACTGGTGTCTTAAGTTTCTGAAGCAAAAGGCTGTTTGTCTTGGTAGTGACATTCCCAGTCAAGAAATAAATGTATTGCAGTAAAGGCTGCATCTGCTATAATATTCAGATAAAACAGCCATGTCACTGTAGCATGTTAAAATGTTTAGTGTCCTCTATTGGTTCATTAGGGATATAAGGGGTTTGGGGTCTTTATGCCAAAGTACAATTTACAGAGTATTAAATTGTTAATGTTACAGAACTAGATAAAACCCCTTAGGCACACCCTTTGAGTCCTGAAATCAACATTGTTTGTTACCCATTTTGTATCATTAACATTATAGCCTGTCATTAAAAATGGTACAAATTGTCCTTTTGGAGTATATGTTGCCTACGTTACATTCTTTTTATAATAATGTAGCCATTTTGGTGGCTTTTTTTTTTCTTAATTTTACAGTGCAAGTAACACAACTGAAGGCAGTACTGTATCTGCTCTCCTAGTCCCCTTCTCTCACCCCCTTTCCCTCCCTGGCTGCAGGTTGAACCCGGCTCTTCCTGCGCTGTGTTTGGCCTGGGAGCCGTGGGTCTTGCTACTGTGATGGGCTGTAAGGCAGCGGGAGCCTCTCGGATCATCGCCGTCGATATCAATAAAGACAAGTTCATTAAAGCAAAAGAATTCGGAGCAACTGAGTTTGTCAACCCCAATGATTACAGCAAGCCCATCCAGGAAGTACTCATTGAGTTGACTAAAGGAGGTGTGGACTATTCCTTTGAGTGTGTGGGCAGTGTTACTGTGATGGTGAGTTTGGCCTGGTCAATATAAAGACAAAAGTACTTTGTTACATTTTTGCATATATGGAGAACCTCTTATGAAGTCGTGATTTAAAAATCCTAGAACAGTCCTAAATGATCAAATACATTTTTGATTTCCAGAGAGCTGCCCTTGAGGCATGTCAGAGAGGCTGGGGAACCAGTGTTGTTGTTGGCTATACAAACGTGGCGGACATGTCGACACGACCGCTACAACTAATATATGGACGAACATGGAAGGGAACATATTTTGGAGGTAAGGGTTGGAGCCAATTTAGTGATCTTCTAGTTGTTGTTGTTGTTCTTCTTCTTCAAGCCTTGTTTTACTGGTTCTCACAGGATGGAAGAGTGTGGAGAGCGTACCTAAGCTGGTGAATGATTACATGGCAAAGAAAATTAAGCTGGATGAGTTCATTACCCACACTCTGCCCTTGGACCGTGTTAACGAGGCATTTGACCTGATGACCTCTGGGAAAAGGTATTATGTGCACATTTTCCTTAAATTGGCAAGCTAGATATAGTAGAAGCTTTCTAGCTGCATTACTGTCCTTTAGGACAATTGGAGCACAGACGTCCATTCATTTATTAAGAAGCAGCAGCACAATTCTATGCAAATATACCCTCAACCATGCAGTTATACTGTTAAATGTGCACTTGTAGCAATGTAGTTTTATAGCCCCAAACAAATTGCTTCACACTTGAATTGGATAAATGTATGTTCCTTGGTTCAGTTCAAACACTGGTATGGCTGCTGCTGAGCTCCCAACAGCCGTTTCTAAAATTGCTCCGATTTTAAACTTTAATAACCTCTGGAATAATTAGTTGGCCATTGCAAACCATCACTAATACTGGCCGTGTGTAAATATTCCCTCAGCAACAAGACAACGGTACTCAATTACCAGTATTCCATATTTAATAGCCAACAGTATATAGCAACAGTTTGAGGTCCGGAGCCACCCTGTTCTTTGTTCCACCTTAACCAAAGGAACCTCCTTAGTCAGTTATTTAATGATTCCAATAAAACCTGGACCTTGAGGAGCAGATTTGTGCACTCTTGGTATAGTATGTTTACATACGTTTTGCAACAGACTATTAATACTTTTTTTTTTTTTTCCAGCATTCGAACAGTCCTGAAAATGTAGGAAAGAGTTTCAAGCAAACTTCTTTTGATCAAGTCATTTTTTGTTCTTTGGTATGCTGATCTCCTCTCTGAAATGGATGTTTATTTTCCCTAGATCATTCTATATAGTTTGATCAGTACACAAATTAGAATAAATTGTCCGAAGGATGCAATGGGCAACAGTAGCAAGAAGTACCTACTCCAGTCTAAGTATCTCCTTCTATTTTGAATGGAGAAAACCTAATATTGGAACCCAACAGCAATGTCTTGGTCTCCTAAGCACTCTTGTGGTGGTTCTCTGTTTTAAAACGTTGCCATTGATTTGTCTCCTTTCACAGAGTATGAAATAAAATACTGGAGCAAACGCTTGGAAGTATGGCTCATTATTATACATGCAAACATGTAGTATATTCAGAGTGACTTCAGTCACTAACTAGGCTGACATTTTATCACACATGCTTCACAATCAAAAGTCAATTGCATTGTGGTCTGACCTTTGGAGCTCATATTTTGACTTGGAGAAATCAGAATTTTGTTAACTATGGTATATTAATATTACCCTACATTTTGTGACCTTTTAAACTTGAAACCCTTCTTTATCAAGGACCATGCATTTGCAATACTGCAGTAATAAGGGGGTCAATAGTTCACCTTCAAGAGTGGCTTTATTTATATTTGCCACTGTTCGGATCATTAAAGAGTAAGTCACTTTTAATATAATTGTAATTTGACTCTCTACAATTCATTCACTTTTATGTTTGCCATGTGTGGCTCTTTCATTTGCTTTAATACAGAGTTAACGTCAAAGTGATTCCTTGCTTGAAATAAGTTGCCATTTTCGAAATTCTGAAGTCTGAGATAACCTGTGAGGTTTCTAATGAGTAAAATAAAAGCATTACCCCAAACCAAGACTTTTTTTTTTTTTTTTTAACTGAATCTGTGTGATGGGACAAAACTAGATTTAAAAGGCATTGTTTTCCCTCTGATCATACTGCATCGTTAACTACAAACTATTGCTGCTGTGTAACAATTACTGAATCTCACATTTTGATTGACTAAAATGATTAACTTGGGACCAGAAAGGGGAAGGAGTTTTGTTACAAGCCTATTTGAAGATTACAAACCAGGACAGTTACTTCTAACTATATATAGACTTGTCAAAATCTCAGGGGTTCAGTATTTCAGAAACTTACCAGAATTCTAGCAAACACCAATCAGATCAATTTCAGTAATTACTAGTCCATTTGCAAGTACAACTTGACACTGTATCCTGTAGTGGGGCAATCCTGGTCCTGGAGGGCCGGTGTCCTCCTGGCTTTTGTTCCAACTGCCCCCTAAATTACTTAATTGGACCAATCAAGCACTTATTAGAAGCTTAATTGGTCCAATTAAGCAATTTAGTGTACAGTTGGAACAAAAACCAGGAGGGACACCTGCCCTCCAGGACCAGGATTGGGCACCCCTGCTGTAGTGTAAAAAAAAAAAAAAAGTGTGAGGGCGGGGGATCATTTGATTTCACATGGATGTTATCATGGTCACGTGAATAACACGTTATTTTTTGCAATAACTATGGAAGGTCATTCGGGTCAAAAACACGTTATTTAATACACGTTTCACATTTATTATATGTACTAATTTGAATTATGTACATGTTGTAATTTTAATTACATATACTAATTTGGCCAATCAGATCACTGAAAATGAAATATGAGCATGAATTTAAAGAAAATAGTATGTGTAATTGTCCAATTTAATAGTCGCCTTACATTTGAAAAACAAATCAAAACACAATTGGGTAAAATAAACTAAATCGTGTCATGGTCAACATTGTCTGTCTCAAGAACTTGGTATAGGGTTAACAGATTTCCAGATTAAAAAATCTGAACTTTTTTTCAATTCAATGACACGGCAAAGCAGTCAAAGCAACTGCATATAGCCTAATCATAATTTAAAAGTTAAATACCAGGTGTGATTATTGCAGATCGTAACAATTCATTGTTTTCTTTTTTTGTCTCCTGACTATAAAATAGTACAAAAAAATGGTCCAGGAAATTAAACAGATTGTGTAACACGTAATCCATAAATTGTTTGTTTTATTTTTGAATGGTATTAACACATTCACACTGCTATAGTTTTGTACGTTATAAAAAATGTACAATTATAAAACCGCGAACATTTCACAATTTTATGTTTCCAACCAGGGAAAAAATCTGGGCTGAAAACTGTGACTATCCCTGTTTTCCTGAGACGCCTGGTAACACTAAATGGACAGCACTCGGCAAATCTCTGTATTTGCACGTTAGAAAAAAAAATCTCTCGCCGCAGTATTTTCCTTTCCTTCTGTTATCCCGAATGTGATTGGCTACTCTTGTAATTACGTTGTGAAAACGAAGTCATTACAAGCGACTACATACGCATCGCTACTATGGAAGGCCATCTGTCAAAAACGCTTCTATAGTACGCTTTCAAATATTTAGTACATATTCTCATTTGACTTTTAGTACGTGTTGTAATTCGAATTACTATGCATACTAATTTGGCCAATCAGATCCCTGAAAATTAAAGGAGAACCAATGAATTTAAAGAAAATAGTATGTGTAATAAATTATCCTATTAAAAGTCACCTTACATCTTCCATTCCCCTCCAATTCGTGGCGGTATATGGACTTGGCATTGGGTAAAGTGTAGTGAAGATGGATAGACCAGTAACCTCCGAGACGAGGCTTAAGAGTCTTAGAAATCGCTTAATTCAGTGGTAACCCCACTGTAACTAATATGTAAATGTATTATTAATAGCGTTTTAATTAAATTATACCAAGTCACGTTTTTATTTACAATGATTTTATTATCAACAAGTCTGACATAAACAATTTCGGCTGTTACTTAATTAAACCCTTCAAAAAAAAAAGAACACAAAAATGCTTAACATAAAAAATAACAGTCCTACTAGCAGGCAGTTTACAGTGCCTCTGGGCTTCTGATCGCATCATCAATTCCACATTTTTTAAATCCATTGATGGAAATGTCCGGTCTACTTTTAATGTTTTCAAGTGAATTGACTTCATCACTGCCATTATTTCTCTTGTCCAGCGCTTCTTTAATCTATCCAATCAAAATAGCCAATAAAGCCAAAATAAAGTATCCACCCTTTGTACGGTATAGCCTAGGTTAAGATGTGCACAGTAATTTAACATTTAAAAAAACAAACAAAACAAAAAAAAAAACCCTAAACCTTCTTGCGCCCCCCCAGGATACAGTCTGCGGCCCCCATTGGGCAGGCGTGCCCTCCTGTTTGAGAACCGCTGTACTACACAATGCGTTTCTGACCCAGATGGCCTTTCATATCGCAGCGTCTTTTATAAGCCCAGCTTATTGCCCCAATGTATTGTGAAGAAACTACAATGGCAGGGATAAAAAAAAAGAAATGAAAAAGAAAAAAAGCGATGTGTACTTATGTATTGGGTTAGGGCTCTGGACTCTTGACCGGAGGGTCATGGCTTCAGTCGCAGGTGGGTGACACTGCTGCTGTACCCTTGAGCAAGGTACTTTACCTAGATGGCTCCAGTAAAAACCCAACTGTATAAATGGGTAATTGTATGTAAAAAAAAATAATGTGAAATAATGTATAAGGGCGTCTGCTAAGAAATAAATAATAATAATAAATAATATACTGTTTTTCTGCCTGAAATACACACGTGAAAAGTGTATAACTTTAACATCCTCTGCTTTATAATTAATTCAGTGGAGCAAAGTAAAACCTTCACAACCTATTCTGGAATATTACAGTTTTACATATTATTTTAGGATAAATAGTATTGGAAATTGCTTCAATTTTGTAAGATTTAGCTGAGAATTGTGCAGCATGTGATTGGAACAGGAAAGTTAAAGCAGTTTTTGTATTAATTTAACGTTAGTAATGTACTTTAGCTTAGGTATTGTATTAAGTTATATGATTGATTAACCAGTTATGTTTGACCTGTTGTCCGAGCAGTAACATTTTTTTTTTAAAAATCTTTCAAAACACCAGATGTTTGTCTCCAGTTTATTGTAGAAAGTCTTGGGAAGTTGAGAGAGGCTACTGTATGTTTTACAATGAGAAACAATTTGGTTTTATTATAAAAATACATGAAAATACTTAAGTGCATATGTCTATAGTTCCTTTATTTTTTATATGATAAACTAAGTATTGTTAGGAAAATTAGCAACTTACAGTGCCTATAGTACGTATTCACCCCCCTTGGACGTTTTCATAGTTTGTTGTGTTACAACCTGAAATCTTGATGCATTTAAATGGGATTTTTTTCCTTTGATGTACACAACCTACTCAACACTTTGAAGAGGCAAGAGAATTTGTATTGTGAAACAACAGTCAATGAAAAATAAAAAAAATGAAATGTCTTGGTTAGATAAGTATTCACCCCCGAGTCAATACTTGGTAGAACCACCTTTGGCAGCAATTACAGCTGTGAGTCTTTTGGGGTAAGTCTCTACCAGGTTTGCACATCTGGATCGTGCAATATTCGCCCATTCTTCTTGGCAAAATTGTTCAAGCTCTGTCAGGTTGGATGGGGATTGTTGGTGGACAGCAATCTTCAAGTCTCGCCACAGATTCTCAATCGGATTCAAGTCCGGGCTTTGACTGGGCCACTCTAGGACATTCACTTTCTTGTTTTTAAGCCACTCCAGTGTCACTTTGGCTGTGTGCTTGGGGTCATTGTCCTGCTGAAAGGCAAATCTACATCCCAGTCAGGTCTTTTGCAGACTGAAGCAGGTTTTCCTGAAGGATTTGCCTGTATTTAGCTCCATCCATTTTGCCCTCTACCCTGACAAGCTTCCCAGTCCCTGCCGATGAAAAGCATCCCCATAGCATGATGTTGCCACCACCATGCTTCACAGTAGGGATGGTGCTACCTGGGTGATGTGCTGTGTTGGGTTTGCGCTAGACATAACGCTTTGCATTTAGGCCAATTTTTGTTTCATCGGACCAAAGAATCTTTTGCCACATCTTTTCAGAGACTCCCACATGCCTTTTTGCAAATTCCAAGCAGGATTTTACATGGGCTTTTTTTCAGAAATTGCCTCCTTCTTGCCACTCATCCATACAGGCCAGATTTGTGGAGTACCTGAGCTATTGTTGACACATGTAGTTTCTTCCATCTCAGCCATGGAAAGCTGTAGGTCTTTCAGAATTGTCATTGGCCTCTTGCTGGCTTCTCTGACCAATGCCCTTCTTACCAGGCTGCTCAGTTTGGGAGGACAGCCTGCTCTAAGCAGATTCTGGGTGGTGCCGTATACCTTCCACTTCTTAATGATCGACTTGACTGTGCTCCAAGGGATATTCAATGCCTTTGAAATCCTTTTTATACCCCTCCCCTGATCTGTGCCTTTCCACAACTTTATCCCGGAGTCGTTTTGAAAGCTCCTTGGTCTTCATGGTAGTATCTTTGCTTTGAATGCACTACCCAACTGTGGGAGCTTATAGAGACAGGTGTATTTAATCTGAAATCATGTGAACCACTTTTATTGCTCACAGATGGACTCCATTTAACTTATTGTGTAAATTCTGAAGGCAATTGGTCATAGCAATGTTGGTGAATACTTATCTAATGAAGACTTTTCAGGTTTTTATTTTTAATCGATTTGTTTTTTCAACCCGCATTTTTCACACATTGAAAGTGTTGAGTAGGTTGTGTAAATCAAAGGGAAAAAAAATCCCATTTAAATGCATCAAGATTTCAGGTTGTAACACAACAAACTGTGAAAACATCCAAGGGGGGTGAATACTTACTGTAGGCACTGTAGTTAACTTGAATGCTTGCTGCGCAGTAATTGTCAGAACATTTTCCAGTTTTAATAAAATTAATAACATGCTGTTTTAATAGCATTACAGTGAGGTTTGTTTGCAAGATGTCGTTTGAAATACTGGTCAGGAAATTATATTTGCTTTCTATTTTTATTATTAATGCCGATCAAACATTGTATCATATTAAGCAGTCATTTCTGAGATGTATTAGTTGATTGGGGCAAGTGCAGTGTTGCAACGTTTTGTTACTGTATGTAAAGTGTGATTGGATAGTCAGATTTTCATGACCATTTAAACACCCCCCACCACTACGCACATCTTGAGCACCCTGTGGCCCCCCAAGGTTTGGACATTGCCTTATCTGGCCCGCCAGAGAATGTAAGTGAGTACTACTGGTGTTTACAATCTATGTTAATAAACCATTTGTATGTGCAATTTGTACACCAAAGTGATTTTCCGTTTTCAACATAACTCTTTTCCATTTGAAGTAGTTTCCATGTTTTTTTTTCCATTTCATATAACTTGATATTTATGTACTGGACTTTAACTTTCAAGCTATGCTGTTCAAGGTAAACCTATCAGTTTGAGAGCATTCTTACAAAGCATTAACATAAGCATATCTGCATCTGTCTTGCAGCTGATTCTCTTGATTTCCTCCTGCAGAAATTCACATGACATTCGTGCAGAGCTCGCTCGGGGGCCAGCGAGTCTGCCATTCCCACTGCAAAAAAAAAAAAAAAAAGGTTTTTATTCTGTTATTTTTAATTTTTATACTGATAACATTTTACAAGATTTTGACATGGTTTAATATAAGAATCTAAAAACGTCAAGGCTCGTACCACAACATATCATGTCTCGCAATGGAAATTAGAAAATGATTCAGTACCGTTAGCCAATCAGCGGGCACTAACACAGTAGATGTCCTCTGGAACGTCTCAATACCAACTGTGAATCAAATTTAAAAAAAATCCGCGCAAGTGCTGGCTTTCTTTTGCTTTTTTGTATCTTTTTTTAAGCGAACTTCACATCTATTGGACAGTAAATACTAAACAAAGACACAATTGGTCCAAAATTAAATTTTATTGTTCACCGAAACCAGCCAATCAATACTTTGCATTGACGAAAGCAACCAATCCTGTAACTTACCTGCAACTGCGCAAGAGCCAATCACAGACTGTCAGATCCACCAGACCCGGCATCTTTCAACAGCAACAAAACGAGAAGCAGACAGTTCAGTAATATTTCTTCAGTCATATATATATGGTACAAACATGGTGTTAGGAGGCATTTCAGAGTGGTATTTAATCAGAGATTGTATTGGTAGTTCAAACTCCATCGCCCACGAACTGTTCAGTAATTGCTCCGTTCATTCAGTCAATGTCCAAATTATAAATAGTTTAAACAAGTTCATAAATAAATAAAAATAATTTACGAAATAAAAATTCATTGTTTTCTTTTCATATGTATGCCATCCTTTTTTTTAATTTAAAAAATGCTCAGGACTATTTTCTTGAAGTCTTGTCTTTACTCAGCGGAAAGGTACCCGACGAATCAATACAAGTTAATGGTAGCCTATATCGAGGTTTACGTTTTTGTGTGTGTGTGTGTTTTTTAAAGAAAACAACGGTAAAAATAATTTTCTAATAGTGATAGTGCTCTCTTGATGAGGTCTCTACCGTGTGATAATTGACCTTGACTTTCGTTAGCGACCTCGCCTTAGGCTCGGGACGCATAACTCCCGTCGCAGTCAATTATCACACCGTAGAACCCTCATCGGCGGGCATATTAAAATATATCGGTTGTACTATTTAATGGCAAACCATTTTTTTTAAATGAATATAATATACACACCTTACTTGCTTAAATAATAACAAGTTTTAAAAACGGCAAACAAATCGCAGATACACAAACTTGATTAACTGCTTTGTTAGATAAAATAAGTTTGAAAACGATCTTATCTGGAGCCCGAAGTCTGATTTCAAATCCCTTCTGTTCAGAGCACATATCCAGTGACTCTTCTTTCTGCAACGTCACCAAAAACTGTTCGTTACAACTGCACAAACAAATGACGTCAGACTCGAAACCAGGTTTTGCGTGAGGCAGTGCGTATAGAGGTACCACGAAATGTTAGTCCGAACACTGCACTCTGATTGGCTATCATATTAGTGTTAATAAAAACAATGAATGATTCTCTCCCTACACCGAAACCCTAACCTTAATGTCAGTGTACTGCAGTCATTACAAGACTAAAGTAGTTAATGTTTGAATAGGCGGCGTTGTTACTTTAAAAAAGAAAAGTGAGCGAAGGTGCTGATTTCCTCAGTTGTCCTGACAGGTACATTTTGTCAGGGCCGCCGAGAGCCGTCATGCCCCCCCAACCCCATGGTACTACATTCATCTGACATACTGTAGTCTAGCCAAGCTTCTAAACCAAGCAATGATACTTGCAATCTTAGCAGTGTCTGAGGAAGATCATTTCAACCGATACAGTATTTTGATAATGGGGTTAAAGGAAACTATCAACGACGCCTAGTATCTCCATTAAAATCTGCAGCAGGATAGTTTACTTTTTCTCAAAGTAGTTATGTTGAAGTTATTTACAGTATTCAAACTTTTTTTTTAGGTAAGTGAATAATTTTTTTTTTTTGTACAAACTCCGCGTGTAATAGTCATTAATCGGAAGCTTACTTAACATCAAATAACATACGTTTTTAGCATAAACATTTTAATGGTGTTGCTATACACTATTTTATTTATCCCGTGCCAAAAATAAACCACATCTCTGCTCTTAACTAATAGCCTGTATTGGTAAATATATTTGTATTTTAAGCAATATAACCGATCAAACTACTGCGCCACGTTGTTTTGAGCAAATTATGGATCTTAATAACAGAATAATTCATACTGTGGTATATATTGTGCAACTTTAGGGTTCTTTTAAAGTTTTTAAAAGTCTTTAAAAAAATACATGAAATTGCTATGCCCTTTTTCAGCTTTTTGGTGTAGTAAAATCTGAAATGCAAAAGTTCAAATCATTGTGTGAAAGGAAGTGTTTGACAGCGCCTGGATACACAATCATTACACAACAGAAGCACATCGGCTCGGTGTGCAGTATGGGAGTTGTTCTTTTTAATGTGGTGGTGGGAACGCAAAGGGTTTTGTGCCGGGCTAGTTGTTTTAAAATACGGGGCACCGGGAAATTTCCCGTCCTCCCCGCCCTCTCGGTGGGCCTGCATTTTGTGGTGCCTTTGTAAGCACTGCTTTAGTGAGAGCCCCTAGAGCCCCTAACCAATACCCCAAACATTTAAGAACATAAGAAAGTTTACAAATGAGAGGAGGCCATTCAGCCCATCTTGCTCGTTTGGTTGTTAGTAGCTTATTGATCCCAGAATCTCATCAAGCAGCTTCTTGAAGGATCCCAGGGTGTCAGCTTCAACAACATTACTGGGGAGTTGGTTCCATACCCTCACAATTCTCTGTGTAAAAAAGTGCCTCCTATTTTCTGTTCTGAATGCCCCTTTATCTAATCTCCATTTGTAACCCCTGGTCTTTGTTTCTTTTTTCAGGTCAAAATGTCCCATGGGTCGACATTGTCTATACCTTTTAGGATTTTGAATGCTTGAGTCAGATCACCGCGTAATACAATAACTTCCCTGATCGGGAATCGGACCCGGGCCACGGCGGTGAGAGAGCCGAATCCAAACCACTAGACCACCAGGATGCTATCGTTTCCCATGACAATTCTTTATTAATGTACATTGTAATAATAAAACAGTGCACGTTCAGCTGAGAAAGTGCACAATACAGCACTCCGTACACTTACACAAGACTGCAACTCAAGCGGCAACCTGCACGCATGATTTTCAATACTCATCGATCGCATCGGCATTTGCTGTGGCTGCCTATGAGGGGCCAAACAGGCCATAATTCATATACTCTGTATGTAGTACATTGCTTTGCGTGTGTACTATATTGGTTTGTGTGCGTACTATATCGGTTTGTGTGCGTACTATATCGGTTTGTGTGTGTACTATATTGGTTTGTGTGTGTACTATATTGGTTTGCTTGTGTACTATATTGGTTTGTGTGTGTACTATATTGGTTTGTGTGTGTACTATATTGGTTTGTGTGTGTACTATATTGCTATATTGGTTTGTGTGTGTACTATATCGGTTTGTGTGTGTACTATATCGGTTTGCGTGTGTACTATATTGGTTTGTGTGTGTACTATATCGGTTTGCGTGTGTACTATATTGGTTTGCTTGTCTACTATATTGGTTTGCGTGCGTACTATATCGGTTTGTGTGCGTACTGTATTGGTTTGTGTGCATACTATATTGGTTTGCCTGAATAATATATTGATTTGTGTGTGTACTATATTGGTTAGTGTGTGTAGTATTAATTTTGTCAGAATATATTGGTTTGCCTGCATAAAATATTGGTTTATGCATATTCATTACTGACTTCTGTGACCTTTAGTGGGTGGAGATTACTCAACAGACAATCACTAACAGCCAAATACCTCATGGGAAGATTTGGAAACACATTTTTGAAAGATGTCATCTGAGCAAGATATAACAGATTATTTTTTAAGTATTGATCACACAGTGTCCAGTATTGAAACTGTGCAGAATGATGCTACTCAACTTGAGCTAATTCATCCTCATCTTGGAGATCATCTTCAGTTGATTTTTGAAATTGTTAGTATCCTTGCCTCTTTTCCATTCAAAATCAAGCTTTCATTATTCTTAATCAACTACCTCATGCATTAATTTGCCTGTATGAACAACTTGAAGAAAGAATATTGTGGCTAGAAAGAAATGAAGAATTTCTCAGTTTTGCCCCTTCTACAAACCAGAGAGGACTGATTCCTGGTCGTTTTTTCAGTGAACGCCCTGGAAGACCGAGGTAATCCAATATTTATTACACTTATCCTTTTAGTACTAAGTTATATTAGTTACATCTTAACTCCAAACACAATATTTTAAAAATTGAATATTTTAACATCTAAAGTTATATAGTGATTTTAAAAACACTGCTGTCTATTTCTTGGCTTGGGATTAGATATCCCTGATTCTTTAAGCACACTGCTTGTTTATTAACTGTATATTGTACATAAAGGTTATTAACTGTATATCATATATTAAGTGATTCTGTTATTGCATTGCTTACTTATTGCTTACTTGTTTAATATCCTCCAGTGTGTATTACAGTTAGCCTATTAGTTATTTTAAGATTTTCAATTTACATTTTAACTTTCAGCAAATGACTACTGAGAACATTAATAAATTCACTAGTTACTGTAAAGAAGTACAGATGGGTATAGTTATATGTATACTTACACAATGCAAAGGTTAATGTAATAGGTTGGAGTAAGTTTTATTGGAATACAATTACATTTTTATCAAGCTAAGGCTTATTACAGGAAGCTGTTGTGAGGAAACGTAAAAGAAAATGATGTTAATAAAGCATTTTAGTGGATAATTTATGCATAATAGCATGCAATCTTGCCAATCATTTCTCATAACTTAGGTCAGGGGTGGCTAACTCCAGGCCTGGTTTTTATTCTAACTCCAGGTCTTGCTTTATAGATCTAATTATTTGGCTACTGGAAAATATTTAAGGTTTTTTGAGACATTTTCCAGGATATTTTACATACTGATGATTTAAAATATGCACTTGATTGAAGGTTCACTATCTGTATAACAAAATTAGGCCAGAGAAAAAGTATTATTCTTTCTAGTTTATCAAATAATTCGGCCAATAAACTGACAGCTTGGTTGTTACAAAAACCAGAAGACATTGTGGCCCACAAGGACTGGAGTTGGCCACCCTTGTTTTAGGTTGTAAGCAAAATATTTCACCAAATACAAAGAAATCAGTTTAAAATAAAATGTATTAATACTTTCAGATATCAGATACCTAGGAACCTTTTGGAAAACCTTAGTGATCTTGGATTTTCCTGGACTTCCATTGCAAGACTTCTGTCTGTTGGAACACGGACCATATACCGACACCGTCAACGTTTGGGGCTTCTTACATACTCCAGCTTCAGCAACATATCTGATTCTGAGCTTGATAATCTGATCCTTGAAATAAGGCGCTCAACTCCAAATGCAGGAGAGACATATATTTCTGGCAGCATAACGCTCACGCAACATCAGAGTGCAACGGTGGCTTAATAAGAGAAAGACTTCATATAATTGACCCTGTTGGAGTTATAATTGTAGAAGGTCTGCAATTCAAAGAAGAATATATAGTGTTCCTGGACCAAACTATCTTTGGCAAGTAAACAGTGATACATGTCATCAGTGGTACAAACGCCTGGTCCTGGAGAGCCACAGGGTCTTCTTGTTTTCACTCCACCTGAGCTCTTAATGACTTAAGAGAACCAGTTATTGAATTAATTGGTCTAAATTATCAGTTATTTCCAGGTCTATAGCCCTTGCAAATTTGAAGTTGCCTATAAATCCTGCAGGGCTGTGGCCCTCCAGGACAAGGAGTGAGTATCATTGCATTACATCAATAACATAATATTTACAGGATAACTTTCATAGCTTTTTGTTCTACTTTTTTAATGTCCAAATAAAATCTAGCAAAATTTCCAAGAGTTTAAATAAATAATTATATATTATATATACACTACAGGTCAAAAGTTTGGAAGCAAATACTTCTCTCTCTTTCAGTCATGCCTTATTTCCTTAAGGTACAAATAGCAGAACATTTTTCCTATATCAGTCTGCTTTCTTTTGCCATCCTTACAAAAGGTTTAACAACAGCCACCTTCAGAAGTTCTTACTGAAACTGAGCTCCTGACAGTGTACATGTTTCCATTTATAGGGCTCTGAAGCACTTGGTAATCTCTGATTGGGTCTTTCTTCAACCAACAGAATTTGTACAGATAGAGTATAAGGTCATCTAGAAGGTTCTTGGCGTTTTAACATATCACCATGGTCGGGCAAAAGATGACAGATGACTGTTATAATTTTCATTGATCATGAATGTTGGCATGTATTTTGTAGTTTTACTGCATTATAACATACAATAAAAACATATGTAAATATACTTTTAATGTACTTACCCGATTTTTTTTTTGTGCTTGATTCCAAACTTAACCTGTAGCGTTTGTATATATACACACCTGTTATACCACATATATACCTTTATAGTTACTTTCTAAAAATCAGGAGCATATGACTCTCATGGTTTTTATGCATATGCATATTGTAATTGTAATTTCTTTCTTTCTTTTTAGGCACATAGACAGTAACCATAAACTTATATCATGGAGGTTTGTTTTTCATGGGTGTGTTGATGGTTACAGCCGACCATAGTGTACTTACAACCAGCAAATAACAATACTGCATCAACAGTTCTCCATCTGTTTGAGGAAGGGCTAAGGAATTTTGGCTAACCTCTGCGGGTTCGAGGTGATGCAGGAACTGAAAATGTGCAGGTGGCAAGATACATGATAAACGAAAGAGGATCAAATTGTGGAAGCTTTATAGTGGGACGTAGTGTTCACAATCAGAGAATCGAACGCCTTTGGGCAGAACTGAATAGAGTGGTGTCTTCCTTTTCAAAGACATCTTTTGCTTCATGGAACAAAACCTGCTTCTTGACAGCAATTCAGAACTTGATATTTTTGTCTACATTATGTTTACATGCCCAGGATTACTGCAGCTGCCAATGAATTTGTAAATCAGTGGAACAGTCACAGATTAAGCACAGTGAACAATGTGTCCCCACTTCAGATGTGGCACGCTGGCATTCTTTCTTCAGGAGACAGAACAAACAGTCTAGGACTCTCTAACTTTCATTCTTTAGTACAGTTAGACTTGGGAATTGAAACCACAAATAATGTTGTTGTTCCTGAAAACGTTTTCACCCTTTCAGATGCACAGTATGAACATTTACAAGAACTGATTGATCCCTTACAGGACGATAACAACCATGGAATTAATAATTATCTAGCTGTCAAGGAATATGTTGAGAATGTGCTTGCCAGAGATTAATAAAATATAATTTTGTCAAAGTATTTTATGGTTTATACATTTTATACTGAATTGAATATTTCTAGAAAATTCCAGTAATGTTGTGCCTTCCCTACATTTTTGATAATAGAACTTTCTAGAATCTTCATATAATAGGTTTATATAATCTTTATTGCAGTGTTTGAAAAAGAAAAACAGTAGCTTTCTAGAATTCTCATGTAACTGTTTTCAACACTCGGTTCAAATCCCAGCTCAGCCACTGACTCACTGTGTGACCCTGAGCAAGTCACTTAACCTCCTTGTGCTCTATCTTTCGGGTGAGATGTTGTAAGTGACTTGGCAGATGATGCATAGTTCACACACCCTTGTCTCATATCTTGTAATGCGCTTTGTGATGGTGGTACACTATGAAAGGTGCTATATAAAAATTATTATTATTATTATTATTGTTTGAACTTGATTAGTCACTTACCATCCCTCACTTGGAAATCTGAAGAGCACATCAATACAGAAGTCAGCTTTGGAGTGCAACCAGCATGCTGCCAATATCAACACCTGTAGGTAACCAGCCCAGATCTAGGTTACCTCTGAGACCTCTTTAACTGTGCATCCAATGCACTTTAAATTCACATAGTACACACATGGTAACATGAATGGCAGCAGAAATGATGTTCTAGGAGGTGACTGCAATACCTTATTACCACCCTTTATACTGAACTATGGGTGAATTGTAATATTGTACTTGTATGTTAATAAAGCCACTTGAAACCCCTTCTCCTCTCGCTTAGTCCTGCTGTTATCATCTGAGCATTCAGATCAATAACTAAGAGATGTTGTACAACTAAAACAATAGTGCAGCCCTTAATAACCAGAACTGTACTTCCCTGTTGTAAAATACATTTTAAAAGGCTGAAAAACTGGGGTGTATACTTTGTTAAATAAATACAGTATTTTGAATACTTATATTTTAAAAGGTTTCTATGATTATGTATTCACCCTTAAATGCCCTCGTCCAGTGGTTCTCAACCCTGGTCCTGGAAGGCCGCAGTGTCTGCTGGTTTTCGCTCCAGCTACTTAATTGAGTTGTCAGATACTTAATTGAACACTTAACTTATCTCCAACTGTTTAAGAGCTGAAAACAGTGGAAAATATCTAAAAAATTAATAAATAAAAAGCTTAATTAAAAATGTCAGGGAATTTCAAACATTTTTTAAAGTATCAAAATTGTTGGTTCACAAGAATTTGTACATCTCAGCTACATTTATGACATTCTCCAAAAGGTACAAAAACAGATAATGTAACTGTGCACAATATTGAAATAGTTGTATTAAGAACAGTTTTGACTATACTTCAAAGACTAAAATAGCCCAAAAAATTCACAATTCCTCATACTCAACTTATTGTAACAAGTTTTCCAACAATGTGAACTCCTTGTCTAACAACACAAACTGACCTGTCATTACCTTTAATATTTAACATTTTAAGTCATGCTCTTATTTTCATGTGCTTAAAACATTATATTTTTAATTGAAACATAAACTATATACTACACACCATATGGTATTTTCTATAAGAATGTATCTCTTGGTCAGTGCCATAACGATTTTTAACATTAAAGGCCAGATTAGTTAATACAAAGTTTCAGATTATGAACAGTAATTCTTACATCAAATATATTATTTGATAAACAAAATCCTCAACTGAAAAATAATAATAAAAAAAGTGATTCTATCTCTGAAAAGAAAAAGATGCAGTATCTGATGTTCATTTCCAATGTATGCCTAAGGACCTACTGAATTCCAGCACAATTTGACCAATTAACTAGGAGTGGTTTGATTGATCTCTTGAAGGATTTGGAATCAAAACTTAATAAGACAGTAGTTTGAATGCCACCACAAATGTTAGGTCCTTAGTTACCACAATAAAACAAGTCATGTGATTTTTTAGTACATACATAAATTTACTCATGTGTCTTTTATGCCTGCCCAAACCCTGGAGAATTCTGAATGGCAAAGTCCATGTTCTTTTTAAAGTCCTCATATTCCTTGTGAACTGTTGGTAAACGCAAAACATTAGCACATGTGTTTGCAGTTGGGAAAAGGTCGCTGCTGTAAATAAATTCAATGGACGGCTTAGTTTCCCATCCTAGAGCTGGAGGATAATCCGTGCCTGTGGCAAAAGCCAGAATTTCTCCAAGTGAAACTCCGGTTTCTCTTCTGGGGAAAAAAATTAATTGATAAGATATTAAGTGACAGTCTAAAAGGTTCCAAAAATTTAACATTAACAGAATGGAAAACCATTTAACTTGGTTACAACAAATATCGGTGCAATGTTTTCTGTAAAATAAACACTGTTTTAGTTACACTTTTGAATAATGGGCAAAAATCCTAATGAATTCCTACATGTGTAAACCCTAACTTGAACCCTAGT
The DNA here is from genome assembly GCA_030684275.1 of Acipenser oxyrinchus oxyrinchus. NCBI lineage: Eukaryota > Metazoa > Chordata > Actinopteri > Acipenseriformes > Acipenseridae > Acipenser > Acipenser oxyrinchus. The sequence goes on along the minus strand of CM060247.1, from coordinate 36,965,901 downwards.
CTGTAATCCTATCCCTAACCCTGACGATAACCCTAACGTTAACCCTTTCACATGTGATCAACATCAGAACTCAGAGGAAGTGCAGAAGGTATTCAGGTGCTCACCCTTAGGTTGTTCTGTAGGAATTTGTGCACATTAAAAGTGTGATCCAATATTTTATGTAAATATTCGCTAAAATATTATAAGGTTACTGTATGGAGTGTCCCACCCTATTTATTATTATTTGTATTATTGTTTGCGGCGCAGATAAAAGCGCCGCCTTTTGTTATTATTTATAATTTAAAAACCCTGTGAGGATGCGTGACTGATCAGCTACTGATTATTTAACTAGCTGACAGTCACGCATCCTTACCAAACGCTGCAGACTGTGGCCGAGGGGTAATAAGATAATTAACAGCTAGTTAACCCTCGGCCAGAGTATAAGAACCTGCAGCTGTCCGCATTGGGTTGTTGAGTATAGAGAGGAGAGTACGGAGAGCGGAGAGAAAGAGCGAGGAAAAAGAACAATTGCTATATTTAAAAATATACTTGTTTGTTTGGCCATCACGCCTTTTTGTTTTGTGTTTTGTTATTGTTTAAATCTTTTGTTTTAGGTTTGTTTATTTAATAAATCCAGCTGAGTGCCGTAGCATTCAGCTTCAACCGCCCATCCATTGTTTTGATTCAGTTACTTCCTGGTCCGTGACGCCACCATACCTCACCACTGCAAGCTATCCTGCCACAGCTACATACATGATTATTATTTGTTTATTTAGCAGACGCCTTTATCCAAGGCGACTTACAGAGACTAGGGTGTGTGAACTATGCATCAGCTGCAGATTCACTTACAATTACGCCTCACCTGAAAGACGGAGCACAAGGAGGTTAAGTGACTTGCTCAGGGTCACACAGTGAGCCAGTGGCTGAGGTGGGATTTGAACCGGGACCTCCTGGTTATAAGCCCTTTCTTTAACCACTGGACCACACTGCCTCCCTTTGATTTAGTTGAGCTACGCTGTCTGATGGCGAGTTTGTCTGGTGTAATGCCTCGCCCACAGCTGTGAGGACAGTAGGGCTGCTAAGAACTGACGAAATAAGATTTCTGCAAATACTTATGTTCTGCCGATCCTCCATGACACAGAATCTGAAACACACAAAACTAATAACTGCGATTTCGATCAGTTCTTTGAAAGTTTATTATTTTTCTCCTAGAGAAAATGGTCAATAGGGGCCGGGCTCGTACTCAAAGGGTGTACAAATCGTTATTAGGCCTACTGCCACTTTTTTTTTTTAAAGGAATACAAATACTAAAATGAGTCACGGTGCATACGGGATATAGATGCTGTTTACGTATAAATCATTGTTCATTAATTTGACGATTTTATTTTTGGTTCAAATTAATATTTATTTCACTTTGTGACCAAAATCGTTTAAACCTCAGCATTTCAAATCGCATTATTATTTTACAAACTGAAAATACATGTCACACAAGAGTATACGGTCCTTTATTAACTATTGATAGTAGGGTATATTAATTACGAAAACGGTTTGCAAAATTCTAAAATACATTCATCAAATAATACACCTACCTCTCCCTCGTTCAATCTCCACGTGGACAGCACCAGTCCAATACTGTTGCCGCATTGATTTTCATTTTACTACTGCCCCGCCCACATGAACAACCAATATAGTATGCACGCAAACCGATATAGTACGCACACAAACCAACATTGTACACATGCAAACCAATATATTATTCAGGCAAAACAATATAGTATGCACGCAAACCGATATAGTACACACACACACCGATATAGTACGCACACAAACCAATATAGTACACACACAAACCAATATAGTACACACGCAAACCAATAGAGTACACACGCAAACCAATAGAGTACACACACAAACCAATATAGTACACACACAAACCAATATAGTACACACACAAACCAATATAGTACACACACAAACCAATATAGTACACACACAAACCAATATAGTACACAAGCAAACCAATATAGTACACACACAAACCGATATAGTACACACACAAACCGATATAGTACACAAGCAAACCGATATAGTACACACACAAACCGATATAGTACACAAGCAAACCAATATAGTACACACACAAACCGATATAGTACACAAGCAAACCAATATAGTACACACACAAACCGATATAGTACACAAGCAAACCGATATAGTACACACACAAACCGATATAGTACACAAGCAAACCAATAGTACGCACACAAAGCAATGTACTACATACACAGAGTATATGAATTATGGCCTGTTTGGCCCCTCATAGCTGCCTGAACTTTGCGTACAAGTTTTTTTTGTGAGCGTTAAATAACTGTCAGAAATGAGTATTCACATTTGGATACAATTTTTTACGAACTTACAAATGTGTTTTAATACACAGAATACTTTTTGTTTGTAAAAAAATATTTTTTTACGATTGTACAAATCTTTGTTACGAGTCAACAAATTTATTTTACAGTTATTATTATTATTTTCTTTTACGCACACAAGTATTTTTGACAGTTATTTCACTCCGTAACTAACTGGGTAGGCAATGCTTCCTATTGATTTGCGAGGGGACATCATTTCAAGCGCTATAATTTTGTATATAAAAAAAAACATTGCAAAAACTTACTTTCGGTTTGCTTGAAACAGTGAACACTGTGGTAGAAATTGGCAGTGTCGTTAATGTCAATGTCTGCAACGTCAAAGAATTCCTAAAAGGAACACTCACATGTCACGTGCAACTAAACCAGATAAACCTTGTGACACTTTGGAGTGTTTGCCTCATTTGGTTCATGTATGATTGAATGAGCTGCAGAGCACAGCCCAGTCATAAGAACGGAGTTGTAAACTTTATGTGGCGCACTTATTTTCTGGCAGCTAGAAGACGTGATATAATGGAGACTGCTGGCAAGGTATAGACAAACGGATTAAAATATTTTAATGTGTATGTTCTAGTCTTACAGGGTTACAATGCAAGCTTAATGTTTAAGTACAGTGTAGTTTGAGCAATCCAGGTACACTCTTCATTATTTTATCTTCTTATTATTGGTTCAATTTAATAATTAACTCGCATAAACAGCAGGTTTAAATACGAAAGTAAATACATCGTATATTTGAGTTGAAGTATAATTATTCAAGTTGTAATACAAGACAGAATAATATATTGTGTGTATTTTCTTCCTGTTTACCACAGGTGGCTTTTAAATGGTATTTAACAAAATCCACACTGTGTTTTTTTTTAAAGCCCCTTTACTGACCAGGGCAAATTATTACAGCAGCGTTTTTCCTTGAGGCTTGTTAAAATTTGACACGCACTCATAACCTTTTGCTGAGTAGAGCAGGTCTCTTATCTGGTTGCATGTTGAGTAATACTGAAAGTAATTTAAAAGAGCAAAGGGCATGCTGTTTTAAAGGTTACTTAAAAAAATAAAAACACAGCCAAGTTAAGTGGTCATTTTATTAAAATAACCAGGTTAAACAATACCGAACTTTTGCTTCTTAAAGCTTGTACATTATTAGTAAACACTGCATTGCAAATTGACTGCTGTTTAACTCATCATTTGGAGTCATCAAAGCCATTAAGCATGAGACCAGAGAGACAGATTTAAATCATCAACTGCGCCCTTGAACCTACCTGTACACAAGAACAAGAAGCAGATTACATTTATATAGTGCCTTTCATAATGACCCTCCCAAGATTATATAATATAATTATATTTAAAATAATTTCAGGGTTTACCATGAATTTCCCAATGTTTATATCAGAGGTGGCCAAACTGTATCTCACCAGCCGCATGCGTCTCCCGGGCAGTTCAAGTAAAATGCTGAGTGACGCACACTTTGTGGCTTGAATGAACTGAAGCAAGAATAATAAACAAAAACGAAAAGAAAAAGTAAAAATAAACACAAGTTTATTATTTTTGTTCCCTGTATTCATTCATGTTTATTATTCTTTCTTCTTTTCCCTTCTCTCTCTTCAGTTTCTTTGAGCCTGCATGTTCACTGCAAGGACATTTCGTCACTTGATGACCTTCGACACCGCTCGCTGGCGCATGCGTATTTCTATCACCTCGAGTAAAAGCCAGATGTGCAGTTGAAAGTGAATTTCATCATTTTAAATTAAGTTCTTGTTCATTTCGTGGAGACAATGAGCAAACCCTCCACGAGTAATAAACAAAAGTATAAGGCTTTTAAACCAGAATGGGAGGAAGAGTTTGCTTTCACTGAAAACAGTGGTAACCCTGGGTTTCATCTGCAACAAATCACTTACACTCTGTGGTCTGTAGAAGGCAAGCAGCCTCAAACATCATTATGAAACAAATCACAACACATTTTCATCTGACTATCCTCCTGAATCAGACTTGAGGAGAAACAAGCAGGCCTCTTTAAAAACACGCCTCAGCAGTCAGCAGATGCTCCTTTTGATGTTCAGTAAAGAAGCTGATGTAACGACTCGAGCGAGTTTCGTATGGCATGGATAGGGCTCTTCGTTTTCTGTTTTTATTTTTGGTCACGTGATGTCCCTTTAAAGTATTTAGCCGAATAAGAAATGATGAAAAAACACCACAGTGTTACATTTAAAGTTTAATGCACTGTAGATCTACAGTACAATAAAGATTACACCAAAACTAAGGCTGTACAATGTTCTCTCTTGTTCTTGTGTATTTTGCTGCCAAGATTGTAAGATTCCGTTGTAATGGTCGAGAGAATTAAAAAAATGGTTAAAACAATGCTAGTATTTAAAATATCTTGCTCGCAAACATTTTATGTTTTATAGTATGTGTCTTGCGGTTCTCGGCCATATGAAAATTTTGCTATGCAGCTCGTAGGGACAGGAAGTTTGTCCATCCCAGGCTTATACTATGCATTTAACATAGTTTTTTGTCATCCGTTATTGTACTTATACAACAGACCAGTTAGGAAAGCTTTATAACCTAATCTATATCTTTATGTGTGGAGCAGACAGTAATATCCATGTGTTAGGCTGGCCAAGGGGGTGTGACATTACATTATATATATATATATATATATATATATATATATATATATATATATATATATATATATATATATAATTATATATAATTTAATAACTGTTGTTGTGCAGGTTATCAAATGCAAGGCTGCGATCGCCTGGGAGCCAGTGAAACCCCTGTCTATTGAAGAGGTGGAGGTGGCACCACCGCAGGCTCATGAAGTTCGCATTAAGGTAATGCTTTTAGAAAATGCCAGTGGTCTCATGTTTGATCTACATTGATATATTACTTGATTTCACCAGACAAATGAAGGGAATGATTCCATGGTGAATCTGTTAAATTAAAATATTGTTAGGTAAATAAGTGTAAGAAGATATTTTGTATGTTTTAAGAGATATGCCCTGTCAATTAGGTCCAGTCCATGACATAATCAGAATCATCCTATATTTTATTATAGTATGCTTTTAAAATCTCAGCAATATGAATACAAATAAGCAAACATATATAATAATTAAAAAACACAGTTTTACACTGTTACTGTGCTTGTATTTTTTGATTAAAAGTCAGTTTTGTACAGTATTACACTAATAAAATACCAGAACCCCACGCAAAGTTTTCAAAGAAAGAGGGTTGTCCCAAATAGTATTGACAGTAAAGCATTGTATCATATTTTCAGATTGTTATTGTTAATCTGCAGCCTGTGACTGACAGCTAGATTGTAGCACCTGAATGTGTAGATTACAGAGGTGTAATCTCTGTAATCTTGTTTAATGGGTGAAATCTTTAACCAAACAGATGGCTGCTACTGGAGTGTGTCACACTGATCTCTATGTTCTGAATGATGTAAAAAACGAGAAAGGGTTCCCAGTGATCCTGGGACATGAAGGAGCTGGGGTTGTGGAGAGTGTTGGAGAGGGAGTGACCAAATTCAAACCAGGTGAGACTGAGAGACCCTCATTTGCACTTTTTGCAGGAACAACACAGAGGTGGTAGTTCTGGTGGTGTGACAAGTTACATAACACTCAAGAACACAATGTGAATGTCAAAGGAGACAATTGCAGGACACAACGCCCTGGCATCTGCACTAATTGAAGAATATTCTCTTGCACATCAGGCAAAACCTGAAACAGGGTGTGATAAACATTCTTATTGCTTTTATGCCCAGCAGTGTCGCAGTGTGATGAAGGACCAGCTCAACACAATGCAGTCCATAACTTGCCACAGTGTGAAGTAGTGGTTAGGGCTCTGGACTCTTGACCGGAGGGTTGTGGGTTGTGGGAGACACTGCTGCTGTACCCTTGAGCAAGGTACTTTACCTAGATTGCTCCAGTAAAAACCCAACTGTATAAATGGGTAATTGTATGTTATAAATAATGTGATATCTGTATAATGTGATATCTTGTAACAATTGTAAATCACCCAGGATAAGGGCGTCTGCTAAGAAATAAATAAATATTAAACCATCATAGCAACATCTTCAGCAGGGTGTATAAGAAGTGTGTGTATGAGATCACGTGACCCTATCACTGGGATGGCTGCTTGCTGTTAGAGCTCCTGCTACCACTTCGCGATTTTCATTTATAATCGAACAATTTACTCTCCTTATATTATTTTTTGATTATTTTCTATATAAAAATGATCACTGGGCCCCGATGATTGGGATTTCCTCTTGGCAGAGGTTGCACGCACTTTCCGTGGATCAGTTCAGGAAGCAATTCACGCGGCTTTGCGGCCTGTGATTCAAAACGTAACCAAAACAGCTACTATCTTCAGCGCTCTTAAACAGGAGGTTGCTGATATTGCTTCCTCCAAGAGACAGCTAAATTCCAGGCAGGATATCACCAGAGCTGATCTTCGCCAACAAAAAGATTAAATTAATCAGTGCAACGCTTGTACTGATGCTATGCAGGATAAGACGGCGGGCCTTGAGGACAGAAATCGTCGCTGTAACGTCAGACTGGTGGAGCTTCCTGAAGGGCTGAAGGCGATGACCCCATCCACTTTCTTCAGCAGAGAATTCCACATTGGTATCCGACCCTGAAACCCTTCAATGACCACCATTTTCTGGAGTTAAATAGAGCACATCAAGTATACGCAGATGGCACTCGGGAGTCCAATAAACCTGCACCATGATTTTTCAATGCCTTCGTTATACTGATCGACAACGACTTCTCCAGGCTGCTCGAAAATCCGCTCCAATCATTCGTGCAGGTACAAAAGCTCTCTTTTTATGTGGATTACTCTGCTATCACCGCCGCGAAGAGGAGGGCCTTTGAAGTGAGAGCAAAGCTTCACTTCCAGGGAGTGGACAATTTCTTGGTGTATCCAGCTATCTTGAAAGTCAATCATTGATGGAAGCATCTGTCTTTCACTACTCCTGAAGAGGTCGATTCATTTTTCACTTACCGTTTTCAGGATACGATGGGGTCTATTGATCCCTCTGCGCGCAGGGCCCTGTGCTTCTCATCCCATGGTCCCATTGGAACATTGGTATAGATGAACTAACTTTGATTACTGCTTAACTCCTGATTACTACTTTTCGTACCTTCACGGTATGGACATGTATACATCTCCTTCTATAACTGACAGTGACTCTTCAGGTTTGCACATTTACACTTGTTGTTTCTTGACATTTATCATTATGTAAGGTCCCCAAAGGGATAGCTACCCTGCAGAGGGTATGATAACCCTATTAAGAATACTACTGTGGTTCATTATTAATAATTTGCATACGTGGCTGTGTTAATTTCAACAATCTGTATTACTATCTGTGGCGTTAGTGTTATAGTTGGTGACAATCTGTACTCTAATTAGTTCCCTAAACATTGAATACATGGACTACTAGATTATATGAGTGCTGTTTACAGTTATTCAATTTGCAGTTCATTTTTCCTATTCACGAGATGGTTTAGCTCACAGCAATCCCCTCAGGGTAGTCTGGTTCACAATGACAATTGTTGGATTGGTTGGGTGGGTGGAAGTAGGTAAGGGAGGCTGAGATCTGGGGATTTGGGGGTAGATAGGGAGCTGAATCAGCAAGTGAGAGGGAGTACAGATGTTAACTGTGGCTTGAGATTTATGATATACAGTGTGCTCTCTCTGGCTCTCTTCTTTATCATCCTAAATGTTTGTAACCGTGCTCCCCTCTCTTTACTATGCTACTGTCCTATAGGATATTGCTATATGATGAGTGCCGAGTCGGTGATCTTTCTCCATGTCACATATCTTTGTTTTCTGAGTGCTACGTCTTTTATTCGTTCACTCTCCCTGATCTTTATTCCTATCTTTGACCATGGCTAGTGTTGTCATTAACTCCTGGAATGTTGCTTGTTTTCAAAATAAACATTTTGAAGTAATTGCATATTCCTCTGCTCAGAATAAACATAGGGGTGCCAAGACAAGAGACAGTTGTACCTAAAGATTCGTCTCCAAGGTGTGATTCGGAGGGGAGATTCTACTATGTGACTACGCTGTTGAATAACGTAGTCTGTATTGCTGTTCTCTATGCTTCAAATGTCTTGGACGCAATTTTCGAGCAGATGAAACATTGGCCTCATTGGGGAATATCCCTGTTACATTGGTGGGAGCTATTCAATCCAGTGTTAGACACATCTCACTCTTCAGCCACACATTCTCCTAAAGCTACTTAATTATTAAACACACTTATCTCCTTTTATCTGGTTAGACTATTTACATGACATTATTCCTTTGGAAAGATCACGACTCGGCTATACTTAGCCACTGCTAACACAATGGCAGCATGAGATACTAAAGTGGCACAGTTGTTTAAGTAATATCTTGTGCATATTATTATTATTATTATTATTATTATTATTATTATTATTATAGTATGGCATTTCCCCCTAGGACAGCTTTCATTTAATCAATTAAAGAATATTCTTTCCTTGATATTTTAGTTTCAATAGTTTTTTCTATCTTGTAATATTTTTGTTTTTGTCTGGATATTATGTTGTATTTCTGTATTAATGTGACATTTTTTTTAATTGTACTGTCTCTCCCATTTCCCTATTCCCAAAGGGTTGGGGAAAGAAAGAACTTTTTTAAAATAACTTCACAAAAAAAGTGTGTGTATGATTGAATCATTAAAATCATTAAGATTGAAGCTTGACAAGAGCCAATCAAATCGTGTGAAAGTCACCAAAAGGCTTCTACATTCACAGCGTTTTAAAAGTCTTCACAGCAACTGCAGACATGTTTGACCCCGTTTGTGGCTCATTAGTTCAATGTAACAACGCCGATTAGTGAAAAGCTCAATAGAGTAAATAAACGTAGCTTTTCCAGTTAAGGTGAGAAAAAGCAGTAGCTATAGAATTATGGGTAATCCAGGATATGCAAATTTCAGTATTACGAGCAAATTAAATCGCATGAAAGTCGCCAAAAAGGCTTCTACATCCACAGCATTTTAAAAGTCTATATATATAATATATATATATATATATATAATGATTTTTGCCATTTTATAATCAACATTGTTCCAGTTCATTCAAATTCCAACGACTTCTCTTGTGCACAGCCGCCTTCAACTCATACCAAAGATTCTCAATTGGATTTAGATCGGGACTTTGACTAAATTTCCTGTGCCAATAGACGAAAAACAGCCCCATAGAAGGATATTACCACCTCCATGTTTGACAGTAGGTATGGTGCTCTTTTCTTTGTACACCTCACCAGTCTTTCTCCAAACGAAACGACTATCAGCGTGACCAAATAGCTCGATTTTTGTTTCATCACTCCACAACCTTTGACCAAAACTCACCCATCATTCAAATGCCGTTTTGCAAACTCTAAGCGATTGGTTCTTGTGACGTTTTCCTAAGAGTGGCTTTTTCCTTGGCCTGCGAACATGGAGACCTTCACCATGCAATACTCGACCTATGGTACCTTCACCATGCAATACTCGACCTATGGTTAAAATGGAAACCCGAGTCACATTGCAGCCAATTCACTTAGAATATATTTGGCAGTTAAACTCTGATTGTTATTAACCTTCCTCACAATTCTTCTACTTTTTCTTGGTGAAAGAACCTTCTTTCTTCCAGACCGAGGGAGCGTTGTGACAGTACCATGAGTCTTGTACTTCTTGATAATAGAAACAATAGTTGACATTGGGATACTCAAATGCTTGGAAATCTTCTTGTATCCTTCTCCAGCTGTATGATAATAAATAATTTTCTGCCTAAGGTCTTCAGATAGATATAAAACATTTACGGATTTGTCAAAGAAAGTGTTCTATAATATGCCAGCAAACCAGCACAATAAAAGTAAACAGAGGGCAGTGCCTATGATCTGTCTAATGACTACTATAATTTTTTATAAAATTATTATAATTATTATAAACAATGATATATATATATATATATATATATATATATATATATATATATATATATATATATATATATATATATATTGTGAGAGGCTGGCTGCAGGGAGGAACTCAGACCAGAGAGAGAAACACACAGACAGACGGTGGTGATGAGAAGCTGAGTGCAAATGGTAGCACTCAGCTTTTATTAGCAAAGTAAAAGGTTTAAACAGAACACAAAAACACAGGACACGGCACTTGCGCCAAAATAAATAGACAAACAAAACGAACTGACACTTAACAAACGGTGCCTGGAGACAAACAAACACGGTGAGTAAAATAAATGGTTATTATTATTATTCTTTCTACTATTCGTTCTCCTTCTCTCTCACCCGTTCTCCTTCTCTCTCACCCGTTCTCCACTCTCGAACACCCAACCCTGAGTGAGTGAAAACATGCTGCTTTTATGCAGTTGTACCGAGACTCGATTGCTAGTCAATCATTCGATTGGAATCTCGGTACAACTGCACGTGAATAAATTAAAGTGCACTTTCCCGTGTTCACATACTAATACTTTAAATGCACGTGATGTGATTTGTGCCATCCTCGTGCCTAAATACAAATCTACATTTTTAAATACACGTGAAACACAGACCCGTTTATATCCCGTGTACCAATGACTATACACCAACATTTACACACAACACGTAACATACAATATACACGGGGGGGCACTTTGCCACATATACCCCCCCTTGTGCAAAGCACACATGGCCTCAATGGCCACCTCCCCCCTGGTGGCCATGGTGGAATGTCCTCCACTCCCCACTTCTTCGTGGCTATCAGCTCCCTCTTCCGGGCTCCCCCACACACTATCCTGCCGCGAAAGTGCGGCTGGGGAAGCTGGTCTCCTGACCTCCCCACCTTCTTCATGGCGGCATTTCCTCCGTGGGGCTCCACCACACGATCTCCGGCAGCGAAACTGCTGCGAGGGGAGCGGGTCTCCTGACCTCCCCTCCTTCGTGGCCGCCAGCTCCCTCCGTGGGGCTCTGGCCACCGTGTTTCCTGCCACGGAAATGTGGCTGGGGAGCTGGTCTCCTGACCTCCCCCTTTCTTCATGGCCGCAGCTCCCTTCATGGGGTTCTGGCCACAGTGTAGCGACCCCAGGCGGGCAGGACCCCAGGCGAAGCAGGATCCCTGGCGACCCCAGGCGACGGCAGCAGCAGCGGACCCTCGGGAGGTGACGGCAGCAGCAGCGGACCCTCGGGAGGCGACAGCAGCAGCAGCGGACCCTCGGGAGGCAACGGCAGCAGCAGCGGACCCTCGGGAGGCGAACTCGGGAGGGGAGCCCCTGGCCATAGAGGCGGCAGCGGGAGCTCCACTTCTCCCTCGTACCCTGTACCCTGTGTGGAGCAAAAGGCAGCCTCAGGCGATGCGGAGCGGCTGGCAACCCCAGGCGATGCGGAGCGGCTGGCAACCCCAGGCGATGCGGAGCGGCTGGCAACCCCAGGCGATGCGGAGCGGCTGGCAACCCCAGGCGATGCGGAGCGGCTGGCAACCCCAGGCGATGCGGAGCAACTGGCCGCCCAAGGCGATGCGGAGCAACAAGCAGCCCCAGGCGATGCGGAGCAACAGGCAGCCCCAGGCGATGCAAGGCAAGCATCCTTGGGCAAAGCGAGGCAGGCATCCTTGGGCGAAGCGAGGCAGGCATCCTTGGGCGAAGCGAGGCAGGCATCCTTGGGCGAAGCGAGGCAAGCATCCTCGGGCGGCAGGCAGGAGTCAGGACAAGCTGGGGTGCGGGTTTTGGCCCTCTTCGCCACTGCGGCCGGGCGGTTCTTCCCCATGCTTTCCTCAGCAGACTATGCAAGGGCTGCTGAGGACCGCCAGCATCTAGTCCTGGTTTTTCTGGTGAAGGGAGAGGCAGCTCCTGCTCCTCTCCCTCGTGACGGTGGGGAAGTGATACCAGCAGGCATTCATCCTCTGCTGGTTGGGGAAGTGATACCAGCAGGCATTCCTCCTCTGCTGGTGGGGTTGGCGGAGGCAGAGGCAGCTCCTGCTGCTCTGCTCCTGCCGATGGAGGTGGCGGAGGCAGAGGCAGCTCCTGCTGCTCTGCTCCTGCCAGTGAAGGTGGTGGAGGCAGAGGCAGCTCCTGCTGCTCTGCTCCTGCCGGTGGAGGTGGCAGAGGCAGCTCCTGCTGCTCTGCTCCTGCCGATGGAGGTGGCGGAGGCAGAGGCAGCTCCTGCTGCTCTGCTCCTGCCGGTGGAGGTGGCGGAGGCAGAGGCAGCTCCTGCTGCTCTGCTCCTGCCAGTGAAGGTGGCGGAGGCAGAGGCAGCTCCTGCTGCTCTGCTCCTGCCAGTGGAGGTGGGAGCCGCGTGTAGTCTCCTGGCGGCGGAGGTGGGAGCGACGTGTAGTCTACCCTTGTTTCAGGGGACTGGTGCGGCCCTCCCTCTCTTGCAGGGGACTGGTGCGGCTCTGCCTCAGAAGGGGAGACCAGCAGGCATTCTCCCTCTGCTGGTGGGGGACCCAGCAGGCCTTCACCCTCTGCTGGTGGACAGGGACCTAGCAGGCATTCACCCTCTGCTGGTGGACAGGGACCCAGCAGGCATTCACCCTCTGCTGGTGGACAGGGACCCAGCAGGCATTCACCCTCTGCTGGTGGACAGGGACCCAGCAGGCATTCATCCTCTGCTGGTGGACAGGGACCCAGCAGGCATTCATCCTCTGCTGGTGGACAGGGACCCAGCAGGCATTCACCCTCTGCTGGTGGACAGGGACCCAGCAGGCATTCACCCTCTGCTGGTGGAGGAGGCAGAGGCAGCTCCTGCTGCTCTGCTCCTGGCGGTGGAGGTGGCGGAGGCAGAGACAGCTCCTGCTGCTCTGCTCCTGCCGATGGAGGTGGCGAAGACGGGACCAGCAGGACTTCACCCTCTGCTGGTGGAGGTGGGAGCTGCAAGCAGTCATCCCATGGCAATGGAGGTGGAACCAGCAGCAATTCACCCTCTGCTGGTGGAGACTGGGGCTGTGGACGCTCTACCTTCCACTTTTTTGGGCCGTGGACGCACCGACTCCTCCCTCTTGGGCTGTGGACGCACCGACTCCTCCCTTTTGGGCTGTGGCGCACCGACTCCTCCCATTCAGGCGTAGGACGTTCGGGCTCCTCCCATTCAGGTGTAGGACGTTCGGGCTCCTCCCACTCAGGCGTAGGACGTTCGAGCTCCTCCCACTCAGGCGTAGGACGTTCGGGCTCCTCCCTCTCAGGCGTAAGATGTTCGGGCTCCTCCCACTTGGGCTGTGGAGGCAAAACCAGCAGGCATTCTTCCTCTGCTGGTGGAGACTTGGGCGGTGGACACTCTGCCTTCCTCTTCCCCTTTCCCCTTCTCTGCCTGCTCCTCACCTTCCTCTTCTGGGCCAGTTCCTCCTCTCCCTCTTGGTAGGGGCAGCGCACCACCGGGTGCCCGAACTCCCCACAGGCAAGGCACCAGCCTTGGTCCTCTAGACCACCGAGGAGGACCTTCAGATCCTGGCAGCCATCTCTCCAGCTCCAGCCTTCCATTTCTTTATTATTATTATTTTTTTTTGTTCTTAAACCAGAAACTGCGGTCGGAAGAGGCAGAGGCAACTCCTGGGGATGGACTGCTCTCGTGGCCTTTAAGCGAAGCCACTCCTCCGCATCCTCCACCTTTCCCTGATCGAGGGCCTTCAAAAAGAGAGGGTCTTCATACGGGCAACCTTCCCGGAGGTGCCCATACTCCATGCAGGAGGCAAACCATGGAGCCCCTCCTTCCTTCAACTCCTCCTGGCGATTACGCCATGGCTGCATTTCTTCCTCCCACCCCATTTTTTATTATTTTGTTGTTGTTGTTGTTGTGTTTTTTTTGTTGTTTTTTTTTTAAACAACAAATTGCGGTTCCTGCTCTGGCCTGAGTCCTGGAGGCGCTGTAGATCCCGGTTCTGACACCACGTGTGACAGGCTGGCTGTAGGGAGGAACTCAGACCGGAGAGAGAAACACACAGACAGACGGTGGTGATGAGAAGCTGAGTGCAAATGGTAGCACTCAGCGTTTATTAACAAAGTAAAAGGTTTAAACAGAACACAAAAACACAGGACACGGCACTTACGCCAAAATAAATAGACAAACAAAACGAACTGACACTTAACAAACGGTGCCCGGAGACAAACAAACACGGTGAGTAAAATAAATGGTTATTATTATTATTCTTTCTACTATTCATTCTCCTTCTCTCTCACCCGTTCTCCTTCTCTCTCACCCGTTCTCCACTCTCGAACACCCAACCCTGAGTGAGTGAAAACATGCTGCTTTTATGCAGTTGTACCGAGACTCGATTGCTAGTCAATCATTCGATTGGAATCTCGGTACAACTGCACGTGAATAAATTAAAGTGCACTTTCCCGTGTTCACATACTAATACTTTAAATGCACGTGATGTGATTTGTGCCATCCTCGTGCCTAAATACAAATCTACATTTTTAAATACACGTGAAACACAGACCCGTTTATATCCCGTGTACCAATGACTATACACCAACATTTACACACAACACGTAACATACAATATACACAGGGGGGGGCACTTTGCCACAATATATACAGTACTGTGCAAAAGTTTTAGACAGGTGTGAAAAAATGCTGTAAAGTAAGAATGCTTTCAAAAATAGACATGTTAATAGTTTATATTTATCAATTAACAAAATGCAAAGTGAGTGAACAGAAGAAAAATCTACATCAAATCAATATTTGGTGTGACCACCCTTTGCCTTCAAAACAGCATCAATTCTTCTAGGTACACTTGCACACAGTTGGCCAAAACATCTTGGAGAACTAACCACAGTTCTTCTGTGGATTTAGGCAGCCTCAGTTGCTTCTCTCTCTTCATGTAATCCCAGACAGACTCGATGATGTTGAGATCAGGGCTCTGTGGGGGCCATACCATCACTTCCAGGACTCCTTGTTCTTCTTTATGCTGAAGATAGTTCTTAATGACTTTCGCTGTATGTTTGGGGTCGTTGTCATGCTGCAGAATAAATTTGGGGCCAATCAGATGCCTCCCTGATGGTATTGCATGATGGATAAGTATCTGCCTGTACTTCTCAGCATTGAGGAGACCATTAATTCTGACCAAATCCCCAACTCCATTTGCAGAAATGCAGCCCCAAACTTGCAAGGAACCTCCACCATGCTTCACTGTTGCCTGCAGACACTTATTCGTGTACTGCTCTCCAGCCCTTCGGCGAACAAACTGCCTTCTGCTACAGCCAAATATTTCAAATTTTGACTCATCAGTCCAGAGCACCTGCTGCCATTTTTCTGCACCCCAGTTCCTGTGTTTTCGTGCATAGTTGAGTCGCTTGGCCTTGTTTCCACGTCGGAGGTATGGCTTTTTGGCTGCAAGTCTTCCATGAAGGCCACTTCTGACCAGACTTCTCCGGACAGTAGATGGATGTACCAGGGTCCCACTGTTTTCTGCCAATTCTGAGCTGTGCTCAGTCTTGCCATGGTGTATGACTTTTGACAGTAAACTGTCTTCAGCAACCTCACCTTGTTAGCTGAGTTTGTGCAAGTGTACCTAGAAGAATTGATGCTGTTTTGAAGGCAAAGGGTGGTCACACCAAATATGGATTTGATTTAGATTTTTCTTCTGTTCACTAACTTTGCATTTAGTTAATTAATAAATATAATCTATTAACATGTCTATTTTTGAAAGCATTCTTACTTTACAGCATTTTTTCACACCTGCTTAAAACTTTTGCACAGTACTATATATATACATTAATATATAAGCTGAATCTCAACACAATAATATAGTACAGTAATTGTTACAGCTGTGTATAATTGTATTTGAAACATGATTCATTTTTCCGCATATATATATATATATATATAAAATACCTTGAATCTCATCATTCTTCCAAAACACAGTGACACAGATAAGTCAAATAAATCCACAACTTAAGACGACCCCAGAACTGTGTTGATAGACAGTAATCCTAACGTTTCGCTAGCTGTGCCGCCAGCTTCTACAGAGGTACACTAAAGCTTTTAACAATCATATGGGAAAGAATGAACGCAGAGAAGCCGAGTTTGTGCGTGGTAGCGAATGTTGCTACATTTGTCATCTTGTAACACTATAGAACTGTTGAAACATGTTGAAACATTTGTTACCATTTCATGTAATTTGTGTCCGGAACAGTAAATAACTGTAGAACGTTAAAAAATAAATAAATAAATAAACTATCTCTATAGGCTATAAAGCTAAACAAATGCTTTGTAGACAGCTGTTTAATATTCTTTATCAATATATTCTTTATCAATGTAAATGCTGTACATGGTCATATCATTCACCCCCAACATTCAGATAACAAGCTCATTATTAGTAGTAGTGGTCGTAGTAGTATTGTTGTTGCAAACTTTAAATAACCAGTAGACTATGCCCACTTGAAGACCCCAGAGATGTACCCTACTTAGCTCAATCCAGAAAGTTGTCATGCTGATGCGCTGGGGAGGCTGCACAGTGGTTGATCCGTGGAGCCAGCATCTCAGCCGTTGTGTGTGCTGATGCGCTGGGGAGGCAAAATAAGCTGATCCCTGGAGCCGGCATTACACTTCAGCCATCAACACCAGGCAGAAGGATGTCTTCATCATCATATGGAAGGAAACTCAAATGGATGGAGACACAGATGGATCACATTAGTTTACTGTAAAGCTACGTCTTAGTTGGTGCTTACCTTGGCGAGAGCCGAGTTCAAATCAGCATGAAGTTTTACTCTCATGTAATGGAAATCATAAATACATAACCTGCTTCAATGTTTGACATAGTTGTTCAATTGGATTCATTTATCCATAGAAATACTGTAGAACTATATATATATATAATATCATAATGTATTATTTTTCCTCCATTCATCTTTTTCAGGTGACAAAGTCATTCCTCTCATTATTTCCCAATGTGGAGAATGTGAAGGCTGTCGGAGTCCCAAAACCAATCTGTGTGATAAAAACTGGTATTTATTTTTGTTACAAGTGTTTCAATGAGAACATCATCTATAAAACATAAGATTTATTGCAGTAATAAAAAGGAAAAAAATAAATAGTAATTGTAAATAGTCTGTGGAATCTGCGAAAATAGTGATTTATACAAAAAATGGGTAGATACATAATAAAGTAGTTTTAGTTCAATATGAGATTCTCTTTGAATAAAGGCTTACTGTATACAGCTTAACATTACCAGTTTTACACAGTCATTATATATTTTTATATCAAAGTGTGTCAGTATTAAACCCCCCCACCCATACATATATCCTGTAAACAAGTTATTTTCACAGGTTCCACCTGTTTTAATTTTGTAGTAGGCTACTAAACCAAAAACAAAGGTATTAAGTAATACTCTGTTTGTATATGTGTTTTACCATTTGTATTTACTGTTTCAATTGAAGGTATAACTTGTCACACGACATGATGCTTGAAAGGTCTAGGATTACCTGTAAGGGGAAGCAAATCCTCCATTTCACTGGCACTAGCACCTTCTGTGAGTACACTGTAGTCAACGACATCTCACTGAGCAAGATTGATGACTCGGCCCCTCTTGATAAAGTCTGCCTGCTTGCCTGTGGCATTTCCACTGGGTACGGAGCTGCACTCAACACCGCCAAGGTTACTGCTGCTATTTGTTTTTCTATCAGGCATGACTTATCAAAATCAAATACGAAAAACAAAACTATTAATGCCACAATTCCAATTTAATATTATTTAAAGAGTAAGTACAGTAGCTACAAATGTCATTTGAATTATTTTTTTTTAAATCTTTAATATTTTAGCTTTTATGTTTGCAAACATTCCCAGTGGACTGTGTTGCTCCAATATTAAGGTATTATTGTTTTTCTCTAAATCTGCCATTACCTGACTTTGAGCTTGACAAGAAAGCTACAAGTGAAAATCTATTAAAAATCCAATTATAAGGTACTGTATTACAATGTTACTGTCACAACTAACCTGCTGATGACTTGTAAAGCATGTGTATAAACATCTCAGCCACTATGTCTTACATTTATACTTATCTTCAACTATGGGGGTGCTTGTACTCTGAGACAGTTTCATGGGCTTATATATTAAACCAAAGGATGAATTGCATTTTTTCAGAAAACAGTGTGTAGCCATGTACAAGCCCATGTGCCTATTTGTGGGAAGACACTGTAGAGATAGAGAGCAGGTGGGGCTGGCAGAATTGAAGTCAACTGTCACATGTGACCTTACAATCTGCCATAATGTTTGGGGCAAACAATACTGTTATTTCTGATGGCAGGTTGAACCCGGCTCTTCCTGTGCTGTGTTTGGTCTGGGAGCAGTGGGCTTGGCCACTGTGATGGGATGTAATGCAGCAGGAGCCTCTCGGATCATTGCAGTCGACATCAACCCAGCCAAGTTTGAGAAGGCGAAGGAGTTTGGAGCCACTGAGTGCCTCAACCCCCAGGATCACAGCAAACCTGTCCAGGAGGTGCTGGTGGAGATGACAGGCAGAGGGGTGGACTATTCTTTTGAGTGTGTCGGCAACGTTGAGGTTATGGTGAGTTTAGCTTTGATTGTAATTCTTCTATATTTTTTCGTTCTCTGTAAAGTAAGTATAAAGGAATTAATATAATGCCAATCAGAAGTTATCATTAGGAGGCCACCAGTGGGAACCGCAGAGTGGCAGAACACAGGGCAAGATTTGAACATATTCTGCTGGAATTTATTAAATATTAACAATTGTATTCTTGTTTAGATTCACTTTATATATCATTTTCCATCACACTATTTCTTCCATCCACTGGGGGTATTGCATGTTTGAGAGCTCTATAGAAGCCACATGGGTGTTTTTTTTTTCATCAGAATAACATCGAAATACTGTAGAATACCTTATTATCTTAATGTTTTGCAATTTGACTCCTGTTAATATTCCAAGGTACTAACTTTAGTTAACCCTTTTTATATAAATTTTATAAATCAAATAAATAAACATGTTTGCTTCAAAGGATACTAACGTGTTTAAAACTCACAATACGTATTCTGGACAACTTGTAAATGTAGACTTGACTAGAATTAGAACCTCTTATTTATTTCTGTGCTCTGATTATACAGCACAATAATACGATCCAGATCTATTGGAGGGGTTTGTGTACAAGACCTCTTTAGAGGGAAGAAAAAAAGTTGACCACGTTGTACTGCATTTGTGTTGAGATTTTCAAGCTAGTATTTTGCTTGTGACTCATAGGGCAGCAGTGTGGAGTAGTGGTTAGGGCTCTGGACTCTTGACCGGAGGGTCGTGGGTTCAATCCCAGGTGGGAGACACTGCTGCTGTACCCTTGAGCAAGGTACTTTACCTAGATTGCTCCGGTAAAAACCCAACTGTTTAAATGGGTAATTGTATGTAAAAAAAATAAAAAATAATGTGATATCTGTATAATGTGATCTCTTGTAACAATTGTAAGTCGCCCTGGATAAAGGTGGCTAAGAAATAAATAAATAATAATAATAAGGCCACTGGGGAAAGATTAGGTTTAATCTAACTAACAAATTCTGCATTTTTTATATAATAATCAAATGATTTTTCAAACGTATTTCCAGAGAGCTGCCCTTGAGGCTTGTCGCCAAGGCTGGGGAACCAGCGTTATTGTAGGCTGGACCGAGCGTGAGGAAGTTTCCGTCTCGCCAGTGCAGCTAATAGGTGGGCGCACATGGAAGGGAACGTGCTTTGGAGGTAAGGGGTTAGCACTGATTTATTACCTTGTAAATTCAGATGAATTACATTTTCAGCATTCTGTCCAAGCCTTGATCTCCTTATTCTCACAGGATGGAAGAGTGTGGAGAGTGTACCTAAGCTGGTGAATGATTACATGGCAAAGAAAATGAAGCTGGATGAGTTCATTACCCACACTCTGCCCTTGGACCGTGTTAACGAGGCATTTGACCTGATGACCTCTGGGAAGAGGTAACATGCTTCACTCTTATAAAGGTTAATGACTGCTTGTAGAAGCCCATCATGGTCACGCCTGTGTGTATAAAGACTGGTTTTGTTATTTGGGAACGTATCTCTTCTACAAAGGGGGCACTTTTATAATGAGCACTGCAGCTTACTTATCTTCTGAATGTTTGTTATTACTGCTTACTTATCTTACTTATCTACTTATCTTCTGAATGTTTGTTATTACTGCTGTCAGGAGGACCCTCTTCCAGTACAGTATTTGTGTTGTTGAAGGTCTCTATATACAACTTATAGAATGTCTTGTGTGTGCTTCTCATTTCAGCATTGAGAAATACAGCTATGGCCAAAAAATGTGAAATTTCGAAATCTAATATGAAATACTGCACTTCTATTATGGCATCCAGTAGACTTTTGTGATATCATTTTGTAGTTTCTTTGATTACATGATGTTAAATAAAATATCTAAATTATGTTCATACAGTTTTTTTTTAGTTTTTTTTAGTTTTTTTATGTCCCAGTCCTAAAATTCTAGGTGATGCAAAACTTTTGGCCATAGTTATACTCTTAAATCAAAATAATTGGCATTGTATTTACTATGTTCCTTTAGTATTTTAGGTTTACTACTGTTGGGGGATTTATAGTTACGGGTGAGACATCTGTGCTTCTTATCCTAGTATTCCAATGTTTTAGTCAAAATAGATCATGCATTTGCAATAGAATCTAGAAAAATCTGTTTTAATGTGTTACAGAATATAGAATACAGTTTTTTTGTTCATAAAAGAAAAACCTTTTGGAGTAGAAATTGTATTTTGTACCCTGGACAAAACAAAATAAGCCTAATTGCCATTGTTATATCCATTTACATTGAGTGTAACATGCATTTAGTCCTGCTTTATAAGTGAATATTAGGCAAACTGGAGAGTAATATTTTATTCTGTTTTTTTTTTTTTCAGCATTAGAACGGTCCTGGTATTTTAGGTTTGAGAGGCCACTCACAGAAACTATTCCTCATCAAATCCCATCAACAACTTTCTGTGTACCCAAAATCATACGATTTTGTAAACTTTCACATTGTGCATGCTCACTATAAAATCAGTACCTCTCAGTTAATCTCTCTCTCTCTCTCTCTCTCTCTCTCTCTCTCTCTCTCTCTCTCTCTCTATATATATATATATTTATCCAAATCCACTATGCTGCAGATTCAGGTATATCATGGTTGTGGAGCTGGCTCCCCATTTTTACTGTCTAACTGTGCATGCCTTAGCTGCAATATACATAGGCACTTAGAGTTACTGTTCGTTTTATTTCGTACTGCACACCACAAACAAAAATATACAAAACAATTAAAAACAAAGCATTCATATCATACAGTTGTTATCATATACACACGCATTGCACAATAACACAACGCAAATTAAATATCTACCTGCTGAAGCGGTTTTTATTTTAGCCAGCAAGGTGTTCACTAGTGGCAGCAGCAATGCACTAGCAAAAGTCACAGGGCAGTGACGTCAGCTCCCTAGCAACAAGCCTGTTGGGAGTGGATTCTTTCAATGCAGCGGGATTGGGCATTTGAGAAAGGAGAGGAAGACTCATGAAATTAACTGGAGACTGAGGTTGATGAGAAGCAATTACCCTCCACAGTACCAATTAAAACTGTGTGCTGCTTTTTATACGAAAACTGAGAAAAAGCAGGTTGCGTAGGACTTATACTGGACCCTGACGCCCCAATAAAACGAGGGCATAGTTGTACAGTATTTCTTATTAGCCTGTTTGTTTTTCTATGGGTCTCTCGCTATATCGCGGCCCTTGATATATAGTGGATTTATATTGGACCCCGACACCCACGATATATCGAGTGGGTGGTGTATATAGATAGATAGATAGATAGATAGATATAGCGAGAGAGAGAGAGTACTTCAGCTGTGCACTTTTGTACTTTAGTCTGGCAAATTACCGAAAAAAAACTGTTATGCTTTCTTCTTATAAATGTCTACTCAATAGAGATTAAATCATGTCATTCACAATGCAGTCACATCACAGAAAGAACAATAAAAAAATAAAAAAAATAAAAAAATCTATGTTGAACCTTATTGTTGAAACACCAGCAGATGAGATTTGTTTAATAAACTATTTACACTGTGACCCTGGAGTGCATTATCTTTTTGGTGCAACTAGAAGACGGGTGGACCCTCCAGCTATGCTGATAAAAAGTAGTAGGCTTGACTACCTGCAGCTGTAAAAGTTTGTGCAGGTCTAGGAAATGGAGTCTACAAGATTAGGGAAGTAGCACTCCCTAGAGGCTCACCAGGTAAAAGCACAGGAAGGTTGTGTGCAGGGTGAGTCAAACAGTCAAAGAAGAGCAGTTTTATGTCCTAGCAGTGCAAAGCAGATTAGTGAGGCTAAACCGGACTCTTTCCCCTCATCATACTACAGCGGACTCAAAAATCTTCCATTGGGTAGGCACTAGATGTTCCATCTATTAGACATTAAGCTCTCCATAAAAAATTTAAAAAATCCAGTGTTCGAAAGATAAATATTATAGTAAGGCAGCAAAAAAAAAAAAAATTCTCATCTTGTGTGAATTACCCTCCAGAGTTTTATATGTACCTTTATGTATGTCTAACAAAAAAAAGACTACCCCCGCACACCCACTAAAGAGGGCTCCACATAATTCCCTTGCTATTTGTGTAGCTGGATGCATTCCAAAGTGTAGCACAGGTTGGGTATGGCACTGTAGCAAAGCATGGGAACAAATATGTACAAAACTGAAGCAATGAAAAGATGTGATGTTTGCTTTAAAGGCTTAATGACAGCAGTAGATTGCTCAAATCCCCATGTTCCTGTTGGTCATACATTTCAGTCAGAAGAATCAAACACATGCAAATGTGTTTGCAAAATCAATGGAAAGCAGCTTCTTCGCCTATACCTTATCTATTCATCGGGAAATAGTCAACTTAAAATGATGCTTACAACCACAACTCTTCTTCATGACTCGAGTGCTTCGTTGTGCATCAGATGATTTACTATCTCATAAGCAGCTAGCTAGTTCAACAATGTCATTGGTGGAGAAACTGACGACCTGGAGTCTGGAGCCCCTTTCTGGCCCTGGGCTGGCTCCAGGCACTCTGTGCACTTCGCACAGAGCAGAATCGAATAGAACGCAGTGTGTAATTCAGTGTTAACAACACTAATTAATGAATTAATTTATAACCACTGCCCATTTCCAATGGGGAGGTGACTGATAGTGTTGCAATGCAGCCCTACCTCAGTCTCAATCTTCTTCCTCTCCTCTAGGTCCAGTCGGTCCTGGTCTGCTTTTTGGTCCCGGTTGAATTTCAAGTTCACGTGCCAGTGTGGCAACCTCTCCTCTAGTTCTCCTACAGCATTAGGTCTTCCCCCTCTCCCTCTAGATTGAGCGCCAGCAAGCAAGCCAAGGAGTGAAAAACAAGAAGCACAATAGGAAATGAAACAAAGAGCAACCTTCAGGAGGGAGAGAGATAGACCAAGCAAGCAAGCTGGAGCACAGGACATCTGTGTCTGGAGTCTTGATCACTACAGTGGTGTTTTCCTCATCGCCTGCATGTTTGGCATGCAGAAACATACAAGTATCTGCCTCCTCATGCCTATATAGACTAATGCCTCTATAACCTGTTGCCAAACCCTCCCATTGCTGGCATAAAACTTATGGCAGTGTTTGCTAAATTCATAATAGATAATATGGTTACCAAACATTTCTGCATATTTATCTTTGGACCACTCATGAAGGAAAAACTGGGTAAGTGCTGTCTTGCTGGCCTTATGCAATATTCTACTAATAGCTGGAATTTTGTTTCATTGTGATTGCGTTCCTCAAGCCATTGTCTAAATGTTTCCACTGAAGTTGCATCAGGGCGCCCATCATAACTTTATGTATGCAGACTGCTCTGTTGTATTGACGGCCTTCTAGCACTCCATTGATAGATCCCGAGCCAATGATTTCTGATTCTAGAATGATGTCCTTGAGTTCAGCATCTGCAAAGTGTTTCCCTATTACAGCAAGTAGGGTACAAGCTACAAATTATTCTAAATTAATTACAAATACAAAACAGAAAATAATTGATTGCATAAGTATTCACCCCCTTGAGTCAATATTTGGTAGAGGCACCTTTGGCAGCAATTACAGTCATGAGTCTATTTGGATAAATCTCTATCAGCTTTGCACATCTGGACACTGCAATTTTTGCCCATTCTTCTTTGCAGAATTGCTCAAGCTCCGTCAAGTTGGATGGGGACCTTTGGTGAACAGCAATTTTCAACTCTTTCCACATATTCTCAATTGGATTGAGGTCCGGGCTTTGACTGGGCCACTCCAGGACATTTACCTTTTTGTTTTTAAGCCACTCCAGTGTGGCTTTGGCTGTATGTTTGGGGTCATTGTCCTGCTGGAAGATGAATCTCCCAAGTCCCAGGTCTCTTGCAGACTTCAGCAGGTTTTCCTCCATTTTGCCCTCTATCTTCACAAGCTTTCCAGGCCCTGATGCAGAGAAGCATCCCCATAGCATGATGCTGCCACCACCTTGCTTCACGGTATGGATGGTGTTCTCTGGATGATGTGCAGTGTTAGGTTTGCGCCAAACATAGTGCTTAGCGTTGAGGCCAAAAAGCTCTATTTTGGTCTCATCAGACATAGAATCTTCTTCCACTTGGTCTCAGAGTCTCCCACATGCCTTCTGGCAAACTCTAGCTGAGATTTGATGTGAGTTTTTTTCAACAATGGCTTTCTTTTTGCCACTCTCCCATAAAGGCCAGTTTTGTGAAGCACCAGGGCTATTGTTGCCGTATGCACAGTGTCTCCCAGCTCAGCCGTGGAAGACTGTAACTCCTTTAGAGTTGCCATAGGCCTCTTGGTGGCCTCCCTGACTAGTGCCCTTCTCGCCCGGATACTCAGTTTTTGAGGACAGCCTGTTCTAGACAGATTCACAGTTGTGCCATATTCTCTCCATTTCTTAATAATGGACTTTACTGTGCTCCGGAGGATATTCAATGCCTTTCAATGTTCTTATATCTACCCCTGATTGGTGCTTTTGAAGAACCTTATTCCGGATTTGCTTTGAATGTTCCTTCGTCTTCATGATGTAGTTTTTGTTAGGAAATGTACTAATCAACTGTGGGACCTCCCAGAGACAGGTGTATTTAACCTGAAATCCTGTGAAACACCTTAATTGCACACAGGTGGACTCCATTCAGCTAATTATGTGACTTCTAAAGACAATTGGTTTAGGTGTGTCATAGCAAAGGGGGTGAATACTTATGCAATCAATTATTTTCTGTTTTATATTTGTAATTAATTTAGAACAATTTGTAGATTTTATTTTTCACTTTGACATTATGGACTTGTTTGTGTTGATCAGTGGTAAAAACTAATTAAATCCATTTTGATTCTATGTTGTAACACAATAAAATGTGGAAAAGTCCAAGGGGGGTGAATACTTTTGAGAGCCACTGTACGTATACTTAGGACAGTTAGTTTTGGCAATGGAGAACCAAATGTGCGAAATCAACAGAAGAGTAAAAATGGGCTGGGGTGCCTTTGGAAGATTAAGCATGGTTCTGAAAGGGAAACTACCCTTATGCCTCAAGAGGAAAGTCTTCATTCAACCAATGTGTTCTGCCAGTGCTAACTTATGGGTGAGAAACCTGGACCCTCAATGCAAAAATGACTCAAAAATTACAAACGACTCAACGGAGTATGGAAAGATGTATGCTGAGAATAACAAGAAGAGACAGGAAAAGGAAGGAATGGATAAGAAAAACTGGGGTAAAATCATTGGTGACGACTAAATTATATTTTAAAAAAAAACCACAATAGGGACTAACTTAAAAGGCTAACTTGGCTGGTGCTGGCACTTCCGAGATAAACAACAACATCAACAACAAAAACCTGAATATTACTCAACCAGGAATGGATAAAACTGCTGTGTGATATAAAAAAAAAAATAAAAAAATAAAAAAATACTGTATAGCATGTATTATGCATTTCTCTGTATTTAAAGTATTATGGATTTTCTTGTTGTTACTGCATCTTGTAAAGCGCTTTGTGATGGTGGTCCACTATGAAAGGCACTATATAAAATAAAGATTGATTGATTGATTGATTGATAGTTATAGCAGCATTCAATATACTGTAGTAGAAACTGACTGTATCAAAAAGAGTGAATGTGATTTTAAATACTTCAAAATTCAAATGCCTGTATTTTATTAGCAAAAAAAAGACTAGTAATTATAGTTGCAATATTTCCTTAACTAATAGTGACGGCAATAGTGTAGGCTTGGATTCACTGCAAATTATTGCGTTATTCATGTCCCTGGGTCATGATTGGTTATACCGGATATTCAGATTCCTGGGGCTTGTTCAGATCTCTTTGAAAGAAACCAACATGGAGACAGCTGGGAAAGTGAGTGCAAAGTGTATTTTTTATTTAACACAAAATAATGTAAATACGAAGTATCTCAGACATGTAAAATAGTTACAGCAGTTGTAAATATGTTGTTAATGTCATTATAGAATTTTTTTTAGAACCCACTCAATTGTGAAATACTTAAAAGACAAATTATTAAGGCAGTCGTCATGCTTCAAAGTAAATAAATTGTTAACCTCGGTCCTTGCAAATGTTGCATTTTGTTGATGCTGTTATTTAGCAGTTACGATTCTTGATAGACTAATATTCTAACTTGTATTTACAATGCTTAAATAAAACACTGATAAGATGATCCATGAAAATTGTGCAATTTGCCTTAAACTAAAAAAAAAAGAAAAAAATTTGGAAGACATTAAAGAAATGAGTTTGTTTGCAGTAGTATAGGCTCCAGAAATGTTTGAACTTGACCACCAGATTCAGTGCTGTGCTGCAGTAGTTGACAAAGCCTAGTTGTTAAGAGTAAAACAAACAAACAAAAAAGACGTGGTCAAAACTCCCAATATAGAATATAATGTACACATGACTTTTTATTTAGAGAAGGAAAACAAACATTTGTATAGCTTTTTGCTCATGCAAATACCCAAAATTAAATTTCAAATGGAATTGAAACCACGAATGTAGACAGAATCCTGTATCTAAACTAGCTGCTGTGTCTCGAATTTCGAAACTGAAGGGGGTGGGTCTGTACTGACTGTTCCATATGTGACTGAGCTAATACCTAAATCAATGCAGAAAAGGAATTAAGTATTTTTGTTTGGAAGTTAAAAGTATATATAAATTGCACAATCTGAAATAGTTTAAACAGGAATTTATAATTAACATTCCCCATAGGGATCCTTACTGGAATCTGTCAAGTGTTCAGTAAAGGCAAATTATTTATCTAGTATCTATGCCATTGCTTTTAGATAAGTTCCAAAAACTTGGGAGTCACAGCAACCAGGTTCATACAAACCAGGACACGTTTTAAATAAACTGTTCTTAATTGGGATTTTCCAGATTAAACTGGTTTAAACTGCAGTGGTGCTTTGTTAATTATTACTTGCAACTAAGATGTGCAAAGTCCAGTTTGAAGGGAAAACGCACACAAAAGCATGCAAAGAAAACAGAGTAAGAAGAGTATTAAACATGTTACTTTAAGGTTTCTGCTAAAAAAGCAGTGATGTTTGGAATGATTTGTAGTAGTAGAGCAGTGGTTCTGATGGTTGGTGCTATGGTACTGCAATGGATTACCAATTTGCTTTGGTTCACCACTGCGATGCTGACTACCAAAGACCATTCAGTAGCCACCCTTGTGCTTCCATTGCCTCCCAGTATCCACCACTATAGTTACACTGCATTGCCATTAAAGATCATTTGGTGCTGGAAACTTGGTCACAATAAATGATCCTCATCCTCCCTTATTTTAAATATAATTGGGATCATTCAGTCTGTTGATTGCATTTTAAATGACTTGTTCTTGGTATGATGAAATAACGACAGATGTTTTTATCAAAACAACTGAAATTCCAAAGATGTCTGGAAACTTGTTAGTAATATTTGGTTTAACCCTTTCATTAGAATAAGTACTGTAGGAGTAAGATGTTGTAGTTGTGTATCAGTGATATTAGGTTATCCTGGTGTAGTTAGATCATCCTGGTAAGGTTTTTTCATAGCCTTTGTTGCTGAATAATAAGTCTGTTGCCTCTGCCTATCTATGGTGATTAAGGCAATCTTAGAAACAGATATCTTGTTAAATCATTTAGTATACAATTGGAAAGAAGAGCCATATTGAATGCTATGCTTTATATTCCAAAAGAAAGTAAAAGAAACCTAGTACAGGATTGTTTCTGCATTCTTGTGCAGGTTATCAAATGCAAGGCGGCTGTTGCTTGGGAAGCTAAGAAACCCCTGTCTATTGAAGAGGTGGAGGTGGCACCACCGAAGGCTCATGAAGTTCGCATTAAGGTAATAATTGTTATTCTGTTGCATGATAGTGCTCTGTCTGTTATTTATTCCAAATCAGGATGTATGTTCATTTACCAGTAACCTAACCTTGTTTTGGACAGATTCAAGTACTCCTTTGTGCATTTTAGTGTTTCAATTACGGACAAACAGTTCCATAGCCAGCTTCAACTGTCTGGTTTGTCCAGTCCAGAAAATCCTAAATAGGATGGAGCTGTCACAAAATCTTTTGTTTTTCTCTCCAGAGGTTCATTAGCATGAAACAAGACCTCTGTTGTCGATTTGTAGTGCTAATAAGTCTTTTTTGATCAGCATTTCTGATATATATATATATATATATATATATATATATATATATATATATATATATATACACACACACTGCAAAGCCTTGCGTAACCCGAATTTTACGTCAGTCGGAAACGTATATATACATGTATCTGTATGTACGTATCTATTACTGTAATACTGTACAGTGTATGTGAACTGGTCCTGCACTCTTGCTATCACTTGGTCGCTTTCCAGTCATGATTTGAGTGAAATAATAGGGTGAATAACAGAAATACCGTATCACTGAAATAACACGATGCCGCGAGTATCCGATTGGAAACAATAAGAACACAAGACTGAGAGGCTGTGAGTGAGAGCGCAAAGCCTTCCCTTGTAGATGTTACTGCTATTCCTCCGCACACCGCACAACTTTGCATTTCCGTACGCTAAGCAATATTTTCCGCGACTCGAAAATTTTATTTATGCCTTATGGAACTTTTTGCTTAAGGTCAAATTTGCGTAAGTCGGGTCTTGCGTAAACCAGGGAGCGTCTGTGTGTGTGTGTGTGTGTGTGTGTGTGTATATATATATATATATATATATATATATATATATATATATATATATATACAGTATATATATATATATATATATATATATATTAGAGGAGACCTAATTTATCACAAATAATCTTAATGTCCTTTGTGGTGTAAGAATGAGCAGCTGATTACATTTAAACTTATGTTTTTGCCAACCAGATCCTTGCTACTGGAGTGTGTCACACGGATGCCTACACTCTGAGTGGAGCTGATCCTGAGGGTCTCTTCCCTGTGATTCTGGGACACGAAGGAGCTGGGATTGTGGAGAGTGTTGGTGAGGGAGTGACCAAATTTAAACCAGGTAAATCAGTTGTCTTTAAATCAATTGTCTTTAAAGCCATATACTGTCCGCAGATTACTCTGCTTTCCTGTTTATTTTAAAGTCTTTGATTTCTGAGAACGTCCTCCTTTCTTCTTAGGGGACAAAGTGATCCCTCTGTACATTCCACAGTGTGGAGAGTGCAAGTTCTGCAAGAATCCCAAGACCAACCTGTGTCAAAAGATCAGGTAAGCAGTCTGTCATAAATTCTGAGTACATACTACGGTGCTCCCCCTTTATAACACTGTAGTCGGGAGACATTGGAAAGACCATGCATTCTGTCTTCTAACGAGAATACACGTGCTAGTGAAATAGCATTATGGGGCAAATGGGAGCCACGACCATAGTGCCTTATAACTTGTTCCATGGTATAAAGGACCACCTTATAATGAGCTGTACTTTTGTACAGTATCTCCATATTTGTTATCCACATTGCAATGTAGGGAGATTTCAATGTGTTTCATGCATTGTTTAGCACAGGCAGCTGTAGCAGGTTTTGTCACTAGACTGCAGGTGTTTTCAGTTAAGGCTGGAAGAGTTTAAACGGTAAACAAAATTAAAAAAATATTTTCATTTTACATTTGAATTATGCGTACCCCCTCTTTCCCCTCCTCAATAAATACAATTCAGAACATTTCCATTCAGTTATTTTTACTTCCTCTGTGCCTTGGGCTTGCTCCACCCCTCCTCCTATCCACCCTGTGATTAATCTTTAGCCAGTCAGAGAAGACTGGTAGAAAGCAGCGTACAAGCGTAATACATATAGATGTCATTCAAGTTGGTAGAGATAGAATTTGAAGCAAGTACAAAATATCCCATTCAAAAATTTAAGAGAAGTCCTGTTTGGACCTATTTTGAAAAAGTGGAGGACAATACTGTAAAATGCAGTTTGTTCAGACTTGCTAAGTTATCACGGAGGTTCCACGAGTGTAATGCTCAGTCATCTCCGTTTGAAACATCCTCACTACCAGCTAGATGAAGACTCTGCCCAAGCGTGTCAGCCCAGGAGAGCACAATTTGTACGCCATCGCTTTTGTGGTCTGGCAAGAGCAGATCAAATATCTGATCTAGTAGCAGAGATTATTGCGATAGACTGTTTACCAATCAGAGTTGTGGAAGGACAAGGATTTAGTTATCTTCTGTCTTTTTGAGCCTGACAACAAACTGCCTTCCCACCCCTCTGGGATTTGTAGAATACATCGTCTTCACGACACTGTGATGGCTAACTTGCAAGATACACTGAATAAAGCTCTGCATGTACGCTTAGCAACAGACTGCTGGAGTATACAGGGGTGTGCAATTTTTGAAAAAAAACTTGTTGTCCAAGGGACAAAATGCTAGAAATAGCTACTTGCCCCCTACCTGTTGCACAAAACACACACAAAAAAGTAGAATATAACCCTGTAGGATTTTGGTTTTATTTAACAGTGAACACAATCAATTAGTAGCTTGAATAGTTCACTAAATTCTTCGATACACAAAAGGTTTCCCGTGACCCCACCTCACCTCAGCAAATGCATAACATACTTTAAGGAGGCTGTGTGGTCTAGTGGTTAAAGAAAATGGCTTGTAACCAGGAGATCCCCGGTTCAAATCCCACCTCAGCCACTGACTCGTGTGACCCTGAGCAAGTCACTTAACCTCCTGTCTTTCAGGTGAGACGTAGTTGTAAGTGATTCTGCAGCTGATGCATAGTTCACACACCCTAGTCTCTGTAAGCTGCCTTGGATAAAGGCTGCTAAATAAACAAATAATAAAAAAGTGCAGTTTGGAACACATTTGCTTGTAAATTTAAGTAACATACTAAGAGTACTACATAATATGCAATACTTGTGAGTTATTCAAATATAAAAATAGCTTCTGCCTGTTTTTTCCCCACTCTCTCTATAAGCTGAATCCCATTCCTAATGTACAGGTGTTTTAGTTTGTTGCATCACAGGTATGAAATCATTGCCAACTATTACTGCTGCTTTTTTGGAATTCTGATTTTTCTTGAAGTTTTCAGTTTTGTAACTGCTGAACTTTCTCTGCATTTTTTTACAGTTTTTTTTTTTTTTACTGAAATACACACAGTATTGACAAAGTAGTTTTTTTGTTCTTTTGTTTATTTCTATTATTTACAATTTTATTTAAACAGTACAACATTTTACAGCTATTTTTCCTTATCTAACATCTTGTCCCATGATGGCTAACTGGAACACTGCTGCAGCAGGGTGATCCTGGCTTCATACACTAATGGAATTTATTTATTTATTTTGGGGAAGGCAACATTCTTTCCCTGCACTACTCTCACTGAAAAATAAATACATAAATTAATTAGTACATAAACACATTGCCAAGAGATTTACAGTCTGTTTTATTTTTAATATATGTATTGTACAGAATCTCATATAGAAGCATTTCTTTTCTATCATTATAAACATATTTCTCAATCTCCATGTTTTATTAGTTTCACAAATTGATGGATTGTGTATGTCCAATAAATAACTAATATTGTGTCTGTTCAAATCCTATAATAAAAAAAAATCGAATCAAAAAAGCATTACACTTTTTTGCCACAGAAAGTTGTCTTGTAATGCTTCTAATCTTTACGTTTTTTAAACATCCCAACAATACATTGACCACAAAGTGTTATAAATTACACAACACGATTGTTTCTAATCCACTAATACCTTAGCCACTATGGTGGTTTTATTTATTTATTTATTTTTAACTTTACTAGATTGCAGCATTTAAATGTCAGGTTCATGTATTAAGCAAGCAGTACTACTTATCTGCTAATACATTTAACACCTTAAATTTAAAATACTAGTCTGTGTGTTGCCAGAGGCTCTCGCCACAGCCATTTCTTGGTTTCTTTGTAACCAATAGAAGATCAGCTTCTTCCACAGGGTGGGATGTAAACACTTTTTAAAATGTGTGTGCTTTGGTGCTAGACTTCTGCAATTTAGTTTTCAGAAACTTGCATGGCTCTCTACAAATATACCCAGAGTGTCTTTCTAGGAACAGAACATACAAAGGACAATTAAATACTACTTGTCCGACGAACAAAGTATAACAGCAAAACATGTTGTACGTCACACAAATCTTGTTGACCCGGGCGTCGTGCGATACAAATTGCACACCCCTGTATATATGTCCATATTGAACTTAAAATTAAAAATGAGTTAAAGTTAGTAACATTTGAACGTTTCAACCATATCTCTCTTCCGTATTGGCAGGATTACCCAAGGTCAAGGTTTAATGCCTGATAAGACATCCAGGTTTACCTGCAAGGGGAAGCCCATCTACCATTTCATGGGGACCAGCACTTTCTCTGAGTACACTGTAGTGGCTGATATCTCTGTGGCCAAGATTGATGACTCAGCCCCTCTTGATAAAGTCTGCCTGCTTGGCTGTGGCATTTCCACTGGGTATGGAGCTGCACTCAACACCGCCAAGGTTACTGTTGCTTTTTTGTTTTGAGGGTTTAAAAGATTCCTGCAGGGTCTTTTTTTTTAATTTATTTTTTGGATATATCATAGCTCTAATGGGAACTATTCCATATTCCTGTGACATCCTGCATATCTGTAGCTGCATAAGTGAGTACTGGGAACATTTTGAGAAGAGGCAAAGTACAGTATGCGTTTTTATTTAGTAGTTATTTCACAGGACCTTCAGTTATCCAATCCTAGTTAAAACCCTGTGAATTGAATTCCTATCGACCCATGTTAAATAGATGCTACAGTAAGTATGGTTAGTTACATTGTTTATTCAGGGGCTCTCCTCTTCTCCCACTCCCCCGTCTACAGGTTGAACCCGGCTCTACCTGCGCTGTGTTTGGTCTGGGAGCTGTGGGTTTGGCTGCCATAATGGGATGTAAGGCAGCAGGAGCCTCTCGGATAATTGCTGTTGATATCAATAAAGACAAGTTTGAGAAGGCAAAGGAGTTTGGAGCCACAGAGGGTCTCAACCCCCAGGATCACAGCAAACCTGTCCAGGAGGTGCTGGTCGAGATGACGGACGGAGGGGTGGATTATTCCTTTGAGTGCATCGGCAACGTCGGGGTTATGGTGAGTTCACATAAAACTGGGCTATCCTCATTATATTTTGTTGGCTTTTTGTTGGTGTATGAAGCAAAGGTAGGGTTGGGATTACAGCCAGTGCATTCTCTGGATTTATCACACCAACAACACTTGGAATTCTCCAATCCCAGAATTGAATAGGAAAATCCACTGTTTGACCCACTCCTGTGTTTGATAAAGCCTCGCTGAAATGGGCTTTAAGATAACCAGGTGCCAGCCATCAGGCCCATGCCTAATGCAGTGTAAATACAAGGGTTGAGAAACTAATTTTATCAACATTGTTCTGCTTTTTTTATCAAACCATGCCTTGACATACCAAGCCCACAGGTTACATACACAGTTGACATAAGTAAATATATACCCACATTTGAAAGAACAACTGTTTATTTTGGAGCCATACATACAACTGGCAAAATGAGTGGGGTAATACTACATTACAACTCTGCCATGGCTTGCCCAATCACAGACATGAACCCCATTGTGCACATATGGGCTGTTCTCCACGCAATTAATAAATGCATTGCTTCCTTTCATAAAGCAAAGGGCTGCACCACAAAGTAATAACTCCACTTGTATTTTGCCAGGGCTAAGTATGGTTCCAGAATATACAGGTGTTCTTTCAAACTTGGTCGTCCATCTACTTATGTCAAGTCTCTATACATTGTAAATACACTGCAGGTTCTGTGGTAATCTGATTACTAAGAATATAGTTTTATGGCTTATTAGTAAACTAATGTGACATAAATAATGAATGCTCCAGCATTATCCTCCAATATGCTTGTCCAGCAAGCAGGACATTCTTCCTGACATTAAATATACTGCAAGAATAAAACATATATTTTTGTGTTCTTGTGCTGTACAAGTTTCACTAGAATTACATTTTATGGAGGTATAATTCAATTATATATTTTGAAAAAGTATCTGTTTGGAGGAGTGTAATGGAGATAAACTGTGTTACAGAGGTCTGCCCTGGAAGCGTGTCACAAAGGCTGGGGAACTAGTGTTATCATTGGTGTGGCAGCATCAGGACAAGAGATCTCAACCCGTCCTTTCCAGCTGGTCACAGGACGCACATGGAAGGGTACTGCGTTTGGAGGTGAGAGATTCAGGATGAGAAAATACATATCTAATAGCCACTGTCTAAAAGAGCTTTATATCTTTTAATAAATATAAATTTTATGAAGTTCTCGGTTTACAAACATTTTGTTTTTGTATGTGAAACTATTGTGGTGAACCCCTATATATTTATACAGTTAATAAAGTTGTTTGGGTGGGCATTTCAAAATACAGTTACATTAAAACACATGGCCCTTTTTTAATTTATTATTTTCTATAAAATTTCCTGGGAATGTATTGGTGTGTTTTTTTTCATGTAAGATGGGGTCAGATGGAAAAGCACAAATAAGCTGTATTTGCTGTGAATGTGAACAGCTGTCTGAATGGCCTGTACAGCTATGAGTACTAAGTGTATGTCAAAGAAACAGTATATCAACATGTATTTAACATGCCTGTATTTTTAAATGTATCCAAAACTGTATTTATATAACACAGCACCTCCCCAGAGCAAGGCACAGGTAAACAGGCTTGCCCTACCCCAATAAAATTAATTGCATTATAAAAAAAATTAAATAAAAAAAATACAATAGCAATGATAAAATAAACAGTGGTGTACTCACCGTCTCTTAGTTTATGTTCTTGTATCCAGCTAAAACAAGCTTAGACTGCGATTTATAATGGAGTTCAACTCTTAAAGTTAATCTAATAAGAGACTGAACAACACTGTGGAGTGTAAGTAAAAATTGTGTGATTTGTGTATGTACTTTGTGTGTCAAAACATGCCTATGTAGGTAGAAATGGTTTCATCTGCACCTCCTATTTTAACTTTACAATAAGGATTTACTTTCCTGTCTTGCACTATATTCTGGATGAACACTGATCTTTGTGTGTGTTTTTTTTTATTATAGGGTTTAAGAGTGTGGAGAGTGTACCAAAGCTGGTGGCTGATTACATGGCAAAGAAAATCAAGGTAGATGAGTTCATCACCCACACTCTGCCCTTCGACAAAGTGAATGAGGGGTTTGACCTGATGCATGCTGGAAAAAGGTAAAATACCACCTGGTAAAAATAATAATCCATCTCCGGATGACCCAAGATGAAATATTAGACTTACAACACAGTGATCTATCCACCTGCTTACCCTACTGTTCTGTAAACTAGTTACAAATACATGTAACATGTTGTTCATTATTGAAATGCAAGGGGAAATCCAGAGGATTACAGAAATATTCCCCAATACAAAACTATTTTAACGCCACCACTATTGTGTAACCAATTCTAAAACAATTTAAAGGAGTGCTAAGCACATTTTTCAAATTAG
Source organism: Acipenser oxyrinchus oxyrinchus (assembly GCA_030684275.1). Lineage (NCBI taxonomy): Eukaryota > Metazoa > Chordata > Actinopteri > Acipenseriformes > Acipenseridae > Acipenser > Acipenser oxyrinchus. Next base: position 36,929,569 of record CM060247.1, on the reverse strand, counting down.
TTTTCTTGTCTTGATAGCAGTATTGTTAACTCCAAAATATTTAACTCACAATTTTATGTTATACTAATAAAGCTAATAAATAAGGTGTATGAACATGGATTTAAAGCATTGGCTAGTACTCCTTTTAAACACTCATGTACATTGGGTTGTATCCCGTTTTAGATTAGTGTTGCATGTAATTGGAACTACCTGTTATCGACTTGTTTAAATGCTCTCTTTTGCAGCATCCGATCGGTCTTGACGTTTTGAATTCCCTCCCATTGGCAAGCGGTCATGAGTGCAGTTGCCTTCTCCTGCCAAATCAACCATGTTCCAGCTTGTTTAAATGTTTTGCAAAACTGAACTGCCCTAATTCTAACTGCAAATCCTGTTTCCTACACTGTGATTGGTCTTTAACTGAGATCAGCAGTTTTCTTGGATTATGGGAGTCGTTAATAGAAAAAGCTTACTGTTTTGCTGCAACCTGTCTGTTAGTAAATTGTATTAAATCAACAGTTTGTTTCTTTTTCACACTTGGCGGTTTTGCATTCTCTTAACATGGCTTTACAACGCGCTAAGGTTGTTTTGTTGCTGTTCTCCTCCCATGCATTCTTTCTACATGTTTATTAATAGCATCACTGCTGTTAGCAGTTTATTAATGCTACCAAGGTTTATTTTAAGGTGTTCTAATTATATATTGTTTTTCACTTGGGAAAAGTGGTTAAATGCTTTCTTTTCAACCAAATTGGATAGAAAGCAACTAACAATGGCTTGAATTTGCAGTAATTTTGTTTTTATATTAAACAAAAAGCAGTTACAAATCCAAAAAAAAAAAAAAATGATAATGTTAGATGTTATAACATTTATTTACAAGTTTCTGAAATTGGATGTTTCTAATTTGTTAGGTATTTGAAGTCTTTCAAGTAACCAGACTGGTGGCATACATATCTTCACAAGGCTCAGTCATTCATAGCTGAGGTTTCAGTATTGGTCTCCAAAAATAAGACAATTTCATTAAATTTGAACTTTTTTTTAATGAAAAGCTGAAATGAGCCTTCTGCCACTGTGGAGATTCAGTGGCTATTGAAAGCCACACAGCTCTGTCCTAAACAAGTACATGTGAGATAGCACTGACACAATTGATCCGTTTTCGGAATAATTTACAACCTCCATATATTTAAAAATCTCTGCAAATCACTTGTGTAGATTATAATATATTCCATCTGAGCAATAAAATAATCTGGTGTAAGTGTTTTACTATGAGGTGAGGCACTTGTTGATAAGACGATGCAACTAGAATCCAGTGCTAAAGATTGAGAAATATTAGTGCCGTAGGGCATCTTTTAAAATATTGTTCTTCAGGTGGGATCTCTCTTTTGTTTGTATGGTGCCTAATGTAACTTCACTGCTGAGAAAGAACCACCTCCATGGTCTTAGAGCCCTTTAACTACAATGTAAAAGTATTACAGGAAGATTGTTGTGAATTTAAATGCGTGTGACCCGGTTATCTTTTCAAAGAATCAATGTTAACGGCACACCAAACATATTTTTTTTCTCATTACTGCTTTGTACAAGCCACACATTTTATCAAATGGGAAGCATCTAAAACCATATCGGACAAATTAGAGACATTTCTACCCCGACATTTGGAATCCCACTGTGGGCAATGAAAATACTTTAGTACTGCAGCTCAACAGATATATACATATATTTTTTCATTTTGTATTTCTGTTTTCCCCTCCTATTGATTCCTAATAATTGTTTGTAGCTGTCCAGCAACTGCATTGTGCACCAAGTTTAACAGATCACGGTGTTAACATTTTACCCAATTGATCTGAATGTGATTTTGGCATATTCTACAGTGAAGCACCACCAAATTATGAAGTTACTGCCAAGAAAAAACTGAATTATGGTGTATGATTGAGACCTTCGTTTTAAAGAAATTCATCTTAGTCAAACCCTGTATAGAACATGAGAGGACAATAACGGTTGGTGGTTCTTTACAATAAAATATCCAATATAGGAAATTTAAACCAGGTGTTTTTAAATACTTGTATAAAAAAATATTTCAAAAGAAAGAAAAACAATTATTGAAATCCCACAGGCACTGCAGTCTGTTACTGTAATGTAAACAGTGCACTGCACAAAGACCATGTGTAACAGCAGCAACCCCTAAATCTGTGACATGTAGTGCGGGCGGCCGCTGTCTTCCAAGCGTCGAGTAAGGATCTCGCAGCCGGTGTCGGTCACCAGTAGAGTGTGCTCAAACTGGGCAGACCGCTTCCCATCCCGGGTCACTGCTGTCCAACCGTCTGGCCAGGTCTCGTCCTGCCAACCACCTGCACAGAGACATGAGGGACACAGTCAGTGTCCACATTCTCCCTGAAAAATCTAAATTACGCTCTGCAATATTATACATTCACACTTCTCACCTTCACAAATCATTGGTTCTATGGTGAACACGTGCCCTGGCTTCATCACTCCAACAGCCTTGTTTTCTAAAACAGTAAAATGAGTTTGTCTGATACAAATAAAAATTAAATCTTGTTGGATTTTCATGAATTTGCAACAGCTTTGAAAGCATTTAATTAAATGATACTTACTAGCATAATGTGGCACATTTGGTGCAGTGTGGAAAAGTTTATGAATACCGTGTCCACAGTAGCTTCGTACTACAGAAAACCCATTGGCTTGTGCGTGTTTCTGGATTATGTTGCCCAGCTCCCTGTAACGAACACCTGGCTTTACTGCAACACAAACAAGAGTGAGTCAATATCAACCACACACAAATTGCAAACCAGACAATAATCGATTCATACAACTAGTAAGGTTTTACAATAGAGAAAAATACCCTTAAGAAAAAAACAATACTAGAACATGGACTGGAAGAAAATAAACAGGACAATTATGTTTCGAGCATGCTTACCTGAATCAATAGATTGCATTAGGCATTCAAAAGTAGTCTGCACTAATTTCTTGGCTGCCTCATCCACTTCTCCAACAAAGAAGGTCTCGTTAAGATCCCCATGGTACCCATTGCGATACACAGTTATATCCACTACAGGGAGGAAAGACAAAGTGTAAAAGGATGTTAGTATCAGTATGGGTGCTGTTGACAATGCAAGATAAATACACAATGCAATGTCATGCACAAAAAAACAGCACATGCTTCAGAGGAGTGGGGTGGGGCTTATTTTAGAGCATGCAATTGACAATTAAAACATTAAATATTTTTCTATAGTGCAAGAGAACTGAAAAACTACTTACCATTTAAAATATCTCCATCTTCCAGGGATCTGCTGTCTGGAATTCCATGGCAGATCACTTCGTTTACCGACGTACAGCAGGACTTGGGAAAGTTGTAATAATTTAGTGGAGAAGGATAGCAGTTTCTAGCAGTACAAGCCTGGAAGTAAGTGACAAAGCAGTAAACATACTATGTATGAAACAATCCAGTTTAGCTTTTTATAGGTTTGGAATATAAACTTCAAATCAGAAAGCATACGTGTTAAAATAAAGTTAAGCCTTGTAGTAAAGACAGAAGGGCTGGACACATACAGTAGAGCACTCTAGGAAGGGATTTCCATAGATAAGGTGCAAGATCCTGACTCACAAGTAACCCTCACATGAGGATACACAGGAGCTATGTGCAGCAGATCAACCAAATATGCATTAACTAGGTCACTGAAGGATGCATTTAATTTAATATTAACCTCAACTAGAATAATAAAACTGTCTTGTGACTACATTAAATTTGAACTTGTTATAAGGTGGATGAAGTCTAATAACATATCTTTTACCAGATGCACAGCATGGTCAATCTCTTCAGTAGTAATCCCTGGCTTTATCATCAAAGAGGCTACATCCAGCACTTCCCTAGCAAGCTGCAACACAAAACCACAACATGTTAAATAAAAAAATAAAAAATAAAAAGGTAAGAACAGAGATTTATTACAAAACAGGACTAGGGAAATCTGCCTCATGATGTTGAAAACCCGCAATTGTGAGCCAAGTAGTGAGCGATTTAAATCTGTCAGACCCTACCATCGTGTGAGGAGGCTGGTGCCATGTGTTAATCCCATATCACAAGACAGCTTGAAGGTCCCATATTGGGCCACATTAAGAATACACGTTTATGATTATAAAATCGACAAAGACGACCAGTTTATTTCGTACACAAATAGCACTGATTTTCACGCTCTAAAGAAAGTGGCAGATACAAATACTGTTGTTCTCTCTATTATTATTATTTATTTCTTAGCAGACGCCCTTACCCAGGGCAACTTACAGTTCTATACAAAAAATACATACCAAGAATTAGAGTACAAAATACTATAATAATAATAATAATAATAATAATAATAATAATAATAATAATAATAAGAAGAAGAAGAATCCAGCTGAGGTTCTCCTCCCAAGGAGATGACCTTCTTCACATTATTACATACCCTAAAAATGCAGGACAAGGGCTGCAAATAATCCGGTTTAATCATTTTAAAGTGCTGACACTGAGATCTGCCCCTGTTTAAACATTAAAAAGGATCCCGTAAACCAGGTATGTAAATCTCAACTGTGCATAATGAAAAATCCAGTGACTGGAAATTGCATGGGAAAAACAAACAAACCAAAAAACCAAACAAACATTCTCAAGTAAATCTTAAAAGGGGCATATTGCAAGAGATACACAAGGGATGTTAAGAAGCAATTCAAGGTATTACCTTGCAGACCACCCTCATTCCTTCTATATCTTCTGAAGAGAGGATTTTAATTTGGGAGGTGCCCTTTAGGGATTGCTCTGACTCAGACATTCCTACAATTAAAAAGGTTGGTTTATGTTTAGTAACAATAACATCACAGTTCCACAAAATAACGGATGGCTCTGGAGCAAGAGTGGGCTAACACACAATTCTTTTCAAATTTGAAATACTAATATAAGGTGGTCAGCTTTTGCTTCACATTCCTCTTTTTCCATTAGGTTTGTATCAGACAGACCTGTTCAAAAACATTGAAAATCAAGTGAAATGGACATTTAAAAAATAGATAAATAAATCTACAAATTACCACAGGACACATACCTGCCATGAGACCCACTTCTGCAGCTGCAGTAGTAAGCAAAGCAAAAAAAAAACAAAAAAAACTTTATAATAACGAAAACTCAAAGTCCTTTGAAATTGGATTGCTTCGTTTCTAAAAGTCTTATTATACCTCATTTCCATCCACCCCAGACAGAGGAAACCCTTGATTGAGCTGACTGGAATTCAATTCTGCTTGGACCCATGTCCTTGAACATTCAGATTCCCGAACTACCTTCCATGAACCAACTGGAAGTGGTTACTGTTTGATCCTTTTTTTACCATAGCATCACTATTGTGTTGAATGCTGAATTGTGCTCCAAAAGGAGATAATATTATTGATTTGGGCTCAAATTTTCTTTTAGACTGTGTCATCGTCCCGTCCCCCCCATTTGAATTACCGTAAAAATTAGGGGTGCAACAATTAATCGATGCATCGATTATTGATCATCTAATCTGTTCTTAAATTTTACCAAGCTTCAATTACATTTTGGTGAATTGATGCAACGAATTAGTACCCAGTTTTAAGTCTCCTGTTGTCAGTTTGCATTAAAACCTTGAGTGTGAGTGCGCTGCTTCTAGTGCTAGTACGGTAGATTAGCGTGTTGCTATGATACACACTTCAAGCCTACATTACGCCTTAGATAAGACAAATCAGAAGTAGGCCAGGTTAATCGTAGAGGCTGTTGCACAAGGAAAATAAGAGATAAAAAGCAGAAAACAGACAGAATGAGGAAGAGCAGGTAGAGTGCAGAGAGCAGACAGGGAACAGAACAAAGTGAGAGCGGAACAGAACAGAGTGGAAAGTGTAACAGAGTGCAGAACGGAACAGAGTACAGAGAGACACAGAGGCACGGGCTGGCACAGAGAGACAGAGAGAGGAAAGACAGAGATGGCATGAAGAACGAGAGAACTGTGGATAAGAACAACACAGCGGACTGCGGACAGACGGAATTCTGCATAGCAGAAATAAATGTAAGAAAGGAAAAGAACGAGAGATGCGAGAGAACACTGTGCACAGAATATACCGACAGGGTCATTGGAGTTGGTAGAAGCAACTAGCCAGTGGATGGAGCCGAGAAACATGGAAGTGCATCTGGGGGAGAAGGGAAGTGAGGACTGTGCCAAGCCCTGCAGTGCAGAGTTACAAGACACAGGGAATATACTTGTTGAAAGGATCTGAGATGTGAATACTGTGAATGTGTGGGAGAGAAAGAATTGAGAGAGAGGCCGTAGCAGAAGACAGATGTACGGAAGCTGATCAAGCAGCCAGCAGCAGACGTGACCGGGAAGTGAAAGAGTGCTGCTGGGAAAAGCATGGAAGCAAGGACGTTGCTGAACTCTCCAACGGAGACTCACAGAATACAGGAAGTACTCTGTAGCTAACTGGAGTTAGTTTGGTGAACACTAGAGCGACCCTGTTAGCTATTCATGAAAATAGTAGCGGAGTAGAGCCAGTGTGAATGAGCACTGGAGCTCAGTTAGGGATACTGTTAACTATTAATGAGAATAGTAATGGAATCGAGCTAGTGTGAGTGAGTCGAAGAATTCAGTGCTCTGAATGAGTGCGAGACTGGAAAACAGTTGTTGCAGACCTGTGGGAAGCGGGTGTTCTCCCGCAGTGCTAATGTGTGTGCTGCACTGCTTCTGCTTCTTTTCCTTCAGCTCCTCCTTGATGGCAGCGCACAGCAGCCAGATGGCGGTCCAGGGGTCGGGCGAGCCGAAGTGCAGGAGGACTACAAGCGCCACACCCAAACGCCGGGTCAGGGGCCCCTAAGTTAAGTACTCATTGGCCAAGTATATTGGAAATCTGTACAAATGGGCTCTGAATCATGCTAGAGGTGCATAAAGCAGTAGTTAATTGAGTCCTGCTAGCGGGGAATGGAAGAATAAGGCCTGTGTCTCCCTCTGTGTGCAGTGTCTTCAGGACCCGTGCGCAGTCAAGGGGGAGCTCAGCCAGCGAAGGACCAGTCTGGCTTACAGCGCGATTCCGAGACTTTGCATTAATTAAAGCGGGGTTGCCTCCGTTACTAGTTATTGCCTCAGCTAATGCGTATTGCCTCTGCTAATAGTGTTGTTTCTGGTCAGTAAAAGTGAGCGGCACGATGTTATAAGTTCTATCACTATATTAGTAATTGAGCACTTACAGTGGTGGGAGTGGGGCAGGTACGGTGCCCCGTCCAGACAGAGCCTGCAGGGTTTTAAGTGTTATGTTAGGACTGTGATTTATTTATTAAGTAACTTATTATTGTAATTAGCCTTTGTATTGAGGTTTTAGACAGAGTAAGGTGATCCCCACGCTATTGGGTTTGTGTAAGATTTGTGTAATAAAGGTGTTATCAAATCACCATTGATTCGGAACTGAGTTAACACTGAGATCCTTTGAAGTGTGGTTCCTGGTATTAGGACGTCCAGGACAACTGGACAAACAAGGTAGCGAACCTTTCCTTTACACACGCATGTTCTTTTCAGTTGTTAAACAAAGTCCTTTGTATTTCTTTTTTTATAATCGGAAATGTTCTAATTTGAATGCAAGACGTGCCTTTTTATTTAACTATTATGCACAATGGTGTTTTTAGTTAATAGATCTTCTGTTAAAAAATAACTGACGTTTGTTTATTTTGAAAAATAAAACATCAATGCATCGATTATTGTTGATAAATGTGTATACGATAATCGAATACAAAATTAGGGTGCCTATTGCACCTCTAGCAAAAACTGTTGTACAAGTCGATTTTCTAGGCATTTTTGAGGGGCCCTTAAAAGGGGTAGCGACTAATACACGAGTGTGACGTATGCGCCAATGTGTGTAATATTAAGCTACTGTACCAGCGCCACAATGGGATTACTACAGCCACAGTTATTATGGCTCACACAATCTGAACTGTCAACAGCCTTATTATTTTTTCAGGATCTACGGCATTCAGGTGATGTTGCTAGGTAGAAACACAAAACCACTGTTCTAATTAAAAGTTTTAATTTGTTACTCTCAATACCCTTAGTCATTTTGAATGTTAAACGCAAGCTTTCAGACTCTTGACTGTCCTCCTGTCGACCCAGACGCGTGTACGTGGAGGAAAAAAAAATAGTGGTTAAAGTTACCAATCTTCAGAATATGAAAACGTCACAGCTATACTGCTTCACTGTTAACACAATAGCTGTCAGTCTCTATGAATTTCCTTATTCCCACCCTCCCAAGCCATTGATTTGTCAACATTCAGACTGAACCCGTCCCTGGGATCCGTAGCAAACAGCTGTTGGTTAGAAAGCAGAGTAAACTTCCGTTTGTTGTAACTGCAATGCTATAATAATGCAGGTGACTTTGAGACTGGATAAAGTAGGACAGTCAGACAAAAAAATATAAATGCTTCACAACAGGTTTGAAATTGCATGTTGTTAAATTTGCCGAAATGCATGGCAATCGCAATTCTGAAAAAACAGTACGCGACTGGAGAGAAGACAAAGGCAGACTTAAAATGGCGAAAGAAAAATGAGCTGATAGAGGAGGAAAGTGTTTATGGCCCGATGTAGAAAACAGTTTGTTTGAATTGAGTACTTTGAATGACTTTAATACATACTCAGTGCAACGCAGTGGTACACTTTTAAAGTATGTGTATGGTTATGGTTCTGATTAACAAAACACAATGTAAAATGCTTTGTTTATTGTTTAATACTTTTCTTTTAAATTTGAATTAATACAACAAATTTGTAAAAGCCAGTGCAGCTGGAACTATTGTCTAAGTATGGTTTTGGAAAGAAATGTTCAGTAAAGCAATGCTATTGAAATTGTTTAGGTATTTGATAAGCTAAAATAAAATAAGTTAATACAGATGTGATGTGGGACGTATAACTTGATTTTACGCTGTTAATTATTACTTTTAAAATTTTGAAAAAAACAGAATAGTTTCTAGCAGTTTAAAAACTAAAAAATGAAAAACACTGTAGAATTATTAATGCAATAAAATGTTGCAAACAAGGGCTATTTCGAAACTAAACCTGTGTATCTTTCTTTATTTATCGGTGTTGAGCATGTAGGGAAAAAAAAAATCAATTGTAAAAAAAGTATTTTAAACACAAAAAAGGTGTTCAACAAGGGTGGAGCAACTTTCACGCCAGCGAGACCTGTACAACGATTTCTGTGGCACTGCTAGCTTTTACCTGAGTTTTTCAATGCGACAGCGGCATTACATTACCAACATGTATTTTGGAATTTGCTGTAAATGAGGTATAGCTGTTTTTGCAGATCTGCAGCGGAAATCATTTAGTACTGCAGTACAAGCAAATAATAAGGAAGCACTTCAATAACAAACTAAACAATGTAAACTCTAAGCAAATCTTTACCGTTCATACATCTCATATTTAAAAAGTAACACACACAACAGGGTATAGCAGATCTTTGTTTTTTGACACGTCATTGGATGAGATATATCAAGCTACCTTAGTTCTCAACAACTTACAACTGATACTCTGTAATGTGATATTTTGTAATGTGATATTCTTAATGTGATATTTTGTAATGTGATATTTTACAATGTGATATTTTATAATGTGATATTCTGTAATGTGGTATTTTACAATGTGATATTTTACAATATGATATTCTGTAATGTGATATTTTGTAATGTGATATTATGTATTGTGATGCTTTCAGTGTGATATTTTGTAAGAATATCGCTCTGGATAACGGCCTCTGCTAAGATATAAATAATAATAATAATATCTGGATCACTGTGTAATATTTCCATGATTAGGAAACTGTTTGTCTCAAAGATTCCCACCTTTGGCTCAACCTGTTTACAATTCAGGACACATATGTACTAATGCTGCTGATAAATAAATACCAAAATTAAACAATACACTTTGCTGTAACTGTTTACATGCTACTTACAATGGCTCTGCTCAAAAGGATATGCTGCAAACTGCACATCACCCGCCGTAATCTAGAGAAAATCAGTTTGAAATACAGATGCATTACCTAATGGATGATCAGCATAATCAGGTCTCTGGATATAGCTCGGTACAGGCCTCATTGGAGTCTATACAGAGGAAAGAGGTGGTTATGCAGTGTCAAGAATAAAACTTCCATTTGGCTGGGTAATTATGCAGGGCAATAACACATAGGTTTCATTAATGTCCTGCGGAGCACAACACAAACTATTAAACAACCAGAGACAATATTAAAAGCAGTTGTAACTAACAAAATAGTTCCATACATTTTGAACACCCTATTCACTATATACAGCAGGTCTCAAAATGTGCACTTCTGAAAGGAACTGTTCATTTTAAAACAAGAGATCTGGTACTAGGGTTAAAGAAATCTCGGATTACAAGTCATGCTTTTAGACTGCTGTACACTTCCTGGGTCATTTCACCTGTCTCCACCCCTTCATTAGCTTCTTTCCTGTCAATAACCAATCAGTTGCTTCCCCTATTGGCTGACATGCGCTCAGCTAGTAACATGATTTGATCCAGAAGACACTTCTGGGGTGAAATGACCAAGCAAAGCAGTAACATACTTCCTGCAAGGCAAAGGAAGCAAACTGAGAACTTAAATGTAGTACCAGATCTCTCTTAAAATGAAATGCCAAGATTGCTACATGTGTCTGCACATGTGAGGCCAGTAAAGCTACTGGATGTGCAAAATAGGCAAGATTTACGGCATTATTTTGTGAGCTACAATTCCAGGCGACTGCACACGATTTGTGTTATTGAAATAGTAAACTGCATAGCGGAGTTCACTATGCCTTAATGAACCATTGTCATAATAATATGTTCAGCCAACATACAATTGTTTTGAATAACAAGTAAGCAAAGGAAGCTTATTATAGGAGAGCCACTAGGTTGTGGTGGGTTTTGTTTTTCTCCAAAAAAATAGTGAGTGCTCCAAGGCAGATACAATATACTTCGAAGGGACAAACTTTTTTTGGCCTGGAGATGTTCGTTACTCATTGGTAAAAGCTTATTTATTTAAAAAGGAAAATAAATCAAATAAATAAATAAATAAATAAATAAATAAATAATAAAATTGTAAATTTTTCTCCCTAAAATAATGTGCATCAAAAGTTTGTGACAGAGCACTTTAAAAAAGTTTACCTCATCTTATTTATCCTGAATTAGAACCTCAGAGGTCTATAGCTCGTGTGTTATTAAAACTGTTACTATTATAAATTTTTTTTTTTTTTTAAATACGTACAATAATTTTTTTAACTTGTTAGTTTGTATCCAACTCAGCTATTGTGATCTGAATGAACACACCGTTATAATTGAACCAATCAAGTTCTGTTAAAGTGTACAGGACCTGACCCCCTGCAGTGTTTACAAGAAACTAATTACTTTATCTATGCTGTATGCCGTGTTGTACATATTGCAAAAATAGATTTTTCAACATCATTCCAGATGTTTTGATATTTTTCTTCACACATCATTAGGTAAAATCACATAGGGAAGTCCTTTAATTAACTTTTTTGCTTTTACTCCAGAATGTTTCTTGGTAACACTGAAAAATGGCGAACGCTCCTCTGTAAATGTTGAGAAATGTATTCATGATTATTTATAAACCTTGATTAAAATTTTCAAAAAAAGTCAGCAATATGTTTAAAAACGTAACGCTGTAATACCGACAGTCACACCAAAAGTAACGCAATGCATTTCTTCTAAACTCTACAGGGGGTTCTGTAACACTTTTTTTTAATGGAAGATGGTCATTTGCTGTAAAGAAACATGAGAAGGACACAATAATAGAATTAAAAAAAATATAGAATTATTATTATTATCATTATATTTGATATATATATATATATATATATATATATATATATATATATATATATATATATATATATATATATATATATATATATCTCACACAAACACACACACAAAGTCTTATAAGGTGTGAGATTGCTTTTAACAGGTAGAGGACGTGACTGTGTGTGTACTTACCAGAGGATAGTAGGGCCGCAGTTTGCCTGTAAATCGATAGCCAGGCCAGGGGTCTGTATTAACATCATTCTCTACACCTTTGCTTGAATTCTGATTCGTCTTATCTTCTTCTACAGTACAAACAGGTAAACAGAAAGAAGAATATAGTAATCAGGTACTGTCAAAACAAATGACATTTTTTTACCTAATTTGAAATTAAATTAGTTTGATACAAACAGAAATCAAAGTATCATGGGTATTAACAGTTAAGAGCGTCATTGCTTAGCATGAGCTTAATAAATTACACGTAAGCCTGTAGCATCTGCTATAGGGCTGATAAAGCTCACAGTAACAACCATGTGTCACACTGATATACAATGGGAGTCTTACAGGGATGTATTTTAAAGTGCAGCAATTTCTAAAATGAATTAAGGCAATTAAATATTTGTATTTACTTTTTACATAACCAGATAAAAAATAAAAATAAAAAATTCCAGTGTGACCTGGTCAAGAAAAGCAGAAGATGAAAAATATATAAATTTGGATGAGGGGGGAAAAAAAACAAACAAACATACTTGCTTTTTTGTGAAGCAGCTTGTGGGTACCCCAGCTCCCTTTAAAACATTCCTGTATGAAAAGACAACATTCCCAGTTACACACATTACACTTGTAGAGATTGCTATGGTCAAGTTAACTCATGATAAAAGTTTGTATAAATAACTTGGCAATATTTAGAGTGCATAAAGGCAAGCACTTTGCTGTAAAGGAAAGTCATACAGAATTCCATGAGCAGTAGTTTAGGTAAGGTGTGACACACGTCATAATACGTTACCCTGTACCAGTACTTGGAAAGAGGCGTACAGTACATTTCATGCTAAACACCAGTACATCTCAAAGGATATTTTACTGGGGAAAAGACAGATGGCACAAGCAGCTTTTATGACTGTGGAAGCTCAGCACTCGGTATACAGTTTACAGTACTGTAAGGCTGGGACAATGCCTCTTTTTTTACCATTGATACATCGTTTTCCAAAACAGCCAATGCATTGATGTCCTTAAAAAACAAGTCACCAAAATGAACAGAAGTAATACATTTAGGGCTACTCACAGCTGATAACATACTGAATACTGTAGCTACTAAATAACTGAAAAGTATTACATCAATTAAATTAATCAGATTATGCAAAAGTTAACTAACTTACTTTCATCTCCAATGGTGCCAAGTGGTGGTAAAAGCACGAAAATAATCCCTTGAATAAACTAAACATGTACAGTAAAACCTGTTATATCCGATCCTGCAATATCCCATACAGTAGTCTCCGGCTAAGACAAACCCCTCACAAGTGAAGTGTTCTCTTAGCCGAAGTGCTCTCCACACAGAACTGACCACCGGACACAATGTGAATCAATAAATATGCATTACTTGTCAAGACGCACGTGCATCAACATGTGAAATTAACAGAATACATAAAAGAAATAGGTAAGTGTATGTTAATAAACTATAATAATAAAGTAAGACAAACTAACGTTAATAAACTAACCTACAAACTAAATTAACACCGCACCCCCACACAAGTTAAATGCAGCAGCAGCTCTAGATTAATTATGAATACATGTACAGGAGAACATTCAAGACACGCACAGAATTATTTAACAGAATGGTGAAGCAATTTTCAACTTTTTTGTAGCAAGAGAAACAGGTGTGTTTCGCTGTTTGTTTACATGTCATTTTGTAGCAATGAGGTGCACTCGTGGAAATCAGAATACACAACGAGGCAATGATATGACAGCAGTTCTGGAAAGATTGAATAAACCAATCTGTGTTCCTCAAGCCACTCTTGCAATGACAGGTCAGTTTTGAAAAGGTGACGTCAGGCCAGAAAGGAACACACAGACAGGCAGTACTGACGGGTGAAACAGACGCTGCGGTGCTCAGTGTTTTATTGTAAAATACAAGGTTTAAACAGAAAACAAAAACACTTTGACAAAACAAAACGAACAGACACTAACCAACAGGGACAACACTAAACAAACAAGTACTGTGCTGGTCCTCCAGCACCACGTAGCAATTGCTTATTATTTATTTTTTAATTTAACTTTACTCTCCTCACTCTCTCCCGTTTTTTCACCCTGAACACACAACCCCGAGTGAGTGAAGCACTGCATCTTTTATGCAGGTGTACCGAGACTCGATTGCTAATCAATCATTCAATTTGGAATCTTGGTACATCTGCATATGAACTAATTTGTGCACTTACCAATGCTCACATACCAATACCCCTTTTAATCTGCATGTGAAGCGATTGTGCAATCCTCGTATCAAAATGAAATTATATATTTTAAATCACTCATGCTACACAGACCCATTTATGTCCCGTGCACCAACATCTATGCACCAACATTAACACACCACATTCAACACATAACACAAAATCCACACATGGGCAGGGCACACTGCCACAATCAGTTGTGAATGAAATCGCTATCGGAGCCAAAAGGGTGTTCTTTTAAGTGCAGTTCCTGTTCCTATAGGCAGAGCATTTACAATGGGAAAAATCAGTTTCACCACAAGGTTGTTCTCTTAGCTGTTCCTATACGCGGAGACTACTGTACCCTGTATTAACCGATGGACCTCTGGCATGTGTTAGTTACACATGCTACTGCCAACTGAATGGTACAGATGAAAACTGATCAATACACATTTTATTAAGGGTCTAAAATAGTAAATTCAGCTCTCTTAGTAGGACTCGGCTGCAGATAAATATATATATATATTTCTTTAAAGACAGTGGATTTGGGAATTCAGTTTCACTTTTTACATGCCGTCACTATGTAAAACAAACTGCCCAGTTTAACTATGTTCAATTAAAGAAAGCAAGGGATTAATATAATTATTTCACCATTAAAAAGCTGAAACAAGATTTTTTGTGCTGACCTCCAAAGCCAATTTGTGCTTGTGTGCTCACTTTTTTTTTTTTTTTTTTTAAACACTTCAGTCTTGGGTTAACACACACAGTGAACAAAAAACATACTTTGGCATTGACTGAGAAAGCACAGTAAGAACTGTTTCTGGAATGCTGTTTTGTAAATTGTCAAATTTGTAATACAGTGCTTTGTTTGGCAATCATTTTCACTGATTATACACACTGATGTGCCCGACAGTATAAATTAACAATGTCCAGACATTAAAGCAACTACAATGTAGTATAATGACTGCCTCTGAGATACGAGATACGACAGGGTATGCAGTTCCATGGAACCAATTAAATCAGATATGACAGGTTCTACTGTAAATTCAAGTAACGGACAGTTCATCTTCAGCAACAACAACATAACTTATCTACAAAACAGTCCTGTATCTTAAGTGTCCATTGCTTATACTTAGCTTCTGTTAAGAAACAGTACAGTATGCACATTCTTTGCTTTTAGAGTGGAACATGGCTTGTTTAAAATCTGTCCAGCCTTGCTGAAAACCCGCTCACTGGGGACTAACTTTGCTGGGATGCTTAAGATGCTTCTGGCCCAGCGGGCTACTTTTGGAAAACAGTATTTGGTGTTATTCCACCATTCATTTATGTGCAGTGATATAAAATGAACAAAATTAATCCAATACAATTACTTTACGTTTTTTGAACTAGGTGCGAATGCACATAGTAACAAACAAAAAAAAAAGCACATGCTTGTCCTTCGATGGTGATCAAATGATACAATGGATCGAAGCATCCCCCTAGCCTTACAGTAATGTCTACAGCATGCAGTGCCAAGCAGCATGTGAACATACTGATCTGCACCACCTTCCCTTTGCCTAATCTAACAGAAACAAGAATTACATTTGGATTGAAATGTGATTCAACGATGTTGTTCTTTCAAGATTATTCCACAGTATATCACCTAGCCATGTGTTAATTTAGCAGAAAAGCACCATGTTTAACCAGCCAGATCATTTACATTCCTCCAAGTTAGTTTAGGGACTATAGGGGGTTATAGGGCTGAAAATTTTTTCGATACTACGATATATCGTGATGATGAATATTCGTGATAATCGTATGGTGAACATTTTTTAATTATTCGATAATCGTAGAAAACGAGTCACATACTCAACATGGCTTTTCTCTCCAAATAAGGGTAAAATCATCGGTGTGTACTTTGACTGCAAAAAAATATATAGTGGGGAAACACCATAGGATGTACATCGAATCTGCAGAATGTGGCAAAAGCACAACGACGAAAGCAGGATCTTCAAACATGCCCTTCCGTACTTACCACCCGGTGGAGTTAAGACATCAGCAGTCAATAAGCAAGGTCACTTTAATAACATACTTTTTTTTCAGTGCGGCGCACTCCCTATACTGTTCTCTGTTCCACCCTCAATTATCAGTATATAATTTCAAAACGTTCATTAAAATGTACACATTATAGGCTATTATGCCACCAGAAAAACAGGCTAAAGTTGGTAATGGTATTAAAATGTGTTTTCTTAAATTATAAATGAATAATGACAAAAAAAGGAATAAAAAATGGAATATGCATAAAGAACATCACGCCTATACTGCTCTATTTCATACTTACAGGTTGTATAGTACAAAATAATTTATTTATTTTGAAGATTATTTGAAAAAGAATTGAGAATAGTTAGCAGTATATGTGTGTGCCTTAAGGAAAGCAAGTACTTTAAATGTATTGAAAGAAATACAGATGCTTCATGCAGGGGTGACCAACTTCTGAAAAAAACTTGTTGTCCAAGAGACAAAATGCTAGGAAAAACTATTTGTCCTTCTTAAAAATACTTGACCCTCCCCGTCACACAAAACACACACAAAAAAAGTAGAATATAACTTGTAGGATTTTGGTTTAATATAACAGTGAACACAAATCAATCAATTAGTGATTAACAGGGGCCGATTTAGCCTTGTAGCTTGACGGGTTCACTAAATTCTTCAAGATACACAAAAGGTTCCCTGTGACCCGACCTCAACTCAACAAATGCATAACATACTTTAAGGAAATGTTTCTTTCAGTGCAGTTTGGAACACATTTTCTAGTACATTTAAGTAACATACTTACGTACACACACAGGCTGAATGCGGTTGTGAGTTCACCTTTTTCTCTTAATACGGTTTGTATACACACACAGTTCAGTTACAAAGGGCAGAGACAACCGCACTAGTTAATCATGCTCAGAACAAGTATCGAATGCGATTATTAATTCAGTTTGGTTAGTTAAGGTGCATTAACTGTGTGTGTGTATTACAACCGCACTAACACAACAGCAGTTGGTGCTCTGTGGATTTCTGCTCAACTAATGATGTCATTGTTTATCAGACATTTCCGTGTGATAAACATGGCTAAAAAAAATATATATATATATATTCTGCTCGTCTGGTGTTTTCTCCACCTTGCTTCTCCCACGCAACTCCACTGCTCCGCTCACTGCACTGGCTCCCGATCACCGCTCGCATCCAGTTCAAGACTCTTGTACTAGCCTACAGATGCCTTGACCAGACTGCACCCAGCTACCTCGAGACCCTCATCTCTCCCTACACCCCCCCCTCAACCTCTCCGCTCCTCCTGCTCTAGAAGACTGGCTCTACCTCCTCTACGCTCCCCTGCCTCCAGAGCCCGCTCCTTTTCCACCCTCGCCCCGCAGTGGTGGAATGACCTTCCTACAGATGTCAGGACTGCCCAGTCCCTGACCACCTTCCGGCGCCTCCTCAAGACTCACCTCTTCAGACAGCACCTGTAGAACTCCTTTTTTTCCCTCTGGACACTTATCACTCTTCCTTAAATGTGCTTTACTTGCTCTTATCTGCTCCCTATTTTACTGCATTTAATCCTGTACTTTAGAGTACTGTAATCTGTCAAGTGTTATTTAATCTGTAGTAATTTGTATTTAATTATATCCTGATGTAACTATCACAGACACTGTTATCTGCTTCGTTATTGAATCGTATTGTCATACTTGAACTTTCTCGAACCAAAGTCATTGTATCGATCTTGCTCTTAATTGCATTATTACTTGTACTGTGATTCTTGAAATGTATTTTTGTTTACGACTGTAAGTCACCCTGGATAAGGGCGTCTGCTAAGAAATAAATAATAATAATAATAATAATAATAATAATAATAAAAGTATATATATATATATATATATATATATATATATATATATATATATATATATATATATATATATATATATATACACAGTACTGTGCAAAAGTTTTAGGCAGGTGTGAAAAAATGCTGTAAAGTAAGAATGCTTTCAAAATAGACATGTTAATAGATTATATTTATCAATTAACTAAATGCAAAGTGAGTGAACAGAAGAAAAATCTAAATCAAATCCATATTTGGTGTGACAACCCTTTGCCTTCAAAACAGCATCAATTTTTCTAGGTACACTTGCACAAAGTCAGGGATTTTGTAGGCATATAGTCAGGTGTATGATTAAACAATTATACCAAACAGGTGCTAATGATCATCAATTCAATATGTAGGTTGAAACACAATCATTAACTGAAACAGAAACAGCTGTGTAGAAGGAATAAAACTGGGTGAGGAACAGCCAAACTCAGCTAACAAGGTGAGGTTGCTGAAGACAGTTTACTGTCAAAAGTCATACACCATGGCAAGACTGAGCACAGCAACAAGACACAAGGTAGTTATACTGCATCAGCAAGGTCTCTCCCAGGCAGAAATTTCAAGGCAGACAGGGTTTTCCAGATGTGCTGTCCAAGCTCTTTTGAAGAAGCACAAAGAAACAGGCAACGTTGAGGACCGTAGACGCAGTGGTCGGCCAAGGAAACTTACCGCAGCAGATGAAAGACACATCCTGCTTACTTCCCTTCGCAATCGGAAGATGTCCAGCAGTGCCATCAGCTCAGAACTGGCAGAAAACAGTGGGACCCTGGTACACCCATCTACTGTCCGGAGAAGTCTGGTCAGAAGTGGCCTTCATGGAAGACTTGCGCCAAAAAGCCATACCTCCGACGTGGAAACAAGGCCAAGCGACTCAACTATGCACGAAAACACAGGAACTGGGGTGCAGAAAAATGGCAGCAGGTGCTCTGGACTGATGAGTCAAAATTTGAAATATTTGGCTATAGCAGAAGGCAGTTTGTTCGCGAAGGGCTGGAGAGCGTACACGAATGAGTGTCTGCAGGCAACAGTGAAGCATGGTGGAGGTTCCTTGCAAGTTTGGGGCTGCATTTCTGCAAATGGAGTTGGGGATTTGGTCATAATTAATGGTCTCCTCAATGATGAGAAGTACAGGCAGATACTTATCCATCATGCAATACCATCAGGGAGGCATCTGATTGGCCCCAAATTTATTCTGCAGCATGACAACGACCCCAAACATACAGCGAAAGTCATTAAGAACTATCTTCAGCGTAAAGAAGAACAAGGAGTCCTGGAAGTGATGGTATGGCCCCACAGAGCCCTGATCTCAACATCATCGAGTCTGTCTGGGATTACATGAAGAGAGAGAAGCAACTGAGGCTGCCTAAATCCACAGAAGAACTGTGGTTAGTTCTCCAAGATGTTTGGGCCAACCTACCTGCCGAGTTCCTTCAAAAACTGTGTGCAAGTGTACCTAGAAGAATTGATGCTTGATGCTGTTTTGAAGGCAAAGGGTGGTCACACCAAATATGGATTTGATTTAGATTTTTCTTCTGTTCACTCACTTTGCATTTAGTTAATTGATAAATATAATCTATTAACATGTCTATTTTTGAAAGCATTCTTACTTTACAGCATTTTTTCACACCTGCCTAAAACTTTTGCACAGTACTGTATATATATAGTTTTTCCACCGATACCAAACGTCTCTCATCTGTATGTTTCGGCACTCCAGGAAATGTCTCAGTAAATGACAGACGCACGCATATACGATTGAGACATGCGTACATTTTTAATCCAGTCATTTGGAAACCACTCAAGTCGTTTCCACCAGCCTTCTGGTCGGAAGATCGCCCAAATGTTTCGGTCTACCGTCATGGTACTGTAGATCGTCACCACTGTTTAGCAGTGCAGAAAAAGCAAAACGGCGTCTCCACTGGTTTTGCAGAAAAGAGCATAGCTGTGCTTGACGAGCTCTCGATCGATTATGTACAGTACTTTCTTCCAAAAGCATAAACAAAAACAGCCTCTATGTTCTCACACAAAACCTCACGATCGGCATGTAATGATGGCCCGAGTTCAGTGGTTTGTTTAAACAGGGAATGCACTCACTTCAGTAACGAAAGGTGTGTGTGTACAACAAACAACCACAGCGTGTGCTGTTTGTAAATACGGTTGTCGAGCCAATTGCAGTGTGTGTGTACGTAGTACAACTATAATAAGCAATACCTGGGAGTTATTCAAATATAAAAATAGCTTCTGCCTGTTTTTTCCACTCTTTCTCTATACTCTGAATTCAACTCCTGATGTACAGGTGTTTTAGTTTGTTGCATCACAGATACAAATTAATTGCCAACTATTACTGCTGCTTTATGTAATTCTGATTTATCTTGATGTTCTTTCAGTTTTGTAACTGCTGAACCCCAGATTTAGAAAGGACGTGTGTATAAACCTGTCAAGTTTCTCAGATTTTTTTTTTTTTAACTGTTTTTCTACCAAAATGCATGCAATATTTACAGTAGGCTCCATCAATTATATATATATACTTAATTATATCCATGAGATATATATATATATATATATATATATATATATATATATATATATATATATATATATATATATATATATATATATATAAATCGAAAGAAAAAATCAAAAAGAAAAAAACAAGTTTGTCTTGAAATGCTTCTAAACAGTAAACTTTACATTTTTTTAAAAAACATATTCCCAACAAGTACACGCTTGACCACGAAGTGTTATAAATTACACACATTTTTTATTTTTTTTCTAATCCGCTAACACCTTAGCGACTATTTTTATGGTGTATTTTTTGGGGGGGGTAACTTTACTAGATAGCTGCATTTAAATGTCAGGTTCATGTTAAGAAAGCAGTATCACTTATTTGCTCACTTACAAAAAACATAAATAATACCTTAAATCTAAAAGATTAGCATTTCTTGACAGAGGCTCTCCCTCTCAGGCAGCCATTTCTGGGTTTCTTTGTAACCAACAGAAGATCAGCTTCTTCCACAGCTAGCCAATCAGAAGCTATAGGGGTGGGACATAAACACTTTTTAAAATGTTTGTTTACGTGCTAGAGATTACGGAATTCAGTTTTCAGAAACTTGCGTGGCTCTCTACAAATATACCTGGAGTGCCTTTCTAGCAACAGAGCGGACATAGGAAACATAAATAAATAAAAACTACTTGTCCGACGGGCAAAGTATAATGGCAAATCTTGTTGCCACGGGCGTCGGGTGACACGAATTGGCCACCCCTGCTTCATGTTTTGTAATTATGTACTGTTTCTAAGTACATTTAAATAAATAAAATGTGTAAATAAAGCATAAGGAGGAAAAAAGCTTGCAGTCCCATTTTGACAGACTTAAAATTAAGGTGTAATTTTGTGTAACCATTAACAATGGTAATAGAAGGACAATTTCACTAAGATTCTTTCTTCCACGTGTGTGCTAGTAATTTTTTTTCATTCTTGCTACAATCTTGCTCTTTTTTAAAGTCTGTAGCTTCCTTGTGTTGCAGACCATATCCCACAGTTAAAAAGTAATTGAAAAATAACAACTACTTTTTTTGAAAGAGTGGGCTCACAACTATTCATATTGTGGAAATGTACTATTGTTTCATGCCCCTAGGAGGTTATATATAAATTGTAACAAAAGCACAGAGGCCTATTTAATTTAAGTTAATAAAGACTTTGTCTCCTATGACTTGGAAATCACCTCCAATGTATACAAAACAATGTAACACTGGTACTTGTAACAAGATGAAGGCTATTTCAACATTAACATGTTACAGGATCAAGATTGCAAGTTTACTTTTGGGTCATTCCATGCCATCTCAACCACAAAAGGTGTATTGTGTTGCCCGACCATCTCAGATTTTGCTAGAAAAATTCACCTGGGGGTTTTCGGGCCAGAGTTTAGAAATGCTAATCAATTATTTATTTTTTTTTAATTTCCCTGTCGAGCTGTGACCTGGAATAGGTCAACCTAAAGTGAAAAAGTGACCCTGACCAGAAAAATCACCCTGGGCTCAACTTAGACGCTACCATCATGTGTAGCACCTCATTTGAACAGGGCTTTCGAGAAAAAAAATACCAGGCGCACCTTACTCACTTTTGGCAAGTTGCCAAATGAGGGGTAAGTGACAAGTTTATTCGACCTTCAGCCCAACTCTTTACCTGTTGGGGATGCAGGTCCTAAAATGTCCACTCTTCCAAATTTTGTGACACACTTTTGGTTTCAATTCCCCCCCACTGGTCATTAAGCATTGCTTATGGCCACTTTGGTGAGGCTAAAGTACCACAGTCCTAACCGAACTGACGTTACTCTTCAATTTTGCATTGTCTGGGGTTAAATCTAGAGTAAAAGGTGACAGGGTGTGCTTCCAGTGGAAATAGCTTGGAGCGGAGGCGTTATGAACTTGCATGTGGAACTTAGATTTCTTTGTTACAGTGACACATTTGAGACTACCAAAACCTCACTCAGGTGCGTTTTAAAAATTACTGATAAAAAACACAAATAGATAATATTGGTGAACTTTAGGTGTTTGAGGGGTTAACCATTTCATGATCATTAGGACATGCTTACCGTACCGTATGCAGTTTCCAATCTTAAAATGTCCTTCCGCCATGTGGTTGCCATGTGGTTTTGAACATTGCTCCATGCGGCGCTGCAGTGTCCTGGCGCCATGCATACTGGCAATTGGCACATCCTGAAGAAATAGACTTGGCCTGTTGTGGCAAGGTAGAGGTTCCCTGCCACTGAAGACTTGAACTTGAAAGACTTTCAGGTGTGCCTGCCCAGGAGGCTTAATTGACTGACTGGCCAGCATGAGAATGCAGCAAATGGCTCTCATGAATGGGTGGCCAATCAGTCAGTTATCCCCCTAGGTAGGCACCACACCCTATAAAAAAAAGTTTTCTTTTGTTGGAGAGAAACCACAAGGAAAGAGAAGAACATTGTGAAGAAAATCGCTCCCTGTTCCAGTTCACACCCGCAATCATTTTAAATTTGATGTTTACTGAACTTTGTGATGTGTGGTTTCTATAGCAGTTTGTTAACCACCCACATGCACGCAACTTTTAAAATGCTTAAGATCCATTCCTTTTTGTGTAGTTATATACTTGTCATAAGAACTGAGATTTTTTGTTCTATTCCAGTAGGAGTAGATGTGAAATTCTAATGATGCTGGAAGTTGTTAACCCCTCAATTTTTTTTAAGTTTGACATGATAATCTATTTTTGTGTTTTCTATCAGTTTGTAGTTTTTAAAACGCTACTAACTGAGGTTTTGTTTGTTTTAAATGTGTCTCTATAACAAAGAAATCTTTAAGTTCCACACGCACTTTCATAACCCCTCAGCTCCAACCTAGTGCCACTAGAAGCACACCCTGTCACTTTTTACTCTAGATTTAACCCCAGACAATGCAAAATTGAAGAGTAAAGCCAGTTTGGTTAGGACTGTGGTACTTTAGCCTCACCAAAGTGGCCATAAGCAATGCTCGAAAGCGTGACAAACACAACTTCAAAAATCAAAAACCTGTGGATACCAAAATGTTTTACTTGAAACTCAAATTTCAGAGTGGGTTAATGACTAGTGGGGGGGGAACTTGAAACCAAAAGTGTTTCACAAAATTTGGAAGAGTGGACATTTTAGGACCAGCATCCCCAACAGGGTAAAGGATTGGGCTGAAGTTCGAATAAACTCGTCACTTACCCCTCATTCGGCAACTTGCCAAAAGTGAGTTGGGTGCTCCTGGTATTTTTTTTCTCGAAAGCCATGTTCATTACGAGTCGAATGTGATGGTAGCCAAGGGTGATTTTTCTGGTCAGGGTCACTTTTTCACTTTAGATTGACCTTTGCCAGGTCACAGCTCGTAGGGGAAATAAAATACATAAATAACAGATTAGCATTTCTGAACTCAGTGGGCCCGAAAACCCCCAAGTGAATTTTTCTAGCAAAATCTGAGACCGTCAGAAAACGGCTCTGGTTGAGTTGGTATTGGATGACTCTTTTTTATATATTCTATTTTTATATATTTCTTTGTACATTCTTTCAAAAGAGTTCGAGGCCAGGCTATTCCTTTGCCAACCGAGGACGGGAGCTCCCAGGAGGTGGCGCTCAATTGGCGAGCCCGCCCGAGAGGACTAGGTCGGCCAGGGTGTCCTCGGCTCACCGCGCACCAGCGACCGCCGAGGTCTGGCGCCGGGCGCCTGCGGGCTTGCCTGTAAGCTTTCCAGAGCCACGTTGTCCTCCGACGCTGTAGCTCTGGGTGGCTGCATGGTGAGTCTGCAGTATGTAAAAAAGCGGTCGTCTGACGGCACACACTTCAGAGGACAGCGTGTGTTCGTCTTCGCCGCTCCCTAGTCAGCAGGGGTGGTAGCGGTGGGCTGGGCCTAAAAATAATTGGACATTACTAAATTGGGGAGAAAATAATAAAAGTAATTGGCGACCACTAAATTTATAAAAAAGAAAAAAAAAAGGTTTCAAGGCTTGTCTCCAATAGATGCCTTTACCTAGAATAGCACTCAGGTAATGATAAGATTGATAAAAGGGGGCCTGGATTATGTCCCCAAAATATTGATGAAGAATTAAGCCTTAATATTCCCATACCTTAAACTATAAAAGTGAATGAATGAAGTGTAGTTTGCAGTACCATCAGCAGAGGAAGTTATTCCACATACTGTTTATCAATCATTTTAATATACCATGATTCTAAACCTCATTTGCTTACCTAGTGACATCTAGGTCTTATGTATCACATATCCAATGTTCATTAACTGCACATTGTCATTTTGAATTCTATACATCAGCTTTTTTTTCACGACAGCTCTAATTTTGAATGTACAGATGTACAGTATGTTTACTGTACCGATACTGACATACTTCTTCAGTAAGCATTAGTGCACAAGACAATGCATAGTCAATGTAATAGAAATGCCCAGTACGTTTGCATGCCCCATACAGTCGACTGGTGACTTACTACTGTAGGTACTGTAAAAGTTACTGCTGCTGTTGTTACTCGCTTCTGAAACGTCTACAATTGTCTGCTTTGGTGACATTGCCGCATGCGCTGCATGTTACTTGTCTATTCTGCAAATTAAGGAAATGTTTCCAATCTAGCTATTCATAATAATATATATGTGCTTAACGCGTTCACGTCACTGTACAGCCACAATGTGGTAGTGACCTGATGTGGTACTATGATACACTATGTAACGGTGCGTAGACGGTTTCAACTACAGCACACATTCAAACGCAGCAGTACTGACTATACATGAACTGTACTTACTGTAGATCAATTTTAAATAAGGCATCTGAATGAATCACTGGCAAATGCAAGTACAGGCACACACAGTACTTTGGCCTAACCCCTGCAAGAACAACAGTACACAAACATTAAACTGTACGCAAGCAAGCACAAACAGTATCATTACGGACCTGTCAATTAAGTAATTCATCTGGGTAACGAGTGGAATAATAAACTGACCATTAAATAAATGCAACCAATGGTTTTCACATCGCTCGGGAGTATAGACCCTGAATAAGCGGGCCACCTCCTCCATTATGCATGTGACGTCTATTGTCCCGATTACCGTTACCTGTGAACAGAAGTAGGAACCCTGGATCCCCAGTTTGATGCAGGTTGGACACTGCAGTTTAGCCTTACTGCTACAGTTATCAGTCTCACACTCTCTGGTTTCTAATGCCGCCATGCTGACACTGAGACGCAGTCACTGAGCAAAACGGAGACAGAGGAGGGACCCAGCGGCGCTGAGGACCTCGATCAGGGAGGAGCAAGGTGGCATGCAGCCATCTACAGTAGTGCCTGACTATCCGAGTCACAATATCTCAGCTGCATGTTTCATTCATTGTATTTACTTGTAGCGGTGGCAGAGCATATGTGATTTTTGCAAAGATAATACAGGTAGACTGACAACAACTAGTGGGAACGTAAACATTTACCGCTGTAATGTCTTACCCTGCAGTACTCACTTAAAACGAATACATAAGCTGATAAAAGTGTGTGGTTTAACTTTAATTCGGGATTCGGTTGTTTTTGTACGTTTTTGTTAATAGGCAACTTTTTCTGCAGTCGTTATATTCATAAAATCTTAATCTATTCATGATGATACATACGTACCGGCACGCTTAAATAAGTTTACAGCTTTAATTGTGAAATGATGCTATATCACAAGTACTGTGTTCGGGTGAGCGTTCACTTTTTTCAACCATCATCATGGTAGACATCACAGTAGTTTAGAAAAGTGTTGTAGCACTGGATGAAATTGCTATTGGAAAAATAAGTCAGTCTTGAAAACAGAGCACGGTTCAGTAGTCAGCAGGCTCTATATTTGCAGCAGCAGGTTCACATAACAGGATTCTCCATTCTCTGAATCCACACACACTCACACACCTGATGCACTCTCTTTTATTCCCCCTCAGACCCAGATCCAGAAAACACAAAGTTACAAGTATGTGAAGCTTCAACTAATCAGCGCTCACTGACCTTTAACTAACAACAATGTAATAGATTATCACGTTCCTCACCCAATCCAAGTCCTGTACAGCCGCATGGGGTTCACGTGAACAGCAGCTGGTGACCCCTGTGTAGACTGTCTGATCCAGTGCCAAGTCCCAGCACCCTGCCGCATGGGGGCGGGCTATAAACTCACACAAACTCCCGTCCGATAAGTGCCGTTTTTGGTAACCGCCTGAAGGCTGTAACCGGCTGCAGGCAAAGCAATGCACTGTGTCCAGGCGATCTTGCAAGCACCTTGCGTACTCAGGCCCTGGGGTATCCTCTGCGGCATCAGGTGGCCGGTCAAACAGTAACTCAGCCGGGGTTCTGATCTTCCGGCCGAGCATCAACAAAGCAGGAGTGCAGCTGGTCGACTCCGACATGGCAGTATGCAGGATGACAGGACCAGAGGCAGCTGTACATCCCAGTCTTTCTGGTGACTAGCGCTGACAAAAGCCAACTGGGCGGAGAGGGTACGGTTAAACCGTTCACCCATCGCTCTGGGGGTGAAACAGAGTGGTGCAGGTCTTATGTATCCCCAGGCGATGGCACATCTCCACAAAGCTCCAACAGAAAAAGCCTTCCAGCAGTACTTCTGCCAGGGTGATCCAGGGTTGTATACGCCTTTGACCACAATGTGAAGTAGTCAATAGCTACCACAATGTAGCAGTTCCCCCAATCAGACTGCAGAAAGGGACCCCCCGATCCGTCCCATGGGCTTCCTGGCTGGAAACTGCTGCAGTGGGGCGTGTGAGGGGTCCTTTCCTTGCGACACACTTATCACAGCGCCGGCAGAAATCCTCCATGTCCCGACCGCAGCGGTCCCAGTTCTTGGTCCTTACCCCCTCTCTGCTCGGCAAACTAGCTCTTCCTCCCAGATCTCCTGCTTGTCGCAGTGGCTGCAGTCCTTCTCAGTACAGGGGCGATGGGACAGTGCGTCCGCGTTGTTGTGGCGAGTCCTGGCTCTGTGCTGTGCTGCTCGATCCAGCGCGTCACCTGCCCCTCTGGTTCTTGAAATGACAGTAGTGTGGAGTAGTGGTTAGGGCTCTGGAGTCTTGACCTGAGGGTTGTGGGTTCAATCCCAGGTAGGGGACACTGCTGCTGTACCCTTGAGCAAGGTACTTTACCTAGATTGCTCCAGTAAAAACCCAACTGTAAATGGGTAATTGTTTGTAAAACTAATGTGTAAAAAAAATAATGTAATTGTATGTAAAAAATAATGTAACAATTGTAAGTTGCCCTGGATAATGGCGTCTGCTAAGAAATAAATAAATAATAATAATAACTCTGAAGTGTAATGCAGCCGGAGTGCCGTCATGGGCCTGTAGCACTGTTGACTTTAGTGAGTCCAGGACCACCACCTGCCGCTTCACCTCCCGGTCTGCCAACTCCCGCCACCGCCACTGTAGATGCCGTCCTGGCTAGCCAGGCTGCCCCACTGAGCACACCCTTGGTTGCTGCCGACTGCAGGGCGATCTCTTCCCCAGGTGGTCGCCGGTGTACTTCCAGCCAACCAAGCACCAGCTGCAGGTTGAGGTCCCCCTCCTGTTGCCGCCTCCACTCGTTGCCCGGTGCTGCCCTCGCTCCTTGCCCCCTCTTGATTAAAAACATATTTATTTCCCCACAGGCTTAAAATAAAATTCACTCTGGGCTGTGACTTCAGGGAAACATTCCAAGGTTTACAGTGAAAATGTTTCATACTATTGTTATACTATTGTTATATAAAAATAAAAAAACACACACACACAATTTTTATATGTAAAATAATTACATTAAAAAAAAAGTTAGATACAGTACCCAAGAACACTCAACTAACTTTACTTTTTCAAGCTGAGGTTGTGAAATGCCTGTGTTTACACCAGCTAACCTAGGGAGATGAGAGTTCAAACAACGTGTTCTCATTCACATGTACGACTGTATATTAATAATGAAAATCTCACTACGGACCAGGTTTCAAAGTGCATTTTGCACCGTTTAGTAAAAAGGAAACTCAGACGATTAAGATCAGGAGGTCTCAAAAGTGCGCCTAACTTATTATAGTTGTTACTTTTGTTTGTTTGTTTGTTCTTTACTTTCGCTTCATGAAAAGTGCAAGCTGTACAGTCATCCTACTTCTAGCTCAATCATTATAGTACAGAGCTTTGGTTCGCATCTCTAAATTCAAGATAATTTAGGAAAGCATTTAGCATTTTGTTAACTATAGAATCCTGAAAAACCACATATACCACAAAACACTTGCAGGCCACATTTCTTTTCCCCAAAAACATGCGTACCGGATTGGCAGGCGGTTAGAGTCACGTGGGCGACTGTAAGCCAATCGGCTAATATGTTCGCTCCAGGAGTCTGTGAATCAGATTGATATAAGATGGCGACCGTGGAACTGGTGAGTGTAAACATCAGTGAGCATAAAACGAGTACTGTTCCTTTATTTTCTCTTTAAGGCTCCGTGCAAGGAAGAGGGAAGCGATTTGAAAGAGGCGACGGGTTGGGAAATGTTTGGTGAGCCTTAGCCACGACCCACGGAGGCGGTGTCATGACAAATTTCAACCCCCATCCCTCCCTCCTGTAGTTCTAAACGAGTCACGTGGCGACTTCGTTCCGCGATTCAGAGTGAACAAAATATATTTATTTGTGTTTTTTATTGCTATGTAATGTTAATGGGTCATTTGCAACGAACTTGCAGAGTTAGTACGGAACTGCGTACTAGCTAGTACGGTACTATCTAGGGATCATCCCCAGCTGCGTACTAAGTAGTGCATCGAAAAAACAAGCTGATCAAAGTTGGAGGCTAGCTGATCCCCAGCTTTAGTAAGGATCAAGCATTGCTGTTGTTACCAAACAGGAACTGAAGGGGGCTCTGAATCATTCTTTCCCTCATTATCAGAACCGCTTTATCCTTTTACAGGGAGCCAGACACGGCGCAAGGCGGGATGGCTCTGAATCAGAACATTTGAAATATTTGTAACAGTAATGTATGTATTTTACGATATTATGAGCTAAGTAATCATTTTTACAATGTTACAAATAGGCCAACATTTATACATAAATATTAATTCGTCTCTAACATATATTTATATGTGTGCACGTATTTTTTTTTTGTTTAAGATATATGTGCATGGTAAAACACTCCATATCAGGGCACACGGACTGCCTATAAAATACTTAACCAAGTGCAGTGCCATGAAATAAACAAGCAAAGCTGGTTTAATTTTGAATTATGTTTTTGATTACAACATTAGCTTTATACATGATACAGACAGTTGCAGCTCATGCGGTGCGGCCCAAGTCCCTGTTTTAAAGGGAGTAAAGGATAACCGTGGTCAACCGTTCTCATTGAACCACAACAAGTACAAAACAGGGAACGAGTGGTATTCCGAAGAAATATCATAGATAATCACTTTTAAAACCCAGAGAAGAGCACTGATTATTTTATTTTTCAATGTGCCAAAATGTGCCCCCAAGTCCTACTACGTAAAATAACACTTAACTCACATTCTACCCACTGTGTCCCTACTCCTCAATATCCCTGCTCGCCCCTAAGAACCACCAGTGTCGAGTCCCTTCAAATTAAATTGAATGAAAAGACTTTATGCTGCCCCCCCTCAAATGTGAAACCTACTATCGCATACTATAGTACTACAGGCTCTACATGCATGACTGTAATGCTGCCGACACCTTCCGTCATTATTAGTAGTTAACAGTATTGTAGTCGTAATGTAATTTTATTTTAATATTACAATATCCGTACAGGCAGCAGATGCTTCAAATATAGTGACGCTATATATATATATATATATATGTATATGTATATGTATATTATATGCACACATTATTATTTCAGCAAAAATAATCTGCCAGTACATTCTGGGTCTTTCACATGTCTTCCACTATTCCACTGAGTACGATACTAAAATTCTTAGTCCACAGCAAGAGTTAGACCTAGTTAGTCCCGTACTTAGTATTCTCTAGAGGGCAGCAGCAGTTATTTTTGGGTTCGTTGTAATTGAGACCCTTTTTAGTACGCAGCTGGGGACTAATTTCAGCCGCTAAGTTCGTTGCAATTGGTATTTAACTTGCGTACTAGTTTAGTACGGAGCTGCTACTAACCACGGGATCATCCCCAGTTAGTACGCTGCTTTCAGTTCGTTGCAATTGACCCTATGATACTTTTCTTGCTTTTGTTATTTATCAATGGATGCTTTACATTAGATTGATCTGCGTGTGATTAAATACATAACCTTTACAGTAAAAACAAAACAAACAAACAAACAAAAAACCATAACATATGTAAGGTGACCAGATTTTTAAGTTCTTAAACTGGGGAAATAACTTCCAACTTATGGGGAAGCGCTAGGGTTTTAATTTTCACTTTGGCAATGTTTGATCTAATATCATATTGAAACTGAATGCAGAGACGTGGTTATATTCAGAGTGGAATCTTTTACTTCTTTTTTGTGAATAAATGATCTCATTGTCTTTGTAATTTCATGTCTACACAACAAGTATAGTTATTATATTATACAGTAGCAATTCAGGAATATAATATTCTGAGATTCTATTTTACTAATGATTACTGCTGCAAATCTAGTCCCTTTCTGCCTAATTTCTAGTATTTATAGAATATTTATATTTATTTATATTTATTTATAGAATAATTTTTCCCCAAAAATATTTAATTTCTTACCATTTAATATGACATGGTATTTGTTCTGTGTACTGTATATTTTTTTCTATTGCAATTTCTGCGTGGATCTTTAGTGTGCCGTGATTAGTAGATACTAGGAATTTTTAAAGTCACTTTCTACTGTTAAACTATTATTGTTAGTTGATGAAATGTGTTAAATATCCTATCTTTTGACTGTGTGCAATAAATGAAGCCCACTAATGAGCTTTTCTGAGTTTTGTTTAGAAGCTACCCTGATTGCATAAACAGGAATTTTCTTCTGAAGTAGTTATTAAGTATGGTAAAGAGTAATCCACGTAGGCAAATCCTTTAAGTTTAAACTTAAACTTAAACTTTTATTTCCAAATTTCTTTTTCAACATGTTTTAAGCCTCCATGTATCACTTAAAACAGAAAGGAACGTGTTAATTGCATAATGAAATTTACTGCCTATTCCATTTTTCGGTACCAATCAGCATGAGAAAGCATGTTCTGACATTCAAAATTAGATAACTATGCAATTTACAAAGGCTAATTTCTGCTATCAGCATTTAGGTTTTACAAGACCTGTGTACTGTTGCTCTTTGATATTGATACAATGGTGTTTTTTTGTTTCCCAATGCCAACCCCTCAAACATGGTTGCAACAGTATCAGTGTTTAAAAGATGGCTATTTTCATAATGGTTTGTACCAATGCTGTATTTTTGCCACTCTATATCAGTTGCAGAACTAGGGCAAACTGAGCCATTACTATATTATTCTATATTTTACACTGGATTCTGGAAGAGACTTTCTGTGTAACGAATTCTGGCTCCAACAACCAATATCCAACAACCCACCCTCCCTACACACAAAACATACTATCTTGGAGATCAGTATGCTCCACAGGTCACTTAATATATATATATTCCGTGCATAAACATAATTTTTTGTTAAATGTCTTATTGATTTTTGCCATTCAACTAATAGGGCTCAGACAATAACATAATTTATTCTGCTTCTGTAGGAAACCATTTCAAATTGCACACATTCCGAAGACGAAAAAGCTGTAGCAACTGGTGAAGAAGTTGTCAGTACTGAACACTACATTAAACACCCACTGCAGAACAGGTAGTGTTCCACATACCTTCCAGTGATCTTAATAAGCAGCATGTTTTCAAAGGCTTTCAAAGTTTACTTTTATTGTGATATGAAAGTGTTACATGCTTTTAAACTAACATCAGGATACAGCAAAACAGTGACCTGTTTTCCTTGTGCAGTACTTTATATGAATGTTTTGTGACTTATTGTAAATGAGTCTGCAAACAAGCAGGAATTGCACAAGAATATTGAAGAGATATTGAAGCACACTTGCACTTTTTATTGTTAGTGGACAGAAAAAAAGAAAAAAAAAATTTGGATTGACTTTCCGCCCAGAATGCGTGTTCCAGTGCCACTTGCATGGAGAAGCAGTCCTTTAATTTGTCAGTTGACGATCAATTAAACAATTTGCCCTGATTTTGATAGTTGCACAAAAAATGTTTTGCATTCTTTAATCCTTTTGCATATGTGCTGCTCCACATACACAAGATACTGGTCACTTCAGAACACATGCTGTTTACAAAATAATCAAACACAATTATACACAATGTTTACATTTGGAGAGCAGCTTTCCTTTTAAAGGAAGAGTGGGCAGCTTGGCACAAGCTTTTGCCCCAGACCCTGCCAATTTGTCACCCTGCCTCTGCTGATGGAAGCAGGGACTTTCTTCGTCACTGCAAGCCTGCGTCATGGTCATTTGAGACGGGGGACCACTCACCCCACCACTCACGTTTATTTGTTTTAAGGTTCTTAAAAAATTGGAGGTGTTTTACTGTCAGACAAGAAAATTACTTTATATTGATGTAGTAATATATCTCAACCAATCACAGTTCTGGATTTGTCAAAATTCAAGTGTATCTTTTCTTGTGAACTTACAGCGTAAGTAGGAGTAGGATCTTCATTTTGGTAAGTTAATGTGTTGTGTGTAAGGTGTCTCTTATTGTAAAGTCTTCATATCACTCTGTTTTATACACTAAGACACTCTACATGTTATTTTTTATATAATGTAGGGAGAAAAATATTCAAGACACAGAGACGTCCGATTTCAAAACTAGAGATTGTTTATTCCAAGCCACAGCAAACCTGCACACAAAACAGAGCGCTCTGGAGAAGAGACCTTCAGAGACCTTCTGAGGAGCTCTCCTTGAAGCATGACATTTTATAATGGTTAACTCCCCAGATGCATATCCCACCCCAGATGATTAAGCATTTAACCTATGAGTACAGACAGCACTCCTAATTGAACTAATGTATTCCTCCTTCATGCTATTAAAACACACACACACCCCTCGGGAGGGGTGTCAGCCCAAATCTTTTGGAACATTCTATGCTACGTACTCAACCCTATGTCCTAAATATTGTTTTTCAACTGTACAAAACTGCTTCCATCTAGCTGCTTCTTTCCTGGCTAGCATCTTCTCCTCCACCCTGGTGTATCTGCTTATCAACCACAGGCTTCACTTGGCTTTACTCCCAAAAACCTGTTTGTATCTTTTTTGTCCCGTGCAGCACTTTGCAGAGTTGCTTAACATACACTTTAATAAAGCTTAAAGCTAACATTACATTTAGCTAAAACCCTGTAATCATGTTCCCCCTTCAATAACATAGCAATCTGAACAAATAATGTAATACCTTGGTGTTGCATACTGTTAAGTGGGATCTTTGTCATTCTCTTTAATTGGGAGTAACAGCAGCTTTTTGCCAAACAAAAGTACTAATGTCTTATTTATTTTGTCTTTGTTTAACCCCGTGGCCAGTTGAATAAAAACACAAAGTTAATTTTCTCCTTAAATGCTGCAGAATTCACCTTGCCATACTTAAACGAAAACCTTAGAATAAGGAAATTAAACATAAGGTGATGTCATATAATACTTTAACTAAAAGACACTCCCACTTATTTGGAGAAAACAGTAGCCCTTGATAGTACAGACTCATAGTATCCATTCTGAAGATGATCTCTGCATACTCTCGATACACCCTTCTTATTTATAGCATAATCTCATGATTGTATAATTCATGATTTCTTTTACACCTTGAGGCCAGGTGCTTTTTTGTTATGTTATATATGGATCCTCGTGAAAGGATTTTTTAAGTGTGCATTTGTGAATTGTATGCTTTTTATAATTGCAGATGGGCCCTGTGGTTCTTTAAGAATGACAAAAGCAAAACTTGGCAAGCGAATCTCCGTCTGATCTCCAAATTTGATACAGTTGAAGATTTCTGGGCGTAAGTTATCATTAAGTTATCATTTAAACTTATTTTGTTTAACAGTTTAAATGTGTTTGTGCTTTAAGATAACATGAAAGTAAATTTAATGTTTCTCCTGTTTCTGTGCTGTTATATTGACAGCATAGCAGTATTGGTATGTAAGTACATTGTATAATAAAATAATACAAAGAGAATTGGCGTGGCTGTGTTTTTTTTGTTGTTTTTTTAAATTTATTTCCATACAAAAGATTCACCTAACAAAGTGACTAGATTGAAATAGCCTGCCTTGGATTTTGATCCGGAATCACAAATTCAAATTCTGGAGTTCTTTTTCTTTGCTAATCAACCGGTGAATCAGGAAGTGCTAATCTGCCCAGTCTGGATTTGTTTGTATTATCCTGGGCTGGGAATGACTGAAATTTAGGATTTTCAAAAGTAAGAACTTTAAAGAACGTTTTGTATTATATTTGTAATCATTGTGAATGGTGTTAAGGTGCATTGACCTGAGTTCAGAAGCTGCTGTTCAAACATAGACATAAGCAACACAGGCAGGCTCAGCATTTTGAAACACTAAGAGACATTTCTTTTTTTTTTTTTTTATCTATTCTGCAACAAGAATCCCTTCTCATGATTACAAACCCCCATATGAAAATGTAATGTGAAACTTCTTACTCTTTAACATAGGAACTTAATAGGTAAACCCATAATAAGGTTGTGAAGATGGTAACAAAAATGTTCAGAAGTGTATACCCTTTGTAGCCATTTTACTGCTGAATAGTAAAATGTTTTTGTTTTCTGTATCTTTAAACAGCCTTTATAATCATATTCAGCTGTCAAGCAATTTAATGTCTGGCTGTGACTACTCACTTTTCAAGGTAGGAGCTTCTTACAAAGCTTCATTTAACTGAGAAAAAAGGCTTTTTACCAATATATGTATATAGTTGTAGTCAAAAGTTTACATATCCCAATGGAAGTCTATAATTTGTAGAAAAAGTTTTGCTTTTGTGGTGAGGAAAAAAAGGTTACAAGAAATAGATGTCTACAATTATTTTATTTTTTTTTGTGGCAAAACTCCAAAAATGCTACTTCAAAAGTATTCATACCCTTTGATGCTATGATAGTATTGTCTACAAAGTGCTAGAAATTTAAATATGATCATGCAGAACCTAATTCTAGAAAAGTCTAGACAATGCTGGATTGTAGGTGAACATTCTTAGAGAGTATAAAAGGGTGAGGCATAGGATGATTGCTGTCATTACCAATAAGTCAATATGGGAAAAAGTAAAGAGCTATCTGAAGACCTTAGGCAAAACGTTATTTATTGTCATAAAGCTGGAGAAGGATACAAGAAGATTTCCAAGCATTTGAATTTCCTCATTTCAACTATTGTTTCTATTATTAAGTACAAAACTCATGGTACTGTCACAACGCTCCCTCGGTCTGGAGAAAGAATGGTCACAGGCAAGGAAAAAGCCACTTTTAGGAAAACATCACAAGAACAATCGCTTAAAGTCTGTAAAATGACATTTGAATGATGGATATGAGTTCTGGTCAAAGATATTGTGGAGTGATGAAACAAAAATGTAGCTATTTGATCACACTGATAGTTGTTACGTTTCGAGAGTCTGTTGAGGCTTCCAAAGAAAAGAACACCATACCTACTGTCAAGCATTGAGGTGGTAATATCTTTCTATGGGGCTGTTTTCCTCCAATGACACAGCAAATTTAGTTCCAATACATGGCAAAATGGATTCCATAGCATACCAAAAGATATTGGCCAATCACCTGAAACCCTCTGCTACAAAACATGGTTTAAAGTGCAACTGGACGTTCCAACACAACAACAGAATGGTTAAAGAAGAATAAAATCAAGGTTCTGGAATGGCCTAGTCAAAGTCCTGATCTAAATCCGATTGAGAATCTTTGATATGTTGAAGAAGGCTGTGCACAAGAGAAGTTCTCGAAATTTGAATGAACTGGAACAATTTTACGTTGAAGAAATGTCAAATATCAACTAGCTATTAATTTAATTTTCCTTGTCAGGGTATGAATACTTTTAAATGAACATTTTTGGAGTTTTGCAAAAAAAAAAAGTACTGAAATAAATAATTGTAGACATCTATTTCTTGTAACTTTTTTTCTCATCCACAAAAGCAAAACTTTTGCTATAAAAGATTTTTCCTATAATTATTTGTTTGAGAAATTTCTAGAAATTATAAATTGACATTGGGGTATGTAAACTTTGTGTGTGTGTGTGTGTGTATATATATATATATATATAGTATCTAACATTATTGCTGTTATATGTGGAGTTGTTCTATTTAAATACACTTTTTTTATTTGTGGCTTATGATTTAACTCCTGCTAAGTGGTACTTCTGGATTTCTACCAGTCTGTGTACTGAAATTGCATTACTGTAGACCTTTGTCTTTTAATCATCCACAAGGTCATTCTCAGGGACCCATACTGGAGTGCATATATACTGGATGCCACCTTGTGCTTACATTATGTTGCTTTGTTGCTGCATGCTCTACTCTGGAGTCCTTCCAGCAGGAAACTAGCTGATCTCGCATATTGATGCCTGTGCTTTGGGGTGCAGAGATTCCTCAACATAGAATTTCCAACTCACTACTTTGTAATTGCTGTTCTGTAAACATTTAAGTTTAAGCTTATGTCAAATGTAGAGTGTTTTTACATTGTATATGTTGAATGTCTGTTGGTTGAAAAGAGATTTATATATGTTCCCTTAGGGGGTATTATATGTTGTACAGTTTCAAAATATATTTTCCACAGTGCTTCAAGGTAATAACTCCAAGACCCTTTTTCAAATGCTCATGGGTTGATATTTAAAGGCATGGAACATTGGAAGATGTTGCCTTATATAATGCCTAAAAAGATTGTTTCTGACCTCAGTAAAAGCAACAAAAAAAATGATGTTCCCCCTTAGGATGGGATTGAGCCCATGTGGGAAGATGAAAGAAATAAACAAGGAGGAAGATGGCTTATTACTCTTACAAAACAGCAAAGACGATCTGACTTGGATAAATTCTGGCTAGAAACTGTGAGTATACCAATTTAGGATTTATTTGCAATTATAGAGGCTTTGGAAGAAGGTGTTGTATCAATTGAAGAAAAACTACTGATCTGCTACACATGATACAAGTATAATATCTTACAGCCAGTACCAGGCAATCAATACTTGCCAAACCACAATATCTTGACTTGTATTTTTATCAGTTATATTCCTACTTGTGTAAATGCACAGGTGAATGATTCTCATCTGTTTTACAGCTGCTCTGCCTCATAGGTGAAGCTTTTGATGACCATAGTGATGATGTATGTGGAGCAGTAGTCAATATTAGAACAAAAGGAGATAAAATAGCAATATGGACAACTGACTATGAAAATAAGGATGCCATTACACATATAGGGTAAGTCATATTGCTGATCACATTGTGCCAGTACTGTAAAAGAGAAGTGTCCAAAGGAGTATTCACCTCTTAAAAAGCATAAATAAATAATAATAATAATAATAATAATAATAATAATAATAATAATAATAATAATAATAATAATAAATTAATAACATGAATTGGTATAATAAAAAAATGTAGATTTTTTTTTTTTTCAAATTCTGGGTGGTGGTGACTCCTCAGTAAAAGCTAAGTCAGAGATCAAGCTATGTGCTTATAATAAGGACGATTAAATTGTTTTCTTTTTTTCTGATCAAATTAAAACTTGATCAGTAAGTGCACACATTTGTGGAATTAGCAGTGTTGCTGTAAACAATGCTTATTTTAGCAGCCACATTAAACCTTACAAAATCCTTTAATATCTCTATCCTCATATACATATAACTTTTAATTAAGCTCATGTGTGGCGTTTTCTCAATGGTACTGTAAAAAAGCATGGATTGAAAATAATCGAAACATAAAAAAATAATGGTGGTTAAGACCGTTGCTAAGGAAGTGACGCATTCCCTTTTCTAGTGCAGAGGCACATGCGATCTTCAGACTATGCTAGTGGGACGTCGACAGCTGACATGAAAACATTGAGGACCGCAGAACAAAGTTATTACTTGAGTGGCAATGCATTTAAGTAATTTTTCCGCCCCCCACGTCTTTGCGCCTTGGGCAGCTGCCCCGCTCGCCCACCCATAGTTACGGCTCTGCAATTGTGTAATTTCGATTCCAAGATTTGGAATCGATCGTGAGGTTAGGTGGACTCCATTTCGTACCAAAAATAGAGTTGATTCCGAAACTTGATGAAAATGGAATCAGGAATCGATTCTTCTGGGATCGACTCCCCATCCCTACTTTTACACCCAGCAACTCGAGCGCGGATGCCAGGAAGCTACCGGCCTCTGGAGGACAGAGGCCAGCCCTGCAATTGTCCGCTTGACCTCACCAGGCCCCTCGCCAGTAGGGTCCGCTGTATAGTGATGAGCAGCAGCATCTCTTAGTCAAGCATTAGCTGCACATGCATAAAAACACATTTCTAAGGTGTTACACTTTCAGGCTCGGCCTTTGTGTACTAGCTAACTAATATCTGAAATGTCATACTTTATCTGAAGGCCTTGGAGATGAATGTGGGAGTAAACCTTGAATAATGGACACAGTGTTTGATTTTGGACTTTAGTTGAATCATACATATAAATGTATGCCACAAGCAGACACAAACATTTTGCAGTTTTCTGTTTTATTTTTATTTGAAAAGATACATTTTCGATTTACCTTTCTATCAAATGAACACACATGATGGGATTATCTCTGCAAAGGAAACTTGTGTGCAATGACACAACAGCACTCTTGGTGGTGTGTTGAACAAACCTTAGGTAAATTAGTTAGATTAATGCTATTTGGGTTCTGTGAAACCAGCCAAGTGTTCAGTCTAATTTTATAGTACGGAGGCAGCTGTGAGTTTGAGGGTTGTCATGATTTTGCATAACATACCGTTTGTTTTCAACCAGGCGAGTCTACAAGGAAAGGTTAGGAGTCCAACAAAAGGTGATTATTGGCTACCAGTCTCACGCAGACACTGCCACTAAAAGTGGCTCCACTACAAAGAACACATTTGTCGTTTAAGAAACCTTTTTTTTTTTTTTTTTGGCAACTGCATCAAGCAATCCTGAGCAGTTGGCTGCATTCTAACAATATCAATCAAAACAGAGAAGACTCTTCCATCATTGAACATGTCCAAATACATGACTGTATACAGTAAACGATTAAACGATTATTTTGTGTTTGTAACGATCCATTAACCACAAAGTACTGCAAAACTACTTTGATCTGAAGAATTAGAATGACAACACCATGTTATTTTTTTAAGGCCTAGATGTTGTGGATAGTTTGCCTTGGAAGGTAAGGGTTGAAATGCTGGTTTAACATTTTCTAGCTATTGTTTTTTTTTTTCATTGTGTACATCAGAGTGATATTGCTGTATTCTGTGCTGATGTTACCCTTAATTTTATTTATTTTTTTCTTTAGGTAAAAGCTATAGCTTCCTTAATTATTTCATAGTTCGTAGAGCTTATTGAGTGTTTTGATAAGGGGCTGGGACTTATAGCTTAAGTGGGTGAAATCAAAATATCTTGATTTGTATTTGCATTCACATGTTTGTATTAACATTTATTAAAACTTTCATGAGATGGAATTGTGATCTTCTTTTCTAAAGAAATATAACCAGTATTTTTACATTCCCTTCTAGAAATAGGAATATGTATTGAAAGCCATTGTTTTATATGCTGTGCTGTATTCATTTAAAACATTTTTGGCTTTGGTTAATAATGCCTCCTGTAAAAGCAGCCTCTTTCATATTAAGACAGTGCAGTCATGTTTTTTTTTATATAAATATGCTGGGTAACCACAGTACTGAAAAAACAATTAACATGGATTTTGGTCGAAATCCCATCTAACTGGAATCAAAGATGAGTTCTAATAGTGGTGCTAATTCTAATGTGTGCTGTAATGTGTTCTTTCTTTCTTTCTTTCTTTCTTGTCATATGGTGTGTCACTGTTATTGCAGTACAAAAGCCTGACAAATGCTATGTTTGCAAATATTCTTTAAAAAAATCATAATACAAACAAATGTTGCTTCCTTTTGAGATAGGACATACAGTGGATGCCATAAATATACCACCAGTATTCCCTGTTGTAGCATGCAATATATGTTGCTTTATTGGACCAATAATTGGTAATAATTGGTCCAATTAAGTAATTTAGGGCTAAGTTGTAACAAAAGCCAGGAGAGACACCGGCCCTCCAGGACCGGAATTGCCCACCCCTGCCCTTGGGCGTTGTCTCTGACATTTGTGATGCAGCGGTGTGGGCCACACCTCACACCTTCACAAGGTTTTACAGGCTTAATGTCCTGGATCCTCAGAACCCTGCCTTTGGAACCAGAATGCTGACAGTGGCATCTCAGCCGGATTCAGAAGCACATGCATGAGGTAATTATGTGTTCTGTGGACGTTACAGTGCCTTAGAAGTGTGGCAAGCCATCACTCTCGCCAGTTTGGCTGTTCTGCAAGTCATGTCCTTGTGACAGCTTGGGTATACTTACCCATTGTGTAATGGAATACATTTTGTATTTGAAAGGGAACGTTAGGTTATTATCAAAACCCTGGTTCCCTGAAATAGAAATGTAACCATTACAATTCTTGTGCTCCATCTGAAGAACTGTTCCCAACAGACCTTAACTTGTTTCATTATTCCTTCATACCACTAGGAGGCATACTGGAGTAAGGTCTGACTATGCACATATATACACAATTACTATAAAAGGGAACATACTGTACAGTAACATGTTGGGTGTTAGATATTCAATTCAATTTAAACCTGACACGTTTGTTTAACATCGTGCTGGATTAATGCACCACTGGTCTTCACTAATATGGTATTCAACGAGTTCTTTATATAGAGTGTTTTGGTTAAAGGTAGGATCTATAAACCTTACATCTGTGTATTCCTGCTTGAAATTATTTCTGTTGAAAGTGGCTATAGAAGATACATTTCCCTTTTCTCCTTTTCTCTAACTGGGTTCTAAGGAACAACTTGATAGTATCAGTATCTGTGTTATGGTAATCTACTTTTGTGCTCACCTCAGCAATGTTTGATTGAAAAACACCAGACCAGAGAAATAAAGCAGGTCATAAAGTAGCAGAAAAAAACTTGAGGCTGAACCCTAGATGCAGAAAGTTTAGATCAGGTGTTCACACACATTGATGCCTTTGAGATATTAAATATCATTGCATTGTTTTTTAAAAAAAATCTATAATAACATAACCAATAACATCTTAAAAGGGATTTTATTTTATTTTTTTGCACATTCCTAATAAATGTTTCAGTACAGTCTGCGATTAGTTTGTAATAGAAATAATATTCTTCAGCAGGAAATCTGATGAATGTAATCCCTTGTATCCATTTGTGTTGAAAATAGCTTCTGAAAAGTAACACATCAGCATTTCACACAGTAGCAGTCACTGCTTTGTATTTATGAACATTTGAAAATGAAACTCCTTCTTAAAAACAGAAAATAGTCAGCTAAAAGTTAAAGTGTTCTGATTTTCTTATTGACATGGAAATGACAGTTGTTACATAAGACCCAATATATATTTATGGGGTTCTTACCTATTTTATAAAGGTCTTATCTGGCATGCACTTCCACATTTGCAGGGGCAGTTTTGAAAGAGTACCATACTACATTAAAGGAATCTTATTCTCAGGTAGTCTGTTACAACATGCCACTTAGAAGAAGCAACTGGTTGGTTACAAACAGGAAGAAATAACCATGAAAGTGTAAGTATATAAAATACCTCAAATTACGGAACAAACACAAGCAAATAACTAACATATTCAACAGCAGTAAAAGGGGGACCAGCGATAACATTGGTTTTGCTTGTTACTGTAGATACAGAAATATATTTTAATATCTTGTTTAGTACTCTTTAATTAATACTAAAATAAACCATGATTGATAGACTTTTTACCTATTCATATAGTTTGCATAATATGTGTTATTTTTTATAGTTTGCATATGTTATAGTCACACAGCAGAACACCAGGGAAGTGTAATAACACCTAAAGGAGTTAATTATGCATTTCAAGTGCCAGAAAACGTTTTTTGAATAATCAACAGCATAAAATGTATGCATTTACAACAGTTTTCAATAAGCATGCATAGACACCCTTACAAGAAGGTGGATGGCCAGAAAAGCACATTAACATATACTGTTGTACAGTTTGTTTATTAATTGTGGCTACCAACATTTAATGGAGAACATTATCAATTTAACTGTCCAGTTTTATACAACAACAAATACACAGTGTGTATTAAGTTACATGAATTAATGTCTAAGTATTAGTGTTTCATGTTCTTGCTACTTTTTAACTGGCAGTCTCTTTGCTTCTGGTTGTAGACAATTATGCTGTAATGAATACATTAATAATAATGAGGTATGTGTATTTATTGACTCTTTTGCTTTGTGATTTAACACAACCCATGCATGTTATATTAGTTTAACAATTGATTATGTCTGTCTGTCAGGAGACCAATGGTTCACCTTGATTTTTAGAAGTTTGAACAGACATTCTAAATAATTGTGTTTTCAGGAAACTTTCATTAGTATTTTACAACTACAAACATGTTCTGCTTCCAGGGATCCTCCCCTATTAGAATTAAGCTGTCCATCAAGCTTTGGTTCTTTTAAAGTTACTATCAGTGTATGTTATCAGAAAGCCACTTGTAAATAATAATGTTCTTAATCAGTGTCATTATGAGTATAACCAAATGGCTTGACAGTTAGCTGTTTTGAGCATAAAGCCCCCATAGGGAATTAGCTGACTTAATTTACCAATTTATTTAGAGACCTCCCTGAGTGACAGACCATGTGTTGGAATAAGACCTTACACTATCCTACAGTTAATATTGAAACAATATGTAAGTAACTACATAACAGTAAGTACAAGTTGCATGGACTGAGAGAGGGGTATTTGTTTCTCATAGCACAATGAAGGCTTGGCAGTTTGTATTTCATTTGTTGGTGTAAAATAAACCAAATGTCCTACCCAGTCATTCTGCATTTATAATATTAGGGGTACCATTGCACTTGTGGGACAGATTGCTCATTAAATTGTTTTGCCTTACCTATTCAGGCTACCCATAATTTGTTAGCAAGAGCTCGGAGTTGAGTGAAACCATTACCCCTCCCCAACTCATACAGAGTGTGTGAGTCTCTTAAGTGTATTTTTTTTCTTACAGGTTTAAATGACAGGTTTGGTCCTCATTTAACATTTAAACAGAAGTGGTATTTAGAACTGCTGCTGACCAATTGAATAGACCCCATAGCTCACATGTAATTATCCATTACAGTGGATGCATATTTTTAGAACTTCTTATGGACTCAGTGGCAGTCTAAACCTTAATAAGAAATATAATAAATGCTACCATGATTTTACTTACTACATTAGTATGCATGTTAAAATATTTTCAAATTCAAACGCCTGACTTCCTCTACACTTGAACCTGCACAGCTAATAGCATTTGAAATAAATTAAAAATAATTGTTGTAGCAGATAATGGTCAAAGGGTTAGATAATGGTCAAAGGGTTAACATCTACAATATTTGAGAGATTAATAACTGTGCCTCCACCATGACATAGGAAAGATGACAATTGACTGTTAAGATTGATGAATAGCACACTCCTGCTACAAAGTGGTCTCAATGGTACTGCCATGGCATAATGTGTTTTTCAATGTTCAGAGTACTTAAAATATAGAAGGTGGATACATTTGTAGAGTCAAAGATTACTGTTATGTTTGCCTTCCCAAGCAATAAATGAAATGCAGCACAAAGCTGAATGGTTAAACGGTCCCTGTGTGTCCATAGCCTTCAGAACAATGACGCTATGTTTCCATTGAAATGTCGAAGAAAATAAACGTTTATGCGCATCTAGGTTATTCACAATAAATAAATACCGGTAAATACGTTAGAAAATTGTTTGCGAGGCAGTTTTCATTGAAACCCATTTCTAGCGTATAAACTGGTCAACGTGATGACGTCATGGGTGGGTAAAGTTATTCGAATTGCAAGAAATAAAGACATACTCTATAAATGTTTTTTGCTTGGCCATTTCCATTGCATTTCTCTACTTTAAATAAATATATATATTTGCATTTTTAGTGAATATCTAGCTTAACCGATTGTGTGGTTTAATAAAGTTTTAGGTAGGTAAACGCATTAGAACCCCTTACCAAATCCAACCTAATGCGTATTAAATGATACCTAGCGCGTCCTTACTGTAAATGAATTAATCAGACTTGTTACAAACAAG
This sequence comes from Acipenser oxyrinchus oxyrinchus, assembly GCA_030684275.1. NCBI lineage: Eukaryota > Metazoa > Chordata > Actinopteri > Acipenseriformes > Acipenseridae > Acipenser > Acipenser oxyrinchus. The sequence continues at coordinate 36,884,652 of CM060247.1, read as the reverse complement.
TGGACGTTCCTTTTCTGCATCCTGCTGTAATATGATTCTTTTCATTAGTTTCAATTCACAGAAAAAAATGCATCAGCATGCACAGTTAGCTAAGATCAGAACAAGAAAGGAGAGGTACACCCATGGCCAAAATTAGCTTCAACTAGAATTTTAGGATTGAGACAATTAAAAATAAGATGTGAGCATAATTTAGATTGTTTAGTTAACATCATGTAATAAAATAAACTACACAACGATATCGCAGTAGTCTACCGGAAGCCATACTAGTAGTATAGTATTTCATGTTAGATTTCAAAATGTCACATTTTTCAATTTGACAGTTTTTCGTTAAGCATATGGAAAACTATGAAGCGGTATGTAATGCAATATATTAACGTAACATTATTATTCAGAAGGTTTCATTTGATTTTATGAAGCAAACTGGCACTCCTACCCAGGGTCTGGCTACCTGGGTCACAATCCCACTGGGTCGACCCGCTTTGACCCGGGTTGAGCGAGACAAAATGCATGACGGCTGTTCATAAGCCGACTAAATAGCAAATAGCGCCTACGTGAAGGTTTCACTTCCGCAAGGAACGTTTCTGTTTATACTGTCTAGCCATATTTTTGTTGCTTGAGACACACCATGAGCCAGATTGCAGCAGAGATGTAGAAACATTTGCTTTAATCAACATTTGGGCCGACAGTTCAATCCAGAGAAGCTTGGTAACAAGCTGCTTCCGTATAGTAGGCCATCTGGGTTAAAAACCCATTATTTAGTACATGTTCTCATTTGAATTTAGTATGTGTTGTAATTCTAATTATTATACGTACTAATTTGGCCAATCAGATTGCTGAAAATGAAATGAGAACCAATTAATTTAAAGAAAATAGTATGTGTAATAAATTATCCAATTAAAAGTCGCCTTACATCTGCTATTCCCACCCAATTCGTGGCGGTATATGGACTTGGTATTCGGTAAAGTCTAGTGAAAGACATTATTGATACAAACTGAACTGTGTCACGGTCAACATTGTCTGTCTCAAGAAGTCAGCAGCACTCAGCAAATCTATATTTACAGCGTAGAAGCAAATCTAATGCCGCCATGATTTGCAATTTTCCTTATTCATTTTTTAAGCATATTACATGTCTGAAATAGAAAAAAATGTTATCCTGAAGGTGATTGGCTACTCTTGTAATTACGATGCATGACTGTAAAATGACCAGCCCATACTTAGGTACTACTGTAAAATGACCAGCCTCTTAGTTAATTTACATCTATTTAGAATGCATAGTTTTTTTTTATGTATTCTGATTGGTCCAAATCAATACGTGTACTAAATATTTAAACGCTTATGAATAACGCGTTTTTGACTCGGATGGCCTTCCATACTTCTGGGGCATTGGTACACTCACTGTCACCCCAGGTCTGTCACCCAGGTCAACCTGTATTGTATTGTATTGTATTGTTAGGCTACCCTGCACTGATTAATCAACACTATCAATATAGCAAGGGTTTAATACTCAATGTAAGTGTGAATTTCTTTCAATTAAGAGCCAGTTTTAAAAACATGTTCTGTCTCAGTGTCCGGGAATTATGGGGCCAGGTGGCAAGGCCTACTTGTAGTGCAATAAGGGGTCTATTCTGCTTGGTTTACACACAATTTATGTGTTGGAAGAAGGGCTTACATGCCCATATATGGTATTGCATTGTATTTACCATCATGGGCATGTAAACCCTTCTTCCAGAGCATAAATCGCGTGTAAACCAATAGACCCCTGAAAGAACACAGCCATTTGCATTCAAGTGTGGTTGTGTCTTGCTTTAACCCGTGAATAACAAGATTGTTAATTGTCTATTTTTTTATATAAAGTCTACTTTGCAGTAGCCACATCAAATTCTTAATGACAAGGACAATAGTCTTGCATAACACAGGAGAATAAACAAGAGAATAACACATTACAAAGTCAATAAAGACATTCCTTAATGATATTCTACTTCCAAGTTTCATATAATACGTTTTCCAAGCTTCTCCAATTCGTTATTAGCACATTTTAATGAAAAGTACCAAAATAAATGTTCCTTGGCGATTTAGAAGGGGGAAAAAAGCAAAAAAAGGCTGAGAATTCTAGCTGAGATGAAGAAACACTGTTAATTCTCCGTGGCTAAAATGAACGTCTAACCCTCAACACCAAGGAACTGGTTACAGTAATGTAATAATATTTAAATGTCTTAGGTATCTGAGATTCGCACAACTATGACTACTAACGACAACAACACTAATAATAACACTACGACTACTGCGACCACTACTACTAACAATAGCAACATTACCTTAAAGTTAAACATTTCGCAGCCTAATTCTTGCACACACATTTTAGGCTAGCTAAAAAAACATACTTTTACTGAATTGCATCGTGAAAGTTGTTACTTGACTAGGCAATAACAGTGTAACTATCGCTCCATTACGGTTTTCATAGTAACGTATTTGTTCTGTTAAGAGCGATTATTAGAGCTTTTAGTACAGGTGAAAATGAAAATACTGTGTAACAGTTCAAAAGGAGATATATATATATATATATATATATATATATATATATATATATATATATATATATATATATATATATATATATATATATATATATATATATATCTTTAACCTGGAGGCAATTTCCAAATTTTTTCTTTTTGACATTTTATGAACAAACCATATTCCCTGGAAACGAGTACAGTCGTATTGATCAGTGATTTCAACCAACGCCAAATAACAATAGAGGAAGTCCTTCCCTTGCCACTGCTATCTTTCATCTGATTGGTAAACGTGCAGGTCAGTCTAGACAGCCATGTCTGGGAAGACACTGACAGAGGATTTAGGTCCGCTTTTCTGGGTATAGGGATAGAGAAACACAAGCTCTTCTTTGGTGGGATTTGGGAAATATTAATACAAAGAGTTCTGTTTCTTTTCTTCACATTGTGTCAGATTACACAGTGACAAATGATGTCATTTTTGTTAAATACTGGGACCTGAATAAAGCTGTTCCAAAAATTTCACACTTTATTGGATCGCTGTGCTGGGGCAATTGCTGGTTCCTACCTGCGCTTATTATTATTTGTGAATTGTGTTTTATTTCGGGGGAAAACGTATGTTCATGAAATCCTAGCATGTCAGGAAAACATTACAAAGGTCCTGAAGTCAGTTGCTGCATCAAGTACTTTATATTTGGATTCAACATTATTTTTTGGGTGAGTGAATTTTATGACTTTCTTTATTCCCTTAGTCTCACATATTTGTGCATGCTGGTATTTAATGAATAATGCTGGATTTAGGCCCGGTAAATTACTGTATTTGGTAGATATTTATGTATCACTGATCCAAACGGCTTTGCAATTAGGATCCAGGCCTGGGCAAGTGCATCTTGTGACAGACATTTAATAGGATTCAGGTAGATTTAAAACAGCTTGGCAACTTTGAACTAGACTGAGCTTTTTGCGATGGTTTTATATGAAGTTGCAGAATAGAATGCATGCGTGGGCACATAGTGATGTTATTACACAATAATACCAGATGCAGAAACAGAAATACATCTGATCATAACAATCCTCACAAACAGAGCTTTCTGTTGAGAAAATTACGGGACTATCGTGTCTAGATGAGTTGGGAAATTTGTATTAAGCAGGGAAAACGTAATAGCGCTCCGAAAAACTTCCATCACCACTTGGGTTTAAAGATTCAATGTATCAGTTATTCAACATAAGCCACAATGATGTTAAATAAATTAACAATAACTGTGCAAAACTATTGTTTAATGCTTTGTATGTGTTTTCTAGCGTGTAGGCTACTTTATCAAAGTATACATCTTGGTACCCTGTGTCTGCATCTGACTTCCATTATTTCCACTCCCCCACAGCTGTGTATTTCTGTTTCAGTTAAAACTATGATAATTAGAATAATACAGTTTTTTGTACAGTACTACAAAACATTTTGTCAATGTCTGATATATTTTTTTCTATTTTATTTGTAAAATTGCTTCAGCAAGGACTACAAACTCTACCTAGCAAGCACCAGAGATATATATATATATATATATATATATATATATATATATATATATATATATATATATATATAGACTAACAATTTGACAACTTGAAGTAAAGGGCATCCAATGTACCTAACCCTAAGAAGATTTATTTATTTATTTATTTATTTATTTATTTAGTATCACTAGGCTGCCAGAGGTTTGGGGAGAGGCGGGAGTTCAACTTTCCGAAAATGTTTTGTTTCTGGAATAGAATGCCGATTGTTTTGGTATTATTATCAGCATTCTTAACAAAACTTAATCCAGCCTCTGCTGAATATTTGTAAATGATATAATATTTTTAAAAGTTATAATTTGGATCAAATAATGGATTGTTTTAAATAGCGGCACACATAGTGCATATTCTTTATATGGGTTACATGACAGAAGAATACATATTCCTTTTAAATTCCAGGTTTACACACAAGTCTTTCAGCATGTCTCAAGGCTACCTTGTATCATTTATAGTGTGCAGTCACATTATTTTGCCTTCATGCTCCTTTTTGATCCAGCTAGTGCCCCCAAAATGGTTTGCAGATTTGTATAATGTAATCTACTGAAAATATAAAGCACCAGAGTTTACCCCATGCAGGGAAAGTAATGCAATGTGATAACTTTCTGTTCTTTTAAATGCTATGTACATTTGTAATGCTTGTACTATCCTCTAATATATGTACCAACATGCAATATGCAACCCTTTGTTTTATTATAAACCTAATGAAACACCAGATGTTGGTTTAGAATCAGCTATTAAGTACCAGGGATGGACAGGTTTCAGTAAAAACACCACTAGCTGTGCCACACATTTTAAGGAAAAACAAACAAAAAAGTATATTACAAACATGTCAATCAAAAAAAATATTTAGCTATATAGAATTCTAGAAATACTTAAATAAACTTAATTAATTCAATGTGCATTTATTAAGTTTATATTAATATTTCTAAATTCAGCAGTATTATGTTATGGATGTATAGAATTCTAGCGTGTGCCTTGTGAGGCTACTATAGCAAGGTTTTTATTCATTACTTACAAGGCACAGAGTTTTACGTTGGATATTTTTGCTTTCCTCTCTCTCTGATCTAGGAATCTCAGGCACTGCTTTTGCCTGGTTTTCCTCTTATCTTTTCAGGTTTCCTGGCGTGGCTCTCTCTTCTCCTCACCCTCTCTACAGGTGTACCTCAAGGATCTGTCCTAGGACCCCTTCTACTCTCACTCTATACCCGCTCACTAGATACTCTTATCTACTCTTTTGGCTTCTTTCTCTCTTTTCTCTCTTTCTCTCTTTTCCTTTATTTGACTCCCATATCTCCTCTTACATTTCAGATTGTCTCTCAGCAATCTCATCTTGGATACGCATCACCTCAAACTCAACCTTTCTAAATCGGACCTCCTTTACTTTCCTTCTACTTCGCCTCTCTCCTCTGACCTCTCTCTGTCTCCCTTGATGCTATCAATCTTTCTCCTTCTCCTTCTGCTAGAAACCTAGGTGTTATTTTGGACCCCTCCCTCTCCTATTCTCAACACATTATTTCTTAGCAACATCCAAGCTCTTGTTCTTTCTAGATTGGATTGTTGTAACTCTCTCCTCGCTGGTCTTCCTGCTTCAGCTATTCACCCTCTTCAACTTATTCAAAATTTTGCTGCTGGTCTTGCATTCTCCCAAACCTTCTACTCTCACGCTACCCATCTGCTTCACACTCTCCACTGGCTATCTATCTCTGCTTGCATCCAATTTAATTGCTCTTGCCTATTACTCTATTCATTACACTGCCCCTTCCTAGGTCCAATCCTTCGTGTCTCCTTATATTCCCTCTCACCATCTCCGCTCATCCTCTACTGGTCGACCTGTTATGCCTTCTCTTCACTCTCCTTTCTCCTGTGCACGCTCCTTCTCTTCTCTTGTATCCCTGTGGTGAAACTAGCTACCAGTTATCCTCATGACTGTTCAGTCTTTTTACTGCTTTCTGCCATCTTCTCAAAACCCACTTATTCAACCTTTATTTGTAAATTCCTATTTTCCTTTATTTTATATTTATTTTGTATATATTGTATATATGTGGTGTTTTGCATTTTATTGCCTGTAACTCATATAATGTTTATATTTTGTTGAATTTCTGTAAGTTGCTTTGGATAAAAGTGTCTGCTAAATAATTAAATAATAGTTTAGCAATGAATTACTGTATTAAATATTTAAACAAATTTACATATAAAATGATTTTGCTTAAGATGAACCTCAGGTGCACTGTACTGCTTAGTAATTACAATGCATTCAATGTTTATTTTCCATATTATGTAACTGCAACTAAATCTCATGTAACGTAAAAAGTGCCTTGATAGGGTGCCCTTCAACTTGACCAAAGATCTTCTGTTGAACTGATGTGTAAATGCGCCATCTTTGTGGCGGGAAAGAATACAACAGTGTTGTAAATTAAATGCAAATTTTACGCTGGACGTTCCAACATGACAACGATCCAAAGCGCACATCAAAATCTACATTAGAATGGTTAAAGAAGAATAAAATCAAGGTTCTGGAATGGCCTAGTCAAAGTCCCGATCTAAAACCGATTGAGAGTCTTTGGTATGAGTTGAAGGTGGCTTTGCACAAGAGAAGTCCTCGGAATTTGAATAAACTGGAACAATTTTGCATTGAAGAATTATCAGAAATCACTAAAGAATCATGCCAAAAGCTCATTGACAAATATCCTAATCATTTAAAATAGGTTATTATTGCTAAAGGTGCCTCAACTAGCTATTAATTTCATTTTCCTTGTCAGGGTATGAATACTTTTTAATTAATGGTCACTTTGTCAAAGTATTAGTAATATTAAAACAAGACAGCCTGTTTAGTCCAAGACTAACCTTAATTTAAAATAAAAATAGTACATTACATCATTATGCAAAAAAATCTGAGGAAGGTTATGCCCCCTATAAAGTAATCTGGCATGCTGTCACTCCTTCAGTCTAAACTGTTCTGCAGTCATATTATTTCAAAACATTGAGTAGTCTAGTGCCTTTTTATGGTGGATTGGAATTACAAGTAGAACATTACTTTCAAGTCTGTGATCAAATGCATCATTTTAAAATATTTATGACGTCATGATTTTTTTTAAGGCTGTGATGTATATTTCAGCAATGCAGAGGAGTGATTAAAGGGACACTGACCCTGACATAACTACCGGTACAAAACTTATATAGAAGTATAATAAGTGTGAATGGTCATGCATTATTCTGTTGTGCTTTGAGGCACTCAAATTGAACTGTGGAAAATGTTATCATTGGGAAGGGTTGGTTAGTTTGCAGTTCCCCTCTCCCTGTTGATAAATACTGCACTGGCTCCTACCATGATTTTATGGTTGGTAGCAGGAACTGTTAAAAGGCAAATATAAAGGGGAAGGGCAGTTTTTAGTTAACTGAACTAACAAGGGTTTCCAGTACTCCCTTATAGATGGCAACCTCTGTGGGCCCTGTCTGGAGTGTGAGTGCTTTGTGAGATTTATGTTTTCTTTCCCTTGTCTAACGTTTATCCCATCCCATCTCCTGAAGATCTGCAGTGGCTCTCTCATCACAGAATCCTCCATGCAGGCCTCATTCATATTGAAAACACTGTTGCTAAGTGCTTGTGACAGGCACATCCCAAACGGTCCTTCTTTTGACAACTTTTGGGATCTGATTTTTGCCACATAATACCTCTCAGACTGCGCACTTGTCAACATGTAGCTGCTTTCTGCACGTTTGTGACAGTAACGTTTATTTCAAGGAAGTACAAAATAAATCTGGGTGACATTTCTTGGGGTTTTTATTGGCTGAAGCAGGGCACACTGCGTTGTCAAGCTGAAAGGATAGTTTTGAACTTAACAGCTTTAATGCAAGGATGGAAAATGCTTAGCTGCGGTAGCATAACATTTACTAACTGAAATGTAGAGATCTGCTTTATGAGTGGATGAAACACTGAGACCTTAATGGTTAAGGTGTTTCTGACAGTCCTCTAGTTCAGTCATTGTATCCTTTGGTTCCAGCTGTTATAGCGTTTACCACACTGTACTGTGTATGTCTGGATCCCCAGTGAGCCTCCTAAGTTTTAATGTTGTTAATTGTTTTACTTTTAGTACTGCTGTGCAATTTGTAGTGTTTGAAGTTCTGGATGAGAGATTATATAGACCTGGAGTATGTTCCTATTGCTGTGACTACAGGGTTCAGAGTGGTACACAAAAAACAGAAAGCTGAATAGAAGTGATTGGCTACTGCTTTCTATTGAGATTTATGTTTTCTCATCTCACAAGATTTATTTCACATTCTTATCATATTTATAATTTCACAATATGCATGTATGCATGTCCTTTTTTGTCTAAATGGTAGGTTATCAATTCTTCCACTGAAAAATTATCAGGAAAAATCCTAACTCCAAATTTTCATTGACTTGATCTTTGTGCTTCTCTTAATCCTATATAGTCAAACCAAGCCTATTTGCTAAAATATACATGTTTGAAAGCATAGTTTTGCTTTCATTCTGCAAGCGATACTATTTTTCCAGTTGCAGAGGAACTGAAACCACTTGGGAAGCAAAACAGGGTTGCCATGAAAACAAATAAACTCATGAACTCCTGCTCCCTTGTAGGCTTATAATATTTATGGGGAGCAGTCTAATTGAAATACCACTAGTAATTTCTGATGCTGATTCTGCCTGGTTGTTGGGCCTCTTTACACTTAATGGAAATCCACTTGGTTTTCATACTTCCATATTAATGTTTCTGTGTAAAGCAGAGCATACAAGTTTCTACTAGTGATGCAACAATAATCGATGCATCATCTGTCCTTAAATTTCCTGAGCTTCGAGTACATATTGGTGAATTGATGCATCAAATTAGAACCCAGTCTCCTGTTGCCGGTTTGCATTAAAACCTTGAGTGTGCTTCTTTTAGTGCTATTACGGTAGATAAACAACATCAGCACGTTGCTAGGATACGCACTTAGGGCCTCATTTACGAAAGGGCACTAAACTTTGTGGTGCGCGATAATTGCAATTACTTTGCACGTTTCATAATTTCCATATTTACTACTGCAATTTTATTCATTATCGTGCAAAATAGTGGGCATATTATGGTGCACACTAATTTTATTGTGCCTTACTATGGTAATCAGAATGAATATGTGTATGGTAATGCATGATAATGTATTTAAATGAGGCACCCCGCTCTGAATAATGAGATGTGTTATTTATTCTGCCAGTTGCAATTAAGTACGTAAAGATCTTTTTGTATGTGTGTTGCCGGAGCAAGCGAGACTTCCAGGGATACATTTCGAACTACCATGTATTCATATTGTAATGGCAGGGCAGCCACAACACAAGTGACCGGCGAAAGTATGGACTTAATAATGGACTGGGGACGGGGTTGGGAATTTGCTGTGCTGTGTTTGTGTGCTGTTGCTCTACCTCTTTCAGTTTATGTGTGTGTGTCTGTGCGAATGCGAGGGGATACCAATGGGCCATTGGGTGATGAGTGGGCGGAGTCAGCATCCATCAATCAGAGTGCTTCGCGCTAATTGAGGAAAGTTGAGTTGGGAATATAGTATGAGAGAGAGAAAGAGAGAAGAAAAGAGCGCTAAAAGATCCATTGTCACAGAAAGGAGTTAAATAAAAATAGCATTGTTCACTGCTTTAACTGCACACCTATGTTTAGTTGGATTCACACACTCCCTGCCATTAAAAGCTGTAGCTACTCTTGCGTGTAATACAACTGCATGCCCTGCTAAAGCTCACAGGGAATTATGTAAAATTTTCCACGCAGAGGACAGGTTTACAGGACATGAAAGTGGGCTTCTGCCAGGTTGCTGGCTTTCCCAATGTAATGGGGGTTGTTGATTGTACTCACATAGCACTGTTACCCTGATCCATGGAGCCTGCTCTGCATGGTGGCAATGCCAACAAGGAAGAGAATTGAGGCTACGTCTCATCAATCAACATTTCTCGAGTAAGCAGAACAAAAAGAAAAATATGCCATTGCACAACATGACTTTTATTGTAAATGCATTAAAGGAGAAAGGAAAAAGGCTTTTTTTTTCTATTTAATTTTTTTTTATATATCAGACAAGGAATACTTGTTAAAATTAAAAGGTAAGCAGTGCAGTTTCACTTGACGTTGCCTCTGCCTGTCCCCTGAGTGCTGTGTCTGTTGATTGCTCATTTTTGGTCAGTGTTCCACCTTCACAATAAGCTACTGACCAAAAGATACGCCTGGACTGCTGGGACTTTTGATATCACAGTGGTCATGAGTAAGTCTCTGACATTATCATGCACATTAAATTATCGCTCACAATACATGTAGTGTGCACAGTATGGTATGTAAATTAGCCTTATAGTGTGCACATAAATTAATGCGTTCTCTGTTAGTAAATGGGGCAGTAAATTTAGATTTTTCGCGTTTGGCTCACTACTTTACATGCATGCTAACTCAAAATTTAGTGCCCTTTCGTGAATGAGGCCCTTAGGCCTCTACATTCGCGCTGGATATACACCGTGTAAAATGAGTTGAGTTGCTTCACTGGTGTCTGCATTTTTTTTTTTTTTGGACTACAAAGTGACAAGAACACAGCATGTACCTTTTTATGGTATGCATAATCATTTCAAAAGAATGCCAATATTAAATCTACCAATTTTATCTTCTTTTGTTTCAAAGTATGTTTATATGCCAATATTATATTTAAAAAAAAAAAAGCTGAATTAAGTACGGTAGTTAAATTAATCAGGTTTTGTGAGATTAATTCAAATGTTTCGCTTTGCTTTGGACATAAAACGTTAACAGTAATGGACAACCATAGTTCAGATAGAAATTACTTCTGTTAAAATATAGTCATTTTTATTATTATTACAATGTTAGAGACATCTGATGCAGATGCACGCATATTCTTTTCAGTTGTTAAAAACTCAAGTCCTTTGTATTTCTTTTTTTTATATAATCGGAAGTGTAATTTGAATGTAAATTGTGCCGTTTTGTTTAACTATTATGCACAGTGTTTTTAGTTATTGGATCTTCTGTTAAAAAAACGAATGTTTGTTCTTTTATTTTGAAAAATAAAACGTCAATGCATCGATTATCGAATCAGAAATTAGCTTGCTGATTGCACCACTAGTTTCTACAGTGAACCAGATGTGGAGCCCGTGCCGACGCTTCTTAGCATGAACGTTATGGCTTTGTTTCTTAAAAGCACAAGCTACATTTTATTATAGTGTGCGTTTCGTTATGAACTCTAAAGTTCTCCTTTGACCGATTTCGACATCTGAACACATCGCTGCATGATCCACCATTTTACAGCAAGCCTCAGAAATTGTATACGGTACAGCAGTACTACGCTTGTAATGTCCATGTGCAAAAACATATAAGAAAGCATTTTGGGATATTGGAGGATACCCAAAAATGTGTTTAAAGGCAACTAATATGGTTTAAAGGCATAGTTTGGACAGGGCCTTAAATTATTCCCTGGTCTTGAGCAAAAAGAAGTGATAGAAGTAAAACTATATCACGACAGAATTGGATAACTCACCTTTCAACACCAGTACAAGACCGATAATGTTGCGATATACCTGTCCATTTCAACTGGTTTATATCGATACACTTACATCAAAGATATTCTGTATATACAAGATAGTCAACCACTCTCTATGGGGACCTCCATCACGCTGCACGCAAAGGGTTGTGGGATAGAAGATTTTCTATTGACTGTCAATGGAGCGCTGTCGGATTGAGCTGCTTTGAGCTTATTTTATCGCTGTTTAATATAAACTTGTGAAGTCTATTACTCTTGCCCAGGGTGTCTTGACGAAAAGCATAACCCATGGTAATGATGACATACTGGAACCTATACAAAAAATACACTTTTCTGAACGCAGTGCCAGAGTTGCGCGTTCCACACAGTATAGACAGGTACACTTATAAACACTTATTGGTATTAGCTGTTAATTTGTATATGTTTTTAGTTTTTAACCATTGATTCAAATTTCACTTTGATCATTTACTATCGTAACTTATCTGTAAATACATACACGGTATACTGTATATATATTAAAAAAAAACAATACATTAATAAAACAAGCAGGACAGAAGTAAAGGCGGAGCTGGGAGTCTTGGTAATGTCTTTAGTGTAAGTGTGGGCATTCCTCAGACTCATCCATTCCGTTGTCGTACCCATCCACCTGTCTACACTGATCTCTTCAGAGTCAGATCACAACTGTACAGGTTTCGTATTGATATGGTTAAGCCGGTGTGGTGTTATTTTGCGATATGTCTTAAAACGTGATAGACCGTGTACTGCTCTTACCCAGACATGCACAAATGATTTTAGCGCGGGAAACGCCCATTTGAAAGGGGTGTGATGTACTGAGTTTGGCCCTTAAAGTTCTTTTTAATACATTGTTTTCACAATTCAACAAATTTATGAGACTTTAACTTATGAGCAACAAATAAGGTTATCTAAAATTGTAAACATATATGATTTTGTGGGTGAACTACAGTTTGTCTTGTTCATAGTGATTTGTGCAGTAGTCAATGACAGCACTTCTGAATCAATGTGCCCTTAATTAGAGCCTTGTATGGCTGGAGATCTCATTTTAAAAAGTGTAAATATAACTTTTTATAATTATTATCATAAGCGATGTGTATTTTAAGTGCAATAGGCTTTAAATGTATGGAGCTATACTAAGATCACAAGGATAACTCTGAGCAGTATTTTTGTTTGTTTGTTTTTGCCGATCACTTGCAGCCCTGTGTCAGCTAGTTAATCAATGCTTTTCATGCCATTTTTCTTGACTGTTCTACCCATCGCCCCTGCATGTCTTCAACAGTGCCTTGTTTGGTATCAACAGAGGTGTTTATTTTTATTGTTTATTTATTTTACTTAATATACTGAAAAATAACTGCAATTTGCAAATGAAATGTGCTCCGAGTGTATTGAACTGAACATTGTTTAAACAAAAGTCAAAGCAAGGAATAAAAAAATAAAAAAAAACTAAAGATCTGCCATATTGCATATTGTTTTAATGCAATGTTAAGGTCTGTAGTAACTTATGAGCACAACTAAGGATTCTGAAATGTATATTTTTATAGCAAGCATACATCAGTGGCCTATTCAATACTTTCTTGCTTCACATTTTACTGTAGGCTATATTGCTATTAGTGTATATATTGAACAATGAAAAAAAGAACTGGCACATAAACTGGCACATAAACTGGCACATGCATTAAAAGACTTGAAATACAAATGTACCACTTTTTGACCTTACACGGGTCACGTTTTTATACGAGTACCACATAGAGACTATGTACCACTTTCTGGCCCTACGCTGGTAACAACTCCAGTGTGAACAGACGTTGTGATGCTGTTCCGCGACGATACTGTGGTATAAAAATACAAGTGTGAACTCGGCTTGAGTCATGCTTATAATAACAACCTTACAGTATCACAATTAAGTATTAAGATGTTTACAGAAATGTAATATCTCCCAAAAGGTGTCCGATTCTTATGATGTTGCACAGTGCGGTACTTTCCAATATTTTATTTTGATCTTTGTGAGAATTCAGGAAGTATGCATAATCACATGGTTTCTGTGGTCTGTGTGATGTGATGTATCTGATATCTTATTGATATTAAATAATAAGAGTGAGAGAAACTGCCTGAGCTTCATTCCCTTGGTTTTATTTTACTGAATGATTCAGAGTGCTACATTTCCATAACACACAGGGTGTATAACATACATTTCATTGAATAATCATTTTGATAATTCAATAAAAAAACAACAATTAAATATAAAGTTTTTATATTATTGTAATGACAACATTGACTGAAAAATGTTATAAAACCAGAAACAAACAACCCTGAAAGTTAACTCAAGGAGTCAAAGATAGGACTAAGGACTATGTTACAATAATAGTTTCACAAGTTTTGCATGTGATTCTTTGGTCACTGGGCAGGTAGAACTGTAAGGGTTAAATGATAACAGTTTGTTTCAAAGTCGCCTCTTCAAATAATAGGACTAGAAACAAAAACATTTTAGAAATGAACAGTTTACCCTTAAAACAAACAAAACAAACACAAGCCAATTAATTATTGGCTACCAGGTCTCCTTCCCTTTTAGGAGTACCAGATTTCTCATTTCTCAGGGGTTGTAGTGAAATAGCTTATTAGTGTAGAGTAATAAGCTGCAAAGACCTGTATTTCTAGTAATTCTGTTATTATGATCACGTGTCTTATCCAGCACATGATTCTTAAACCTTCAGCTCATATCTCATAAAATGCTTGAGATGTTTTGGTTTGGAGTGGATTCAAGTTGACATATTTCTGCACCCAACTAATTTCACCAACAGGGTATTGTTGCCAACAATGCTGAGTAAAAATGAGTAAAAATGTTTCAGTGTGGACTCGCCTTAAACCTTACAGAACTCTTCTCAAGTTAGTTTCCAACCTGAACTACAGTACAAATACTGATATCTCAGCTTGCAGTTACGTGACTTTTTGGTCTCTGGACGATAAGGACCTAACAAAAAAATGTATCCTTGTGTACCAGCTGTATTCTATGATTTTCTCAAAAAAAGTTCCATTACTGGTGGTGTCCAGTAAGCATTTCAGTACCACATTTTTTTTAACCGAAACAGTGGCTAATCTAATTGCCACTGCTGTGTAATTCTATGTTAATTCTGAAGGTGTTTTCCCCATTTAACACAATTACTACAAAATCACTAATAGAATAAATGAGGTCTGCAAAAAATCAGACATCCATTTTAGTGTTTAGATTTGCCACTGTTTTGATCATTAAAATGGACCCGCATACAAGAGGTGACCAGGTAATTCTGACTAATGACATGTAAAAGATTTTCATGTGTTGATTGCTGTGCATGAGATAAGTGTTAATTTTTTATTTGTATTTTTCGAAAACAGCCATGATTTGTGGCACGCTCCCCTGTGCATCTGCTACATCAAGAGAAGTCTGTAGTAGGATCCGCTAAACAGACGTAGGAAGGATTTTATCTGCAGTGTCATTTTTATCATGCTGTGCTAAATAATTACAGGAACACTTTATTTTTAACCAGAGAACCACATGGACAGCCTGCAATGGATAAGCAGACAGAACCCAGGATAAAACCAATCGCCTTAGCAGCAGTATCCCCCGGTCTCCAGGGCTCCAGTTTAACTGCTTACATGTTGAACTGTCTTAGCCCAGTCTTGACAAAAGGAATTGTGTGCGAGTCATTACAGCAATGTCACTCCTTTGTGCTTCCACAGTAAACGGTATAAATTCTGTCAGGAAAGCAATACACAAAAGCAAGAGAAGGATGTTTTATAGGTCAGCATTCCTAAACAGAACTATAACTACTAAGTTTAAAAAAAACCAAAAAAAAGCAATGTTATTGCTTTGCACTGTCAGGCATTTACCCAGCTATATATATAGTATTTTTCATTTCAATTTATATTGTGATTTCATGTACAAAGTAAGTCTGAAATGACTAATAAATATGAAAACATCTAAATACCACAGCTGTTCAGATAATTAATGCTGCACTCCCTTATAAAGGAAGCGGCAATTGCACATTGAAACAATGTGGGTCATTTGCAAGTTAGGGCTACTGTTGTTACTCACCTTGGTTCATACTAAATAATACATCTCTAATTATATGCCATGATCACCGCACGCCACTAAAAAATAAAAGTACACTACAACATGAGCAAGGATTAACGTAGATAAAAACGGATCGAGTATGCAGGTTTGGTAACCTATGCAAATATGCCCCCAATGAATATTGGTTATTCAGAAGTGCATGTTTTGGTACTTTCCACCACTCCCCACCGAAGAAAGCTACGGACACTCATACACTAACATCCCTGTACTAACACTCATACACTAACACTAATACACTAACATCCCTGTACTAACACTCATACACTAACACTCATACACTAACACTCATACACTAACATCCCTGTACTAACACTCATACACTAACACTCATACACTAACACTCATACACTAACACTGATACACTAACATCCCTGTATTAACACTCATACACTAACACTCATACACTAACATCCCTGTACTAACACTCATACACTAACACTCATACACTAACATCCCTGTACTAACACTCATACACTAACATCCCTGTACTAACACTCGTACACTAAATACTCATACACTAACACTGATACACTAAATCCTTGTACTAACACTGATACACTAACACTGATACATTAACATCCTTGTACTAACACTCGTACACTAACACTCATACACTAACATCCCTGTACTAACACTCGTACACTAAATACTCATACACTAACACTGATACACTAAATCCTTGTACTACCACTGATACACTAACACTGATACATTAACATCCTTGTACTAACACTCATACACTAACACTCATACACTAACATCCTTGTACTAACACTCGTACACTAACATCCCTGTATTAACACTCATACACTAACACTCATACACTAACATCCTTGTACTAACACTCGTACACTAACACTCGTACACTAGCATTCATGCACTAACATTCCTTCACTAATAAATGGTAGAGGGGTGTGCAGTTTCAGTTAAATTATGTGTTTATTTAGCAGACGCCTTTATCCAAGGCGACTTACAGAGACTAGGGTGTGTGAACTATGCATCAGCTGCAGAGTCACTTACAACTACGTCTCACCCGAAGGAGGTGAAGTGACTTGCTCAGGGTCACACAATGAGTCAGTGGCTGAGGTGGGATTTGAACCGGGGACCTCCTGGTTACAAGCCCTTTTCTTTAACCACTGGACCACACAGCCTCATAAATACTGAATGAAAAAAGAAGCGAAAAGCAAGCTAAAGGAACAAGGTGTGTTTTGTTTCTGTTTGCCACCAGTGCAAAGTTTGATTTCATTTTTGTTTTTTGACAAGGAGAACAACATCCTAGTGTTAAGTTACTAAGAATTAACATTTACCTGTTTGATAACATTTACATTGTGTTTATTCTTCAAACATAAAGAAAATTGGGCACAATGGCTACAGTGACAAAGTTAACAAATGTTGACACGAGGCAAATTGCAAACACGTATAGACCCGATTTGATGTGACACTGTCTCTCTCTCTCTCTCTCTCTCTCTCTCTCTCTCTCTCTCTCTCTTGTTCTAAACCCAAAGACTTCTCTTTCTCATAAAGGGTTAACTAAAAGTGGGCTATTGACTGCCCCTCTGGTCACCACAAAAGAATAATAGCTAACGTTGGTCACTTCTAGGACTTGGATGAGTACACTGTAATTATCTGTAGGCTGTATATGTACAGTTCTTGCTAAATATATCCTAAGATATATATTCAGATTGCTCAAAAAGGGTTCACAACCACACAACAATACGTCGTTGTTCCACACAATTACACATCAGGGCTGCTGGTGTGCTCCATGCCTTTCAGCTTTGTTGCTGTTTGTCTGTCTGTTGGAAGCCATGTTAAAGTACTACTTTCAGTGCTGGCGAGCAGGAAGTCAGCAGGGTTGCCTTTGTTCCCTCTCCAGTACCTGAGGTCTCGTTTTTATTGCTGCCTCATATAACAGCCAGGATTAGAATTACAGGCATCTACTGCAGGAGGTTGGCTCTGAAATAGGCTGGAGACAATATGTGGATCAGATGGAGGGACACCATAGACCAGAATACACAACTCATTATGTTTAGTTAGGGGGAGCTCATTAAAATAGGTAATTTGCTCTAGGCTTATTTATAATTACAGAAAATATGACAGTAGGGACATAGAGCAGCTGATGAGTAGTTTAATAAAGAGACTGAATCCCATAGTGTGTACATAGGCGTGGTCAACACTGTATAGTATAGAGCACAGGCAATGCTTGTGGCATCTAGGAGCTTTTGTGTGCTTTGTTAGTGAGAATAGTGAACATGGGATCAACTTGGGGGTTATTTGTCACCCTAGTCTAAGTTTTGAGCCGCACGTTCTGAATATTTTTTCATCTTCGGAACATGAGCTCGACTCCGCCCTGTCTTGACAATGTCTGCTGCAGAACAACTTGTACATGCTTTTGTTTCCTCCAGACTTGATTATTGCAATGCCCTACAAATGCAATGCCCATTAAAAGGATGTAAAACACAGGTCTCTAGTTGTTTTTTCTCCTGAAAAAGCCGAGAAAACCATTCAATGGCCGATAGGAGCCGAGAGAAGCCGAAAAATATAGCCCCGGCACCACAGAGATAACACAGACATAAACAAACAAGATAGCTGCTTTTGCATCCAGCACTCAAAGAATATCACATACATTTGCAGAGCTTTTTGAGATGTTATAGTAATAAAATAATGACTTGGATCGCATTATTGAGGAGTTTTGTGATAAAACGAGTGATCAGAAGATGATTTATCGGTATGCATGACTATGAAGAGGTATGTGAAAAATACAGCGAACAAGGGGTGAGGCAGGGCTGGAGATGCAGTACTGAATGTCCTGTTGATATGCAGTGCCTTTTAAACCTGTTTTACTGTGAAAAAAATACTTTTAAACAGAGCATCTAAAATAAACTGCGCGTGTGAAAATAAATTGGACCTGACGTGCCTCAGACGCGCTGAATAAATGGACCGCAAAGGGTTAAGAGCAAGATACAAAATACAATGACTTCAGTCCTAATAAGAGGAAATGCCAAACACAATTTGATATCGGGGCAGTTCAAGAGCAGATAACAGTGTTGATAGTTACATCAGGGTTAGATATGAGCGCAAGTGAAATACAAAATACTACGGCTTGGGTTTAAGTGCAGGATTAAATACAGTGAAACAGGGAGCAGATAAGTGCAAGTTAAAGTGCATTAAAGGCAGAGTGCTGTATTGTCCAGAAGGGAAAAGTTGAGTTTTACAGGTGTTGTCTGAAGAGGTGTGTCTTGAGGAGGCGCCGGAAGGTGGTCAGGGACTGGGCAGTCCTGACATCCATAGGAAGGTTGTTCCACCACTGCGGGGCGAGGGTGGAGAAGCAGCGGGCTCTGAAGGCAGGGGAGCATAGAGGAGGTACAACCAGTCTTCTAGTGCAGGCGGTCTGGAGAGGTCAGGTGGGAGTGTAGGGAGAGATGAGGGTCTGATGCAGTCTGGTCATCGGAAGCGAGTACAAGAGTCTATAACTGGATGCGGTGATCGGGAGGCAGTGGAGTAGCGTGGGAGAAGTGAGGCAGAGAGAACACCAGGTGAGCAGTGGAGTTGTAGATGAGCGGAGCAGACGGGTGGCGATTGCAGGGAGGCCGGCCAGGAGGGAATTGCAGTAGTCTAGATGGGAGAGTACCAGGGCCTGGACGAGGGGTTGTGTGGAGTAGTTGGTGAAGAAGGGTCGGATGCTTCGTACATTGCGCAGGAAGAAATGGCAGGTGCGTGCTAGAGTGGATATGTGCTATGATTAGGATTGGCTGGGGTCCAGGGTTACTCCGAGGTTCTTGGCTGAGAAGGAGGGAGAGGGCGTGGTAGATTGCAGAGGAATGGAGATAGAGAGATCAGAGGAGGGGGAAGATGAGGGGTAGAAAAGGAGGTCAGATTTAGAGAGGTTGAGTTTGAGGTGATTGCGAGTGCATCCAGGAGGAGATAGCAGACAGACAGGTAGAGATCAGGGAGGGGATGGTGGAGTCAGAGGGGGGAAGGAGAGGAAGATCTGAGCATCATCAGCATAGAAATGGTATGAGAAACCATAGGATGCGATGAGGGGGCCCAGGGAGCGGGTGTAGAGAGAGAGAACAGGAGAGGACCCAAGACTGATCCTTGGATTGGAGGACTCCTTTTGATAGAGGGTGTGGTGTGGAGGTTGAGCTGCGCCAAGTTACCTGGTAGGTGCGGTCGGAGAGGTAGGAGGAGAACCAGGCCAGAGCAGTGCCAGAGACTCCCAGGTCAGCGAGAGAGGATAGGAGACTAGAGTGATCAACAGTGTCAAAGGCAGCAGAGAGATCGAGGAGAATTAGGACAGAGAAGAGAGAGGCAGCATGGGCTGAGTCTAGCGAGTTAGTGACAGACAGGAGAGCAGTTTCAGTGGACTGAGCAGAACGGAAACCAGATTGGAGAGGGTCGAGCAGAGAGTGGTTTGACAGGAAAGCAGAGAGCTGGCGGTGTACTGCCCGCTCGAGGGTTTTAGAGAGGAAGGGTAAGGGAGGGAGGTGGGGTCTAGGGTAGGTTTTTGAAGAGGGGGGGTGATAGAGGCTTGTTTGAAGGCAGAGGGAAAGAGGCCAGAGAGGAGAGAGGTGTTGAGAAGGGAGGAGATGAAGGGGAATAGAGCAGGAGCAGCAGCTTCAAAGAGGCGAGTGAGGGGAGAGAAGGAGGAGAAGGAGCTTGTTGGAGTGGGGGGGGGGAGGCGAGAGGTGTTAAGGAGTGCGGATATCAGAGGTTTTAGAGAAGAAGAAAGAGGCAAAGTCATCAAAGGAGCTAGGGAGCCAGGAGGAGGGGGAGAGGGTTGAGGAGGGAGGAGAAGGTAGAGAATAGTTTCCGGGGGTTGTTAGTGGAGGATTGGCTAATAGATTGGAAATAGGAGCATTTAGCAGAGGAGAATGAGGAGAGGAGGGAGCGGTAGAGGTCTAGGGCAGCAGGGAGTTTGGTAGAGTTGGAAGAAGGAGTCGATAGGAGAGAGGTGAGAGAGAGCGGTGGAGGCAAGGACAGAGGGAGAGAGAGCAGAGGTTACGGCAGGAGGTGAAAGTGCGGGTAGGTGGAGTAGGGAGAGAGGGGAGAGACAGAGAAAAAGAGATTAAATAGTGATCAGAGAGGCTACAGAGAGGGTGGAGGGGCAGCAGACCCTGGAGAAGGTGAGGTCCAGTTGACGGCCAGCTTTGTGGGTAGGAGGGGGGAGAGAGATAGAGAAGTTGAAGGAGTGAAGGAGAGGAAGGAATCCAGCACAGTGCGTTGGGTTGGAGAGATGGATATTGAAATCACCTAACAGGACAGTTGGGGTAGACAGAGAGGGGAGGGAGGAGAGGAGATAGTCAAGTTCATCGAGAAAGTGAGTGAGAGGTCCAGGGGGACGGTACAGTACAATTAGTCCAGTGAGACGTGGAGTATGGGACAGGAGTTATAGTGTTATCAGGAGAGAGCCAGGTTTCAGTGAGAGCAAGGAAATTGAGATAGGTGGGAGGCAAAGGCAGAGATGCAGAGATGAAATCAGCTTTGTTAGCAGGGAAGTGACAGTTCCAGAGGGCACCAGAGAGAGTGCAGGGGGGAAGGGGGTGGAGAGGCAGAGGGATGAGGTTAGAGGGGTTAGGGGAGGAGCAGCGGAGAGAGGACAGAGGACGGGAGTGAGAGGACAGAATAACAGGGATGTGAGAGACAGTCATAGCAGGACAGGTGAGACAGATAGGTACAGTAGTAGTGGGGGCAGGAGCGGTGGGGGAAGGGTACAGACCTGTCTAGTAGTTGGTGCCTTCCAGAGCGCTGCTAGGTTTGGATTTTCTCCAACAGCCTCTCCTCGCAGGTCTCTCCTCGCTGGACTCCCACAGCTAGACTCCCACAGCTAGACTCCCGCCTCTTTGGTAGAGAGGCTGTTTGGTTGGCTGCCACTTCGTGCTGGCGCACAAATAGGCTAGTTGTCTATTATAGTAAACTGCGCTAAAGACAATACTTAAGCAATACAATAGTTTCAATGCACTTCAATGGGACCACACAACAACAAAGCACTGTGGAAACCAATATTCAATTGAACCACACTCATCTGGTACTAATCACAAACAGTAGATCACCTAATTAAAACAACACCACCTTTATAATGGGACTTAAATACATCTAATGTTAAAAGTTGGAATAAGGCCTCTAGTAGCCACTGGGAAAGATTTGGAGAAGGTCCTCATTCTATCTGTCCTCACTCGGACTGCCACAGCTCAGACTGCCCTTGGACGTGTGGCAGCTGACACTTAGAACGGCTGGTGTTCTAAGACACTGTTTGCCAATTTATACTGTCCTGCAGGTCTAGAGCTGGTCCAGTTTACACGCTATCTAAATTCACTTTAATCAACCACAGCTCTGAACACTTTAGAAAATGAATTCCTTCAACCAGATAATGTAGTTACATCAGCAACAAGCATTCAATTGTACTTGCCAAAATCACTACTGGGAAGGTGGTGTAAGCCTTCTTTTGAGGGTTGTGGTTGTGTCACTTAACCACAGTTATAGTGTTGGTGGTCACTGATAATTTATATGATTTACAAAAATATAAATTTTAAAAGCAGATGTGTCCAGTACAGTATGAATGCAATTATAAGTATGCCTGTAGTACTGTGAATCCAAGTGAATTATCATGCCATTAAGTCAGAAAGGAGCGTTCTTAAATGTGTCTGTTGTTTTTCCAAATATGTTTGTTCCAAGGTCTGTACATGGATACAAAAAAAAAAAAAAACATTCATGGCATTAGAATAAAGCAGTCTAAAGCCTGAATACAAAATGTTCACAGTCCAACCTGCTGAAATGGCCTTGTCAGATCAGAGGGTGGAAACACTCCCCTGTCCCGGGACCAGCGACCAGTGACCAAATACATAATCACTAAAATTACCCCAAGTCCAAATAAGTAACTAAGGGCCATACTTATTGAATATTACCCACTCTCTTATGGAAACGAGAAAGTTGGAGGAGCTGACTTGTTGAAACTGAATAATATTTTAGTTATCAGTGTAGAAAAAGTACCTTGCATATTAAGGAATGAGTTTGAAACAGGGCTACTCAAGCATGACTAGCCAAGGCAAGGCAATCTAAACCATTACATGGCAGAGATAAACCTCAAGTCTGAATCTGAATGAGACTTTGCAGTTTCTCACTGGAGTCAAGGAATGGTGATAACGTGTGAAAAAGTGGTTCCTGCGGTGTGGTATGTGGACAGGAGGCAGGTCAAAAGTGTAGGGTTGTCAGATTTCTTCACACATCCCTGTACTATCTATTCAAGGTAGATCCATTTCAATATCTACCAGACTGAACGCAGATGCTTTTAAAAAGCTGAAACAATATACTCCTGTTTCTGTCCATAATGGTTAATGAAAAGCATGGTGTTATCAGTCACTTTAGGGATTCTACCCAGGGGAACGTGTATGGCAAACAAACATATTTATTGCATGTTTGATAAAAAACAGATTGGCATGGTGTATCAGTGGTAAATACCTTGTTTGATTTAAAGCCGTTTCAATACAAAATGAAACGTTTCAATTCTGCATTTATGCTATGCTGCAGGAGTGTTACGTGTGACGGGTTTGAGCTTGTGCCTGATTAATGGCAGTAGTTTGGGGGTCTAAGTGGTATTGATTTAAAAAATTTAAAAGAGGATAGTTTTTTGAGTAACAGAATGGGTTTATTTTGGCTGATGGGATTGTAAAGTATGGATTTTCTTTTGTGCATTTGTAATGTGGAGGATGAATGAGAGTAATTCATTCTTGCTGTGGTCCTGATGAACGTCCTTCTTTCATGGTGGTGATATAATGCCTCTTAATGCTGAATTGCATTGGCTTCAAAACCTTTAAATTTAATGCAGATTTTTCAAACTGGTCAACTGTTATTACCTTGAGAATACAGTGGCGGTGCCTGTACATACCTCCATACAATATTACATTTAAGTCACAACAAGAGAAATGACCATGGATATCAATGAGGAGAGACTTTGGGCTGTTTTACTTACCTTTTAGATATTCAAAACTTTTAACAAGTGTTTCTGGTTAGAGTAACTTTCTTGACAAGTTTTTCTTGTTGGGTTCCCTTTGTAGTGCCTTTGGTCTATAAACCCTCTGTGAAAATAACTCTGTTACTGAAATACAACTGAATGCCAATTGTAACATATATGATATCCTTTTGTTATATAGTATTACTGTATTTAAGATAATGGGTTCTATTATTATTATTATTAGTTTTCTGAGTAAACACTTTCAAAGTGGTTTCTTTCTGGTGTTATAGCATTACTACTGTTGTATCCCTCTGCTTCTGCTGTTGTATTACCTTGTATTTGCTTCAAAATAGTTCCTAATGTCTACGCTCAGCAAAATGCCTCCTGCTGTGCACTGTATGCATTGCGTACCTGAATGGCATCTGGCTCCCAATTAGCAAACCACAATTACAGACCCCAATATATATATATATATATATATATATATATATATATATATATATATATATATATATATATATATATATATATATATATATATATACTGTGCCATTTAATTGTACATGCATGCTGGTTTTATTGTTAATCTGAACAGGTTCATTAATATTAATTAATAACAGTTAGCTACAGTAAAACATTTTTGCTTAAACTGGCAATTTGAAATACATGTGTTAGTATTTCTACGTTTTCTGATATGCTATAATCACATTGGAATTGGGAGTGTTATGTGAGACGTGGCCCCAGCAAAACGTCCTGCCAAACAGCTGACACACAGCCCTGTCCTTCTATAACCTAGCTCTCTTTGAGCAGTAATCCTAAAGAACAGCACAGCTCTTCAAACTACTCTACACATCCCATGTTTTTACAAGATAACGTGCTATGCAATGTCTAGCACCAGGAGATAGGGTTTTGAAAAACCTCATTGATCTGAAGGCTAAGGCCATAATCAGGGTTTAGCTGATTTTTAGTTGGGTCTGCTTGTGTATTTATGTATTCCATTATTCTTCAAAGGAAATAAATTGGTAACAAAATATGTACACCCAACAAGTTCTGCTGTCTGAAGTAGATTAAAAAGCCAGTATCATGTCTATAAGAATTAAAACAGTGAGATGTGTTATACTGTTTTCACACTTGAGCAAAATGAATCCAGGAGTTGTGGTGTTGCACCTCTATTCAGTCAGGATTGCCATTCTCCATACATTATCCCTTAGGATGCTTGGTCTTTCTTCATAAAACCTTCCCGCTGTAGTTATTACTGCACTTTAGGGTTCTACTTGAAAAAGAAAAAAGAGTAAAAGACTGGAACAGTTTCCTTTGGTGTTTTCTACAGTGAGGATACTGTTTCTTCTCACAAAAGGCTTACTGTGAAAATGTTCTGCCTTTCAAAACAGCATGAAGTTTTATCCACATATTCGTCTCATAATGGGAATCCATTCAGTCCCCACATCACCCTCTTGCCCAGGCATGGATTTGTCCTGTAATTGTTAACATGAATGAGAACAATTGCTGTGTATATATATTTTTTTCTTGATTGCAATATTAAAAACAACCTTGCTGAACTTGTGGATAGAAGGGGGTGTAATTGTTCTTTGGAGAAAAAATGAACTTCAGTGAATGCTAAAGTCAACACCGCTGCAATGTGTTTGCATGTAGGGGACATAGCCAATGAGATGAACTAATATCTGAAGGAACTTTTGTTACAAAGCGTTGTTCCTCATGCTGTGAATGTAGGTGACTGTGACCCAAGATTTAACAAGACTGCACTAATGCATGAAGACTAGACCAGATGCTCTTTTACAGAATTAAAAGATGATTGACATTTGTTACACATATTTGTTGCTGTGTAGCACAGTGGGTTCATGCACAAGGGTTGTTGTTGGTTTATTTCCTCTACTGCACAGTGTAATAGATACATACCTTCGCCAGGCCAGTCTGGTCTGTAATTCTGTTTTTATTAGTATTGTATATCAGTGAATAATATTGGTTATTTAGATAGTTATTTGGTTAATTTTGCATTAGATTCTTCTCAAGGAAACAGTTGTTTTTCAAACCTTTTTACAATCCTTTTTTTCCACAATTATTAGATTCAATGTTCCTGTAGTGCTTTTAACAATAAAATAAAATATATTTGCAGTATATGGGGCATCTTGAAAACGGACAGCTGTTTCTGTCAGCAGATTCATTTTCTGTATAAAATGGAAAACCTTCCTTTTGATTTAATTGTTTTTTTTTTATTAAATACAAATGTTCCTTTCATTTGTGCTAGGCAGTTCCAGATGCATTGCTGGAAAGAATTTTATTGCATTCCCTATACAATCAAAATTCAGGTTTCTGGAAATTCTTTCAGTAAACTGTAATTTATGTCCAGCTTTGGCTGAACTGAGCAACCTTCCTCATTCCAGTTAAGTCATGTTAAAATGTAAGGGAGATGTTTAAGAACGCCACAGTGTCTACGCCTTGTATCTCAGAAACCATGTGAGTTCATTGAGGTCATGTGACTTGAAGTTACATCTGCATAGAAACAGTACACTTTGAGTTATTGTCTTAATGTTAATGGTACACAGTTGTATTACTTGATTTTCTTACTTACTTTCCATTACCAGAGTTGTGCAGTAAAAACATAACCCTTTTACTGCTACATTGCTTTAAACTCTGTTGTTCACAAAAATTCCCATTTCTAGTTTAACATTGGAACAACAGAAAAAAATCCATAATAATGCCATTTTACACTATTTGACTGTGAGTAGACATTCTATATTCTTAGATTCTAAAGCTTGCAATTGCATTGCAGTACTAAAAAAGCCTGTATTTCAGTTGTTGATGAGTTCACTTCAACCCACTAACATCAATGCTTTCTCAGCTCTGCCAGTCTGGTGCCAAGGCATCATGTGGACAGTGTCTTTCTTGATGTGGGGTAATGCCAGACTGTCGGGGAAGTGAATTTCCTGTTCCTTGCAGAGTGCAGCATGGCAACGCACGAGCTTACAAGCAGCTAAGCATGATGGCTACAGATATCTAAATGAAAGTCTTTAAAATGGCTATCGGTAATGGATGCATAACTTTGTTATTAAATACAGAGTACAATCCATCCCATTATTAGGGTTAGGGTTCTATACCACATTGTCATAGTTTAAAATGTATTACATTTGAATAGCCACATACTTATTGGTAGAAACACTGACAGTACTACTGTATGGCACAGTTGTTATAACTGATTTAGGTAGGGAAGACCTGAATCTAAATGCAATTAAAAACAGAAGTACTGTATTAGGTATATAAAAAATAACCCACCTGAAGGTGATACAAATTGTGGGTCTCACTACTCAACAGTCCATAGCGACAGTATGACATTTCGATGATAGAATAACAAGAATGCATATTTAATATTCCCAATGTCATTTTCACCATTGTTATAGAAAACAATGTACTGAAGTACAATTTGTCCTTTGGATGGAGGTTCAAAAAAATAAAAAAAACAGACCTGTTTGCCTGAATTACAGATCTGCTATCCAGTAATCTAATTCATCAATGTCACTCTGTTAGACTGCTAGCTAGCTAAAAACTTAAACAATCCTCAAGCTGACACAAGAGATAATGGATTAATGTTATATCTGTCTGCAGCCATACCACTTTGGAACCTGACCTTGTCAGATCTCAGAAGCTAACAAGAGTTGGGCCTAGTTAGTGCTTAGATGGAGGACCTCCAAGGAAAATGTTGAAAGTATTGTTCGTGGTTCAATAGGAGGCACTCTTCCATTTACTAGGATGGTGCTAGTGGCCACTGTGCGGTCATGGAGGTGTCATGACTTCATCACCAGTCAGGGTTAATACAATTTCTTCTGGGGCAGACTTTTCCTCCTGAAACATTTGTCCAGTCTGTTAAGACTGAGGTCTGTTTATTATACAATAGTATTATCTTTACAAAAGTATTTGTCTCACTGACCTACCTTACTGAACTAGTGAAATTGGAGGTTCCATAGCTTCCAGTTACTACTAACCTGAATTTAGGAAAGCCTATGTTTGCCAAGGGCTGGTTTATCTGTTGTGCTTGTTATTTAGTTTGCTATAAATGATGGGTGGGGACTCAATATCTTTTTTAAAGGGCTATTTCAAAATTCTGATATAGATTATTTCATGTTTAACCATTCCCCACTCACACACAAATCCCTTACACAAAGACTATTTACAAATTGTTTTATTTTTGCCAGGACAAAATGTCCCCCCAAAAAATTTACTATTCCCTATTTACTTTAAAGACGCGTACAAACACAGTCACAATATTATACTCAGAGAGCTGACTAACAAAATTGTGTATCCGTCATTGAATTTCGTTATCTTTTTTGTTTGTTACAGTTGCTCGGAGTAGCCTTCCTTGGAATTGGACTGTGGGCATGGAGTGAAAAGGTAAATCTGGAGGAAACACACGTTGTTGTATTTTTTTTTAAAACCGTGAAAAACAAACACACACACACTCACACACAGCAGAAGCTGAAGGGCAGGGTATTATTATTATTTTATTTTTATTTTTTTAGCTACAAAAGCAGAGGAAAAACACAGACAGCAGATGCTATAGGTTAGAAAAAAGCAGATTACAGTCGGCAAGCGATGTAGGCTGTTGAAAGAAAGTTTTTTTTTTTTAAACGGAGCGCAAGCCGACTTCCACCAATAAACTGCAGGGGAAATAACAGAAAACTCAAAAGTGAGAGCTCTTTTACAAGATTTAATCACGCAACTGGAGAGGTTAGTTATACCTACCTGATTGTGAGAAGCAAAAAAAACGTGATCTCCGCAGAGTGAATACTTCTTCCCTCGGTAGGCGTGTCAGAGGACGTCACTCCCCAGAGGGGCCTATCGGCAGCTCTGACATAAAATGCTCAGTAAATATCTGACCTGTGGCAGGCATATCCCAAAAGTATAGTTGTTGGTCGTCTTCGAATTGAAAGCGAACAAGCCGTTTCAGTTAAATTGCCATTCACTGTGCTTTCTTGCTGCAGTGGATGATGACCTTTCCAGGATGAGCATGTCTCTCTAATGCTCAATTCGAGTGTAATTGCTATTGATAAAGCAGCAGTGGAGGGCAATTGTAAATAAAATACTTTTGTAAAACAATTTGTGGTCTGCACAGTAATATATTGCAGAATTGTATTCAGTGTATCAAATGTAGTCATAACCCTTAATATAAACTTACCTATAGCATACCCAAGCAACATCACATACTTCCTAATGTGTTTTATTGCCATTGCACCTAATAGAATGAGATTATGCATGGATGTAACAAATGTTTTAGAATGGAAAATGTTTTATAAAATCCATATGACAATCTTATTTACAGTACCGGGTAGATATCAAACAGACACAAGATGTTCACACAAAGTTTTCTTTGGTAGCAGATGTGTCAGGATATTTAACCAAACCTGAGCCTCGGCCTGTTTCTGTTTATTGCCGGATGTCTTCAATGATCCTTTTCTTTCCAATGCAGTATGATCATAATTGAACTTTAAAGTGCAGTCTGTGGTGAACAATGAAGCAAAAAATAGCCCTGTTACAGGATAGCGTCACGGCCCAAGCTGTTACTGGCTGAGACTCGGAGGCAGGGAAGCTGCAGTTTTCGCACTAATGCGCACATTTATTACACAAATAAAAGAAACGGGAACAAACCAACAACGGCCCAAGTGCCAAAATAAAAGGTTTAAATAAAACAAAACAATACAATACAATATAGGTTGAGCCTTTGCCTTCACAATAACATTTACAAAAATCACCAAATTGGGGAGAAAATGAGAAAAATTAATTGACGATTCCAAATTTAAAAAAAAAAAAAAAAAAAATAGAGAGCTTAAGTTGGAATGAAAACCAGAAGACCCTGCGGCCCTCGAGGAATGGAGTTTGACACCCCTGCTTTTAGGGAAAGTTTTTTTTTTTTTTTTAAATACTGTCTGTTATAATTTTTATGTCTTCTAAGCACTTAGTCAACAAGAGGACCACTAAATGTAAGCTTAAATATACTAAAATACTTTTGACTGAATGGGACTTTATGATTTATAATGGATGTTATATTAAGCTCTACAGAATGCAGAATGCTATTAACAGATTATTTGGTTCACCTTCCAAACATTAGTCCAACATATAATGTCCAGTTAAAAGAGGGAAGCTTGGGGTTCTAGTAACTGGTTTCAACAGAGTAGCAGTGATCAAACAGAAACCAGGAATCAGTCCACATATTTCTGTTAAAATCCAACAAAAGTAAACTTAAAAAATGTATACTGAAAATCTGACATTGCGCTATATTTATGCAAAGGTTAAGAAAAGCTGGCTGCTTAGCCTTTTACCAAGGCCATTTGGTTTACAGAATGCATCTAGAATAAAATGAGCACATAAAAGATTTGTCCCCTGATACACAAAATAACATAATGTGGAAATCTGCAATTTCAGCCAAGGTACACTGAGGCAGCAAGGGATATGAGTTGTTGTTTTGGAAATCCTTGAACCAAGCTTGACTAATAGACATTAATAAAACCCTATGAATGTTGACCTAGATTCAGTAAGAACAGAGCTCCCATTACTTTAAAATCATCCAAATAATGTACCAAAGTATGATCTGATTCACAATGAATCTAATGACTAAATATGACAAGCCCTGTGTGCTATTTTACTGATATTTCACTCTGTTATGTGAGTGAATGTTTAAAATGTAGTTTATACTGTATATAGGGCATTTTAAACAGTATTTTCTATCTTTTGTAATTTTTTTTATTTTTATAAATATACTGTAGTATTTATTTCCTTTTAGGAAATCAGAGACAACCCTTTTGGCATAAATCCATTCACCCATCTATTGAAATAATTGGGAAGTGATTAAAAAAAACAAAACATGGAAACTAACTACACAGTTAAAATCAATTACAATCACTGTCAATATTAACTGGTTATATATATATATATATATATATATATAGTACTGTGCAAAAGTTTTAGGCAGGTGTGAAAAAATGCTGTAAAGTAAGAATGCTTTCAAAAATAGACACGTTAATAGATTATATTTATCAATTAACTAAATGCAAAGTGAGTGAACAGAAGAAAAATCTAAATCAAATCAATATTTGGTGTGACCACCCTTTGCCTTCAAAACAGCATCAAGCATCAATTCTTCTAGGTACACTTGCACACAGTTTTTGAAGGAACTCGGCAGGTAGGTTGGCCCAAACATCTTGGAGAACTAACCACAGTTCTTCTGTGGATTTAGGCAGCCTCAGTTGCTTCTCTCTCTTCATGTAATCCCAGACAGACTCGATGATGTTGAGATCAGGGCTCTGTGGGGGCCATACCATCACTTCCAGGACTCCTTGTTCTTCTTTACGCTGAAGATAGTTCTTAATGACTTTCGTTGTATGTTTGGGGTCGTTGTCATGCTGCAGAATAAATTTGGGGCCAATCAGATGCCTCCCTGATGGTATTGCATGATGGATAAGTATCTGCCTGTACTTCTCAGCATTGAGAAGACCATTAATTCTGACCAAATCCCCAACTCCATTTGCAGAAATGCAGCCCCAAACTTGCAAGGAACCTCCACCATGCTTCAGTGTTGCCTGCAGACACTCATTCGTGTACGCTCTCCAGCCCTTCGGCGAACAAACTGCCTTCTGCTACAGCCAAATATTTCAAATTTTGATTCATCAGTCCAGAGCACCTGCCGCCATTTTTCTGCACCCCATTTCCTGTGTTTTCGTGCATAGTTGAGTCGCTTGGCCTTGTTTCCACGTCGGAGGTATGGCTTTTTGGCCGCAAGTCTTCCATGAAGGCCACTTCTGACCAGACTTCTCCGGACAGTAGATGGGTGTACCAGGGTCCCACTGTTTTCTGCCAGTTCTGAGCTGATGGCACTGCTGGACATCTTCCGATTGCTAAGGGAAGTAAGCATGATGTGTCTTTCATCTGCTGCAGTCAGTTTCCTTGGCCGACCACTGCGTCTCACGGTCCTCAACGTTGCCCGTTTCTTTGTGCTTCTTCAAAAGAGCTTGGACAGCACATCTGGAAACCCCTGTCTATATATATATATATATATATATATATATATATATATATATATATATATATATATTTAATTTAGTCGTAGCCATTTTTACCCAGTTTTCTCCCCAATTTAGAATCACCAATTGTGTTATTATTACTCCCGGTTCACCGCTGCAACCTCCCCCACCCGGCGACTTGGGAAACGGAGGCTGAAACACGCGTCCTCTGAAACGTGTTCCTGCCAAGCCATCATTTTTCGCACTGCGGATCCACAGCGAAGCCATCAGACCTATAGTGCCGGAGAACAACACAGATCTGAATGGCTCCACTGCAGACCAAGAGGCCCTGTCATCCACAGGGCTCGCTGATGCTCGGTGAACCTTGGATTGCCTCTCTACCCAGGTGGCGCTCGGCCAATTTTCCTCCACCCCCTGGGAACCCCCGGTCACGGTCAGCAATGACATACCCTGGATTTGAACCTGCGATCTCCAGGGCGCATCCTGCACTCCACGTGAAGCGCCTTTACTGGTAGCGCCACCCAGGAGCCCACAAATATAATTTTTAAGTTCATAAATTAATCATTTAGATTGTTGTTAGCATTTTTCATGTTTCAAATTTTACTTTAAGTTTGAATATATGTAGCTACTTGTAGCACCACCACACAAATTGTTTCCAGTCAGCATAATTTTGTGTTGCCCCCGAATAGTTTCAAGGAAATAGTGGTACACAGTAACAATGATTATATTAAGCATCACAACATGGTGCATATATAAATCTTAAGAGTTCCTGTAAAAAAACAAAAATGCTTGACTGTAAACGGATTAAATCCACAACCACTCAAAGGATATTAGCTCCCTGGAGCACTATTTGTACTGGAGAAATTGGAAACTCAACTGGTACTTTCCAATATTAATCACTTGCTGAAATTGTCGCTTTTAACTACAGTAAAAACATATTTACAATCTAAAATACTGTGAACTATGGTCAAATTTTTTTTTTAAATAAATAAATAAAATCTTAGTGTGTTTATGCATTCTGTCAGTAATCTGAGCCAACTTTATAGACAAAATGTATTTTGTGATATTGCACCCTCAGGTCGTAGAAATATGCAAATAAATGTAACAGTCTAACTTTGGGCTCTGATATTACAGTGGGTGAAATCCACCATATTATTTTTTAATAAAATGTAAGAGTAAATGGAATTCTGTGAGTAAAAAAACACATCACAAAATAGACTTTACTTTACTGCATCATTATGGAGATATTATTTTACAGACAAATGTATTTTCAAATTTATTAAATTATGCTATGAATCCAAATGCTACTGTTCCTGTTAATTTGTAAACTTTAATTATTTGGGGGTCAATGGTTCTCTCAAAGTTACTATACCTTTTCGGACTAATCAAATAAAGCTTTCCAATGCTGAAAATATACAGTTAATTTAATGCAGCAACATCTTGTATAAATAAGTAAGATACGATACTGTTAGATACTGCAGTGTACAAGCATCACAGGGAGCTGTACAAACCAGAAGCATCTCTGCAATTCGTAGTCAGCAAAAGCCTGATACAAAAGTTTACTTGGAGCCCTGAAAGCCCTGCACTCCAAATAGCCATGGTAAGAGAAATTTAAGTAAGTCTGCGTCGTATATTAAAAGAAAACAACTCCAATGATGTGCAACACCTGAAAAAGCGACAGTGACTACAGTGTTAAATCGGAATCTCTGTGTCCAGTCTTTGATTATCCTGTTTCTCCCACCTCTGTGCAGGGTGTGCTGTCCAACATCTCCTCCATCACGGACATGGGCGGCTTTGACCCCTGTATGGCTCTTTATCGTGGTCGGGGGGGTGATGTTCATCCTGGGCTTTGCCGGCTGCATCGGGGCCCTGAGAGAAAACACATTTCTACTCAAGTTTGTAAGTCAGCAATGCTATGATGCTAAGCATCTATCTGGACCTTCAAGTGAAACAAATTCACCCAATGAAATTGCTGAACAAGAAATAAGTACTACAGCAATACTAAAATAAATGTATGTACAAATAGGCAGGGTTGATCTTGCTGATAGCCCGGACAATACCTTTCTGACCTCATGTCACTTCTAAGAGAAAGCTGCGGTGTTCTGTTGTGCCTGGCATGTGAAGGACCGTTGTTCAGCCTTGCTGATGCCCGTCTAGACTGTTTGGTTGGGCTAACGAAGGCAATATCTTGAGAACACTTCACACATATTTCATGAAAACCTATTTTTTCGGAATAATGTGAATATACAGTACATCATGATGTAATTTGTAGCTAACAAAATAATTCCATATATTCTCCACACCATGCTCATCAGTTTACTCTATAGATCTCAAAAGTGTAGTTTTGAAAATGTATTGTAGAACAAATTAAACAGGATATCTGGTAAAACAACAGGGTAAAGAGATCTCATGTTGAATCCCTTCCTTTCAGATAGTATTGCAATTTCATGGTCATTTCACCTAAAGAGTGAAACCCTTTCTGCTCCTTCTTTCTTGTTAGAACCACCTGTTTCCTCAAGGACTGGCATATTTTGCAGCCAGTAATATACTTGACCAAATTCACTACTGAGGTGAAATGACCCAGGAAGTGAAGCAGTAAGAGGTTTCCTGGAAGAGAATGGAAGCAAACTGCACATTTGAGATCTACAGTAGCAGAAGCACACAACAAGTATAATGTTGTAAATTTGTATAATATTTCACTAAATGAAAACATACATTATGTGTGTAATTTTAAGAACAAAACTAAAACTAAAGGCTTTAGGTCTCCAGAGCAGTTGCTTTGATTAAATTCCAGCAACAGAGAAAAAACAACTAACAGAAGAAGGCTGCTTTCCCGTTGGATGAGCTCTCTCTTAGAAGATCCAAGAAAGGAATAAAGCTATTGGACCTGGCATTCATGCCCGAAATTGCACAAATACGCTGGATATGCAAATTTGTTAATTATGTATTTGTTATTTTATTAACGTTTTGTTGAGGTATATTTTATCTGTTGTTGCTGGGCTGCATAGTGACGTATCAGGCTGTGTCTGAGAACTGGGAGATATAAAGAATTTGGCAGAGTCTCCCTGCACTAGCAGAGAGAGTTCCCAGTCTGTTCAACACCATTGGGCTATGGACGAGTGTGCAGTGACTGGGTTGAACCTGAGGAAAATGAATCATTGATATAAACAAAAAAAAACTGGTTGTGTTGATTCAGGAAAGGGACTGAAAGACTAAGCATATGTGTAGGTATGAATATGTGCAATGCCAGCAGCTTTAGAGTGTTTTAGTTACCGTTGTCATCATACTTTAGGAGGTACACCAAAGCAAAGCAGAATGCTTGGAAATTGATGGAGAGAGCCATGGAGAAGGGCTGTGTGTTGGGGACTGCAGAAATTGCTGTAAGATCCTGGGGTTTGTTTGTTTTAGGCCATAAAATAATAAAGGACTGGACTGTGACTGTGGCGACATGAGGATTCATACTCAGAAAGACTTGTTATGTACTTATGTGTGCATGAATGTATGTATTTGAATCCACTCCCATATTAAGGGACTGGGATAGAATAGCAGTATCGAAGAACTACTAACTGGAGAGTGTCATATTTATTGGGAATTAAAACATTATATAAGATAATCATGTTTTTTAGATGATAATCAAAAACTGAAAATATCATTATCATCCAGCCCTAGCCAGGTTTATGCAGGCTTATGTGCTGATGAAGTTTGTCTTCTTCACTTTGCAGTTCTCCGTTTTCTTGGGGATTATTTTCTTCCTGGAGCTGACTGCAGGGGTCCTGGCTTTTGTGTTCAAAGACTGGATTAAAGATCAACTCAATTTCTTCATAAACAACAACATCAGGGCGTACCGTGATGATATTGACCTACAGAACCTCATTGATTTCACCCAGGAATACGTAAGGAGCCTCTATAGATGATGACTAATCAAATGAGATGCTTTAAGCTGGTAGGAGAATGTAATTGCTGTTTTTTCTACCCAGCACCCTGGCTGTTGCTCAGAAAGATGCTCTGAATGAATAATCAATGTGTACGCGCAGCTCCCCGGCTCCTCACTGAGAGCTCAATATATGGAAGGAAAACAATTCAAATAAAAGTAGATAACATTATGGGATTAGGCCTTATCCACAAAGTGTAAAACTATTAATGTTCTGTTGTATTTTGTCCCCCTGCTGGTGAGGCATATGTTTGTACATAAACGAAACGTATTACACTACTAGAGCTTTACATTTAGAGTGCTGAATATATGATGAAACATGGTTAGTATTGGACATTCTTTTGGACATTATTGAGAGTATCAGAATCTGATGATATATGGAAGAACTCTATGTCACACTCACATTTTTACATTTATGTACAGTATGGAGGTCCTGTCCTAATTTTCATGTGACTTGTAGCTTTAATTGTGTATTGTGCTGTGGTGTAGGTTACTAACATACTTTTTTTTATCACACAGTATAGCTTTGTTGGTTATTTTGTATATAATTTGGCTACCGGTATATAATAATTTGCTAAACTCTGTATTGGTTCATATTAGTTCAAAATCGGACATCTGTTTGCGACATTACTGTACATTGTTTTACATGGGCTATTACTTTTTCCTCAATGTAAGAGTTTTTTTTCAGTTATCAATAGTTCAAAGGGCAATGAAGTCCCACAAGGTGATATAAATGTATTTAGAAAGACCAATGAGAGCCTAAGCATATGAAGTGGAGAATTGAACGAGCCATTTTCTGTGCATCTGTATCCCAAATGAACCTTATGTACCGTACTCTACTGTATGATGCCTCATGGTGCTGGTGCTGTAGTAAAACGTGACTGACTCACATTTCAGAGCAAAGGAGCAAGCAGTGCACATACCCTGGCAGCTTGGTTGCATTTGTCAGTCCTGCTATTTCATTCTCTTGGTTTTACAGTGGGAGTGCTGCGGTGCATTTGGAGCTGACGACTGGAATCTGAACATTTACTTCAACTGCACAGATAGCAATGCCAGCCGAGAGCGATGCGGTGTGCCATTCTCCTGCTGCACCAAAGACCCTGCAGTAAGTTGGCCTTGTCAGTGTTATATTAGTATGCTGTAACTTACTTTCCACTGTTAAAGCACTCAGTGTTGTAGTTGCCATTCAATTATAAGCAGATTCTTAATCCTGTAAAATGAATAAAAAAGCTCTGTATATAAGAAGCTTTAAAAAAGGACTTGCATTACTAAATGCGCGTTCTACAACTCTTGAATGAATTTGTTTTCATACAATATTAAAATGACACACCCTCTACAAGGCACTGCATTAGAGAAGACACAAAACACCCTTTGTGCAGCGCCTCAAATTTTGTTTTAATATCAAGCAATTGGCCTACATTGTGAATTTTTGTTTTAATACCAACATTTATACTGTCTTAGCTGAGGCAGCGCACAGAATTTAGATTGAATTAGTCTTCATGTTTCCAAATACTGTCCCCATTCTTGTTGGAAGTAGTAAATAGGGACATGTTGCACGTCTTTCTTTGCATTCCTGTGGTCTATTTACCTCCAATAGGTATTTGTTATGAAATTATGAACCGAGTAAACCACTGGCCAGGTCTAAAGTCGTAAATGAATTACCTACCATGTCCTATTATCTCAGTTCTGTATTACTTTCTCTGTTTTCCGGCCCATTTGGTCAGAATACGAACAGAATCATTTTAGTAGGAGGATACAGTACACAGTAGTGTTTGTTATGAAATTTTGACCAGTAGTATTAAAACCATTAAAAAGCCTTTAGAACAGTACAGTATGTGTTACAGTATGGTTTACATAATATGGAATAAAAGCGGCAACATTTTAAGAAATAAAGTTCAACCATGTTACAACCATAATTTGAAAAATAGCACACATATTTTATTTTAAATGTGAAACTGTTTTGAATGTACATATCAATACTAAATGATTTCTCCTCTAGGAGGATGTAATAAACACCCAGTGTGGCTATGATGTAAGGGCAAAAGTGGTAAGTCTTCAACCAAAGTGTTATTATTTTTCTTTTCAATAGAAAGAAGCCTAACTAAATCACTTGTCATTTCAGGTCCTGTGCAGCACAGCAGCTCTCCCAATAGCTAAGCCCTAGCACCAGGCACTGATGGATTGTTCTAAAGCAACAGGCAGCAGTTTTGTGCATAGTTCTTAGCAGATTGTCTATAATATGTAGAAAACAAGTTCTTGAAACTGGCAACTAAATTGAACTGTTAATAATTGACTTGATGGATACCGTGCATTTTCTAAAGTATTGTAATAAATACAGTAGCAGGAGGGTATCACACACTTTTCCTGTTAGGCCAGAGTTGATCCCAGAAATGACTTCATATGAAATAGCTAATATATTTACATAGGACAGGTTTCTGACTAACTCTACATCTTTTTTAAAATGTCGCTATGTTTAACAGCCACACCAAATGTGTTTGCTTACATAAAGGTTTTGACGAGGTCAAGAGCAGAGAGGCTTGATGTACAGGGGTTATTTTTTGCAATTCTCTGACCTTCTGCTGCTGTTTCACTAAGATGCTTCCCCATTGAAATTTACACTATGTGCAATATGTGAGTGGGAAGTGAATCATCTAATATGGACCTTCAACTGCTATCGACCACCATGTTAAATGATAGAGAAAAAAATACAGAATGTCTAACAATGAAACGAAGGGCTAATGGATATGCAATATGAAAATAAATGTAGTTCTGGCGTAAAAGGGAAATTAACAGATGAACAGTATTTACAGAAACTGTGATAGTGACATACATATTTCATACAGAATTAATTAGGTTATGCATTATCATCGCAGCACAATGGAAAATTGGGCCAAATATGTGATAAGAAAAATAATAAATGTGGCCACATATTAAAAGCTTCAATGGGACTGTCAAAACTACTAAAGAAAAAAGTGAGTTACTACATCTAGTAAAAAGGTTTTAACTAATATATATTCTTCCTTTTTCCCCTTTGTTACTGTGTGCGTGAAGGAATCTGAGCAACAAAACTTTATCTACATCAAGGGCTGTGTACCACAGTTTGAGAAGTGGCTACAAGACAATTTAACAGTAGTAGCAGGGATCTTTATTGGAGTTGCATTATTACAGGTAAGAGGGGTTTGCTCATTTAGAGCATGTTACATTGATTTATAACAGCGTTTCCTTTTAGCATATGCAACAAACTTTAATATAAGCTGGACCACATTCCCTAAGCAGCCAAATAAATTATTCACTGTTAAATCAGAAGCCGCGATGTGCGCCAATGCTAGTGTGTTTGATGAGGTGGTCATGTTGTCGAGCAGCAATGATAAAGCGATAAATAGAAAATATTTACCCAGCTTGCTTATATTGACAAAATATTTGTTTTAAAGGCTTTATTTAAGCAGTAATGCTTAAGTGCTTTGTGTTGGAGCCAGTAGGTGGTAAGGAAACTGTGATACCAGAGGCCATTCTTCTTCTTTGTTTTCAATAAACAGGGAAGCAGGTGCCCAAGCATTTTTTTCAGTAACTATAATCACTATAATACCAATCTGTTTTTGGTTTTGTGCAATGATTCTTCTATCTTGTACAGTGGGTTTACATGTTTTTACATTTAAAACTAGGAGCTGTACCAGTTACAGACGTCACATGGGTACATTATTTTCAGCATTGCATTTTAAAAGTATTTAACGTGGAATGTTATTGTGTTATTGCTATCGTAGTGAATTAGTGTACGTACTAAAGTTGTACACTGCATGTTGTGTTTAACATCACAAAAAAGTTGTGTGTGACAAGAGATCCTCAATTCAGTGTGTTCACAAGCAGTGACGAACATGTTATGCCTCATGTTTTCATGATAGAAACGCCTGTAATATGTTAAATCCTATGTGTGTAATATGTGTGTTAACTTAGCAGCAAATAGAAGGAGGGGTAGTTTCAACAACATTTATTATTATTATTTATGTCTTAGCAGACACCCTTATCCAGGGTGACTTACAATTGTTATAAGATATCACATTATTTTTACATACAGTTACCCTTTTATACAGTTGAGTTTTTTACTGGAGCAATCTAGGTAAACTACCTTGCTCAGGGGTACAGCAGCAGTGTCCCCCACCTGGGATTGAACCCACGACCCTCTGGTCAAGAGTCCAGAGCCCTAACCACTACTCCACACTGATGCCCATTTAAACAGTCAATTTGCCTCTGGATTATCACAAGAAGGGCCTAGATTTAAAGAGCTTTGTTGGGAAGGTAGCCACAGGGCTTGGAGCTGGTGCATATAACACCTTAAGTATTAGTTTAGATGTAAGACTTAAGGATACTTTTCCCCTTATCTAGGATAGTGACTTAAATGTGTTAACTTACTTTCTGCAATACTCTTAAACTCAAATAACAAAGAAAACTAAAGTGGAAATATAATTTAAGGTGTTTGATGCAACTGGACACTGGTTTCTACAACTTGTCCACCTAAAAAGCATCAATCATTGAACTGAACAAAACTTTGGGGCTTGCCTGCCTGCTTTTGTCTGGTCTCTTTGTCTTTGTCTGGTCCCTTTGACTTGGAGTACAGGTATCATTAGTAAATATCAGTCCCGCATAAAAGATTCATTCTCAAACTGAACGCAGTAGGGATTCAAGGAAATGCATGCACATGGATTAGGGAGTGGTTAACATGTAGAAAACAGAAAGTACTGATTTGAGGAGAAACCTAAAAATGGAGCGAGGTATCCAGTGGTGTACCACAGGGTCATCTGCTATTCATAATCTACATTAATGATTTAGAATCTGGTATAGTAGGGCAGCAGTGTGGAGTAGTGGTTAGGGCTCTGGACTCTTGACCGGACGGTCGTGGGTTCAATCCCAAGTGGGGGACACTGCTGCTGTACCCTTGAGCAAGGTACTATACCTAGATTGCTCCAGTAAAAACCCAACTGTATAAATTGGTAATTGTATGTAAAAATAATGTGTTAAAAATAATGTAATTGTATGTAAAAATAATGTGATATCTTGGAACAATTGTAAGTCGCCCTGGATAAGGGCGTCTGCTAAGAAATAAATAATAATAATAATAATAATAATAATATAGTAAGCAAACTTGTTAAATTGCCAGACAACACAAAAATAGGAGGAGTGGCAGACACTGTTGCAGCAGCAAAGGTCATTCAAAATGATCTAGACAGCATTCAGAACTGGGCAGACACATGGCAAATGACGTTTAATACAGAAAAGTGTAACGTATTGCATGCAGGCAATAAAAATGTGCATTATAAATATCATATGAGAGATACTGAAATTGAAGAAGGAATCTATGAAAAAGACCTAGGAGTTTATGTTGACTCAGAAATGTCTTCATCTATACAATGTGGGGAAGCTATAAAAAAGGCCAACAAGATGCTCAGATATATTGTGAAAAGTGTTGAATTTAAATCAAGGGAAGTAATGTTAAAACTTTACAATGCATTAGTAAGACCTCACCTAGAATATTGTGTTCAGTTCTCGTCGCCTCGTTACAAAAAGGATATTGTTGCTCTAAAAAGAGTGCAAAGAAGAGCAACCAGAATTATCCCGGGTTTAAAAGGCATGTCGTATGCAGACAGGCTAAAAAAATTGAATCTATTCAGTGTTGAACAAAGAAGACTATGCATTGATCTGATTCAAGCATTCAAAATTCTAAAAGGTATTCTAAAAGGGAACTTTTGACCCGAAAAAAGAAACAAGGACCAGGGTTCACAAATGGAGATTAGATAAAGGGGTATTCAGAACAGAAAATAGGAGGCACTTTTTTACACATAGAATTGTGAGGGTCTGGAACCAACTCCCCAGTAATGTTGTTGAAGCTGACACCCTGGGATCCTTCAAGAAGCTGCTTGATAAGATTCTGGGATCAATAAGCTACTAACAACCAAACAAGCAAGATGGGTCGAATGGCCTCCTCTCGTTTTGTAAACTTTCTTATGTTCTTTTGTTCTAATGTGACTTATAATAATCTATTTTTTTTATTATTAACTTTCAGATTTTTGGGATCTGCTTGGCACAGAATCTAGTGAGCGACATTGAGGCTGTGAGGGCCAGCTGGTGAGATAACTATAACATTTGTAAAAATGCAAAAACCACACTAGCCACTGCATTTATATTTATACAGTACAAAAATTGATATAGAATCGCAAAGTTATTTTCACAGTTGTATTTTCAGAACTGTTCTAGGATTATTTTAAAGCCTGCCATCTAGTGGAAATCACTCAAAATTACATATATTTTTGATTATGCTTTGCAAGGACCAAATACTTCATTTAAATTTAAAATTAGTTTAAAAAATGGGAACACCCACAAAATCACTAAACATTGCTGAGTAGAATCCCGTAATTGGTATAAAGAAAATATTTTGAAATCTCATTAATTTGATACTGTTACAAGTTTAAAAATGGTGTTAAAGTTGGAAAACACAAAATGGCAATGTTAATGGATCACTGCGGCTAGTTAAAAATGATAGGATATCCCCCTTCTATGTAGGCTGTAATGCATCCAGTCCAAATGTTTTCTCATACTACAAAGGACAACAAATCAGAAACATAGCCTTTATGAGTCTCTCCACAGTAAAGATGAATCAATTTCAGTGTCTCATTACACCAGCTCACAACAAACCTGCTCTTTCCCGTCCTGTTCAGTCAGGATGACTCACTTTATTACACGCTGATGGTGGCTGCAAAGTTTAATATACATAAATTAATTTTCATGAATGTTTTTGTGGACACCAAAATGTCAAGAGCTGCTGTTTCTTTCTTTTTTTTTTTTTTTTTACTTTAAAAACATCTGACCACTCCTGATTTCTTTTAACATTTGCACATAAAAAATAGAAAAAAAATTCTGCTGTGCTTATGTAGCTCTGAGTAGGTATCTGAACATGAAAAGCACTGGTCACCGGATGTAGCAACATAGGTGAGATTTATGAAACTGTTTATAAGCGCAGGCTTTTAATTTTAGGAGACTTTGATAACTGTAGCAGACCCCTATTTATTAAAGAGTGAGTTGCTTCAAATATGATTTTAATTGATTCTTTACATTACATTACCATTTTATGATTATTATTATTATTTATTTCTTAGCAGACGCCCTTATCCAAGATATCACATTATTTTTTACATACGATTACCCATTTATACAGTTGGATTTTTACTGGAGCAATCTAGGTAAAGTACCTTGCTCAAGGGTACAGCAGCAGTGTCTCCTACAACCCACAACCCTCCGGTCAAGAGTCCAGAGCCCTAACCACTACTCCACACTGCTGCTGCTCCACAATAATTATGTGTTCCAGGTTGCACCAATCTTGAGTCATTATCGTTTTCACTATAACCCCATCTAATCTACATTTATATATACATGGATAGTAGTGAGGCCAGCAGAGTTGAAAGGTCTCATTTATGTATGGGTTTAATGGAATGAGGAATGTTTAGTTTAGTTTGTTTAGTGCCTGTTAAGATTGAAAGCTAGATCCAGATAAATAAAGATCTAGAACAAAATGAGGATAACGGATACGTGTACAAAATCAATTAAAATGACATTTGAAGGTTTGGTAAATAGGGACTATAGACTCACTAAATTATTGATTGGGTTATATTCCTCAAGCATTTGACATGCAGTAATTTGACAGCTGTTGTTTCTAAGCACCAGATTACCGGATCTTCACCATGGATAGAACATCACTGTACACTGATATACCACACAGTGACAGTTGCATTGCAGCATTCTTTTTTTAAAAATTTTGTGACAGCTGTGAAGTTGTGGACTCAAACACACAGAATCGAACACTAACTCTTTGGCACTGTTTTCACTAAGTTAGTGTTATTGCACTAAGGTAGGGCCCAGTTTTGCTAACCTGTTCTATGAATTTGTGGAAGAATGTTTCTTTTCCTCTTACACAATTTGTGTCTTTGATTTCTAGAAGCCTTGATGACTGTGTTGGTTCCACCTCTGAAAGTTATCCAAGACAATCTCCTTTTTTTCTTGACATCAGACTGTCCATCCAGTCTAGTATCAGAGAATGTAGTTTTCCATGGTGATGAGGATACCGTCCAATTCACAAGCCTTAACCATGTGCATTTTAATCATTATTATTTACAGGGGCTACCTGGTTAACACATCATCAACAAGACACACACACGTGTTACAAAAAACCCATGGAACTTGAATCCTCCGAGGAAACCTCCAGACATTCCTGCAGTTCCCCCTTTCCACAGCGTCATTAACCAGACTTCTGTCCATCTTACAGTTACCCCTCCACACCACATTCCTTTACAGAGGTTCACATCTGCCTAGTAGAATGAAGCCTGTGGTCCTCAGTTAATACCTCCTGATAACAGGATCTGCTGCTAACTGTACCCACAAGTACCTCTGGGACTGTCATTCACTTTGTCATTTCACTTCCCATTCACTGCCACAATAAGCATTCTGTCTGTGTCCTTTGTCAAGGATTTCAAGACACACAGCCAGATTGGCTAAACTGCACTACGTTTGCACCAGTCTATCAAAAAGAATAAAGAAAGTATGACTCAAATGCTTACTGAATTAGGCCCATGTGGTTTATGAAGTATCAGACTTGTGATAGTAGTCCAACAGACAAGCAATCTTTTAAACATTCTAGTCCTTTAAAGATAATTATTGAATAGATAAAGCAGGCTTACCTTTAATGTAAAACCCATCGTTCGAAAAAATGTTATGTACAGTAGTTGAAAAACATTCAAAATCAAGAACTTTATAAATATATTAAGGAGCGAA
Organism: Acipenser oxyrinchus oxyrinchus; assembly: GCA_030684275.1. NCBI lineage: Eukaryota > Metazoa > Chordata > Actinopteri > Acipenseriformes > Acipenseridae > Acipenser > Acipenser oxyrinchus. The sequence continues at coordinate 36,840,203 of CM060247.1, read as the reverse complement.
GATGTTTTTATTTTTAAAAAAAAGCAGCAGAAATTGGCATAGATGTTGCCCAGCTTTTTAAGGCAAATGCTCTGTGTGTTTCAGTTTTATTGTCCTCACTGAACGTTTTTAGCATTTTCTGTGTACTTCTGCTTTTAATGATAATAATGCTCATGTTCCTGCATACCAGTTTTAACCAACCCTGTCATTATGAAATAAGAATGCTTTTTAGTAAGCTGTGCTTTTTAAAATCAAAGAATGGGTTTCATCTAAAACAAACAAACAAAAAAGGTTTTATCACATTGAATTACCAGTGCCTGAATTTTAACTTGAATAACTTAAATAACTGCATTTACAATTATTGCTACAAAAACAAGCCCAAATGACTCCTAAGGAAGAGTATCTGCTGACTGGAAGGTGCATTGTGAATAAGGAATTGATGTATACGGTACAGTTTTGAAAATGCAGAAATGGGAATTCATATTTAGAACAGTCATGTATTGTATCCAAGAAATGAAATGTGTTTGTCTCAGAATAATGGCAAGTGCGTTTCTAAATCCTGCATGTACCACAAAACATCCTCTGGGACGAAACCCATTGCTCAACCTAGTTCCTATAGTCACAGAACTAAATAATACCCCCTACCTCCTGTTTCATGCTTCCTAGTACTGCAGCCACTAACTTCTCTCCCCATTCCTTGATTCCTTCTGTGGTGGTCCACCCATCTAAGCAGCTACACTATAAATATAGTAAAGGCAGGGATGGGCAGTATTGAAAATACATGTAATTGAAATACATATATTAATTCCATTTATATTTTTGTAATTTGTAATGCAAATGTTAATGTATAAGTATTTTGTATCGAAAATACACATGCCTGAGTTTTTTGTAGTTTTCAAAATACTCAAAAAAAAACATTGTTTGACATTGTTGCTGTGCCATCCGGAGAGAAGTTTATTGCAGGATTTCAGATGCAAATAACCTTTTCGCTGCGAGAACGCAACAACATAGAGTTTTGTAAACAACGTTTTGTATACAACCCTTTCTGATCCCGTATGGTTTGTATGTGAAAAAAAGTAAACTATTATCTGATTTAAAAGCTGCATTTTCCCCTAAACTCTTCCTTGTGTACATATAACTTGTCCAGTCAGGAATTCCCGCCAGCAGCCCAAAAAAAACTGTTAACTTGTCAGCACAACAGGTAAGAAATGATATACAGTAGTTATTATTGTATATACAGTAGTTATTATTATTATTATTATTATTATTATTATTATTATTATTATTATTATTATTATTATTTGGTTTTATCTATAATTATGTTCAACATTTAAAAAAAAAACAATGCAGAAAAAACAGAACATCTGAAGGGATTGAAAGTAAAGTTTAAAAGTTTATTTAACTCTAATAATAACAAAGACCAATGTGAGTTCAACTTAATCGGGTCAATTGCAGCGTACCAAATTTATTCCACTTGATGTGTCTAACTAGTGGATTAATCAGGTTTAGTCCACTTGATTGGACTAACGTTAGTACACCTTCAAATCCCGATTGCAGCGTACCAGAAGTAAATCATCACAGGTAGAAGACCATCTACTAAATGAGACTAAACAAGATCCCTATTGCAGCGTATCAAATCAGATTTGTGATGATTGTGAATGATAAGACTAAAGGCCTCTACACACCGGACCACGACAAAAAAATGAAACCTGTATTTTTGATACAAGCCGTTCACACTGCCTGCGATGTGACGGGCAACACTGAAGCGGCACTGAAGCTATGCGAAGAAAATATGATTGGTGTCTATTTTTGCGATTTTGTCGCGCGCCTTCAGTAAACAGTGGTGGAAGAAAAGATCATTCTTGTAGTATCAAAATACCCAGAGCTGTACAATACAGATCACCAAAATTATAAAGACACGGCAATGAGGGAGAACATCTGGCAGTCCATTTCCGAAGAACTGGATATAGCTGGTGTGTATGATTCGTTTTACCTTTACTGAAATAAGTATTCTGAAAAGCTATTATGTATTCTACATTTTTATTAGCTGTATATCAGGACTATCATGCAGGTGTTTTTTTTTTCCCAGATAATGATACAATCAGAGAGTCACCTATCACATCGCGCATGCCTGTAGCCACTGGTGTAAAAGGTAGTGTCGCAGCGAAAGTACCATTTTATCGCAGGACAAATCCAGTGTGGAGACCTTTACTTAGCATGCTTGCGGGACCGAAGCATTTGCTGCTTACAATGTTTTGAAATGACTGGCACATCTGAAAACTTTATTCCATACGTTTCTTATGTCTGTAACGTCCGGGCAGTCTGATCTGTCAGAATAAAGTATTGCACAATAAGGTAATATATATATCGGCTCTACATTTAAATCCACTTTGTATGTACCATTTATCAGACACCTTTATCCAAGGCAACTTACATGTCGGCAGCTTAAAATGTATTGGAAACATCTGGAAACTGTTCAATGTGACACCGGGGGTCATATGAATAAAACACACAACATAAGCTTATTATCATATAAGTAATAGACTCCCCAAAATAAAATAAATAAATATATATATATATATATATATATATATATATATATATATATATATATATATATATATATATATATATATATATATATATATGTTTACCCAGACACTGTTAAACAAGCACTTTTTTTGCTTTGATAGACAGTCGTTTTCATTTGCTGGACCCAACTCTATTTAATATTAGGGCTGCTCCGATAAATAGATTAATCGGACCAATTAGTAAACTAAAGAGTTGATCGCAGATTTTTTTTATTTATTATTATTTAATCGTGCAGTTTTATTTTTTTATATAAATTAAAATCAACCAATAGAAGATCTGCATTTTCTCCACGGCAGTGCAAGCATAAGTGAGCGGAGGCAGGACAGAAACAGTGAAGGTCTTTAGTCAGTTTAACCAATGGGAAAGTCAAAGATCTGCCCTGGTTTTACAGCTGTCCAATCATTAGTGAGCAGTGGTGGGACATAAATATGCTAGGGTAGGGTTTGTATTTAATAAATAAATAAATAAAAACATAGCTGAATTTTGCACGATATTGCTTATCAGTGAGACAGTTATTGAGAATTATATTGAGAACATCTAAATAATATTTTGAATTGCTTTTTATAAATTAAAATAAAATGTCATAACACAACAGAAACATTGTATTCGATTTGGTTACGAATCAATTTTCACAAACTTTCTCAGAAAAAATGGATGTATACACCAGAAATACCTGCGGCCAGACCACCGCCTGGCACAGAGGCAAGGCGAGCAGCGGCCCTAGGGGTTTGCTACCACAGGCCCAGGGCCCCTTCTCAGGGAGCCATCTGGAGAATTGGCGTCAGTGCACCACAGACATCTGGGTGCTTACTACCATTCAGACCAGCTACTCACTGCAGTTCAAGCACGGTCCCCCTCCCTCTCGTGGCGTGACTGCAGCATCAGTCACAGACCTACAGGATGCTGCTGTGGTGTCTCAGGAAGTAGCAGCTCTACTGCAAAAATGGGCTATTCGTATGGTACACCCCCTCCAGTTGGAGGATGGGTTCTACTCCATGCCCAAGCGGGATGGTGGCCTCAGACCAATCCATGAGCTCAGACAGGTCAACCTGTAGCTGAAAGAGGTTCAAAATGTTGACGATTCAGGCCAGGCGGGTTCACCATGGAGGACCTCAAAGACGCCTATTTCCATATCCACATAAAAACCGACACACAGCAAGTACCTGCGGTTCGCCTTTCAGGGAACAGCGTACAAGTTCAGAGTATTGCCTTTTGGCCTCCCTCTAGCTCCCCATGCCTTTTCGAAGTGCAGGGAAGCTATACTGGCCCCATTGAGACTCAACGGTATCAGAGTACTCTATTATTTGGACGACAGGCTCATTGTGCCCAGTCTTCAGCTCAGGCAGACGTTCACACGTAACTGGTCATCGGCCAGCTTCAACAGTTGGGTCTTACGGTGAATCATACGAAGAGCCTGCTCACCCCTTCTCAAACAGCCTCCTATCTAGGAGTGTGTTTGGACTCCGGGTCCATGCTGTCCACTCTGTCTGCATGGACAAGCACATGGTAATGACGTGCCAAAACTTCTGGGCCTGAGGGCAGCATCTTCTCAGACCCTACCTTGGGTCTCCTGCGCATGTGCCCTCTGCAGGCATGTGCTTGTCCATGTAGATGATGCAACAGTGGTGGCTTATGTCAATCACAAAGATGGCCTCATTTCGCCCAGCCTCCATCTCATGGCCCGTAAGCTTTGCTGTGTGCACACAAGAACTGACTGTCACTACGGAGGGTCCCAGTGCCTCAGAGTGGAGGCAAACCCTGAGGTGGTATCCTCATTTGGGAGAGGTTCTGGAATCAACTCACTCTCCCCTCTGGTTCTCTATAATAGGCGATGGGGACCCGCTGGTGGTAGATGCCTTGGCACACCAGTGGCTAAGGCAACTGTTCTATGCCTTCCCAACGCTTGCCTTGCTCCTGCTGTGTGTGGAGAAAATCAGGCACTGGGCCAAGGTGTTCCTAGTAGTAGTAGTCTGTTTGCTTGCTATCGCCTTCGCAAAGCGGGTCAGGACGATGACACAGAGGTGAGTTTCTCCCTCCATTTTTTAGCCCTAGCTACTTGTTACTGGGGTTTCGTATGGTAACATGGTAAGGCAGCCTCTCGACTTAGAAATGTAGCATTCCAGTCATTCTGCAATATTGCCCTTGCGACGGCTTTGGTATACTCACCCATTCGGTAATAGTTACATTTTGTACTTGATAGGGAGAGGTTATTATCATAATCCTGGTTCCCTGAAATAGAAGTGTAACCATTAACCTTCAAGGTCGCTGCGTCCATGATTGCAGCATGCTTGAAGGAACAATGATGCTGGTAACTGTGTCTGCAGTCCTCTTATGCCTTCAGGGGCGGGCATGACTGTGTCACAGGCACTAGCGCGCAGCTTTGGTATTCTATTCAGGTTTCAGGGTCTTTACAGGTAAATACCCATTTGGTAATGGTTACATTTCTATTTCAGGGAACCAGGGTTATGACAATAACCTAACGTTCTGCAATATGACTGGATATGGCACATGTCAATAAACTGAGATCTGGTCATCTGAACACAATCTGCCAGGCAGTGCAGTGCACGAGGGTCAGCAGCCACTAATGAAAGAGAGAAAAACAGAACAGCAAGCGAGCGATAAATATCTTGATTTTCTTCCTATGCCTCTGGAAATCGGGACTGTCCCAACCATAGGGACTGTTGGCATGTATATGATCAGTTTGAAATGTGCACAAAAAGACATGGACTAGAATGATCCGCATTAAAATTAAATTTGATATATTTTTTATTTAAATATGTTTGCAAGAATCACACTGATGTAATCAAAATGTGTCTTTCTTGTACAGGGATCCCTATATATATTTATCTGACACTGAAATCCGCATATCAGATTAGTAAAGAAGGGTTTATAGGTTACAGAGATGGCAGATGTTTTGCAGCATCCCATAAAATGAACACATTTTGCTTCATAAAGTCAAATGAAACCTGCTAAATAATGTAATGTTAATATATTGAATTACATACCGCTTTGTAGTTTCTCATATACTTAATGAAAAACTGACAAATTGAAAAATCTGACATTTCGAAATCTAACATGAAATACAGTACTATTATTATGGCTTCTGGTAGACTTTTGCAATATCAGTTTGTAGTTTCTTTGATTAGACGATGTAAAATAAAATCTCTAAATTATGTTAATATTTTTTTTTGTTTTTAAAGTATGTCTCAATCCGAAAATTCTAGGTGATGCAAAACTTTTGGCCACAGCTCATTATCGGTTCCGCTTGTTTCCGATCAGTTAAACCAATTGACGGGATCATCTGTTTGGTACTCTGCAATCAGTATTAAGTTAGTACAGATTTGCAGGATTTTCTCGTCTGCATTTTAGTCCACTAGATGTGGACTAAATCACTGGTACACTGCAATTGACCCAATCGTGTTCTTTATTAAAAATAAAAAATCTGATTGTATTCACATCGAAGCAGATGGGTAGAAATATAAAAAGATAAATACATAGATAATATTATAGAAGTGCTAGATCTTAGTAATAATATGCCTACAATTGATGCAAGATTGCAAATATGATTCATAGGCCCCCGAGAAATAATTTCAATGTACTCTCCATGAAAAACCCTCATAAGGTGATCTAATTAATTGGTTAGCATAAAATAAATGTAAACGCTATAACAAAATTACAGAACAACTTCCATGAAAAAGGATTTGTCTGAGAACTGATGGAGAACAGGCACTGTAGTCTCCTTTTATTTATTCATTTTTATTTAGTTATTTTTTGTTTTCCTCCCGATTTTAGCAATCCCTAATTTTATGTACATCAGTCTCTCGGTCGAGCTTCCTACGTTCAGCCTGGGGAGCTCCAGACAGCCTTGGTCCACCAAGCCACGTGGTTCTAGGTGTTCTTGTTCCAATTGAAGACTCAGGGGGAGACAGTAATGGACAATAATGTTGAAAATTTGCAGTGGCTGGCCCAGAGTGACAACTTAAACTCCATTAAACCACTGTAGGGCATTTTGGAATGCCACCTTGGGTATCAGACCACCAACCCTTGCTGAAATGCAAACGCTCCGAAGGAGAATTGGCATAATATTCCACCAGATATCTATGAAAATGTAGTGGGCAGTGTTAGAAACAGGACCCGAGCTGTGATTGCTACCAGAGGAAACAAGGACCCGCTGCATGTTTGCTTAATGCAGCTTGAAACTTGTTAAATGGTAACTATTTCAGTTCCTTTATTGACAGAATAGATCTTTCTGGCTGACCTATGAAAATCTTGGTTTGGTTTTAAATTGCATTTTTCATGCATGTATCTTTGTATTGAAAATGCAGTGTTTCCAAAGTAGTTTGTATTTTGGATTTGGAATATTTTTATATTGAAAATAAATTTACCTAAGTATTTTGCCCAAGCATGAGTAGAGGTGTCTGTACTTAGATGTCACACATGTATATTTTGAGAACCGCCCATCCACTTGTGACAAAAATTGATTTGATTTGTGAGTTTAGAGATACTTTAGCACAAGTCCTGCCATTCTGGATTGGATAGGATAATGATGACGTGGGAGCCTATTTTCTGATATTAGGGGGGGTTGTGATGTGTTCTTGGGTAATGTAGGTTGCATCTTTTGTTTCTTAATACCTTATCCCTTATCAGCTGAACCTTCCACAGCCTTCTCACCAATAACCCCATTTCCTTCTGCCTCTTCAAACCTTCAACCTCTGATCCCCAGCTGTAAGTAATCTTTCTTCACTCCACACTTCTTCCCTCTAACTCCGAGCCCATGTTTGAGGAAGACTAATAGCTGAAACACCAGTTGCTAACCTATGTTCCTTTTTCGATTTTCAGCATGGAATAAACCTAACCTTATTTCTTTTGCAGCTTGTTCACCTGACGCAGAATCCTATCATGATCACATAGGTAATCCTCCACTTTCTCTGAAGAAAAGAACACGAGTCCACCTTTTCATGGTCTTATAAAGTGAACTAAGGCTAGTTTGTATATTAATGTTAATTGTTAAAGCACATAACTGTTCTATTCAAATTCTGTAATGCAACTTAAAAGAACTTCACTAAGAAAGAGTTAAGCATTTTAACATGATGAAAATTGCAAAAAACTAAAACAAAAAGTATGCTGTTTGTACTTTAACGGTTAAAAGATGTATATAAAAATATGTATGTTTTTAGAATACTATTCTATTTTCCTTTTGTCTACATTGAAGGTCTCAAGCATGACAAAGTTTTCCAGGCCATAGAAATGTCAAGTTCCACAAACTGAAAACTGTAAAGAGGAAAGTATCTGCACTATTGTTTTACTCTATATATATATATATATATATATATATATATATATATATATATATATATATATATATATATATATATATACACTTTTGTAGAAGTTACATGATGCCAATTTTTGTTGAACGTCTGGCAGTGTCAAACACATTCTGTAACTAACATGCACTGCATGCCTAAAAAACCTTGCATTCGTTTTCCTCATGTATTCAATGATTAAAACAAAAAACATCAACAAACAAAGTTTTGTGTACACTGATAATGAACAGCAAGAGGACACATGCACAAATTTAAAAGACAAGGAATCCCTTACACTTGTCACCAGTAGGGATATCAGAGAATTTAGATCTATCAAGTACCTGGTTTACTTCCCTTACATAAGTGGGTTTCCATTGGTTTCATGAAGCACCCTGAATCTTTATGCTTTCAAAGAGTAACATTTAATCTTATGTGACAAGTCGCATGTAGATGTAACATTCTAAAATATTTATATTTTGCTTTAGTTTCAGCAACATTACTTCACCTGCACAACAGCATAGTACAGCTATTTTTTTTTACCCAGGTCATCTGCAGTGCTCATCTCTTTACTGCTGCATTGCAGACCTTCGCATGCTTGGGGCTGAACAGCAGCAGCAGTCTCTTCTGTCTGCCTCCCTTGGTCCTACCCACCTCCGGCACTTTGTAGGTCCTCCATAAATTAGATGCCCGGCACAGCCACTAAGACATCTGAAACAGCATGTTTTTCATTTATCGGCAAACTAAATTGCAACATTTTCTTTCCATTGGGGTCCTGCTTTTATGTTTACATTTGCAAATGTGAAGGCCAATAAAATAAGATAAACACCTTGAAACAATGATAAGAAGTTTGAGGACCCAGCAGGCAATGTGAGGGTGGTGACTAAAGTACTACATGCCATTATGTCCGCACTAGTAACTTAAGACAAAGTAACACTGCACTGTAGAATCAACTCATATTATTCTTTCTAATAGAACTACTGTATATGCTTCAAAATGGCACACAAGGAATGTTGGGCAGTGTTCTGTGAGGCCTATGAGAGGAATCTCACCTGAAGCCTGCCAGCACCATGCCCGACTGCTGCCCTTCACCTTTCAGGAATACTATGTTGACAAGCACCCAAAAACAAATGAAGAAAAGTAAACTGAAGCCCTAAAAGCAAAACCCATCAACATGAAGTATGCATAAACCTGAAAGGATAATCAGAGGGTCTATTCTTTCGGTTAAAATTGAACCATTTGAGTATCATCTAATCTAGGAACTATAATGGTACATTAACTTTAAATATGCTCCCGAAACAGGAAAGACAATGTAAGTGATGCTATAAGCACAAGGTACCTCTAGGAGATAATGTGTAGTGTATTGATGAACGGCAAAGTTATGTTTTACTGTAATTGAGAATAGGTTGCCTAATAGAATTGTTTGGTTTTAACTTTCCAAATGGTAATACAATATGGGGGACATGTATCAAGATCGACCGACGCAATGCTAAATTGACAGTGTAAAGTAGCGGTCTGCCACGGCACAAATTTGACCCCATCCCGAATGTATTAACTGTCCCAAAGTTAATGAGGCACGTCGTAAGCTGCCACATTTCAATGTGAAAATTCGACTGCGCCAATGTTGTGAAACCCTCAAAATGGACTACAGTAGCACAGATTAACAGACTAATCTGAAAAATAGCACCTCCCCTCCAAATGGCCTACCTCAGTTGAACAATTGGTAGGTCATTTGGAGAGGAAATGGCCCATGTTGACTAAGTGTCTTGACTTTATATTATACTATTATTATTATTATACGACGGATAAAACCAAATATGCATTATGAAAAGGGTATAATGAACCAAGTTTATTATACGACGAATACAAACAATTGTACATAATGAAATAGCCGGTATTGAGCTATAATTTCATCCTCTGGGAGATCAAAAAGGGTAATGCGGACCCTAAATACTCTCCCTTCTTCTCAGTACCCTCCCTCTGTTCCTGGGTTGTTCAGGAAGGTTTGGAGTCTGCACTCTCGTAAGAAATGCCCCTGAAAATTTGTGATATCACGAATTTCACGGAAGTCGTGTATTTGACTGCCTGATTAAAAAATATGCATTTTATTTTCCTTAGTTGTTTTACATTACTGTACTCTTCACCTCTCCTGTTGATTTCATACTTTTATCAAGTAGAAGCAGCGCTATAGTACACGGTCCGGCACCAATGCTGTGCATTTGGTTACTACGGCAATGGGATCAAACAAATACCGGCTTCATGATTGGTGAATTCCTCATACTGTACAGTGACATTTCTACATACTACTAGAAATGTACAGTGTATAAAGAAAAAACACAAAAGCTTTGTTTTTGTCATTTCAGGTTTGCAGTTAACGTTTCTCCCGTGCTTAATATTTTGGGATTAGAGGCAGCAAAACAGGCTATAAATAAATGGTCATTTTAATTGACATAAGTTTTAAGAGTCTACAGAACTCGAAAATGTTGCTGAATTTGTCATTCAAGGTTGTTTTTAAAAAATCTATTTTGTCTGCTTGTACCTTTTTTTTTAAGCCAACACAGACCATTTAAGCGTCTTGTTTCCACTAGAAGTTTGTTACATTTTTAAAAGATTGTTTCAATAGCAAATCGAGTTGCAATGTACAGTTGACTCAGTATCTAGGCCAAATGTTAAAATGTTTCAGCCTTAGATTTTGGGTCATGTTCTTGATGAACTAGCAATGATAACACATTTTAGGAAACTTACATCAGTAGAATATAATGTAAATAGAAAATGTTTGTTTTGGTTTTTTTTTTTTTAAATAAAATGTCGGTTTCATCAAATACTGTGAATTTTCCAGGCCCCTATATTACTGCTGCCATATCCTGTCAGCTGCTTTCTGACTGCGCCCAATAAGACCAATTTGAAATCGGTCTTATTTGTGGACCCTTTTAGGGCCATTTTCTACTGCTTCGTAAATCTCATTTTAACATCACAGACTTCATTTACAAATGAGCCCCACCTACAATTTGCCCATGCGTATGTTGGCGGTGCTAACACGGCCTTAACTTGCCAAAAGTGTCATGATACATACGGGGCAATTTTAAGGCCGGCGTAAATTTGGTGCTATGGTCTTAATTCAGTCGCAAACACTTGATACATGACCCCCTTTGTTACCAATAACGTTTCAGTGTAATTTAAAAGCATTTGAGCTCAGTATTCACAATTAAAAAATGTTATATGACCTATGTGAGAGAACTGGAGTTTTAAGATGTTACTATCCCATTTTGTTAAGCAAACTGTATATGCATTTTTCTTGTTATGTAGTATTATGTGCTCCCTTATGTAAATCCTCTTTTTTATATGCAGGTTTTAATGGGTAATAAACGTGTTTTATTAAAATAAAAGTTGTGTGTTAATGGAATGTACTGTTTATTTCTGATCATGATCTGATTGAGTATTTAAAGCAACTGTAACTTCTGATTGATCGCATGGTGATTTCACATAGAATAATCCATGTGCTGACAAGCATTCAGTAATAGTCAGATTTATGTACAAGTGAATTCGGATATTGAATCCTCACAGGCCTGGTACAGTACCTCCCCTGACAAGATTATTACATCTACAAACATAAGGTAGAACCAGAACAGGAAAAAAAAAAACTTTCACAAAAAAATAGTTTGACATATTTCATGGACTACTGGAGTCTTTATTGTATAATTTTAGGAACTATGATTTGTTTTCTACATTTCAAAAAAAGCATGACCAGTGAAATGGGGCAGTGATGCAATACATTCCTCTTCCAGATGAGGGCTCTGTTGTAGCTCAAAGTGCACAATCCCTATCGTACTCCCTGCCTCCTCTGCCTGATCTCCAGGTTATAGGCACTACATCCCTATGTGGATTAGATGTGGAGAGTCTGTGAGCAGTATGGCTAAACACTGTTACATCACCTACAACATGCACATCTTACTACATGGCATTCAAGCAACAAGGGAAGAGTTGGACACTTGATGGGAGGTGATTTTTTTTTTTTGGCAGATTCATATCACAGCAATGGCCTAAAAAGTTTTTATTTTTTTTATTTTTTAAGAAGGTTACCTACAGTATTTTTTTTTTTTTTGAGTTAACTGCGCAGACCTGTATATGCATGCACAAGTGGTTTAAAGGGAAAGTGTGAGCAGGAACAGCGGACGATGGACAAAACGGGAGACCCTGGCATGTGACACTCAACAGACAAAGTGACGAGGAAGGGGGTTAGAGTCCTTTAGCTCTGTGCTGTTAATCTCTGCTCTGTTAAGGATGCCTGGTGGGCCACCGTTTTGTTCTCATGGCTTCGCAGCTTTGATACAACATCCAGAAACATCAAGCCTTGTACTTCCTTATGCAGAGGTTCTGTGGGGGGAAAAACAAAAAAATATTAGACACTCACATTTGTGATAACTCACTAAACAGTTTATGATTCACACCCCTGCGTCCAAAGACCTTGATAAATCTGGCCCATGGTGAATACCGAACAATAGTTTCACTTATCACAGTGGTTTTCATATAAAATCGGTATGTAAAATCTAAAGTATGGACAGATGGGTGCCTTGACAGTGTCTCGTCATATCGGAGACTCACGTTGCTAAGAAGTGTCCATTTTTCTGTCCATGCAGATCTTGTTTGTTACATTTTTTGAGTCGATTAGGGAAAGAAGCTTTCAGGAGGCACATGCAAGTTACATGCAAACACTGATACTCATAAATAGCAGGAGTGATAAGAGAGTGCACATTTAATCAACAGTAATCTATAATCAGATTTCTTGTTACAGGGTGCCCCCTCTGGTGCTGTCATTTAATAAACAATAAAGGATGTGCATGAAGGTAGAAGGTAGAAGGTACAGTTTTGTGTAGCATATATCTCCTGTTGTGAAGGTACGATCAATATATATATATATATATATATATATATATATATATATACACACAGTGCCTTGCAAAAGTATTCAGACCCCTGACCAATTCTCTCATATTACTGAATTACAAATGGTACATTGAAATTTCGTTCTGTTTGATATTTTATTTTAAAACACTGAAACTCAAAATCAATTATTGCAAGGTGACATCGGTTTTATGTTGGGAAATATTTTTAAGAAAAATAAAAAAACTGAAATATCTTGCTTGTATAAGTATTCAACCCCTGTGCTGTGGAAGCTCCCAGTTTACACCGATGAAAGAAATTGCCCTAACGAGGACACAATTACCTTACCATTGGCCGCCACCTGTGAACCATTAAAGTTGCTGTCACATTTTCTGGATAAAAACCCCACTGTTGAAGGATCATTGGTCAGACTGTGAATCTGAAGGAAAATGAAGACCAAAGAGCATTCTACAGAAGTTAGAGATAAAGTAATACAAATGCATAGATTAGGGAAAAGGTACAAAATAATATCCAAGTGTCTGGATATCCCAGTGAGCACAGTTGGATCAATAATCAGGAAGAGGAAGCTGCATCACACCACCCAGGCACTGCCAAGAAAAGGCCATCCCTCAAAACTCAGCGCTCAAACAAGGAGGAGACTTGTGAGAGAAGCCACAGAGAGGCCAACAATCACTTTGAAGGAGCTACAGAGTTCAGTGGCTGGGAGTGGCGTAATGGTGCACCAGTCAACCATATCAAGAGCTCTGCATAAAACACTGGGCTGTATGGGAGGGTAGCAAGAAAGAAGTCGTTACTCAAAAAGTACCATCTGAAAGCACGTCTGGAGTTTGCCAGAAAGCATGAGAGTGACCCAGCTGCGATGTGGGCCAAAACTCAAAGCGCTATGTGTGGCGCAAACCTAACACTGCCCATGCCTCAAGACACACCATCCCTACAGTGAAGTATGGTGGTGGCAGCATCATGCTGTGGGGATGCTTCTCATCAGCAGGGACTGGGCATTTTGTTAAAATTGAAGGAAGAATGGATGGCGCAAAATACAGGGAAATACTGCAAGAGAACCTGCTTTAGTCTGCTAAAAAACTGAAGCTTGGGAGGAAATTCACCTTTCAGCAAGACAATGATCCCAAGCACAAGGCCAAAGCAACATTGGAGTGGCTCAAGAACAAAAAGGTGAATGTCCTACAGTGGCCCAGTCGAAGTCCTGATCTCAATCCCATTGAGAATCTGTAGCACTATTTGAAAATTGCGGTCCACAAGCGTCGTCCAACCAACCTGAACAACCTGGAGCAAATCTGCCAAGAAGAATGGGCCAAAATCACTCCGACACTGTGTGCAAAGCTGGTACATACTTACCCCAAAAGACTTAAAGCTGTTATTGCAGCGAAAGGTGGCTCTACCAAATATTAATGTGTGGGGTTGAATACTTATGCAAGCAAGATATTTCAGTTTTTATTTTTCTTAAAAATATTTCCCAACATAAAACCAATGTCACCTTACAATAATTGATTTTGAGTTTCAGTGTTTTAAAATAAAATATCAAAACAGAATGAAATTTCAATGTACCATTTGTAATTCAGTAATATGAGAGAATTTGTCAGGGGTCTGAATACTTTTGCAAGGCACTGTATATATATATGTTTTTTAATCAGTTATTTTCACTACCAAGTCATAGTCCACAAAAAACTGACCCGTCCATCTAGACTCATGCAGGTCTAACACCAGAAGTATTATTGCATACAGTTAAAGGTTGGCAGTATTTAGATTTGCTGCTGTTTTGATCACTAAAATAGTAATACACTTGTTTCTTTTATCCAACAGTTGACTTAGTAAATGCTGTACGAATATCTGTTAAATTAAATGTGTCAATTGTCCTGTTTGTTTTAATTTTTGATTGCGTGTTTTTTGTATAATTCTCTATTGTTTCTGCTTCAATCATTATTGGCTGAATGTCTAAAGTGAGATGGTTTGAAAAAAAATAACCACAAGAGGGTTTACAGTAGTATTTTCTGTCCCTTCTGTAACTGATTTTGTGGAGATTTTTAGCCTGGTAAACAATGAAACAGGAATAAAGACCTATACACGACACTAAGGCTGTACATTTTTGAAATAATTAAACCTTGTGTAATTTGTTGTTTAGTATCAAAACATAGCAAAGACAAAAGAGAATTGATTATGTATTTATAGTCAAATACTTCAGTTAAAAGGTGAAATTTAAGAAGAAAAATTACAATAAATGAAATACTGCAGGACGTTTTTATGAAAATGTCAGATGATTCACATTTAATAAAACGACTCACCTGAACCCATGACAGTACAGATGAGTATCATGGAATTGTATTTGATCTCAGGGGCACTCCTCTCGTCTGATAACAGCTTGTGTAGTACCTGCACTAGCGTAGCACTTTCCAGGTCCTTCTCTGCCATCCCTGTGCCAGAAAACACACTCAGATCTGTGTTCAGGGGTGTTTTTTTTTAACAAACTAACAATTTAACAGTGATCTTGGTTTATGTTAACTCGCTCACAATATAACACAGCTTCATATAGCTTTTAAGCAAACAAGTTTCCTGATTAAGCCACATACTGTTAATAAATAAATCAAGGAAATAAATGTGGATGCTGAAACAAGGACAGCTTTTTTACCCCCTGAACCACAACTGGATTCTGCAATTCCTGTGACTGATTTATCAAACTTAATATCATTTTCAATTATTGTTCGGTAATTGCAATAACTGACCAAATTGGATTTGGGTCCATCATATATATTTTTTTACATATACTTTGCAGTGCAAGTATCTTTGGAACTACATCCTCAAGTGACCCTGAGGTGGGGTCATTACCATACTCATCTTTGTCCTGCCAAAGTTATAATTACCCAAGTCTAAAGCAGCTATCAGTCCAAGAGCTACCAGGGCTTCATTCTGCATGATCATGTGCTCGCTCGTTGCCATGGTAGCCAAGTGTTTCACACCACCGCTCTGGATTACTGTCCTGACGACATCCTGAAAAATGTCAGAATTGTTTGAAAACTCAAGAAGAAAGTCTTCATTATTATTTCTTTATTTAAATACATAAAATGTAAAATGTCCTAAGAAGCAGAAAACATAAACAAGATATCCCACGACAATGACTTATGAATCAACCTAGAATCAAAGCTTTAGTGGAGTCTTCAATGCAGGGTGTAAATGCTATATATATATATATATATATATATATATATATATATATATATATATATATATATATATATATATATATAGTGCCTTGCATAAGTATTCACCCCCCTTGGACTTTTCCACATTTTGTAGTGTTACAACCTGGAATTAAAATGGATTTAATTAGGATTTTCTGTCACTGATCTACACAAAATAGTCCATAATGTCAAAGTGGGGAAAAAAATCTACATATTTTTCAAAATTATTTACAAATAAAAAACTGAAAAGTCTTGATTGCATAAGTATTCACCCCCTTTGCTGTGACACCCCTAAATAAGCTCTGGTACAACCAATTGCCTTCAGAAGTCACATAATTAGTTGAATGGAGTCCACCTGTGTGCAATTAAAGTGTCACATGATCTCAGATTAAATACACCTGTTTCTGGAAGGCCCCAGAGTTTGTTAGAGAGCATATCTAAACAAACAGCATCATGAAGACCAAGGAGCTATCAAAACAAGTCCGGGATAAAGTTCTGGAGAAGCACCAATCAGGGTTGGGTTATAAAAAATATCCCAAACTTTGAATATCCCCCGGAGCACCGTTAAATCCATTATTAAAAAATGAAAAGAATACTGCCGTCCACCAAACTCAGTGACCAGGTAAGGAGGGCTTTAGTCAGAGAAGCAACCAAGAGGCCAATGGTAACTCTGAAGGAGCTGGAGAGATCCACAGCTGAGATGGGAGAAACCATACAGAAACTATAAACCGGACGCTCCACAAAGCTGGGCTTTATGGAAGAGTGGCGAGAAGAAAGCCATTGCTGAAAAAAAACCATATCAAATCCCGTTTGGATTTTGCCAAAAGGCATGTGGGAGACACAGCAAACATGTGGAAAAAGGTTCTCTGGTCTGATGAAACCAAAACTGAACTTTTTGGCCTTAGCGCAAAATGCTATGTGTGGTGCAAAGCCAACACTGCTCATCACACTGAGAACACCATTCCCACGGTGAAGCATGGTTGTGGCAGCATCATGTTATGGGGATGTTTTTCATCGGCAGGGACTGGGAAACTAGTCAGGATTGAGGGCAAGATAGATGGAGCCAAATACAGGGAAATTCTAGAGGAAAACCTGTTTCAGTCTGCATGAGACCTGGGACTGGGGCGGAGGTTCACCTTCCAGCAGGACAATGACCCTAAACACACAGCTAAAGCTACACTGGAGTGGTTTAAAAACAAGATCCTGAATGTCTTAGAGTGGCCCAGTCAAAGCCCAGACCTCAATCCGATTGAGAATCTGTGGCAAGACTTGAAAATTGCTGTTCACCAACAGTCCCCATCCAACTTGACAGAGCTTGAGCAATTTTGCCAAGAAGAATGGGCAAAAATTGCAGGATCCAGATGTGCAAAGCTGGTAGAGACTTACCCAAAAAGACTCACAGTTGTAATTGCTGCCAAAGGTGCTTCTGCCAAGTATTGACTCGGGAGTGAATATTTATGCAACCAACAAATGTCTTTTTTTTGTTTAATTAACTTTTGTGTCACAATAAAAAATATTTTGCACCTTCAAAGTGTTAAGTATGTTGTGTAAATCAAATGGTAAAAATCCCAATTAAATCCATTTTAATTCCAGGTTGTAACACTACAAAATGTGGAAAAGTCCAAGGGGGGTGAATACTTATGCAAGGCACTGTATATATATATATATATATATATATATATATATATATATATATATATATATATATATATATATATATATATATATATATATATATACATATACACAGTACTGTGCAAAAGTTTTAGGCAGGTGTGAAAAAATGCTGTAAAGTAAGAATGCTTTCAAAAATAGACATGTTAATAGTTTATATTTATCAATTAACAAAATGCAAAGTGAGTGAACAGAAGAAAAATCTACATCAAATCAATATTTGGTGTGACCACCCTTGCCTTCAAAACAGCATCAATTCTTCTAGGTACACTTGCACACAGTTTTTGAAGGAACTTCGGCAGGTAGGTTGGCCCAAATATCTTGGAGAACTAACCACAGTTCTTCTGTGGATTTAGGCAGCCTCAGTTGCTTCTCTCTCTTCATGTAATCCCAGACAGACTCGATGATGTTGAGATCAGGGCTCTGTGGGGCCATACCATCACTTCCAGGACTCCTTGTTCTTCTTTACGCTGAAGATAGTTCTTAATGACTTTCGCTGTATGTTTGGAGTCGTTGTCATGCTGCAGAATAAATTTGGGGCCAATCAGATGCCTCCCTGATGGTATTGCATGATGGATAAGTATCTGCCTGTACTTCTCAGCATTGAGGAGACCATTAATTCTGACCAAATCCCCAACTCCATTTGCAGAAATGCAGCCCCAAACTTGCAAGGAACCTCCACCATGCTTCACTGTTGCCTGCAGACACTCATTAGTGTACCGCTCTCCAGCCCTTGGCGAACAAACTGCCTTCTGCTACAGCCAAATATTTCAAATTTTGACTCATCAGTCCAGAGCACCTGCTGCCATTTTTCTGCACCCCAGTTCCTGTGTTTTCGTGCATAGTTGAGTCAGCTTGGCCTTGTTTCCCGCCGGAGGTATGGCTTTTGGCATAAGTCTTCCATGAAGGCCACTTCTGACCAGACTTCTCCGGACAGTAGATGGGTGTACCAGGGTCCCACTGTTTTCTGCCAATTCTGAGCTGATGGCACTGCTGGACATCTTCCGATTGCGAAGGGAAGTAAGCATGATGTGTCTTTCATCTGCTGCAGTAAGTTTCCTTGGCCGACCACTGCGTCTACGGTCCTCAACGTTGCCCGTTTCTTTGTGCTTCTTCAAAAGAGCTTGGACAGCACATCTGGAAACCCCTGTCTGCCTTGAAATTTCTATCTTCAGCAACCTCACCTTGTTAGCTGAGTTTGGCTGTTCCTCACCCAGTTTTATTCCTCCTACACAGCTGTTTCTGTTTCAGTTAATGATTGTGTTTCAACCTACATATTGAATTGATGATCATTAGCACCTGTTTGGTATAATTGTTTAATCATACACCTGACTATATGCCTACAAAATCCCTGACTTTGTGCAAGTGTACCTAGAAGAATTGATGCTGTTTTGAAGGCAAAGGGTGGTCACACCAAATATGGATTTGATTTAGATTTTTCTTCTGTTCACTCACTTTGCATTTAGTTAATTGATAAATATAATCTATTAACATGTCTATTTTTGAAAGCATTCTTACTTTACAGCATTTTTTCACACCTGCCTAAAACTTTTGCACATTACTGTATGTGTATATATATATATATATACACAGTGCCTTGCAAAAGTATTCATTATGAACTTTGACCTTTTGCCACATTTCAGGCTTCAAACATAAAGATATGAAACTGTAATTTTTGTGAAGAATCAACAACAAGTGGGACACAATCATGAAGTGGAACGAAATTTATTGGATATTTCAAACTTTTTAACAAATAAAAACTGAAAAATTGGGCGTGCAAAATTATTCAGCCCTTTACTTTCAGTGCAGCAAACTCTCTCCAGAAGTTCAGTGAGGATCTCTGAATGATCCAATGTTGACCTAAATGACTAATGATGATAAATAGAATCCACCTGTGTGTAATCAAGTCTCCGTATAAATGCACCTGCACTGTGATAGTCTCAGAGGTCCGTTTAAAGCAGAGAGCATCATGAAGAACAAGGAACACACCAGGCAGGTCCGAGATACTGTTGTGGAGAAGTTTAAAGCCGGATTTGGATACAAAAGATTTCCCAAGCTTTAAACATCCCAAGGAGCACTGTGCAAGCGATAATATTGAAATGGAAGGAGTATCAGACCACTGCAAATCTACCAAGACCTGGCCGTCCCTCTAAACTTTCAGCTCATACAAGGAGAAGACTGATCAGAGATGCAGCCAAGAGGCCCATGATCACTCTGGATGAACTGCAGAGATCTACAGCTGAGGTGGGAGACTCTGTCCATAGGACAACAATCAGTCGTATACTGCACAAATCTGGCCTTTATGGAAGAGTGGCAAGAAGAAAGCCATTTCTTAAAGATATCCATAAAAGTGTCGTTTACAGTTTGCCACAAGCCACCTGGGAGACACACCAAACATGTGGAAGAAGGTGCTCTGGTCAGATGAAACCAAAATCGAACTTTTTGGCAACAATGCAAAGCGTTATGTTTGGCGTAAAAAGCAACACAGCTCATCACCCTGAACACACCATCCCCACTGTCAAACATGGTGGTGGCAGCATCATGGTTTGGGCCTGCTTTTCTTCAGCAGGGACAGGGAAGATGGTTAAAATTGATGGGAAGATGGATGGAGCCAAATACAGGACCATTCTGGAAGAAAACCTGATGGAGTCTGCAAAAGACCTGAGACTGGGACGGAGATTTGTCTTCCAACAAGACAATGATCCAAAACATAAAGCAAAATCTACAATGGAATGGTTCACAAATAAACATATCCAGGTGTTAGAATGGCCAAGTCAAAGTCCAGACCTGAATCCAATCGAGAATCTGTGGAAAGAACTGAAAACTGCTGTTCACAAATGCTCTCCATCCAACCTCACTGAGCTCGAGCTGTTTTGCAAGGAGGAATGGGCAAAAATTTCAGTCTCGATGTGCAAAACTGATAGAGACATACCCCGCGACTTACAGCTGTAATCGCAGCAAAAGGTGGCTACAAAGTATTAACTTAAGGGGCTGAATAATTTTGCCTTAATTTTCAGTTTTTATTTGTTAAAAAGTTTGAAATATCCAATAAATTTCGTTCCACTTCATGATTGTGTCCCACTTGTTGTTGATTCTTCACAAAAAATTACAGTTTCATATCTTTATGTTTGAAGCCTGAAATGTGGCAAAAGGTCGCAAAGTTCAAGGGGGCCGAATACTTTCGCAAGGCACTGTATATACCACTGTTAATGCTCCCTACAACTTAGATGCAACATTTGGACATGGCTGTCAGTTTAAACATGTATTTAAACATTCCAGAGTTGTTAAATGTTGTATTGTCCTGAAGCAGCTGTCTCACAAATCACACAATATGTTAGGGATTTCAAACAAACTGACTCTTAAACAGTGATATATATAGCTTTATAATCAGTATATTATACAATTTCTTAGCATTGTCAAATAAAGCATTTTGGGGGGGGGCAAAAAAGGCAACACTTCCGTCTTCCTGTTACCATATCACTTCCTGTTGTAAAGGTCAATGTCTATTGCTAGGCCTCACTCTGGTAGACCATGTCAAGGAGTCTGACACAGGAAGTAAAAGTGTACCAGGAAAAATCAAGTTTTGCAAAGCTTTACAGTAGTTCTTGAAAAAAAATACGCACAGATAATGAAAGTCAAAAACAAGTGTAAAACAGAAAGGTTTTAGGTTACAAACAAGAGCTAAGGGCACTGATTTCAACATCTTGGTGATAACTCATTTAACATTCTCTGTTTTTATTGCAGTTAAACAGAATCTGTGATGGAATCATCTGCAGTATTTTCGCTTGCATTTGGGAGTCTGCAGCAAGTCCAGAAATCGAGTAGTATCTAAGATAAAACAACCTCTCGTTTAAAAAAAATATTCTGTCTAGATGTATTTTGCTTACAGATGCTGCCATGACAATTGTGCTGTACAACTGACCTTTGATTTGCTGTGCCTTATAAGTGCAGAGAGCAGTCGGTTTGATTCACCCATCACGCCTGCGTGGTCTTTAGCTTCACACCACTCCACCAGGCGTTCCACCAACTGCACATTTTTCCCCAGCTGTTCTGCAGCTTCGGCTAGTAAAAGAGAAAGAGGATAAATGTGAACGGCATACAGGGTCTGTCAAAACATACACAACATACATATCATTTCTATAAAAGATTTTCAACATTACACCTAGCATATGGAAAACCAAATGTGTGTGGAATGGGATGAATAATGTAGCGTAGTTTTGTCTGACAACACTTTTACAGTCATGCTGTACTATGATGTCCAGACCAATAGCATACTGGCAGCAACTTGGATTCAAAATATTCTGTACATGAAAAACTTCTTTGTAGTTTCCAAAGTGAGTTTATGCCCTTGCCATACATACAGTCGTCAGACTTGACAGTTGGAAACTTACTTTTAGCATAAAACAGATTTTTCCTTGACTTCTGAAGAGTTTTGATTTAGTTTGATCACTTCTAGACCTGTATTTGGTGCATGCTCTTGCTAATCCACCAGCCTCCATGGTCTCCATGAACATTTAATTGTTAAACTATCTTGTGTGCATTATCATTTTTCTCTCATAGCTATTTTTATAGGTATTTCATGGCCAAGAGATAGTAAGCTGTGCACACAAGATAGGTGTCTTGTGGCACTGAGATAGTAAGACATGCGCACAAGATAAATATATTTCTCTCATGTCCCCTCCCGGGCTCCGTAGTAAAACAGAACATGGCTGCAGAAGGAATTACTTAAATGCACATAGATCTCAAGCATCTTGTTTAACTCTGAAGACAAGCAGCACACACATATCCATCAGACCACATCTGCCTTAAAATAGTCAATTTTACAGTTAAAGGACACAGTTTTGATAATCTAAATATATCTGAAAAATATGTCAATAGACAAATGTTTCGACCAGTGCTTTCATAATTACACTGATGAAGACACAAGCCAAAATGTTATTCAGCTTGACTTACTGTACTTTCTTATACATTTTTCATATTTTTTATTGAGCGCTTTTGAAGTTATGGGTGAATGATCTAAATCCCAATATTACCTCAGCTCCCCACTCCATACTAATTGTATGAAAATCGGACTCGATGTCAGGATACTGATATACAGGAGATGATGGTAATTGCTTTTGTTGTAATGGTAAAAGGTTATTGATGATATGTGGTAATTCAGCCAGTGTATACATTAGAGTGCGGTGTTGGCTGGCCCTTCTGGGTTTCTGTGTCAAGCAGCTGTCGAGTAATGGAGCTCTTCTGTGATTTAGCCACTTAAACCAAACTGACATCTTTTCTACTCCTACTGTATCCTTCAGAGCCGAGAACTCCAACTGCATGGCTGTGCTGGTTTTTTTTGTTTTTTTTTTCAATGAGGACAAGCCTTGTTTCAAATTAGAGTGCATATATTAAACCAGTGCTGAAACATCATAAAACAAACCTGCTGCCTAAGTCTATTTGCCAATACTGTTTATGAGGAATACAAACTGTTTAGCAATGTTATGTCTTTCCTTTAAACAGATACTTAAAAAAACTGCTTGATGTATAATTGGCAATATATTATTATCAATAGGCTACTTAATATGTACACATTACGAGTAGTCTTTGTACGGTATACACTGCAGGAGGGGTGCGTGATTCCACAGGTAAACTATTCGAGTTACAGTATAATAGGAGTTTGTATTCAGGATCTCAGTAATTCCATAGGGCCTGAAAGTATACTCTCCTTGGTGGTCCTTGTTTTTGTTTTTTTACTGCAAGAACGGCAAGATTTGTGCTCCCACTGCTTGAAATATTGCGCCCGCTGCAGGACCAGTAGCTAGGCATTTTAGCACCCGGGGCAGGCAGTCATATTTGGAGTTAGGATGGTATAATTGCTCACGTTTCAAAGTTTTGATTAACTTATTGTTGTTTCCGAATCTCTCCTTTAACATGTTTGAAGGAAACAAGACATTTTAAAACTGAAAAAGGAACTTGTTAACACTTGTTAACTGCAAGGTTGTATTTCCTGCCTCTGCGATTATACTCAATCCACACATTTTCAGCACCAATCAGTGACAATGAGTATTTTACATATGGTCATTTTTTGTTAGTCAGGGCTGGAGTTTAGTTTTTCACTCCACAGTATAAGCTAAAGCAGAGATCAAGTTGTGCTTATAATAAGGAAGATTAAATTGTTTTCTTTTTTCTGATCAAATTAAAACTTCAGTAACTGCACACATTAGTGGAATATTAGCAGTATCGCTGTAAAAAAAACTACTGTATGGTTCTTTTAGCAGCCACATTAACCCTTACAGAATCCTTTAATAGCTCTATAATATCCTTGTGTATATATATATATATCTTGTGTGGCATTTTCTCATAATCTGACTGGTACCGTAAAAAAGCATGGATTGAAAATAATGACTTAATGGCATGATGGATATTTAGAAAGACATACAACTGCATTTCCATCTATACAGTTAGCAACAAGAAAATCCTTCCATTTCCCTAAAGATCCAAAACAATTCAGAATTTGGCAAGAGCCATGCAGGTTTGTATGCTATTTTTAAACTAAAAATTAACAGGGTCATTAAAAATAATAACAGATTAGATATTGCTGTATGATGGTTTGCTGTAGTACATAACTAAATTTTGTGTTTCTTTACATATACATATTTTAACGCATTACATGAGCAAAGTAATGATCAAATACACTTGTTTTACAATGATAGCAAAATGGGTGGGTCATTTGTTCTCCGTTTTATTTCAATAAATAAAGACTGGTAGGCTACCACATTTAACATCTTGTAGATCAGGATGGTGAATATTTGCATTTTCTTATTAACTAATTTCTTACTTCTTGTTGTCTATCCTATTGTAATGTGTTGGTTTACCTTTATTACATAGGTGCTTAATACATGTTATGAAATGTGCCTTTACATTTCAGACTTTAAATAAACATTTATAGTAGTGCTGGTCCTGAAGGCTGCAGGAGCGAATAAATAAATAAACCATCCTGCACATCACAGGGGAAGTGAACGACACGGATATGCCATAATAACAAACTGACAACGTTTGTAAAACCAGGTTTGTGGTCGTTAAGACCGTTGCTAAGGAAGTGATGCTAGGAGGGGCGCTGACAGCTGACAAGATTGAGAACCACAAAACACAATTATTACTGCAGTGGCAAAGCATTTCAGTCATTTTTCTGTACCCACGGCTTTGCACCAGGACGGCTGCCCTGCTCGCCCCCCCTAGTTACGGTTCTACCCGCTGCTCTAAAACTACTTAAAGAGTCAGTAGGGGGGTTCTGAAAAATAAAGTGTTCTACTTCCCCATGTGTTGCTACAACTGTTTACATAACGTACCTGTCATTTTTCTTTTCATTTTTAACATCCTCACTTTTTACACTTCTAAATTTTTAAAGTCTGTTTCAAAGCTTTTTTCAAAAGTTAGGAATATCCAATGCAGTGCACTACTTTAATACGGAGCGAAAAGGCTGGGAGAGCCAGATTAGGTGCCCCCCCAAAAAAATAAAACAGTGACCACAGGCAGTAGAATGAGCTCAGATTAGAAAGATGTGCATTTACGTGAATGCTAGACGTAAAAACTATTTAAAAAAAATGCTGGCTAAAAAAAATAGGTCTGTAATTTTGACAAGACAAATGTGCCTTCATAATGTGTGTTATTTAGTTAGTATCTGTTTCACATTTGAAAGCAGTTTCAGTTAATGGTGGGTTTAAAAGCGATGCTTGGTATTGCATCATAGGGAGCTGTAATATTAATTTATAAACACACCCGTAATAAAAGAAAACAATGCAGACTACATTCAAATCTGATAATCATATATCACATGGTTAAAGCTGTTTGTTGTGCTGGTTAGTAATAATAGTAGCACAACGTATGATTGTGCAGAAATGGGTTTTTGCATGAACTGCGTAACCGAATTTTGAGAGTTGTTTGCGGACCACCTGGAGTTTACTTACGGACCACAGCTTGGAAATCACTGTCCTAGAGTGATTGTCAACTGCTCATTTGAAAGGCAAAAACTTTGACTAATTAGCTGTAATTTACATATTTATTTAAAATGTTCTATCCTTTCAAAAAAAAAAAACTAAAACAAAAAAAACCAACCTAAACATTTTTACAAAACTGCCTCATAGCCACGCTCCCCACTTTGAGAACTCTACTGCTCTAAACCAGGAAGAGCGATAACAAAATAAAATTAAAAAAAAGAACACGCTCTGGCTTTTCAGTTTTATAGCACATCATGGATTGTTATTGCTGTTACCTGTTTGACAATGTGGTCACTAATCCTTACACTATCAGTGCACTAGAGCGGATGTTTTAAAAAAGCTTTGAAACAGACGTATAACGCTATATTTTTCGGAACCCCACTACTTAGTCTTCTAATTTCTTTAAAACCACCTGTCTACTCAACAATCTTTTGTCTATACACTTGCCATACATCTGGATTTAAATTATGCCCAGGTTTGTCAATTGTTAGATATTATGATAATCTTTGTATGCTACATTTCTTCATTTTTTATCTTTGCTGATTAATTTAATGGCATTTATGTAACTGTTCTGAAGGTGCTGTGTATGCGGTTCCAGGACCCTTTAATGAAAGACGTCTAAATCTCACTAACAGTAAGACACCCCTTTGCAAGTTAAATGCACAAAAACGTAGTCCTAGATTCAATCTCTTAGTTAATTAGAGAAAGAAAGACTTGATTGATGTAATCTGAAGATTTGGACCATTACAATCAAAACCGAGTTTAATTTATTTAAACATTATTTCACATAATATACTTTAAATAGCATCTAATCCAGTCTGTCTTTGAACTACGTACCTTGTGCATCAATCAGCATTCGTAACGTTCCGAGCAACTTGAACTGTACTGGAGGCATCTCCGATTTTAGAAACTTTAATACTTCCTCTGATACTCCCGCAGACAGCAGCTTTGCCTTGTTCACAACTGAAAATAAATATTTTTTTAAAGAAAAGGTTATTCAGAGGTGGTGCATCTTAGTACTATGTTTGTGCACATGTGCTAATGTAATCCATCAAGGATGGACTACTATTGACAGTATTTTTTTTTAAAGGTTATGTTCACATTTTATATAAGTTTATACCTCTCGATAGTAGCTTAAACACGTATTTGGAGAGTTAACAGTCAATACACTCTAGCCTTAATATCATAAGAAAGCAATCAATCAAAAGCGTGCTAGAGCCAATGAAGACAAAAAGGTGTGTGACACTCACCCGGAATTGCCAGGTTTCGCAGGGCGCTCAGGGCAGCGTGCTGAACTGTGACATTCCCATCTTCCACGTGTCTGTCCAGGAGATCTAGCAGCTTCTGAACTATCCCTGTGTCCACCATGTGGATGCAATTCCCGTCTAATTACAAACAAACAACAACTAGTGTGTCAATTTGTTATTTTGTGAATAGTGTTAAAAGGAACTGTCCGAGGAGGGGGAAAATTATATTTTTCCCTGGCCATCTCAAAACTAGTAGCCTTAAGGCAATTGCGCACTGTCGTTGCTCTCATTGTTAACTCATTTAATATTGCGCAGCTGTCTTGTACGATAAGTGTGGGCTTGGTGTGCAAGAGTTAAAAAGGAGATTTTTGTTGAATTAATATGCAGTAAAAGTAAAGTTTAAATTAATTATTATTACTATTATTTATTTATTTGGCAGACACCTTTATCCAAGGCGACTTACAGGTGCTACAGGGCAGTAAAGGGTTACAATGAAAGCTTAATAATTTAAATACAGTGTAGTTTACAGTAAGTGATACTACTAAAACACAATATGAACTAGGATGCAACAAGTTAACATTACAAATAGTTATATCAACAATGACATAATAGTGCAAGGATAGTGCATTAGCTGAGGATCCAGTAACATGGTGCATAGGTCAAGCAAGTCCAGTGCATAATAAGAGCAGTAGAGCAAGAGATACACTGATCCGGTATGTAATGGCCTTAAAAGCAGCTCACAATTCTCTCAAATCAAATATGCGTGAATGTGCTTTTTCTAAGGGCATTCATTGTGTGGGTATCGCTTAAAGTAAAGCGCTCATATGGTGGTGGGATTGTCTGATTGTGGATGGGCTGAAGTACAAGGCTGGAGATTCGCTGCAGCAAAAAGCCTTACCGTTCCGAGCGAAGTTGGCGATGGCCAGGGCGCCGGCCAGCTGTAGTTGGTGATTGTGTGACGGCACCCAGGAGAGCACCCGTTGGAAAACGCTGCCTTTCCCTTCATCAAACAGCTTCTGCATCGAATCGTCTGCAAGCAATAAGACAATCAAACACCAGCTCTCCTGATCGGCAAAAATAACTCTTTAGGAAGTCAAAGTAAAAATTAAAACTTGTCTACGTAAAAAGCTTTGTTTTGTGATACCAAAGAGTATTTAATGACAAAGAGGATGTGCTTGGCTGGGCTCCTCTTACCTCCCAATAGCAGCAACACCATGAGGTCAGAGGCAGTCTTCAGCTCAGCTATGTCTTCCTCTTTGTCCCCGTCCACAGTCTGTCCAACAACATCCAGGAGACACTCAACTAGGCCAGCATCCACCAGCTGCAGCTTTATCGTGTCTGAAAGCAAGACAAAACAGCAGGTTACCCAGGGACAGACTGAGTGATAGAGCGAGAGTTGAAGACACAGAAAAATACTTCTAGTCTAAACATTTGGCATTTAATTTATTATGTTTATTTTAGCAGTTGTAAACTCAGCACTATTGAACGTTTAATAGTTATGGATAAGGGATAGAGAGAGAAATCTGTGCTGCTCCTCCACGGCTCACAGGGACTGCAGATTGCAGGACAAGCTTTGTAGCTTCTTTTATTAGACACAGAAAAGGACAGCTTTGGAATTATGGATGGGTCGCTTCACTTTCAGTCCCGTGATATATTGTACATTATATTGACAACACTACACCCTGCTGTAGTCTGCACGTCACCTGGCAGCAGTGTGGAGTAGTGGTTAGGGCTCTGGACTCTTGACCGGAGGGTAGTGGGTTCAATCCCAGGTGGGGGACATTGCTGCTGTTCCCTTGAGCAAGGTACTTTACTTAGATTGCTCCAGTAAAAACCCAACTGTATAAATGGGTAATTGTATTTAAAAATAATGTGATATCTTGTAACAATTGTGAGTTGCCCTGGATAAGGGCGTCTGCTAAGAAATAAATAACAATAATAATAATAACCACACAGGGCGTTTTACAACTAAAAACTTGTCACTCCCCCTTGAAGGCATTATTGTTTACCTTTGTACCAGATATCTAATCATGTTTAAAAAGAATGTCAATGTTAAAAGATAAATAACTGTGAGTGTCCATCTGCACACGTAGCCATTTTTGTTTAGTGGAAACCAGGAATATTCTCATGACGTAATATGAACGAGAGAGACCAGGGTACGTACAACAGTGCCCCTGGGGTACCGTGTGGTGTCTCGTTTATTTAACCAGGAAATGTACCCATTGAGACCGTCACCAAAATTTACTAGGGGCAATAATTTAGAAATTACAACTACAACCAACACAATAAAACATGCGGTTCAAGATTGATCTGCAGCACATCAGAAAACAGAATACATAGGATATCTATATTTATATGTGATTGTGAACTGAAATAAATGTGTTTTATTTAATAAAATTATAAATATGTAACTACAGTAAGCACTTCTAGGAAATGAACTGTTCAATGTGAATAAAACAAAAAAAAACTTTGTCATCATTTGCAAAAAATGCAAACCTAACAAGAAAAATTGGAAGGCTTTACATATTACACGCAAAAAAAAGCTGCAACGCAGCCTACTGTTACTCATTAAAAAAATAATTATCATTATGCTTAGCTTGATTTGTGGTCTTGCAGCGATCCTGTATTTCTGTTGAAACTGGTGGGTTTAATGTGCTGTGGTATTGTTGCTGGCTGTAGCAGAAGAGCTGCTAGTGTATTCTGAGAAGTGAAGACGTGTTCAGCACGCAGCAAAGGCGTGTTCAGCACGCAGCAGACTAGATGTACTCGTGTGTGATAGTCAGGGATCCAGACAGCCTAAATAGTGAAGGAGTTGACACTCTCTGCTACAATTTGCAGTTTAACAGTAGACAAGTAAGCATCTTTCTGTCCAATGATCCGTCAGAACGTTTAAAAAAATAAATAAAATAAACCTCCCATTCATTTTTAGTGCTTTGCTCCATTACGCGGTTCTGTGACTAAATTTCTATTTAAACAGTAACTGCACTCAGACACTCAATCCAATGTTGCCGCGGCCGGGATTGAAGTACGGTGTGCCGAAAGGCTCAAGACACAGCAATGCGATTAATGCATGTTAAAATAATTAATCTCCAAAAAAATGAACGCGTTAAATCGCAGAAGTTAACTGCGATTGATAGCCCTAATTAATATTATTAACTGCTTCGACCCATAATGTATTAATTTAGTCTGAGGCTGATACAAGCAGTGTTGGCTACATTTAAGAATAAGTGTTTTTTCTTTTTTTTTTTTTTAAGGAAAACTTGCTGCTCTTAACAATCTTGATCCATGAGAGTGAGCAACCTATCCCTCTGTAGTAGCTAAAGTAGGACGTTGTCTTGGAGACAGCGTCTACAAGTACAGCAGTCTGTGACCAGAGTAATAATAAATCTCCACGCTTTTCATTTCTAGAGCACCATTTTCATAATAAAGACGTAAACACAACAAAGGGAGAGGGGAGAGATCAGTCTGCAGTTTTAATAGGATTTAAAGTTACAGTATATACACTAAGAAATGTCACAGCTACACACCTACATTATCAACTGCCTTTTTCTACTAATTTGGGGGTGGTCATATGTATTTAAAAGCAGCTATAACATTTCTATGTCCAGGCTGCTATCTGCCTTCTCTGCCTGGCAGGGCACACTTGTTTTTATTTAATGCCTCGTTCTTCCTCCTATTACCACCTAAACACATTTCCGCTAAACAATAAAAGACTTAAAGAAATATAATCTTAAAGAAATATATATAATATAATATAAATAATCTTGAAAGTGTACTGGCAGATAATAGCTAATTGACAGCCCTACCCACACCCTGGCAGATACACAAACTATCACTAAACCATAAAAATATATCCAAGCACACTCCTAGATAGGAGGCTGTATGAGAAGGCGTGAGCTGGCTCTTCACATGATTCACCGTAAGTCCCAACCATTGAAGGTGGCCGGTAACAAGTTCCGTGTGGGCCTCTGCCTGTGCTGGAGACTGAGCACAAATGAACCAGTCTTCCAGATAATTGAGCACTCTCATGCCTTTGTCTCGATGGGGACAGGATAGCTTCCATGCACTTCAAGAAGGCACGGGGAGCTAGGGAGAGGTCAAATGGCAAGATACGGAACTCGAACGCAGGTACTTCCTGTGTGTTGGTTTTATGGGGATGTGGAAATAGGCGTCATAACCAGCCTGGCCTGAATGACTGCAACAGTCATTGCATTGTCAACATCTTGAACCGCCTTCTGCTCAGAACAGGTTGACCTGTCTGAGGTCGTGTATCGATCTGAGGCTTTGGAACTAGGAAGTACCTGGAGTACAGCCTGTTTTGTAGCAGAGCTGCTACCTCCTGAGACACCACAGCGGTGTCCTGCGGGTCCGTGACTGATATTGTGCAGAGAATAGCCGGTCTGAACGGGTATTAAGCACCCGATGTCCGTGGTGCACTCCAGATGGCTCCCTGAAAAGGGGCCCTGGACCTGGGGCAGCAAACTCCTAGGGCTGCTGCTCGGCTTGTGGCTTGGCCTGCGGCTTCTGTCTCTGCGCAGGGCAGCTGAACCTATTAAAGCCTCCGCGGCAAGCTGCCAGGGCACTTGCCAAATTGCAGTGGCTCTCTTGATCAGTGGCAGACGCGCTGCTGACAGGGAGAGCTTAACTGCAGAGAATGCGCGGTGAGGCTCCACGTCCTCAGATGGGAACGCCAGGTCCTGTTCACCCGCCTCCTCAGAGGAGGCGATGGACAGTATCTCCTCCTGTGGCCAATCTGTGCTCATAGCCCCCTATGGCCCCAAGGGGACAGGCGGGGCAGGCAGCGCTGAACTTTCCTGCAGTAATTCTGCAAGATCAGTTCCTTGGTGGGAAACAGCTGCCCAGAGCTTTTCCAGTTGCTCTGAGTCTGCTGATTGTTTGGAACAGCGATTCTTCTTTCTTGGGGAAGGAGGAGAAGCAGAGGAGGATGAGGAAGACCGTGAGGACAACCTTCTGCCTGGGCTACTTTCCCGGGTGCGTCATCCGCTCTCCCTTGGCACAGAGGACACAGGGTGATGGGGAAGAGCGCTAAGCAGGAGTAATGGATGCAGAGCGCTCCATAGAGGGTCTCCACATCAATGCAGAGCTGCAGGCGTGCGCTTGGAGAAAGGTGCCGTGCTTGTCCTCAATAGGCAGACTGGCTTTGCATGTCTCACAGGGATAAAACCCAAGCATGATGCAAGAAGCAAGCAATGCAGTGTACAGTATACACCCAAGCGGGACCGGTTTGGTACCGAACCGGTGACTTGAGCACCAGTCGGTAGCGGACCACTGTGTAGGACCGGGTCAGTACCGGTTCGGTGACTTTCGCACTGTGTCAGAACCGCGACAGTACCGGTTTGGTGACTTTAGCACCGAGACGGTAATGGCAATGCGTACCGGTCAGAACTGAGGGAAGCCTGCTTGTTAGAATGGTACTAACAGCCTTCGTAATAGTGATGCTAAAGCTGTCACCAAAATGGCAGCAAGATACTGTGGAAGAGATTGCAAGCAATCACAACCGAAGCAAGTAACTTGGTCCTGCGCAGTGCTGCTGAGCCCAGCAGCTGCTGTTGCTATAGCACCACGTTGCAGACAGACCTGCGCGCTCTCTGTAAAACAAACACAACACACACAAGAGAAAAAACTCTCTCAAAAAATAGATTAATTTAAACAATTACATTAATAATATAAAATGTCTCATATTTTTAGCCAAAACAAAAAATAAATAACTCCAGCAGGAGCTATTGCCGCCTTGGGGGACAGCACAAAGTCATCTGACTTATGTTACTGGATCCCTCGGAAGGAGAGACCCTAGCTGCTGGCTTAACGCGGGGCACAAGGCTGCAATGGGACGTAGTGCACAAAATACAAATAATTAGTAAAAACTATTACAGCGATTACATTAATATCACATGTAATTTGTGTAAAAACACAATATTAGCAGATAGAAGTAACAAGTACTTATCTGAACCAGGCTGTCTGGTCAGGTCAGTTTTAAAAGGAAAACAACGCTGAGATCAGTGTGCCCTTGGGGGCGGGGCATGACTGCATCACAGGCTCGCGGAGCAGCTTTGGTATATCTTATCCAGGTTTCGGTGTATACAAGGTAAATACCCAGACAGTAATGGTTACATTTCTATTTCAGGGAACCAGTGTTATGATAACAGTTATTCTGGTGGAGCCTTTTTATGCCTGATGGTTGCCAAAAAAAATAAAGTCATAAGAATCCAGTTGGCCATTACAATTATTTATCCCACAAATTAATTATTGGTAATGGCAGTCATATAATAATGTCATTAAAAACCAAAACATTTTTTAAACTAGTTTTTTAGATGTTTTTAATAACTTTTTTTTTGGACTGCTTGAAAATTGGTTGCCGTGTAAAGTGAGACTTGTTGACTGCTCTGTTTGAAATTGATATGGCAGAGATTGATATGGGAGAGATGGTAACGTTAAGCTATATTATATCTAGAAGTCTATACACACATCCCACCATAGATTTTACATAAATCAAATCAGCTGCTTTTGGGGGAAGAATGCACATTTATTATTGCAAGCAGGTCCTAACATTCACCTCCACAAACACTGGCCCAGGGGGGGTGTGCAGTGGAGCTATAATGTAAGACAGAGATGTACAGTATATTAATGATGATCTGTCAGACTAGGCCGATGTACAGTACTGTGCAAAAGTTTTAGGCAGGTGTGAAAAAATGCTGTAAAGTAAGAATGCTTTCAAAAATAGACATGTTAATAGATTATATTTATCAATTAACTAAATGCAAAGTGAGTGAACAGAAGAAAAATCCAAATCAAATCTATATTTGGTGTGACCACCCTTTGCCTTCAAAACAGCATCAATTCTTCTAGGTACACTTGCACAAAGTCAGGGATTTTGTAGGCATATAGTCAGGTGTATGATTAAACAATTATACCAAACAGGTGCTAATGATCATCAATTCAATATGTAGGTTGAAACACAATCATTAACTGAAACAGAAACAGCTGTGTAGAAGGAATAAAACTGGGTGAGGAACAGCCAAACTCAGCTAACAAGGTGAGGTTGCTGAAGACAGTTTACTGTCAAACGTCATGCACCATGGCAAGACTGAGCACAGCAACAAGACACAAGGTAGTTATACTGCATCAGCAAGGTCTCTCCCTGGCAGAAATTTCAAGGCAGACAGGGGTTTCCAGATGTGCTGTCCAAGCTCTTTTGAAGAAGCACAAAGAAACGGGCAACGTTGAGGACCGTAGACGCAGTGGTCGGCCAAGGAAACTTACTGCAGCAGATGAAAGACACATCATGCTTACTTCCCTTCGCAATCGGAAGATGTCCAGCAGTGCCATCAGCTCAGAACTGGCAGAAAACAGTGGGACCCTGGTACACCCATCTACTGTCCAGAGAAGTCTGGTCAGAAGTGGCCTTCATGGAAGACTTGCGCCAAAAGCCATACCTCCGGCGTGGAAACAAGGCCAAGCGACTCAACTATGCAACGAAAACACAGGAACTGGGGTGCAGAAAAATGGCAGCAGGTGCTCTGGACTGATGAGTCAAAATTTGAAATATTTGGCTGTAGCAGAAGGCAGTTTGTTCGGCCAAGGGCTGGACAGCTGCATACGAATGAGTGTCTGCAGGCAACAGTGAAGCATGGTGGAGGT
The DNA here is from genome assembly GCA_030684275.1 of Acipenser oxyrinchus oxyrinchus. Taxonomy (NCBI): domain Eukaryota; kingdom Metazoa; phylum Chordata; class Actinopteri; order Acipenseriformes; family Acipenseridae; genus Acipenser; species Acipenser oxyrinchus. The sequence continues at coordinate 36,805,677 of CM060247.1, read as the reverse complement.
TCCTTGCAAGTTTGGGGCTGCATTTCTGCAAATGGAATTGGGATTTGGTTAGAATTAATGGTCTCCTCAATGCTGAGAAGTACAGGCAGATACTTATCCATCATGCAATACCATCAGGGAGGCATCTGATTGGCCCCAAATTTATTCTGCAGCATGACAACGACCCCAAACATACAGCAAAGTCATTAAGAACTATCTTCAGCGTAAAGAAGAACAAGGAGTCCTGGAAGTGATGGTATGGCCCCCACATAGCCCTGATCTCAACATCATCGAGTCTGTCTGGGATTACATGAAGAGAGAGAAGCAACTGAGGCTGCCTAAATCCACAGAAGAACTGTGGTTAGTTCTCCAAGATGTTTGGGCCAACCTACCTGCCGAAGTTCCTTCAAAAACTGTGTGCAAGTGTACCTAGAAGAATTGATGCTTGATGCTGTTTTGAAGGCAAAGGGTGGTCACACCAAATATGGATTTGATTTAGATTTTTCTTCTGTTCACTCACTTTGCATTTAGTTAATTGATAAATATAATCTATTAACATGTCTATTTTTGAAAGCATTCTTACTTTACAGCATTTTTTCACACCTGCCTAAAACTTTTGCACAGTACTGTAATTAACTAGAGTTGTGGTGGGGGGAGGTGCAATTGCAACAATTACAAATGCAATAAGCCAGCAGCACTCACCGTTTTCTGCCAAAGGAGCCAAGACTTCAAAAATCATCTCTTTCTTCTCATGTTCTGTCTGCTTTCTGAAGAGTTTTACCAGCTCCTCTGCAATATTTGTGGATGCAAACTGTTCTTTGCTGGATTCTGCAATATAATGATGTGAAAAAATGAAGAGGATATAAAACCAGAACAAGAGCCCTCAGAAATGTGTTTCTAATGAGCACATTCATCACACTTTTACAAATGATCATGCCTATGACTTACTAAATACAGTCTCACTCTGTATTTCTATTTACTGTATTTGTATGAGCACTGGCTGTGAATATTTTGAATCTCTCGCTCTCTTTTTCAGTAAATGTTGGTCTTCTATGTTAATAGATTCTCTATTTTAATATATATTTCAATTTATTTTGCCGTTTTCAATTCACACATCTGTTAACAGTATTGAATGAATTGATATATGCCAAAACTATAATGTAATAATAAAAGCAACAATGTAAGCTCGGTTTCAGTACAGTTCAAATGATCTAAATAAGGACTGTTTGTTTTATAGTACTCGCTTCACTGTTGTTTGTTAATTTTATTTTAAAATGATTCATACAAGGCAGGCCTACAGAGACTTGTAGTCTTGTTTACTGGGAAGTGCACTCAGCTGAAGCACCTAATTACAAACACAGGAATATCAAAAGGAACACGAATCACATGAAGTACAAATAACCCATAACTTCATTCTAGCTCTCTGTTTTCTGAACAACTAATTATCAAACATCAATCAAACCTTGTGATTAGGAAAGGCTGCTAAATGGTCTTTATATGTTAGACATTTTATCATGCAGGCTCTCTACCCTTTTTAATGCAGAAATCAACATAACACATACATAACAAAAACTAAGCATTCATGGGGGCATAATGTAAGGGGAAGGTCATATCAGATTGAATGCTTTGTGAACATTAAGCAAAACGTGTATGTGAAAAGGATCTGTGTCACTGGTATGTCCAGAGATTTAAACATCTGTAATGGAACTGTACTGAGAAAATCATAGATTGCAGCAGTGTACCAGCTGTAAAGACAATGTCTGAAAGGGAGTGTTCTGTATTATTAATATGGCCCGAGACTGAATCAGTAAATGTTCACTGTACATCTGTAATGTAACTTTACACAGGATCATAGAATACAGCTGTGTACCAGCTGTAATGACACTATGGCAAAGCGTGTGGTCTGTTTCATTGACATGGCCATAGGTTAAAATAATTCAGTATTGAAAGTGTTAATTGCTTACTGGTTAACTAACACCTTTACTAAGAATACAGCTATGTATCAAATACTAAAACAGTAACTCCAAGTGTACTGTCTGTTCAGCAGATCACAATATTCAGAGGTCAGAAGACACGGTTACCAACTATTTCAGCAAGCTAAAATGGTTAGTGAGATTTCCTCATGGGGATGCTTAATATTGTAGTTACATTATGTCGGGATTTTTATTTTATTTTAATTAAAACATTTATCCAGGATACACAGCTTAGATGCCACATAAAGTTATACTGTGGAGCTTTATTCCTACCCCCCTACACCTTTCCTACAGACAACCTACAAGGACAGCCCCAAAAGCCTTTGTTAAATCTGATCATCCTGAGTCTTGAAGTTCCTTAATGGATTACCAAGTTCTGCCAGATTTCCAAATGCAATCAGACACATCTCTGTTAGCGGCGTGTTCTGGAAATGGACCCCAAGCAGCTTTACAAGGGTAGGAATCACACCCATGTTGACCAGCTGTGCCTGCAAGGAATCTGAAATAAAGAGGACAGTGATTTATGATTTACTATTTGGTGGGAAGTAAAGAGTGTTCCTTTAAAAACCTATCTCAGTAAACGGTTTGACAGTCTATGAAGCTGAAAACTGAGACTGATGACCAATTTAAATAACACAGCATTACGCTTTCAAGGAAAACAAGAGAAAAAAGAGCCTTGTTACAGCTGGGAAGAAAATGCAAGATGATTACAGTGGTTATTTTTTAAAACAAAAAAGAGCACCAATTGACATAAAAAAGAACAAGAAAACTGGTGGAAAAAGGAAAGATTCATTGAAAGAAAGTAAAATCTATCACTTGCCTAAGGCGGAGAAAGTTAATACTAGCCTTTTGATAACGCTGTGCAAGTTTTCCAGGTCTTGTCTTACTGAGAAGGTGGTATCTGTATCCTTTGGGGATGTAACAGCCCTGACAGTACAGGCTCAATGAAGTCAGACAATCTAAACTGTTCACTAACTGGATTAAAGAAGTGCCAAGAAGTGCAGACTCCTTATTCACTGCAAAATGAGCTGTGTTTGTAGATATTGATTCTGGGATCTTGTGCATACAGTAATTACAACAAGTATATAACCTTGGACGGCCACCTCTGGCTATATGCTCTTGACATAATGGTTGACAGATACAGTATTTGGAGTGTATTAAAATATGTTATGTGCAGTGCAAAGGTAAATCGACAATCCTAACAATGAATTGATATTTGAATAGCTTATAACACTGTTTTCTTATCCTGGCTTACGAGATTGACACATGAATACACTAGGTGTTCTGATTAAATGTCAACAGTATCAAGGAGGGACAGGCTGGCTGACTGACTGATTGACACAGACATAACAGAACTGGGATTATATTTTCAAGGGTAAAGGAATGTCTGGATCAAGGAATGCTAAGGGGTAGATGTACTAAAGTGTTATGCCTGGCGCAATAGTTGCAAACGAGTCGGAAGTCTAGGGTGAAATGTACTAAACATGCGTAATGCTGTTAGCGACTTTTTAGGGAATGCTTTGCGGCAGCTGTTTCTGTTTGCGGTTCAAGCGTAGATGAATATGTAATTATGGGCAATCCTCCATAAATTCGCAGAAAGGGGGCGGAGGTAGTGCAAATGAGGGTTCTCAAATATTACAATGAAATGTACGAAAGCTGCAGGCAATTGCGACACTTACAATTGCATCAATTTGTTAAGAACTTTTGAAAGCATGTTGCTGGCATTTCCCAGTCTGCTTTTTCTCGTGCATTGCCAGTTGTGCTCAATGCATTTTTGAGGCGAACAGCCAAATACCTATTTTTCCCTAAAAGCAGGGTGTACTTACAAGCCTTGAAAACAAATTTCTATGACATTTCTGGTTTCCCCAACGTGTTAGGAGCAATAGACTGCGCACATGTGCGGCTAACCCCTCCAGCTCATTCTGAACATCTGTATAGGAATAGGAAACACACCTATTCTATTAATGTGCAGGTGGTTTGTAATTGTGCACAACTTAACACTGTACCCCTGACTAACTTAAATAAAAACCGGACAGTATACATTTGGCTTGTAGGCTACTCATGATAATAAGAATTAGTGGAATAATGCAAAATTTGTTTCTGGTCTTTTGAAATTCGTATTAACGAGAATTGACTGCTTTCCTGTAAGTATCATAACTTGTCAATGCGGTACCATGATATATTTTGTGTTAATTGTCTAGGCTGCCAAGTTAACAACAACAACAACAACAACAACAACAACAACAACAACAACAACAAATGTAAAATCATTTAGATTCAATTTAAAATAATCTCTTATTCGCATTGTACACTAATGTGTAAAATGCAGCAGCATGATTTATTTTGTGTTACCATACCGGTAGCCTACAGGCTAAAGCAAAAAGAAAGTGTGTCAGATTTATATTTTTGTTTATAATGTAATGTGTAGCCTGCCCAAAACACATTAGTGTTACTTCAGCACAATGGTTTATAAATGTATGTGTGTGGGTGCTATTTTATTGTATTTTTTTAAACCCGACACCTACTAATGTCAGACAAACATTTTCGGTTTAGCAAGGGCCTACTGTATGATTATAAAAAGTTTTTTGATAGAAACACATTTTTTATTTTTTATTTGGGGGTGAAGGTTGGGGCCCCCACTATAGAATCTGATGGGATTAAGTATCTGAACTGAAGAAACACTGTGCTGGCACTTTATAACACAGACATCTTATTCAATAAATATTAGGCCTACTACGTGGTTATCTTTCCTAATGCATTTACTTTTTTGCTGCGAGAGGAGCTGCAGCTTTCTCCGGGAGACGAGACGCTTCAGCCCCGCTCCGGCAGCCGAACCTGGGGCTAACCCATTTCCTCTTCCCCTCTCCTTCTCGCACTTGGTTTGCTTGTCTGTCGCTTCAAACTGAACTCCCGACCGCCATTTAGCCAGGCTACTTATGTTTAAAAACTGCTAATTAAAATGATCCACGAGTGGGAATGTTACCTTTTTTTTTTGTAAAAAATATAGCGTCGATTACATGGTGCTTTATGCATGGCTAATTCATGGAAAGTTACATTTGTGCTTCGCTATATGTCCATTATAGAGGAGTTATTTTATTTTGTATTTTACTCAGATGTGTGTTATGTGTCCCGCGACGCCCCCCACCCCCTCAGTTTTAACGCTTCGTTACAACGCCATATTGTGTGCCCCCGAGACCGCGAGGGAGCACTGTTGTATATTGAGTCTCTTTTCAGTAACATATTTTCTCTTTGTACATACGACAAAATGTATACTTTGCTAAGTGTCGCAATGATAATGCAAATTGCGGTATGTTTAAGCTGCGACTGGCCCATCTTAGTACACCTACCGGTTTTATTCATCTGTAAATGGCTGAACAGCATTTAAAGCCATTTTGGCCAATTTCAAATGCAGAAAACCTGTTACAAAAGATGTTGGCTTTTACAATAGTTGAAACTGTTACGGTACAATGGTACCTTAACCATGCAGTTCAGGGCCAATGCCATCTCTCTCTCCTGAATTGTTGTACTAACATTAATGCATTCTCTAATCTTTCTGAAACATATCTTTGTTTTACTGGGTGACTAATCAAGGGCTATAAAGGATGTGTGTTTCAATAGACACTAATTCTGTTTGCAAAGAAACTCATTCACTGATTTTGAGCGCTTTTTTAATTACTTAACAAAACCCACAAAACAGGCATTGTTCCCGATAAGAGAGAGCTTTCAAACGACTTGCGGCTTCCACTGCAAATACTGGAAATGAATGAAGTGCTTGTGAAAGGTGGCAGATGGACAGCAGAGAAGACGCTTACCTTCATCAATCAATTGAGCAGGCATGTCAAAGGCAGCCACAGTGGAAGCTTTCATAAAGTATGAAGGGGTTGTAGAGTAAAGCAGCTCAGTGCCTATGGCCTTCACAAGCGTGTCACTGTTAGTACTAAAAAGGGCTAATAACGGTGAAAGGCTGAGAACAACAAAACACACGTCACACATGGTGACCAAAAAGCCAACAAACTTGGTACTAACCATTCCGGTCTCACGTTCTGTACATATCCCGGCAACATCAGGAAAGAGTTTCAGCGGCATACCACAGAATGCAACCAAATTGCTGCTGGTTTACTATTTGCCATCTATTCATGCTCTGCATGGATGTGATAGGGAGCTTAAATAAGAAATGAAGACCTTTTCCTTGGTTACTACAGGCTCTTACAAATACTCTGCTTTGGAAGGTGTGTAGCTGCATCCCATTGTTGACTTAAGAACATGTGAATAAAATATCAAAATGATTACATGGAAAGTATATTGCAAGGATATGAGCTGTATAGGAGGCATAAATGGTAAGCAAAGAGTTTCTCTCTTTTTATGAACTCCATTATAGCATTAATAATCCCCTACCACTCATATATAAATATATACAGTGGCTAAAAAAAAAAAAAAAGTACTTAACTTTAATTCTTATACAAACACATGGCCCATATGTAGAAACTACTTTGTTTTTGACAGTTGATTGAACACCTAAATAGGTAATAAAAGGGCATATGGTGCTAATTAATCACAACTGAATAACTCATCAAGCTGTTTATAAGGCATGTTGCAGGTGTACTAGTAATGGGCAATAATAGTGAAGACAAAAGAAAGCAAAACTTAGAGTAAGTAGTGGGGTTCCGAAAAATATCGTGTTAAGCCCCTTTCACACTGGCGCACTCCTACCCGGGTTCTGGCTACCCGGTCACGATCCTACGTAGTGTGAAACCACGTACCTAGGTCATACTCGCTTTGACCCGGGTTAAGCAAGACAAAATGCATGCCGGCCGTTCGTAAGCCGACAAAATAACAAACAGCCATGCCTGCATGAAGGTTTCACTTCCGCAAGGAACATTTCTGTTTATTTTGTTTAGCCATATTTTTGTTGCTCGAGACACACCATAAGCCAGATTGCAGCAGGGTTGAAGAATACGTGCATTGTGTACTTGTGTCTGCCACCCAGGTCAACTCTGTTTTATCAAAAAAGAAGTGTGAAGAAAGAAGCTGGTTGAACCCCTTTAAGATGGTGGCATAAAATCTTTTGTAGGCACATTTGTTCCTATTATTATTAAAATAGTATACCTTTGCAGTAACTCAACAAAGTTAAAATGAAAAACACCAGATAAAAGATTGCTGTCGGATATGGATCCACAGACCCCTTTTCCCACGAGCAAGACCAAGGGGGAAAAAAATCAAAAAGCAACTCATCCCGGATTCTGAACCACGTGCAGATACTGCTTATTGTCTGACTCGCAGTTGCTAACGCTCAAAAGCTTTTTTACTGAAGCTATACAAGAGTTCAGAATGCATTATCTGAGCTTAGTGATTATGTTAAGGCAATTTGAGTAGGACTTAAGGACATAGATGACAAAATGTCCACCCTCTCTTCCACCACTTAAACTCTCAGCAAACGTTTGGATATCTTAGAAGCAGCCAAAATGCAAAATAGAACCACCATCAAGGAACCTGCTTCAGATACTGCATCTTTCCAAACTCGTCTGACGGAGTTAGAAGACACAAACAGACTTTCCAACTTAAGTATTATTAGATTACCTGAAAATGCAGAGGGGGCGACGCAATCACTTTGTTACAGGCACAGCTCTCCGTTCAGCATCAGGTTGAGGTCGAAAGAGCACATCGGATATACAGCGGATCCAATGTACAATGAGACAAGCCCTGTACGTTTATTTTTAAGCTTCTTCGCTAGGGGGACAGACAAGCAATTCTAAAAGCCTCCAGACAACCAAAGGCAAGCATCCTGCATGGAAACTCCCAAGCTGTTTCTTTCCGGACTACTCAAACATTACTGCACAAAACAGGAAAACTTTTGCTCAGACTCAGTCCTTGCTTCGCCAAAAGGGAATTCAGAATTTTTTGGTTTACCTAACAAAACTACGACTTATTTACAAAGGTGAGTCCTTGATGTTCAGTACTCCTCAGGCAGCAAGTGCATTTGTTAATGAGACCAGCTGAGCGACGGTTACTCCTCCCGGCTGTGCGTGGATCCCTCATAATAACAGCTCTTCTCGTGTTTTACTTTGTTCTACAGTTCTCTATTTGGAACGATATTCTAATTAAAAACTAAAATAAATCTTTTATTTGTTCCCTGCTCATTACATGGACTGGATGGGCTTACCTCCAGTGACTGAGTCTTACTTTGACTTTCTCCTACTTTTTATTCTATCAATGGATTACAACAAACAAATGTATTAATCTAACTGTTCTAAGACTAAGCAGCTGTAGAAGCAGGAACTGTTGTTGGTCTACAAAATATACAAAATATAATGTACCTGTTAAGACAGAAACTAACTAAGTCCTTTTCAAGCGGTTTTTTTCTTTATATGAATAAACTATTGAAATATGATTCTCAGTATGTTTAAAAATAGAAAATGATGTTATTTTATTTTCAAAGGAATGTGATTATTATAACGGACTCAAACTGGGAAACTGTTTACATTTATTTGATATATTATTATTACTTGCGCATATGTAGCGATAGCTTTCTGCATGAGGTATTAATTATGTTATTAATTATAAGTTTTACATTATGTGCATGTGTGTGTGTGTCTTTTATAGTTAAGTTATTTTTAATCGTTATGTTTAAATTGTGTGTGAATGTGTTTTTATAGTTGTTTTAATGTGCTTACTAATTCAGTTGCTTTAATATGCTTTTATATTAAGTTCTGTACAGTATTGTTTAAGTTTCGAGTTCTTTCTATTTCCCATCGGCAACACCAGCTACGTGCAGTTTTGCACAGCTTAACACGACTCAAAGTCACAGATGGGTGTCTGAGTTTGGCTGGAAAAACAGCACTCACAGTAGCCTAAACGTGACATGTGAGATGCATGCATTGCCTATCAAAATGAATGTACCCTCAAGTTTAATGTACAAATAAAACATGAACTCCTATAACTTATTTTAGAAATATATATATATATATATATATATATATATATATATATATATATATATATATATATATATATATATATATTTTTTTTTTTTAATTGACGTTCCGGTACTTTAAGATTTAGGACTACACCACTGAAAGCTCCCTTACTTCTTTTTCGGACCAATTACTGCCTGGGTCACTTGCCATTTTGTTGGATTTATTTCTTCAATCAACATGTGGCGGAACAGGAAATTGCATTTACTTAGAAAAAAAAATTCACCTTGAACGCAAAATGCGGTGGCTGTGACGGCATCTCGAGAGATGGTTCAGTGGCGGAATAGAACGCAAAATGCAGTGGCTGTGACGGCATCTCGAGAGATGGTTCAGTGGCGGAATAGAACGCAAAATGCGGTGGCTGTGACGGCATCTCGAGAGATGGTTCAGTGGCGGAATAGAACGCAAAATGCGGTGGCTGTGACGGCATCTCGAGAGATGGTTCAGTGGCGGAATAGAACGCAAAATGCGGTGGCTGTGACGGCATCTCGAGAGATGGTTCAGTGGCGGAATAGAACGCAAAATGCGGTGGCTGTGACGGCATCTCGAGAGATGGTTCAGTGGCGGAATAAAGCGCGGCTGCATTTTACCGGCATTTCCCATTTACAGTTAAAGTGATACCGCATCAGTGCCGCCACAGACACGGCAAACTGCTTCAGTGTAAACATGCCTGTAGACACAAAACTTACTCCTGCATTGACTATGTGTTTACTTCTCCTAATACATTGCAATTTATTCATTCTACCGATATTTTACCAATTCTGACCTTGGACCATGCACCAATGATATATTCTTTTAATTTTATCACTAGTGCAACCTGGGCCACAAGGTGGCGCTTCAATACCTTTTTATTACAGAATGATTTTTTTTTTTTTTAAACATTTGTTCACAGGGCTAAAAGATTTCTTAGAATTTAATTCCAAACCTGGCATAAATCCACATCCTGATGGGAAGTCAATCAAGTGTTTCATTAGAGGGAGCTGCACTTCCTTTGCTTCCAATATAAATAGACAACGTAACAAACAGCTCTCTCAATTAGAGACTAATGTACTGCGGTTGGAGCAAAAAAATGATTATTCGGAAACCAGGGCCGGACAGCTTGCTGCTTTAAAAGCCGATCATAAAAATGTGTCTAAATCTGAAGCTGAGTTCCTGCCACATAGATCTAGGCAGCTTTATTATGAACATGCCAAAAGACCTAGTAGACTGCCGGCTCCAAGACTCAAACTATGAAAGCTTGGCCTCTATAAATGCAATTGAGGACTAATGGCACCCTTTTTCCCACCCCAACCAGATTAACACAGTTTTAAAAAGGTTTTATTCATAAATTCATCAATCTGAGGCTACTACAGATCCAAACAAAATCTCAGAATTCTTGAATACGTTAGAGTTGCTCAGTATAACGGCGGAACAAGCAGAATTACTAGATGCGCCTCTCACTTTACAGGATTTTAAATCTGCAGCATCTGCCATGCAAAAGCGTAAATTTCCCAGCAACTCCTGGCTTGAATGGCATACCCCATGAATTATTACCAGATCGGCCCCATATTACTAGATTCCATCAATTATTTGTTACAAATTGTCTCTTTTCATAACCAGAAATCGGCTCCGACACACTCGAATGTTCCAGTTACAGACCTTTATGGCTCCTTAACACTTAAAAGTTCTGACCAAAAGGCTTGAATCCCACATAGGTAAACTAATACATCATGATCAGACTGGTTTCATAAAGGGTCACCTAGCATCCGATAATATGCAATGCCTTCTTCATATAATTGAATCAGCCCCTCACCAGTCCGTATCATGTGCAGTGCTTTCTCTGGATGCAGAGAAAGCTTTTGATCGCCTGGAGTGGAATGATCTGTGGGCAGTTTTAGAGCGCTTTGGTTTTGCCCATTCATATAGCAATATGATTCGTACTCTGTACAATAACCATACTGCATGTGTTCAAACCGGTTCTGTTATATCCTCTCAGTTTCTGCTCGAAAGAAGAACACGGAAAGGGTGTCCTCTCTCCCCTTTATCGTTTGCCATCTCATCTGAGCCTCTTGTTCAGGTCGTCAGACAAAGTACTGTCATAACTCCCATCGATATACAGGGATCCAAACACCATATATCCCTTTATGCTGACGATATACTGTTGTTATTATCCGATAGCTCTAAACTATTTAACAATTTTGGCGTAATCTCTGATTATAAAATAAACTGGTCTAAATCAGTTTTATTGTCTTTGAACTCTGCATCGAAAACTGCTCCCCTCCTCCCTCTCATCTCTCTCCAACCTCAGTTTGCTGGCTTCACATATCTGGGAATTAATATATATTCTGACATCCAACAGATTCGAAAGACAGTTTTTTAGGTGCTCTAACCACGATTAAATCTGATTTGATTAGATGGTCTCCGTACCACATCATGGATCGTTATTGCTGTGTTTCCTGTTTGACAACATGGGCAATAATCCTTACACTATCTGTGCACTAGAGCGGCCATTTTGAAAAAAAAAAGCTTTGAAACAGACTTTAAAGTTAATGTGTAAAAGCAAGTAACACAGCAATACCAGGATGTGGTACAGAACAGAAAAGCCAGAGAACAGAGGCAAAATCTCAAAGTGCACTAGAGCGGACATTTTGAAAAGAGCTTTAAAACAGACTTTAAAGTTATAAATGTAAAAAGTTGTCAGGATGTTAACAATGAAAAGAAATGACAGGTACATTATTTAAACAGCTGTAGCAACACGTGGGGACATGTAACGCTATATTTTTCAGAACCCTGCTACTTACTCTTTAAGTTAGTGTTAAATTAGTTCACAGCAGTTGTTTCCAAAGCATTAAACCACCTAGGGAAGAAAATAAGCATATATTAATAAGAAAACTGAAAGGAAGCCTCTGTGTATGCAAGAGCTCAAATCTAAACCTTTGAAGTCCTGAAAAAAATAAAATAAATCCAGTTAATAGCATTTCCCCAGAAGAGGAGCACTCCAGCAGTCTTACTATACAGGAGCCAAGAAGCAGCCTTATAAGAAAGCCTAGCTGATAGGAACAAGGCTTGCTTCAAAGACATGTTAAACCAGGAAGACAGCAGTTAAGAGTCAGCACACATGCGACCAGGACTCCTGCTAAGCCATTAAGGACTTGCAATGTCAAGATGAAATGTGACTGTCACAGATGCTAGTACTTTGACAGAGCACTGGACAAACAAGACACATGCATTTTGCTTAGCCACAGCACACACAGCTACAGTTTGTAATCTATTTACAGCATATAAAGGAGCCATTATTTGAATGATTGCGTACATACAGGTAAAATTGTGAGCTCTGTTTGCCAAAATATGTGTGCTTTTTAATGTTTTACATATCATTACAAGACGTGCCCTTTTCAATTTTTAAACTGCTTTCATATAAGCTATCTTTATCTTTTTATACTGAAAAGCCGGCTGGTAAAAAAAAAAAAAAAAAAAAAAGCCACTCTCTGTTAAAATTCAGCTAAACTGAAATAATCAGTAGCTCTGCCTTGACATCATGACATGTGGGTTACCAAAACCTTCAATATAAAAGGGCCATGCTTATCCTGCTGATTGAGGGTACACTGTGAAAACCAGCAGCTTATTCTTGGCTACAAATGTGGATACTCTAATACCGTAACACAGAGGTGGATGGTAATTTGTTGCAATCTTAATAATTGGTTTTAAAATGAATATGCAGTTAAATCAATCAATGGAATGTGAAATGGGGTGTAGCGATTGCCTACAAACACAGCAGTAAGGTAAAAAAAAAAAAAAAAAAATTAGGTAATTCAGCTTTATGGGAAATGATTTGCCTAGAAAAATGACATTCTGGCTGTTTAGTGGAGCCTCTGCTGTTTTACAATATTAATGTAGCGTAAGAATTTAGATTTCAGTTTCCATGTTTTTCTATGTACTAGAATAATTTATTTTAAGTTTGTGATGAACTATGGTGCCCAAGAAAGGTGTTGGCACACTGGAGATGGAAGCCCTCTCCATTTATCCACAGAGCAGGGACACTAAAGCAGTGTCAGTGTTGGTTCTCTTAGGGGTGAAGGTGCAGTTCAGACTCCATGTCACCCTTTCTTTGAGACTGCCCACAGAAGGTGGTCAATTGTCTGCTGGTTTTGAAGGCATTGCAGGTGTGGACTGAAGACTAATTGTGTCACCTAGCCTCCTTTTTCTAACCGGTTTTGATTCATTAACGGGTAGTGTCAATTTTATTGGTTGCCCCACTGGTCGCATTCAACTGTTGCAGACTGTAGAGTCCCAGGCGGCTGGGAGGGTTTTATATGAAAGAGCATTCCAAGTATTGACGGTGATTGTGACAGCTGTGGGTAATTTTGGCAATCCCTCACTGGTCTGGCTATGTGCACTCCTGCTGACCCCAAAGCTTGCACTGCTAGACAGTGGCTGTGGTTGATCCTGCAGCTGTTTCAGGCTCTCCTCTCCTGGCAAATGTCACTGTCAGACAGGAGTGGCGCTATAGTCATAATTTAAAAGAGGAAATGGAAACGGAGGTAAAAAAAAATAATAAAAAAAAGAGAAAACAGGAACCTAAGGGAATGCTACCCCAATAAAATGTTTTCTTCAGTGAAGTAAATAGTTTATGTGGAAAAATGAGCAGTAGCTGTACAGTGAGAGAAGTATACATGTAGTATTTGTCATCAAAGTTATACCATTTTGGGACAGAGACAGTCGTAGAACGTAACCTTGTCAGAGAACAAGAGGTCTCTTATCATTGACAAAAGTCCCTCAAAGTAGTTCATTTTTACTGGACGATTTACAAAATCGAACTTTAGGTCATCCAAACTGTGAACTGAACGCAAGGGATATTTCCAAGGGCATGGTACTCATCTGTTAAATCGAAAAGTCAGAAACAGAAAATATGGCATTCCATTACAGGTAAAGTTCAAGGTCGCGTTTTGCCACATTTAACTTACTGATTTAACATGAACTATTAAAAAAAATAAAAAAATAGGAAGTGTAAATGTCAAATTGTTTCTGAGATACGGCTGAAGGTTACAACAAATGATGACTTCCATCCATACGGTATTGTATTCATGAAAATGCACAGGATTTTGTTTTATAGTGATAGCTGATTTACATATCAACAGACAGACAGGCGCCTCAGGATGTTCCCAGATCCTGATTCGACTATGTACAGGATAATATTGGTATAGTTCTTCATGCACAGAATTAGGGCTACGCAGGACCTAATTTAGGTCTTTGAATAAGACAAATAAAATAAATTTCTTAAACCCCGCAACTTAATTATTAAAGCCCAAGATGCTTCTGTAGGCACGTTTTAAAAATGTTTTTAAATAAAGCAATAAAACACTTTCAGATCTTCCAGTTACTAGGAAGACTACTTATGCATAACCTGATAACACTTTTTCTGAGAGGCTTTTTTTGGAGACTCATTTGTATTTCAGGGAATATGTATGACAGCGGATTCCAGGCTATTAGGTATGATTTTTATCTAATAAGCGATGTCAGTGTAAATACCCTGGCATATTGGCGATGGCAGGAGATATGGTACATATCATACTCAACAGCTATGTTATTTAAAGTGCCCTGTGCTCTCAACTAGAAAGCCTTTTTTTTTTACTAATAAGTTTGTATTAAACACATGCAAGCTTACAAAAAGCAAATGTAACGATTCAGTAAGAGGTCCACGGGTGAGTGAGTGCACTGTTTACTACAACTACATGATTCTTGTTCTTTTCCATTAGATGCGTTTTTTAGGTATCACATTATCAAGGGCTATAATAAGATTTCTCCATTGGCAAGCTGAGTTTGTCTTTAATTCAAACATTAATGTAATTCACCTTGTATCCCTGCAGCTTCAGTGGTAACCGATTTCAGTATGAATCAAGTTCATAGTTTTTATTTTTAGTATCCCGCTGTAACTTAATTTACCTTTGAAATTGAGCAGAGCCGAGGCACAGATATCATCACATACACCTGGGAGTCCATGCTATGGCCTAGCTACAATGTGAAAATACTGCAGTCGACAAGGAATTGAGCTAGATTTAGAAGCATGATGAAATAAGGACACATATGGATCAATTTGGAGACAAAAAATGAGTTAACTGGAGCCAAGAATGTGGAACAGCGTACAGAGAAAGTCAAGAAATGTAATATAGATTGGCCTACCAATCCGGACTGAACTTAATCCAGATAACCAGCAGAAAAATAATACAAATCACAGTTCACTGTTTTTTCACTTGTCCACTAATGATAACAAAAACAAGTACTTTTTATAAACCAAGGAACCCTGCTGAAGCGAGACGGCAGAAACGGGAGTGCAGTAATTAGGGGTACACTGGTACCTGCTGCTAGACCTGTGGGTCTGTCAAGGGCAGGACACTAACATAGCATTCAGTGGGAACATGGGAAAAGCACGCAAACACTGAACTTTACATTGCCAGACTGGTTAAACAGTACATTCCTCGAATACGGTACTGTTCCTACAATAGCTCAAATATGTGAAATTATGTTTCTTTAATAAGAGTAACACACAACTAATAAATTAAGTCACAGATTAAATTTGGTTTTACTGAATGTATCCTTCCGTCAGTGCAAAACTGTTCCTAAACTGTCTTTAGAAGCTACTGTACAAATTGGTTGGAGAAACTGCTTTTTTTATTTTTATTTTTTTAGATACAGGTTATTTTTTATTCTGCAGTTTCCATGTATTTTTTTTTCCTGTAAAACTAAAAGATGTAACTGCTTACCTACATGTTCTATACACTTTAGCAAGTAAAGCTGCCATTTAAAATCACTTTTGACCCTAGTTTCCCTAGCACCCTGTAACTGTATTTTTTTTATTCTTCCAAACGCGCCGTGTGTGTCTCTTATCAACACTAGTTTTAACTCATCCAAAGTGCATCAGCTGAACCCAGACAGTCAGTCATGCAGAATGT
The DNA here is from genome assembly GCA_030684275.1 of Acipenser oxyrinchus oxyrinchus. Classification (NCBI taxonomy): domain Eukaryota; kingdom Metazoa; phylum Chordata; class Actinopteri; order Acipenseriformes; family Acipenseridae; genus Acipenser; species Acipenser oxyrinchus. The sequence continues at coordinate 36,789,825 of CM060247.1, read as the reverse complement.
CACTCATATCAATCAACCTGAACAAACTGCTCACTGCTCACTGCTTTACAATACAAACTGCAGTCTGCAATTGCTGTAACAAATTTAACTTTTATAACAAATTCTTGAAAATCTGAATCAAGGTTGTTATTTATTTAGTTTTTTTTTATATATAGTTTTTTTTTTTATTCACGGTCCCTTCAGTATTAAGATCCAACACCTTAACACTTTGACTGTGGCAAGAAGATCACTTTTAAAGCTGTTGACCCAGACACGTTTTGATCTTCAGAGGTGATGAGCCCCTAGACAATTATTACTACACTTTTGCAATTTTTGTTCAGACAATAACAGCATTTAATTTATCCAAGCCTTTTATAAAATATACTGTTTAAGATGTTATTTTGACATCTTTAGTATTTAAAACTTACACCCAAGACAAATCAGAAGGTAGCCTACTAAAATTCTAGGAACATGTATAATCCAATGTGACAAATTCAGGTTTGATGATCAATTTACAGTATACAGCCAAGTATAGATTATGTAAGGTTAATAGGTAAAACAGCTACTTATAATTCAGTCTAATAAAAGAAAGCTGCACCTACACCACTAATCTGATGGTCAAAGAAAAGAAGTAAAGGTTCCAATAACCTCTAGGCCAAGCAACCGCTGACAGTGCAGGTAAGATGTTTAGGATAACAGAAGACAGAACAGGACAGGGAGTGGAGATTCTTAACCCTTTCACCATATAGAGAAGCACTGAGCAAAAGCAAAATGAGGGTTTCTGTCAGCTCAGACCATAACCTCCCTTAATACTTTTGATGGCCCAACAATGCAGCCCATGACTACTTCTAGAGACATCTACAGTATATACTTTTCAGAATTTTCTGAAAGTAGACGTTATTTCAAATGGATGCATCAGTTTGTTATGGGGAAAGGGTTAACATTAAAGACAGCATCAAGAAACCAGACATGGTCTCATACTGGACATGACTTTGATCGTTCGCTCTGAATGGGATTCTTAATAAAAACACTATCATAATAAACAGCATCTGTTGGTGGAACCGAAACATCTCTTATACAGTGTTGTTTATTACCATTATCATTGCTATAGTTCATCAGCATGCCACAAAAGACAGTCAAGAGCTTCTGATTGGCTGGATCTGTATTTTGGGAAAGCAACCTTATGTGGTCAGCTACTATCTGTGCACCCCCAGCACGGTCAACTGCACTCCTGCCCTCATCTGGAAAACAAAGAGTTAAAGTAAAAGAAAAAACACCTACCAATTAATAACAACAACAACAATAATAATAATAATAATAATAATAATAATAATAATAATAATAATAATAAAAAGATATAGGAAACACATTAGTGGTCATGAATATTGCATCAAATTACATTTTATTTTTTAGCAATTCTTAGTCTCATCAAGAAATTATGGTTAAACTGTTACAGCATTTAATTTTTCAGATGCACAGCTATGGCCAAATATTTTGCATCACCTAGAATTTTAAGATTGAAACAATTAAAAAAAAATAATAATTATACAGTATATTAATTAAATTAAAAAAGTAGTATAATATTTCATGTTAGATATCAAAATGTCACATTTTTAAATTGTTGTCCGTTTTTTGTTACTTATATGGAAAACTACAAAGTGGTATGTAATTCAATATGTTAATATAACATTATTCAGCAGGTTTCATTCGACTTTATAAAGCAAAACTTGTTAATTCTATAGGGTGATGCAAAACTTTTGGCCATAGCTGTATGTAATAATAAGAAAAAGAAAAAAAAGAGATAACAATTTAATTCTATTCAATGCATCACCCTGCACCAAATTTAAAGGATCAAGAAAATATATTAAATACTGCTCAAAAATGTTCACAGATTACCATGTCAGCTCAACTAAATTGAAATATGCCGTTGTCTGCTTTAGAGTGTTGATGGGTGTTCCCTTGGCCTTAATCACTAGCCCTGGCAGTACTGTGGCATATGGACTTGTATTCACTATGGCCAGTTCATGATGCCAGAGCTAAATCAGTATCAGGGAAGCTTTACCCCAGTTTCTAACAGTTTAATCATATTTAAGTAGTAAAATACTGTATGTAAATGTGTTTAATTGGAAAAAAAAAATCAATACTTTTTTTTTTTTTTTTAAATAACTTTACAGGCAAATCTTAGGCAATGCAATTCATGATCAAGGAGAAAACATAAAAAAAAATTAAAAAAAAACAAACCACAATAAAACTGAAATTTTCCTTTCTGCTGTAACACACTGTATTAGACATCTCATTGCAAATCCTCCTCTGCCTGAACACCCCACATTAATCTTCAGCAACAAAAACAAAATGTAAAACAAATGCAGAGACCATTTGGGAGACATTTTCTATAAGCTGTAAAGTCTTGCAAATAAAAGATTAGCACTTCAGCGCAATTTGTCTAATTTTTAGTTCCATTATATAAGCACAGACACTGGTCGACTACCATAACAGTAGCAATCACGACTGGGCAATGTTTTTAAGCATTTGTATATAATCAGAGGCAGATGCTGTTTACATTTTACATTATGTCAAGAAATGCTGCACAGGAGGGAAGAGGGACGTGGCACTTTCGGAAATGCTTTTTTTCTTCTTTTCTCTCAGACAGAATTAAGATACATGAGAACACAACATCAAGAGATAACAGATATGTCTGTTATACAAGAGATAATGTCAACAGCAGACTATTTTAAGTATCTATTGACGAAAGCTTGTGAGAGATCAAGAGAAGTAACTTATAGTAGCCCCTTTATGTAACACATTCAGAGTTTATATTTTACCATCAATTAATACTGTTTGGCTCGACCTTTGGCTTTTTTTTCCCAAGGCATTCACTCATGATTACAGCATCCCAAATAGCATATACTCCTGGATGACTGCACTCACAAGTTCAGCAGCAGTTCTAGGCTTAATGTAGGAGATCAACATCTGAGGGTCATGTCAGTCAAGTGCCAGCGTTCCACTAGACTCACGTCAGGGGACTGGGTTGGGATCTTATTGCAGACCTGTGTGCTGAAGCATCATCTTCTATAATGGCTTGTTGGTACATACAGATGGAAAGCACTGGGCACTATTCTCACAATGTTTAACTTAAATTAAGTATGTAGTCCCTACAATTTTTTTCACCTGTTTTAAGAGAGTTAGAAGTTTATCCTCACAGGGCCAGAAAAATGTAATCCAATTTTATTACTTTTTTATTTATTTATTTTTTTTTTAAATGAAAGACAGTGGCGACTACTGTCAATGTTGGCTTTTCTTTAACAATGTATTTTAGTGGTTTCAAATGTCTGTCTGTATTGAAGCCTTTCTAGAGTGATCCAAAGACAAATGGCAGATCACTCAAAATATGAGATTTCCCACAGTGCACCTAACAAAACCATAGATGGGAACTGATGTATGTGTTTCATCCCTTGACAATTTATTTCTCTTTTTCTTAAACATATTCTCAATTCCATTTCTAAGTGCATAATGCTCATTCATTTTTATGAAATGTTTTATACACTACTCCAAAAAATGAAGGAGCAAACATTAAATATGACAATAATAAAACCATGAAGATACACTCAAAAACGTTTGGTAGACCTTTTACGTGTTCTTCTATAAATTATGACCGCTGTTGAGATCAGCTACTTCCAGTTTAAAAGCAGGAACCTTTATTTTGACTTCAGATTTCATCAACTGGCTGCTCAGGTGATAACATTTGTTTTTGCTGGTTTGGGAATTATGGCTTCTAACGATGCCAGGAGGCGGTAGATGAAGATTTCTGACTGAAGTCCCAACTGCCAGACCTGTTCAAATGCTGGAATCAGGGGATGCATAAAGATGTGTAGCAGGTGAATTTGGTGTGTTCCTTTTATGGTTTCCAGATTGTCGACACGTTTTCAAACCACTGGTTTGTACCCTAGACGTCCTGGACAAGGATGAGGGAGGTTAACCACACCACGCAAAGACTGATCTCTACACAACATGCCGTGAGGAATCGCCACCCCACTGCACATGGGCTCAATCCACTTCAGAACAGCAACAGGGGTCAACATAAGTGACCAAACTGTGAGAAACTGGTTGAAGGAGTCTGGTTTAATGTAAAAAAAAAAAAAAGGCGACCAGCTACAGCTCCAAAACGGACCACCAGAACTGGCAGCTTCGTCATTGGGCATCTGTTTTGTACACTAATGAATCAAAGTTTTAACTGTCCTCTACTGATCGACTTGTTTGAGTATGGAGACTTCAAAGAGAAATTTGGCTCAAAGCAACATTGTTTAATGTTTTTTTTTTGGGGGGGGACTTGCTTATGGTGTGGGGAGGGATAGCGGAGGTTGCACAGATCTTACTGTGCTTCCAAGGGTGGATTTACAGCTTGACACAGAGACAGTCTTGGAACTTGTAGTAAGACCATTTGTTGGTGCAACTGTCCACAAGTTTGTTCTGATGCAAGATAATGCCAATTGGCATTCTGCCAGAATTGTCATTGTTTACATTAATCAGAAATCTGGACCTTAATCCCAGAAAGCACATTTGGGACCTTCTAGTAAGTTGTGTTCATCAGCATTGTAACCCACCATGTGATATCAGAGCTTGGTGTTGCACTGACTGAAGAATGGGACAAGATCCCCCAAGATCTCATGAGCTTTCTGACCAGAAGGAAGCCTCGTCGCCAGGGGAGCCCATACTTGATACCGAGACATTTGTTTGGACCATTTTCAAACTCTGAAAAATTGATCTCCAGAGACTGAGTATGGTCATTTTGATTTCCACTGGGAAAATGTATTTATCAGTTCATTTTAGAGTGTAAAGAGTACTCCCTTGAAATACTCAAATTTCATTCCTGTGGTTACTTGTATTTCAGAAATTTCTGGAGTATCCAATAGTTAATAACTTAATTATAGATTTTGTCCACATAAATAATATTGAATACAATCCTTGGATTGAAATTATCCCTTTAATTCAGACCGTATTTATGTTCCAGGTGCCATTGCTCCAGAAATTCCAGCTAATCTTTTTTCTTTGTCAGACAACCTTAAAATGTGTTAATGCCTCTATGTAGGCAGATGAAAATAATGTCAATTTTTTGAATTTGTGAAGGTGAATTAAAGAACAAACCAACACCCAAATAAAAATAATAATTTAAAAAAATGCTGTAAGGACTAATGTGTGGGCATCCCTGAGGTGTTTTAACATCCACACTGCGTCTCTATTTCAAGAGGCCTTGAGAGACGGTGACTCACACAAACATAAAATAATTCTATCCATTTTACTGCTTCAGTTGAGGCTGTCGGTCAAAGACTTTCAACTTGTATTGCAATCATTTAGAGAACAAAAATACAGTCGTTACACCGACATAAGGCCCCCTAAAGGAATGATGCAGTTTCACAAAATTACATTGGTTTCAAAACATTAGAGAGAAACATTTTAACCGACTAAGGGGAAAAAAATACTTGATTATTTTTAATTCTCCCAAGAATAAATCAGGCTTAATTTAATAGACAACTCTTATTCTTGACAGCAGGTCACATTTATGTGGACAACTGCCAGGGTGATTTCTGTACTGTATGTCAGTGCAAATGCTTTTAAAACAGGCTCCTTAAAGCAAAACACAGAAATGTATACTGTATACAGCATGAACAGTCACTTTTAATGTGCAGGCCTATTTCACTTCAGAATCCTACAATAAGCAGAACTTGTCAAAAGATTTTGGCCTAAGAGGGACACCGGTTGAGGAAGATTGGAAACAAGAGCAGCTGAGGGTTCTATCACAGCTGGTGCCTCTCAATGCCTTACCCCTGGATCACAAGCATGTGACTGGGGTAAGATCCTTCACCTTCAAGACAGCTGCCCTCTTCAACAGATCAGACAAGCCGTCAGCAATACAATTTTAAGTCTTGTACCAAGAATCCCAACTCATGGTATTTAGGGGATGGACTCAATGACTTGAGGCACACATATATAGTAAAGTCTGTGACACAGTGTATAGAGCAACTCCACTCTCCTCTCTCGATTAATTTCAAACTGTCAAGCAGCGAATACACTGAAAATATGTAATTACCTCAGAGATTCCTGGCACAACTACTGGTTGAGCCTCCTCATTCTTAGCAAGAGACCAGTTTTCAGGCTCTTGCAACCACCAGGGTGAAAACATTTAAACACTCCAGGATTTTAAGTTACTGGAGTTCTCGCACAACAGATACAGTTTGAATAAAAATAATGGAACGGATGCAATTCAGTATAAAGCAAAGGATACAAATCCAATGCACACCTAATTTGTTATGGCCAGTCTCAGTGTGCATGCCACTGGGGTTTTCAATGGTCATGTAAAGTACATTACTTCAGTTTACCAGTTTTCTCTTTCTGTAACACACTGCATTCCTTTACGGTACCATGCAGAAATACTTCTATGGGTAATTCTAAAGTTACATCAGATACTCCCTATAGGAACAGGTGGAGAGTTTGATTCCTGTACACTAATGCTATTTAAAACACTAGTTATTTTTTGCTCTACTTTATGTGATCCCTCCACTTTCTTACTAATAGCCAGCAATGAAGGGTTCTAGCATCATTTTTATGTTAATAATCCCATTGCAGACACAGATGATAAATAATCGCATTAACATTTTCACAGCACAGAACACTTCCAATAAGTTACATGTAGCAATGTCACCAGTTACACAAACGTATACAACAATGTCAACACCTTGTGATAAATACAGTACATTAGTGTAGACAAGGGATACTGCATCCCCTACTTCTCCCCCTTGAAGTAGATGTTACCTTGGGGCCATCCCACAGGTATTAAAAGTCTGATATTTGAAGATAGATAACTACAACATTTTTGGCTTCTCATCGACTCTTAATATTGTGAAACAGTACTGTACAGAATAAAAGCACTATATATATATATATATATATATATATATATATATATATATATATATATATATATATATATATATATATATATATATAATGAAACAAAACAAACAAACGTGTTTAGATGTAATCGGGTGGTAGGGTCGCTTGTTGTTTGAATTACTGCAGGTCAACTAGACTTTTTTTTTTTTTTTCTGTTGATTACTTACGGCTATCGTAGCAGATGTTCCCTAGGGCCCGGCCAGTTTGAAGCAGCACCTCCTGATCTTTGCAATTTAGCAGTTGCACCAGGGGCGGGATCAATCCAGCTTCCACACAAGGGCTCCGCATGAATTCTGGAACAGTGCAGACATTTCATTAAAACACGTTGCTCTTTGTTAGTCATTCTCAGTTAACATGGTTTTATCTGTTTTACCTTAAATGCCCTTGTGCTTTTATATGCTGTGCCTGGGTTTGAGTATTTCAGATTCTCTCACTGTGCTCGGGGTGTTTTGATAATGGTTAATATTACAGTATTGTCCCTTAATGTTAGAGGGTTGAATTCGCCACATAAACGTACACGGTCCTGGATCTCCTGCGCAGGAAAAATATTGATGTAGCGTTACTACAGGAAACAGATTTAATGCCCAAGGATACACTCCGACTTCAAAATAATCGTTATAAACTAATTGTTGCTTCTGGGGATGGCTCAAGAACAAAGGGAGAGTTAATACTGATGAAACAAAATATACATTTAACAATTAAGAGTCAGCTCTGATCAAACTGGCAGACTGACTTTCTGCTGTGCCTCCATTCAAGGTAAAAATGTGGCATTTGTTAGTATATACGTGGCCACCACATTCGACCCTGTATTCTTTCCATGGCTTACCAAAGAGTTATTATCGTTGGCAGAGTATACGCTGGTTATTGGGGCTGATATGAACACGTGCTTTGATTGTAAACTACATAAATCCAATATTTGTATCACTAACGCACAAACTTCAGCCGCTAAAGCACTCCGACATTTTCAAGGATTGATTACATCCTTTCATCCCCTGAGCTAAACTCTTCTGCGGGGAAATGCAGAGTTTCTCCCTTGCTGTCTCTCGGATCATAATGCAGTTTTAACTGTATTTAACTTATCTACCATCCAGGGCAAACCACCCAGGTGGAGGTTCAATACTACACTTCTCCAGAATCATGAATTTCTCTCACAGCTTAAACCAAAACTGACAGAATTTATTAATATGAACAAGGATTCGGTGTCGTATCCAGCGCTGGTTTGGGCCTTGATCAAGGGTTTAGTGAGTGACAACACGATTTGGTTCTCCTCTGCATTTGATCTCCGAGTTAGAGCTGAGTTGCAGTAAAGTGGAACAGGCTCTGAAATCTAATTACAGTAGATATGTCAAACTTAACGGCGGAAAAGGAGGATTGAACAACCTATTAAGACAGCAAGTTGAGTATTATTCTGATGGCAGGCGACCAAGCCGTCTGCTTGCTCTACGTCAGGAAAGTAGACTCAATATCCAATCGATTAACTCCCCTGTAAAGGGTCTGTGAAAGGATCGCTTGCAGTGTGCAGGTGTGGTGACGTCAGACCCGAACAGAAACCAAAACAAGTAATGGCGGGGCAAACTGAAACGCTATGGTGTTCAGTTATTTTATTAAATAATAAAACAAACAAAAGATTTAAACAAACACAAATAACCCAAAGCACTAGTTCATAGAGGATCCATAAACTTAATCTCAGGCTGTGAAACTCTGTTTAAATGTGAGAGTAGAAACAATCCGCACTATGAATCTACAAGCATTTTCCAGGTTTTCTACACCGCTTGCTTGCAGATAGTTCCTAACACTGGTATTAACTGCTGTTGATAAGGTTGCAAGTCCATGTGCTCAAAACCTGCGGATAATAATTACAGGCTCAGACTTTTCTTCTCTATCTCTCTGCTCTTGTTGGGTCTTGTAAGGTATCCATGGGAACTAGACGGCACTTGATGCAAATTGAAAAGTAAATTACAACAGGAGTTTTTGTTTACCTGATAGACCACGCTAACTCTTAAAAGTTCTCATCTCAATTTTCGAGAATGCAAGCCATTTTACAAAAACTTTAGTTGCTGAATTTCATAAATAGGTATTTACCTTTTCTATAATAGGTATTTACCTTAAACATCTTCTCGCTATCTTTTTGATCACCTTTGACAACTTATCTCCATACTTGTGACTAACTCCATACTAGACCAATGCAGCATTAAAGACCACCCTCTGTTCTTACACGCTGTCTCTGCAACCCTCTCGAGAAACCATTTTACAGTGGTTATATGTCAAGAAGCAAGATAAAAATGAAACCACATGCGTTCAAGTTTCTTGTATAACACTACATGACAGCCAGTATTGATCATGGTGGCATGCCACTTTTTATCATGCTTTTCCTTAAATCGGACTAGCACATGGCGGCATAAACAAATTTAAATGCTGATATTGCAGGAAGCCCAGTAATTCTATTTCACGAGAACTGTTTGAAAGAGGGATGCAACGGTTATGAGTTTCCCATACCGAAATTGAACTGAAACTGTCATATGCATAAAATTCTAAACACAACAATCCCAACAAAAGATAAAACCAAATTTGGTTTTGTACAATGAAAAAGAGGCGGCAGTCTCAGCACTAAGCTGGAGGTATTTTCAGGAGCTCATCGCACACTTTTCTGCATGTAGACGGTTCTTATTAAACATTCCTTAATTTCAATATGGTAGCATAAATCTAAAGTTATGACATGACTTACCTAATTGATTCTACCTGCCCTCAGTAGGGATAACTGCAGCTTCATATTTAGCCTGGGTGTTCAGGTTTTTTTGATGAAAGATGCTGATGCTAGTACTAGCAGTGTAACCTAACCCCTTTTGTTAAATAAATGCATCCTAATAAGTGAAAAGCTGAAGCTTTAAGTTTTTTTTAGTTAAAAAAAAAAAAAAAAAGTCTGTTGTGTCTGTTAACAAATGTAATAAAATATGCTGAACTGAATAAAACAGCCTAATACAAAAGTACTGAAAGAAAAGAAAATGTCAGTTGATATCCCGAACTAGTGTGAAACTGTCAAAAAAAAGTGAAAGGGATACTGCAGACAAATATCTGGAAGCTGTTTAAATGAGATGCTTCTGTGAGCCAGTCAGTTTATTTCTATTAAGGTTGCTTCATTTACTGTGCATGTATTGACATATGTTTAATTTGACTGATTACTTTGTTGCTGCATTCTAAAACCGGCACACCGATTTTAATTTAAGTATAAGTGCTTTACCCATAGTTATTTGTATTATAGTAAATAGGCTATAATAAACCAGTATACTAAAGGAGAACTTTGTGTAATGGGGGGGCTGATGGCAGGCCTGTGTTTTTGCCAACATAAATCTAGGTGACATTTTAAATTAGAAGTGTTTCCTTATCAGAAACTCTTTTAAAAAGCTGCCAAACATCGCATTCACTTTGAAGACAACACATTGATTAAATTATTGCAATTTCAAAAACCATGAGCTGCAGTTCTACTCAGACATGATTTGCCACTTACACTGAGCACGACGACAAGGAGAAGACCAGGAAAATAATAGTTGAATGTCTCTTAATACATTATTTTATTCTTTCTACATTGTGTCTAATCATATAATACATTGGTATGAGTGATGCAATCATACTGTATTATGCTTATTTATCACAGTTAGGGAAAAAAAAATTATAATCTTAACCGACTTGCATCCCTAGTTTGAAAATTAATTAATTTACTGTAGAAGAAGTACAGTCTGGTTCCAGAAACATGCCTATTTTAATTGAGGCTCAAGCCAGGTGTTTAAGTGTGAGATAAAGCCTCTTCATTGTTCTTGCCAAGTCTCAAAAGCCAGAGCAATCAGACTGCAGCTGTGCTTTGTAAGCTATTAAGAAAACAATTTATTATCCTGGGATTGCTGCTTTCAGCTCATTTATAAAGTGCATGCTATTTTGAAACCAATAATTGTTTTTAACCATTCAAATAGATATACTTGAAGCAATGCCAAGGACACAGTATTGAAAAAGACCAATTTAATTCGGCACCTCTAATAGACATTTGCTGTTTTGGATTAGAATGAGGGGGCATATTTGACAATTGTCCCAATAAACCCAATGTCCCCATGCATTTCAGCCTTTGCTTCAACTGCAGTAAGTTAGCTGAGGGATAATGTACAGTTATGCCTGCTCTGCCATTTACCTATGGTGAAAGGACTACATTAAGAGGAGATTATTGCTATTATAAAACAAAAACAACACTTATTTTGTATGTGCTGATATTAGAATGTGCTGGTAAGTCAGTAACAAGCCTGCACTCCACTGGGATTGTAATGGACTATTCAGTCTACGTGTACTGCACAGTTATGATTGTGTATAAAAATGGCACATGAAGAAGACAGCTCCTGTCCTCCTTCCGAAACACCAAAAACAAACAAGCTAAATGCCATAGATGCTAACAATATCACTGCCTTCTGTCTCTCAGCCAAGTGCCATCTGGTGCACAGTCAGGCGAGGAGATCCAAAGAGAAGTTTATTTTATGCTCCCAATTAATAAATTAACAGTTTTGTGATGAAGTTTTGTACATGTTTGTTTTGTCTGTTTGTGTACCCCACACCCCCGACAACTGTTCTCAAACAAATGTCTGGATCTAATGCTATCGACTCAAAGAAGAACAAAATGCTGAGAAATCCATCTTAATGTAGTTATACAGTTTAAACAAGAATTACATAAACAGTAAAGCAGTGGGCAGGCTTGTGCTGTGGTCATTTTATAACCCTCTTGTGACCCCCCAATGGAAATATATCTTCATGTGCAGTTTTCATTCATAGAATTCTGTTGGATAGAGTGGGACGTATTGACACTAAAACACTGCTAATGAACATGAGGAAAGTAGATGAGGACAACATAAATAATATTTATAACAATACAACAACAAGGGGGAACTAAAATGCACAATGCAACACGAAATAGAAAACATAATTACGACAAAAGAACACTAAGTAAAACTTAAATGTAATGCAATTAAAAATAAAAAGAATATATGCTGACAAGTGGTAGGAGGAAAACTGAAGATATTCCAGCAGAGAAAGTTCTTGTGGAAAACCTCACCATTTTTGGCTACTTCAGCTATGATGTTAGCTACTTTTGGCGTGCAGGAAGAAGGTTGAGCCAGCAGACCATGGAACACTTGGAGGAGCCCATTTTCTTGGATTTTTTCACTGGCTTCAGCATCTGAAACAAAAGGAACCACAGAACTACTGTTACTATGAGTAAACAGGAGATGCTCCAATAATGCCTCAACAGGGACACAGTCCTCTATGACTCTTCACAAGAAAACGTTCAGACATTATTATTTTGTTTTGGATATTTTTCTGCATTTCACCCGCCCCTAATTATTTATAGGCAGAGTTGGATATTACCCGCTACTCGTTTCTACAGGAAAAAAATTATATAAATGTCCTTACATTTTGATTGTAATCTGTAAAGCTTGAGTAGAGTTCAACTGAAATAAATTTATAGAGGATAAACGTTGGTAAAACCAATAGCTATTTTTTATTTTCTTACCAAAAATTATCATTTAGAAATCAACTCTAGTTTGTGTAGTTTTCATACTTGCTGCCTGTTCCGTCTCCATTCCGCTCTGTATGGCAAGATGTTGCTGTCAGTCGTCTTAGTGGTCCCTTAACCCTATGCCGCCTACTAGGAATGACTATAAATTGTGCATGTATCCAACAACTTTCTATTGTATCGCTTGTAGTTTAGTAACCATAAACCACTAATTAAAACCCAATATATCAACAGACCTTTCCGATAATATCAACGATTTAGGAAAAACAGTTTGAGTAAATGGGAGATGTGCAATTTAATGAGGATTTCAAATATTTAAATCAGAATTGAAATTGCTTGCACAGCTGCAGAGCTACATAAGGCTTTGTAATGCAAAAGAAAATGGTCATAAAAGAGCTGAAATGGCGGATGGAGAACTGAACGTGAAACTAAAGAAGCCTGGAAATATATTATAATCCCATTTGTGATTAAAGTTAATTATTTATGTGTAGAGGTCTCAATATGTAATGCCACACAACATGTTGAGTATGTTTATTATTATTATTTTAATTTCTTTATTTAAAAAAAAAGAAAACTTGCGAATACTGTATAGGGTAAAAAAATAAAAATCTACCACTAATAAACAGCTAAATAATAATAAAAGTAAAGACTATAGCTAAATACTTATCCATCGTTTACACACACAGAAACAAAAGTACATTAATAATAACAATAATAATAATAATAATAATAAACAAACTAATGATAAAACAACACTGGCATGGCAAACATACTAAGTTATCTAGCTAGAGATCAGACAGATGTCTTATTTACTTACGCCTCCATTCAGAGAAACATTTTCAAAACAGGACACAAAATAAAATAAAAACATATATCATTAAAAATAACAGTAAAACATTTATAAGAGGGATATCTTAGATGTTTTTTTCAGTAAAAATGCTATTAGTTCCTACTACAATAAAAATCGGGAGCCAAGTTTGTCCAAATTGTGTATTTTTTTTTTTTTTACATATCATCATTACAGGGATGACTCTTTGTTAGCTGCTTTTTTAGATATCACAGCTCTAACTTTGCCATTTCTGTACAGGTGTAATGTGCTTTTAGACAAACTCTCTCTGCAGTAAGCTGAGCCCTGAATGACCCAGTGCCATTACTGTACATCTCCCAGATAAGGTATTTCAGCACGCTTCACCTTTTGTATGGTATTCCTAACGTTTCTTAGTCAAATGTTTCTTAACTGCAGGCCCGGAAGAAGGCCTAGGGCAGCAAAAAAACAAAAAATGAAAGCAAGGAATCAGCATTATGTGCGAAGCACCGCTCCCATGAGGTTTAGCATCACGGTAACCACTGAAGAATCCCATCCAAACATGCTCTTTCGATTGGTATGGAGTGATCGATCGTAAATTGAGTTCGCTCTATCTATTGTTCTATAGAGAAAATTGCTTTATGACTGACTTAACGTCATCCGTTCAAGAAGTAAGCCACTCGACAGGCATTGATAAAATGTGTTCAATTCCGATCTCTGAAGTCCCAAATCAATCAATAATAATAAAACAAATACTAATAATAATCTGAATGTTGCCAATCACATGACACTGGCAATATTACTAACCTGCAAATAGATTGGACAAGCATTTTTAAATGAAACCTGACCTGGACATGAGCTGAATTCAGCAGTAAATTTTTAAAATGACTAGCTAAACTACTGTCATCACATTAAATCTTTCTACTTATGTCGTTATTACTTTGGTAAGCAGACGGCTCTGTGTCACCGGTGAGACACTTTTCTTCTGAAGACACTATTTGGCATAACCCGGGATATGCTGAGACAGTTTAGGTTTACAGATCCATCATCACCAATGCATTTAAGACAGGTGTGTAGGGTTATTCAATTGATCCATGATAAGCCATTTGTGTATCTCAATTAGAACTGAGAAATGTATTAATAATACTGATAAACTTGTGAAGTGCTGTATTTCGTGTTTGTGTATTTACTGCCTTCATGTTTACCCTTAAGAAAAAAGAAAAGAAGGTACACATTGGGACTTGTGCAAGTGTTCTAAACGCATTACGTTAGTTTAATTACAGAGCGGTGTGTAATTAGTGTTGGGGAAGGTAGTAGTTGGCATGACAAAGTCTGTGTTTGTGCTTCTGTGAAGTGTCTGTACAAGTTTGTATTTTCAAAACGTACCGTACATTGGGAGTGTTTTTTTTTTTATTATTTTTTTTTTTTTTTTATAATATTGCCATGATGTAATTAGTTCTGTTTTCAGGTTAGATAAACTTTTGTTTCCCAACGCATTATTAGATCATTTGATCGCACAGATTCATGTTGAATTGTGATCCATAATGTGTGCTTAGCTTATTCCAACATTAGTATCTGCGCCCTAACCTACCGTTTTAAAATGGTTGCATATTTCCCTGTAGTGTTGTGTTCTTCTGTAGAATAGTTGTTAAGAAAGACAAAGCTAATTTGCAATATCAAAGGAACATTAATGCTTTTGCCAAAAGATACATTTTCAACCAGTAAATTTAGTTTCATATTACAGTTTAAAAATATGATGTTATTGAAGTTATGAAACATAAAAATCCCATATACCGGGGGATACCCAATTTAAAATCTGTGCATTTTTCAAAACAGAAACCATGTTAAATACGAGCACACCGAGCGATTGCACAATACAAGCTGAATCAAAAATCATTACCTGACTGATATGGTGCCATGCAAGGCTTTGCCTAGGACGGCAAGTTACCTAACATCAGTCCTGTCTAGCTGTGACAGATTCCCATGCTCGTATCCACTTGTCTTTGGTCAGGTTGCCGCAGACGCAGAAGCAAAAGCACTAGATTTTCAACTGTATCCATAACTCAAACTCCTGGCTTGTTCCACTCTTCTTAATTAAACCAAATGAATGAAATGTAAGCAGCATCATGAGGATGATGGCACAGTATATCAGAGCAGAGCACATTTAAAAGGAATCTAAATTTCTATTTAGTTAATGATCAGTTCTACTAATTGCTGTCACTGGCAATAGAAGTATAGTTTATTCTGAGCTAATATTGTTTGCATTTGCATTATTGCTGGCTGTAATAGCAAACACACAAAACAAATTGGAATTTTAATTTGATCAAATCCCTAAAAAAGTCCCCTGGTGCCCAAAAGGCTCCATTCTGTCTTCACTGAGTGATTGTATTATGAACAGCAGTAACACAAACTAGATGAATAGTTCAATTAGGCCTTTCGGGACAATCTGAATGGTTTAGTGGTACTTCCTTGTGGCTCTTCAAGCCTAGAACCTTATTTGAAATATTTGATTGAAACCTTTAACTTAACTTTCTAGGTTCAATCAGAAATAGTTACGAACCTGGTCTGAATAAAGTTCTTTCCTGTTCAGTGTTATGCGAACAGACAAGCTTCAACTTTGAGATTAATGCATGTGTTATAATCAATGCAAAAAAAAAAAAACCCTAGCTGCAACTCAGCAAGTCAAGGTAAAGCAATGCAATATCTACCATATTCATTCCCTGTGCCTTGAAAGACCAGCCAGAGATATGATTTTAACTGTGAGATCACTTAAACACAGGCGAGGCCAATAAACTTGACTTGGAGTGTGGGTTGATATCCCAGCACTGTGCTGCCTGAAAAGTACAGTACAGCAGGGTAGCAGAATGTCAAAAATCTTCGGGGCACAGCGTCTGACTACCGGTTCTAAAATATAGGCACACAATTACCAAACTTTGAATGTTCTAAATACCAACAAATACCACTTTAAAATTATATACAAACAGGAATATGAATATTGTATTCTTCCAGAGTTTTCAATAATGCAACACATGTAATCCTAGGTGACTCTTTTAATGGTTTCAGAAAATACATTTTGAAATGATATACCTTATACTGTACTGTTAGTTGTAACCACTGAGAGCAACGCTTTTGAAAACATTCAAAGCTTAATGCAAACATACATTGTTAAATCTGTTCTCTGTTGAGTTATTTGGTTGCATCCACAGGCTTTTATCATTGTAATCTACAAAACTGTAGTGCTGAAAGCCTAAAATAAGCTTGTCACATCTTCAGCTCTTCACAGGCTTTATTGAATATGCCTCCCTCCCCTTCCTGGCAGAGCTGCCACAACAGTTGCCTTCTAAAACCATGCTATGTCTTGACACTGCCATTCACTGTCAACATGGAACTGTGACAGAACTGGCAAGTTGAAGGGGGCGTTGAAGGAGCTTTTCAAACTGAACTGGTCCCCCGCCGTGTGTTTGTGAACAGCTGTTGATTGTGACTGGTTTCATTATCAGTACACTAGAGCGGACATTACTATTCTTAGATAAGGTTCTAGAGAGAGTTGTTGGAATTAAATTACAAAAATGTCTAACTCTTAATGGTATATTCGAGAAGTTTCAGACTGGTTTTCGTGCTGTACATAGCACCGAGACAGCCCTTATTAGAGTTGTGAACGATCTGCTGATAAACTCTGACTCTGGTTTTCCATCAGTATTAATTCTTCTTGATCTAAGTGCTGCCTTTGATACTGTTGGCCAGTGGTCGGCAAATTAAATTTGAAGGCGGGCCAAATGACCCGCAGGCAGCCGCAGAGCAGGTGACTTGCAAACCCCCTCAATAAAAAAAAAGTGGTCAAGTCGGTTGAAAACAAACCGAAAAGGAAAAAAAGAAGTAACAATTGTAATAGTATGTCTTTGTAACCTCCAAATAAATATTAGTAAAATAATATAGCATCTGTGTTGTATCTATTGAGACAAATTAGTTTAGTTTAACATTCCAATATGTTGTAAGTGAAACGTAACTCAAAATGACTCCTAACGATGACAGACTTTATTGTACAGCTGAAAGACAATTTCAGTGCTTTGACTTCAGCATTCCTAGGTATGTAATCGTTTTTGTCCGTGCTCTGTTTTCACTCAACCTTGATGGTGATTTTTTGTCCCATGCAAAGCAAGTGCTTCCCGCAATCGACGAAGCAGCAACTAGAACTAGTGGTATATTTGCAGGCATCGTTGTTGCTGAAAACTGAATTCATTAACAAAGCAAATCTGGAATCATTCTGGTCTGCCTATGTATGTCCAGACAGCTACCGTTGGCTCTGTTTGTGCTCTCCATGTTTGGATCTACTTACGAATGCTGGCGGCTTATTCCACAACGAATGCTGTAATGATGCACGAAACAGACACAAGAATCTTTGGAGGACTACCTACGTATCGCCGTCACGTCTATCACACTTGATGTTCTAAAGCTGATCTCAGAACGAAAGTGCCATTTTTCTCATTAAAGTTGTCATAACGCAATGAAGCATTTAAAATAAAAATGTATGCTACTTTTGAATTGTGTTATTCTGTGTTCCTGTCTATCATATGAGGATTCCAGTACAATAGCAAGGGATAAATGTATCATTACAATCAGCAAGTACTGTACTTTGGAATCGATATTGCAAAACACGTAATTTTGTGCTTACTCGCAAGAAATATATGAAGGTCATATGGGGAATCCCCCAGGACAGCCCCCTTGTGGTAATATTAAAATGAAGTTCTGCTCTCGCTCAGCCCTTGATACAGCCTTGCCAAGAGACACCTGTCTGCGGGCCGTCATTTGTCGACCACTGCTGCAGAACATTCCATCCTACTGAATCGTCTTGAAAGCACAGTAGGACTGTCTGGCCTTGTCCTATCCTGGTTCAAATCTTATCTTTCTGATATGTTTCAGTTCGTCTCAATTGGGGAGGTAAAAATCAGCATTATGGGAAGTTGTCTGTGGTGTTCCACAGGGCTCCATTCTAGGTCCCTTGCTGTTTTCATTATATATGCTACCGTTCGGTGACATTATCCGCAGACACGGAGTGAACTTCCATTCCTATGCTGATGATACCCAGCTATATTTGCCCCTAAAACCAAGAATTTCTTCTGCCTGGGTGTTATTAGCTACTTGACTTACAGACATCAAGCATTGGACGTCACAGCATTTTCTAATGTTGAATTCAGATAACATAGAGGTTATGCTAGCGGGCTCACAGAACCAACCTAAAGGAAATGTGGGATTACATGAGCTTGACCCTTGCAGTCTCTCATCAAAATCTAAACTAGAAACTAAGAGTTTGGGGGTCATCTTTGATCCTGATTTATCATTTAAGACTCATATTAGGGAAGTTACTAAAGTATCTTTATACCATTTGAGAAATATAGCCAAACTTAGACCAATTATTTCCGTATCTAATGCCGTGAGACTAATACATGCCTTTGTTACATCTGGAATTGATTATTGTAACACACTTTTTTCTGGTGTACCAACCGTGTGGTACCAGCTTGCACTTGTTCAGAATACCGCCACTACAATTCTGACTAAAACCAGGAAAAGTAAACATGTTACCCCTGTTTTGGCCTATTTACATTGGCACCCTGTGCAGTATAGAATTGATTTTAAGATTTTGCTGTTAACTCACAAGGCCCTGAATGGATTAGCACCTAGTTATTTGTAGGAGTTACTACTGTGTATCTTCCAGTCCGCACTCTGAGATCACAGGATGTGGGGCTGCTGGTTATTCTTAGGGTCAACAAAAGCAACACGGGAGGTAGGTCTTTTTCTTGTTGCGCTCCTAAATTATGGAATGCTCTGCCTTTGTTTGTCAGAGAAGCTGGGACCGTTACAGTTTAAATCAAGACTAAAAATGCAGTTTTATATGGCTTTCTTATCTTAGTGGGTTTTAATGTAACTTTAAAAATTGCTGCTTTTGTATTATGTGTATACTGTTATTTAAATGGTCTGACTTAGCAGTATGTGTGACATGCTATACAAATGTATTGTGGTTTGTTCTTTTTTATGCTATGTACTGTACAGTGCTTTGCAATACTTTTGTATAAAAAGCACTATATAAATGCAATAAATATATTTATGCCTAATGAAACTGCAGGATGGCTGAAGGGTCAGTCCTCATCGTTTCAACAGGGGTCTTGCATGATTGTTCTCATTTGGATTTAAGGTGGTAGAAATCAGGCTTTAAATGAAGTGGGTGCCAAGTTGCCAACAGAAAGCAGTCAAGTACGTTTCTACGTATAGATTGGTGAGAATCTGAGGATGTTTAAGAAACTATTTACTTTGACCACCACTTTGTCAACATCTGGCGTGACATATACGTTTATTCTTTAGCTATATTACATTGTGACGAAACAGGACATTTCAATGATTATTTCCTCGCTCACGAGGCAAATTCACATTCTAAATCAACCCGTTATCTAGAAGTGTGTTTGCCTATATAAACATTTATTTATGTATACATTAATTTGCATTTTTGGAGGAAGATGCACCCATTGAAGTAGCAACCCATCAAAATATATAATCTTTTAAACCAGAGACAGAAAGGCGCGGCAGGCGAGGCATTTTGCGGCCTATACCGCTGCCATTGCTTTCATATGGTGTTGGATAGATCAGCGTGGGACAATACCGCTAGTCCCACGGTGACGCTGATCGGTACTGCTTAAATCGAAACCAGAGCGATTTTCTTCTGGCTGCCGCACGGTACCGTCGGTGGATTAACCAATCACAGCCAAGTGCTGACAACACGTGCTTTCCAGGAAAAATCATCAATTAAACTGCTGTCTACGGAGGTGACCAAGCACCCTGAAGTGTTTGATCCCTCCCATATTTCATACAAGGACAGGCAAGTCAGTATTTTATACAACGATCCTGATAAGCCTTTTTTTTATTATTTCTGCAGTTCACTACTATTTTTACTAAATAACTGGCTGTAAAATGCTAGATTTTCAAACACTTTAGTAGTAGGCTACTTGAAGTCAGCAACGTACTGTATGTTTCTTTGCTAAGCTCAGATCACTCATTTCATACACCTGCATATAGATGACAGAAAAATAACGTTGAATAAACAAACCAGTGTTTTTATTTAGTGGATTATATGAGGCATTACAGCTATGGCCAAAAGTTTTGCATCATGCCCTATAGAATTATTAATGTTAGGCTGACATATTGAAATTACATATCGCTTTGTAGTTTTCCACAAATTGAAAAATGTCACATTTTGTCATACTTGTACTTGCTAGAACCAAAGTCATTGTATTTATCTTGCTCTTAATTGTATTATTACTTGTACTGTGATTCTTGAAATGTATTTTTGTTTACGACTGTAGGTCGCCCTGGATAAGGTGGCTGCTAATAAATAAAAAATAACAACAACAACAACAACAACAACAACAACAACAACAACAACAACAACAACAACATGAAACACTGTACTACTATTGTAGTTTCCGGTAGACTTTTGAGATACCATTTTGTAGTGTCTAGATTGCATGATGTTAAATAAAATATTGAAATTATGTTCACATAGGTTTCTTTTTTTTAATTATGTCTGCATCGTAATATTCTACTAAGTGATGCAAAACTTTTGGCCATATATGTAAATTATATTTGAGTACATATCCCATGGTGTGGTACCGACAACTACTGTACCGCGCAGTGCATACCGCTCCTGTGTGTCCGGGTGCAGACTAGCGGTACTGCACTGTGAAAAGTGGTGCCGCGCCACTCCTGTCTGTCTCGGGCTTTAAAGAGGTTAAACTACATCTGTGTATGTTACAGTACATGGGTCTCCTTTAAAGAATCATGGTTACTTTCATACTCTTCTACTTTCAATTTCTTCAGACATTACCAGTAAATGTGCTCATTATGATTCAGTCATACAGTCACCGATATTCAAAACGCACTGAAAATGATTTATGAGCAATTTCGAGTAGCCCCCAGAGTGTGTACCACGCAAATAAATAATGGAAATGTGTGACATTCTATAAATCAGTAGAACTGAACGTTGCTCTACACAAATTCCCATAATCAAAAAATGTACCAATTTATTTTATTACAATACATAAAATGCCTGATCAGATCAAGTGAAAAAAAACAGGTGGTGGTTAAAGTATTGACACAGTTGGGTAAACAACTCTAGTGTTATAGAGTCGGAGCAGATTATTATGATGTACTCAGCCTAGCCCAACAAAAAAGTAAAATTGTGTGCTTGCCTGTGGTATTTGGATGGGGGGGGGTGGGGGGTCTTTTTTGTCAATTTTATCACAGTTCATCTGACTGTTTTCTTACTAAATACCTTAGTATTCCTGAATAGATAATCATATTTAAAAAAATAAATAAATAAATAAATAAATAAATAAATAAAAATACATAAGCATCTGGGTGGCAGACATGTACTGCACTGGTTCTTTTTTTTTTTTACCCCCCACAAATGAGTCTCTGCAATGGTGACTTCCTTTACGGAAACTCATTAAATGTCATACCAGTACTGGCGGTCACCACTGGGGAAACTCATTTTTTGGGGAACAAATTAAGGACCCCATCCACATGTTCTGTCTTGCTAAAATAATTATAATTCTGGCATCTTTTTAATTTAACTTGATATGTTTAAAAATCTGTATAATGTAATCAATACAAACTGTTGTACAAGTACTGTATAATTGTATACACTTCAACTATCTCCCAGGGGATTGGAGACTGTATGTAACATACATGAGTCACGAGTAATCATCTCAACCAAAAAAAAAAAAAAAAAAAATTACAACAGCTTTTAACGTCACAGTTCCCATGTATCCATGCCTCAATATCAAGAGCTGACGAGCCCTACTTACTGTTGCGAGCCAAGGCTTTAAGCAGGCAGTCCAGGCATCCCTCTAAGCTATCCTCTGTGCTGTCAGCTGCTGTTAGCTTCAGCTTCTTCAGGGCCTCACAGAAGTTATCTGCTTGGATGGCAGGAAACAGAAAGACATCAGGGCTTTCATATATTGTACAGCAACTTCAAAGCTTACATGTTAGCAGTGAATCCGACAGCACGCCCTGCACCAGTAGTTAGTAACATCTGTTACCCAAAAAACGTGCAGTTACAGTAACAGGTTAACATTATTATTATTTGTTTATTTAGCAGACGCCTTTATCCAAGGCGACTTACAGAGACTAGGGTGTGTGAACTATGCATCAGCTGCAGAGCCACTTACAATTACGTCTCACCCGAAAGACGGAGCACAAGGAGGTTAAGTGACTTGCTCAGGGTCACACAGTGAGTCAGTGGCTGAGGTGGGATTTGAACCGGGGACCTCCTGGTTACAAGCCCTTTTCTTTAACCACTGGACCACACAGCCCCCCATAAAGCCACCCATCTTCACTAAATAGCTTGTGTATGGAAATGTTTCATGCACATCAAACCTTTCATTTCGAGTACATTCCGATTAAAAAAATTATATTTTAAGGTACTGGACAATAAGACTCTTAAGCTTAAAAAAGCATCACCATAGAAACATTCAACAGAACAGAATTAAAGGTCAGTGCCAGTGCCAAGGCATTAGATCAAAAAAGTGGATGATGTTGAACTAGTGGCCCCTAGAGGACTAAGGCAGAAGTCCACTAAACTCACTAGTTGCCTGGCCAATAGGGGCAGCTTTAGCGAGGAGAGGCAGTCCCTTATGCTTTTACCTCCCAATACATGGGAGCTCCAGGGCCAATGCGATTTGGCACAACCAGGTCGCAAACCAGCATTACCCCTACATGCTCTCACCCTGCACACCACACAGTCATGCCTTTTACAGATGAGCCATTCGGGGAACCTCTGTATTTTACAGTCCCCGATGCGATTCAAATTTAGTCTAGGGAAAAGATACTTCAATTGCTTTTCATTTTAAACAGCTTTCTTCATTTCACACATCACTCTTCCATCACTGGTATCTTTGGGAGGTGACGGGAACGACACAGTTTCAGTCAGCACTGTTTTGTGTAGTATATTCTCTGCTGAAAAGGATAACAAAAAGCGTATTCGAAAGAGTAAAAGTATATTATAGTTTGAAGATTTTCCGTCAACTTCAAAGCTTCAAGGTTATGTGACAAAAACATCACATGTCCACTGTTCTGAAATCAATTAAATATACGTTCCAGAAGAAAGCTGTGATGCATGCAATCTTCACACTGAACTTGCACTTAAACGTTTTTTGGGACCTGTTTTAATCCAGCAAACCCTTTTAGCAGAGAGGCTAAATGTTCCTGCGAAGATGCAGTTCTCAGAAGAAACCCACTCCCTTCCTTGAGCTTTCATTAGATTAGAACTGAAGAAAGCAGCATCCTAGTAAAATTGTCTTTTGGGTTTTTTTTTTTGCGAATAATTAAATTGTTTGCAAATGTGAACTCTATAATTATGTAATCAAGCATACTTTTTTATCGATATGAAAATTGTATATCGATATTGTGCACATATTTCGATATCGATAATATCGAAATCTTCCAAAACACAGAAAAATATAATAACACAATTTTAATATCAAACATATATAGATATATAGACGTTATATTTACATATGAAAAGCAATAACTTATTTTAACTTAGTGGTGCTTTGCTCCACAATAGCCATGGAGAAAAACAAGGTCTTGTTATATTGTTTTACTATTCCCTCATCAGCCATCTCAAAACCAAAATATTTCTATACTTCACTGCACACAGACTTTCTAGCCAATCTGAAAGTAATTGAATCTTCAGCTGCTCTGCGTATAAATGCTGACTCACTACACCTCTAAAGCATTAAGTACGGTGTCATGCTGGATTTTGCATTACTTTGAAATGTGTTTTGATGTTTTAAAAGTACATCTAATTTATAATAGCGAAAGTTCACAATTTAAAAATACATTAATAATAACGTAAGTAATCACACGGACAAAATGCAATGAACCGCTGATGCATGCACATATCTCAAAATAATGGCGATAGTGCTTAATGCAGCATGCAAATAGTGTTTGGTACCTAAACGCCAATCAATGGAATAAAATGGTTAAATAATACTTTAGTGTGTGGTGTTTGCCTATGAGACTGACAATGATTGTTATGTATAGGGTTTGTTGTATCTTAATATAAAATAAGCTTGATTGTACTGCGTTTGTATTTATAGCAGTATTAGCAAAAAAAAGTATGTCTGTACGAGTGTAAGTGAATTTTTTTTTTTTTTTTTAAACCCATGATATCGCGATATGAAAATTATTGTCGATATCGAACAATATCAATATCATATCAAAATATCGATATTGGTGCCCTTCACTAATAATGATAGTGCTCAAATTTGTTGTTTGGTGTGCAGTCTCTATGCAATTGTAACGATTGCTAGCTGCTGTTACAAAACGTCTACATTAATGAGACATGGTGGCAATGCACACAACGCAGCTTTGAAAAAGAAACGAAGTAGAAGCTTCAGGTCAGGCAATGGCAAAGGCAATGGAGAATTCAGATAAATACAATAGTACATACATGCAGAGGTTTTGTTGAGCAGGTTTAAGTCATTCACATTAATACTTGCTATACATTATCCTTTTAATACAAATTACTTACTTGAAGCACCACCAGTGTAAATGATGATGCAGTAAAAATATATATTTAAGATTTTTATATGCAAAAGTGCCCTTTTTTGCAATTCCCCCCTAAAATTTTAGAAATCCCCCCCAGCACAGATAAATTAAATTCAAGCCCTGGCTTAACACTAGAACCGCCACGGTAGTCATTTTGACGGTTTCACTTTTAAAATTTAAATTACTCTGCGTGTGTTAAAGGTCCACGGTTGACTGTTCTTGACTTTTCTTAAATACATGTATTAAATATACTGACGACATCTGAAAGTCAGAATCGCAAAAATAAAAAAAGTTATGAGCACTTCTACCTAGAACTGCCAAAAGTAGTCATTTTGACGGCTTGCTACAAGACATGCTTTTATTAATAACATAACCTACAATACGCTATTTTTATATTTATACAAGCCAGTTTGTTATCTGCTACGCTGAGTTTACAGCAGCATGTATTTGAATAGAATATTGCTCTTGACGTCTAGATATGTGTTATCCAAATTTCTATTTATCAATTCCTTGCAGAACTGCCGTCTGGTTGTCTACGTGAGCATAGTCTGCTGTATTATAATATTACTATTACAAGAAATCGTGTTGTTTTTGCGTTTTGATTTGAGAGCAACTACAGCTATATTTACATTGGCATCAGAAATTTGGAACGACTTCACTGAAAACAACATTGCCTGTTTCAAGCTAAACATAAAACATTACATGGACAAGCAGCTGTTTCCAACAAAGGCATGGTGTCGCTGGACAAACAAACCTGTCAAATTTGGGATCAAGTTTTGGCTGGCAGCAGACCCTATACCTTTGCAAAGATGAAACTCGCCCCGCTGGTCAGAGACTGGGTGACAATGTGTTGTCAAGTTGAAGAAAAAAAAAACAGCCTGGTTGCAACAGTAAACAAAGAAGAGCGTTTCCACCATCTGCGCGAAACGTAGTACTCAGTGAAAGCAATCACCGGTGTCCAGGTGCTGTTCTTACAATGTACTGGACATGGCAGCCATCAATTCCTTCGTTTTGTACAATGAATGCACCGGGGAAAATATCAGTAGGAGAGATCTCTTATGATGGTAGCCACGGAGCTTTGGCAGAAACATTTCGATCAGAAAACTGCAAAGCAGCAGGGAAACGCAGCTCAATCTGGATACAGTGCGCATCAAGTGACACAAGCAACAAAAAAACAATGCCAGGTAACTAAATGCAATACAAATAAAACTTTTGATATCTGTGTCCAGTGTGAAAGAGCAGTATGTGGTAAATGCACACGACAAGTTAACATGCATTACATCTGTGTGGATTGTGCGAATATGGGGGCTACTTTGAAGCATGTTTCCCTGAATGCACATTCCCGTTACACATGTGAACTGAGTTATTTTCTTTTTTATGTTATTGTTGTATAAATAATTATTTCGATTTTACAATTGTGTATGTAGGCCTACATATAACCAGATTACAGCTGGTTACACAATATCTTCTTCTGAAATGTTTATTTTATTATAGCTTTTCGGTTTAAGTCATGCATTAGGCCCTATATGTGCTAATTTTGAAAATAAAGCCTTTTATATTTATTTTTTCATTTAAATACAATGTTTCTGCTATGCAAATGTTAGATATGATGTTCATAAATAAAACTTTTGAGTTGTATCTGATAGCTTGTGTTTCACTTTCATATCGAAGCTGTTTAAAATGTACCCCTCAAAATGACTACTGCTGGCGGTTCTAGTGTTAAAACTATCTTGCCTGAATAAGAAAGCAGCACAGGTTGTCCATCAAAGAGCACAAAAACAGCAGTCTCAAGCATTCTCGTATCCAGAGATCTCAGCCCTGCATTTACAAATGTTAGAAAATTACCACAATCGATCTACTACAAGACAGATGCATAAAACAAGAAAACAGCAGGTGCAGTATAATGATCAAACTAATCGGGTCTACCTCATTTCATTTAATCCAACACTATTTATATTAGGTGATTTTCAGACTGGGGCGCCGGAACGGGGGCGGAAAAAAGGCACTTGTTTAAGTAGACTATGACTTTGGGCTCTGCAGAATAGGCACATCTTACTTGCACATATAACAGTATGTCAATTGGTTGCGTAGTTCCTTCTAGGAAGATATTCTTTTGCTGCCTGCAGTAAAGACCCACAGATGCACTAAACATTATCCCTCAGTTCTGAAACCTTCATTTGTTGACAAACACTGGAATGTTTTTATATTTAGTGTAGAATACCCCTTCTGTGATGTAGTGCAAATTCTTACAGGGTACTGTATTTAGTTCTCCATAGGGGGAAAATAAGATGATAGCTACTTTTGGTTATATTTAATAGCAATTGTATTCATCAGGAGATTCAAGTCAGTTTCTGTTTTTTGATTGTACTAAATTATATTATATTATATATATATATATATATATATATATATATATATATATAGCTCAAAGAGCCAGCTGCCCAACGTTTTGATATGTTGTACAAATCTTTCTCAAGGGAGCCTATATATATATATATATATATATATATTTGTTAAAATGGCATTTACAAATCAAACAAATGTCACTCTCCTCAATCTGAAAGACCGAGGTTGTCAGAAAGATCGAGAGGAATTTATCACAGAATGGTCATTCATTAAAAGAAGTGGAGTGTCTCAATCTCACGTCTGCTGTGAATACTGCCGGACAGACTTCTCTGTGAAACATGGGGGGTGTCATGACTGTATCACTCACACCAGCAATAAGCACAATCTGACACCCCCACTACTGTATGTTTGTGCAGATGGGTTTTCATGTTTAACTCACTTTAATTAATCAATTATTGAATACAACGCCTCATTTTGTGTTTTGATAGTTGTAGAGCAGTAAAAATGTAAATAAAAAAATATGATGTTAAATCTTTCTTGAGGTGTTGTTATTTTGATAGTTATTTTTATAAAGTTTTGAGGTTGGATATTTCAGCCCAGGTTTGATAGCACTTACGAGATCCTAAAACACTCTTCATTACTTATATTTAAATCCAGAATAAATAGAATTCCAAATTTTACAAAAAACAGTGTTGAAGTATTTTTACTGGGGGGGTTTTAATTTCTAAATGCTGCTGTGTTTACAATTACCAAAATTATAGATTCAACAGCAAAAATGAAGACATTGGCTTGCCAGAGCCACAGGCCTTAAAAAAAAAAAAAAAAAAAATCTGCCTTGATACGCTCAAGACATGCTACTACATTCTCCTTTCATAAGTTGGCATCTCTGTAAGTGTTAATGAAAAATATACTACATCAAGCTTTGGACGCTGCCTCATGCAGTACAGTACATAGTATACACAGTTAAAGTTGTAGGAAGACTTCATTGCCAGTGACTAATTGAACACATTACTTTAAAACTACACCTTTTGTGCAATGCCATATATTTAATAACTTTTGAACTACTTCAGTCCCCTCGGGATTCAAGTAATTATTTAGTTTTGTATTAACAGTTCTCCCTCAGAAATATAGTATAAGTGAAATTACAAATTGCTATGAAGAGGGGCACTAGGCACAGCAGAAATGCTGAGTATTAGTATGTGTCACAGCTTTTTATTTTATTTTTGAAAGCTGTATGAGCCTGGTCCCTGTGTTTATCTTGTTTGGGAATTAAGACTGCTACAGTAGCTTACAAACAATACCCGGACCATTTTAATTACCCAAAGATGCTACTGTTGCTGCTGAGTGAGCAACAGTACCACTGTGAGTAAGCATTGTGTGATAGGCAGCTAAATCCCATACCCAAGAGACTTGGGTGACTAGATCTTACTATACCAGCAGGACATTTGGAGTGATGTGTAGCAGGCAGTGTACCGTAGCTTCATGGTGAGCTGGGAGACAGCTCTGTTGACAGTATATCAGCAGTAATCCCTGCAAGCATAATGTTTATTTTTATTTTTTTATTGTAGTCTTTGATGAAGGTAATCTTCATAATCAGGGTGATTTAAAAGTCCAAGCTTATTTACCTTTCAGCACATTCAGATGACATGTTGTTTCAGGCCTGTATTTTTTAACCCCCCTTTCTTTATATATATAGACCTGTCAAAAGCTGAGAAAGACAGCAGACAGGGGTGCAAGGCGGCAAAAGCCTTTTATTTTGACAACTGTCTAATAAAAAAAACAGATTATTTTTCTAACATCACTTCTGCTTAAAGAGTGAGTAAGATAGCTGCAAATTGTACATTATCTGCAGGCACAGTAATAAGGAATCTGTCTGAACTAGGCTGCATGGCGATCAGGATTAAAAGATTCCTTAAGTTACATTGTGTCCAGTTATACTGTGCTTTATTAATGTATTAAGCTTGGATTGATTTACATACTAGGGAGTAGGCATAATTGTGTCAAATAGTGACAATTTTAGTTTTGTTTGTGTTTTGTCTTTGGTCGGTAATTTTATGAAAAATAAAATAAATCCGTTTTGGCTTGAGAAACTAGTGGCGAAAATGTTTTTTTTTTAATTATTTAAATTATTTTTTAATAATATAGGGTTGACGAACAGACTGGGCTAAATCTAGGAATGACAAACAAGCAAGAGTATTTATGGACTACATTGCTGAGGTAGAAAGAAAGGAAGCTGCAACAGAATAAAAGGTGCAGAGGTCCTGTAAGGTGGTTCAACCGATAGCACTGTCATATAAGAGGAGCTAGTATATATATGATTCTGCCATGAAGGGCTGGTGACTGTGCAGTTTGTGCGCCGGTAAAATGTCTGTGTGGCCAGTGGATTTTCACTGGAGCAATCTTGGTAAAGTACCTTGCTCAAGGGTACAGCAGCAGTGCCCCCCACCTGGGATTGAACCCACGAACCTCCGATCAAGAGTCCAGAGCCCTAACCACTACTCCACTCTGCTGCATATACTTAATGCCTAACAGTAAAAGATGTATTTGAAGCCAGCCCTCCCGCCGCGTTTTATTGGTCAGTTAATTCACTTTTTTGTGTTTTGTTTTACTGGACTAGAGTTATACAGCTCTTAACAGCATCGCCTCCCCCCCGCCCACCACACACTAAGTTTGAGTGACAGGTTTCGAAACGAATGTGTTTGGTGTTTGGTCTGTATAAAAATCATATTTGTTATAAAAGTAATTTATTTACTACAAACCCTGTCGGGAACTTAACATGTTTGTTTAAATCATAAATACCTTATACTATTTAGGCAGAAAAAGCTTTAAAAATAATAAATGACAAATAGAAAACGTATCTCCGTCTGTAAGTTTTTTTTTTTTTTTTCTTTTTGCAAGTTCTTACTAAGCCACGCGCATTGCGACACAGACTAGTATAGTTACAAATAAAATGTAGAAAAAGTTTGGCAATAGCAGTCTATTAATGCTTGTTTTTGGTTCGTTAGATTAAATGCAGCCATTTCTTTACTTGGTTTTTCCAAACTAACATGCAAGTGTGGCTGTTTTGCTTAATAAGCTCTTTTCTGATCCACTGGGCTGGAGGATTATTTGCATTTTTTTTCATTTAGTACAGTGGTTCCTTGCCAGTACCAGATATCTTGCGGGGCCAGAGTTTAACGGTTCCGGCTCGGCTCGGCTCAACAAAATGACGTGTGAAATTAGTCTTACCGTGAGGGCTCAGCTCGGCTTGGCTCGGGTGTGCTAGTGTGAAAAGGCTAAAACTGGGGGGTGTTAGAGGGCTTAGGGATTTTTTTTTTTAAATTTAATTTATTTATTATATTTAATTACAGCGTACATCTTAACCTAGGCTATACCGTATAATGGGCGGATACTTTATTTGGGCTTTATTTGCTATTTTGATTAGATCCACCAACCAGAGGGTTGCTTGTAGCAATCCCACCCTCTGTCAGACTGGTATAGAGAACAGGTTAAAGTACTGGACAAGGAAAATAATGTGTCAGATATCAAAGAGGATATGAGAATGGCAGTGATTAAGCCAATTTGCTTGAAAACATTAGAAGTAGAGCGGACATTTCCATCAATGGATTTAAAAAATGTGGAATTGATGATGCGATCAGAAACCCAGAGGCACTGTAAACCGCGCCTGCTACTGTAGTTGGACTATTTTTTTTTTTTGGTTTTTTTTACAAGGGTATAATTAAGTAACAGCCAAAATTGTTTGTGTCAGACTTGTTGAAAGTCTGTAACAAAATGGTTGATTGTTATTGTCGATATGTTGTAGTTACAACTATTAATGCAGGCATCGTGCACAGTCCAGAAGCAAAACAAAATGTTTAAAACGTTTTGCTTCGTATATAACCGAGCTGATTTTGCCAGTGCTTGCTAGTCTATTAACAGATTGAAATGATTTCAAAGCAAATAAATGCATTTTCGTTTTGGCTTTATTGTTAAAGATTTCACACGTGGCAATACTGCCATACTATTAGGCCTACTTCATGCTAGTAATGTGATCGTTCCACTCTGTTATGTTATGATCCATAGTTTTAAAACTGAGAGACAGCAAATGCTCATCATAAAAGTTCACTGGTTCTTAAAATTAAGGGCCATATAAGAGCGATAAATACTGTAACCCATCAGAAGGCCTTCTTTGTTGTTCTCCAAGTTGCTGCAGTTACATTGTAGATGCTAGAACGAGTTACTGTAAATGAGACACTGTTTTAGCAGACATATTTAATTAAGTAAACATTTAAATGTTTTTGGAATGAAAAGTATAAATGAAAAACTGTGACTTTTTTTGTGAAATCCAACGCAGCAAATCCGCCGAATTTACTACCAGCCAAAATGTCCAGTATACGGTATATATTAACTTAAAACAAATCTTTATGCTGACACCGTCAAAGTTTGTAGATGGTGCTGTGCACCTGACTGGTGCCTTTTAAGCTTGCATATTTTGGAGGCGTCAAGTTCCACAGACAAGAGGAAGGGGGGCGCGGCCCAAAAAGTTTGAACCACTGGTTTAGTAAACAGGTCCGAGATGAGTCTGCAACTCAAAACACCATCTTCTGAAATGAATGTTCATTTAGGTAAGGGACTGGGAATCTAGAATTGGTAATCGGGTTTGTGAAACCAGGAAAGCTATTTTTGTACTACCCTCTCCTGTGTCGAAGTACTTTACATGGAAGTGGCTACTGTACAAACTATGCAATATATACATTTTTTTTTCCCACCAGTCTAATTCAAGTAGCATATGATAGGATGCATATAGAAAATTATTTGGGGTCTGTTCTGTTTTTGATCACAATATATTACATTTGTGATTTATTAAGAAAAAAATGTTTGACGATCATT
Organism: Acipenser oxyrinchus oxyrinchus; assembly: GCA_030684275.1. NCBI lineage: Eukaryota > Metazoa > Chordata > Actinopteri > Acipenseriformes > Acipenseridae > Acipenser > Acipenser oxyrinchus. Next base: position 36,757,732 of record CM060247.1, on the reverse strand, counting down.
TTAAATAATTAATTATGTATTGACAGTGTTATTTCTTGTACTTCTCTAGTCACAGTTAGCTTCAAAATCAGATCTAAATCTCACCCTGCACTTAATGCCAGCATTATTTATATATTTCTTTTACTCTATACTTTAATTGTGTGTGTGTGTGTGTGTGTTCCCCCCCCCCCCACCACCCTTCATTCAATGAAGTTTTGCTTCAGATTATACCATTGCAGATTTCTTATTTTTAAATCAACACAGTTGTTTTTGTGGGACATTTTATTATATGTGAAAACACTGTAGAACCCCTAAAGTGCCCCTCTATAATTAAATTGGGGCCCCCTTGGAGCCCCACTGTGTGCTATACTCTAGAATTGCCACTGTCTGAGATGTAGGTCCTATATTTTATTTTACACACATAAATGTTTCCTTAGGCTGAGGGAGAGCAATTCTATCTCCTGGATTGTGCTTGCCACAAATGTTTCTTCAGGCCGATAGGTAAAGCAAAGTATGATATCGCACCGCGGGGTGGGGGGGTCGTCACAGCCTGAAACATTTCCAAAGGGGGTCCAAACAAATAAAGTTTGAGAACCCCTGACCTAAGGAAACACACTTTGGGCCCCCCCTGACGAGAGACTTTATTAAGTGATGTTTTATGTGCACGGAAAAGTTCATGGTTGGAACAAAAACTCAGCTGGAGGTACTTAAGGACCACAATTGAAGACCACTGCATCAATATTTATAGGTGTGGAAGTTTAACAAAACAGGGCTTACTTTCATTTTGAATAATTTCTTTAGGTTTTCAGTTTTCATGTGACCCCCGTGGCTCACCGAGTTTATAATTTCTGAGGAGAAATGCTTAAAATAATGCTCTTATAGCATATAGTATGGGCCGAAAACAACTGGAATTTTAAACAAAACGAAGGTAAGCAGAGTTTTGTTAAACTTCAACACATATACATATTCACCTTCCTTTCTTTTGCATTTAGAAAAAAAATGTGATTTTTCAGCCAGGAGCACCAACTAAAGGACAAGAAATGTAGCTGCCAGACAAGTCTGTAGTTAACAGACATTTAGGATGTAGCATCTGGGGCACATGGCACCCCATGAATTGTTCCCATGAAATCATGACCAGCCTGAGCAACATTTCAATCCTTCCCTGTGGGATCTACTGTGTGTGTCCTAATCAGCAGGTGTGGTGCAGCGGAGCGCCAGGAATAAAAGGGTCCCGATTACACAGACCAAGGCTGCTGTAAGCCATATGTGTCAGAGCAATGCTGCTGCCGAAGCATCGTCCGTCTGTGCTGCTGGGTTCAGGAAACGAAGCAACCACCTATAATGGCAATCGTTTGTATATCCAAGGTTGGAGTTGGGTGAACTGCCCAAGGTACAGGGAGTTAGTTTCGGGATAGTAACGGGGCTGTCCTCTGGAGAGGAGCCCCGAAAGAAAAGACAAATGTGACACTGAGTTTATAGGGTAGGCCAAGAGTTTGAACGAGGCTCCCAGTGGAGAGGCCTAGGGGTCGCCAATAAGAGCGCCGCCACACAGAAGCCGAGGAGTGAAAGAGTGAACGTTGGGGTCAGCTAGTAGGAGCGGGCTGTCTGGTGAGTAGCAGAGGCTGCTGAGCCCCAATGTCCCCGAAGGCGAGTGACTACCGTTCTGAGATCCAAAGAGGGAGGAGCTGCCGGCCCAAAGACCAGCAAGAACAACAGCTGTATGCTGTGGAAGGGAGTGTGGCAGAGGCCAGCCACGGTACTGCCAGGCACACTACCACCAGCAGTGCTACCCTCCACGCAACCAAGACCGCCAGCGGCCGGGAGTTTACCGGGTTTGGGGTTTTGGGGCGTGGGAATGGGCACTTCCGAAGTGCCAAAATCAGCACCACCACTGCTGGGATGCACAGCAACGCTATTGCCGAGGTGTTTGAGAGCAAGCCAGGAGCATGAGCACGGCCGTGTTGTAGTCTCCGTCTCCTGTCAATCAAGCAGCAAACACGCATCCATGTCATCCAGATCATTCAATACATCAATCATTCATTTTGATCGTTCCTTTCATCACGTGTAGCGAGTCCCCTGTTACAGCCTTAGCAGCACAATTCTCCAGAGATCTGCCCTCCACTCAGACAAAATGTACTCATACAAGGCTTGCCTTTTGTCTAGTGCAATTAAACACAGACAGCTTAAACACAGGTTTCTCCATATAAACCAAGATTCTGATACTGTCAATAACTTGAGTGGAAGAGTGGTGTAGTTCTACTACAACTGGATGAGCCATTCTCTAGATACAGTACATGTAAAAAAAAAAATACTACATCACTGTGGCCGAGGGTGTGCATGCCCAGCTGGGGAAAAAACTACAATTACAGTATTTGCATTTGAAGTCTAAACTAAATTGTTACCGGATTTGGAATTGGTTGAAAAATCAAGGTGTAATTTTAAGGGAGCATTGCAATATCCATTTCCATTCTCCAGTAATTTAGCCTACTGCCATTTTATTTCAATAAGCAGCACTATACATCTTTCTGTATATAAAAAAATAAATAAATGGCAACCTGGGGGAAAGGCGTGTTGTCTGTCTGGTTCAGAACCGATAACGTGAACTTTTAAGCAACAGGATTAAAAAGCAACCAGCAACTCACAGTGCCACTTAACGATTTAAAGAAGTCTCTGCTTTAATTACAATGTTAGCCGTCACAGGGTTGAGTCTTGGAAAAATTCCTTGCTGCTCAGTACTTCAATTACGTGGCACTTCATAAAAAATGTTTGACAAATTACACTGCAATGCCATAAATGTATTCCTGGGACGGCAACTACCATTCTAAATATACATTTTGGGACCAATAATTCTGAATGACTTGTCTTGAATACCATTACCGATCGGGCTCTAGTGAATACCCCGCCAGCCATGAATTGGATTTTGGTCAAAATTGGAAGGGAGCTTGGATGACAAGAATGTAAGGACCATTTACTTGTGTGATAAATACTTATGAGTAAATTTAGGTATAAATTGGTTCTGTTATCCGTTAACTGCTAATGTCATGCCTTATAGTGTATTCGGTGTGTGACCTACAGTACATATTACACATTTTGATAGATAACATCAAAAATACTTTTTTGTAGTATTTCAAATGTATTCATGTAATGCAACGATAAAAAAAGATCAGTTTGGGACATTTGGCAATGTTTTATGTTTCGTGTGTAAAGTATTACATTATCTTTGTGTGGTTATTTTGCCTTTCACAGGATATTTGTGCCGTAAGGGTGACTTTGATAGTTCGTTTTTAAATGTAACCAACTGCCCCTGCCTTTGTCAGGTCACACGTGAACACTGCACGCATGTTCCAATGGTTTTCACAGAATACATTGAAATAAATAAATAACATTGTTACCCTAATAAAAGAAAGAAATATACAGCATTTGTTTTGAAATAATAATACATTTTAACTACAAACAACCATCATTGCTAAGGCCCTGTGAAAATCGCTGAAATTTTCTTTAAAATTCATCGCAGTGTCACGGGTAAAGTATCGTATTTCGTGGAATGTGCACGGAGATATGTTATAAAATTACGTGTACAGATTTTTTTTTTTTTTTTTTAAACAGCAAATATACAGATAAATGCACTGACATCAAAATTAACATCAAAGTTATTCAATCACTTTACATTAGCTTGTGAAATGGTGTTGTAATTAACAGCCTGTAGGTAAAGTGTATCTGCAAGGACAGCTTTCAGTTCTAGTACGTCAGGTGCATGTTCATCATTTAGGTCTTGCAAAACAAATAAAATGTGTAACCCATACTGATCTTGTGCATCAATCGACTCGTCAATACAACCACTGACAAGTAACCAGACTGTTTTACCAATTCCATCTCATTCTTGTGATACTCGGCAACTTTAGGTAAGTATTCACGTCTCAGCTGGGCTGATGAAGGAATTGCTCCACCACTTCCTACACTCTGTCTGAAGAATTTCCGTAACTTTTGGTTGTTCAATTTTTCAAAAGGGTTATTTGCGCAAACAAACGCCTCTGTCAGGTCAAAATTTAGTAAGTGGACTTTTGGAATATGGAAGGCACTGTTTTTTGTTTCTTTGCAAGTAAAGCAGTCGCAGTACTGCTGTGGATTTCCGCCTTTCTCTTTCGATGAATACTTGCTGTCAACAGATTCGGTAGTGATCTACAGTAACGTTGCAGGACATACAGAAGAGCTTACCTCCATCGCTGTGTAAAACTCCTGCTGGATACAGCTTTACGTGATCTGCTGCAGACACATTTATATCCTTTTTAGCGACATCCATTTTGTTTACACTGTGTAGTATTTAATTTCCAACTTAGATTGCATATAGTCACAAGACATAATCACTGCACAGCACTGTGTGCATGGCGAATATTATATGCAAACACATATTGGAGCTGTACAGTTTCGTTAATGTGATTTTTTTTGTATTCAATACAAATAATCATAAAATGATTTTTATTTCTTAAGAATATTGTAAAAATCGCGGTATTGGGTAATTTCACAATTGCCGCGCAGCCCGTGAAATCGCGATTTTCACAGGGCCCAAATCATTGCTCCTTTTTTGTGTAGTGTAAACTGTAAAATGTAATACCAATTGTATATTGTGCAGATTTTCCCTGGCAGGGCAAAACTTCAGACAACTTCAGATCCAGAACAGATGTCCTTAAGTAAGTCAGTGTTGTGTCTGACCTTTAGGCCCTAGTGATTTGAAATAATATTTATAGACAGAGTTAATTTTGAGCAATGCGGATGTCACAGTATATCAAAACAACAAGGTTTAGTATAAATCTACAGATCAAACAAGCATGAATTAGTTAATTCTTAATTTTAACAGTTGAATGGTGTGTGTGTTTACAGTAATCAGTTGATCACAAGGTATTAATTGTACCAATATATTTGTTAAATTTAAAAGAGCAAGAAACAGTCCTACACACACACACACATACAGTATATATATATATATATATATATATATATATATATATATATATATACAGTACTGTGCAAAAGTTTTAGGCAGGTGTGAAAAAATGCTGTAAAGTAAGAATGCTTTCAAAAATAGACATGTTAATAGATTATATTTATCAATTAACTAAATGCAAAGTGAGTGAACAGAAGAAAAATCTAAATCAAATCCATATTTGGTGTGACCACCCTTTGCCTTCAAAACAGCATCAAGCATCAATTCTTCTAGGTACACTTGCACACAGTTTTGAAGGAACTTGGCAGGTAGGTTGGCCCAAACACCATGGATAACTAACCACAGTTCTTCTGTGGATTTAGGCAGCCTCAGTTGCTTCTCTGTCTTCATGTAATCCCAGACAGACTCGATAATGTTGAGATCAGGGCTCTGTGGGGCCATACCATCACTTCAGGACTCCTTGTTCTTCTTTACGCTGAAGATAGTTCTTAATGACTTTCGCTGTATGTTTGGGGTCGTTGTCATGCTGCAGAATAAATTTGGGGCCAATCAGATGCCTCCCTGATGGTATTGCATGATGGATAAGTATCTGCCTGTACTTCTCAGCATTGAGGAGACCATTAATTCTGACCAAATCCCCAACTCCATTTGCAGAAATGCAGCCCCAAACTTGCAAGGAACCTCAACCATGCTTCACTGTTACCTGCAGACACTCATTCGTGTACGCTCTCCAGCCCTTCGGCGAACAAACTGCCTTCTGCTACAGCCAAATATTTCAAATTTTGACTCATCAGTCCAGAGCACCCAGTTCCTGTGTTTTCGTGCATGGTTGAGTCGCTTGGCCTTGTTTCCACGTCGGAGGTATGGCTTTTTGGCCGCAAGTCTTCCATGAAGGCCACTTCTGACCAGACTTCTCCGGACAGTAGATGGGTGTACCAGGGTCCCACTGTTTTCTGCCAGTTCTGAGCTGATGGCACTGCTGGACATCTTCCGATTGCGAAGGGAAGTAAGCATGATGTGTCTTTCATCTGCTGCAGTCAGTTTCCTTGGCCGACCACTGCGTCTACGGTCCTCAACGTTGCCCGTTTCTTTGTGCTTCTTCAAAAGAGCTTGGACAGCACATCTGGAAACCCCTGTCTGCCTTGAAATTTCTGCCTGGGAGAGACCTTGCTGATGCAGTATAACTACCTTGTGTCTTGTTGCTGTGCTCAGTCTTGCCATGGTGTATGACTTTTGACAGTAAACTGTCTTCAGCAACCTCACCTTGTTAGCGGAGTTTGGCTGTTCCTCACCCAGTTTTATTCCTCCTACACAGCTGTTTCTGTTTCAGTTAATGATTGTGTTTCAACCTACATATTGAATTGATGATCATTAGGCACCTGTTTGGTATAATTGTTTAATCATACACCTGCCTATATGCCTACAAAATCCCTGACTTTGTGCAAGTGTACCTAGAAGAATTGATGCTGTTTTGAAGGCAAAGGGTTGTCACACCAAATATGGATTTGATTTAGATTTTTCTTCTGTTCACTCACTTTGCATTTAGTTAATTGATAAATATAATCTATTAACATGTCTATTTTTGAAAGCATTCTTACTTTACAGCATTTTTTCACACCTGCCTAAAACTTTTGCACAGTACTGTATATAATTACAAAAGTGAACTAACACACTAATCAAGCTTATATAGCACAAATAGTGAACATACCTTTTCTATATCTATATGTTATGCATTTAATGATGGGTTTTAGCTAGTCTATGAAGGCACCATATTAATAACATTTGTGGATCACCGGTTTAACACATTCGATACAGATAGCTACTGTACTAATACTGCATGATTGCAAATGCAACTGAATTAAATGGACCATGAGACACTGATTCATCAGTAGGTTGTAAACGCCAACGCTGTTTAAAAAAGCCTCACTATAATAATAATTACACGTGGATTGTATAACGCCTTAATATACATTACAATGCAACTGTACAACTGATGTGAATTGGAATGCAAATTCATCACGGGCTACGCACCAGCTGTACAGTGTAGAAGATGCATAAATCAGCAGGTTTTCTGGCTGTGTGTGCTTTGTAAGCATGCAACATGTACATTTGCATCATGGTACGTTTACTTACAGGATGTGTAACGTGTCAAAATTGTTTAAACATGAAAGTGATCAATTATGGTTAACAATAAAAGGATTTGAAAATATTAAATTTTCTCCAAAACAACGAAGGAATGCGTTCGACAGTGGTACAAAATAACTACAACATTTCACATACTTCTCAGAACCGGATGACATGACTGTAATCATTTGGACTAAACACTGATGCAGCTAATATTTTAAACATGTCTAATCAATTGGGACTGGGAGTATCTCTCATTCCCAACTTGACAGATTCAATACGACGTAGGAACTACTGCGTAACTTGCCTCAAAATGAATGATTTTTGTACTACACAGTAACCAGTCAATGAATTAATTACACGACACCAAACTGCAGATCTCAATTTGACAATGTAACAATAAACGTGTGAATGTCTCGACTTACCCATTTATAAGTGTTCGTGGAGTCCACACTACAGTCCCAACGAGTGATATGGTTTTGCTGATGCTCTGGTCTGGTCTGGCCAATACACTAAAATTGTCTTTTTGAAATTTGTCTTTAACTGAGAAGTGTCTGAACAGGGATTTTAGTCACACTAACATCCGGGCAAGGCCCACCTCACACCCGCACCGCACCACACCACACAGAGAACGATAACCAACACACACTTTTCAGATTTTTTCCCGAGGGCTATTGCTGTTGTTGTTGTTGTTGCTGCTGCCGCTGCTACCAACAACACAGAGATGCAGGCACCCCGCAAAGTTAACGGACACGGTTATGTAATGTACCAAGGGAGCCAGCTCTTCATAAACACCGAAATGACATCAATCCTCCCATCTAATTATTTACTTCCTTTTACTCTACAAGTCAGGTTGCAGTACAGACTCTCTCTGCAGAACGAAGGCCCGCCCCTCCTTTGGATTTCATTGGCGGTTTGATTTTACAGTAGGGATATACTTGATTCCGATTTGCTGAAATCCGTGTCCCCGCCTTGTTCACCCAGTTGAGCTATTTTTTTTTTCAGCACCGGCTGTGTAGAGCCAGGGTCCCCTGTGGAAGACTCAAGGTAAGTTCTATCACTGGCTCCTGAAGCCTCTGGGATGTGTTATTGTTTAGCGCACAATAAACACCTTACAATATGTCCAACATGTCGCAAGAAAAAAAAAAAGACCGAATGGAAACGCATAATAAAACATTACGTGGACGGTAGACCATATCCTAGTTTAGTGTTTTACTGCCATCCAAAGTTTTGAGAGCACATTTCTGCAGCTATCTGTATCTGTGTCTGTATTTAATACAAGCAAACAAAAAAACATACTTGCTCTGAATATTGCTATCTTTTTCTCCCTTATTTAGATTTAATCAGGGGTTAAATTGGGATTTTATAATAAACGTTGGGAGGTCATTTTACTATATATTCTGCGTGTAGCATCAAACAGTTGCTGTAACTGTACGGTACCAGTGGGTGCTCTGTGATTGGTAGTTTTTACTTTCAATCACAAGACCAGGAACGGAATCCTACCCAATCAGAAGGCCAGGAACGGAATCCTACTCAATCAGAAGGCCAGGAACGGAATCCTGGAGAGACTGGACGCTGTTCCAGACCTTAATCTCTAGTTTAACCACTGGATTTAATGTGATAGTGGAGGTTGCCAGATAGCCTATATGCATACAAGACACTTTTTAATTAATTGTGATGAAACCTGCTAGCTTATGTGCATTTACTTGAACATGACTATATTTGATGAGTTCTGGCCTGTGATTGATTAAATCTTGAAAACCACACGGTAATATTTAGGGATCTTTGCTTGGATATGCTTTCAATATGATTATGGCAATATTAACAAAAAAACGTATCATAAAATAACCTCTTCAAAGAGCTTTTTGATCAGCTGCCAACCACAAATCTCATAGGGATGTTATGAACCTTCCTTAGAGAGAAACTGGGTATGGGTGTGAATATCAGTTATCTTAAGTGATGTATTCTTCTTGATGTTTAGCTTAACTTTATATCAGTCATCACATCCTGGAGAGGTCCCCTGTGGCCTCAATATAGATCAGTCTATCATTGCCCTGTGCCCGCAACATTGTTTGACATCCAAAACTAGACTAGACCAGTGGTTCCCAAACTGGTTCTGGGGACCCACTGTGTCTGCTGGTTTTTATTCCAACTGAGCTTTCTAATTACTTAACTACATCCTTAATTGAATTGACAATTAGCTGAATTAAACCTTTTTAATTGTTTTCAGCTCTTAACAGTTGCATATTTCAATTAGCTATACCATTTTATAAGTAACTTGAACTTTGCAACTGTTTAAGAGCTGAAAACAATTAAAAAGGTCTAATCAAGCAAATGATCAGTTCAATTAAGGGTCTAGTTAAGTAACTGAGAGCTCAGTAATGAAAACCAGCAGACACAGGAGGTCCCCAGGACCAGGGTTGAGAACCACTGCACAAGATGCAGTGTTGTAGGAGTACAGGCTGTGGTTGAAAGGTGTACCAGATACGATTCTGAGAACGAAGATTTGATGAATGAAACAAAAAGTCATACAAAGTCACTCTTCTCAACAAGAATATATTAGTTAAGACAAGTCTGATATCTAAGTCCAAGTCGCTCTTTAAAGTTGGCCCTTTGATTGAAACTACCTTATATTAAAACTATAATTACCTCACACATGCACCACTAGTGTAGCCAAGCTGGAACACAGGCATTTTTCTACAGGCGCAGAACCTTGAATTAAGAATTAACTTAAGAATCTTTACCGATTTGATATGAAAATGCTTATACCAGGCGCGTATTTAAATTTATTCCAGTCACATCTCCCGCACAATTGTTTGATTGAGTCAGTCGTCCTTGTGAATAGGGATGAGCAAATACAAAAATTTGAGTCCTGAATCGATTCCTGATCTGGGAATTAATGGAATCGACTTTGTGAATCAATTCTGAATCATATACTTTCGATTCGAATTCTGCAAAAAAAACTTTAAAAGCAATATAATATATAAACTATATTTAGAATGTCTTTATTTTGTTGTTATCCAAGATACTGTACTACAGTAGTGGCTTGCATTACAATAGGCTATTAATACTACATTCTCGGTTGACATTTGCTGTTTAAAATTCTGGCTTATGTGGTATACTGTGGTAATGATTACTGTTATATTGTTGAAATTTGTATTTGTCTGGGAAATATGTCAATTTAATAAAATAATACCCTTTCCAAACCAGGCCTCCTTAAATTGTGTTAGCTTAAAACATTAGGTTACTTCCGTTCCCTTTCAATTCGAAGACGACCACCAATGACATTACGTATGGGATAATGTATACCAGAGCCGTCGCGAGGGAGAAGGAACGACAGCATATGAGGGACGCACAAGCACTGTCTAACCCAGAGGTTAGCAGTGTGAACTTACGCCTTCAAGGACCATTGTGCCTACAGAAGGCAAGGTAGGGTCTACAACATTAAGACAGTAGAACCTGGAAAAAGTATGCGGCGTAGCCCAGCTAGCCGCAGTACAAATATCAGACATCGAGGCACCTCTGAAGAGGGCCCAAGATGTAGCCAACCCTCTAGTGGAGTGTGCGGCTACCCTACCTGGTGGGGGCAGGCCAGCACTATTATACGCAGTCGAGACTGTATCCACAATCCAATGTGACAGACACTGCTTAGAGAGGGGCTGTCCTAGGGTCTGTGTCCCTTGACAGACGAAGAGCTGGTCAGATTGACACAGAGCTCTTGTCCTATGCACGTAGCATCTCAATGCCCGCACAGGGCAGAGGAAATTCAATCTCTCATCCTCCATTGAAGCAAACGGAGGTGGATGGAAGGACTCCAGTTCTACTGACTGATTAACGTAGAAGGCTGTGATCACCTTGGGGAGGAAAGCAGGGTTGGTGCGCAGAGATACCCTGCTGCCATCCTTCCAAATACACATGCAGGAACTGTGCACAGTCAGCACCTGCAGCTCACTGACCCGCTTAGCAGAGGTGACAGCCAAGAGGAAGGCTGTCTTCATAGACAGGTGCTTCAGCTCTGTGGAGTGTATGGGTTCAAACGGGGCTTTCATGAGAGCCTCCAGTACAATATTAAGGCTCCATTCAGGGAGAAGAGTCCTCCTGGGAGGGCGTGTCGCTGAGCGCCTTTAAGAAAATGGGTAGCCAAAAAATGCGCGCCCTGAGACATTGAATCTACGGGGGCATGGCAAGCAGAGATAGCCGTTAATACACCTTCAAGGTGGAAGGTGACCTACCAGCATCGAGCAGTTCTGAAACTGTAAGATGACTGGCATAGGGCAAGACATGGGGTCATGGCTTGTAGCCAGACACCAAGCCTGGAAATACCTCCACTTATAGGTGTAGAAGAACCTAGTGGAGTCTGCCCTAGCGCTCTGCAACGTACCCACAACCACATCTGATAGCCCTAGGGCTAACCAGTGGTCCCTTTCAGAGGCCAGGGCCAGAGCCATAGCCGGAACCTGCCTGATTCCGGTTGCCAAAGAGAGCCTTTCGCTTGACTGAGGAGATCCATGGGCCACTTGGGGGCCACTAGGAGAACCATAGGGGGCAATGCGTCGTCTCTGCCGAGGTGAAGAGATCGACCTGCGCCTTCCCAAACCGTTCTCAAATGTGCTCCACTATCTGAGTCGCCACTCTAACAGAAGTGGGCCGCTCCTGGAGAGGAGGTCCGCTGCCCAGTTCACGCCTCCGGGAAAGTGTGTCGCCCGTAGGGACAGCAAATTCGTTTGAGCCCATGTCAATACCCTGAAGGCCATGCGATGCAACCCCGGGGACCATAGGCCACCCTGGTGGTTGACATACGCCACCACTGTCGTCCGGATGCATACTGCTCAGCACTGGGGGAAAGTGGTGGAGAGCAAGGGATTCCGCTTGCAGCTCCAGCATGTTTACGTGCAGGGATGTCCAGCGGTCCGGCCAGGATCCGCATACTCCTCTGCCTTCCCAGACCGCTCCCCAACCCAAGTTGGAGGCATCTGTCGTCACCAATTGGCGGTTCAACACTACCACTCCCATTCATGCAGCCGTGCAGGTGAGAGGTCGTCCTCCAGCAGCGTAGGGCTGCTGAACACACTTGAGACACAGTCAGCCAACAGTGTTTGTCACGTTTGGCATTGAGGTGAAATGCAGTGAGCCACGCTTGTAGCGGGCACATGCGAAGCAGACCCAGCTGAAGGGCCGATATGGCTGCGGCCATCAGACCCAATAGTTTCTGGCACAATAGGAGGGTGACCTACGATTTCTGTTGAAACAGGGAGAGGCCACCCTGGATAGCTGCAATTCTGTCGTCCAACAGGTATGTGTGCATTGTAATGGAGTCTAGCCGGAGCCCCAAGTACGTTCTGCACTGCACTCTTTGCATCATTGATGGTGAGGTCCAACCTCGCCAGATGCTCTGTCACGACCGCCGTGTGAGTCACTGCTCCCTCTCGCGACTGGGAACAGATCAACAAGTCGTCGAGATAGTTTATTACTCTGATCCCTTGCAGCCACAGGGGAGCCAGGATAGCGTCCACACACTCAAAATGTACGAGGAGCTAGGGAGAGGCCGAATGGCAGCACAGTAAACTTGTAAGCACTTCCTTGAAAAGAGAAGCGGAGATACTTTCTGTGCTCTGGACGAGTGGGAACGTGAAAGTACGCGTCCTGTAAGTCCACCTCGTGAACCAGTCGCCCGACCGGACGGACTGGAGGATGTTACAGTGCATCAGCATTTGGAACCTCCTTTCTTTTAAGAACCTGCTAAATAAACAAATAATAATAATAATAATAAGAACCTGTTGAGGAACCTCAGGTCTAAGATGGGGCGAAAGTCGCCGTCCTTTTTGGGTACCAGAAAATACCTCGAGTAGTACCCCTGTCCGTGGGAGGTGGGGTCTACGAGACGAATGGCTCACTTGCACAGCAAGGCAACCACCTCCTTCTGAAGTACCGAGGCCTGGAGAGGGTCTGTCACGAAAGTATTTATGATGCCTCGAAAGGGAGGAGGTTCCAAGCGGAACTGAAGCACGTAACCATTTTGCACAGTTGCGAGCACCCAGGAGTCTGAGGTGCAAGCGTGCCAGTGCTGCAGCTGTTGTGCCGAAAAGGGGGTCTGAGGTCGCCAGCCTCCAGGGGCCCTACTCGGGCTGCTAAGGCTGAGACGGGGCAGTTTGGGGTGGCTGTTTAGGGTGCTGGCCCTGAAAACGCCTCCGGTGAAGCTGGTGTGTGGACTGGCCACGTCCTGTGTTCTCTCTGCCTGTCGGTTGGGCCTGGTTGCTTGCTGCTGGTGTGCCCTGTAGGAAATGCCTTAGGTCACCCAGCGGAGCCATGGGAAATGGAACTGTTCTAGTGACAGTCCGCGTCTGAGGAGCTCTCCAGTGGCTCGACTTGCCCCACGCGGAGGCATGGGGAGGGAGCAACGCGGCCACCTGCCGGGACACCTCGCGTTCCCGCTGGGATCTGTGTAAGATCTCCTCCACGGTTGGCCCAAAGGTATGTCCTGGGGATTTAGGCGCGTCAAGGAGCGGCCTTATGTGCATCAGGAACTCTGGCTTGTGACAGCCACAGCTGTCTACGAGCCACGATCAAGCTAGCCAGGCTCTGGCCAAGAGCTTGCACTTGGAGACCGGAGATCTGCAGCAGTGTGCTGGACAGGAGACGTAACTCCGTGGCCACCGGCTCGGGAGCCTCGCCTCGCGCTGTACACTGTCCATGTAAGCAGTAAGCACACTCACTGTATTAAACAGGCGAGTTGCCTGCACCTCTGCTGCATACGCCCGCTTGAGATGCGTCTCCATCACCTTACATTGAGGGTTCGGGCACGCCAGGTCTCTAGCCAACCCACCCACCAGCGGAGCCTTAACTAGGGCCGCGATGGTGGAGTCTACCGGGGGAACCCCGCTAGGCCAAGCTTATCTGCGCCTTCTAAGGAGGCAAGCGGTGTGGCCTGTTTTAGCACGCTAGGACCCGAGGCTGGACGATCCCTGGAGGAGCGTACCTCCTCCATGAAATCTGAGAAGGCCGGGAACTTGTGACGATGAGGAACCGCTGGCGTCCGGGGGACTTGCAGAAAAGCTGCAGCGCGTCCCATAAGTGCCGAAACCAAGCTGGACAACGGGGGGCACTAGCTTCCAAGGCTACCTCGAAGCCAGGTTCTTCCTCAGCAGGGATCTCGCCCACCTGCATGTCAGAGGAGAATGAGGCCTCCTCCCCAGAGGCCGCTATGGAGAGTGTGTCCTCTTGCGCCAGTTGAGACGCCTCTTCCCATCCACCCTGAACTCCCCTGGGGGGGCGGGGGTATGGCAGTTGGGGCTGCAACGGTATCTGGACAGGGACCTGGGCTGCCGGTGCCTGTTTAGCCAAGAGCTCTAGGACCTGGGCCATCTGGGCCTTGAGGTCCATAATGTCCCTTGCCTGCTTGAAACGCTTCACCCGCTTCACTCTTCTCCCTGCGGCAAGGCCTAGCCCCGTGGAGGAGAGCGCGGCTCAATAGCGGGGTGTCGTCAGTGAATGAAAAGTAACTCCAAACAGCTGACTTGCTCTATCCCTCCAAATAGCTTGTTCCATCTCATCCCACAGATGCTCAATTGGATTGAGACCTGGTGACTGGGCAGGCCACTGCAGTAAGCTGAATTCACTGTCTTGTTCGTGGAACCATTCCTGGACAATCCTAGCCTTGTGGCATGGGGCATTATCCTGCTGAAAAAATCCATTAGCAGATGGATACACTGCTGCCATGAAGGGATGCACCTGATTGGCAATGATGTTCAGATATCCTGTGGCATTCAAACGTTGCTCCACTTTTATCAAGGGGCCCAATGTGTACCATGAAAACACACCCCACACCATCACACCACCACCACCAGCCTGCAATGTTGACACGTGGCATGATGGATGCATGTACTCATGTGGTTTTCTCCATACCCTAGTCCTCCCATCAGCGTGAAACAGCAGGAACCGGGATTCATCAGACCAGGCAATGTTTTTCCAATCCTCCAGTGTTTTCATTCCTTAGCTCACTGCAACCGCAGTTTCTTGTGTTTTGCTGAAAGAAGTGGAACTCTGTTAGGTCGTTGGCTGCCATACACCATTCGTGTCAAGGTATGATTATTATTATTATTATTTGTTTATTCAGCAGACACCTTTATCCAAGGCGACTTACAGAGACTAGGGTGTGTGAACTACGCATCAGCTGCAGAGTCACTTACAATTACGTCTCACCCGAAAGACGGAGCACAAGGAGGTTGAGTGACTTGCTCAGGGTCACACAATGAATCAGTGGCTGAGGTGGGATTTGAACCAGGTACCTCCTGGTTACAAGCCCTTTTCTTTAACCACTGGATCACACAGCCTCCTGATGAGTTGTGCATTCTTTTATGGGTCTTTCGGCACCAATGTTGTACTGGACTGTCAGTTGACTAACTGTAGCTCTGCAAAATTCGTGTCAGCCTCCTTTGGCCTCTTTCATCAATGAGCCGTTTTCGACCACTGGCCTGCCATTGGCTGGATGTCCTTTGGGTGGTGGACCATCGATACACACGGGAAACTGTTGAGTGTGAAAAACCCAGCAGCGTTGCAGTTCTTGACACACTCAAACCAGCAAGCCTGGCACCTACTACCATACCCCGTTCAAAGGCACTTTAATGTTTTGTCTTGCCCATTTACTCTCTGAATGGCACACATACACAATCCATGTCTCAATTGTGTCAAGGCTTAAGATTCACCTCGGCAGTCTATTTCATGGGAAGGGCAGGTGTTTTGTACACTCAGTGCATATATATAGAGAGCAATCGGGTAAAACACGAAAATCAGACACCCTAATTATTGTTAATCCCTACTGTCCCAGACATCACTTGCCATTTTAGAAAAATTTGCGCAAATTCTGGCAATGTGGTAAATTCGTGCAAGGCAAAATGCGTTATGATAATTATTTCTAATATTTATCAACTATGTAATTTATGGTGAACACTGATGTGGATTTTTGCCTTCAAATTCATGTGCAGCAATGTTCATTTTGAATATTTCAGATAGTTTCTCCGCCACACTAAAGAGAATAATTATTACTTCATAATAATGAGAATTACTCCATTCCGCTGTTTTTACATTGCACTGCTAAAGTCTTCTCTCGTTGATCAACGAATGAGCACTGACACAAAGCGAAATGGGCGGAGATTTGTGACTCGTGTGAGTGGATGGAATGCATACACGTTGGATGAAAAGCAGATTAAATAAATCCTGGTACCCAGTTCCGGCATCAAAATAAGTCCCGGTACGCAATACCGGTGAGTACCGTCAAAATTTCACCCCTGAGTTAAATATTATGTGTTATTCGATTCCCATGAGTTGGAATCAATCATGGTGCGAAATTCGACTCTCTATGATGCCAAAAATAGAATCAAATCCTATTCTTGAAAGAAACTGAATCGACAATCGATTCTTTTGGCATCAATGAAGAGAACATTAGGAACTTCTATTACAAACCACAGTACTAAAGTTTGAGAAGACTAACAATGTTTTTTCGTAAAAATTGTGACGAAGAAGACAGCAAAAGTGCACCAAACTCTTTTCACTGGCTCCTTCAAGCTAACTGCTGGCAGAGCAGTAACGCAAGTGTTGATTTCTGAAAAGGGTACTTTAACTCTTCAAAGAGAGGCTATCACATACACATACACAATAATACTCATGACTCCACATTTTGTCTGCTTACATATCAGGCACAATAATAAAGTACCCCATCCATTCAGTTTCACAATGCAGATTTCAACCTAGATTCAGACAAAATGTTCTGGAAGCTTCTGACGCGAGTACAGGGAAAGCTGCTGCTGCTGCAAAAAAAAAAAAAATAGTGTGACTGCACTGTAATTCTGTCCACAAGATATTCATAAATAGTACTGTATGAATTCAAGATGAACAGACTAGTAGGAAAAGTGCTGATTCATACCAGACTGTGTGTCTCAACATCACTTCTCACTGAATCCCTGTCTTTCATCAAATAACCACTGAATAAACCTATCATGTATTTGAAATTATACTGTGCTGTATACATCTGTTAAGATGTTTCTGGAAAAGGCTCTTGATTATATGTTAGAAGTTGAATATTTTTGTAATTCAGTTAACCAGGCAAGATGGTCTGTTTTTGTGACCTGTTTTGGAATTGCAGATATTTTCTGAATGGGTTTCACATATTAAAGAGTTAGTAGCTATACGTTACATTCTGGATTTTGTTGCTCCAATATTGAGTTATCATCTTCCTTTAAATCTGCCTTTGTCTGGCTTTGAGCTTGTCTGGAGAACCCTAAGTGCCGGGACTGAACAGCCACTCCAGGGCCCAAACAATACAAGAGGCTAATTTAAAGTTTCCCTTGAGAGGAATGTCATTTTACTGGTGTCTGTCTGATAGAAAGACTCCTGGAGTTCAAAATGAGGCAGGCTGTGAGTGACAGATCAGTGGCAGCACTGAGCTAGGACCCTTTATAGAAGCAGGTACAATATTTTTCCAAAATTCCGCATTTATGATTGATTTCTGATCCTTAAACTAATTAAGAAGAAACCACCTTTTATTAATAAGAAATAAAAAAAATGAATGAACCAATAGTACCGCGCTTCACCAGTCAAGGACATGACATAAATGATGTAAAGTTTGCAGTATTAGAACAGCTAAAATTAGACAATGTGAAAATTAGACAAAATTCATTCAAAAGTTGTGCATGCTGATATGCTGGGGAGGCAAAATCAGGCTGCTCCTCAGAGCCAGCATTGCATGATAATATAAATATAAGTTTATATAAACTAATGTTAATTAGAATTAATACAGATTTAAAGATAGAAGAAAAAATGGTGTCAAGTAGTCATGCCGTCAAATACCTATTAATACCTCCAATGTTTTGATTCAAACACATGCTCCCTTGAGAAAGATATGTACAACATATCAAAACGTTGGGCAGCTGGCTCTTTGAGCCAATATATATATGAACTTTTAGTGTTAGTTTATTGACATAGCTATTTGACTGATTAACTGCTCTTGAACTTGAATCTGAAAAGCATATTTTTATAATGTAGCCTCATATTTATTTTCTGTTTGTTCGTAGCTTTTTTGATATATTTGATAAATAGAATAATGGAATGGTGAATATAATTTTATAATGAAGCATGTTAAGGACTAAAACCCTATATTTATATATAAATATTAATCACATAATGGAGGCATCATCCTTTATATTGAGAAATTAATATTAACTAATGTTTGTATTTTTCAACATAGAGGGAGTGTTGCCTAGGATATTGAGGTATTAATGTTTAATATTATATCTTCCTAAATATGCGCGACAACTTTGAATTAGCTGCATTGTTTAGGCAATATAAGGAACTGGTTGGTGATAGGATTCCTAACATTAATAACTACTGCAGCGATAAGCTAAAACAGCGGCTTGAAAGTTATTATGGTAACCCAGTTTTATTTCTGCAAGCCCACAACAGCAATAAGACATGCTTTGTTAGTATCATCACACTAAATCATGCCATAGATGTAGCTGATAATTTGAAACAAAAGCTGAATGAGAACCTGTACATGGATTTTGCAGATGTGAGACCTTGTCGTAGACTCTTATCATGTAGCTCATATTATCAAGGCTGATCTACAAAGAGTGAAAGGGCTCAAGCCATCCCAAATTCCATCAAGCCAGATAACAAGCAGTCAAGCAGCAGACATATTACCTGACAGTCTGTATATGTTCCTGAAGTGGCTGTTTGGTAAAGATAGTGGAAAAGAAGCAATAACTTCAGGCCATATTAATGCCGCCTTGAATTGACACATTGTGTCATCCTTCCTGTTGGCCAGGACATCATCTTCAGTTCATCTGGGGCACAGACACCAAAGCACTTTGGGCTAGCTTGAGCTGTACACAGCATGACAGACTGAAAAACTCTTCTTTCCTTGCTTCATTGTCTTGGTCACACTGTTTCCTATACATGGAGGAGGGTAGAAACTGGAATTGAAAGCCACAAGGAGGGAGAAATGATCATTCTGTCCAACACTAAGCCAGTTTTCAAGATGAGGAAGCAAGGAAAGAAGAGTTTTTGATCCACTCATGCTGTGTACAGTCTTATTGCTGTTGTGGGCTTGCAGATATAAAATTTGGAAACCATAATCATTTTCAAGCCGCTGTTTTAGCTTATCGGTGTGGTGGTTATGAATGTTAGGAACCCTATCTTCAACCAGTTGCTTATATTGCCAAAGCAATGCAGTTATTTTAACGGGGAGGCCCTTCATGAGATCAAAGATTTCAAGAATATAGTAATAATGAATTCTGAACAAAATAATACATGATTTATGAGTTTCTGACCAGCAGTATTCACAGACCACTGGTTTATATTGTCCTACTCACTCTATTAAATGAGCAGAATTTTGGAAAAATTTAGGAAGTAAAGCCTCATTTTGAACTCAGGAGTCCCTCTATCAGACTGACACAGGTAAAAATGTATTAATTGTAGCAGTTAAATATTTTAATACAATGTGTGTTACTTGCACTGTGAATAAAACCATGTATATTGTTAACATGGTTCACTTTTAAGATGAAAACAGAAAATAAAATAATTTGCGAACAAAATAATACATAATTTATGACCAGTAGTATTCACAGAGCACTGATTTACATTGCCCTACTCAATGACAGTTACCTGCTTTTATAAAAAGGGTTATAGCTCAGCCCTGCCACTGATCAGCCACTGACACCCTGCCTCATTTTGAACTCCAGGAGTCCCTCTATCAGGCTGACGCAGGTAAAACTGTATTCCTCTTGGGGGCAAAAACACTTTCAATAAGCCTATTTTCTTGTTAAATTGTGCTACTACTCAATCTGGATACGTATATGTAGAGTATGTGGGGCAAGAAGTGCCGAATGGTAACGTTGTCACATGATTGGAATGAGGATGGCTGTTCCATCTAGGCACTTGGAATTCTCCAGACAAGCTCACAGCTGCTCAAAGGCAGGTAAAGGCAGAAAAAATGAATAAGAACTCAATATTGGAGCAACAGAATTCTGAATGACTATACATATCATATAATAGTGAGGGAAATGAAAAAAACGACATTAAAAAGACATTTGAACAAGCGGTATACTTAAGGGATAGTGCTGGCTCTACTGTGTGGAAGTTGACCGCGACTGCAGTTATGTGTCCCTTCCACTGAGAAACGTTTTAGAAAAGTAGTCCCAAAAATGTTCACAAAGGATCACACACATAATTAGATCTAAATAATAATAATAATAATAATAATAATAATAATAATAATAATAATAATTAATAATTAAACAAATCACTTTTACTTGTCAGAGCTGATTATAGTTGACCTGAACAGTGCCAGATATCTGAATAGAGCAGTATTACTAAACCGTTCGTGTCTCGGTTTGTTGTTTTTAAAAGATGATGTCTGAGCTCCAGTCGAGCTGACAGGCTGTGATTGACTGATCGACAGTTGCAGGTACAGGACTGGTTGTTTTCGTCAATGCAAAGTTTTGATTGGCTGGTTTTGGTGGATAATAAAATACATTTGGACCAGTTGTGTCTTTGTTTAGTATTTACTGTTCAATAGCTGTGAACTAAGCAAAAATACAGCAAGTCAAAATTAAAAAGCCAGTACTTTCATGGATTGATTTTAAATTTGATTCACAGGTGACATTCCAGCGGACATCTACTATGTATTAATGCCCGCTATAGCTGGAAGCTGACTGGCTGATGATACTGAATCATTTTCTCATATTTAATATAACTGTATGCATCACTTCAATATATCTACACTATAGATCAAGGTAACCAAGTGGGGTTTTAACATTTTTTTTAAAAAGAACAGCTCAACCACATGTACATTTTTAACCTTCCCAGCGAGTGCTGCACAGTGCACTCACATAAAGAGTCCTACTTGAATCATCTTTAAGTTCTGTGCACAGAAATGTTCTAAAGTCTAGATCGTAACTTCCCCCTGTCACTCGTAACACTGCCAGGAACACTGCTTAGTAAGGGTGAAGTGTTCTGTCAACAATCGCTCTGTTTCAATTGCCTACCATTTAGACTTGTGTTATATACACAACCTACTCCACACATTCAAAGCAAAAACAACAAGAAAGAAGTAAATAGATAATTAATATGAAATAAAAATGGAAAAGTCACGATTGCATAAGTATTCAAACCCCTTGCTGTGGCAAACCTAAATTAATTCAGGTGCACAAAATTAGTTGAATGGCCTCTGTCTGTGTGCAATATTAGTGGTTCTCGTGATTTCAGAATAAAAAATACCTGTCTCTGTCAGGTTCCTTGGTCAGGTAGTGAATTTCTAGCAAAGACTCAACCATGAAGACCAAGGAGCTTTCAAAGCAAATCAGGGATAAAGTCATTGAAAAGGAGAAGGGTACAAAAATATATCAAAGTCTCTGAATATCCCTGTGGGCACAGTCTACTCAATCATCAAGAAATGGAAGGTGCATTGTACCACCCAGACACTGCCTAGATCAGGCCGTCCCTCCAAAGTGAGCAGCCGGGCAAGGAGGAAACTGGTGAGGGATGCCACTGTGAGGCCAACAACAACTTTGAAAGAGCTACAGAGTTCAATGGCTGAGATGGGAGAAAATGTGCATCAGTCAACAATATCCAGAACACTTCACAAAAGTAGCCTGTATGGCAGGGTGGCAAGAAGGAAGCCATTACTAAACATAAGCCATCTTAAAGGCCGCATGGAGTTTGCAACAAAGCACTTGAGTGTTCCTGTAAAAATGTGGCAAAAGATGTTGTGGTCAGACGAGACCAAATTGGAACTTTTTGGTCTAAATGCCAAGCGTTACGTTTGGCGCAGACCCAACATAGCACATCTCCCAGTCAACACCATCCCTACAGTCTAGCATGGTGGTGGCAGCATCATGCTATGGGGATGCTTCTCCTCAGCAGGGACTGGAAAGCTTGTTAGGATTGAAGGAAAAATGGATGGAGCAAAGTGCAGGCAAATACTAGAGGAAAACCTGATTCAGTGTGCTAAAGACTTAAAACGGGCAAAAATTCACCTTTCAGCAGGACAATGATCCAAAGCACAATGCCAAAGCTATACTGGACTGGCTTAAGAATAAGAAAGTGAATGTCCTTGAGTGGCCCAGTCAAAGTCCTGACTTGAATCCTATTGAGAATCTGTGGAAAGACTTGAAAACTGCTGTCCATAAGCGATCCCCAAGCAACTTGAGAGAGCTTGAGCAAATCTGCCAAGAAGAATGGGCAAAAATTGCACCAAGCCGGTGTACAAAGTTGGTAGAGACTTACCCAAAAAGACTTGCAGGTTGTAATTGCTGCCAAAGGTGCTTTCACCAAATATTGAGTTGACGGGTCTGAATACTTATGCAATCAACATATTTCTGTTTTTTCTCTTAGTTTTTGCTGACATTTACTGTAACTTACCTTACCCTTAGAAGTCTTCAGTTTGAGCATTCAAATTTTGAATAAAATATTACGTTTAAAAAAATGTGTATGCATCATTTTGTAATTTCACAAAATGGGACAACATAGGAAGAGTCTGAATACTTTTCAAGGCACTGTATCTATGTATTGGAAGTCTTGAGGGAAATTTGTTATTGCCAGTTAGTGAGGCATCATCGTTTTACCTCTGTCACATTACTAAGTTGTGGTGTTGAAAGATAGCAAAGATAAGCAATTTCAGATAAATCAATGTTACTGCAATCACAGTCCTTACCAATGTTGTATTATAATGCCTTTGAGCGCTACACCAAATGTTTTGAGTATGTGTTTCTTTAGTGTCTTCTTTTAATGAATTCAAAGTTCAGTTCTGTATCTGTAGACAAGCATTGTACCTATGTCATCACATTGGGGAATTCAGTTATAAACATTTGTGACTGTTATTTGTGATTCAGGATAACCTGAATGTCTTTAACTTTTTTTCTGAGACGACCTCAAGTAATGATACCTTACTCCGACCTGTGGGAGTGAAAGGTTTTAGAAAACCTTATAAATGAGTGTTGTACAGGAGTTCCCCATACTTACTGTGGACTATGCATGCTTGAGGGTCATTCAATGGTACTGCTGCAAAGTGAGGTCATTCAGTGGCAGGCAGCGGTCCAGGTAAGCTATGTACCTGCTGTTTTTTATGCATTACAAAATCCTAAATACACACAAAATGTAAATTTAATATGTAAAAATACGCGTAGCAATTTTGCTGCACAGCTTGTCTGCCTCCCCTAAAACTTCCACGAACATCTACCAGAATACAATGTCTTCAGTTACTAGGAAACTGTACCAAACCCAACAAACATTATCCAATCTCTGGCTAGCCCTGTTGTCTTTGCAGCCAATCACAGTAAGAATAAGAAAAATTCGAAGCTGCATAGGTTGAAGCGTAAACACCCCAGTTCAGCTACAGATCCAACTGGAACCATAATCTGAGGCAACTGCTAAAAAAAGATGCCTAGAAAAATTAAACAAAATGTTTTATAACTTATTAATGCATTTTCTTAATTTATATATGTGTATGGCTTTATAATGAAGTTTTAACATGTTCACTGAGTTTAAGAATTTAATGTTAAATTATGTAACATAATACAGTCAGTGCGAACCTTTTAGAACACACGCATGGTTGTATACTGCAGTAGTTCAAAGTAACATTGCAGTTAAAATGGAAGGCTAATTTTGAATGCTTACCCCATTACCATTAAAGATTGTACAGTATTTATCGAAATTACTCATGACTTCAAGGTAATGTTGCATTTTTTTTATTATTATTTTCTCCCCAATTTGAAATGCCCAATTATTTTTAGGCTCAGCCCACCGCTACCACCCCTGTGCTGACTCGGGAGGGGCGAAGATGAACACAAGCTGTCCTCCAAAGTCGCCCGCTTCTTTACACTGCAGACTTACCGTGCAGCCGCCTCAGAGCTACAGCGTCGGAGGACAACGCAGCTCTGGGCAGCTTACAGGCAAGACTACAGGGGTCGCTGGTGCGCAGTGAGCCGAGGACACCCTGGCCGACTTAACCCTCCCTCCCCCCGGACGACGCTCGACCAATTGAGCGCCGCCCCCTGGGAGCTCCCGTCCACGGTCGACTGTGGAATAGCCTGGACGTCGCCGGTTCAAGTATATAGCGCATCCTGCACTCTAGCGAGTGCTTTTACTGGATGCGCCACTCGGGAGCACCTGGTAATGTTGCATTTTACCCTCTGAAAATACATTTTACTCTTCAGTGTTAAAATTAGAGGGCAAGTTACTGCCAGACCCAAAATCTTTTCAGGAGCGCTGGTAGCAGGTTTCCTTTGCTTTTGCCTAAGCATTAGGCTACATTGTCTCCTGTTTATACTTTATACTTGTACAATACTTCGTAGCATAAAGCCTTTTCTTGAATATACACATTTAAAGAAAAGTGTGCTATTAATCTACTTATGTTGCACTTATGTCCATGTTATAAATCAATATTTAGTGTAACAGAACAGATTGTGTAGCATTTTTGTTTAGTTTAATACAGTATACTGACCTGCTCATCTGCTTACATGGTAATTTAGATTTGAATGGTGAGGTGATTTTAGATTGAATTGATTTCAGAAAATAAGGTGCCATCTAGTGTTCAACTCGCAATAAAAGAAAAATATATATTGAACTTCAAAAGGGCAACTAGGCGAATACTAAGTTAATAAATAGTATGTCACAAGGAAAGGTTAACATAATTAAATCTCTTCATCGAGGAAAAATAATGAGTAAGGGGAATTTAACTGAAGTACAAAATAATATTTGTATAGATAATATTCACAAATATGAACATCAATCCATTCCACACTGATTGTCTTTAAACCCTTTAAAAACTCAACACAAAGTATTGAAACCAGTATATTATATTATTCGATAGAATAGTATTTTGAATGGCTCTTACTACTTTACCTGCCCTATGTGCTACCATTGTATTGCTGTTTAATATCAATTGGAAAGGATATTAATATGTAAAAAAGTGTGAGGGGATTTACTTAAGGGAAGAGAGAAAACCTGTTCTGGTGAGGAGTCTGTCTGAATTTGTAAATTCAGTAGCAGTAATTAAAAAAAGAGATCCACACCTGATACTGATATAAAAACAATAAACAGCATTTTATTTTGCCAGTTTATGTTTGTTGAAATTGACAGAGTCATTTGTAGAGTAAGTGCGTGCACTGTAAATGTACTACTAGAGAATGTAAATTCCTTGCCGATCCAATGTTTGTCCTTAAGGGGTCAGTCTGTACTAGTATAAAAATCTCTGCATGTAAGGTGGTTTAATGAAAAGGGTTAGGGTTGACTTTTGAGTTTATTTTGAATTATTTCAGTACCACTACTGTACTAGTTGTTTGGACTTCTATTTTAAGCAGATTTTATGTCAAGTCTTATGAAAACTAATTCAGTGCTTTCACTAGACTGCATGTACTAATACACAGCACAGGAAAACAACATGGGGGGCAGTTTTAATTCTCTAATAGAGGGGTTTTCAGTCAGGCACGTCTGCGTATGAGGGTCATAGGGGATACGCAGGACGACTCAGAAATGCAAAAATAGAATGAAAGTCAAAATAAATAATCTTGAATTGAGTTTTTTTAACAGTATTATATATAATCTGTAAACCACTGTGCATAAATATGTAATTTTTGTTTAGCCGCGGAAAGTTTCCAGTCTCTGGTTTCAAAATTATCATTCACCTATACGCATGCGTGATTTAGATTGAGCTTTCTGCTCTGATATTAGGCGTTGCTACATTTTAATAACAGCAATAGCAGCTGGTTGAATGGTTTCCAGTGTTTGATAGAGTACATCCAGATAATCCTGTGTATCGTTTAGAGTCAAAAATGTATAAAAGTCTTGCTTGCAAAAGAAAGGGGAAGGAAGAAAACACATAGCGCAGACTAATTTTGGAATATTTACAATCACTTTGCCGAATAGAAAGCGAACACATGTGTTTTGATTCAGTGCATCCAAAGAGTTTTAAGAATTACTGTTTGGTATTCTGTCCTAAACCAGCAGTTTGTCAGTCCCAAACTGTTGTGACATAAATTATATATTAAAATCAATGGGAAAAAAAGAAATAAACTTGTTAATCAAATTATTCTGCCTTATATTGCAACTGTGGTACCATACAATAGACTGAAAATGGTAAAGGGGTACTTGAGCTGAAACCTTCAGACAGAAGGGGTACAGCTTTAAAAAAAGGTTGAAAACCACTGATCTAAACAGTGGTGGATCTTAATACTGCCACTCTTGAAATCCTTTTGCCCCAGGGGTGATTTATCGACATTACAGCTCATTTAAAAACAATCCAAGGAGTCTTAACAAACTATCATTTAAAAATATATAAGTTTTAGAAATATAGAAATGCAATACTGTACATGCAATGTAACACAAGCTTTATTTAAAAGACAACGTAGAAAATTGTTATTCTTCCTTGTTCAGTAACTGCCAGAACTGAATTTCAGTAAGTGACATCCGTGTGTCAATTTGTAATTATGGCTGGTAATATACAGTGGTTCCCCCCCCGCAAAGTTTTGCACATTTTGTTGGCAACTGAGCGTACTCCACGATGCTTTCAAATTATACTTTACATGTAGAATCTACACAAACTCTCCACATTGATACAGTTAAAAAATGCATATAGAATATAAATAAGTAAGACTTACAGAGAAAAACAGATTAATCTCAGTTGCATAAGTATTCAACCCCTTTGCTACTGCAGCCCTAAATCAGCTCGGGTGCAAATTATTTGTTTGAAAGGTCACAAAGTTAGTGAAATGGTTTCAGCCTGTGTGTACTCAAAGTGATTTAACTTGTAGATAATTTCCCTCAGGTATATAAAGATTTTCAAGCTGCAACTCACATAGTGATCCAACAAAGCAACTATGAAGACCAAGGAGCTTTCGAAACAAGTCAGGTGTGACAGAGTGGCACAAGGGATGAGGCCCAGAGACAGACTGCAGTTCAAACAAAATACTTTTATTAAATAGAAAACACAAAATAAACAGGCACGAGGGCCAAGCAAAAAGGTTCTTAAACACAAACAATAAACACAAAGTAAAAACTTACAAAAAAAAGGCTTCCAGACTGAGCTTTGCCTTCACTGGACTGCAAAATTACAAAAAAAAAAAAAAAAAAAAAAAAAACACAAAGAAAAACCAGCACGCAACACAAAATACCCACTTGCTTCCTCAGCTACCTCTCCCTACTGAGGAGCTGAGGCCTCCTTTTATGTCAGGTGGCTGGTTGCTAATTGATTACTAATGATTCCCACCTGACACAATAAACCTGGGCAGGGAGGACAATTTAACCCCATCCCTGCCAATATTTACAAGGGCAAAGCCCTGCTCTGCCACATCAGGTATAAAGTGGTAGAGAGGCACAGAGCAGGAGAAGGGTACAAGAAAATTTCAAAGGCGCTGATTATCCCTCTCAGCACAGTGAAGTCCATCATTAAGAAGTGGAAGATGCCTCATACCACCCAGACACTACCCAGATCAGATCACCCTCCCAAACTGAGCAGCCGGGCAAGCAGGAAACTGGTTCGGGGTGTCACTCTGAAGCCAACAATGATCTTGAGAGATCTGCAAAGTTCTGTGTCTGAGATGGGAGTCAGTGTTCACACATCAACAATAAGCCGGTCCCTACACAAAGCTGGCCTGTATGGACGGGTGGCAAGAAAGAAGCCATTACTCAAAAAGCCTCATCTTAAAGCACGTATGGAGTTTGCGAAAAAGCATGTGGATGATACTGCAGACATGTGGAAAAAGATTTTGTGGTCAGACGAGACAAAAATTGAACTTTCTGGTCTAAATTCCAAATGTTACGTCTGGCACAAGCTCAACACTGCACATCACCCAGTCAACGCCATCCCAACTGTCAAGCATGGTGGTGGCAGCATCATGTTATGGGGATGCTTCTCTTCAGCAGGGACTGGGAAGCTTGTCAGGATAGAGGGGAGAATGGATAGTGCAAAGTACAGGCGAATCCTTGAGGAAAACCTGTTTGAGTCAGCCAAGACTGAAACTGGGGAGGAAATTCACATTTCAGCAGGACAATGACCCGAAGCACAAAGCCAAAGCCACACTGGAGTGGTTGAACAAGAAGAGAATTAATGTTCTTGAGTGGCCTAGTCAAAGTCCTGACTTTGAATCCAATCGAAAATTTATGGCGAGACTTGAAGATTGCAGTCCATCGACGATCCCCAACAAACTTATCAGAACTGGAGCAATTTTCCTGTGAAGAATGGGCAAAAATGTCACCATCCTACTGTGCAAAGCTAGTAGAGACCTATCCAAAAAGACTCAGCAGTAATTGCTGCAAAAGGTGCTTCTACCAAGTACTGACTTAAGGGGCTGAATACTTATGCAACCAGGAAATTTCATTTTGTACATTTTCTTTTTAAAGCTTTGTTGACATTTAACCTCCTCCTCATATAACAGTTTTCAGTTTAACCACTACAGCTTTGAATAAAAAAAGTTTGTTTGGAAAACTGTGCATACATTATTTGTAATTCAACAAAATGTGACATTATTGGTAGGAGGTGAATACTTCTGCAAACCACTGTAATTAGAAAAGTTAAATTAATGTTATGCATTTAATTTTAAATAACACAATAAGAAAATGGTGTTAATGTAAAGGGCAGTGTTGTGAGACTAGGTTAAAAGATCTATAAGCACGACTACAGAGGCACCTGGCTCTTTTGCACAGTGGTGAAGGCACCAGTTTAAGCCCAGCCTGTTACTATAACAGTGTATGTTAAAGTGAAAAAAAAAACATTGTTCATGTAAAAGTGAAATAAAAAGCCATTCCTAAAGAAATACATTAAAGACAACAAAAATATGACATTGTAACCATTGGGTGTTGTTCGGGGAGCAGGTGCAGGGGCTTCTCCCTAGTTAATCAAGCCAATCTATCAATTGAGCCAATCCATCAATTAACCTCCCTATTTAAGCCCCGGGTCAAACACTCATTCTCTGTCTGGATTTTTTTCCAGTTTGTGTACGCTACACAGCTCTGCAGACTCATACTTAATTGTTAAATGTAAAGACTTACATTTAAGCTTAAAATGGATACTCGCCCATCGCAGTTTTCTCTCTCTTCGGATTCTAGCAGCGACTGCATTTCTCTTACCGCTGATCATTCTCCACATAAAATCCAGAAAAAAAATCTTTAAAGAAATCCGTCCGTCCTTTTGTTCCAACTCCATGTGACAACATTGCTGACCGTCCCCCTTGCCTTAGACGAACATGTTACCTCAACTGCCGTGCTTATCCCCACTGCCTCAGCCATTCATTTCCTTCTGTATTGTGCGCGTATTTTAATGTATTGTGTTTTTACTTATGTACTGTACAGTGCTTTGTGATACTTCGGTATGAAAAGCGCAATATAAATGTAATAAATAAATAAATAAATAAACTCTCAAATCTTATCTAGCTGGCATTCAATACCACTATCATCTCCCATATATCTCGTCCCCTCCTCTCTCATCTATCCCTGTTGTTCACCTTTTCTTTCCTGCCACAACTCCTCCAACCCTTCCGATCCTCTGTTCATCAATGCTAACCATGATATCATAACACATAATTGTTGTTCTACTCATCTTCCTCTCTCATTTCTAAAGCCTCAATTCTATTCCCCTCATTCCTTTCGTATAGATGTGGCAACCTCAGCAGCTAAAGTTAATGTTAACCAGTTCCTTATGAAAAAAATGGATCTTACATTCGTTCTTCACTTCCTGATATTTATTTGGTCCAACAGAATATTGCTAGTATGCCCGGAGTGAGGGCCATCTCTTTGCCGGGACCAATCAAAGGTATGCCCGCTGAGTGGGTGAGAAATTGTCACTAATTATCCTGTGTTTCTTTTACTAACCCTTATTTGTATTGGTGGCACAGATGTGGGGAGCCGGGGGTCCTCTTCTGGGGGCAAGTGACGATCACTTCCCAACCTTAGGCCCAGCCGAGCTGGCCTTGACCTCCAAGAGGAAGTTTCTCTGAGAGCCAGAGGGGACCCAAATCTATTTTAACAATCTCCCTATCATTCCATGTTCCCCCTTGGGAGAGCCAGGGGGAAACCCTGTATTCTCTACTAATAACCTGCTTTCATCTATACTTGTGGTCCTCTCTGCCCCCTTTGTATGTTCATTTCATTCTCTCTTTTAGAATTCCTGCCGCCCCACGTGTCTCTGTCTCGGAGGTCTGGCTGTCCGATCTCCTGAAGCGTAGGCGTTCATTATTAGTCGGGGCGACTTCTAGTCTTCTCAATTGTATATTCTATCACGCTCTTCATTTTTCCCTTGGGGAAAGTAACGTTTACTTCCCAGCCTTGGAGGACGATCGGTTCGGTCTCACCTCTGTGAGGGTCGGTTCTCCGTGAGCCAAGGGGAAAGCATGTAATCTTCATAAAGTAACAAGCACATAATTCCTATTTCAAGTCCCAGGGCTTACTCCTCGCAGCCCTTGCTCCTGTTCTGTGAATTGGTAATCCAATATTAAGCCTAATAGGGGTCTGTGAAATCAATTGAGTCCATCTTTAACCCCAAAATTAAAAAACAATATCTCCCATTGAACCTTTCATAAATGCTAGTGATTTAAAAAAAAGGTTTGTGATAAATACAAAAAGAAAAACGGTTCTGTGTTAAATTCTGTTTGCAATTTCTGCTGAAACCTTTTTTTCCCCTTTTTTTCCCTGATTATGCTTTTGTTTTTACTATCAGTAAAAGCAATACACCCAGAATATTGATATCATAATTACTGCAGCTGTTTCTTCCATACCTGTCTCAACAAAATATTTGATCTGGTTTCTGGAGGTTGGGTGTCTCTTTGATGGCCTGGTAAGGCCTATAGATTGCTGTGAAAGAGGTTTGATTTATTCTTAAAAAATAATGAATCTTCTTCCAGTAAAGTCAATCAAACAGTTTATTCAGGAATCAAAAATGCAAACAGGAACAAAGCAAATCCAATGTGATACATCAGTGATCTGACACACAGGCCTCAGTCAATGGTGTTCTGAGCTGGCATCAGTGTAGATGTTATTTTCTGAGCCAAGCTGAGCTTTCTTGGCATCAGAGATGTTGGCTTTCTTATGAGCCGGCATGGCACAGAGATCTTAGTTTCTGAGCTGGCATCAGTGTAGATGTTAGTTTCTGAGCCGCCATCACTGTAGATGTTATTGAGCTGAGCCAAAAAATGATTTACAGCTAGCTAAAATTATATACAGCTAGCTTACATAATTTCCTTGACCAAATTTGGTCTTATTTACCTAGGATGATGCATGGTGTGAGACAAAGCACACTGAAAGTTAACATTTGCGTTTCTTCTTCACTTTACCAATGTCAGCAGAAACCCAGATAACAATAAGTTACATTTAAGAACAGGCAGCATACCCACGCATCACAAGGTCGAACGGTAAGGCTGGTGATTGCAAACTGCTGATGTGAACCAGCTATGTACAGCTTAATTTTTTAAGCGATTATTAATGCTGTGTTGATTCAGAGCTTACATTAAACACAGGAAAATCACACAATGTTTACAGTTTCAATGAGTTTTCACTTAATTTAAATGGGAAGCATAAGTAATGTTTTGTATAATGAAAAGGAGCAAAGGCTGATGAAACAATAAGAGCTTGTGCAATTTAACTGGAACAATGTGTACACTGCCCCACACAAGGTGCGTGGTTATCAAAAAAAGCCTACATGTTCCAGTTGTATAGTGTGTTATTAAAGCATTAAGGTACGAGAGGGCGTGGGTTGCCGTGGAGATTGTCACTGCTTGATGCAAACAACCAAGCAGTGACAATATACACGGTAACCCACACCCTCAAGTACCTGAATGCTTTTATAAAATGAATTTACTTATGTAAATATAAATAAATACAAGAGAAATAGTTTCTGAAGATTTATTAAGAAATTTGAAGGATAACCTTCCCCAACAGAAAATAGTTCCTATGAATTATTGATACTCGGGTAGGATTTTTCTTTTATTTAAGTTGCAATTTTGTGTTCATAGACATTAAATTGAATGTTGCCGTTAACTGTACATTTCTTATAGTGATTGTCAATTGTTGCAGAAGGGGGCGTTGAAGTGCAGGAAGGGGGTTTACTTTCATCTGATCTTATTTTTTTGTTTGGCGATGCTATGGAGTTTTTCTCAGTCAAGATGTTGCTCCAGCGCTTTCAATTTTATAATGACGGTTCCCAATAACTCTGCAGGGAGCTCTCCGATCTGTGACCACTGACGGAGCAGTTTCGTGCACAGAGGATTGGAATTGGAACGTGTGGTTTTTCTGTTCGGGACTGTAACCCGCCGTGTAACCCCCAAAACCATAGTTGGTAGAGGGACGGATTTATTGTTTTATTGTTTAAAATGCACACTGACATTTTTTTAAAGTTAAATACTGTCTGGACATTCACTTGTTATCACCCACCCCACTCACATCCTGTCACAGGGTCCAAACCATGGTCTCTATGCTCCTAAACACAGGCCTTACCAATTTGACAAAACAGAAAACCACATTAGCCAAGCTTGGAGAGTTATCATAGTGTGTGTCACACTCCTTTGGCTTGGATTCCTTCCTGCAGTCACTTTGACTGCACATATTTCTTGCTCAAATCTAATTCATACCCAGGCTGGCCCTTTTCCTTTGACATTAATTAACTCCATGAGGCGCCTTATGTTATTTGGTCAAATATTGTTGTTTCTGTTTTGCTGTTATAGCAATCTCATTGTCAAAATGACTGT
Organism: Acipenser oxyrinchus oxyrinchus; assembly: GCA_030684275.1. Classification (NCBI taxonomy): domain Eukaryota; kingdom Metazoa; phylum Chordata; class Actinopteri; order Acipenseriformes; family Acipenseridae; genus Acipenser; species Acipenser oxyrinchus. The sequence continues at coordinate 36,724,966 of CM060247.1, read as the reverse complement.
ATCTATCAGTCTTCAGAGTCAGTAACTGAACACAGAGAGCACAAATGTACTGGCACAAGTACATGGTCATGTTTTAATAACAGTGTCTCATCTATTAACTTCCTGTCGCTTCTGCCACATGTCTTGGAAACACATTGAGTTATCCATGGACTAGCCAAGTGGATTTTGATGCAAATTGTGAGAAAAATTATTAAAATTCACTGCTGGAACAACCGGAATAAGGTCTCTCAGAATGATTGTAAACATCATAAAAAGGCAAGAGAAAGGTAAAAACATTAATGACAATGACACATTAATTGTTTTTTGCAAGTTCTGTGACATTAGCAGTTTGTTTTTCCTTTTACAACTAATTCTTAGCACAGTGGTGAATTTTCAGCAAAGATCATCCCAAAATATCACTAAGTATGTTGGCGATACAATGGATCAGATGCTTTAGCGCAAAGGTGCTACATTTATTATTCTTTGAAATTTCCACACAAAAAAATGATTGACCTCACTGATTACAAAGGCAAGCACAATAAAAAAGACTGAGTACGATCATAATAGCATGCTTCTTATCTAGTGGGAGTCTTTGCAAGTTTATGTGGTACTAAACTGAATAACATATTGCAACAGCTGATCCCTCATTAACGGCCCATAATCATTTACTGAGATCAATTCACATACAAATACCAAAGTTACAATATCTAACCGGGTTTATTACCCACTGCTGTTACCACTCAGCAGATTCAGAGGTGTGTGTTCTAGTAAGTTGTTACACATCCCTGTCACCTCCTTTAAACCACATGCTTTATTTGGCTGGCTTTATTTAATGTTAGATCTCAAATAAAGCGCCCCTGATCAGTGAATTTATCACGGACTATAACCTTGATATTTTGAACCGAAACTTGGCAAGGAGTTGATGACAATGTTTCTTTGATCGAGGCTTCTCCTCTAAATTACTCTTTTCTTCAGAGTGCTCGTCTTACTGGTCAGGGAAGTGGACTTGCCACTTTCTTCCGCACTGAACTTAAAATCAAACAAGAAATCTTGAAGGGATATTCATCCTTTGAATTACTAATACTAATTATTGATAACAAATTACCTGTTCTTATTCAATTGTATATCATCCACCCAAGTCTAATTTACTTTTTTTGACTGAATTTGGTGATTTTTTAAAATTTTTTATCTATACTGTCTGTTAACTATGATAGGGTTCTTTTATTGGGTGGTTTTACTATCCATGTGGACATTGATACTGATTCTAATGGTTAAAAAGTTTTGAAGCTATTGGTTTCTCTAAATTATGTAAAGCCTGTTAGAGGTCCTACTAATAATCGTGGGCATACTTTAGCTCTAGTGATTTTTTTGTGGTTTGGATGTTCAAAATATAGTAACTTCTGACCTTTCTATTTCTGATCATCTTGCAATTCATTTTGAGATTAAACTACCCTTAATTGTAAAGAGCCAGGCTCGTATAATTAAAACTCGGGTAGTTAACTCATTAACAGCTACAAAGTTTTGTGAGGCTTTTAATATATTGCCAGTTGCTCAGGCTGTATCATTAAATGAGTTAGTTGACACCTATAACAACTCCATGACTAACATTTTTGATACTATAGCTCCAGTTAAAACACGGAGGGTGTTTTCCAAAAGCAGCACTCCATGGTTTAATGATTTTACTCGGAAACTGAAATGTGATGGTCGTAAATTGGAACGCAGATGGAAGAATTCTGAACTTCATGTTCATTATCTTGCGTGGAAAAGCCACCAATTTAAATATAAGAAGGCTTTGTCCCAGGCTAGATCTTTATACTATTCTAACCTGATTGAAAAAAAAATTTAAAAAAATCCTAGATTTCTTTTTGCATCTATAGATAAATTAGTAAATCCACCTTCTATTACTTCTACCTCTAATATTGGTAATATTGAGTTTTTAAAATTATTTCAAAATAAAAGTCTTGACATTAGAGATCTGATCTTACAGACTCCTTCTATTATTGACTTTTCTACCTACTTTGAATTAACTAGACCTGATAAAGTTAAGATGGAGGCTTTCTCGTTGGTTACTTTGCAAGAGCTGACAGCGTTAGTTCGGCATATGAGACCAACCACTTGTGCCCTTGATCCTATTTCTACTAAACTATTAAAATATGTATTTAATGTTGCTAATATAAGCATTTTATCAATTATAAATTAATCACTTTCATCTGGTATAGTTCCCTCTGCACTTAAGGTTGCAGTGGTTAAACCCCTACTTAAAAAAAGTAATTTGGATCCTACAGTTATTAACAACTATAGGCTTTCAATCTGCTCATAGCACTGAGACGGCTCTTGTTAGGGTTGTAAATTATCTTTTGATAAGCTCCGACTCTGGTTTTCCTTTTAATTCTTCTTGATCTTAGTGCTGTCTTTGACACCGTGGACCATTCCATTCTATTAAATCGGCTTGGGAGTTTAGTGGGTTTAGCAGGCGGGGTCCATTCTTGGTTTAGGTCTTATCTTTCCGATAGGTTTCAGTACATTTCTGTCAGGGAGATGAAGTCTGATTTGTCAGAGGTTGTCTGTGGTGTTCCTCAGGGTTCTATTTTAGGTCCCCTGTTGTTTTCATTATATATGTTGCCATTAGGTGATATTATCCACAGACATGAAGTGAATTTCCATTGTTACGCAGATGATACTCAGCTGTACTTGTCTTTCAATCCAGACAATCCCTCTACTGGGGCGCTATTAGCTGCTTGCTTTGCGGACATAAAGTGTTGGATGTCACAGAATTTTCTTTTGTTGAATTCTGATAAAACGGAGGTAATGCTTGTAGGTTCACAGCACCAATTAAAAAATGCTGATTTAAATAAAATAGATCTTGGCAGCCTTTCCTCAGAACTAAAACTTGAATCAAGAAATTTGGGGGTCATTTTTGATCCCGTTCTATGATTTGAGTCCTGTTTTATCATAGGAAAATTACTAAAGCATCTTTTTTATCATTTGAGAAAAATAGCTAAACTTAGATCTATTATTTCTGTATCTGATGCTGAGAGGCTAATGCATGCCTTTGTTTCATCGAGAATCGACTATTGTAATGCACTTTTTTCTGGAATTCCAAAGTATTTGGTGTCTCACTTGCAGCTTATTCAGAATGCTGCTGCAAGAATTCTAACTAAAACCAGAAAGGGTGAACATTTTACTCTTGTCTTGGCCTTACACTGGCTTCCTGTGCAGTTTCGGTTGATTTTAAGATTTTATTTTTAACTTATAAAGCCCTTAATGGATTAGCACCCAGTTATTTACAAGAGCTGTTGATCCCATACATTCCTAAAGGGTAAATACAAATAGTATGGGAGGAAGGGCCTTTTCTTATAAGACTCCTACATTATGCAACGCTCTGCCTTTTTGTGTCAGAGAAGCTAGGAGTCTTGCTGTTTTTAAGTCAAGATTGAAGAGGTATTTATAGACACATGCATTTTTATTATAGTCTTTTTATTATTACTGTTTTTTTGTTTGTTTTTTAAATATACATGATTGGAAACGTATTTAATTTGATTTAAATAGTCTTTTTATTATAATCTGTTTTATGCTATTTTAATGTTTTATTATACTGTGTGTACTATGTTTTCTGTAAAGCAACTTGAGGTCTATGACATGAGGTGTTTGTGGCAATGTGCCCCACCTCTTTTTGTGTTTTATGTTGTATGTTGTATGTTGCGTGTGTTAATGTTGGTGTATTGTAGTTGGTACACAGGATATAATGTGGGTAATGAGCATGAGTATTTAAAATGTATAATTGTATTTAGACACAGGGATTGCACTTCACTTCACATGCATTTAAAGTATTTAATATGTGAGCACAAGGTTACACATAATTAATTCACGTGCTGGGATTCAAGTGAATAATTAATTAGTAATTGAATCCCGGCACAACAGTATATATAGATGCACTTTTTACTCACTCGGGGTTGTGTGTTCGGTGAGTGGAGAACGGGTGTGGAGAGGAGAAATAAAGTAAATAACAATTACTATTGCGTGCTGGTAGGACCAGCCCGATACTTGTTTGTTTATATAGACTCACCGTGTTTGTGTGTCTGTCCGTGCACCGTTTGTTAAGTGTTAGTCTGTTTTGTTGGTCTGTTTTATTTGGCCTCAAGTGCTGTGTCCTGTCTAATGTTTTGTTCAACCTTTTTATTTTCTGTGTGTTAATAAAACGCTGAGCGCCGCAGCGTCTCAGTTTCACTGCAACAACTGTCTCTCTGTGTGATTCTCTCTGGCCTGAAGTCATTCCTGCAGTTAGCCTGTCACACATGGTGTCAGAACCGGGACAACAGCGCCTCCAAGACTCAGGCCAGAAGGAGTACTGTTTGTTTAAAAAAAAAAAATAATAATAAAAAAAATGGGAAAACACGGCAGAAGACAGCAACAGCAGGTGTGGAGAGAGGTCCCGGAGCATCCACAGCCCAGGAGGGAGGAGACAGAGCCTTTCCCATCCTCTGAGGAGATGCTGGACTGGGTGTCGGACCCAGAGTGGAACTGGGAGGACCTCCCGAAGGTTGTTGACCTGCTGTGGGCCAGAGATTTAGAACACTGGGAACAGCACTACTACCCAGTGCCCTTTGTGAACCTGGCAGCCATGGTAATCAACTACTTGGCAGCCGATATGGGACTGCCCCAGCAGGTTGACTTCCAAGTAGGAGGAGCCACACCTACCTGCACCCTCACTGGGCTAGAGGAAGAATGCCTGCTGTCCCCATCTCCACCAGCAGAGGGAAAATGCCTGCTGCCCCATCTCCACCAACAGAGGGAAAATGCCTGCTGTCCCCATCTCCACCAGCAGAGGGAAAATGCCTGCTGTCCCCATCACAACCAGCAGAGGAAGAATGCCTGCTGGTTTCTCCATCACAACCAGCAGAGGAAGAATGCCTGCTGGTTTCCCCATCACAACCAGCAGAGGAAGAATGCCTGCTGGTTTCCCCATCACAACCAGCAGAGGAAGAATGCCTGCTGGTTTCCCCATCACAACCAGCAGAGGAAGAATGCCTGCTGGTTTCCCCATCACAACCAGCAGAGGAAGAATGCCTGCTGGTTTCCCCATCACAACCAGCAGAGGAAGAATGCCTGCTGGTTTCTCCATCACAACCAGCAGAGGAAGAATGCCTGCTGGTTTCCCTATCACAACCAGCAGAGGAAGAATGCCTGCTGGTTTCCCCTTCTGAGACAGAGGGATAAGCGCACCCATCCCCTGCAAGTGAGGTAGAGCTGCACCAGTCCCCTGCAAGAGAGGTAGAGTCGCACCAGTCCCCTGCAAGAGCAGGAGACTACACACTGCTCCCACCTCCGTCGCCAGGAGACTACACGCTGCTCCCACCTCCGTCGCCAGGAGACTACACGCTGCTCCCACCTCCGTCGCCAGGAGACTACACGCTGCTTCTGTCTCCGCCACCTCCACCGGCAGGAGCAGAGCAGCAGGAGCTGCCTCTGCCTCCACCGCAAGGAGCAGAGCTGCCTCTGCTTCCTCCACCGCAAGAAGCAGAGCAGCAGGAGCTGCCTCTGCCTCCGCCACCTCCAGGAGCAGAGCAGCAGGAGTTGACTCTGCCTCCGCCACCTCCAGGAGCAGAGCAGCAGGAGCTGCCTCTGCCTCCACCGCAAGGAGCAGAGCAGCAGGAGCTGCCTCTGCCTCCGCCAGCAGAGGGTAAATACCTGCTGGTTCCACCTTCCCCAGCATGGGAGGACTGCTTGCTGCTTCCACCTCCACCACAAGAGGAGCTGCAGCTGCGGTTGCCATCTCCCGGGGATGCCTTCACGTCACCGCCCGGGGATGCCTTCACGTCACCGCCCGGGGATGCCTGCCTCGCACCGCCCGGGGATGCCTTCACGTCACCGCCCGGGGATGCCTGCCTCGCACCGCCCGGGGATGCCTGCCTCGCACCGCCCAAGGATGCCTGCCTCGCACCGCCCAAGGATGCCTGCCTTGCATCGCCTGGGGCTGCCTGTTGCTCCGCATCGCCTGGGGCTGCCTGTTGCTCCGCATCGCCTGGGGCTGCCTGTTGCTCCGCATTGCCTGGGGCTGCCTGTTGCTCCGCATCACAGCAGGAAGTACTGTGGCGGAACCCCACCAAGGGGCTGCTGGCCACGAAGGGGAGGAAGTCCGGAGACCACCAACCCCAGCAGCAGTTTCACTGCCGGAGATCGTGGGGGAGGTCAGACCTGCTCCCACTACAGCACTTTCGTTGCTGGAAGTACTGTGGCAGGAGCCCCACAAAAGGGACCTGCGGCTACGAAGAAGGGGAGGTCGGGGACCACCCGCCCCGCAGCTTTTCCGCTGCCAGGACTGCCCCGGCTGAAGGAGTCAGCCTGGGAGCATTGCCAATGGCAGCCTGGCTACTGGCAACATTGCCGCCCATGAACCCCTTAAAGTCCCTGTTCTTGGCCCGGGGCTTTAAGCAAGACTTTTCGGATTTTAAGGGGGGAGGTGGCCGTTGAGGCCATGTGTGCTGCTCACAAGGGGGGGTATATGTGGCAATGTGCCCCACCCCTGTGTGTATTTTTGTGTTTTATGTTGTATGTTGCGTGTGTTAATGTTGGTGTATTGTAGTTGGTACACGGGATATAATGTGGGTAATGAGCATGAGTATTTAAAATGTATAATTGTATTTAGACACGGAGATTGCACTTCACTTCACGTGCATTTAAAGTATTTCATATGTGAGCACGAGGTTGCACATAATTAATTCACTTGCTGGGATTCAAGTAAATAATTAATTAGTAATTGAATCCCGGCACAACAGTATATATAGATGCACGTTTTACTCACTCGGGATTGTGTGTTCAGTGAGTGGAGAACGGGTGTGGAGAGGAGAAATAAAGTAAATAACAATTGCTATTGCGTGCTGGTAGGACCAGCCCGATACTTGTTTGTTTATATAGACTCACCGTGTTTGTGTGTCTGTCTGTGCACCGTTTGTTAAGTGTTAGTCTGTTTTGTCTGTCTGTTTTATTTGGCGTAAAGTGCTGTGTCCTGTCTTCTATTTTGTTCAACCTTTTTATTTTCTGTGTGTTAATAAAACGCTAAGCGCCGCAGCGTCTCAGATTCACTGCAACAACTGTCTGTCTGTGTGATTCTCTCTGGCCTGAAGTCATCCCTGCAGCTAGCCTGTCACAGTGCTATATAAATGAAATAAATAAAAATAAATAAATAAATAAATAAATATCCACACTGCCTAACTAATGCAGAATAAAATACAAATTAAGACTAAAACAAAAAAGATGAGTGTGAATTTAGTGAATGACAATCGAATGTTTTCAATGCATGTTGATTGCGGACTATTAGGTCATGTGAATTGGGTATAATTTGTTATAAGTTAATAAAACTAGAGCTATTAAAAAGTCAATGGAACTGAACGATTGCTCACTATCAATCGAAATGTATGCAGTGCAACTATAATTGCCATTTGAGAGTATGATGGCTATTTTTTAATCTGTAATTTTAATTAAAATTTTATAGCTTGATGATCAATATAAACTCAACCATTAAGAATGTATTGTACAGCATTTTCCAATATTTGTAAAAAAATAAAATAAAATGAGTACCAGTACCTAAAATGAAATGAGTTCTACTTGATCAGGTGTGTAGTATATATATATATATATATATATATATATATATATATATATATATATATATAGGGCTTCTATTTTGTGTTTATAATTCCCTTTTTTTTCTGTGTTTTTTTTAAGAAAGGGTGGTTAAAACCAAATTATAAAAGACTAAAACCTAAACTAGAAAGACTATTATCTTACACTTCATATTCAATGTATTGTCACAGATGGTTCTAGCATGTCCCTTTTGTGCTATAAGTCATTAGATCCTTTTGCAAGGAGGGCCTTGGTTGCAAGGGTGTGAGGTTCTTTGATGGACCCAGATTCAGTTAAAATGTGTTTGCCCACTGACGATGGGAAGGAGAATGTAGAGATGGGAGCCCAGCTAACAAGACTTAAGTTTTGCAGGTATCAGGCTTTTAAAGACTGTCACCCACACCTGTGAGCAGAAACTGACCCAAGACTGTCACAGCTGCTGGAAGCAGGCTGATCTTTGGGATACAAATTGAATATTTGTGAAACTGCAACAAATATTGTAATGACTGTAATGTATTTTAAAGACTATACAAACATTACAAAATGTTATTAGCAGATCTGTGTAAGGCCTGTGAGAAGGAGTTCATTGCATTGAAGGTCAGGCTGACCTGCTGAAAGTTCCAAACCTCCCTTATCAGGCAAAAGCATCTTTTTTAATTAGACTCAAAACATTCTGATCCAGCGAGAGCAGAATGGTAGAATCTATTGAACAAAGTTAAAATATGCTAGAAGCAATCAAACTAGGTAACTAGGTAAGAAAAAGCAAAGGTTGTCTTAAAACCCGCTTTGACTGGATTTTGTATGAACAGTGAAGAAGGTCAGACACAGTTCAGTCACTATAACACTATTACATTTTAATATGTTAATTCTAGCCTGTATTTAGATATAAATAACTGGTCCTTCCCTTAAAATCTTGAAAGATTTATCAATAGAGTAAAATAATATTACAATTTCTAGGAGTAACTGTTACACTGAAATAACTTAATTAGAAATATATGTTATAAAATCATTTTATAAAGTCAAACTGTTATACAAATAACAGTATTATTGTTGAAAGAACATATTACAGTTAAAAACTAAAGAAGTTCAGTACTAACTGACACTGTCAGAATATTGTAATAATTGTACTGTGTTTTAAAGAATATAAAACCAGCATAAATAATATTGCAGCAAATTATGAACAGGTTACAATGATTTAAACTAAGGAAATTGAAAGAAGGCTAGGTATTGCAAATTAGTAAAAACAAAAGGGTAACCTGTTTTAGACAGAATGATATTTAAAACTATAAGGACCTGAAAGAGTCAGTACACTGCCTTTTAAATGATGAAAAGAATATGGTTAGGAAGTCTTAGTTGATAAAGAATAAAGAATACTTAATCTAGCCCCGAGCTGAAAATAATGCAGAAAATAAGATGTTATATTTGAAATAATAATGAAAAGTAACTTTGAAAGCAAAAGATAAAGGTAAACTCTATGTAATCTGTCTTCCTGAACTTTTTATAAACCTGTCTTTGGAAAGATCATTGCTTGGTACAAAGGGGAATTCTTGGCACGAAAAGCGGGGATCCTCTTATCAATAAACTTATGGCGTCAAGGCCAGAATTAATAAGGAGAAATACCTTCTTTTCTTAGAAGAAGGGAGGTTAGGATAGAAATGAACCTATTCCAATATATATTAAAAATAATTAGTTGCCTGGCAGAAAGAAGCACGCAAAGTACAGGTGTAGAGATAGGGAGTGTTACTAAAAACATTGATCAACACTGAAATTGGCAAAGGAAGAGGTGTCTCAAACGAGCTGGTTTCAGCTGGATTGTGTACAACTAAAAAATAAGAGGGCAAGTTCAGTTCAAATTAAGGTAAGGCTGTTACGGTCTAATGTGAAAGAAATACTATAGCCTTTTAACTCAAATGAAAACAGTCAGACTTTCCACTGGTAGTAACCCTATACAAACCACAGGATGGGATCTCCCTAGAATACCTGTTAAAAACACACCTGTAAAAGGAAAAAGGAAACTAATTTGAAAAGATCATATGATATGAGGGAATATATTTTTAGATGCCAGGTTCATATAATCAGAACTGTTGGTGTTGTATATATTCAAACAACACTCTTTTCTTTTTAATGCACATATAAAAAGTAGTGAGAAAAGGTAGCAAGGATCTTGTGAACTTTTCAGATGAAGGAGGGGATCGAGAAATGAGTGGATGAGATCATGGCCCAGTGTTTTGGACAGGTGTTATACCTTTAAATTGTTGGCATATGACTCCAATTAAGTCGGTAAATTTAGTCAGATTTTTTAGAGGTTACTATTTGCCAGAAAGATAAGATATGTCAAGGCCGAGTGATGATTAGATTTACTTGGGACCTGATGTATTCAATGGAGGGAAAATCCTATAAAAACCAAGGTAAAACCTCAGTCAAGTATCGCACGACTTGCTAACTACAAGTTGTGTGGTCCATGCTCTGAAGATCTCTGAAAAACGGATTGCTGTTTAGTCGTATTCACAAGTCTCTGCCTATTGAAGACAGTTCTTATTTTTCAATATATCCTACACTACACTTCCATATACTGGAAGGTAAGCATATATTTGAAGTGAAAATCTCTTATATTGATGCATTGCTATAAGGTATAGAAATTATGTTTTAGTCTTAAGAGAGTGATATATATTGAATGTTCTAGAATTTAGCGGTGGGCATTTTTAGCTTTATGCATGTATGGACTAAGCATATAATTAACCATATCTGTATTACTATATTGAAGTATTAATGCTGTTAAACCTGTAAAGCACTGGATAGCCCAGACTGCTTTTTACTTGGGATTTATGGTGGTCTGCGCAACCAACCAATCCAATTTTTAACATAAGCATTTAATAAACCGAAAAGAGCACTACTACTGCTCTGATTCGTTAAAACTTCAAATTAAATCTGAGTCTGTGTGATTTTCTTTATTATTAAAAAGTCATCTGGATAGGTTGCAAGCCCAGTGCACGAACAATCCACTACAGGAGTTTTAAACATCTTAATGTCCTCCTGAACGTCTCCCCTGAGTTTAAGAGTGTGCTCAGAGCATATACATAAATAAAAAGAGTACCTTGCGAAAAATTCTTGACAGTATATTGCTTTAAAAAGTTTAAAATTCTGTTAGCCTAAGACGTTTCACACAATTAAATCTCTTTTTTATGACAAATGTTTATTGCATCTGGATTTACGATTCAGTGACAGTGACAACAACAGCATCTAAATCTTTAGGACTTTGAATTCCCATCAGGGTTGTACAGAGTAACATTTAATCACACTTTTAGTGATGTGTTTACTGTGTGCGTTAGTAGAACTTTATGAAGTAATTGAAAAACCTCACATTCCACCTCAGCAATGAACAGTCGTAAACCCACAAGCTACTAACCTATTATCTTGTCAAAACTTTGAAATAGTTCATAGTGGATTTTGGCATTCATGATCAATTGAATCGTTATACATACAACATTTTATGTTGGTTTCAGAAAGTTGTGACATTTTTTTACTTTACAATTCTAAATTACAATTATCAAGTTCATGAGCATATCAGTAAAACCATGCACATTTTAAATTTAAAGCATATTTTAAAAAATGTTTTCTTGGTATACAGATTCTTCTTCTGCTACACTGAACTTTTTTTGTCTAAAGCGGTTATGATGGGTTATCTATAGAGGGCAGAGTGTAGCAGGGGACAGGAGTCTCATTAAACTGTTGAGACTGTTGTTAGCTTCTTTCACAACAGCATAGGTAAGTTCATTTGTATCAGATTCAATCTTATTCATTAAAAAAGTTTGAGCTTTGAGATCAGGGCCCATGCATTTTATTTTGATAACCTCAACATAAATCTATTCCTATTTATTTATAGAAGCCTCCAGTATATGGTACATTTTTGTAGGTACTATTGACAACACTTTGTGCTATATTAAAGAATGTTTTGTTAAGGGTTGTTCATTAAGGGCAGCAGTGTGAAGTAGTGGTTAGGGCTCTGGACTCTTGACCGGAGGGTCGTGGGTTCAATCCCAGGTGGGGGACATTGCTGCTGTACCCTTGAGCAAGGTACTTTACCTAGATCATCGCTCCAGTAAAAACCCAACTGTATAAATGGGTAATTGTATGTAAAAATAATGTGATATCTTGTAACAATTGTAAGTCGCCCTGGATAAGGGAGTCTGCTAAGAAATAAATAATAATTAAAGCCCTTTTTGATTAATGAAATCAATCCTGCAGTTCTTGAAAGCTATTTTAAACTGTTGTAGGAGAGGTTTTTTTTTCCTCAAAACACTGTTAAACACTCTTAAAAAATAGTTCTAAAAAGCATTCCTTAAAACATTCATTAGTTTTGTCAATAGGATATACCATAAGACTGATGCTTTCTTTTGATTATAAAATTATAAGTTGTTTCTTTTTTCCATTTAAAATCTATAAATGGAGACACTGCAGTGCAGGTGTATTGAAGACACAGTCATCTACATGCTTTATAGAAATTTGAATAAAGATCCAAAAAGGTACAAAAAGTGGTTCAAATTTGTTTTATTTAATATAATCTATAGACTTACTATATTTCTTTCTTTCTTAACCTTTGTTTAATGTGTATATAAAATATGTTAACACATACCCTAGAGGGGCAGGGTCCACAGGAATGACATGTGGTTACATTTAGTGTGATTCAGGTACTAAGGCAGCAATTGTATTCCCTCCCACTCCAAGTACCATTCGGCTGCACAGCAAAGTGCATCGCAAAGGCTGCCTGAACACTGGTGCTATCCGCAAGCTCTTGAATCAGCAGAATTCAGCCATCGAGGGCTGCCATCACGGCTCCTGTCTTAAGAATAATTTTCTCTGTGGAGAACAAACCAAGATCCCAGGATGGGGAAGAAATCCAAGAAAGGATGCAATTTTAAAAGCTGTTTTAAGAAGAACTGGCTTCTTATCACAACGGTGGTTGCTGTGATTTTAGGTAAGCCTTTTGTTTTCAGCATGCAGTGCATTAAAGATGTGCTATTGTCTCACACATGCTGTCTGGAGATGGCTCTGTTTTCTTGTATCCATCATGGTTTATTACTGCAGTGAGGCAAGGGCCCCTCAGCATCTCCCTGCATTGACAGCCAGGCTCTGTGATTAAAGGGAATGAATGTCTGAATGGGTTTGTTCAGCTGTTCCGCACTAAGCAAGGGGGGCTGAATCAGAAAGCAGCATGAATCTAATACGAGCTTTAGACTCCGCTGACAATCTATTAACATCAATGATCCATCCATCCTGATCCTATTAAACACTGCTGGAATTAAAATGTAGTAGCATCAGTAGTTGTACATTACAGGCACAAAGGCACAATTCTATCTATCTATCTAGCTAGCTAGCTAGCTAGCTAGCTAGCTAGCTAGCTAAAGCCTGTTTACTGTACCTGATACAATTAACAGACAAGGGATCAGAAATATTTTTAAAGGAAAAAAAATAAGGAATATTACAATTATAATTAAGTTTAGGACATTATATATTCTACTAATGGGTTTTAGGGTATATAGATGTATGTATATCTTACTCATGAATATGGAACAGTCTTTGACAATTGCATCTGTTAAATAATTGCTTATACCGTACACACCTTAAAGCCGCAGTAGAATTTAATAAAAATTTTTTTAAAAAAGTGTTGCAGACTTAGTACTCCGGTACAAAACACATCAATAATAATAATAATAATAATAATAATAATAATAATAATAATAATAATAATAAACTTTGCAAATGTTATTACCAATTATGTAGTCATTTAGTCTGGAAATGTGAGTCATTTAATTTAGAGTTTTAGATAAAAGAAAAATAAGCATCAAAGGTCGTTCTTTGTGGGTTAAATAACTACGTAAACTTTTTCCTTATGTTACAGTTTTGGTTTAATTGTTACTTTAATTTAAACTATCACAAGAATGCAGATTCAATTCATTAAAACAAAAAATACTGTATCAAATGTATATTATCTTTAGAACAGTTGTATGTATAATATTCAAACATCACACAGCATTATCTCGTATTTGTGTTGTTTTGAGTCTAATGCATAGAGCTGCCTGGGCAAATAGTAAATTATATTGTCAGTTTATGTTAGGCATCTACCACTATAAAATCTGTGACAAATGCTACTTAAAATAAGTTTAAAAAAATATATATATTATTTTATTTTATTAATTTTATTTTTTTATTTTTTTTATTTTTACTTTCGGGAGAGGATCACAGTAATGGGAACACAATGTATTTGTACAAATCTTTCCCACTGGTACATTAGCAAACGGGAGTCACTGAAATTGATTACCAGTGGGTATCGGTTCAAATCATTATACTACTATCAAAATAATAAAATCCTAAAATGTTACAATAAAACGAGAGCTGCAGTAGTTTGAGCCAACAGAAGATGTATACCACCTACCACTGCCCTCCCTAATATATAAGTACAGTATAGCATTAGTATTGTTGTGTGACTGCATTAGCATTTAATATCATTTCTACTATTGTTTACTCTCATATTTCTAATAGAAAGTTGAATATTTTTTAGATATAATTTAAATTGTTCTCATTCAGCCAGTTTGTGACCACTGTAGGTCTTCTTATTTTCATTCTCAGATGTGGCCACATTGACTCCAATCTGAATTACATGCTCGGGCAATGTTAGGTCTCCTGTTTTAACACATGTATCCACAAAATAGGTGCAAAGAAAGCTTGGGACACTTAGGTGCCTAGTATATTTGAGAGGAGGTGCTTCAGCAGTTTGAGATAGAGAAAAGAATGCAAAAGAGTAGGAAGGCCAGGAAGTTAAACCAAACTGTTTTAAAAAAGGTTATGCTTCACAATGATCGGAGTTAATGTTTAACAAGATTAGGCATTGGTTATAATTGTAACTACTGTACTGTGAGAAAAAACACAGCTTCCATTTACAAGTAAACAATTGTGTCATACTTGGCATGTGATACTTTACTCTTCACCTTACAAAAGACTGTCTTAGCAGTATGCAATTGTATGAGTATAGTATAGGGTAGCAAGGCAAAGGAAAATATGGAAACACATAAACAGACCTAGTAAACAGAAAGAACTTTCTGTGCAACAGGACACACACTTTGTACAGGACACACACTTTGTGAAATTGCAACTCAAGTGAATGCAAGTAAACAATATGTTTGTCTTTCCAAGCCAAGTACCTCAAATCACACATACTGGATTTCAAAAGTCTGTTTAGCCAGTCAGATGTTTGCTCTCCATAGTGGTGACCAATCACAATATAAAATGCTTCTAGATGCATGTGCGGCAGCACCTATCATGCACAACCAACCCGATCCATACATTTAAGTGCTTGTAAATAACACAGGCAGACAGGAATCAATAGCAGCCGTCGCGGAACTTGCTCTGCGTACTGTGTATCCCAATATTTTTTCTGCAAACTCATCACAGCTCCCTCTTACACGTAGAGCTGTTTCAGTTTGAATCAGCAATAATAGTTCTACAGTAAGCTGACATGATCAGTCGTGGATACAAAGTATTATGATAGCTACTCTATATTCTGCAAATGTTCAGGTATTGAGTGAACCTCTGGTGTGCTACTCAGGTTAATCAAAGGAAACATTTGCATTGTTGTAACGTGTCTTTGATGGCGTTGTGGTCTATTTAGTTTTAAGCTTGGGTTCCATTTCCTACTTAATTTCATATACAAGTCAGATGCTAGTTGTGTGTCTATTTACATTTCAGCACTTTTGTACAATCGACCTACCCCCTTTGTCAGGACATACTTTAAAACACTCTGTTATTGGCTGGATGACCCAAGTGTTTTAGAAGGAAAGCCGTAATGGATTCTGACAGAATTCTGTGTGCTTGATGGAGTGGAAGAGATTTCCGTGCAAGGTTAGCCACCTCAATGGAACTACATCACAGGGCATTGCTCAGGATTAACTGTTAGATACACATTTTCTAGTATCTCGTATAATAGGGATGTCTCTTTGAAGGCCAGGTTCAGACTGACAGAAATTGCTGAAGAAGCATGCTTCACCCATGACAGTTTAATTCAACAACTGCTAGAGCCCAACCTCTATATCAGCTATAGTAGATCCCAATAAGATCAAATATATGAGACACAATGCATGTAATGAACTTCTATTTATAGGCAGCCTTGAACAGCCTGATGTCAAAAATAAGCTACTACATTGCAAACACATCATTGGAATTATATTTCTTACTCTGAACTTACTGTATGCAGTAACAATTGAAAGGGATGGGTTATTTTACAAGCTGTTACAAGGAACCAATCATTTACCCCAAAGAGCAATCTAAGCCTAAACCTGGTTGTATTTGGACTAAAGTTCTCTTTTGTAAGTTTTATTAACCTTTTATTTTATTTTCCAGGTTAAAGCATATTTATTTCCAATTGTCCAAGCTTAGTGTTGTAGATCTGTACGTGCATTTAATTCAGTCTTAATGGCATCATGTCTGCAAGCATAGATTCCCCTCCCAGTGTCATCATCCACCTGAACTTGAAGAGTGGCAGCACTAACACAATGTAGTAAATGTACAATGTCAGAAGTAGAACTGCTAATAATATAGTAGTGGTTGGAGCTGTCCCCGGTAACAACAAAAAATATTATGACAAATGCAATAACTTCACACAGTGACAATAAATGTCTTTCACGTGCATGTATTTTGGTATAATATAGTATCACTCGTACTGTAGATAATCCATATTTTTTTTTAAATTTTATTTACAGTAATGTAACTAAAACCAGATTATATATATATATATATATATATATATATATATATATATATATATATATATATATATATATACAGTATATACAGTATATATATATATATACTGTATATACAGTATATATATAATTTACAGAATGCTGTTTTTATGGTATGAACTAGATCTGTACTTACATTGGGAACCTGAAAGTGTGATCTGGAGTCCTTGTCTGAATTGAACTTGTGAGGCCCCAGGTTGAGCTGAGCCAGCCCCAGTCTGTTCAGCTCAAAATCCTCTGCCATGCGCTTGTTAGCACACAGCAATAAAGACCTGGACCTGGACCTGGACACATTTGTCTGCTTTTTGGAATTCTTTTCAATACAACAGGACCCCCTTTTCTTCCCTGGCGATGCACTTCTGTTTCTGGATGGTGTGGATGATCCTGACCTTTCGAATGTTTGGTTTTCTTGGAGCTACCTAGTATATTTCAAATTAACGTAATTAATATATTGTCTCTGCAATACCATTATCAATTGGTAAGTAATATATATATATATATATATATATATATATATATATATATATATATATATATATATATATATATATATATACACAGCAGGGAGGGGTTAAAGCCTCCCTCAGTGGAAAAACTATGTCTTGGAATGCACATTTGTTTAGTTTAATTGTTTTACTTTATTGTTTAATTGAATTTGTTAATTGTTTTATTATTAATTATCCCCTGCACCTGGTAGCTATTGTTAAATTAAAATCAGGTGCAGGGTATTTAAGAGGAACAGTCAGTTTGCTCACGGCTGCTGAGTAGAAGGAGGCAGATGAGGTGCTCTGCTTCCGAGCAGTCGTGGGAGTAAGTACTGTGTTAAGCCAGCATGTTAACTCCTCTTGGAGAGCTAACTAAACAGGATTTTTCCCTTACTAATACGCAGGACGGCTAAGCCGTTTACCTGCCCCACACACAAAAACCACGTTGGCTTAACAATTAAACTAAACAAATGTGCATTCCGCACATGTTTTCCACGCAGGGAGGCTTTAACCCCCTCCCTGCTGTGTTACAATATATATATATATATATATATATATATATATATATATATATATATATATATATATATATATATACACTACCGTTCAAAAGTTTGGGGTCACTAAGAAATTTCCTTGTTTTCCATGAAAACATACATGAAATGAGTTTGAATAGGAAATATAGCAAAATGAATAGGAAAAATAGTCATTGACAAGGTTAGAAATAATGATTTTTAATTGAAATAATAATTGTGTCCTTCAAACTTTGCTTTCGTCAATTACAGCCTTGCAGACCTTTGGCATTCTAGTTGTCAATTTGTTGAGGAAATCTGAAAAGATTTCACCCCACGCTTCCTGAAGCACCTCCCACAAGTTGGATTGGCTTGATGGGCACTTCTTACGTACCATACGGTCAAGCTGCTCCCACAACAGCTCAATAGGGTTGAGATCCGGTGACTGTGCTGGCCACTCCATTATAGACAGAATACCAGCTGACTGCTTCTTCCCTAAATAGTTCTAGCATAGTTTGGAGCTGTGCTTTGGGTCATTGTCCTGTTGTAGGAGGAAATTGGCTCCAATCAAGCGCCGTCCACAGGGTATGGCATGGCGTTGCAAAATGGAGTGATAGCCTTCCTTCTTCAAGATCCCTTTTACCCTGTACAAATCTCTCACTTTACCACCACCAAAGCACCCCCAGACCATCACATTGCCTCCACCATGCTTGACAGATGGCGTCAAGCACTCCTCCAGCATCTTTTCATTTGGTCTGCGTCTCACGAATGTTCTTCTTTGTGATCCGAACACCTCAAACTTAGATTTGTCTGTCCATAACACTTTTTTCCATTCTTCCTCTGTCCAGTGTCTGTGTTCTTTTGCCCATCTTAATCTTTTATTTTTATTGGCCAGTCTCAGATATGGCTTTTTCTTTGCAACTCTGCCTAGAAGGCCAGCATCCCGGAGTCGCCTCTTCACTGTTGAAGTTGAGACTGGTGTTTTGCGGGTCCTATTTAATGAAGCTGCCAGTTGAGGACCTGTGAGGCGTCGGTTTCTCAAACTAGACACTCTAATGTATTTGTCCTCTTGCTCAGTTGTGCACCGGGGCCTCCCACTCCTCTTTCTATTCTGGTTAGAGCCAGTTTGCGCTGTTCTGTGAAGGGAGTAGTACACAGCGTTGTACGAGATCTTCAGTTTCTTGGCAATTTCTCGCATGGAATAGCCTTCATTTCTCAGAACAAGAATAGACTGACGAGTTTCAGAAGAAAGTTCTTTGTTTCTGGCCATTTTGAGCCTGTAATCGAACCCACAATTGCTGATGCTCCAGATACTCAACTAGTCTAAAGAAGGCCAGTTTTATTGCTTCTTTAATCAGCACAACAGTTTTCAGCTGTGCTAACATATTGCAAAAGGGTTTTCTAATGATCAATTAGCCTTTTAAAATGATAAACTTGGATTAGCAAACACAACGTGCCATTGGAACACAGGACTGATGGTTGCTGATAATGGGCCTCTGTACGCCTATGTAGATATTCCATTACAAATCAGCCGTTTCCAGCTACAGTAGTCATTTACAACATTAACAATGTCTACACTGTATTTCTGATCAATTTGATGTTATTTTAATGGACAAAACATTTGCTTTTCTTTCGAAAACAAGGAAATTTCTAAGTGACCCCAAACTTTTGAACGGTACAGTATATATATATATATATATATATATATATATATATATATATATATATATATATATATATATATATAAGATAAGCATGTACAGTAAGCATACCTCAGTCTAAAAAATAAAATATACATATATAACCAAAGCAGTGTACACACACTCATATATTTAAAACAACATTAATGCAATTATAATAAAACATATATTACATTGTAGACAAACTCATATGTAGTAAAGGCTGTGAAGTATTTTTAAAACCAAAGTTAATTCTCTCTCTTTTTTTTTTTTTTTTAAGGTATTGGATTGGGAGTCCTAGTCCGTGAATATGCCAAACTCTCAACCCTGGACAAGTTCTACTTTGGATTTCCTGGAGAGATATTAATGCGAATGCTAAAATTAATCATCTTGCCTCTTATCATATCCAGCATGATTACAGGTAATTGAAAATCTAACCGAGCATAAAACAAGATACTGATTAAATAACATTGGTGGCAGGTGGAAGAGATCTTTTTAGTTTTTTTTTTTAGTTTTTTTTTACTTGAATTATGGTCAGTTTTACTTATGGTTTAAGATCAAGGCCAATGGTTGTTAAAATTAATTGTATACCAAAATAAATATAACTCTTAGCTATCTTTCACTCTAAGCTTTTTTGGTAATATCTTCAAAATGTTATTCATGTATAACATTTTTCTGTAATCAATTATTGGTAGACAAGAAGTAAAGCTCAAGATCAGCATTTAATTTTGTCCCAAAAATAAGGTTCAACTGAACTTTTGTCTTTCTCTAATTTATACTTTGAATCACTAGATTAAATAAAAAAATACAGTTCTCGTTAAGAGAATGGAAATTAGCAGAACCAAATACTGTTTGAGTGAACTAATGACTTGTGGGTCAACCAAATATATCCAGCGTAGCCTAAGAAAGGAATGTCAACATCTTATCATTTACAATACAATGTTACACCAGATTCCTTTGTTGGTTTTACCTAAATGTCCTGATGTTAATGGACAATTACCACAAAATATTTATTTTCAATAAGAAACACCTGCAAAATGTACAATATTTAGTTTTGCTTAGATTGTATAGTGCGTCCTTCCTTGACATCCAAACCTGCATTAAATTAAATAAATGGTCATAACAATCTCAACAGAGCTCATCCAGGGTTAGAGAACCATCCTCTAACAATGACAAAGGTGCTTTTCTTTTGGTCTTCAAGCTGAACAACTACTGTACCTGATGGAATGTTAACACCCCAGCTGCGTAATTTGTAAATATAGCTGTAACCTTTCAAAGTTATTCAATTAAAATTGTTATTTTATATTGTTCATTAACTACAGATTCATGTTCATATTTAACTCTAATCCTAATTTATGATTAATTTCCTATTATTTTGAACAGTAACACATTTATTTGACATTTCCAGCATTTATGTTATGATCCTTAACTTTGCCCCTGTACCACGTTAATCTTGTGTCACAGTCTGTTTCATATCTAAGAAACAACCACATTTTAATAATGCTTTGGTAATGGTATTGTACCAGGAAAAAAAATTACAAACAGATATATTAATTTAAGTAGATATACAGTATGTACTGTATCAGTTAAATGCAATAACATGTTTGTATCTTGGTCTGCTGCCTCCGGAGAGAACATCATTAATTTTGCCTTTATCTACAGGAGTGGCTGCTTTAGATTCATCAGTTTCTGGCAAAATCGGGTTACGTGCTGTTGTCTATTACTTCTCAACAACAATCATCGCTGTTATCCTAGGTAAGCAATGGTTTTATCCTTCAAAGTATTTCCTACCACAACCTCCCAATAAAATGAGAAAATCCTCCACACCCAGTAATGCAAACAAAACTATGAACTGAAAGAAACAAATCAACTACTCTCTGAAAATATCCAGTACAAGAACATAATGAACAATTAAGGTTTGCTTGTGTTTCAGAAAGGAGCAAGTTACCTGCAATAGACACACACACACGCACACACACACAGCACGCACCTCAGTAAATCATCATTGATATACTTTCCTTGTCTTTATAAACTACTATTGTGATATCTGTATTGAGTATTCAATGTTGATATTAATTTTTTAATGTACCAGGGTTAATACTATGAAGTATGTGTGTTTTATATTATTATAAATCATATCTTTGGAGAATGTCTTGAACAATGTCCACAATCATGTTCAATAAAGATTGTTGAGGCACCCATGTTAACAATTGTATTTTTAAGTTTGACATGTAACTTTGTTTGATCTCATTTCAGGAATTGTGTTAGTGATGACCATCAAACCTGGCATGTCTCAAAATGCAGGTGACATTGACAGAACTGGCTCGACTCCAGAGGTTAACACAGTGGATGCCTTGTTGGACCTAATCAGGTATTAACTGTTTTTTATAACTAGGTATTGAGCTTTCAATTGATTATTTCTAAGGAACGCTTAAAACACTGTAATAAATCACTCATCTTTTAAAAATAAGTATTTGTTTTGAACTGTCTCAGTGTCTCAGGTTCTTCATTGAAAAATCATGAAACCTGTTAACTGTGTAGCAGTTATTGTTTTGAGATTCAGGTTTTATTAGGGAGCTCCCCTTGATTAGAGAGATACAGGGTATTAATGCTTGTGACAGAGTAGCCGTCTGCCATGTGGGTTCGTGCATTCACTGCTGAGTGACAGACAGGAGATCGAGACAGAGGTTGAAGTTGATATGCCCCACAGGCGAACAGGATTTATTTACATATCATATCAACACACTGAACAGCTCACATGACACTACCAGCAATGGCAGCGCACGAAGCACATACAACACAGTGTACAAAAACTTTGGTAGGATCTACAATATCTGAACTAATCTTTGCTGTTCAATAAACTAACGTTGCTGAAGAGGCTGATCATGGTGGATAAACGGTTAGGGCGGCTATATGACAGGTGGATACGTGATGGATTACTGTATGTATTACTTGTTATGACACACGTGCATCAAAATATGAAATTAACAGAATAAGTAACAGAAAAGCAATAGGCAAGTGTATGATAATAAACTATAACAATAAAGTAACAGACAAACTAACGTTAATAAACAAACTGTCAAACTAAATTAACACAGCACCCCTACACACGTTAAAAAATGCAGCAGCAGCTCTAGATTAATTACTAATACATGTAGAGGAGCAATATTCAAGACACACACAACATTATTAAACAGAATGGTTAAGCAACTCACCAGAACGGAAAACATCAAATTGCTTGGCAACTTGTGTCTGATTGAAGATTTTTTTCAAGAGCTCGAACAATTTTCAACTTTTTGTTGCAAGAGAAACAGTGGTGCATTTCACCGTTTGTTTACATGCCATTTTGCAGCGTTGAGGTGAACTCGTGGAAATCCAAATACAAAACGAGGCATTGGTAAATAACGGTGGTTCTGGAAACATTAAATAAAACAATCAGTGTTCCTCAAGACACTCTCACAATGACAAGTCAGAATTGAAAAGATTGAATAAACCATTTGAATTTAAGTTTGATGATGATGAGTTATCAGGTTACAAAACAGTACTGTATTGGAGCCAAAAAGGTGTTCTTTTAAGTGAAGTTCCTGTTCCTTTAGGCGGAGTATTTACCTTGTGGTGAAAATCTGTTTCACCACATGGGTGTTCTCTAAGCCAAAGTGTTCTCTTAGGAGGTGTTTCTATACGCCGAGACTACTGTATATTGTAATGTAACAGGACCAGACACTGCCCAGAAATGTACTTCAAAATTAAATAAATAATCTGACTCAAAGAATTAAGGAGGCTGAATTTGTTACCACAGACCCGCCATACAGTGTCTCACCCTGGGCGTCACACAGCAGAAACAACAGTTGGACAAGCCTGGTTCCCTACTTTTTCTTATCAGGATGCTTGATGCCTCTATGCCTTGTCCTGCTGTTTTTCAAAGCCCACTCCTCTGTTCTAAAACTGACCACACCCAAATGGCTCCATTATTATCCTTTACTAACTCCTGCTTCTTCTGACTGATGTCATAGCCCAGCCACCTATAGAGCTGTTGTATTGTGATTTTAGTTTAAAAAAAAGACTCATTTATATAAATAAAGCAACAAGCAATGCCATGGATGAGTTAGCATTGAATAATATTGCGGCAGTGTCAAGAAGGACACAAGGCAAGGTTTCAAGGCTAAACTTTTTATTTGTTTTAGCTTCAATTATTGCTTAACAATGTTGCTGTCAGCCACAGCTCACGCTTCTACTAGTCGACTGTTTCTCTCTTTAGCTCCTTTTCTTCGTTCTGTTCTCCTTCTTTCAGTCCGACCCTGGTATCCAGCTCCCACTCCCTTTTATAGGGGATCTGGAGGGAGGCAGTGCCCGCTCCAGCCAATCCGGCGCTAGATACCTCACCTGGCTGGAAAGTCCCAGGCTGGAAAGTCCCAGGCCGGAAAGTCCCAGGCTGGCAGCTGTGGGGAAATTCCCCAGCCCAAGGATCCATAGAACCTTCTCTCATTCACTCCAGTGCGCTGACCACGCCCCCGATCCGCGGGGCGCCCACTTCCTGGTTGGTGACGATCAGTCAGCGTGCTGGCCCTGCCCCTCTCTCCAGCCTGCCTCGGGACCCGCCGTTACAATATATTGAGGGCTTTTGGTTTTCTGTGTTTTCGTCGTGTTTAACTTTCCTTTTAAAATGACTGAGCACTGTTTAATATGTTTTGGTTTCTGAATTAAAACTGAGAAATGTGTTAATTGTGAAATTAATTCATACAGGAGAGGCATAAAGTCAGACAAAAGCACCGAAAACCAGAAGCCCTACGCGCACGTGTGTGTGTGTGTGTGTGTGTGTGTGAGTGTGTGTGTGTGTAACTCTCAACACAGAGGAGAGGGAGAAGGTCTCTGAAAAAATTAGAGGTAGTCTGTTTTTATCTATTTATTTTTTAAAGAAAAATCCTTCCAACTGAATGTACATTTAAAAATATACAAAAGCAGTACAGATCTAAATGTCAGTCTATTAATTTTCCCAAAAAACACTGCACAATACTACACTCATACGGGGAGGCACTATTCGTTACCAGAGGTGCTGGAACAATTTTTATAGTAGGGGTGCTGAAAGACATTGAACAAAACTGTAACCCCTGTATATGGTGGAAGCCATGCAAAGACAGGGGTGCCGCACCCCCAGCCATGCAAAGACAGGGGTGCCGCACCCCCAGCACCCCTAGTTCCGGGGCCCTTGTTGGTTACGACACCTGAAGGCTAAACAAAACAGCACTTCAATTCCTTTATTGCAGTCTCGATCGATCTGTCCTTGTTCCCCCGTTGCCAGCTTGTTATAAGCCGGTTTCACTCCTGTTCGTCCCGCTAGCATGCGGTTGCTTTTTATCCCTCGCTGCCAGCTTCATCCCCAGGCCGGTCCGGCTCCTCCCCAGTTGAGCTCTTCCTCTTGGGGGCTTGCAGCCCGCCGGTTGAGGTGAAGAGAAAACTGTCCTGGTCTCTGCAGTTGTACTGGGCCGTCACATCTCCCTCTTCTCAGCAGCGCAAACAAGGAGGAGCTGAAATCCAAACACAAGGCGTATGGATACTACGATTAGAATTGGCTGCTGACGATTTTCTCCTTCAGCTGGCAATGGCAAAACAATATAATTTACTTTGCTGTAAGCGGTACAAATAGCACACATGCCAGTAGCCCTGGCTCTTCAAATCACTTGTTGATCTGATCAGACATTAATGGTCACAACACTACTTGCTTCCTTTCGTTACATGTTTTACATATAAATGACAGTACAACACAATAATACTTCTCATGTGTTTACTGCTCCCGTTGCCGGTCTGGTGTTCTGTCTTCCTGGCGGGTATCGCTCCTAGCCCTCGGGTTCCTAAACGAGCTGCTTGCGTTGCTCTCGTAGTTGCTCCATGCTTCTTTCCTTTTTCTCCCATTGCTTTTTTGTTGTGTTGTTTGCTGGTGTGGGTTTTCTTTTGAACTGCAGGCTGCGTCCTCTGGCTTGGCAATTTCCTGGATACCACCTCCAACCCTTTTTATAGAGCTGCCTATTACCAGTGGAGGCCTCAATTTACAAGGGCAGGTGCCTGTGATTAAACTTTAAAGAAGCTCGGGGCAATCACTTTGGTGACAATGAACTTATTTGTTACATTTGCAATGAAAAACAGGGGGATGGACTTGGGGTCGAATGCACCAACGTGGATTAAATAAAACTCTAGTTTAATGCTCAACTAGGGTTAGTTGATCTGGGGTTATGTTTAATCCCAGTTACATTGCACCACACAAATTTTAACCAGGATTAGTAAATCTTGGATAAAGAAGGTAATCCTAGATTTCTGATTAGCAATCAGTCATTATTTATAGCAAATATAAATGTAAAAGCAAATGTAAACAAAAAGAGTTCAAGCATAAGAAAACATTACAGTCTATTCATTTTACTCATTATATGCTATTTCTCTGGTCAGATAATGTTTTAAATTAATAATCAAAAAGCAACAACATAGGCCCCACATGCAGCCTGCGGCTTTCCTGCAATCCTTAACCCGGGTTGCCCCGCATTCATTCCGAATGAACTGTAAGAATAGCTTTGCTTTACTTTAAAATATTTATTTTAGTGCGAAAGTGTTTATTGGCTACCTAAAGTGGCAAATTCTAATTTATTTTATTGTCCTTAATTGCGATGCTTCAAGCAAAAAAGCCACAAAGTTACAGAAAGTATTAATTTATTGGAGACAATACATTTGGAATGAGTATTAATTTAAGGCCACTGATGTTTTGTTAGTTATCGATACCCGTACATGCAGGGGTTAATTTGTAAACAAAAAGGTACCGATTCTTATCATTAAGGAAGGGAGAGCATTTCTTCTACCATATTCCACCGTGATTTACAGTAGCTTCCATATAATGCGCTTCAAGTTCTCCTCTGCTTGTGGCTTGTTTCATGCCTTATTGCTTGTGTGAGTATCTGCCTGCCGACCTTTGCCTAGCCCTGTTTTAGTATAAAATTCAGATTTAAACAATACCAGCAGTGGGCCAACTAATCTGATGAACAGGAGCGATAAGCACTAGTTTCTTTTGGTGTTTCGTTGTTTGGGTTGTGAAAAAAATATATAGTATATTTTCTTACCCATTGATGTCACATCCTAAAATATGTCGTTACAGAACACTTGTGTCATTCAATTCATGGAATAGGATTTTTTTTCACATATGTTATGTACATAGAGTTTTGCAACTAAAAAAACTTTTTTTTTCATACGGTTCATTGCAAACTGTATAATTCTCACCTGTCAGAAAAAAAGGTACAGGATCTAGGATCCGCTGCAATCGGCACACATAACATGCCACATACTATTTTTATTGTTTCCAAAAAATGTACATTTGTAATTGTACAACATGATATATAAACATGACACAGAACTTTTGTCTCAATTTCTTTTCGCCTTTATTCAATGTACAATATTCCTCATCGTTGTAAAATTCAAATGGATTCAGTCTGTCTAATTTTTCTTCGTGGAATTCTTTCCTGTAACTCAATCCAGTTGACGTATGCTGCCATTATGTCCAAGTTTAAACCACCTCCAAGGAAGGTTTAAATTGTATCCATCTTTCACATTTAAACATGGGTTAAGATTAGTGGTGCAATGTGATTCTGTTTAAATCTTTTATGTTTAAATGTTTCATCTTGGATTAAGTTTAAACAGGTATTACGTATAAAAGCTGGTTTAAAGTTTTGTGCAGCATGATTAAAATATAATCCTTGATTTAATCTGGGTTAGTGGTTAATCCACATTGGTGCATTCAACCCTTGGGGATCGAAACTGTTATTTAATGTGTATGTTTGATAAGTGTGATTGTAAGGTGAAACAGCATGACATCACAGTTCTTAAACGGGCGATTTCATTTTTACTTAGAAAAACATTTTTATAAATTATTACCCATCTGCAAAAATCTGCACATACCCCCAAAAAAAAAAAATCCTGGCTACGCTACTGGGTTGATCCATTTGGTAAAATGACAAGTTGTAATTGAAGTAATTTCTAAATTTATTTTTCTACAAAGTCAAGTTCAAATTTGCTTCTGAAAGTGCTCCAAAATGGCTCAGAATGCATCGCATGCAAGCTTTGGGAGCCTTGGCAGCCCCCAGACTCCCAGCCAAAAGATTGGTTTTGCCCCAAGAGTTTTAGTCAAAATGATCATTGGCTTCTTTTAACCATGTGTACAGTACATTTAAAGAAATAGTTGCTGCAGTAAATATTTCATTCTTTTTTTAAGGAACATGTTTCCAGAAAATCTCGTTCAGGCTTGTTTTCAACAGGTAAGGTATTTATTTGTTAGTGAATGTATGGGATGGGTTAGTTAAAATCAATGATTTACAGTCATTGTAAATGCTGTATAAAAATAAGAATACTTTTTAAAATTGACCTTATTTTGAATACCAATAATAAAGAGGGCCCATTTGAGCAATGTAATAAAATGAGCAACACCAAGGTCAATGTACAGTATGGTCCTAGAGAAAAACAAATAATTGCCTTGAACATAAACCTGTAGACCTTCCATGTAGAAGGTTCTTGTGACTCAATTTTATTGGGTTTAGAGAATGTTCAACAAAAGTTTGGTATAGATCATTCAAATAAGTAAAAAAAAGTATTGTGGTTCTTAAGGCCTCTGTTTATCAAGGTGTTTGACACAGTGTTTTGTACGGCTTTCACCTACAGTACAAAACAGTGCGTGAAGAATTAAAATCTGAACCTGTAGTAAACTCAACTACCATGTCACCTGTGACGGTTGTCATGACAACTGCTTTACAAGAGGTAAGATTTATTTATTGTTTGATTTATTTATTTAATTTGAAGCTCTCGATAATTATTAAACACCAAATGGCCTCTGGATTAGCTTTATAATGGATAGTGATACATGTCTTTATAGCAGTACTTAGCTAACCAAGGGTTTATAATCCAATGTCTTATCTCTTATTAGCGAGAACAACCATCATCATTGCTCCCTTAAACTGTTCATTTTTGTTAATCTTTTCTTTACATTATTTTGGGATATGCAGATTTTAGGGCACCACACATTAGCTTCCAGATGTTTACACTCACTTTTATCACTAAAAGAGTGAAGCAGACACAGGAAATAATACACAGTTATAAAATAAATAAATGAATAAAGCAAAGAACAAAACGATATTCAGCACAAAGTTAGAGCTCAAAATTAATCTGAGGCCTTGTTTATCACTTATTTAAAGTGAATAGAAAATATACACATATATTATAATCGTAGTCTAGCTGAACCTTATTTAATTCACTAATGCATGTTTCTTTTAATCACTTTTCTTATTACAGTGTAACTTAGTTTTAGGTTAGTCCTAAACAGACATCTCTTAAACATATTTGAGTCCATTCAATTGATCTAAACAGTGCTAATCTTAATACCTGTCCTTTAGAAAAATGTAATATTACATTTCAAATATTACAATACATGCTTTATTTAAAAAAAAATCTAATCTTTAAATTATTATTTACTGCTACACATCTTCATGTTGTTCATTTTTAACTTTGCAGAATATAACCAAGAACTATAAAATAGTGGGCCTGCATTCAGACGGAATTAATGTGCTGGGACTCATCGTTTTCTGTCTCGTCTTTGGGATTGTTATCGGTCAAATGGGAGAGAAAGGGCGCGTTCTGGTGGACTTTTTTGATGCAATAAATGAGGCCACCATGAAAATAGTACAGATCATCATGTGGTAGGTGGAATCAAACAGATTGGGAACTCTGCAGCAAACAAATCTTTTAATAAATACCATGTTTTATACAGTATATCTTTTTTTTTTTTGCATACTATCTTAAACTACCTCTTTATTAACTCCTCTAACTTTTAATATGTGTTTATAGTTACATGCCGATTGGAATATTCTTCCTAATTGCTGCTAAGATAATTGAAGTTGAAGACTGGGATATCTTCCGGAAGCTAGGGCTGTACATGGTGACTGTGTTGACCGGGTATGGAATTTACAGTGTTCATGTGTTCTAGAAGATGCAGTATCTTTACAGAGTTACAGAGTCTACCCCCACCCAGAAACAAGACAAGGCATTTTCAGTAAAGATTAAGAGCACTACACCAAATAAATCACTAATCTGAACAGAGTCCAACTGGATCAGATAAGTCTACTGTAATGCAAACTCTGAGAGTAGCTGGAATTGGCTGAAGATACAATTAAAACCCCCACCCCTACATTTAATTCTGAACTGTCAGGTGTGTTTTGGGGAAGAGGGGGAAATGGATTCTAAATGTGTATTTAATCATACTATCTTTGCTCTCTTTAGCAATAAGCTAAGATAATGAGTGCTGTTAAGTAGTAACTGTAGATTTGTCAAACTGGCAAACCACCAGTAACCGCTTTCTTAATTATGACGAGTAATTCCTCTCTTAATTAACCTTACAATAGTGATGGTAACAGTAACTACCATGCAGCTTTCGTTCAGCCCCATTTCAATGCTGTTATCATAGTTTGGGATTGCATTCTGATTCAACCTAATGCTTCCCTTAATGTTACTTCAATTGTTCAGTCCTAATATGTATTACAGTCACATTGGCTCTTCTCTATGCTCCACATTATGTCGGCTTAAAGTCATTGCTGTCAGCCTATGGTTTATTTTATTGGCGGGTTAAATGTATTATGGACCTCAAACACATATGAAAAAATGTGTGATTGGGATAACTAACTTCATTTAATTTGAGATGTTCTTTGAAAATTGTGCTTATAATAATAATTAAAAAAAAAAAAAATTAATTGACAGAACAAATCTAAAAAATGATTAGGCAATTTTTTGTCCACTTAAAATGAAGCGCTAGCAGTAAATAAGTCAATACTGTACTAATTACATGCATGTTTTGCTGTAGTTGTTATCAAAGTGAATTTTTTCAATACTGTTACATGTACTTTTTTCCCCCCCATCAGGCTCGCAATTCATGCCATTGTTTGCCTTCCCCTGTTATATTTCATAATTGTGAGGAAAAATCCATTAACGTTTGCCATGGGGATGGCTCAGGCACTACTGACAGCTCTCATGATCTCCTCCAGGTAAGCTGGAACAAATTTGTAGTTTAGAGGAGTCCATGGGCACTGTTCTTGATGGTAATCTCTGGGAATTGTTATGTATCTTGTACTATATTTTGATGCCCACCTTTTTATCATTTGGGGAAAATTTCAAAGTTAAGGCCCATGTTAACCAGAAAAAAAGGCTGTGAACGATGCTTTTACCTTCTCAATTTGATTGACCATTTCTTTGGCTTTAGCTGGTTTAGAATGCTGCTGCCAATGGCTTACTCACACTTTCATATCTCAACATCACTTCAGTGCTTAAATCTTTGCCTTGGCTTCCTATGTGTTTTAGAATTGATTTTAAAGTTATGTTTATTTTTGTATTATTATTATATGTTTTTTTTTAAAATTATTATTATTATAGTTCCCACTTGTTTGAATTATAGTGGCAGTTTATTTAGTAGCATATAGCAGTGGTGTGCAAAGTGGGAGGCACGGAGAGTTATTAAGGGGGGCGCGAATATGACTAGAGAGGCAATTCTGTAAAAATTCAAGTGTTTTTTTTTTTTAAAGGATAGAACATTTTCAATAAATACATAAATGACAGCCAATTAGTCCAAGTTATTACCTTTCAAATGAGCCATTGACGGTCACTCTAGGGCTTGTAGAACCGGAGAAATGATGTTTGAAGTGGAGAGTGTCAGTGAGACTGCAGTGAACAGAGTCGAAAAGGGCTCCAAGTGTAAAAATAAAGCACTAATATTTTAACAGTTTTTTTTCCTGGATTTAATGTAAATCATGTATTTTTTCCTAGATTTAACCAAAAAAAGTCTGGTTTAGCTTAATACATAAATGTTAACGAACACATTCTTAAGTTTCGAAATGTGTCATTTTTTTGGCATTGCAGTATGCAGAGGAGGCAGGGAAGCAGAGACATTGTCTCTCGGAGTGTAAGCGCAGCTCTGCAGCATACAATGCCAAATCAAACGCTTCAATGGGCTCATTTAGCTTCAGATTTAGCTGGCAAAATAAATATTTATTTTGTTAAAATCCAGATTTATTTTTTCAGATTTAATTGCAGAGTTATGTTAGGTAAATGTTGAATTGCCAAGTTTAAAACAAAAAAAATTAAATTCACTTATTTATTTGTTAGAAACCAAGATTTAACATGTCAGCTAAATGTTGACTCACCAAGTTTAAAAAAAAAAAAAAGATTTATAGACTGGTTTAAAATGTTGAATTTATGATCTGCGTTTTCAACATAAATTATATCTAAAAGTACAATTTTGAAAACTTGTAAGAATGTTTGTTTGGACCTTTTGTGGTTAAATCTAGAAGAACAATACATGATTTACATTAAATCCAGAAAACAAACACCTGTTAAAATATAAAGGGTTGGGGGCGGGGAAATGAAATATATGCTAACGTAGCGGCTGCCGTGATTAGGGCAAGGGAAATTTAAGAGGTATGACTCAGGCCCGGTTTTTGTGATGGAACCGCATAACAGTCTCTTGTTTTGATTGGTCCCTGTCTGTCACAGGAATATGATGTCAACACGAGTGGGAAAGCTTGGAGGCATTGTGATGAGAGAGAGAGAGAGAGAGAGAGAGAGAGAGAGATCTGCTTTTCAGAACCTTTCAATTAAAATATAATGTGGTATTTTGCTGTACTAATAAAACAAACTAGGGGTGATTATTACTTTATATAAATTATCATGTTATGCACAAATGTAAGAATTGGCTTTCTGTGGTGATCTACTTTTTTCTTTCAAATAGCACATATCTATAATTTTTTGCAAGATTTATTTTAATTGCAAATACATATATATATATATATATATATTGTAACACAGCAGGTTGTATGAGACAGCAGGGAGGGGGTTAAAACCTCCCTGAAGGAAAAAAAAAAATGCACCTTTTGTTTTGTTTAATTGTTTTGCTTTTTAGTTAATTATTTCTGTTAATTGTTTTATTTGTTTAATTATCACCCGCACCTGGTAGTTATTATCAATTAGTACCAGGTGCAGGGGTATTTAAGGGAAGCAGTCAATCTGCTCGAGGCTGCTGAGTAGAAGGAGGCAGATGAGGTGCTCTGTCTCCGAGTAGCGAGAGTTAAAAGTAAGTGCTGAGTTAAGCCGTGTAGTTTTTGTGTGTGTGTTGCCAGGTAAACGGCTTAGCCGTCCTGCAAGTTAGTCAGGGAAATTACCTGTGTAGTAAGTGCTCCAAATCGGAGTTAGGTGTTTGTTTTGTTTTGTGTATTTGTTTTTGTGTTGATTAAAAGAAAATAGCGCAACCGCGCTTTTAAACTCCATTTCTCTGTCCTGGGTCGTAATTTTAAAGGGGCACGAACCCGTGAGTGCTACGGATCCTTCACATTTGGTGTCAGAGAGTGTAGGCGCCCCTACGACCCAGAGAAAATGGATTTGATGGATTTAATCAAACAGATCACAGAGAATGCCGTTGCTCAGGGAGAGCAACTGGAGAGATGGGGGAAAGAGATGGGGTTGGCACCGCCGAACGGACAGGAGCAGGAGCCAACCGAGTTGGAGCGGTTGCTCCAGGAGTGGGAGCAGGCTAGCGCAGCTCCGCAGCCTCCCGAGCCAGAGGAGGAGGAGCTGCTACCGCCAGAGCCAGAGGGGGAGGAGCCGTCGCTTCCTGAGCCCAGAGGGGAGGAGCCGCCGCCTCCGGAGCCGCCGCTTCCGGAGCCGCCGCTTCCGGAGCCCAGAGGGGAAGAGCTGCCGCTGCCAGAGCCCAGAGGGGAAGAGCTGCCGCTGCCAGAGCCCAGAGGGGAAGAGCTGCCGCTGCCAGAGCCCAGAGGGGAAGAGCTGCCGCTGCCAGAGCCCAGAGGGGAAGAGCTGCCGCTGCCAGAGCCCAGAGGGGAAGAGCTGCCACTGCCGGAGCCCAGAGGGGAGGAGCCGCCGCTTCCGGAGCCCAGAGGGGAGGCGAAAAGCATACATCCACCACAGCCCCGACCACCAACCCTACGGTCCAGTCCGGCGTCGCTGCGGCCGGTCCCTCACCCCTTGCTCCAGGACACCCTGCCGGTCTTCCTGGACCTCCCTGTGCTGGACCTAGAGCCAAGGAGTCTGCAACACTGGCCACAGCTCTGCCCCTGGTTCCCTACTCTGCTCTCCCCGAGCACTCAGACGTCGCTGTGCTGCTGCCAGACGTCGCTGTCGCTCCCCCTGTTTGCTGCTTCGCTTCCCCTGGGTGATCGGACGTCACTGCGCCGGTTCCCAGGGGAAGACCTCTGTCCACTGCTGCATCCTCCAGTGCCCCGGCCTACGCTCCGGTCGGCCCTGTCGAAC
This sequence comes from Acipenser oxyrinchus oxyrinchus, assembly GCA_030684275.1. NCBI lineage: Eukaryota > Metazoa > Chordata > Actinopteri > Acipenseriformes > Acipenseridae > Acipenser > Acipenser oxyrinchus. The sequence continues at coordinate 36,691,568 of CM060247.1, read as the reverse complement.
CGTTGGGTCCCCTCATCGCCGGTGCGCGGTCCTTACCTGGCTGGGTCGGGACGTGGACCGATCCACCCTCAAGTCTGCCCGTGGAAGAGGGCGAAAAAGGACATTTATAGACTCGAGGGTGGGTGGTTATGTTTTAGGGGAGGAGGTGGCCTTGGAATGGCCGTTAGTGTTGCACACTTGGGGGGGAGGATATGTAACACAGCAGGTTGTATGAGACAGCAGGGAGGGGGTTAAAACCTCCCTGAAGGAAAAAAAAAAAATGCACCTTTTGTTTTGTTGAATTGTTTTGCTTTTTAGTTAATTAGTTTTGGTAATTGTTCTATTGTTTAGTTCAACTGTTTTATTATTTAATTATCCCCTGCACCTGGGCAGTAATTTAGAATTGGGACCAGGTGCAGGGTATTTAAGAGGAGCAGTTAGTTTGCTCTAGGCTGCTGAGTAGAAGGAGGCAGGAGAGGTGCTCTGTCTCCGAGTAGCCAGAGAAAAGTAAGTGCTGTGTAAACCTGTGTGGTTTTTGTGTGGTGCCAGGTAAACGGCTTAGCCGTCCTGCAAGTTAGTCAGGAATAACCTGTGTAGTAAGTACTCCAAAACGGAGTTAGGTTTTTGTTTTGTATTGTTTGTTTTTGTGTTTATTAAAAATATAGCGCATTAGCGCAGAAAAATCCATTCCTGTGTGTGTTGGGTCAGTTTTTAAAGGGGCAACGAACCCGAATGGGTGAGCTTTGTTACAATATATATACCCTGACCACTATTACAGTTTTGTTACAGGGTGCATAAGATTATCTGTAATCACAGTTTTACATATAGACTGCTCTTTCTCAGAATTTGGGACGTATCTGAAAACCAAATCGGCCCAGAATTTGGGACGTAGCTTGAGAACAGTGGTTGTCTAGATGTACAATTGTGATTACATTAGCAATAAAATGTAATAATGGGCAGGGTATATTTGCAATTAAAATAAATCACGCAAACGATTATAGATATATGCTATTTGAAAGAAAAAAAGTAGATCACCACAGAAAGCCAACTCTTACATTCGTGCATTAACATGACAATTTATATAAAGTAATAATCACCCCTAGTTTGTTATTAGTACAGCAAAATTATATTTTAATTTAAATGTTCTGGAAAGCAGATCTCTCTCGCTCTCTGAACGTGATGTTAAAAGTACCTCCAAGCTTTCTCGTGTTGGAATCATATTCCTCTGCCTGATAAGGACCAATCAAAACGCGAGACTGTTATATGGTTCCATCCCAAAAACCGGGCCTAGCGTTTCCATTTTTATAGAGCTTCTTAACTAGTCATTGCAAAAAGGGAGCTACAACCTACATTCTACGTGGTCCTAGTGTCCCACATGCCCCCCCCCCCATTGTTTTTGGTAATGTATGAAAGTGATTTGGTGATGCTGGCCATTTATATTTAGCAGTGTCTCATTACCTGAATTTTGCCCTGCTCTGGTGTTCTTAGGCAAAGCTTATGACGTTGCTGAAAGTACTAGGCCAATGTTTTACTTCAGGATTTATGTTTGAGTAATATAACTAAAAGCAAGCGTGCCAGCTTTACTCCTCTGTAGTCCCATTTGAAAAATTGTAAATGCCAAATCATGACAGTGTTTCTTGGTATAGTTTCTTATTGTATACTTTACTAAATACTTTCATTTAAACCTGTATTCCACAGTTCAGCAACTTTGCCCGTGACTTTCCAATGTGCGGAAGAAAACAACCGGGTAGACAAGAGGATCACACGCTTTGTGTTACCGGTGGGGGCCACAATCAACATGGATGGAACAGCGCTCTATGAAGCAGTGGCTGCCATATTTATTGCACAACTTAATAATTATGCACTGGATATTGGCCAGATTGTAACTATCAGGTAAGGGATCAAACGTTAGTTAGTCAGGGGAATATAGTCAGACGCCTGCATTTGAATTTGGCCAGAAATTCTTCCAGCACCAGCATTGTTGCAAGAGGAAGCTTGATATAGGACCAATGATTTATGACTCTCTAAAATACCAGTTTGAAAATATATTGCTGCAATAAGGACACACGGGATACAGTAAAGGTAATGTTTCTTGTGAAAACTGCAGGGCATAACACTTCTGTGTACCACAGCACTGCAATCCCTCTTTATACCATACAGGATCATTGTTTATTGAGCATTCTGGACATTATATTATTATTATTAATCAATAGTTAATACATCATTTCTTCAGCCCACAAATTTAACAAAAAAGCACATTTACTAACCATGGGATGGGGTTAACACAAAATGCAACCGCCCACCAAACAGACGTGCTGTGAACTATTCACTATTTATTTAGTTTATTTTGTTACCATTGTGCTTGTTTTGATTACAGTATAACAGCAACAGCAGCTAGCATTGGAGCAGCAGGAGTCCCCCAGGCTGGTTTGGTTACCATGGTGATTGTGTTGTCTGCAGTGGGATTACCAGCTAATGATGTCACACTAATCATAGCAGTGGATTGGCTGCTGTAAGTCTACACTTTTTTTTTTTTTTTACCACAGCAACATTGCACTTACATGAACCTTTCAACCAGATCCTCTGAAAACACTGAACATATTTTAGCAGAGCAAATATGATTAAAACCTAGTAGTTTAAAATTAATAAGAGACATGAGCAGCCTATACGTATGTATATATGATACTGCAGTAACATTTTGTTGTTTCATCTTGCATCTTTTATTAACACTTCCAGCATAGCGTAGTTAGTTTTTTATACTGTGAGAAGCAATATTTTGGATAACGTTGTGCATGTGAAATATTGTGCTTAATTAATGCTACACCTTTCATCAGCAAAAGTGTTCAACATTTATATTCAGGACTGTCTTGAGTAAATACAACAGAAAGCACCGTTTCATGTATATATTTCGTAATATTTAGCTATTTAAAGTTAATTCACACCCTTAAGGCAATGTACCAAGAAATACCTTTTCAAGAGATATGTTTTTAAACAAGATTTAAAAACAGGAACAGACACTCCTAAGGTGGTAAGTCAGTTGGCTAGGGGCGAGGTAAGAGAATGCCATTTTGCCCCTGGTACGCATTTTAAACCTTGGATATCACAGAAAACTGGCATCCTGTGAGCATAGTAAATGGCCAGGGATATATGGCAACATGCCTCAGTTAAGTTAGTTCAACCCAGTTACAAGCAGCTGCAGGGAGACTTAAGAATTGAAGTGGATCTGTCAGGCTTGTGCTGTCTACTATGATATCACAAGGTTTATATCCTTTCAGGGATCGGTTTCGGACCATGATAAACGTGCTGGGTGATGCATATGGAGCAGGTATCGTGGAGAAACTCTCCAAGAAGGAGCTGGAAAGGATGGACCTCTCATCTGGTGTGGATGTTGTCAACCCTTTTGCTCTGGAACCAGCCCTAACAGACGAGGAGGAACATGAGAAAAGGTCCTATATAAATGGGGGGTTTATGGTGGATAAAGCTGACTCTGTTTCATTCACAGAGACATCTCAGTTTTAGTGAAAAGGAAGTCAAAGTGATTTAGGATTTATATATATAAAAGGAAACCGGCACCAAGATGCTAATGTTATTATTGTTTTTCATATTTGGCAGTAATCGACTTTAATTTCAGTGCCACCATGTGGGAGGATTATAAATATGACTGAATGTAAAACAGCCCCAGGATCCTTCAGTAGATGTATTATTATATATATATTTTTAAAGGGATGTGAATAAAATGTAATGCACTGTGCATTTGTGCCAAAAATTGTAGGGGGTTTCAGCAGACACCAATGCTGTAAATACAGGTTCAAAATGTCTAACTCTGTTGAAATTCAAATTAGATGATAGCTGAGATATAACTGTAGGTTTGTGGTCATCTGTCTGACAGGAACTAGGAGGACCACATAAACTTTTCAGAAACTCTGATTTGGATAGGAGCTCAACTAGCGAATAGATGTGAAGCGCTTCATGTTTCATTTGCAATCCGATGAGCCGCACATCTAGTGAATACAATTGTTACTGTTGAAGTTTTCACTGCCTTTGATATACACTCTCCTCTGATATTCCCTTTCTGCATAGTATAGTGTGCCAAAAATATGGATAATTTCAAAATAGAAAGTTTATGGTGTTCCTTATGCTCAAACTATACACCCAAATCTGACCGGAAGCCTGCATTTCTTCTCTTATGTAAAACAGATTAGGAATGAGTTATAATGAGAAAGAGATAGTATTAGTCATTTGCATAATTACCTCCCCCTCCCCCCGTTTGGACATAACAAACGCAACATAAATATGCTGTTTATGGTGAGGATATTTAAAATGTGATGCTGTCCAAATAAAAATAGATACCTTGAAGTATAAAATACAGAAGCATAGAACCCAAAGATCATCAACAAAGAGGGACCTATGATAATATTGCTAGTTCTAATAATATGCAGGTGTTTTTTTTCTTTTCTTTTGCAGTACTCCTCCTTTAAGTGACTAAGGTCCTTGTGATGTCACCATTTTCTCAAGCAGGTGATGTCAACCATACCAATATTGTGAATAAAATAGGGTGAAAACTCAATATGGTATGGTTGATATTATGAATGCGATTTGTTTATGATGGATCATGGAATATTTGTAGTTGGATTTGCTAAAGTCTCCTCAGCAGTCTATAATTATGTATAAATGATACTGCAGTAACATTTTGCTTTTTCATTTTGCAGACCTACAGCCACACTAGGTATACTGAATGTTTGTACAGAACTAAGCATATAATTGGACAAAACAGTTGCTAGACATTTCATTAACACTTGCAGCATAGTTCTTTTTTATTCTGTGAAGAAGCAATATTTTAGAAAATGTTGTGCATGTGAAATATTGTGCTTAACTAATGCTACACCTTTCATCAGTGAATAGTTATGCAAAAGTGTTCAACATTTACATTCAGGACTGTCTTGAGTAAATACAACAGAAAGCACCATTTTTGTGTATATATTACATAATATTTCTAGTATCTGATGTCATTCTTTTAAAATGTGGACACTCCTCAAAGCATAACTTAATCAAATTTTTGAGCGGTTTTGGGATCTGTAAAAAATAATGTGCCAAATTAATGTAAAACGTTTTAGATCTTGTTCTGCTCAGTATATTTTTTAAATAAAGCACACAAATACTACGGAACAGTAATTATAAATGTGTATATTTGGTTTGTAAAATAATAACTGACTGAAAAAATTAGCCCTGTAATAAACCATAGAAAATACCACAAACTGATGTTCTGCCTTCTTCTTTTAAATCCACCTCTATCCAGTGGCGCACAAGCAGTTGTTCAAATATAAATATGAAACAAACAATCTTCTGCTCCTTCAAGCCCCATGTGCAGCAAGACATATCCATCCTGTTCCGTTTGTATTCATAAATCCATACACAGATTTAGAAACTATTTTTTGGCTGACAAGTATCAGCTACTTTGCTTTCATTTGTCTTGTGAGTCTAAAAGTAGTCTTTTTGTGATTATAAAGTTTTTATTGAAGACCATTTTTCTTGATCTCGCTGTCTTTCAAGTGTAAATCACTACTTTCTAGCAGGACATGTGCAGTAGATAATCACTGAAGAAGCAATTTTCTGGAAAGATGACTTTGGTCCACTTCAAACAATCCAGCCATAATTTTTCATTTAATACCCCACTAGATACAAACCTTAAGATGCTTCAAGGTCAGGCTGCCTGATCTTGGCCAGAAAGCAGCAGCAGCCCAATAGCTTTGATTAGTATTAATCATTTTTAAACAATAGCTTTAGCCATATCTGCTTGGTTTATCACAGCAATAATGTATAGCGAAGGGAATAGAGTTGTCTCCCAGAATGGCTGAGAACAGCTTTATTTTGTATCATTATACAAACTATCCATTTAATTATTCCAAAGGGGGTTCCGTTACTTTCTCATCTCATTTTATTTTAATCAATGCACAAAAATGTAGTGCAGTGAAATGCAGTGAAATAATAATTGCAAGTTATTCTACAGAGATATGGGAGTGGGAATAAGTGAAGCACATTCAAGTTTGACTTCCTGCTATGGCCTTTGCAGCCAGTGTATCAGAAGCAGCCGAGCGAGCGAGGCCCAACGCACCAAGCAATTCTGAATGTACCGTTGCGGTTTCATTTTTTCAATGTTGTAGAGTATAATTAGGGATAAACAATCACACATTAATCAAAGTGATATGCATTGAATCTATAAATTATAATAATTAAGTAATAAGTATAAACGTCAGGATGTGAAACAGATCAAAATTTCATATTTGACTAGTTTAAAAAAAACTAATACAAAGCTTAGAATAGACAAATATATAAATATGCATACAATATTTTATTATTTTGTTTTTATGGGAGGCTGTGTAGAGGCTGTGTAGTCCAGTGGTTAAAGAAAAGGGCTTGTAACCAGGAGGTCCCCGGTTCAAATCCCACCTCAGCCACCGACTCGTGTGACCCTGAGCAAGTCACTTAACCTCCTTGTGTTCTGTCTTTCGGGTGAGACGTAATTGTAAGTGACTCTGCAGCTGATGCATAGTTCACACACCCTAGTCTCTGTAAGTCGCCTTGGATAAAGGCGTCTGCTAAATAAACAAATAATAATAATTACAGAATACAATTTACAGAAGTTGAGGAGGGAAAAAAGATTTTGTGCTACTGTGTCTTTGTAACCTCCAAATAAATATTAGTAAAAATAATATAGCATTTATAGTGTTACACTTATGAGACAAATTCATTTAATTAATATATTTTGGTCTGTTGTAAAAAAAAAAAAAACTTACCCTTTTAAAATGACTCCTACATGTTTTACTGCACTGGGAAAGTGCTTAGTCGTTGCCTTCCACTTTTGACAGGTGGTTTACAGTGAGAGATGGTCTTTTTAGAGGCACTTATTGTAAAACCAAGTTGGCTATTTGCTATTTTAACAAAACCATGTTGCACACGTTCACTTTTTTTTTTTTATTAACAGTGATGCTATTTTAATATAATCTTTTTTTTTTAACTATTGAAACTCAAAGTTAGTTCAGCATCAACAGTAAATCCAAGATTAGTTGATTTTTGCACATTGAAAGGCTTTTTTTTTAATGGTTTCAGATATCTTTAAGTTAGGTTAAAATTGATTAATAGAATTAATTTCGATTTTTTTTCTATTTAAATTTATGACAGTGGGGTGGGAGGTGGTGGGGGCCCCCAGCCAAATTTCTCTCGACGGGCCTGATTGTCACCTTTCTAAAGACAGGTCTGCTTGCACATTTCTGAGAAAAAGACAGCAAGCGCAATTTTTACACTGGAATGTGATCAACACTGGATACATTCTCAGCATCCTAATTAAGATATATTAAGTTGTGAAGTACTATTGAAATGCAAGGCTTTTCACATTCAATTGAAACAATATTAACCAACAGGTTTAAAGAATCTCTAAACTGCACATTTGCATTTTTTAAAGCATACTTTCCTGGGATATAACATACTTTTGAGATTCATATATGCATATTGGAATATTCTACTGCTTTGTGTGGAGAAACCCCTATATGCATTCCATAACCATAACATGAGTTTGAGAGGCAGGTTTAACATGAAAAGCGTGTTAAAAATCATGAAGTCTTGAATGCTGTTATGTTTAGAACTTGAATACTGATTTTAAAATGTTAATACAATATTATTTAGTCATTTTTCTACTAAATCAAATACAAAATGTGCTATGTTCAGCAATATCCATTTGGCTCCTTTAACAATAAAATTATTTAATAAGCATGGAGTTTCAATACAGTTTTGCAGAGACAGCAATTCCTACCATACACACGAGTATAAATTATAATTATTGTACAGTTATTGTGCTCTTGGGGACAAAATCAAGTTATATGTTTTACAAATGAATATGAAATACAATGCAAGGTATAAATTCACTGTATGACTTCCACTCGCCATCATCTCAATTAAGCTTTGTTGCAATGCCGTAGTGATGTTTAACATTAGCAACACATATTAGCCAACAATCGGTGTGAGAAATATACTAGCTTTTGCTGTGTTTGTGGTGTATCACAACACATGGCACATTATGCCCTGGTATAATTTTGTCTATCACTGAAATTATTTGATGTACTGTAATGCTTATTCTTTAACACATATCAACTGTGACAGCCAAGATATTTGTGTTTTAATTCAAAGCATTAATGTGCAGTAAACTGGCTTTTCTACATTACTAGGACATAACTGAATTGCAACCTTCCCTTTACATCTATTATCTTAGAAGTACTGGCAGAGGATAAATATTTACTGACATAAAAAATATAATTTTAGCATTTGGGTTATTAGAGTAACCAGATGGGAGTTTGCCTAACACAGCAATTCAAACCAATTTGCACAAAAAAATGATTATGTTCTTAGATCTACTTAGTGGCTGAATTTTGGGATGCTTTGGGGGAAACTGTTTGGTTCCCCCACCATTATGACGTTATATATCAATCCAACAAGGCATTACAGTAGAAGTTACAGTGAAAGTCTTCAAATATTTAATATTACGTTATTTGCAATGGTCCTGGCTAAGATACAATTATCATTAATGATGGACTGTTTTGATTAATAGCAAAACTTAAATAAGTCAACAAATTACATCATTCAATAACAATTTGGTGGACTACCAATTACATTGTATAGTTTAGTAGTACTCTTGGTATTGTATCACAATAAATATCAAGAAGTATCAAGATTCATTGATACACAATTAATTGTTTTACCCCTAACCACATAGGGACTCAAAGCATGAATATAGACCTGTTCCATTACAATTTGTACTTCTTCAACCATGAAAACAAGAACAATATTTTTCAAAAAAGAACATGATTTTAATGATATAACTGTGTGTTTACATTAAACACACAGTTATAAATGGTGACATAAACACAGACAAAATTTGAAAACAATATAAAACTGATTCACCTCTGTCACTCCAATTCTTAAAGCCAATATACAAATATTGTAGTTCCACGTTACAGTTTACTGCAGTAAACATTTACAAGGGTATTTGGTATCAGTGTAACAGACTGCAAAAAATTCTCACTAAAGGCTTTTTGGGATGAAATCTCTATTTTTCCATGCATTTGCAATTTATAAGTGGGTTGTAAAGCATGCACTGTATTTTTTTTTTTAACAAGACTAAATCACTGAAACGTTGGTTAAGTACTGTGATATGTACAATTATATTCTTCAACATATTTTTTTGTAATATCAAGCTGAGTCATTGTTGTTACCACAATGCAATACTGTTGAGAGGCTTGACAGTCTGTGTCTGATGAGAAGTGCATGTGAGTGCAATAATTCATATGCACTTTCATATCTTAATTTGGCTCCAAATACATTTTAAATTCAAAACACCGTTATTCATTTTCATTCCAACCTTTTAGCTGTTATTGAGGTAGCAGTTCAAATCAATGCTGTAGCAAGACTATTTGCAGGAGTTACTGTTGCAGAGAAATATTTCTTAATTTGTTTTTATTTTATTTCAATGTACCCTCCTGCCAAGTTACAGCTGATATGGTTTCCATTTCCACAACATATGGTGTATGCTGCTCTTGTGTTTTAATAGTATTTTATCCTGTACTATATAAAGCAAATTTACTTTTTTGTATTAGTCGATATAAACATATAAAAACCGAAATCATATCAATTGAAAATTTGTTATCTATAACACAACAGATACTTCTTACTTTTTCCACATTCTCCAATTAACAAAACATTTCCATATTTGATTAGCTTTTTGTAGAATCAATGCAGTATTTTATTAAACAGTAATTGGACTACAATTGCATCATTTTCTTGATAGTTGATAATGTAGGATTACATTTTCTTATCCAGTGGTTCATCCATTCCAAGTTTTTCCTGCAAGATTTGAAAAATCTGCATATTTATGAATCTCTTATGTTAATCTTTTTCTTACTGCTTAATTTGAACAATAGGTTGGAAATGTTAGGGTCAGGTCATAACATACTTATGGAAATAGCAGTGTTACTAATGCATGGATTAGTTTTTTTTTGTTGTTTTTTTTGTTAACAGAGCGGAATACATGATACACAAAGATATTAAGTTCCTATTAAAAGCTGTACAAAACATAATTCATTTTCTATATATTTGCAAAATCAGGAAAACTGATTCCATACTGAAATCCTGCGATGCCATTACATTTAACTTTGGCTTCCTGGCTAAATGATAAAATAGCAGATTTGCTTCTGGGGCGTCCTAATTTACATTAGCTTATGTGCACAAAAACACTAAATATCATGCAATAACATGTTTCCCGATAATTCAGGACAAAATCTTGAGTAGTTAAAAATAGATTGTACAGCACACAAGATAAAAAGGGTAAAAAAGTTTGTCTTTACCTTATGAACCTTAATATCTGTTTTCCATTGAGACGTTGAAAGGGGATATAGACCTCCTTTCAAGGACTTCAGCTACCTCAGATTCTGTAGCCCCCTAGAAAATGTGAGCATATTAAAGCCATGTTTTAAACCACAAGTTCATACAATACAATTAAAATATTGACAATAGGGGATCTACTCAATTGATCTAAACAGTGGATGATCTAAATAACCCCATTGTTTAAATATTACATGTTTACTTACTTATAAGAACATAAGGGCATAAGAAAGTTTACAAACGAGAGGAGGCCATTCGGCCCATCTTGCTCGTTTGGTTGTTAGTAGCTTATTGATCCCAGAATCTCATCAAGCAGCTTCTTGAAGGATCCCAGGGTGTCAGCTTCAACAATATTACTGGGTAGTTGGTTCCAGACCCTCACAATTCTCTGTGACTGACAGAGACTGACACACACTGTTAGAGATGTTGCTATTTTTACAATGATTTAAAACGACAGTGGTGTTTAGATGTGCTGCCCTTTATAGTAACTGAACACAATAACACAAACTTATAATTCATAACATTTTACTTTATACTGTACCATAGTGTCATGTTACTGATAACTGGTCAGTAGCTTACTTTCTGTTCCATTCTTTAACAAATGTCTTTAACGTTTTTTGACATTGCCATCTAAAAAATTATGAAACAGCATAATATTGGTATAATTTATTAGGACCTAGAGCTGAGGATGAAAATTGTTCATATTTGTGGCTGCCATATACTTTGGTTTAAAATATTGTACTAAAAAATGATCTAAGCTAAAGTGCTAAACCAACTGAAGTACTGTAATGCAACACAAGATTAAAAGCCCTTACTAAAGATGCATTGGTACAGTTTAGCCTAGACAGTGCTTCTTGTCAAACTCTGTGGTAATAATGTTGACTACAGCTCTTTTTATAAGAGTTTATTTACATAGCCCACGGGTGAGTGAAACATGAGCATAATAACAGCTAACTGTCACATCTTTCTAACCAAGTTAACAGCTTATCTGAGTACACCCCATCTCTGTTATGGACACATAATTGGCATTTAACTTTATTGGGACTGAAAAGTATTTAGACTGGAAAAAGAAACACTTTTTAACATAATATGATTAGCATGATAAAATGTCCCAAACATTAAAATAATCTTTTGTGTCAAAAACGCAGAGTTTCTTCCTAATGTGAATTGCTGCATTACAAACTGAATAGCAGACTCAAGTGTGAGTTAATATTATATTTTGTGCTCACTATTTAGTTAAAAATCTAATGGAAAGATTGCATTCTGTCTGACTCCATATCCCTACATCAAACTCCTCTCAATGATACTTACAAAGGAAAGACGCTGTCTAGCACTGTGGGTTGTTAGAAGATTTCTAACTCTGTCATGGATTGATTCCCAGGTATTGTTAGAGTCTGAATTGAACCTGCACAGTAAAATAGAATGTATTAACTCATTATTAACCCATCTGCTGCAAGCAATTAGAACATTTTAAAGTGCAGCTATTCTTTGGGCACAGTTTGTAATATGTTACTATAATCAAAAAGGGCAAGGAAGATACTTTCATTATTTATTTGCCCATAAATGACAGAACCGCATGAATGAAAAATGTATACACACTAACATTAAAATATTGTGTAATGTGCAATATTTCACAACCAATTATAGTGCTGGAACAAATATCAGAATATTCAAACTAACATTTCTTGACATGTATTCGAAAGCAAAAATCCATGTCTGTGTCAGCTGACAGTTGATAGACATTAGAAATATGTATCAGAATGTGTTTTGCCTTGCACCGGTTAACCACTTTCCCAGAATTTGCGCAACAGTTTTTAAAATTGCAATTGAAATATAACTCTGTTTGATGTGTAAGATTAATAAAAAAAATAGGATCAACACAGCTGCTCTTTACCCTCTATTTAAAAAGTTTTAGACAGCAATACGTAAACAGACCAGATTAGGTTGCTTACACACAGTGATCTCTACCTTAAACCACAGATGCTCAGATGCAGGTAAGTCACTCAGAAATGCCTCATGCTTTAAAACACTGGCCCAACTTGAAAGAAATGTTTTGTTACGTGGAATGTAATAAATGAGAACTAAAACGGTGAGTTTCTTTTCATTCTCCAACACCCCCTTTTCCACTGTATTCACTTGCTTGTTCAACTAAACAAGGAATAAGTAAATCACAGTAATGGCAGTATTACTTTATGAAAATGTGTCTATGTCCAATTTTTTGCCTGAAATACACACAAGAAAAATCTGTTAAATTTAAACTACTACATGTAATCCTTTGTTTTGTAGTTAATTCAGTTGGATAAAGTAAGATCTGCACAACCTATTCTTACTTCTGGGATATATATATATATATATATATATATATATATATATATATATATATATATATATATATATATATATATTTTTTTTTTTTAATACTTAATACTGTGTTACATGTAATGGATTTAATTATGTTTCACAAATGATCAAATATTTCAATACTTTGAATTTTTAATGGGTATCCGAACATGAAAATCCATGTTCGTCTCAGAATTAACCAATTATAAATAATGCCACGTCCAACAATACTTCAGACTTGATGTTGATTAACAATATCTAAACCATAGCACTTTTCATTTTATTCTTGAATAACTCCAAATTTGGTAGGGGACAACAGTAACATGGGAAATTATTTTCCTTTATTTTGTGATGAAGTATGCTCAGCTTGCTTAAGGCTAAAAGTCCAATGAGGAAAATTGGATTAATTATCCTTACAACACAATCTGGAGAAAATGATCTCCAATGAAATTGAGAAACAGATAATTCAACATTTTATAATAACCTATTCCATGAAAGTGACTGAATCACTCATAAAAGAAGGCTAGCATACTTGACTTTCATGTGTCTCTTACATGAAGAAAACAAAAGAGGCAAGAGGCTATCTCTGTTTGTAATTTTTCTGAAAGCTACAAAGAGTATTTTTCCCTTCAGTTTGAATAGCTGGTTGCCTAGGTGTGAAGTACATAATGCAAATGAACAATAACTCCTTCATCATCAATCAAATTGTATTCACAGTATCAACACTGGGAAAACCAAAATGACATCATAAAGACAGCTTTCCGACTTGACCTACCTTTGCCTTAGAGGTGACCGGTTAAGTACTGGGCTTGGTGATCGCAACAGCATTGAGGCAGAGGTGGGGGATCTCATGTGGCTTCTCAGAGCCAAGCTAGAATTTGTATTCAGTGTGTAATTATCCGTAGATGCCAAACCATCAGCATCCTGGGTGCCCCTATCACTGATCTCCTATAAACAATAGTTATTATTTAACAAGCATCAAATGTGCCATGTACAATATGTGAGCAAGGCTGTTTTTCGATTGTGGTTTTGTTCATAAAGTTTAACTTAATTTTTTTTTTTTTTTACATTGTAAAAATACTGATTTCCATTACATGAGATCTTTGCTGATTTGACAATAACGGATCAAGCCACTGAAGATAAGTTTCAAAACAATGCAATATGCTAGTTTATTATGGAACTTAGGGCAGAAAAGTTACAAATAACATCTCCATTGAGTAATATCTGATAATTGAAAATAAAAATAACAGCAGTCTGATGAAATCAATTAGATACTAATGCTTTACATGATACTTTTTTAAGCTTGAAAGTTTTTATTTAATAATTAAAAAGGCATAAATAAAATGTCATAAAAGTAAAAAAAAAAAAAAAATGAAAGCATACCACAGCATTCTTTTGTCTGTGACTTCCAAAAGAGATATCTAAAAATAAAAGACAAAAAATATTAAAAAATCCATAACTATTCTGCCAGTCCTATATTAAGCAACTCACTACCTCCCAACTTAAAGCACTGGTGAACAACTCATGACTTTTAAAACAGGCTACATAAAAAATGTTAAAATGACAATTACTATAGATATTTGAAATTCAAGTATTTTAACATAATTTGAGATTTTCAAAGGTAAACTTGATAATGTAGTACACTAGAATGAATACCTGTTTAATATTGCTCCAGAAAACTGAAATCAAGTCACACAGTCTCCTGATTGAAAATAGAACCCATTAAGTAGTACAGAGGAGACAGTAGAATGAAATGTTATTGTGGCGGGGTGCCCTGCCCATGTGCGTATTTTTGTGTTATATGCTGTATGTGGTGTATGTATTGGTGTGGGTTATCATGGGTGATTTAAAATATATAGTTGTATTTAGGCACAGGGACTACACAATCACTTCACGTGCAGATAAAGTGTGTATTGGTATGTGGGCACGGGGATTGCACAAATTAGTTCACGTGCTAGGATTCAAGCGAATTAATTAGTATTGAATTGAATCCCAGCACAGCTGTATATATAGATGCACGGATCACTCACGCGGGGTTGGGTGTTCGGTGAAGAAAGAACGGGACAGAAAGTAGGGAGTAAACTTTAAAACTGAAAGTAAACAATCGCTACTCATGCTGGCTTTACTTTGTTTTGCGTTTTGTCTGTGTGGTTTGGCCAACGTGCCGTTTTGTTTGTTCAATGTTTTGTTTTCTGTTTAAGCCTTTTTATTTTACAATAAACCGACAGAAGCAGTGCTTTCATTACCCCAGCACTGTTGTCTGTGTCCACAGTCTTCCTGGTCACAGTTATTAAGGGTTTTTAGAAAATGTTTTAAAAAGACTGTGTTCAGAGGATTCTAACGGACAGGTAATATAATTCTAGAAGCTAAAATATTTAGTAACTGAGAATTTGTATTAAGTTTAGCAATACCACCGCAAACAGCTTAGGTATTAAACACCACCGTGATGGTTTTATCCACCGCCCTGGCACAGTTCCCAAATACTTCACATCAAAGGAATCCCCAGGGGTACTCAACATGGAACATGTTATTCTGTGCACAACTTTCATAATATTATAACAAACACATATCTGCAGTTTCAGAAAAAAAATACTCTAGAATGTATAGAGAGTATACACACACAATTGTGATTTTCAATTTGTGCCTATTCCCTGATTATCTTAATCATTGCAAAAACAACAGAAAGTGATAGCTGCATTATTAATAAATAAAAGAGAACACAAAACAAACAGGGCCAATGTTAATGAAAACAGGAAGGATAATAACTATTGGCTGCTTGGCAGTGAAACCAGCCAATAAGCACATCAGTCAAATAGAAGTAAAAAACAATAAGCAAATACAAAAGCCTACAAACTGCAATAAACATGTGGGGGATGGGGATATCAATACTTTCTGTGTTGTTTTGGAGTGACAGGACTAATAAAAAAGAAATGGCTAATTCATTTAGAAAGGCAGCCTTGTACAACTCAAAAGGTTGCACTGCAATACTTAGAAATATAAAAAAAATAAGACACCTGTGAACTGCAATGAAATAAGGCTCCCTATAAAGCCATTAGTTAGCAGAACAGTGCAAACACCAATCAATAGAAGGGGTTTTGTGTCCTGCCATCCTTGCTGGCATATTGCACAGAAAAAGGAGGCTTGGGTAAGAGATGGGTAAGAAATAACTTGAATCAGTATCAGTTCTGGGTCCGTTTTTAAAAAGTGACTGTTTGAATCTGCACATGTAGCGCTGTAATTGGCAGATAAGATATGTAAGATATTTGTCAGCAAACCTACCACCACTAAGACGTGATTTGGGTGAATTGCTTCTTGATCTTGATATAAGTAAATCTGGAGATAGCCTTGGCGGTGAGTCATGTTTGCTGATAGGCCTGGAGCTGTCAACCTGACAAAAGAAAAAAGTAAGTATGGAACATTTCCTGCAGATTTGATGTCAAGCTAATTATTTTTATTGACATGTTCCAGTAAAATGTTCCGTTAATACACAAATTTAGAGTAATATTGAGTGTTAGTGCTCACTGAAGTGTGTCAAGTTAAAGTTTTTTGTTTTTTTTTTCATTTTGAGAAAACTTCCAACCAAAACTAAATTACTACTACCAGTACTCCTTAACAGCTTTTGAAAGGGCAAACTGACCTTTGACTGATTACCTAAATATTGTCAATGTGATCACTTGTCAAGTTATTTATTTTTTTTGTCACATATAGATTTAAATTATGAGGGTATATCTTTGTTTTTGATTGGGGTGTTTGATTGGGGAGGAGAATTACATAATTCTACTCACTCTTACAATCATGCGTTATGAGAAGCTAACTCAGACCCTTTTTCTAATACTGTTACCTACATGTACCCACTGGATATGCAAAGTGAAGCCAGCAGAATGGTATGACCTAGGCAGTAAAGACAGCAAATGTGGCAATCTTTTTTAAAAATAAGAGCTTATGGAATGGTTAGCGAATCTTCTAGGCCCTTACTCTGCTCTGGGTGAGGAGAGAAAAGTCTATTAAATTCTGTCTCTCCCTAAACAAGAGACCCTGACAGCTCAGTATAGAATGCTAGGTGCAGTATGCACATTTGGTGTATTTGTTACATGTATGATCCATGATAGTGTATCTGAACCAAAAGCTAATGTATAGCTCTATCCCAAGAATTAAGCCATTTGTAAGCCTATTCAGAGCATCAGAATTCAAAAAGAATTCACAGTATTTGAACAGTATTTTACCCAAGAAATGTGTGTAAAAGGGAATTGAGTTTTCACTGTTAAAATGCTTTTTGTAAGAAATAAAAAAGCCACACAAACAATTATATAGGGATGTTCTCAAGACTGGTACCGGTTAACTGATCTGCTGTTGAGTTGAGCTGTTTTACCTTGAGAGGTCTGCTAAAAGAGTTAAACATTTTTTTTTTTTTTTACCCCCAAGCTCTTTGAAGGTTAACTATGGAATCTAATATCGATTTAGTGGCTCATTGAGGCATTACTACAAAACCATGACTCTGTAGTTGTACCAGTCAGTGCAGGGAAAAGGAATAATACTTCTTATCATGAGGAAATGAATATAAGGGCTGATGTACATCAATATGACAAGCAGCCAATGTCAATAGCCTGGCTAACTGTGAGATTACTTTGACGAAATAGTAAGAATTATAGTTAATTTTATTTAATTATTATGTGACAGTAACTTGAAACAAAATTCAAACTTGTAAGTGTTGATACTCAGGGTCATAAATAAACATTGAAGAACATTTAATCTACTTTATTTAAAGACAATAAACGGTTAAAGGAAAATGGTTCTGCTTTTATCATTACTTAATCACAGTCCAAACTATGAAATGCATTTCATATTGTATGGAGGCTGCGACTTTCAGAATCTCAAAATTAGACTGCCTTATTTTTAACGATAATGGACAAATAGTAAAACTGTGGTATTGCAAAGTAAATAATACATTGCACAAACATGATTGGTGGCAGCAGCAAGGTTTGCAAACTTCCCCTACGGGAGTGCTTAATAAAGATAATTAAAGTCTAGAGCAAGGATGAGGAGGGTTTTTTGCACTTATGCATGTTTAAAGTTCCTGGTAAAACTCCAGCAGGTGTTGCCTGCACACACTATCACAATGCAGTATTTCAAATTGCAGATTGTTTACTCCCCTGATCTCATTTTACATAGAAGAACTGTGAAGGCCGAGACAGTTCAGAAATACAAAAGAAATGGAACATTTGTAAAAATGCAGATACATCACTCGTTTCTGTGACGTTAACAGGCCATACAGCAATGTTAAAGGAGCTGAACGACAAGAATGTTGTTGACTGCATACAGGATTATAGAAAAATGTGTCCATGTGTATGACCAAACAATTTTTAAGCCTAAAAACACTGTTTTTTTACTTACACACCGTTTTTATATTGATATTAAACTTTCAGATATTAAACTTTACTGCTTTATTTCAAATTGCAGCAGTGTGGAGTATAGGCCAGCAGTGTGGAGTAGTGGTTAGTGCTCTTGACTGGAGGGTTGTGGGTTCAATCCCAGGTGGGGGACACAGCTGCTGTACCCTTGAGGAAGGTACTTTACCTAGATTGCTCCAGTAAAAACCCAACTGTATAAATGGGTAATTGTATGTAAAAATAATGTGATATCTTGTAAGTTGCCCTGGATAAGGGCTTCTGCCAAGAAATAAATAATAATAAATTGGATGGGTATTTGGGCTGTCTTCATCTTTTTTTTATGGCACACTTACTTAAGTTTGCACGTTGATTTATCACCTCACATAGATTACTAAATGTATTTAAGGATACATTTCCAATACATTCAATACAATTTGGTATCCAAATAGTTTACTAGATTTTTTTTTAAATGCCAAAACAAGTGTAACATGTGTCATAAATATCTAAATAAACAAACAAACAAATTACACACGATTAAACACCATGGCCTCTAACTCACAATATCTATAGTATGATGATGCTATCTACTTTGTAGTCCCTGCTTTTTCCCTGCTGAAGTATTAAGCATAAGAGAGAGACTTGTCTGTCAAAACTTCAAACATGGGGTAGTAGTGGACAATGGCATCTAAACAGTGGCAAATTTTAATACCACCAATGTTTAGATCATTTACAGTGCCATGAAAAAGTATTTGCCCCATCTGATTTTCTGCATTTTTGCATATTTTTGACACTGAATGTCATCAGATCTTCAACCCAATGCCCCCTTAGACTCAATAACTGGTTATGCCACATTTAGCAGCAATAACTGCAACCAAACACTTCCAATAGTTATTGATTAGTCTCTCACAGCGCCGTGGAGGAATTTTGGACCACTCCTCCATGCAGAACTGCTTCAACTCAGTGACATTTGTGGGTTTTTGAGCATGAACTGCTCGTTTCAGGTCCTGCCACAACATCTCAATGGGGTTTAGGTCTGGACTTTGACTAGGCCATTCCAAAACTTTAAATTTCTTATTCTTCAACCATTCTGATGTAGACTTGCTTGTGTGTTTCGGATCACGGTCTTGCTGCGCTTCAGCTTCAGCTCACGGACGGATGGCCTGACATTTTCCTGTAGAATTCTCTGATACAGAGCAGAATTCATGGTTCCTTCAATGATGGCAAGGCGTCCAGGTCCTGATGCAGCAAAGCATCCCCAAACCATGACACTACCACCACCATGCTTGACCGTTGGTATGAGGTTCTTACTGTGGAATGCAGTGTTTGGTTTTCGCCAGACATAATGTCAGCCAAAAAGTTCCACTTTTGACTCATCTGTCTATAGAACATTGTTCCAGAACTCTTGAGGATCATCCAGGTGCTTTTTGGAAAACTTGAGATGAGCATTCATGTTCTTCTTAGTGAGCAACGGTTTCCGCCATGAGTCAGAGTCATGAACACTGACCTTAGCCGAGGCGAGAGAGGCCTGCAGATCCCTGGATGTTGTTCTAGGGTTCTCTGTGACTTCCTGGACGATTTTACGCCTTGCTCTTGGAGAGAGTTTGGCAGGACGGCCACTCCTGGGAAGATTCACTTCTGTCCCAAACTTTCTCCATTTGAACAATATGGCTCTGACTGTGGTCGGTGGAGCCCCAGAGCCTTAGAAATGGCTTTGTAACCCTTTCCGGACTGATAGGCATCAACAACGTTTTTCCAGAGGTCTTCAGGAATTTCTTTTGTTCATGGCATGATGTGCCTCTAGAACCTGTGTGCTGACAACTTCACTCTGATGGTAAGGGCCAAAGTTAGTCAAATTTATAATGGGCAGGGCTGGCCCAAATCAGGCCTGGTTGTTAACCAAAGTACTCAAACAGCTGACCCTAATTATCCCTTTAATAGGGTTGAGTTAACTAGGGGGGCAATAACTTTTTCACACCTGGAGATTGCATGTTTGATTACCTTGCACACCAAACAAATGAAAGAAGCACCAAACTTTGGTGTCATTTTTTCTCTCAGACTCCCTCTATATACTACTATAACCCACAAAAAATCTGACCAAATACAATGTGAAATGTGCAAAATACAGAAAAATCAGACAGGGGCAAATACTTTTCACGGCACTGTAGATAAGTCAAGGTTATGATAATCTAACACTAGCCATTTATGTGATTCTTATCAGCATGTTTGTCAGTAAAATTAAAGTATGCAAAACACCAGGCAGGGTCCTATTTTGATGATTTAAACATCAGCAGTGTTTAGACATATCTGGGTAGACAAATTGATTTGACTTTCACATAAAAATAAATTAATTTCCCATGGACCAATATCAGCAAAAATCTGTTCTGAAAACTAAACAGGTACCAGGACCTTTGTTGGGACAAATGTTTATGAATTAATAAGTTATACCATTTAAAAAATATATTTTAGTTCTATTTATTCTTTCAAAAGCTGATGGGGTCTGCAACTATAGTTCGAAAATTCTCGTCATGGCAGTGGTCTCAATTCCAGATTTTTAAAGGTTTCAAAGTAATGGTTTTCCTTATGGATAATTTATTGACAACTTTGAAACTGAATTAATTGAAATAGCGGTTCACTTCATATTGTATTCTAACACACTTGTTCCTTAACATCTTGCGATTTTTCTTACAGAAGTAAAATGTCCTTGTATTCCTTGTATATTGCAGTTGATACTTCTTGAATATTCACAAAATAAAATCAGTGAATGTTAGTTTTTAACAAGTGAGTCCACCGGACTCATGTTGCTCATTCTTGGTGGTTGACACCTTGATCATACAAAAAAAAAGTTTCTCTTTTGGGAAGCACAGAGCTTCTTACTTAATATACTGAATGTTTATATATATATATATATATATATACAGTACTGTGCAAAAGTTTTAGGCAGGTGTGAAAAAATGCTGTAAAATAAGAATGCTTTCAAAAATAGACATGTTAATCGATTATATTTATCAATTAACTAAATGCAAAGTGAGTGAACAGAAGAAAAATCTAAATCAAATCCATATTTGGTGTGACAACCCTTTGCCTTCAAAACAGCATCAATTCTTCTAGGTACACTTGCACAAAGTCAGGGATTTTGTAGGCATATAGTCAGGTGTATGATTAAACAATTATACCAAACAGGTGCTAATGATCATCAATTCAATATGTAGGTTGAAACACAATCATTAACTGAAACAGAAACAGCTGTGTAGGAGGAATAAAACTGGGTGAGGAACAGCCAAACTCAGCTAACAAGGTGAGGTTGCTGAAGACAGTTTACTGTCAAAGTCATACACCATGGCAAGACTGAGCACAGCAACAAGACACAAGGTAGTTATACTGCATCAGCAAGGTCTCTCCCAGGCAGAAATTTCAAGGCAGACAGAGGTTTCCAGATGTGCTGTCCAAGCTCTTTTGAAGAAGCACAAAGAAGCGGGCAACGTTGAGGACCGTGAAGCGCAGTGGTCGGCCAAGGAAACTTACTGCAGCAGATGAAAGACACATCATGCTTACTTCCCTTCCAATCGGAAGATGTCCAGCAGTGCCATCAGCTCAGAACTGGCAGAAAACAGTGGGACCCTGGTACACCCATCTACTGTCCGGAGAAGTCTGGTCAGAAGTGGCCTTCATGGAAGACTTGCGGCCAAAAAGCCATACCTCCGGCGTGGAAACAAGGCCAGCGACTCAACTATGCACGAAAACACAGGAACTGGGGTGCAGAAAAATGGCAGCAGGTGCTCTGGACTGATGAGTCAAAATTTGAAATATTTGGCTGTAGCAGAAGGCAGTTTGTTCGCCGAAGGGCTGGAGAGAGTACACAAATGAGTGTCTGCAGGCAACAGTGAAGCATGGTGGAAGTTCCTTGCAAGTTTGGGGCTGCATTTCTGCAAATGGAGTTGGGGATTTGGTCAGAATTAATGATCTCCTCAATGCTGAGAAGTACAGGCAGATACTTATCCATAATGCAATACCATCAGGGAGGCATCTGATTGGTCCCAAATTTATTCTGCAGCATGACAACGACCCCAAACATACAGTGAAAGTCATTAAGAACTATCTTCAGCGTAAAGAAGAACAAGGAGACCTGGAAGTGATGGTATGGCCCCACAGAGCCCTGATCTCAACATCATCGAGTCTGTCTGGGATTACATGAAGAGAGAGAAGCAACTGAGGCTGCCTAAATCCACAGAAGAACTGTGGTTAGTTCTCCAAGATGTTTGAGCCAACCTACCTGCCGAGTTCCTTCAAAACTGTGTGCAAGTGTACCTAGAAGAATTGATGCTTGATGCTGTTTTGAAGGCAAAGGGTGGTCACACCAAATATGGATTTGATTTAGATTTTTCTTCTGTTCACTCACTTTGCATTTAGTTAATTGATAAATATAATCTATTAACATGTCTATTTTTGAAAGCATTCTTACTTTACAGCATTTTTTCACACCTGCCTAAAACTTTTGCACAGTATATATATATATATATATATATATATATATATATATATATATATATATATATATATATATATATATATATATATATATTACAGAATGCTGTTTTTATGGTATGAACTAGATCTGTACTTACATTGGGAACCTGAAAGTGTGATCTGGAGTCCTTGTCTGAATTGAACTTGTGAGGCCCCAGGTTGAGCTGAGCCAGCCCCAGTCTGTTCAGCTCGAAATCCTCTGCCATGCGCTTGTTAGCGCACAGCGATAAAGACCTGGACCTGGACACATTTGTCTTTTTGGAATTCTTTTCAATACAACAGGACCCCCTTTTCTTCCCTGGCGATGCACTTCTATTTCTGGATGGTGTAGATGATCCTGACCTGTGTGCCTCCCGAATGTTTGGTTTTCTTGGAGCTACCTAGTATATTTCAAATTAATGTAATTAATATATTGTCTCTGCAATACCATTATCAATTGGTAAGTGGGATGTATGTATATATATATATATATATATATATATATATATATATATATATATATATATATATATATATATATATATATATATATATATATATATATATATGACCATACAGTTTGTGTATGGTGTCTCTTATTGTATATAGAAAATAAACTGCTATTAAACATAAAAAGTGATGGGTTTTTTGCCATATTTTCTATGCACTGGGTAAGATCTTTTCAGAACACAGCTTTAAGTCTAGAATTTTGACAAATCCATAACTGCGGTGAATTGATTAATTAAGGTCTTTCTATCAATCTATTGTTTTATATTTAAATAGTTTAATACAAAAAATACTTTATCTTCAACACTGCTATCTTCTATCATTCATGTGCCCAGCTCGTGGTCAAAAAGATTATCTACAGTAGATTCTAGTCTATGGTGATGAGCTTGAGACAACAGCTACAAAGCATCACAGTGCCAAGAGACCAAATACTGTATTTGGATTCCAAGAGAACCCAATTAGCATTCCATGAAGGCATTTAAAATGATTATGTTGTATCTTCGTATTTTCTTGTTTTTAGACTGTGAAATCAAAGTGACCAGTGAACGTTATATTAATTTCTAGTATTTGTTTAAAACAAAAGAATAACAAAGGTGTGGTGGTTCATTAAGGACAATGGAAAAAAAAATAAACAGAATTGTGTTATGTCAAAATCACAAGATAAATTATCTTGGGATCACAACATTTCAAACTGTTATGTCGAGAACACAAGATATTTATCTTGTCATCTCGACATAACACATTTTTATTTTTTTCCCTGTCCTCAATTAGCCACCATACAAAAGAGTAGCCTCTTACCAAGTGATTACTTGCACGGACACCTTTCTCTCTTTTGAATGAGCATTCCTTAATTGTAGTTCTGGTTGAAAATTCTAGTTTAGGTGCAATTCCCTAGAAGAAACAAAAGTGAGTATACATAAACTAAAATTGCTCTGTAATGCAGCAGGTGCCTTCACTCTCAAACACTACTATATTAAAAGTTTACAGATACTACACAAGGGGACTGATGTACAGTAAATCAAAATCACATTTTACAAAGTCCTTATTTCATTTTTTACACTCTAGTGGCCTCTAGTGGCCTTTGGCAGTGCATAGTATTTGTTTTATTTTTCCTCCAAAAATGACTTAACATAAATCCCTGCTTAAACAAACTGACAAAACTGTATGAGTGTGGTTTCAATTTGCAAGGCTCTCACATTGACTTATTTTAAAATAAAAATACATAGCTTTTGACATTTCTTATAGTTTCCAAAACTTTCTTACTGGGAAATTTCGTGTCCGACACATTAGTACTTCTCTGTCCACTCCAGGATAGGTAGGGGACAGTTTAGGCTCTGGAAAAAGAAAGCTCCTTGCATCTTCTTCATAAGATGCCAATGTCTCCCCCACTAAAATAAAGAACATCATTATCATTTTTAATAAATTGTTGCTGTTTGATCCTTAGAAAGTGCTGACCGTGCAGCCAATCCTTCATACAATTTAGTCCAAACAGTTACGATCTACTGTCATAAAACTAACTCTCAATTATCTGAGTATGGACAGTATTACAGTTTTAATATTTTACTGACTTGGGAATTTTTGTGCATATTTTTCAAATGGATGAAATCAATACATGGGTGTTAAGTAAAGATGTGTTGTATATAACACCCTGTACTACTTTAAAAGGCTTACTTATAAAACTACAGTACAATATATCACTGACATTTTTTGTAGTTTTCAGTAGAAATGATGCTTTTTTAAAACATAACAATAATTAAATGTATTTCGGTCACATAATATACTAGCCATTAATAACACATAGTGGGGTGTATGCAGAGCCATAAAAAAGAAGATCACCTTGAGCCACGCCCACATCATGTAAGAGTATCATAAGAAACACAGGGCTATATTATCAAAACTCTTTAGTCCAAATTGTCATGAATGTGATTTTTTCATAAAGGAAAAACACTCAGACATTTAATTTAAGGGCTTGTAAGTAAATTTAAATAGATTTTTCTCATTTTCACTTATAATAAAATAAATTGTGCTAATAAAAAACAAGCTTTGAGAATTTGGCTTCACTGCTGAATTATACAAGGCTGGTCCCAAAGAAAGCCTTTAATAGCTCATGTTATTAGTGCCTCCCAAGATATAGGCTAACCTTCAATTACTCAGCCAATCAGGTATCGATAGCATGAAAACAGAGATTTAAAAAGGTGCAATAGCTTCATCACATTTAGGTAAATGGTTCTGAAGATCTAGATGGAGTCCTCATTAGCCCAACCAATCATAGGTCAGACATTGTGCTAATTCCAAGATAAATAAATAACTATTTGATAAACATACCTGGAGGAAATAACTGTATTAGTTCACATTTTGCAGTTTCATCTATTTAAAAAGACAAGAGAAAAAAATACACAATTAAAATAGACACGCAGTACAATACAAGTAGAGTAAAATATCTACGAGTAATACAAAAAACAGTACATCAATTCTCCAAAAAGGTGTTAACAATAATGAATTTCCGTTGTTGCATGAGATGACACTCAGCTATACTTGTCTTTTGATCCAGGCAAGCCTTCTATTGGGGTGTTTCACATTAGGAAAATTACTCAAGTATCATTTTATCATTTGAGAAATATAGCTATTATTTCTGTACCTGATGCTGAGAGGCTAATGCATGCCTTTGTTTCCCCAAGAATTGACTATTGCAATGCACTTTTCTCTGGTATCCCAAAATGGGTGATTTCTAAACACAGCTTGTTCAGAATACAGCCGCTAGAATTCTGACTAAAACCAGGAAAAATGAACACATTACCCCTGTTTTGGCCTCTTTACACTGGCTCCGTGTGGAATACAGAATTGATTTTAAGATTCTATTGTTAACTTAAAAAGCCCTGAATGGATTTGCACCCAGTTATGGATTTGCACCCAATTATTTACAGGAGTTACTGACCCCGTATCTTCCGAATCACTCTGAGATCACAGGATGTGGGGCTGCTGGTTATTCCTAGTGTCAACAAAATAACCACGGGAGGCAGGGCTTTTTCTTGTAAAGCTCCTAAATTATGGAATGCTCTGTCTGTGTCTGTCAGGGAAGCTGGGACCATTACAGTTTTTAAGTCATAATTGAAAACTTACTTTTATAAAATGGCTTTGTCTTAGTGGGTTTTAATGTCACTTTTATATTGCATTATTATTATTATTATTATTATTATTATTATTATTATTATTAATAATGGATGTGTGCATTTAAGTATATTTATCTATGTATGCATGTGGGTGTATATGTGTATGTGTATATATCTATAGAAAGCACATGTAGAACTCCTCTTTTGTTTTCCTCTGGACACTTATCACTCTTCCTTAAATGCGCTTTACTTGCTCTTATCTGCCCCCTATTTTACTGCATTTAATCCTGTACTTTAGTCCTGTAATCTGTCACAAATCTGTAGTATTTTGTATTTAATTATCTCCTGATGTAACTATCACTGACACTGTTATCTGCTCCGTTATTGAATGGTATTTTGTTATACTTGTACTTGCTAGAACCAAAGTCATTGTATTTTTATCTTGCTCCTAATTGTATTATTTCTTGTACTGTGATTCTTGAAATGTATTTTTGTTTACGACTGTAAGTCGCCCTGGATAAGGGCGTCTGCTAAGAAATAAATAATAATAATAATATATAAATAATAATAATAATAATTAGGAGGCTGTGTGGTCCAGTGGTTAAAGAAAAGGGCTTGTAACCAGAAGGCCCCCAGTTCAAATCCCTCCTCAGCCACTGACTAGTGTGACCCTGAGCAAGTCACTTAACCTCCTTGTGCTCTGTCTTTCAGGTGAGATGTAATTGTAAGTGACCCTGCAGCTGATGCATAGTTCACACACCCTAGTCTCTGTAAGTCGCCTTGGATAAAGGCGTCTGCTAAATAAACTAATAATATATATATATATATATATATATATATATATATATATATATATATATATATATATATATATATTATTACAGTATTACATAATACTGTTTGAATATGTTATTTAAATTGTATGATTGTGGTAAATGTTTTATAAAGGTATTGTGGTTAGATTATTCTACTATGTACTGCACAGTGCTTTGAGATGCTACTGCATAAAAAGCACTATACAAATGCAAATAATAAATATTTGAATAACTCCCAAGTACTGCTTATTATAGTAGTACTCTTATTTACTGAAAAGGTACAAGCAAATGTCTTCCAAACTGCACTGAAAGGAACATTTTCTTAAAGTATGTTATACATTTGTTGAGGTGAGGCGGGCTCACGGGGAACCTTTTGTGTATCTTGAAGAATGTACTGAACCCATCAAGCTTTGAGGCTAGATCTGCCCCTCTTAATCACTAACTGATTGATTGTGTTCACTGTTAAATAAAACCAAAATCCTACACATTATAGTCTACTTTTTCATGTGTTTTGTTCAACAGGGAGGGGGCAAGTAGATTTTTAAGAAGGACGAGTAGCTTTTTCTAGAATTTTGTCCCTTGGACAACAAGTTTTTTTCCAAAAATTGCACACCCCTGATACTATGTATTAATGGTTTTATATTTATAAAGTAATATATATTTCATACATACATTCTAACTGCTCAGCTACAGCAGCAGGGTCCATCACCATCTTAAAAACCTAAATATGAATACAAAACAAACAGAATACTGCTGTGATAAGCATACACCACAAAACAGGAATCAGACAGGTATGATAAACAAATAACTCAGAAAATAAGAAATGTTATTAAATAACTTTAATTCAGAAAATGTTTTGTTGGAGCGTCAATCACTGTAAAATAACAGCAAATAATATTACATACCTTTTCAAATATCATCTTTTCATGAAAAAGCAGTGGGAATACTGGCAAATGACATGCTGACTTCCTGTACTGTCCCATGATGCATACACTGAGGTAGACGTCATCTTTGTTTGTCAAAAACACACCTGGGCAAGTCACCTACAAACAGAATTGAAAGAAATGTGTTTTGCCGAAATTATTATATTAATTTACAAGAAAGGAATTTATCTGAATTCATAGCTTCAACAATGGAGCTTTCTTCATTCTTCACCGTATAAATTAGGTGAATACTATTTTGTGCATTAAAGTAAATATGTCATCCATTGCAAGAGGGGTGGGGGTCTCAGGAACTAGGGATAGGACCTACCTGTAATGCCCATTGTTTCATTCTAGTTGTTGTCCATTAAAAAACCAAATATGAAGCAAACTCTGAATTGGTTGCAAGGCTTTACTATTAAAGAACAGATAACGCAAAACTGCAGGTTTGGTGAATTTTCCATTAACACAGAAACACACTGAAATCGTGGTAAAACACAGGCAACCACGGCAAATCACAGAGAAGTATTGTAGTATGGTAAACTAATGTACAATATAACCATGGTAAGGAGTGGTTAATAGTATATGCATGGTAAGAGAATATTGCAAAAATACAATACGGACAGTTCAAATTTACCGAGGTAAAGATCTGAGGGTTTTTGGTTTGGTCGATCGTTAATTGCATTTTGTGGTACCATACAGCTTATGTAGACTTTTTAGCGGATACTTCGGTATAAAAATGTTGCAAAAGGTATTATGACCTGTGCAAGTCTGTTTCTTCCAAGTTGTAGATAAAGCTAAATGCCCAAATTAACCTCCAATAACAAAATTAAATATACCGTCGCTCAAGTTTCATAGCTAAATTTAGCAAACAACCAGAACAGCTTACTGTACTTTGCTCAAACATCTTTATTTAAGTATTTTAGCCGTTACAAAACACATTAAAAACGACTAAATAATATGGGCTATAAACACAAATAATGCAAACGTTTTGTCTAAATCCTGGTAAATTATAAATTAGTCTCTTACCGCGTGAAGCTGGAGTTCAACAACTACCTTCACTGCTTTCTGTGGCATGTTTCAGTCAAGATTTTTAATTTTTTTAACTCATGTATATTTTTAGCGTTTACAGCAAGTGAATGGATATGAAAGTTACACACATACAACTGCGCCCGCCGAGGAGACCGCTGTTTTGAGGAGCTTCACGTTTCCATAGAGACTCGCAGTGCACGTTCTAACCCTTTGGCTCACTCGATTTCTCCCAAGTGATACACTTCTGTTTGTTTCTGACAGGGGGCTGCATTGAAGCAAAGTGCGGTGAATGTGGAAACGTGTTGAAAGTAAACCAATGTGAGAACAGGAAAAGTTGGTACAAGATGTAGACAGGACCCTCATTTTTCTATTGAATAATGCATTATCCACATATTCACATCTGTATAACATCAACATTTCTTGCCAGTTTGGAGGGCAACCATTTTGGTATTATTGTACAGAAAACTGTGTGGGCAGTACCTTCACTGGTCCATGGGCAAACAAAATAAATAAAAAATCGCTATATATATTTATTTATTCATTTATTTATTTAATATGAAAAGTGACTCCTAAAGAATAACATATATGTTGATTTTTTGTCAAAGTTTTTAAAGAAAATCAGTGAGGTCAACCATCAATAAATACATTTTTTTTAAAAAAATAAATCTGAAACAGTGGGCCATTTCCGTTCTGAAGTACATCTACCCTGATTCTTAAGTGTTGGTGAAAACAAACCTGCTTCTTTTGTGTCTGGTTCAAGTCAGATAATTATGCATTTACAAGGATATCTTCACAAAACATTTACCCTGGTACAAGTTTTAAAAATAAATCAACACATTCATGTTACAAGGCATCAAAAATGCATCAAAAAGTTTTAATTTAAGATCTTCTCAAGCACTTGTTGTTTCTTGCTGTACCTCTAACATACATTGTACTTTATTAGGAACTGTACCTAAGAATGCACTGGGTCACCATTTCCCTGATAATTTGTGTCTTGTGGGATGTTAGTCCATTTAGTAATTATTTTGCACCACGATTGGTGCAGTGAGGTAGGATGAGGACCATGATGACGAACGAGTCATTCAAGTTCATCCCAAACATGCTTAATTAGATCGAGATCTATGGATTGTGGTTACCATGGAAGATGATCTCTTGTCATGCTATTTAAACCATTTCCACACAATGATGGCAGATAGTCACATTAGCATCTTGAAAGTAGTTGGGGCTACAGTGATGCTTAAATAAACTACAACATTTGTAATCAATGCAATCTCCTACACTGAGAAGCTGCAAAAAACAATACTAGGTCCTATTAAAGTGGCCAGATAGTGTATATTATAATTTTGTTTCCTTTTACAAAAAAAACCCTGCAAACTTAGCACTAGAGTAAATGTTTTGTGAATATGGCCATGTGTCTAACATATACCTATCAATCCATTATTGAGTAACAAGAACAAAACTCACATATACCAGGGAAAGAGTATCTTAGCAACCAAAGAACCAATGAAGTCCAGAATGTTGGAACTGTTGTCATAAGCAACAGAGACTGTGGAGAGCTATCATTTTATCAGGACTGATGTGCAACATCCAGAAGATTCAAGGAACTACATCGAATTAGGGACAAAGTGCCTCCCATCTATGTTCTTTCAAGGTCTGCATCAGGTATTATTGAATTAATTTGTTATAATATAATCTTCTGTATCAATTCATAAGAAGCACTATATATTAAATAATACATAATAAGAACTGTGCATAAACGTCTCCGTTATGGACTGTTTTGTAACTTTTAGAGGACAAATGTTTGGTTAAATGCCCTCTTCAGTGTCATCAATAGTGTTTGAAGTTATGGATGAGTCTGTAATCAAGAACTTTAGAACAAAAAAAAAGCCTTCAATATGCCACAGCTGTACATTGTTTTTTGTTTGAGGGAATTTATTCAGTACTCATCTAAATCTGTTTGAATTTTTTGTTACAAGTCATTGTACATACTGTACCGTGCTTGTAGGTTGGTTTGACACCTGATTAGCATAACCGTTTGAAAGAAACATGTTTAATCTTTGTTTTTGTGATTTATAATAAGTTATACGTCATGTGTTGGGTGTCTCTTATAATAATGTATCATTTTGCATAGT
The DNA here is from genome assembly GCA_030684275.1 of Acipenser oxyrinchus oxyrinchus. Lineage (NCBI taxonomy): Eukaryota > Metazoa > Chordata > Actinopteri > Acipenseriformes > Acipenseridae > Acipenser > Acipenser oxyrinchus. Next base: position 36,660,415 of record CM060247.1, on the reverse strand, counting down.
TTTAACAGACACTCAGCTTCAGCTTCAAATAACTATACAAGATGATATCAACAAGAGAATCCCATCACACAACCTATTAAGTTATAAACTTTGCATGGGTTTTTGCTATAGTGTGCTACATTATATTTTGTCAGTATAGTAAGTTGACCTACTTCTCGATTACTGACCCCTAGAATGTGTGTGTTTTTTTTCCTTTGAGATATAAATATAAACAGTTTCATCACCAACTTCATGAAATTAAATGAATGCATATATATATATATATATATATATATATATATATATATATATATATATATATATATATATATATATATATATATATTTTATACAGCACCTTTCATAGTGGACCACTATCGCAAAGCACTTTACAAGATAGTGAGGAACAATACATAATATATTAAATACAGTGAAATACAGGGCAAAGTACATTAAATACAAACAGTAAAAAACAATGCAATATACATTAAATACAGGCATAATACATTAAATACAAGGCTAGGATGTGAATTCTAAACATTGTGGATGCGTGTGTCATACAGAATCATATGAATAAGATGGAGTGAAAAACCTGAAATAGCAATTTAGACAGCAGCTAACAGATATCAGGCTAAAGAGCATTGAAAGCAAGAGAACAAGTGGGTCTCGAGAGTTGGTTGAGAGTTGGATGGACCTTTGAAATGTTTTGGAGGTGGTAGAAGGAGGATTTGACTACAGAGGAGATTTAGGCATCAAAGGAGAGGCTGCTGTCCAGAAGTGTTGAGCTGAAGAAAATTGATAGACATCCAGGCCTCGATGTCTTGGATGCAAGCTGAGAGTCGGACCATGGTAGAGGGACATCCAGGATCTAGTTTTAGGTAGAGCTGGGTGTCATCTGCATAGGAGTGAAGCATGAGGCTATGTTGGCGGATGAGCTGACCCAAGTGAAGCATGTAGATGTGAAGAGAAGAGGCCCAAGAACTGACCCTTGAGGGACACTGCAAGTGACCAGGGTTGTGTCACACTGCTTCCATCATAAAAAACAGACTGCATTTGTCCAGATAGGTAAGAGGACAGCCAGGACAGACAGGTTCCAGACATCCCAGCATACTACTGAAGGTGGTCAACAAGAATGCTATGATCTATGATATCAAAAGCAGCAGTTAGGAGGACAAGGACAGAGGGAGCAGCAGCATCAGCATTAAGCAGGAGATCATTTACAATGCAGAGCAGAGCAGTTTCAGAACTGTGATGCGGCCAGAAGCCAGATTGCAGAGATTCAAGCAGATTGTTATCTGTGAGATGTTTCGTCAGCTGGCTGGCTACAGCCCTTTCAAGAGTTTTGGAGAGAAAAGGAAGATTGGATATAGGACGGAAATTAGATAAGACAGTCCGGTCGAGGAAGGGTTTTTTGAACACCGGTGTTACTCGGGCAGCAGGAACCAAGCCTGAGTCCAGGGATAGGTTGAGAGTGTGCATAATGGAAGGAGCAGCATCAGAGACACAGAGACGGACAAGATTTGTCAGCCAAGGGTCCAAGGGTCCAAGGGGCACGTGGCAGTAGTTGATTTCAGCAATACTCTGGAGATATCAGTAATGGAGAGAGGAGAGAAGGAGGAGAGAGCAGGAGGGGCAAATGGAGGGGAGTCAAGGTGGTCGAGTACTGTACTGGGTGTGTGGCAGGAGAGCGTAGAATAGATGGTGTCAATTTTGTTCTGATAGAAAGAGGTGAAATCATGACAGGTAAGAGAGAAGGATGAATGAATCAGCAGCTGGATGCAGGATTTGGTCAGTGGTTTTAAAGAGAAGTATTTCACCCTGGCAGCAGTGAGCGCATGCCTGTAGCCACTGAGGTGATCGGTCCATATCTCTCTGTGAACCGTTAGTCCGGACAACCTCCACTTGCACTCAGACTTGTGGCAGGTAGACTTAAGCAGTCAAGGGTATACCATGGGCAGTTGTGATGTTTCTTCACTGATGTGGTTGTGAGTGGAGCAACTGTGTCAATGATCTGGGTAAGGATGGTGTTGTAGAGGGACACCGCAGCATCGACCGAAGATGGGAGAGTACCAGTCAGAGGGGAAGAAGAGACACATTCCGAGAGTATTGTAGGATTTAGCAGATTTTTGGGTCGGAAGGAAATAACAGTATCAGTAGTAGCTGAAGGTGCGGGAAGATTAATTTTGGCAGTGATTAAGAAATGGTCAGAGAGAGGGATATCTGAGACAGAGAGATTGGAGATGTCAAGACCCCTGGTGATGAGCAGATCCAGAACGTGTCCACGAGTGGGGACGGTGACTGATTGAGAGAGTCCAAGACAGTCCAGGAGCGTGACAAAGTCGGTCACTAGAGGGGAAGAAGGCAAATCGACATGGATATTGAAATCACCTAGGAGTAGAATTTTGTCAGTTGAAGTGCAGATTACGGAGAGGAATTGCGAGAACTCTGCAATAAAAGCAGAGTTATTCTTTGGTGGATGATAGATAACAGCAAGGGTGAGGGACATGGGAGAGGGGAGCTTATAGATGAATAGCAATTAATTAATAACACCATGAATAAATAAAAAAAAACTGTAATTAATTACCTTAAGCAAGCCACAACCTGACAACAAATCTCGGAAATCTGACCGAGGCAAACCAATTCCATCAAGGTCATCTTGCTCTCTAAGTGCAGCATTGTTCTGAAGGCACAGGTCCATTGAAAGGACATTGAATCATGTGACATTGATGACAGGTAGAGCCTTAATAGTGAGTGACTGACAATGGGGAATCGAAAAGTGATCCGTTTCTAATTGACTTAAGAGAATGCTTTACTAGAAATCTTATCCCTTCCACGATGAGCACTTGTGTGGACATAAAAGACAGATAATCTCCCTTTTATTTGATTCCTCCATGTAGGACTCTTATTGTATCTTGGTAAACTAGAGTACTGTACATATATGATTTTAGTTCTGTAGTTGTGAGCAAATTGTCACAAAAGATCCATCTGTTACATTCCCTTAAACCTGCTTGACAAGAAACCATGGACATTTGATGAGTAAGTAATATTGAATGTATGTTCACTGTTTTTATGTGTATTTAAAGTCTAAGGTTTTTTTTAATCTTTAAAAAGTACCATTACATGACTTAATTCATTATGTTCCCTGAAGCAAGTCAAGAATGATATCTGTGGCTGCAGAACTACCTCCAATACGCAGCAAGGAGTAAGTTTAAAATTCTTGTTTTTTCATTTTCAATTAAAGGTTTCTCTCATAGATGGTCAGCTTTAGGGGATCATTATAACACAAAAACATAAGACATTTTGGGACCATAATTGTCCCTTATAAAAGTTTATCACAGTGTTTTTGCACTTTTCCAATGCTTTTCCCATGTTTATACTACCGGTATGCATTTACTATAGTTTACTTTGTTTTGCCATGTTTTTTTTTTTCAAATATATTTTTGAATATCTTATACCTCTCTGGCTTTTAAAATGCTTAACAATGCTTTGTCATGCTTTCACTTGGCATTATTACGCTTTGCGATGCTTTTACAATAGTACATTTTTTTAAGGTGTTAGTCCCAGAAGTAACTATTTCTTGAATGATGCCATTGTTTTGTCCGTTGCAGCTTCCCTGTTAACACAGTCGGGCCACCTTGAATTGTGTTCTTGTTTAAGAATGGATTGTTTGCTTAATGTGTCCTTTGTTCTGTAGTTAGTTGGGTGCTGTAGCTCGAGAAATACACTCCGCATGCACTGAAATGGGGTGGTCACGTCCTGAAAGCTATACTGCAAAGGCCAGTATATAGGAGGCTGAGCCAAGAGTACCTATAAAGGAAGGTCATACAGTATCTACATTATTATTTGTTTTCAACTTTATTTCTTCAGCAAGACATGTTGCTTCTTGTTCTCAACCTTGGTAGCAACAAACATAGAAAAGGTTCTTAGCAACAGAGTAAATCACTGCTGTTGTCCATCATGTCTTGACTCGCATTCATATTAAAAGGAGTCTGTGTCCCCTTTATCATTGTGCATTCTAGCAGCAAAGTGTGTAGACAGCAGCACTGACTTGTAGAACATTTTATTAATTTGCCAAGTGTCCAGCTAACTTTAATTGTTTGTTGGCTTCAGAAAACGGTTTGATATAATTTGATATTTACAGTCAAAGAAACCCCAGAGTTACTGTTTATTTAGAACCCTAGTCTAGATCAGAATAATAAATCCACACTAGTATTTGTCTGGTGAATGACATTTTGAAAATCAGCTCAAACACACACACACACAAAAATAAAATAATAATAATATATATATATATATATATATATATATATATATATATATATATATATATATATATAAGTTTATTCTCATTCATAATAAAAGGCCTACATACATTTTTGTTTGTTCATTTTAACTAGGATATTTATACCTGCTGAAAATGAAGAAGTCCTGATGCGTAAAAGCGTTGGAAAGACAATTTACAATCGCCTTAGAAGATTGGAGCCGAGACAAGTGCCTTTGATAATGAAGTCGGCAGTGTGCGCCCTGCCTAGCGTGGCCAATGTGCGCGCACACAGCTCCCGCTTCGGAATGAACAGCAACAACAGCTTCTTCTCAAGAAATATCCCACATACTCAGAGAGTCCGCCACATCAAAGGTCAGTTTTAATTCTACCACAGTAATACGTACACACTGACACACTTGTGTTTAAACTGTGTAAACTAATTCTGCAATTATTTTATATTAGGCCTTACAAAATGGAAAGAATAGAGGGAGCAATCCCATTGGCTAACAAATGTTCACATTTGCCTAGGTAGGGGTGGAGTGGAGTGAAGAGTAACATTTATTTAGTGCAATAACACAGCCCAGGGTGTTCAATAGGGTCCAAAATCCACAGGCTAACAGCAATTGGCTTTGCCTTGACAACACACCTAGCCATCCAGATATTGGACCATATTTGAACACCCTGTTGTTTGTTCTTGCTTTCATATTTCCCCATGTGCAGTAATTGTAAAGCATGACTTATTCAATGTATTATTAAATCACACTTTCACTAATTACACCTTTCAAATTTCCCTTAAATTACATTTACTTTCGCAATGCATGCCTTTATAACTGGGGCATCTAGCCTTGAAGGACCATTTATTTTAACACAATAAGGGAAAGTGGAAAAACTGTGTGTATGAACTATTTCAGAATTTCTTGAAACTTTAAATATAAAAGCAAGGTTAAACAAATCTCCACAGTGACCTGTGGCACTCAAAATTTTTACATTATCAAACTTTAGAAACTTTAGAAACTTTAGAAAAACCTAACTTCATTGACAGGATGTTCCTTCAATTTAATTAAGCATTGAAGAAAATTAAGGAAAAGCAGTTTGTTTAAGTAACAAGACCAACACAATAATTTACAGTACTATTTGATCACACCTGAATAGATTATAAGATTCAAATTACATTCTAGTGCAGCTGCCTTGGCAAATTATTGGGCATATTTCATGTACATTTTTAATACTATGTGTTTACAACTGCATCCCATAAATAATAAAAAGAACCATAACAACCATTCCTTGCTATTATTGTCTGCTTCATCTAGCAGTCCAAAGTCTTAAGGCTATCTGAAATAAAACACTGATACTGTTTAATTCAGGTCTAAATGACAAACCAGTCTGCTCAGTGAATGACGAAGGCATCTTTCCAAGTCTCCGTTACTGTCTGGGAAAGCCCACGTCGACAGAGAGACATCTTCTATTTCAATACAAACTACCAGCCTGTCTACTTGGGATTAACAGCACCCTCTACCCGATCGACACCATCACAGGTCTCCAGAATTTCCCCATAAAGGAGATGGACTTTCCACCACAAAAATTACGTGAGTAGGACAGGTACTTAAAATATAGAGATGCTAATCCAGCTAGAAATAAAGTAAAAGTAGGAATCATACTTAAATGTCTGTAAGGGGATTCTGCACCATCTGTCATGTGACTGTGTTGTAATTCTACTTAACAGAAGGTACAGTACTAACAAGATCAGATACCTACAGAATGTTGACGGAACCCAACTCCTTAATGTAGATATGGGGTACTTATAGTCAAAGGAGATATCTTTGGTATTGTGAAACCAAAATTGCATTTAGATATAGATTGCACTGGGCCATACTTATTGAGAATCACCATATAGGCCATTTATCCATAACTTGTACACTGTTTGTTTTTTTGTTGTTGTTGTTAAAATGTCAGTCAACATTTCATCTTTGCTGGAAACAATGAGCCTTTGCTTATGTATGAAGTTTGTTATGGGCATCTGATTTCTTTTATGAAGTCTCAGATGCCTGGCTAGAAGAACTGAAGATCCTGACTCAGAAAGCAGGACTGGGCTTGATACAAAAAAAGGAGAAGAAAAAGGTGATGCCAGTGTTTGTAAACTGAAGGATAGATTCCACACAACTTGTGGGTGGCATTAGTTTGTGATATACTTTACATCCTAGCATTCACAACATCCTTAGACCAGTCGTATAATTCACCTCACTATCACAGTTGTGTCATTTCATTCTAAAAATATATTTATTGTTTTTTTGTTTGTTTGTTCATTTGTTTTACTGTAAAATGAATGGAAAAATACCACAAATTGTTTTTGGACTTCTCTTTGAATGATTTAAATCAATTGGACTGGAGCTTACTTAGAGAGCATGTAGCACTTTGCATACTCCAGACAAGCTCAAAGAAAGCCAGGTAAAGGCATGTGACAAGGATGGCTTGTGGGCGACGTCAATACAGAGACACAGTACTGTGAGTGCAGCGCTGATGTGTCGATTTATTATAAATAATAAGAATAAACAAAGACTAGACAGAACACAGAACATAACACATTATCAAAGTAACCGGCACAGCGGCCAAAACAAAAGGACTACACAAAACATTCAAGGAGTAAATAACACAGGACAAACGGCACAGATACCTCTAACACCAACATTACCTCTAACACGATAACCATTTCACCACCCGTGATCACCTTATTTATACACCTGTGGCTGGAGTCTTAATTAATTATTTAAACATTTATTCAATTGACAGCTCCAGCCACATTGTGTTTGCAGGGAGGATTTTAACTCTGTCCCTGCCACCCAATACTTCCCACATATACAACCCCGTGCTTTGGCAGGGCTCTCGCCCTGCCACACTGCCACAAGGCAGATTCAGAGAAATATGTTATTAACACACAACTGGAGCCCAATAACTAAGAAACACTTAGAATGACTGCAAACATTGCAACATAGTAAGGGCGATGTAAAAATGAAAATAAAATGACATTTGAAGCTACTTACTTTTTCAAGATTTTTCAAACAGGGTGCTGCAGATTTAAGGTCTCTAACTTTATCTAGTTTTAGTCACACAGTTAGTTTGACCTTAAGCACAGAAAGTGTTTAGGTACTGTACCAGAAGTTTAATTTTGAACAATGTACTAAAAAAACAGTACATCCAGAATTTAAATAAAACATCCACAAAAAAAGCTAAAAACCAAAACATTTTCATTTTGATGCTTATAAGAAAACAAATAGTGGATTTTTTTAGAGCCTTGGTTATGTTTACCCATAGATATAGTTGTGGTATGGTATTTGTTATGGCTGATAGTTAGTTTTGTGCTATGATAGTAAAATGCTGTATTTAGCTCTCTTGCTGTTAAGGATGAGACTGCCAAGACACAAACTCAGCATTCCCCGATGACAGGTTGTCTGATCCACCCCCCATTGCGCCCTATCTCCCGGCAAACCAACCGACCGGCTACCCACAGCAGCTATCCAGAATGTGTGAAGCCTGATCAGGAATTAATGGTGAGTATACACTTCCTCTTGGGATACAAAGACAATGCAATTAGTTTCATCTAGTGTTTAAGCAAGTGCAACTGCAAAGGCAAATGTTCTGAGTGGAATAAAAAAGTCTTTGAACAAAAAAGGGCTCATAGCCAGCTACCCATTACTGCAAAACTAGTCGCCTGGAGCAATTGGTCTTGCTTAATACAATGTACTGTAAGTCAATGCCACAACATTTATGTCAATCAAGGTGTATATGAAAATATATTTTAAATCAGTCAAAATACACAATCAGAGAAAGTTTGTTTGGTGCCATCAATGGTTCTTGTTTTTATAATAGTTAATTTTATGCATGTAATATTGGTTTAAGCAGTTTAGCAATGTTATGGGTGTGTGTATGTTTACTTTGTCAGGTTCTTGATATGCTGTGCCAGATTCTGCAAACAGACTCTATTGTGGAAATTCAGTACTGGCTACTTACAGCAGGGCAAAGAGGTACGTCTTCCAAATCCAACAGTATTAGCAGACATTCCATTACATCAAACACGAATTGAAAAGTGGTATGCTAAATGCAGTGAGATGTTATTAAACTATTAGTATATTTGTTAGTTCATACAGTGCTTATTACAGGGATTGCTCAAACTTAAAACACTTGCTATGACACTTTCAATCAGGTGTAGGGTCACACATTCCTCAGTTATGAATATGAAAGCATCAGTAATTCATAGTCTTGAATATGAAAACCTTACTGAAACAAATGTCATGAGAGGAAATCATGGTCAAATAAATATGTCAGAATAAATGTGTGAATTAGATCATGCACGAAGACCAACAGTTCTTTGCATTTACCAACATACTAATGTTTTATGGAAAGTCAATTTCTCTGAAGCATAAACTAGTGCCATTTTGCTTTGCTGGCTTTTAAGTTTTCTCTCGTAAAGTGCTATGCTTCCCATTATGCCTTGTGGTGTCAAAACACAACAGGGATGGACATTATGTCGTATGTTTCTGTTCAGAAAAGGAATTGGTGCTGAACATGATCCGTGCAACAGTAGCCAGTGAGTTGCTCTATCAGCAAAAGCATGCAGAAGAGAAACGGTTTCTTACAGCAATGTTAGAAAATGGTGTTGCCACTTCACGTGAAAGGTGAGTAAATATCTACTGTGCCTCTTCTTAATTTATGCATTACAGAATACACATGCGTGTATTTATAGATCAGCTATGCCCCCCTTAAATCCACCTGCTTCTCTATAATAATATCAAATAAAAGTGCAAGCTCAAATAACAGGTATATCCTCAGGTATATACTCATGAAATTACTGAAAACAAGATCCAAAATTAAATTTAGCTTCACAAATAAGTTTAAAATAAAGCTGTTTCTAAAAGACAAAACATAACAGTTCTACAATGCCATGCCTTCCAATTCTCTTTGCAGGTTCAAATCCATGAAGGATTCTGGTAAGTATTATTATTACTTTTGACACCAAACTACATTGATGGTTTCAACATTTCCCTCTACCTCTACATTCCCCCAGCCAGCTGACTATCTGAGCACTGGTTTATTGTTGAATATAGTATATTGTTTATCAAATTCTTATTGATCGAGAAAAGGTCTAGCAAACTCAGAGTCCACCTGTCTGATATTCATAAATGTATCAGGGTTTATTAATGGGGGAATATATATATATATATATATATGAGAGAGAGAGTCATATGACCTAACATGGTGAACTCATTGGTTATTGACATTATATGTTTTTGAAACGGGTAAACTGCTTAGCGGTCCCGTGCTAGCTATATATATGTATATGTATATATATATATATATATATATATATATATATATATATATATATATATATATATATATAAAATCAAAGGGAAGAAATTTTAGCTACAATGCTCAAAATGGCAATGTTTGTGCTATTTTGGAATTTAAAAACAAAAGGGTTTCAAATCTATAAAAATAGATATGTGCTGTTTATTCCTGGTTTCAGGAAATAATTTTTTTAAATATTTTTTTTCATTATTTTCCCCAAATATGATGTTTTATTGCTGAACATCTCTGCAAAAGAAAATTAACTACTTTGCTAACAAAAAATCTGGATTTTTAAGAGAAAAGAGATGATTCCAACGAGAGACCAAGAACAGCTACTCCACAACCCAGCCGACCAGCAAGATCCCTTCAGAGCCCCACTAAAATCTGTCATCTGAATCTCTACCACAAGATTGGAGTGCCTTGCAGCAAGTCAAAGCCTTCATTTCCAGACTGGACTCTACAAAAGCAAGCCTGGGAGAACACAGAGCTGTCCAGCCCATAATGCATTGGGCAGAGATTTTAGACATTAAATAAATGTTTACTTTAAAAACAGTCCAGCAGTAACATCAAAATGTACAGCTATGGCCAAATGTTTTGCATCACTAGAATATAAGGTTTGAGACAACATATAGTCCTGAATTAAGAAATACTAAAAGACACTCAATACTAAAAGACACTCAAATTCAATTCAAACGTGACTAATTATATATATATATATATATATATATATATATATATATATATATATATATATATATATATATATATATTTTTTTTTCTTAAATATAAGAGCACAAAAACATTTGTTCTCCATCCAGGTATACACTGCAGGGTGAGACTAGGTCTCCCAAATCACTGTGGTTTGAGCATGTCAGGTATTACAATGAGCTCTTTTAAACTTGTAATAGGCTGCTATGGAATGGATGTTTTATTTCCATTCCCAGAGGTATATATGTGGATCCATACAGTGATACTTCTATTACGTTCATGACGTGGGATGCATGGCCACTCCACAAAACACCATGTATTGAAACTCAAGCACACAATGTTTTCTTGGATTTTTGTTTCTATTCTTGTGTCCCTCGTACCTTGCAAATGAATATAGATATATAGAAAAGAAAATCTGTGTTTACTTTCATAATGTAGCTGTTATAATAGCTGTTATAACAAAGCATTCCTCCAAAATATGTGTCTACTGCCCAAGATCTGAGTATAATCAAGCACACACAAGCATGATTTGCTGTGGGCACACCACCTAGTTTTCTTAAATTTAAGGAAGGTGTTACATACATAACATCCAGTAGGTGCTGCTGGTGTATAAATGTACTGTTCATTATAGTACTATAAAACAAGAACATTTCGTGAGCAAGAAATGTTTGCTAATTTCGCGTTTATTAGAAATCTGCAAAATTAAATGTGCTGTGAAATATATTATTCATACATGTGCCGTACATTAAAAGAAAAGCAAACATTTATTGCAGCAAAAATGGACATTGAAGGCCATAAGCAAAATTAAGTTGCTGCAAAAAAATCCTGTTTTATAGTATTTCTGAACATTTACATTCCAAAAGGTATTTTAATGTAAAAAGCATTTAGACTGGTGTTTTACTAAAAAAAAACTTTGATAAAATTAATCCATTTCAATGCTTTTTTCATTATTAAAGGTAAAATGTAAAGTTTCTTCTCAAGGTAGTAGTTTCTATGCTCTTTTCTGATGCTATCTTTAAAAGAAAAAAATACACAGAAAAATAAAATGAGATAAACATTCTGTTGTTAAGCCTGTGGGCTTTTATAGCATTTCATATACTGTGTAAGTTTATTTTCACAAAGAGAGGGGGAGGCATGGCAAACATGATACAACAAACTGGCATATGTGAACTTACATTACATGTGGATCACAGCACTGGAACTATGAACTTCATTGTAAAATGCACAATTTCTATGCCGCCATCTTGTATGTAACTGCATCATGTATGTTTAGATTTTGGAGCAATAACCATGAACAGTATTTATTTGAAAAGCACAACACCCAACTCTATGCGGACATTAAAGTAGATTTAAAAAGCCTTTGTTTTTTTCCCCAGGTGGGCTACGTTGAATTTCCTCCTTCAGTTGGCTCGTCTGAATTGTCTCTAGCACCCAAGTCTTTCTTGTCTTTGTGAATGTGCTCGTCTTGCACAGCTGTGTTCTGCTCGATTGTCTCTCCAGTTTCTGAGTCGCTATCTGAATCTTGTCCCCCATCAGCCACTTCTTTCTCTGGTTTTGTTACCTTGGCAGTGCCTTCTTCCTGTCCTACTGGAACTGCCCCTTTCCTCTGAGGGAGGATGGTGAAAAACGCCTCCTTCCAGTCTCTCTTCTCCAGGTACGCAAGGATTATCTCAAATACTAGGAAAGGAAAACTACATTATATCCAGCAAATGTTTTTGCTCAATAAATCAGGACTCTACCACACTATCAAATGTATTTTGCTGTAAAACAGAATACACAAAACAGCTTTTCTCTCATCTTCTATGTAATGTCCTATAATAAGGAGCAAGTAGCTCTTTTTTTCTGACGTTTGCAATCAGTCCAAGATGCTTTATTTCAAACAATGACTAAAATACCGTGTACCTTATTGTGTCATGGTGTTTTCAGTCAGGAGCTGCTCTTTGGTTCTAGTGGCCTGTCTTAGACATTTGTAACCAAGGCTAGATTAGATTAACGTCATTATAGAAGTATGAGCCTGTGCCATCTAGTGCACAGCTGTGTATTTCAAGATCAGCCAAACTGTTTTTTTTCTCACTTATCTGTTAAAACACTGACATATCAATGACAAGCAACTAGAACCGAAGAGCTGTAATTGCCATAAGAACCACTCCAATTTATATTAAAAAAAAAAGTGAGGATACTGAAAAAAGAAATTAGAAAATATAACTGGAAGCTACTTCAGTTGGTTTATTTTCAGTTGTTTTTTTCTTAATACTCATTTGGGCCCTTGTGAAAGGATGTTAAAAGTGCTGTTATTAAATGTTCGGTTCATCCTGCCGAGTGAAAAACTGTCCAGAGCCGTTCTAATTAGAACTTGCCAATATAAAAGCATTTAAATAACATTTCAAATGTGTTTGTTAACGGCAGTGCGAGACATCACACCTGGCAAAATTCAAGAACTGTATTTGATACACCAAGGTTGATATCTAAAATGTAAGATTTTAGATATCAACAATGAAATGTCACAACTTACCATGGTTAACGGCCAACACTTTCCGGCTGTTCATTTTCACAAAGTTCCCAAGAGGAAGCTGTGCATGCTCAATCCCTAGCTCCATGGCTCGTTGGTAGGTAATCCCCTATATGCACAAGATTCAAACATACCATTATATTTACGAGACTGACAACTTTTTAAATTTGAAAGGCATTGCATATAGGACACCTGAAACTTAAAAGTTGCAGCATCCTACAATTATGTTCAATTTTGCACCAAATAAAAGGTGTATGTATATATATATATATATATATATATATATATATATATATATATATATATATATATATATATAAAAAATTATGACAGTAGGTGTTAAATCTTCATGCTGATATTGGACACTGATTCCAGCCTTGCTGAAGCACCCCAGCTGAGTCCAATTTTCAGCTTTGCCCAACACCTGGTCGCCTAATGGTTAGACGGAGACCTGAGAGGCCTACAAGCCACAGTGTCTCGCACCCACTGTGAAATGTGGTGGAGGATCGGTGATGATCTGGGGTGCTTCAGCAAGGCTGGAATCGGGCAGCTTTGGCATGAATCAAGCCAAGTACAATGTTGTCCTGGAAGAAAACTTGCTTCCTTCTGCTCTGACAATGTTCCCCAACTCTGAGGATTGGTTTTTCCAGCAGGACAATGCTCCACGCCACACAGCCAGGTCAATCAAGGTGTGGATGGAGGACCACCAGATCAAGACCCTGTCATGGCCAGCCCAATCTCCAGACCTGAACCCCATTGAAAACCTCTGGAATGTGATCAAGAGGAAGATGGATGGTCACAAGCCATAAAACAAAGCCGAGCTGCTTGAATTTTTGCGCCAGGAGTGGCATAAAGTCACCCAACATCAATGTGAAAGACTGGTGGAGAGCATGCCAAGACGCATGAAAGCTGTGCTTGAAAATCAGGGTTATTCCACCAAATATTGATTTCTGAACTCTTCCTAAGTTAAAACATTAGTATTGTGTTGTTTAAAAATGAATATGAACTTATTTTCTTGGCGTTATTCGAGGTCTGACAACACTGCATCTTTTTTGTTATTTTGACCAGTGGTCATTTTCTGCAAATAAATGCTCTAAATGACAATATTTTTATTTGGAATTTGGGAGAAATGTTGCCAGTAGTTTATAGAATAAAACAAAAATGTTCATTTTACTCAAACACATACCTATAAATAGTAAAACCAGAGAAACTGATAATTTTGCAGTGGTGTCTTAATTTTTTCCAGAGCTGTATATATATATATATATATATATATATATATAATAGTGGTAAAGTATGGGGTAGAATAGCATAAGAGATATATTGGTCCCTGTACTGCTAGGAGCGTATACCCCATGTAACACTGCAGGTGTAGTGGAGATGGAGAGATTTAGTTCAGTTAGTAGTTCAGAGGGACAGAAAACTACATCTCCCAGAAGGCAATGGTCTAATGGGGCAACAGTGTGGAGTATTGGTTAGGGCTCTGGACTCTTGACTGGAGGGTTGTGGATTCAATCCCAGGTGGGGGACACTGCTGCTGTACCCTTGAGCAAGGTACTTTACCTAGATTGCTCCAATAAAAACACAACTGTATAAATGAGTAATTGTATGTAAAAATAATGTGATATCTTGTAATAATTGTAAGTTGTCCTGGATAAGGGCATCTGCTAAGAAATAAATAATAATGAAGCCAATTGGGCATAACAAATTAGTTAATTGTATAGCTGGTTACAATTAATTAGAAAAGGTTGGTATAGAAGACCAGTTCAAACAGTCCTTGGTTGTTGTTAGCATGGGGTGTGGTTGCAGACACTGCTAAAGGAACGCCAGTGAGTAGAGGGGCCTACATTGAATATACAAAGCTAAAACTAAAAACAGCCTTTTGGTGTAAAAAAATAAGGGCAGCAGGAATTAGCCCTCTCCTTTTACAGACAGGGACTAAATGGGTGAAATCACCCAAGTTAAGGTAGAGCTCAGAGAGAGCTAGGTTTTTGTTTGAATTTTGTACAGTGTTTTTGTTTGCATTTATTATTGAATAAAAAAACCACTTATTCACATATTAAGTGTCAGTAGTCTGCCTACAACCCGGAAATTCTGCGACTGTGTGAGGATAGCAGCCTAGCCACACTACCAAAAGGGGGCGCTATCTCACTAATTTTTATATATATATATATGAACTAGAACATTTAGGTTACACATTTCACCATAAGCCCATGTTATGATGACATCATATCTCACAAGTGTCCTTCTTTAGACCCCCTGTGCCTTCTGGTTTTCATTTCAACTGAGCTCTCAAATCACTTAAATAAACCCTTAATTTAACTTATAATTTGTGTAATTAGACCATTTTTTGCTTGTTTTCAGCTTTTAAACAGTTGTTCAAGTTACTTATAAAATGTTATAGCGAACTTGAAATCTGCAACTGCTTAAGAGCTGAAAACAAGTAAAAGGGTCTAATTAAACAGACTATCACTTCAATTAAGTGTCTAGTTAAGTAATTGAAAGCTCAATCGGAATGAAAACAAGACGACACAGGGGTCCCTGAGGACCAGGGTTGAGAACAACTGCTTTTATATAACCCTTGGTGTCAAATTTAATCTAGACTTTATGGTACTGAACACATTAGATTAAGTTCACTGTTAATTTAGGGAAAATTACTCATGTATCTGAAGTCTCACCTTCACACAGTCATACAATTACTCATCTGATCTCCACAAGCCACAGTCCCTAGAGAGAGGGTTGTAAACAGCTATTTATTAGTAGTGAAGTCAGTCACACATGTAACTCGAGCCCAGCTGCACTTTAGAACATTATTAATTGTTCAATAATTCCAGCGCAATAATCCTGGAATTTTGATTCACGCATTCACATTTCATACCAAAACGTATTCATGAGCTGAGTGTTTCGTCACTATTTACAAATAGGGATCCAATCTAAATTACATTTGAACTAAAATGTTATTTCCTACCCTATTATAGTGCTCCCTATAGTGCTCCAGTTAGACCAGGGCTTCGGTTTACCTGATAATACCATTACAATAGCACTTGCTTTTTTGTTATAAGGTGGAACACAAATTGAACCTCTTACCTATGGCTGCCGACTACAGCGTTACAATGCAAGTAAATACTCAATTCATAATTCACTCACTTATTCACATAATAAAGCAGACGATGTGGACAGCTTCAGTTATGTAGTAATACCACAACTTCTTTGGAAAGTCCCCTGGAACTCAATGATAACTGTGACTGCAGTGACGTTATTAACTATAGCAAAGCTATTGAGAGTACTTTTTGCCCTTTGCGACAAAGGATAGAAAAGATCAGATATCAGTGCATCTGTCAGCCATCTGGAGGCAAGAAGGCGGCAGTAAAGTGTTGAAATTCCTGTTTACGACCCGCAGTGCGTAAGTGCAATACCTTGTGGTGATTGTGATCGACGAGGCCTCCTATAACGTATGCCTTTGTCTCATCAAGCTCTTTCAGCACATTGGGGGAGTCAGAGGTCAAATATACAAGCTCGTCTTTCTTCAGGACATCATTGTAGTGCTCCGACTTCACATGGATGTCCTTGAATACACGCAGAGGGAAGGGAGTTTTCTTTCTTTTTTTTTTTTTTTAAACAACTAGTAAATAGTCCAGTTTAGATATTTTTTCAGTTAATAGGGCAGGCAAGGAGTTTGTCAGTGGTTTACTATACAATTTTGAAAACTCTTGTATTTTAGCTTTAACAAATAACCTGCATGAAAGCAGAATACAACACTACCTACTTAGCTAATCTAAACATTGACAGAAATACAGCTGCCTTTTGAATTAGGCTTAAATAAGTACCCTTTCAAAAGACAAAATACACTAATAATACACATACCCCATTTTCAAGATCTAACACTATATTCTGGATCTGTTGTTTTATGACTGTAGTTCATTTTTTCAGACTTATCTATCTCAAGGTAATAACTCCAGCTAACACTTTTATTCCAACTTGACTGTTTTGTACATCACATGTAGGTCTGATTTATACACTGCAATTCTCAAGCTGATTTTTTCCCTGCATGATCTGCACATATTTGCCTGTGCTTTCACTTTGAATGTGTCTAAAGCACCATTACATACAGTCCATACTTCATACCTTCCAATTCACCCATCCTTTATCATTTTCATCCATGTTCTGCTTTAACTGTCCACCGTGACTAGTTAAAAAAAACTAGGAGAAAATGTAAAAATAAAAAAAAATAAAAAAACATTATTTCAATAAAGGTAAGGTCATTTGTGTCTAGATCAGATCCACATTAAGGTGCAGAGAATATGATTATGCAGTTTATTAGATTCAAATATATTGGTTTCCATTTTTAAATAACTTCAGTGATTCCTGTGTAGGTGAGAGACTAAAAGCTCAAAGACTTTAGGATATTCTCAGACAGTGTTTCAGACATACCTGGACAGGGTGCAGAGCCCTGCGGTTTTCAGCATAGCACCTCTGGATCTGTTTGTGAAGCTTCTTCACATCCTGTGAAAAATAAAGGGATCTGTGTAGTTTTCCATATATGGATACTTTCTATACACTTACAGGTATTTAGAAGATATATTCACAAAGCATTCACCCCATGGTTTGTAAAGAAGGAACCACTTGTTTTGGCGACACTGGTCACAACAATGAGCAAGCTTGGCTATACAATTCAGTGTTAGTGTTCACCTAAGAGTGATATTTCAATATAAGCATCAATTAGTTTGGCACACAAGTGAGCATTAACACTAATTGAATATTAGCACTATAAAGAGTCATACAAGTGTGCATAGATAATTTTTGTACAGCAGGTAGAGCTCTCACTTTGGCCAGTTCACACCCATCACCTGTCAGTCACACTTGCCTTGAGCACCATCAGGCTGTCAAAGCTGCAGTCTATGACAAGCCGCGCACGGCTGTGCACAACCTCATTCCGGATGCGTTTCTTAGCACTACAGTCTGCACCCTCCTCTACCTGAGACAGGCGCTCCAGCTTTCTCTTTATCTTCTTTTCCTTGCGCTTCTGTCTTTAAAATATTACACAAAACAAAAATGAATACCCCACAGTTTTCTTATAAAATGTTAAAAAAGAATGCATGCTATAATTGATAAGGATGCATGGGACTTGGGCTGATACCACCATGAATGAAGTATTTTATGTTTTATTTACATAGGTCTGATTCCCCCGTTACAGAACAGATTTTTTTTTTTTTTTTTTTTTTTAAACTATAACTATGAAGATAACCGAAACATAAGTCATCAGAAATAAAAATCGACCTACTTATTTATTTCATTTATATAGCACCTTACGTCATAGGCTCCAAGGTGCTTTACAGAAAACATACAGTGCCTTGCATAAGTATTCACCCCCCTTGGACTTTTCCACATTTTGTAGTGTTACAACCTGGAATTAAAATGGATATAATTGGGATTTTTACCATTTGATTTACACAACATACTTAACACTTTGAAGGTGCAAAATATTTTTTATTGTGACACAAAAGTTAATTAAACAAAAAAAAGACATTTGTTGGTTGCAGAAATATTCACCCCCGAGTCAATACTTGGCAGAAGCACCTTTGGCAGCAATTACAACTGTGAGTCTTTATGGGTAAGTCTCTACCAGCTTTGCACATCTGGATCCTGCAATTTTTGCCCATTCTTCTTGGCAAAATTGCTCAAGCTCTGTCAAGTTGGATGGGGACCGTTGGTGAACAGCAATTTTCAAGTCTTGCCACAGATTCTCAATCGGATTGAGGTCTGGGTTTTGACTGGGCCATTCTAAGACATTCAGGTTCTTGCTTTTAAACCACTCCAGTGTAGCTTTGGCTGTGTGTTTAGGGTCATTGTCCTGCTGGAAGGTGAACTTCCGCCCCAGTCCCAGGTCTTTTGCAGAATTTCCCTGTATTTGGCTCCATCCATCTTGCCCTCAATCCTGACCAGTTTCCCAGTCCCTGCCAATGAAAAGCATCCCCATAACATGACTCTGCCACCACCATGCTTCACCGTGGGGATGGTGTTCTCAGGGTGATGAGCAGTGTTGGCTTTGCGCCACACATAGCGTTTTGCGCTAAGGCCAAAAAGTTCAATTTTGGTCTCATCAGACCAGAGAACCTTTTTCCACGTTTGCTGTGTCTCCCACATGCCTTTTGGCAAAATCCAAACAGGATTTGATATGGGTTTTTTTCAGCAATGGCTTTCTTCTAGCCATTCTTCCATAAAGCCCAGCTTTGTGGAACGTCCGGGTTATAGTTGTCCCATGGACGGTTTCTCCCATCTCAGCTGTGGATCTCTCCAGCTCCTTCAGAGTTACCATTGGCCTCTTGGTTGCTTCTCTGACTAATGCCCTCCTTACCTGAGTTTTGGTGGACAACCTTCTCTAGGCAGAATCGCAGTTATGCCATATTCTTTCCATTTTTTAATAATGGATTTAACGGTGCTCCGGGGGATGTTCAAAGTTTGGGATATTTTTTTATAACCCAACCCTGATTGGTGCTTCTCCAGAACTTTATCCCAGACTTGTTTTGATAGCTCCTTGGTCTTCATGATGCTGTTTGTTTAGATATGCTCTCTAACAAACTCTGGGGCCTTCCAGAAACAGGTGTATTTAATCTGAGATCATGTGACACTTTAATTGCACACAGGTGGACTCCATTCAACCAATTATGTGATTTCTGAAGGCAATTGGTTGCACCAGAGCTTATTTAGGGGGTGTCACAGCAAAGGGGATGAATACTTATGCAATCAAGACTTTTCAGTTTTTTATTTGTAAATAATTTTGAAAAATATGTAGATTTTTTTCCCCACTTTGACATTATGGACTATTTTGTGTAGATCAGTGACAAAAAAATCCTAATTAAATCCATTTTAATTCCAGGTTGTAACACTACAACATGTGGAAAAGTCCAAGGGGGGTGAATACTTATGCAAGGCATTGTAATACACACTGCATAATAAAACATTAAAATAGCATAAAAAGGTAATAAAAAGACTACTTCAAATAAAAGTAAATACATTTCCAATCATATTTATGATAAATGATCAGATGTGTTTATTTTACAAAACAAGCACCTAAACACTTAAGAGTCCCTCCATGCTGATGTAGTGTGATATGTTACTTTTGGTCTCAAAATACAAAAGGCCCCTCAATACAAAACACTCACTTGCGGATATCTCTCTGTTCCTCCCACTGCTTGTGTCTCATTAGCTTCTTCATTTGCCTTTTGGAGATGGACTCTGGCTGCCCTGTTTGATCCCAGTTCAGCTCTGTCACTTCCACATCCTCCAGTACACTGGTTTCCTCACATTCCTTTTTATCATCACTTAACTTTTCTTCGGGGCTCATTGTCACTAGTGGCTGTGTATTACCTTCTGTTTCTGAAGACATGTTGTTTCTCATTTGAATCTGAAACGTGGCAAAAACACAGAAACCAACAGGACACCTTATCAGGTTAAATTAAACATGGTAAATTAAATCTTCTAGCACAAAAAAAGTGACCCAACACCATTTGAATTGCCCCAGACTAAAGGTGAGTTTGTATTTTTTATGGAAGAAAACAAAACAGACTGATAGTTAACAAATAAAGAATAGCCTACATAAGAAAAAAATATCTATGCATATGAAATTAATCAATGAACAATTATATTTTATGCTACTGCACTCTCCCCTCCCCATTTCTTGAGGTATGAGTTTTGAGTCACTGAAAAAAAACACACATACTTTTTCTTAGTCTTTGCGATTGTAAGAAATGACGTGGATCAAACCAGCGACTCCCTGTTAACACTTTTATAATTGTAAAATAATGTACCGTAAATTAACCCTACGTTACCGGTACAGCAGCACGTGAAGCCATTTTTAAACGAATAAGTTTGAAACTCAAAATTGTAACAAGTCTTCCTTTCCTTCCATGCACCAATACGACTAGAAGAAACTATAAGCTATTCACATGTACACATTTACTGAGGTCAAATTAAACGTGTTTTGAGTAATTGAAATAACATTGGACACCCATGCAAACTAAAACTTAACTAACAAATTGATTATAAGTGATAACATAACATAAACAATGCTTAATTGTGTTGTAAGCTGCATCAGACTTTCTATTCGTGTCCAATAGTTTTGCTGGCACAAATGTATTTTGATTTTATAATAGGATTACATATTTACAAAGCTTAAACTAGTGAAAGTAAACTCACTATGATAAGTTCACTGTAGAAAGCAACACACATACCTTGCGCTACAAAGATAACTTCCCATAGCAGACCAGCACATGTGTGTCGCAAAAAAATAACGTCATCAAGAAGCGTTGCTGGGTTTTTGCTGCCATATTGATAAGGTCAGCTTGCAGTACTTATTAATTGTAACTGTTCCCTTTCGAGATAGTACAAAACACTTGTTTTCAGGTGAATTTACTACCTCTAGAATACATGTTTATTCTTGTAATAATAATAATAATAATAATAATTATTATTATTATTATTATTATTATTATTATTATTATTATTATTATTAAGTGGAGGGCTCAGATGCAGGTAGCAAGGAAATATTGCTAGAAAACGTATAAAACAGTACTGCAGATTACAGGCCCCACAAAGTGAACAGAATATGTAACCCTTACCTTGTAGACAAGTTAACACAAGTATTTTTAGACTTCTAAATGTGCAATAGAAATCGATTACTACAGCTGTCTGTATAAACAGTTTTTTTTCAGTATTTATATTTTGCAAAACCCTCATACAATTTTTAGTTGTTATGTTACACTGTAGTAAGTATATTATTTAAAACCTGAAATAGTTGTGCATTAGCGGAATATTTTACTAGAAATGTGAATAAAAACAATTAGAAACAAAACCAGTAATAAATAACTTCAACTTTTGATACGTATTGCATTGCAGCGTGAACGCGTGACGTCACCAGAGCTACTTTGACCCGACTGCTTACACAACAGGACTAAAGGAAGTAGGTGAAAGGTTCATGGAATAAACTGTAAAACAATTTCCTCAATGCTGAACTATCAATTTTTAAAAAATTGCGATGCTTATGTATTAGTAAATGATCAGCTCAAAAGCTGGTTGAATGTAGTAAAGTCATAATAATGTAGAAAAATGGGGATACAAACAAGACTGAGACAGATTTTCAGTACTGTATTGTGAGGGAGCTAATCCATAACTTTTCAGATGTATTTGAAATGCATCTTAATAGAAATATAACGAAGTGGCTTTTATTGATATAGAAGTATGGACTTTGTATAAACAACAGCCAAGACCGGTGCTACCAGTATTAAAAAAGAAAAGAAAAAAGAAACAAGTTCAACTACGGCTAAGCGATGAGATGAGGGTGTTTTTCTATTATTATTATTATTATTATTATTATTATTATTATTATTATTATTATTATTATTTGCATCGGGCGGGGTGGTTACTTAATACAGCAAATACATGAATTCAAAATCTCAGATCTCCCAAGTTTAATCATTTACCTGAGGTCATTGTGAGATCTTAGTACGTGTGCGTGGAGTTTGGAATCTGACCCCCACTCCATCTAGAAAGACAAACTATTTATTGATGTCGATCTGTGAGAGGCTCTCTGCTTTGTAGTAGCTTAATTCTGAAAACGTCAGTTACTCCAGGGTTCGTTTTAAATGAGCTGCTAGATAGTTGCAATAATTTGAAATCGAATAACCCTAAATATGCTAAGGCTAAATCTGATTTTCATCTGCATATTTTTTACTCAATTTTCTGCTGCTGCTAAAGGTGAGTATTCCTTACGTTTCTAATGATAGTAAACCCAGTGAGTGTAACTCAGCTGTACAGTAGCATTCAGGTCACCTGGTTTATAGTCTTGCCTTGGTTTGCCAATATTGAAGTTTTGTTAGTTCTAGAAATGTTGGAATTACACATTTTAAAATCTAATGTAACACGTCAATAGTGCATGTTAATGGTCTGTGTACTTTATTATATTTTGCAGTGGAATCTATAGTAGATGAATGAGCGGAGCCCCTAACAGTACAAATACAACGGATTACCTTATCTTTTATAACAAGCATTAATAGAGAGGGTTTACTGTATGTCATACAAATGTCTAAATGTCTTTAATTGTGTGTCTTAAGCTACAAAGTGGATTTTTTTTTATTGCTTCTTGAGTTTTCAGGTTTTCTGTCGATATTATATGTGAGCTCTCACAGATTTAAAATGTAGGCCTTTGCTGCTAGTACAGGAAACTAATTTAAAGGATGTAAGCAAATCACTATTTATATTGACACCCACATTAAACTGATCAAGCATTACAAAATCTGAATATTTCACAGGTGGTTTTGAAAACCTGGAAGCAACAACAACTTTAGAATCTAAAGCATTATCTTTGAGATATTTGGATATTCCAAAATGAAGTGTTGAAGATGACTTCAACATAAAGGCAAGGCTAATGAGTAGCAAGCAGTCCTTTACGAACAAGTTACTGTATAGGCTACTGCCTTTAAAAAGAGTTACTGATGCCCTTTGAAAGGACACGCAAGCACAGAGGTACACTGGTTACCATTTTAACATTGTACAGTACTTATTGAGATGTGTCTGCCACCCACTCTGACCAATCAGTAGAACTGCAATGACTCGAGTGATTTAGTTTGCATTTACAGAAGAGCTGTAGCAACATAGCTTTGTGAAAATAATCTGGTAACAAGAAAAATGTGTCTTCTTGATATTTGTTTGAAATTATTTGTGTTTTTACTGCTGTTCTTTTTTTCAACGGAAAACGTAGAATGCTAACATTCTATAATGCATACTTTTAAACATTTAAACCAAAATGTTTAAAATAGGATTTGAATAAGGGTTGAACTGTGTATCGGTTAAGTGTAAATATCTAAATTGTTAGTATAGTTTGTCTGATTGATTTCATGTTCATCTATAGCCCTTGCATATATTTAGCAAGTAAAAACAGAACTATTGTTTGACGTTTTAAAATGGATACCCATGACAGTTAATCGAAATGTGCTTTTATGTCCATTTGTTTTGCATTAATGTCATCCTTGTTTTCGCTCTATCGTGCAAGTATCTGACTTTATATATGACTGGAGCTTTGAATAACACAGTGATGGTTTTTGTAATTGCAGACATGGTTTACGGGCTTGGTGGCTGTGTAATTACAATAAGAACCCATTCAGAATGTTTGGTTGTGAAATGAGAAACTTCAATAATTACATTTTAAATAAATGTCTTCCTTTTGAAGTTTCAGACCAAACGGCTGGACCGAGACTCAACAATGGAAAACTGTACAAGTACAGCTATTCTGCTGAGGTGCTGTTGGACAGAGCCAAAGGGACGGCCGAGGAAAGCACAGGTTATAGGATTTCAACCAGCGTCAACGTCAACTTAGTTTGGAGAAATCCAAGCAATAAAGATGAGCAGCTCATCAAAATATTGGTATGTGTTCTGTAGGGGAAACGGGGCTTGTTGAAATGCAGTTGTATTTTTCTCTATTTGACACAACAGTAGTGCAAAAACCAAGCTGCTGCTTACCCTGGTGGGGCATTGGCTAATCAACTGTGAATATACTTCGTATCATAATCTAGGGACATAGGAAGATACCTGTACGTCTGTCTTTAAATCAGTTTCATGATACTGATTAGGGAAGGGATGTACAGTATGTTACTAACAAACTTGTTAAAGTATATCTAATTCTGTACTAGTATCCTATACTATCCTATACTAATTCCATTAGAAAGGAAAACAAAACATGATCTTTTCCCCAGAAAACATCTTACCCTGTCATACGTTTTCTCTTAATGAGGACAATGGTTAACCTTTGTTCCTGTGTTGCTGTGTTCACTGGTCTTCCCTCTAGATGAGTGACGTCAAGATTGAAAATGTGAACAAACGTGACAACAAGAGAAACATCTTCCTGGGGTCGTCTGCAAAAAGCATCCTGGGAAAAGACAATCTGGCAGCTCTAGAAAAACCACTAATCCTTCACTTGAACTTTGGAAAGGTATGGAAATCTGTAAAAGTATTATTTTATTCCTAATAGTTGTGCTTCAGAAACATTTGGTTGAGCCTTTCAGCTGTTTGTTTATTTATTATTACTTGTTCATGGCACAACTATACTTATTTAGGTATTTGTAACTGACACATTTTTTTTTATTAACTTTATTAGTGATAACTATTTAGGGCAGGTGTATTGTTACGTTGATATGGTTGGGTCTATGTGAGTTTATAGAAGACTGCAGTCTACTGTCTAATCTCCTTATCACCTATTAAAATACAATTGTTATACTCTTGGACCTTGCATCAGTAAAGGATTAGCTCTTGTATACTGAATGAACCAGTATTGTTCTAGTGATCTAGCAGGTTGTGTGCATTTACTCTACTGATTAAACAGCCACTGTTTATCTCAGGTCATTGGAGTACTCTTATCAAGCGTGCACCAACAATACAGCAAAAATAAAGAAGTTAACATTATTAATGTATTTGTTATTAAGGAGAGCATATGGAATGTTGTGTGATTGGTGCTGAGAAGGCACAATTCCACTTTGATGTAGTTTTGATGAGTCATAAAAATGACAAAAGGATCAAAAGGAAACCATTGTTAAGAAGGACATGATTTATCAAGGTCTTTACAACAAAATCCAATTAGTTTTGTAAAAGGAACGTGAACTGTTAACATTACAAAACTGGAAACAGATAACTTTATTACGTTTCTCATTAGGCAATATACCGTTTTTAATTAAGGCTGTTTTATCAATAAAGAGTGTCTTGCCGCACTGATAATTTTTATAGTGTGTAGACAAATGTCTCTTTGAAAAAGTACATAAAAGTCTGGAACAATGCAAATTAGGTATTTCTATTAAGTATTATAATGACATCACCAAACATATAGTGTATCATTAAAGGTGTAATTCCGATATGAAGAATGTATTGCCCCAAGGTATTCAGTATCCAGTATCCAATAATAAAAACAGGCCAGCCGCAGTCCTATATAGTAGTACTCCATTAAGGCTGGCTTTTCTATATAAAAAAACGCCTTTCCCCAGAATAATGCCAAGTGTATCACATTGTATGCGCTTATATCTCTTAGGAAAAGTAGTTGAGATTCGCAAACTAGACAAAAAAGACATTAGTGCATGTGCTTAAACAGCATATTGTCAAAATATTAGTGCAATCCATAACCTAAATAATGACACATTGTAATTGATATGAGAAAATTGCATATGATACATGTTTCATTGTTTTATTTTCTCTTTATTAAAAAAAAAATTAAAAAAGTATAATCTAACTGAAAGCTTTGATTCAACACACTGGGTAAGCCGGACCAAGACAAAACTGCCCGGACAGGTCACTGAAACAGTGCGAAATGTCTTTAAAACTATACCACACAATTACTCGATCACTATAAATATTAAAAATAATAATCATTTTCATACGTTATTAATGAATCAAAATACTGACAAAGACAAATCTGCCCCAGCATGGCACTAAATCAACGGGAAACGTGTTACAAACTATACCACACAATTAAAAAAGTATGAAAACTCATAAGACATTTTTATTGTGTAGACTAGAGATTATTCAAGATATTTTGCATTGTATTTGTGCCCCGTCCATGCATTTTAGTCTTAGGGTGGCTTTCATCCTCCCCTTCTAGATGTGTGTGTGTGTCCTTTCATGCTATGTTACTGAAAAAAACCTCACCAACTCGGGCAACTTTCATTCAATCTTAGTTGTAAAGCACCCATAATGTATGTATAAAACGGGTGGAAAATCCAATAAAAAAGGTGGATGAATCACTCCCCATTTAAGAAATAATGTAAGCACGAAGTTTCAGAAAACATTTCTAAAAAGATTCTGAACACTGACATTTTGATGAACGTGGGCATGTTACATGCTACGTGTTTCACAATAGACTCATATCCCTTAGGACAAATAGGTAAAGGTTTGGGGCAATGCGATTTCCATGCTTATGTTATTGAAATTAGGTCGCGCACAGCTATATGTTCATTACAGCTGTCATTTCTGTATGAAGAATGCATTGCTCCAAGATAATTTCATATTTTCCCAGGAGTTCTTTACATAGAAAGGCCAGCCATAATTAATTCATATATACAGGTGCGGGTGAGGGCATTTTCGTGTTGGGTGCTGGTGTGTAAAATGCATTGCCCCAAAACATTATTTATTCTTTCTAAGATATATCTGCGCACACTATATAAAATATGTTTTATTACTTTGGGGCAATCTGTTCTTCATATAGGAATTACACCTTTAATGACTATAGACACCTTTGGTGACGTCATTATAATACTTAATAGAAAGATATGTCATTTGCATTACTCCAAACTGTTATGTATGTTTTCAAAAAGACATTTGTCTATGCAGTATAAAAATGATCAGTGGGGCAAGATGCTCTTTATTGATAAAAAAGCCTTCCTTGAAAACTGTATTGCCTAAAGTAAAACATGCTTACTCCAAACTTTTAGCTGCTTTTTTCAAACATGAAACAAGTGGTCCTCAAAGGGCATAAATTGATCTTACCAGGCTGTTTGCGAGCATGCTGACTATTAAGGCCGGTTCTTACCTTACACTGCCTTCCTGTGACACATACTCTGTGTGTGTGTGTGTGTGTGTGTGTGTGTGTGTGTGTGTGTCTATATATATATATATATATATATATATATATATATATACAGTACTGTGCAAAAGTTTTAGGCAGGTGTGAAAAAATGCTGTAAAGTAAGAATGCTTTCAAAAATAGACATGTTAATAGATTATATTTATCAATTAACTAAATGCAAAGTGAGTGAACAGAAGAAAAATCTAAATCAAATCCATATTTGTTGTGACAACCCTTTGCCTTCAAAACAGCATCAATTCTTCTAGGTACACTTGCACAAAGTCAGGATTTTGTAGGCATATAGTCAGGTGTATGATTAAACAATTATACCAAACAGGTGCTAATGATCATCAATTCAATATGTAGGTTGAAACACAATCATTAACTGAAACAGAAACAGCTGTGTAGGAGGAATAAAACTGGGTGAGGAACAGCCAAACTCAGCTAACAAGGTGAGGTTGCTGAAGACAGTTTACTGTCAAAAGTCATACACCATGGCAAGACTGAGCACAGCAACAAGACACAAGGTAGTTATACTGCATCAGCAAGGTCTCTCCCAGGCAGAAATTCCAAGGCAGACAGGGGTTTCCAGATGTGCTGTCCAAGCTCTTTTGAAGAAGCACAAAGAAACGGGCAACGTTGAGGACCGTAGACGCAGTGGTCGGCCAAGGAAACTTACTGCAGCAGATGAAAGACACATCATGCTTACTTCCCTTTGCAATCGGAAGATGTCCAGCAGTGCCATCAGCTCAGAACTGGCAGAAAACAGTGGGACCCTGGTACACCCATCTACTGTCCGGAGAAGTCTGGTCAGAAGTGGCTTCATGGAAGACTTGTGGCCAAAAAGCCATACCTCCGACGTGGAAACAAGGCCAAGCGACTCAACTATGCACGAAAACACAGGAACTGGGGTGCAGAAAAATGGCAGCAGGTGCTCTGGACTGATGAGTCAAAATTTGAAATATTTGGCTGTAGCAGAAGGCAGTTTGTTCGCCGAAGGGCTGGAGAGCGTACACGAATGAATGTCTGCAGGCAACAGTGAAGCATGGGGATTTGGTCAGAATTAATGGTCTCCTCAATGCTGAGAAGTACAGGCAGATACTTATCCATCATGCAATACCATCAGGGAGGCATCTGATTGGCCCCAAATTTATTCTGCAGCATGACAACGACCCCAAACATACAGCGAAAGTCATTAAGAACTATCTTCAGCGTAAAGAAGAACAAGGAGTCCTGGAAGTGATGGTATGGCCCCCACAGAGCCCTGATCTCAACATCATCGAGTCTGTCTGGGATTACATCAAGAGAGAGAAGCAACTGAGGCTGCCTAAATCCACAGAAGAACTGTGGTTAGTTCTCCAAGATGTTTGGGCCAACCTACCTGCCGAAGTTCCTTCAAAAACTGTGTGCAAGTGTACCTAGAAGAATTGATGCTGTTTTGAAGGCAAAGGGTGGTCACACCAAATATGGATTTGATTTAGATTTTTCTTCTGTTCACTCACTTTGCATTTAGTTAATTGATAAATATAATCTATTAACATGTCTATTTTTTAAAGCATTCTTACTTTTACAGCATTTTTTCACACCTGCCTAAAACTTTTGCACAGTACTGATATATATATATATATATATATATATATATATATATATATATATATATATATATATATATATATATATATATATATGAGTTTTAGTGGGAGTTATTCTTGGCTTACTCTGATAAGGCCAAGTCTCAGGCAGTAATTGTGCATGCTGCGCTTATTCTTTAAATAATTTATATACAGTGCACAATTTTTAAATAGCATGTTTACACAGATAACCATGAATAAACTGAAATAAAAGAGGATAGCGTCTCACTTTGTTTACATTTGGCAAATTTGTCAACACTACTCTGTTTTAAAGATCGCTCATCTCCAGTACAATTATTCAGAGAAAGTGGATTTGTAACTAAATCTACTACGGTGCTTCCCTTGTCTGGTGAAATTAAAAACTATATAGAGAGAATTAAATTCTAAATTGAAATGTATTATTTTTCTCAATAACAGTCTGCGAAATTCAGTGCTTACCCGGCATAGTAACACCCCGCCTCTGCTCACGAATGATTGGACAGCTGTCAGATCTTTCACTTTCCTATTGGCTACTCACTCGCCTTCAGTTTTCTTGCAGAATACTGTGAACGGCCTCTGTTTGCTTATGATTGGACAGCTACGTAAAACTTGGCAGATATTTGGTTAAACTTACTGTCAGTACCTGCAACTGAAACAGACACAGTTTATGTCCCTCCCAGCTAATTTATGATTGGGCTACCACAGAGAAATTGCAGATATTCAAGTGGATGATCGTATCGCAGAGACCCTTCAGAAAAACAAAAATATGTCGAGTACGTACAACAGACGCACGCACTGTCAACAGACTGCTGTGACGCTTTTGTTGGAAAATGTGTTTAAATTTATTGCTGAACACATTTAGTTTTTTGGTTTCGGTTTTTAGGATTTATGTGATGTTTCTTTTTAAATTATTATTATTATTTCAATTCAAGTTTTGGTATCTTTCAAAAGTGTATTTTATTTTATTTATTCACAGTATAGGCATACGAAAGATCGTTGAAAAGCTAATTTGGAAACTAAGAAATTAAAAAAGGTATATATATATTTATATATTTTTTTTATTTAGAAAATAAATAGTTTATAAGGGACTTGAATATTAAAATGCATTAGTCTTAGCTTTGTGTTTAAAATAAATTAAATTGAAATATCTTTTTATTTATTTAAGATTCTCTTTCTATTTTTGCTATTTTTATTAAGAAAAACTATTTTACTTTGTTGCACTAGCTTTACCACGGATGCATTCATTAAGTCCACGTGGCCCAATAATGGTTTATGATTGTTGATGTGTCCTGGTCTTTGCTTTTTGATCGCTTTTTATCTGAAGCGCAGTGATGCAATGCCCCCTGGCTGATAAAAGTGCAGGTTACACACCTGGCGTATGAGAACGACACTGTCACTGAGTAAAGTACACAGCAGTGCACAAGGTCAAAAGAAAAAACCTGGGTTGCTGGACCCTGAAGTTAAAAGTTTAGGATATTGAGCAGTAATATGTGCCAGGATCTCTTGGAGTGATCCTCATTTGCGGGGGAGTTATGGTGTGTTAACTTTCCCTTCCAGTGCAAAGTACAGCTGTAAAGGAGCATCTTTAAATACTGCATGCCTGCATGTTCCCAGTGTCCCAATATACTGTGGTTGAGCCAATATTTCTTTTTTAAAATCATGGACAGCTCCTTCATATGTATGAATTAACGTAGTATCGTCATCCCATGAACACAAGTTAATAGGGTACTGTCGGCGGCGCCTAATCGGGATACTGATAATAGGGACGTATGCTTAAATGGGATACAACTCTGGAAGACGGTTCTTCCCAATTGTGTAGTTTAATTTGGATAGAGTATTTTCAAATGATGAACAGAGATCGCTTTTTAGAGCAAGACAGGTTCGTGTAGCACAGTGCAGTGAGTGGCTGCTGTTGGAAAGAAAGTTGGCGTGTCAACATCGCAGGTGCCTCGTAGAAATAAAAACAAAACAACGATTTTCATTTTGTTTAGCAATAAAAAAAACAAAAACATTGACTTGTAGTTTCAGTTATGTATTTAACATTTAATCATGATGTGATGTAATTTCATTCTTTTTCTTTTCATTTAGAAACAAAAAAGGGTGACTAAGGTCGCTTCAGTTTGCCTATTGTTTACTTGAGACAGCCTTCAAGATATTTACATCTCCTGAGGCGTCTCGATAAGCAGCGCCGACTGTATCAAATTAGGGGCCTACCTAAATCGCGATTTCATGGAAATCGGGAAATTGAGGGGTCACCGCGAAATTCACCTCTTTAGGGGCCAATGCATACCGGACAAGTAAGGGGAGAAAAAAAATAAACCTCATTTAAATTAACAACTGCACAACGCAAGCAACGCAAACTACGTATGTAGATAAGTTGTTTATTCCTTCACCGTCCTGTGTGCATTGCACTTTGGCAAAAAAAGTCCTTAGACAAATAACATTTATAAATAAATACTCCAATGACGACGATGTTTTAATCAGCCTATCCCTGCGTATGTACTGGCTTTTCTGTGACCTGTACTGTATAGTAGGAGGTGGGACAAAGTCAGTGCTGCATTGTTTTGATTTACGTTGCTAAAATCTAGTTTTCAGCATTGGAGGTAAAATACCAGAAATGGACGACAAAGCAAAAAAGCGAAGTATATTTCGGCTGATGATCGTGTCAAGATATTTCCTAAAGAAACTGTACGATCGAACGCTATTTTGCTTCATGAATCACAGATTAAACTAAAGTACTACAGAGGCTGCTGAACAGAAAGTAAAATAAACAGCTTTCAGAAAACAAACTGGAAAGTCAGCGCAGATAAAAAGTATTCCTGTCGGTTGTAGCCAAGTTAAATCAATACTACAGGTACGGTCTGGCACAGCCACCTCACTTCAAACAACCCACTGCTTACTTTTTAAACACAGTTGGAATTTTAGACCCGAATAGGCACGTTTTCTTTTTTTTGAATTGGTACTAATAAAGTAAATTATTGGATGGGACAAATAACATGACAACGAATGTGCTGCATATATTGCCTTTATTAAAGTATACCAGATGCCCTTGTTTTGCCGAGTTTTGGGACTGTTTCTAATCGATGTCCACATCTGTGTAACTTGGCAAAGCTTTGCCTTACACTTCCAACCAATTCAGTGGATGCAGACGTGCAGTCTCATGTATGGGCAAGTCCACACCAGACAGAGAATGTCGGCAGCAACTGCTGGGAGGTGTTGCATTCTTGCCTTTAACAAATGACAGCACTCTGTTTTAGTAAGGAAGTAAGTACCACTATTTTTAGGCTTTTATAGTGCTCTGAAATATTGTCTACTTAGGTTTATTTAATGTTTAAACAGGTATGCGAAATCCTAATTTTATTCCATAACCTACCCGCGAAAAATACGTAAATTTACCGCGATTTAAGTAGAACACCAATCATACTTTGTAAACAGTCTGAGGCAACACATTCATTCTAAGTACTGCGTTTTTAAAAAGTTGAATTTACATATATCGTAATCTACTGATGCATGATTATAGGTACCGTATTCTTTCAAATTTAAGACGCACTCTAATTTAAGATGCGGCCCAAATTTCCTATCCTCAATTAGAGGAAAAATAAAGCATCAAATGAAGCTGCATTTACAAAGATACAGTCTCAATTAGGCAGTTTGCAGTCGTCTGCTGTCACACAGAACATTACAGTTATGCGCTGCTTCTCTCATTTCCAGCTGTGATTACTCACACGCGTTTTTCTCCCTTTTTGTGAACTGTGGTATTGCTTGGCATGTAAAAAAAATACGGGGGTCTGATCAGCATTTCTGATCTCTCCAAGTTGGTACTGTTTGTTAGAACTGAGCCTAATAATGAACTGCTGAAATTGTAAAAGCTTCTCTTTAAATTCCTCAGGAAGCTAATGACGCTTCTTTGAAAATGGCTGCCTGTATGTCATGGGTGATTCGAGGTCGGGCACTTTTGTGTTCGTCTTTTCTTGGCAGCCAGTCTCATTGCTGTTTCTGTACTCGGCAGTCACGTCTTTTGTTGGTGATTTTAATACACACATCATTATACTCGAATTTAAGACGCAGGCCTTTTTTTTTTTTTTTTGAAGAAAAATTTGTTTTAAAAAGTGCGTCCTAAATTCGAAGGAATACGGTATTCTAACGCCACAAAGCTTTTACACCTTTTTTTTAAATTTGCTTTTTAATTTTGAATGATCTAATACTAGAATTTTCTGTTCTTGCTTCCCTATACTTTTCTGTCTGCACTCACTGCATTTAGGATGTATAAACCAGTACCATAGCGTGGGTCACAGCCTACCACAGTGCAAATGTAATCTGTTGTTTCTGCTTGTTTGAAGGTCAAAAGCTTGTATTCCTATCAGAAGGAACATGCCGTCATTACGAACATCAAGAGGGGTCTGGTCAGCCTCTTTCAGTTGCAGCTCAGCTCTGGCAGGAGGGAAGAGGTCAGTAACGACAACTTTCACTTTAACATTTAACATATTTAATTTGTTCTTGCTTATATTTGTTCTAAATGGTGTTTTAGTGTATATTTCCAAAAATATTCTTTCATTAGTATGCAATACCAAATTGTAGTGGTCAATAAATGTTATGTAAAATTGATAGATATATTCTATCAAGATGTATTCATAAGCTTGCACTTTCCCCATGGAAAACAGGAGGATGTGTCTGGAAAGTGCAAGGTTAATTACCAGAGTCGTCAAAACCAGGTGACTCGAATCAAGGAACTGGACAGCTGCAAGACTGCTGACACAGGCTTCACAAGTCACAGCAAGGTCAGTGTTCCATGGAAAAGATGAACGTTTTAGTACATTGACGTAGAAAAATTGAGTTGTGAATGGAGAGATTAATAACAGTGAAACTTTATAGTCATTATTCCTGGAAAATCTTACAGTAGACTGTTCCTCTACAGTCACTTAAAATTCCCAGTGAGACAATACCTGTAAGTTTATCGGTTGTTAATTTAGTTAGCAGTGTAAAATATCATGTGGTGTGTTAACCAGTTACCATTAATTATCAACCAGCTTCAGTGAAAAGCCCTCCTGTTGTCTTTGCACTGCAGTTGTTGTTTTTATTTGCTATTGTTCCACTCATGTCTTTTCTTTTATCCCTTCTCCCACTTTCTAGGTATTGGGAGTTAGCAGCAAGTCCACATCAGCCACTGTTTTTACACTGGAGGATGGGTTCATCAAATCGGCACACTCCGAGGAGAATCACCTTCTGTCTTTGAATGTGCGACAGGCTATCGCAGCCAAAATTGTATCAAAGTAAGGAAATGTCACTAATAATTGGGTGGGACCCTGGTAGAACAGGCTTGCTGTTTGTAAATATAGGCTATATAAACACAAAACTAATTAGTAAAGAATAAAGGAGTAAATATAGGAGGCTGTATGGTCCAGTGGTTAAAGAAACAGGCTTGTAACTAGGAGGTCCCCGGTTCAAATCCCACCTCAGCCACTGACTCATTGTGTGACCCTAATCAAGTCACTTAACCTCCTTGTGCTCCGTCTATCGGGTGAGACGTAATTGTAAGTGACTCTGCAGCTGATGCATAGTTCACACGCCCTAGTCTCTGTAAGTCGCCTTGGATAAAGGCGTCTGCTAAATAAACAAATAATAATAATAAACTTTAAAATACAGACTCTGTGGCACAGCAAGTTGATATACAAGCTTGGGGTCTGAACTGTATTCGACACAGTTGGTACCAGGCATATTTGAAAAGGGGGGTTGTGTTTTTTTATCAAGAATAAACAGTTTTTCCTCACTTGTGTTGCATTGTTTTGAAAAATAAAATATATATATTTTTATCATGCAGACAACTGTTGCAGCTGGTAAAGATTGAAGCTGGACCCAAAGAAACAGCTGGAAAAGAAGTGAAGAGCATTATCAAGACTTTGGACCCAAAGTATGTGTCCATTCCCCTGGCAGCTGAAACAGTCAAATCAGAATGCAAAGGCTGCCCCACTGTAAGTACAAGTAGAACACTAACGATACAGCTGGTGTCTTCCCTAATGACACGCTAAGGACCACCCAGATTTTAAAAAAATCTAATTTTCCTAAACATCCATACAGGTCTAGAGTGTTGAAAGTGCTAATATGCTAAAGATTTCCCAGGATGTATTTTTTTTCAAGATTAACAGAATTTACACATTATCTGAAGGTGTTTGTAGCCTGTGACTTTATTAGTCTCTCAAATAGATAATTCCTGCTCAAATGGACCAAATTATGGAGAGCTGTTTCCTGTAGTTGTGGTTGATGATACATAAACCACATGTGAATGAGAAAATGGTGCCAAGGCAGGTGTCGTGTGCATACAAAATAAGAGCTGTGTATGACGTGCTCCACATAGTCCCAGGTGTTTAAAGATGGGAAATATTCCACTTTTCCAACAAATAAATTAAGTTAATTTAAGGTTGAGTAATCCCTGTCGGTCCACTTAAACTGCAATGGCTCATTTGTACTGGTGAGGTTGTCATCACTTAACCTATTGGCATTCTCCTGTCATCAACTTGCATAGATTGAAGCTTCACCCTCTGTACTACTCTATACAGTTACAAGTAAATGTGCCAAACAAAGAAGACCCCCAACCCCCTGCAATTTTCACTTTTAAGAAAAACGTAGCCTGACTGCAGTAGCTCAGGCCTCTGTTATGGTTCTGTTGTTGGCATTAGAAACCTGAACAGTCTTGCTTTGTGTATAAATAGAACTGATGGCCATGCTTTCTCTCTCTCTCTCTCTCTCTCACAGCTCTGGGAG
The DNA here is from genome assembly GCA_030684275.1 of Acipenser oxyrinchus oxyrinchus. Taxonomy (NCBI): domain Eukaryota; kingdom Metazoa; phylum Chordata; class Actinopteri; order Acipenseriformes; family Acipenseridae; genus Acipenser; species Acipenser oxyrinchus. The sequence continues at coordinate 36,624,644 of CM060247.1, read as the reverse complement.
CATTGGCAGTCAGTCAGTAAAGAATTTGAACCCAAGAACCTCTCCAATTCCACAGCCGCCAGAAAATTCCTCTCCCTGATCCGGACTATGAGGAAAGCACGGAAGGAGGAGATCCTGCAGGTGCTCAGAAGTTCAAGTAGCTCTGTCCTGTAAGTACAGCAGCAGTATCATCAGTAATACTGAACACTGATCTCAAATGTAAGTTTACACGTGATCTCCTACCTCTTGCAGCCCTCCATTAGTGGACGCAGTTACCTCAACTCAAACCTTGGCCTCGCTAGAAGCTATCCTGGAGTTCCTTGATTTCTCTGATGAGGAGGGTCTTGTGTTACAAGAGAGGTTCCTGTATGCCTGTGGCTTTGCTTCTCACCCCAATGAGGAAATGCTAAAAGCACTGATGGTAAGCTTTGTTATTGGAGGGTCTGGTTTTTGCCCTGCATTTCAGCTGGGTGGAACTCTAGTAAACTTGTCCCAAGTTCACCGAGTGAGTCGGAGACTAAACTCGGATTGAACCCAGCCCTGCAGTCAGTTAGTAAGAGTTGGAAATGAAAACACACATTAAATGGTTTTCTTTCTAGAAGAAGGTTGGCATTGTAATTGCAGCGTGACCAGGATAAACCACTGCAGGTCATTGCAGGAATTTCCAAAGGAGAACTTTCTGTGCTGTGCTCCAGCCATTGTAACACACTTCCTCCTCCAAAATCAGACCAGTTACACTATGTTGACTTCATCTTGCCATGTTATCTGTTGTATGCTGTGTTGTTTCAATAATGATGTCACCCCAGTATTCTAAGTTTTACTAAACCCTGAAGCCACAAATATGAACAAATACAAGTTAGGAGGGATTTCTCATTTAACCTCTTGTGGACATATGGGTGTTGGTCATTTAATACTGTGTGTTCTTTCTAACATGCTGTACTGTTCTTCTTTTCAACAGGGCATACGAAATGGGAAAATTGGCAGCAATGACATCAAGGAGTCTGTTGTAATTATCATGGGAGCCCTTGTTAGGAAGCTTTGTCAGAAGGGAGGCTGTGAGCTTCCAGTAAGTTTGTTCAATTGGATACTTGTGGTCAGGGGAAAAATTCAGATGATTGTGAGAAGATTATATTCTGATAATTTGCTTGCAAGTGTTCTTTTTTTAAAGAATTCTCATCAGAAATTAAACTTGTTTTAAGAACCATACTTTTAAATTGGCCTACAAAAGCACTACCGAAACTTCTTAAATTAAATGCTACATTTAAGGTATTATGAGCTGTTTATAACATTAGCGTTCTGATCAATGCATTTTATAACTTGTAAAATGACTTGCAGTCTCACCCCTGACACGTCTACCACGTTCTCAATACTTTCGGCCGCTGATCATTTTTTTTATATGTCCAGGGTAATTTATCAACTAAGAGAGTGCTCATTGTCTCCCGCTTGAACTGTTTTTCAGAACAATTTTTGTCTAAATATCAAGTTCCCGTACAGTATGTGAATAAATTGTTGAATTAAGAATATTGTAATGAGGACCAAATTTAAAAAAAACAAATACATACAAAATGTAACTTTTTTCTTTCCTATTTAGGCTGTTGTGGAGACAAAGAAGTGGATTCTAGAGGGCCCAGACAGCACTGAGGTGGAGTCGGAGATCAAGATGTACCTGCTGTCTCTGAAGAATGCACTCTTACCTGAGGCTGTCCCTCTGTTGACAAAGTACTCCGAGTCAGGAAGCGGGCCCATCAGCAGCATTGCCATCACAGCCCTCCAGAAGTATGATGTTTCCTTGATAACACAAGAGGTACGATACCTTTTGCTTTTTCATCCGATACTGAGGAGCAAATGGCACAAAAATAACTTTATGATTAGCTTTTTCCAATGATCTTTTTTTGTTTCCCCATTTCCACAATGCCATCTGTTTACACGCTGTTTTATAACTACAGGAAGGGTCATTGGGGACAAATGTTTGGACTCTCCACCGCCTTCCTGTCATCTAATTTTTCTTCACCCAACCAAATTAACAAATCCTAAATATCTGATTAAAACTTACAAATCACTTTTGCGTTTGTGTGAAAAGAATATGACAGACAACTATACAATAAATCCACTGATCATGTTGAACATAACCTGCTGTTCACATCGTGGCTTATTTCACTTTCCAGGTCAAGAAGACCCTGAACCGGATCTATCACCAGAACCACAGAGTCCATGAGAAGACTGTCAGGACAGCTGCAGCAGATCTCATTTTCAGCAGCAACCCCACGTACATGGAGGTGAAAAACCTGATGCTCTCCATTGGATCCCTGCCTCACGAAATGAACAAGTACATGCTCTCCAAGGTCCAGGATATCTTGCATTTTGAAATGCCAGCAAGGTAAGGTACCACCACGTAGAGAGCACCTCTAGAGAGACAAGGAAATAGTGCTCAAAGTCTTTGCTCAGTAGTTTGGTTGCCGTGCTTAATTGCTGGCAAGATACTGGTGTAACAGCTGTTTTTACAGTAAACAATCTGTGTGCTGTAGGGCAGTGGTGCGCAAACTTTTTATATGTCGCCCCCCTTACTTACCATGTGCCCCCCCCCCCGACACTTTATTTTAGCAGGTGTTTGTTTTCCGGATTTAATGTAAATCGATATGTTTTCTAGATTTAACCACAAAAAGTCCAAATTTAGCTAAATACATAAATGTTAACAAACACATTCTTACAAGTTTTCAAAATTGTACTTTCAGATATAATTTGTAAATGTTGAAAACGCGTATCGTAAACTCAACATTTAAAACCAGACAATGCATTTTTTGTTTGTTTTTTTTTGTTTTAACCTTGGCGAGTCAACATTTAGCTGACACATTAAATCTGGGTTTCTAACAAATAAATCAGTGAATTATTTATTTATTTATTTTTTTACACTTGGCGAGTCAATGTTTAGGTAACATTTCTAACAAATAAATCAGTGAAAATATACATGTAACTTGAATCTTTTTTTTTTTTTTTTACACTTGGCAATTCAGCATTTACCTAACATACATCTGAAAAACATTATTGTTCAGCAATTAAATATAAAAAAAAAATAAATCTGGGTTTTCACAAAATAAATATTTATTTTGCCAGCTAAATCTGAAGCTAAATGAGCCCATTGAAGTGTTTGATTTGGCATTGTATGTTGCAGAACTGCCCTTACACTCCGAGAGACAATGTGTCCGCTTCCCTGCCTCCTCTGCATACTGCAATGCCAAAAAAATGTACACATTTCAAAACAAAAAGAATGTGTTTGTTAACATTCTAATGTTCAAATCAGAACTAATGTTCTAAATCAGAACTTTTTTTTGGTTAAATCGAGGGAAAAAATATATGATTTACATTAAATCTGGGAAAAACACTGTTAAAATATTAGTGCTTTATTTTTACACTTGGAGCCCCATACATGGAAGCTGCCATTTCGACTCTGTTCACTGCAGTCTCACTGACACTCTCCACTTCAAACATAATTTCTCCGGTTCTACAAGCCCTAGAGTGACCGTAAACTGCTCACTTGAAAGGTAAGAACTTGGACTAATTGACTGTCATTTATGTATTTCTTTAAAATGTTCTATCCTAAAAAAAAAAAGAAGTTTTAATTTTTACAGAACTGCCTCTTTAGTCATAGCTGCGCCCTCCTTACTGACTCTCTGTGCCCCCCAGGGGGGCATGCCCCACACTGCGCACCACTGCTCTAGGGGAATAATGACAGTCTGTTAATCTGATCTTAAAGGTCTCACTTACACTGTTAACCAGGTGAAACAGAAGCAGGTGTAAAGCTGATTTGATAAGTGATATCCAAATGTAAAGTTCATTAATGTATGGTATGACAAAATTACGTCTTTCTGTGATCTTGATCGTAACCCCATCTTCTACTGGAGGAAATAATTTGCTCACAAGTGGTTTGTAGTTAAACAGGTTGGTACCTGTATCGTTATTGTAAACAAGCAAAAACCTAACTCCAATTTGGAGTGCTAACTAAACTTTTCACCAGTTCTCAAACTAAAACCGGACAGCTACACCGTCTACCGGTAACCAAACACATACTCTTGAAGTATTTCCTTTCACTGAGGATACGGGCTGTGCAGTAACCGCAAACCAACATATTTTCCATCAACTATTTTACCCAACATTCTGTTACAATGTAAAGACATGTTTTGACGTAAATACTGACACTGGTACTTGGTGCATTGTGCAGAGAAGAGAGATGTTCCTCTGTAAAGCTTCTTTAAAACTGGAAAAAGTGTTGAGACAGAATATTTTATTTTGCGAATATCGACACAAGTAATACACCTTGTAGAACACCTGTGAATCGGCACTAAAATGTTTTTGTTCTTTGTTTCAGTAAAGTGGTTCGGCAAGTGATGAGGGACATGATTGCTCACAACTATGACCGTTTCTCCAAAGTGGGATCATCGTCTGCTTTCTCTGGCTACATTACACGTATGTGACCTCTCCCTAGTTATTACCATCAATAAACCAAGAGGCATTCTGCATTTGCTTTCTGCAGTCCCCATGCCGGATTGTTTATGTTGGTTGTGTGTTGCAGGTGATCCGGACACGACTGCCACCTACAGTTTGGACATTCTTTATTCAGGCTCTGGTATCCTGAGGAGAAGTAACATGGACATCATGACTTTCAGCAAGGACACCCAGCTTCATGCAAGCCAGGTAATAAACAAACAGGGTGATGTTATTTTTTGGGAAATTAGTTCTTCTTACACATACGTCTTTGTTAATTGATCCAGGCAACAGGGTAGTCTTAAAAACTATATGAAGTTGGCTAGCTATGTTGCTTAGTGCTGGGAAAAAGATCTGAATATTCAAATGAACATTGCTTGACATGTATTCCAAGGCACAAAATCACCTGTGTCTGCCAGAAATTATGTAATCGATAGAAATTAGAAACGCCTATCAAATCACACTGATTTATCACCCTGACAGAATTCGCGTGACAGTTTTTTTTTTTAAATGGGTGAGCTACCAAAATTGCAGGTGCTGCTTCAGATTTCTGAAGCGATTTCAATTTGGGTCCATTTCTCAATACAGATTAGGGATATCAATCCAAAATGCCTCAGGTTTCGCAACATTGGCCCAGTTTGCAAGGGGGAGTTATGTATAGTGATCAGTTTTTTGTTTTATGTTGTAATCCTATTTTCTGTTATGTGAAATGTCAAGAAACAAAATGTCTCTTTCATTGTACAACGCCCCCTTTTCCCCATTTATCTTATATATATATATATATATATATATATATATATATATATATATATATATATCTATCATATATTTTGTTTAGTCTTTATTCAAATTGAATTTGACAGTTTTCACTTAGTTGTTCATATAGCTAAAAAAAAGTAATGCTATTACTTCATGAAAATGTGTCTTTGGCAACGTGTCACTTGTTTATTTACAAAAAAAATGTGGTGTCTACTTTATGTAATGTTTTTGTCTGAAATACTTTTTTTTTTTTTTTTTTGTACTGTTTGGCACTCTTTGGTTTTAGTTAGTTCTCAAGGGTAAAGTAAGGCCTTCACAACCTATTCTTATTTGCATAATTTTCTACTTTAATACACTGTTTATACAATGGCTTTGATTTACTTTCGGCAAATGAATGAATATTCGAATACTTGTCTGAATCTTGAACCGATATCCGACTATGACAATTCCATGTTTGTTGTTTGTTAATTTCCCCCCATCAAGGGGGTTTCAATCCATTATTGATGACAACTAGGAAGCCATTCCACCTTAACCAAGGCCCAGCGTTACTCCTTCATCAACTGGCCAAGGACCACCTTTGGCTGGTCGATCAAGGAGCTCGAGCAAGGTGACCGGCTGACTGGATTGAGTGGTAGTTGTAGACAACAGTTACAGGAGCGTCAATAATGCAGCCTGTAAAACAGTTACACGTGTGTGTTATGTGTAAACGTGTAATTGGAAGTTATGGCAGCGCTGTTCCCTGAACACTGTTATACTCGTATACTGCAGGTTGTGATTGAAGCTCAGGGTCTGGAATCGCTGATCGCAGCCACTGCTGATGAGGGGGAGGAGGACCTGGAGTCCTTCTCAGGGATGTCTGCTGTGCTCTTTGATGTTCAGCTCAGGCCAGTCACCTTCTTCAAGGGTTACAGCGACCTCATGTCCAAGATGTTCACAGCAACGGGGGATCCCATTAATGTGGTCAAGGGTCTCATTCTGTTGGTGGACCACTCACAGGTAGGCACTCTATAACATTACTTTATTTTACTGTGCTTGAAATGGTCATACTTTAGGAGTTCACTGCTGGATAGAATCCTCCCTAGGTTGACTCTGTGGCTATTCACGGTCATATCCTGTGTATCCTTTGCTATTCCCCACTTCATCCTGCAACATAGTACATATCACATATGCAGTCACTTGTACATGTGATATACATGTGATATAATTCCTTCATATCCCGTACAGCAGGTGGGAATGCTTCTGACCTATATAGTGTTCTAACTTTGAATAATCTTTGTGATTTCAGGTTTGCAGATGACAGTTAATAATAATAATAATAATAATAATAATAATAATAATAATAATAATAATAATAATAATAATATGTAGACATTAATGCAGGCTTTCCATTCATTCTACATGTGTTGGTTACTGTATAGAAATCTGTCTTCCTCTAATATGGCGGACGTTCCCTTTCATTTGAATTTGATCCCTGCTGGTCTCGCCCCTGTCTGGTATTGCTCTAGCTGGTAAACGGAGCTGAATCTTATTTAAACTCCCCCTTCCCACCTTACCAGGTGATCCAGTTACAGTCTGGACTGAGGGCCAGTGCAGAGTTCCAGGGAGGGCTGGCCATTGACATTTCAGGTGGCATGGAGTTCAGCCTCTGGTACAGAGAGTCCAAGACCAGTGTCAATAACAAGTAAGCTGCCCACTTAGTCTGGTTGCCTCTTTCATAACATTTTTATTCAATGTACTAAAATTATATATTTTTACTTATATATATATATAAAGATACAGTAGACAAGATAGAACCATTTGTGAAAAATGTAGGAAAGTTACTGGTACTTTTTAAATGCATCCTTATTTTCTTGTGGTGGTGGCTCACTTGCCAGTACTGGAGATTAAACGTTGCTGTGCATTTGCCTGGTGATGGGGGTACAGTGGATTCTTGCACACATGTTTGCATTTTTCATTTTATCGAAACATCCACTTATCCAAATGTGATGAAACTTACAAATAGTATAACATTTGCTTTCAAATACATTCATACTATAATTACCTTTAAAATACACTGCATTAAAAAAAATATTGGTGCACGTGCTACAGAAAGATATTGCAGACTGTATCTGGTGAAGGAACTTGACATTATTGGCCCTATGAAACAGTTAAAATGTCTTTCCTGTTTCGTAGGGGAGCCATGGTTGTAACTGGCAATGTTACAGTGGATATGGACTTTGTTAGAGCTGGAGTGGAAGTCAGCTTTGAAACTGAAGCTGCACTGGACTTCATCACAACAGTGAAATTTTCACAGTACCCGTTTTTGGTGTGCATGCAGATGGAAAAAGCTCAGTTTCCATTCAGGTAAATTATTACTGGTCTCCTGTATCTCTTGATATTACTAAAGTCTCCTGTTTTAGTTTTCAAAATACTGAAAATAATAGATTAAACCAAGTCACTTTTGCTTCACATTAATTCATGTAGAGTTGAACTATAAAACGCAACAGACTAGATTTATCAACACCTTTACAATAAAATGCAATTTGCCCCATTTTTCTGTGAAAGAAAAATAAAATTAATGTTGTATTATTATCAACCAAAAACATAGGCATACACTTGAGTCCTGAAGTTAACCATTTGAGTAGTGTGTTACTAGTTTTATAAGGTTAGCAAAAAAAATATGTTCATATGGATAGTTCATATGTTTAATTCAAATGTCTGTCAATTTTCAGACAATTCCTGACCAAGTATGAAAGCCTGGCTTCTGGAAAACACTACATCTCCCGTAAAGGCAGGAGAGAAATTGTGCCTGGTTCAGAATTCCCTCTCCATCAGGAAAACTCCAACATGTGTAAGAAAGTGTTTAGTGAAGGGTCAGACTGGTAGTGATACAAAGAGAAAACGCTGGAAGAGTGGCATAGGGGCTGGCAAACCGCTTTAGTAACTAGTGAATTAAGATGTACACTATTCAAACGATGTACATGCAGTGTTTACATATTTACAGCTATTTAAAACTTTTGTAAAGTAAAAGAAATATACAACGCATTGATATGGGAAACATTTCCTATAGTTTGAGACCTCACAAAAAGAGATGACACAGATGTCTTAAGTCTTAAACTACACAACAGTGCTGTATGTAAAAAAAAATAAAAAAAAAATAAAAAAGGCTTTCTAACTCCTCAGTAGTTTAACTTTGAGTAATACCTGACATTCCCCTTTTGCTGTGCATCATGTGGTCAGATTTTATATATATTTTCATTTTGTATTATTTGTTGGTAGGTCTGTGGAAAAACAAGGGTTTTGTAAACTGTTTTTTTTTAAAATAAATATTATGGTGCTGTGTTGGTTAGAATCTCAACTCAGTGCAGCTTCCTTTTTTTAAGAAGATGTCTACTGTAGGATCATCTTTGTCAAAGAAAACACAGTAAACTAAGTTTTCTAAGTGAAAGTCAGAATTTTAAGTTTCGATGTGTCTAACAGTGGATTTTGTCATATTTATTTTAATATTGTATGTTAATCCACTGTTATAAACAGATTCCAATCTTTCATCCTTAAAACATTTCAAATGAAATCAAACTTTAAAAAAAGAAAAAAAAAAGATAATCCTTCACTGAAAATAAAATGCGTTGCTTATTTGTAACTGATCTAGCCTTTTTTTGATCTGCAAGAATAATGTTTTCTCCCCTTTTTCTTTTCCTATTTCTTAAAGTGACTGATTTATGACATGGTGTTTTTACAGAGACTGTGTTATGCCCTTAACAATTGGTATGTGTAGTCACAGGTGTGACCCAAGAATGCCTATGTTTTCAAAAATGTTTAGCTTTCTTGAATGTGTTTACATCCACACTATTGGCACTATGTACATTTGAGAAGTTCACACTGTTATTTATTTCTGATACACTTGAATAGTGATAGAAAGCATGGTGGCACATGTATGATATTGTTTAATTACCCTATTGATGTAGTTATTGGGTTTAAACTGTAACACCGTACAGAAACAGTGCCTTCGTGTTGACTGGGATAGAATTGTTAAATTAATTGTGTGGTACGCTTTAGTTATGTATTTGAACTCCTCACCATGGTAATACAATTTTGTGGACAATTTGGGGAGGGGACAAACAATATAGGAATTACATTATTTAGATTCCCAGTGTGCTGGTTGCTATTATGACTGAACCAGGTCATTTTTTTAAATTAGCCTTGAAGAATGGAGGTGTTTTTTCAGATTACAAAGTTAGATTCCTGCATCCCGGTTGATTTTAGCATCGTCAGGATTAACTTTACTGTGATGCTGACCAAATTCTATTTATTATTATTTTTCACAAAGAACATTACTGAATTATGGTGAAGCTGACATTGCAAAAGATTAGATAGAATAGATAGGTACTGTAGGTAGATGGGGTGGGAAAGACCTCAAAATAAAATGATTGCCCCTGGTAAGATGCAGCATTTTAGCAATTTCATTATTTTCCAGTTGTTTACACCATGTTATATTTCTTTCAAGTACTTTATGTACATTTGTTTTTCTCTCCATTTTTAAGTGAGACGTTCCCTCATTCCAAGTGTACTCAGGAAATAAAGGAACAATTGAGTGTTCTGTGTGATTTCTGTTTATTCTGTTGATTTACTATTATTTATTTTAATTTATATTAGTTTGTGACAAAATCATTGTTGTGGTTAAACTATCCAAATAAGTATATGCCACAACAGGGCTATTGTACAGTACAACATGCTGTAGTCCTGTTATGTTTTGGTCAGGGTGTTAATATATAACCCTGCAGCAAATATGAATTCTGTATCTCCAAAGGATAACTGAGATATGTTTAGTGATGGGGACGCAATGCCAATGCTATGAGCCTCAGAAGGTAACATGTTTGTAAGCCTGCCACTGCTACAAATTATGTTGTTATCACTGGACGTTCATCTTGAAATGTATTTCATGTTGGCATACAAGAAACATGTTCTTGGCTTAAGACCAAATGGTTGAGAGAGATATTATATCTATCTATCTATCTATCTATCTATCTATCTATCTATCTATCTATCTATATCTGTCTTGGTTACATTACTTTTTTTGTATTTTGGAAGATTGAAAGACTTGGTTCAGAGCTGTATTCTGTGATTCTCTTATGTCAAGTTTCAATACGGGTGTTTTAAATACTCTTTATTGGTGGTCATGTCAAAAGTGTGTATCTAGTTTACATTTATTTATGATCTGTGCACATCATAATCCAGGTAAAGCAGGTGCTTCCATTGTATCCAAGATAATGTCAACACAAGCAACACTATAACAAAAAATGTGGTTGCAGGATGTGCCTTCAGTGCTGGAAGAGATCCCCATGTTAAACATTATGAAAAACATAGATACGATATTCCCAACAAGCCGGATAATAGAGGCTGAAATATTAACATCACACAACACTGTGCCCATTCAGCCAATGACCTCAAGCATTGAACATGCATTACCTAATAGCACAAAAAGCCCTTGACACTGGGTTACTCCTTTTACAAGTGGCCTTTAAGTTTCTGTGTATTTTAATTGTGATTGTCGCTCAGTACACTTTCCTTCCCTCGCTAACAATGGGAATTGACAAAGGTAATGGGTACATGAGATTTACCCACCACAAGTTGCCCTGGAACTACAGGTTCTGAACCTCCAGCTGGGAGAAGAAGTCTTATTTGTTTGGTATTTAGTTAGGACACAGGGATTAACATAAAAAGTGGAAGCCATTGGGTTTTTAAATGTCCACAATGCAGACATAACCTATTTTAAAAAAGTCTTTCAACAACACAACCCACTAAAATTATGCTTGCGAATTGATTGAATTTGTTCTGGTCCAGTTTGGAGTGTCACCCAACAGAACCACAAAATGCCCTTCCATTTTATTCAGGCTTCAATGAAGATCTCCAATCCCAGATCTCCTGAGCTCTGACAAGAACATAAAGTGGTAGTTTGACAGCATAAGTCAATGGAGGGTATAATAAAATCGTGAGAAATAATTTCTCTGTAGATTATTCAACAAGATAACTTATAAACATTTGCTTATGTTAAAAAGTTATTTGAAAACAGAGAATAAACAATTATAAGCATTGTTTTATTCAAAATGGGCTTTAAAAACAGTTAATAAAGCATTCCTTAAACAGTTTTGTGAATAGGGCCCAATATGATTAGATTGAGATTTCTTATATATATATATATATTTTTTTAAAGTCTTTCAACATGTACTGTGATAAAGATAGTTACAAACTGCACACAGCTGTACTTTAGCAGAAATGTATAAAAATGTGTAAAGTAGTAATATTAAATATGATTTTAGCTGTCTCAACATGCCGTGGTATCGTATGCATTCCTCCTGTTGAGGAAACAAATGAACTCAGGCCCTGTTTATATATCATGCATGACTTTAGTGTACACTTGTTGTCTGGAGGCATCTCAGCACGACAACTGGACTTTAATAGAGATTCCTCAGGAGCTTGTGCTAAGCAGCTGGGACTTAGAAGCTACATACACAAGCATAGTGCTCCCATGGTTACAGAGAAACAAGCCTATTAAACTTCCAAATTGAACTTTACTGCAAGAAGGGCACCGTATCAAAGCACAGGCAACACAATCTAGAAAGAATCAAAAGGCTGCCTAATGAGAAGAGCTTCCTTTCACTTAATGATCACGGGTTGCCCAGCTGCTCAGCTTTTTTTTTTTTTAATATATATATATATATATATACAGTACTGTGCAAAAGTTTTAGGCAGGTGTGAAAAAATGCTGTAAAGTAAGAATACTTTCAAAAATAGACATGTTAATAGATTATATTTATCAATTAACTAAATGCAAAGTGAGTGAACGGAAGAAAAATCTAAATCAAATCCATATTTGGTGTGACCACCCTTTGCCTTCAAAACAGCATCAAGCATCAATTCTTCTAGGTACACTTGCACACAGTTTTTGAAGGAACTTCGGCAGGTAGGTTGGCCCAAACATCTTGGAGAACTAACCACAGTTCTTCTGTGGATTTAGGCAGCCTCAGTTGCTTCTCTCTCTTCATGTAATCCCAGACAGACTCGATGATGTTGAGATCAGGGCTCTGTGGGGGCCATACCATCACTTCCAGGACTCCTTGTTCTTCTTTACGCTGAAGATAGTTCTTAATGACTTTCGCTGTATGTTTGGGGTCGTTGTCATGCTGCAGAATAAATTTGGGGCCAATCAGATGCCTCCCTGATAGTATTGCATGATGGATAAGTATCTGCCTGTACTTCTCAGCATTGAGGAGACCATTAATTCTGACCAAATCCCCAACTCCATTTGCAGAAATGCAGCCCCAAACTTGCAAGGAACCTCCACCATGCTTCACTGTTGCCTGCAGACACTCATTTGTGTACGCTCTCCAGCCCTTTGGCAAACAAACTGCCTTCTGCTACAGCCAAATATTTCAAATTTTGACTCATCAGTCCAGAGCACCTGCTGCCATTTTTCTGCACCCCAGTTCCTGTGTTTTCGTGCATAGTTGAGTCGCTTGGCCTTGTTTCCACGTCGGAGGTTTGGCTTTTTGGCCGCAAGTCTTCCATGAAGGCCACTTCTGACCAGACTTCTCCGGACAGTAGATGGGTGTACCAGGGTCCCACTGTTTTCTGCCAGTTCTCAGCTGATGGCACTGCTGGACATCTTCCGATTGCGAAGGGAAGTAAGCATGATGTGTCTTTCATCTGCTGCAGTAAGTTTCCTTGGCCGACCACTGCGTCTACGGTCCTCAACGTTGCCCATTTCTTTGTGCTTCTTCAAAAGAGCTTGGACAGCACATCTGGAAACCACTGTCTGCCTTGAAATTTCTGCCTGGGAGAGACCTTGCTGATGCAGTATAACTACCTCGTGTCTTGTTGCTGTGCTCAGTCTTGCCATGGTGTATGACTTTTGACAGTAAACTGTCTTCAGCAACCTCACCTTGTTAGCTGAGTTTGGCTGTTCCTCACCCAGTTTTATTCCTCCTACACAGCCGTTTCTGTTTCAGTTAATGATTGTGTTTCAACCTACATATTGAATTGATGATCATCAGCACCTGTTTGGTATAATTGTTTAATCATACACCTGACTATATGCCTACAAAATCCCTGACTTTGTGCAAGTGTACCTAGAAGAATTGATGCTGTTTTGAAGGCAAAGGGTGGTCACACCAAATATGGATTTGATTTAGATTTGTCTTCTGTTCACTCACTTTGCATTTAGTTAATTGATAAATATAATCTATTAACATGTCTATTTTTGAAAGCATTCTTACTTTACAGCATTTTTTCACACCTGCCTAAAACTTTTGCACAGTACTGTATATATATATATATATATATATATATATATATATATATATATATATATATATATATATATATTAATAGTCTACACCATAAATTATTCCTGGGTGATTTAGTTTGAAAGATCCATGTACTGACTGTTTCATATTCACCTAAGAGGTGAACTTTTACTTTTAAACTGCAGTTGATGAACCATATCAAAGAGTCCTAATAAATGTGTGCACTGATGTAGGAAAAGTAAGCCATTTTATTGGACAACTTTCAAAACATACAAATGCTTGCAAAATCCATTAATATCTGCTACCAAAGGATGTATACAGGCACATACATGTCATTTTTACAATATCTTTGTCTCCCGAAAGTTTTTTCATGTGCAACACTTTGCTAGTGCAATTTTCCAACCACAGCTCCTCTTAATATCTCCATCTTGTCATTGTTTTTTTCATTCTGTTGTAGCAGTGTAATAACATTGACATCCTTCCTTTATTTACCACGGTGCGTTCTCACTTCATCACATTCCACTTTCCTGTCACAGATGGGCTGTGCGGTACACCGCTCCCCTCCCCAACTCACATTCTTCACATAACTCTTACCATCTCCACATAGCTTTTACAACTACATCCCCAGATAGCAAATTGTAAACACCCGACAGCGTACAGCTCCAGCAAAGTAAAATCAAGTTTCAACATCCGAAGGCAAGCATTAACATGTTAAATACTTATACAAAATGATACTAGTAGCAAGTCGAAACTGAAGAACTAGTTGGCTTTTAAAGTCAGAAAAAAAAGGAATGAAATACCAGCAAAGTTGATGCCACAAAGTTTTAAAAACTCACTCCTTCAATACAAATGATAAAGTTTACCAATGTAACTGGCTTGATTAGCAGCATGCAAACCTCGACACAATTCATTGTTGAGTTCAATTTCAAAATGAAGTGTTTCTCTTTTACTTTTGCGTTAAGCTTTTGTAACCCTTGTGACCACAATAAAAACCTGCTATATTTGTACATAAACAGGGGAAGTAAAAGGTGTGCAACAGATTTGACATTGACATACATTACCTGAAAAATGTACGAAAAACCACTGAACAAATCTCACTTTTAATAACAATAGTGCTTGAGAACAAATATTCCATAGATTGCAATTAACTTGCACCTGCATTCTAGCAGGTAATAAAACTTGTTGTTACCAGTATGTAAATATAGATGTTTTTTCAAGTGAAACAGCCAAAGGAAACCCTGACAGAGAAGTTCCTGTGCAAATCCACAAACTGTGCTATGGGGTTTTGCTCATAAAGCACCTCTTTAAAATATATAATGGTGTAACAGTTAGTTTTAATCACAGACAACACAGATAATCAGTTTTACTTATATGCAAGTGTAAGTACTGTCCAGCAGTTCCTGATACACAGCTTTCTATTCAATAAAAAAACCAGCAAACTATGCTTACTAAAAAATGATAGTTATATGGATCAGTCAGAAGTTCTTATAAAAATAGCATTAGAGTCGTCAATGGTTTTCAGAACAAGCATACAATGCAGAGCTTAAAAAGGGAAAATTATATGTGGTAATAAAAAACATTCTTGTACTATCAATTTTACATATGCTTCGTTCAAAATAAAATATCCCTCAGCCCAATGAGTAATTTAAAAGTGATTTGCCTGTGTGTATGTATACAATCTTCATTGTCAATTATTTCAGAACAGTTCAGCACATCCAATAACCCTCACCAAGCTCACTAGAGGCTGTTAAGAAAGACTTGCTTTCTTCTTCTGAATGTTTTCAAAGAACAAAATTCAAATTGCCAAGAAATAAAGCCATATAACTGTTAGCAGCCCACAAAACCCAAAATACGCAGCTCAAAAATGAATCTTCAAAATACATAAACAATATTTTAAATGAATATGATTATACTGAATAGTCACAATTAAAAATTCAAGATACCCCGAAAAAAACAAAAACAAAAAAACACATGGCAGTATTCAGGAAAACAAACATGATAAAACAAATAATACAAGCAATCCACCAAATCTTAGAAACAAAACAAAAAAGATGAAATACATTTCAAATGCTTGGATTAGAGATTGTTCAGCAGTTTAAACTGTATTGACATTAAAGACCACAAGTAAATTACTAGGGCCACAGCTATGATGCTTTAACCAATAGGAGAGAAGATAAACACCAGAAACTATTTGTTTTGCTTTCAAATAATTTAAATAGAAGATAATTTTATACTGATTTAGCCCCTTTCCCCCTTGTCATCCTCACTGGACACTGCTTTCCTTGCTAAAATTAATTGGTTGTTCTTGTAGATGCACTGAGATATGCAACGTCTTGTGTTCAGCTATGATCTGACCCCAGTAATGGGAATTTGTGAAGTGGTTTGTTAAATTATTAACCAGTGCTGGTAGGGTTTAGCCAAGGCAGTTTTTATCACTTGTTTTGGCAATTTAGCCAAGGCATTTGTTTAACAGCCCAGTTATCTTCTTCGAGACAGCATCATTGCATCTAATGACCACAGATTACACAGGACATTATCTAACACAATAAGGTGCCCCTAACACTAGGGGCTGTGGATGATGCGCTGTAGCCCAGAAGGCAGACTGTCCCTGGAGGGCTTCCATCTTCCAAGTACTGACCAAGCCTGTCTCTGCTGAGTTTCTGAGATCGAATGAGATCAGAATCCAGGGAGATGAGGCTGTAACACTGGGAATATGCATGAATCATTACTCATGGTGTTCAATGCATACCAAACGTGTTTTTAATCTATACCTGGAACTTATTCATATGAATTCCAATCATATGAACTGCCTATTGTGTTGTGTCAAGTACAACAATATGTACTGCACAAATACCATAGGAAGTAAATAACAAAATTGATTTAGAATGTTCTGTCTGTTCTGTGGAAATGAAAGGACCTGCAGGGCTGTTTCGAGAATGAGCCAGGGTGTTAAAGCACACTGTCCTAGTTAAATTCCAATACTAGTTAACAAATTCTGGTCTGGCTAAATCCTTCCTGCAGAATCCTTCCTGTGGAATTTAACATCGGTTTTTAATATATATATATATATATATATATATATATATATATATATATATATATATATATATATATATTTTAATTCCTCAAAAAACCATCATATAAATGTTCATATAAAGGGAATTTGGATAAGCGTAAAACTTAATAAACCAGCATATTTGAAAGCATAACCCACACTATTAATGTCTGCAGGTGCCATGCACTGTTCATAGTTATAGCAGCTGAATCTGTACAATTGCATCACAATAAATATCTTCACAAACTCTGTTTATAAATTGCAGCAATTGTTTCTGAAGAATTTTTTTTAACTGCAGTTTCAAAGTGGGGAAAGGGTTTAAAATCAATAAATCTTCATATTATGTTTTTTAATATTTTTTATTAATTAGAATTAAACAGGAACTGAAGCTATACTATTGACAGGTTCTTAAATAAAATTAATATTATGATCGCTAATGAAAAAAAAAGACTGGTGTTTTACCATTAAGATAGGACTGAAAAAAGATACTTTAAAAAAAAAAAAAAAAAAAAAAACTTAAATAATGTTAAATTATAACTTAAGTTATGAATGACAGTTTTATGATTAAAAAAAGAAAGAAAAGAAGGTTGGTTTGGTAAGTCTGTATGGTACAAAATGTTGCCAAGTCAATTGAAAGCAGGGATTGTCTTTCAAACATATTCCTGATTATTCATACACAAAATGATCAGGGTTCACCTAAATACTTAAAGGCAGAACAATGTGATATAATTACCAGATAAGCAGTAGTCACAATGCACAGTTTCAAATATTTCTGCATGCTGCAAAGATCAACAAAAAAGAAACAAAAACAAATTGAGGGGTATTTAGATAAATCAATCTGATAAAACACACAACATTCTGTTGGCAGCAGTGATGTAATAAAAGGTATTGTTTTAAATCTCTCTGACAGTACCAAGCCGTCTTCATAATCGAAAGGGGGTGGTTCTTCATAACTTGCTCCTGTCAAAATAAAAACAGACCAACGTGAATACTCTTTGTGGATTAATTACATACTAATTCACACTAACACCATGTTGCCCCTAATGTTTGCTTCATTCTCACAGGAAAACCTTTTTTTTGTATTTCAGTTTTGGTGCTTGTGAATTTAGTGCTAAGGAAAGGGGTAAGACAATCACACTGGCGAGGCTCAACAATAGAACAGATTTAAGAGACCGGTGAGCGGGGACGCTGGAACTAGGGGTGCTGGGGGGTGAAGTGCTGTGCACCTGCTTCCATCATATACAGGGGTTACAGTTTTTTGTTCAATGGCTTTCAGCACCTCCACTATAAAAATTGTTCCAGCGCCTCTGCCTGTGAGTGCATCTAATGCTGACATGACCCATCCCAGCCATTGCATTCTGGGCCTCTATCAAGCACAAACTACCAGTTCTGTCTAATTACAGACTAATGGCCCAGAATTAAATTTACTCGTTAACTATGCAGATTTGAAAGACTATTTTAAAAGTAATCTAAAATCCAAGAAAGCAATTCAAGTGTATGAAAACAAAGTCGCTGTTCTATATGTCACTGACTTTTTATTACAGTTTTCATTTTCAATATTTTCTTTATTTGTGCTGGAGCTGGTGCAGAGAAAGGGAGTCAGGGTCTCATACTTGCCTTGATCACCCTCAATGCAGACATTCTCGTAGTTGGTGTCACTCAAAACCAAACTATTAAGACCAGTAAAAAACCACAAAGCTTTACTGCAGCTCTGCAGGGTTTGAAAAAGTAGCCAATATCCTTCTCATTACTTATGCTAACAAAAGCAGCCTCATTGTGTTCACCTTTGACACAGAGCAAGGTTTTTAATTGGGGGCTGAACTACAGTTTGCCGGTCCCTGTTCACCAGTAAAGAAGATGATTTGCATATGGTGCCTCAATAAACATGAGGACGTGCCTCTTAACACATGAATAGGTGATTAGATAGTCATATATACTCACCATTAAAGCAGAAAACCATTGATACTACGGTTGTGATCACTAATAATAAGGTGCAGGGGGTTGGCCAACAGGAACAGGGTAAATCCAGCTTCAGCATAACCAATTTGTCTTTGCCAATTTCATGTACATCTTGAAGTAAAAATGACATTGTACATGAGAAATAAACAAATGGAGAATTCTAGCAGTATATTTTACATTACACAGTACTGTTGGGAGAGCTTAACAGCACAGATGGGGACCTGCAAACTGTAGGTGTCCCTAGTTTTAATTTTTGATGCCATGCCATGCTGTAGTTGACATTTTGTTTTTTTGGTGCTTAATACCCCAGTTATATTGGGCGTATCCATCACAAAATAATACAAGTAATAACAAAAGCTCAAAATATCCATGCATGGAGTAGCTGTGAGGGCTTTTATTCTAACAGTAAAAAAAATAAAAAACAGAAACAAGATATGTTCAAGATATGTGAAGACTCCAAGATAGTGTGATGTCTGTGTATTGCACCTTTCAAGAAAATCCCGGTTTAGCACAATATATAATTAACCATGAAAAAAGGCACATATCCAGGATAAAAAAAGAAAAATGTGTATATGTTATACATTAACCAGAGACAGAGAACCCCTTATTCTGTTCCTAAACACCAAACCATTCCACCTAAAACAAAGAGAGGCATCACCTGTTTAAAGAATGAAAGCAGGTGTCAGTATCAAACATAAAGTGTGCCATATATTCATAAGAAGTTGCCTACCATATGATAACAAACATTAATCCAGTGTCTTGAAATCCATGTGAGGGGCCTAATTAATCACTAGTCAGAACTCATATAGAAGTAGGTCACAATAGAGACCTCAGGACTTACAGCTTTTAAGGTATTTTAGGACCTTGCTGATTTACAGTTTCAGCCTCTCCCACTCTCACAATCTTTTTTTTTTTTTAAAGACACCCTATTAAAAGCTGACCTTGTGGCAGTGCTCCACAACAGCTCCTGTCTGATTACTTACAGCAGCTGTGGTGCTTTCTGCATCAGCACAACAAATACTTATTCATTTTGACACTATCTGAAAGATGTAACACCCATTTTCCAATGTATACAATTTACATTTAGTATTGAGATAAATCCAATGCAATTAGCAATGTGAGAGTACAGTATAACCATGTATTTCCCACATTAGTCAGGACCCATCGTGTGCATCGGTCAGTCTGCAGTGATTAAATACTGATTTTGTATTTTCCTTTTTTGTGTAATGGACTAATTATACACTGTATAACGATTTATTTAATACAGATAACATTTTCTGTGGCTGTTTATTTTACAGCATGCAGGTCTGGTTTCACAGACCCTGGTTAACCCTAATCATGCACACCACCTTATCTAAATTAACATTAGCTAGTTCAGGATTAGTGCTAACCAGGGTCTATGAAACTCATCAGAAGTGTTAGAGAGGGAGAAGGATTTTTCAAGATTAACAAGGGAAAAGATTCAGTTTATGCAATAGCGTTTCGACCATCTGCATAATACATTGATGTGAAAACAGACCTTCGCTGTAATATTAGACCTGAATCAAGCTTGGTGCTTATTTTCGGTATGTGGCTATATTTAGATATTGGAACAATATAAACAATATACTTTGACTTGCATAATGTAATTAAACAAAGTTGTGTGAATGCAGAAGATGATTCAGAACATTTTATATTTTTATTTAAAAAATATGAATATAAAAACAATCATAATAACATTTTCTAACCTCTCATTAACATAGCCGTTATATTTTTCTGTTGATAATTTAATATTCATCACAATCATTTTCACTTTAAAATGTGAGTCCTAATGCCTAAACAACTAAATTGAGCCACATGTACAACCATTCTATGGCTTTTTTGTTTGTTGGAGAAGCCTTATAGGTCAGGTCAATATACATGAATTGGAAAATAATAAATAACTATTGGGTATGTTCAATGTGCAGTTATGGATTAAAGCACATCAATATATTATTAAGACCCAGATATAAGTTTAAGACACAGATATGATCCTATGTTTAAGCACCGTTACTTTCTGTCAGGCAGGAATTACACAGGCGATCTGTGTTACATATGGTATCATGTTTCATATTCATGAAGAACTTCACAGGCTTATTTGAGTCCTAATGACTAAAGGGCATAATCTCAAAGGATTTACGCGCCTCAGAAGGGTATTTACGCGCGTGAAGAAGGGTTTACGTGGGGTCGGAGTTGCTATTCGCATTCTGGAATGAAAGTGAGAAAGGCGCGCACACATCTGGTGGAGGACAGATACGCGCTTCAGGGCGCGCAGGATTAAACGTATGCGTGGTTTAGCTAAAAATAGGCGTTCCCACAGATACGCGGAAGATAGTCACATTGTGAAACAGCAGAAGACAAGGAGACACCAAGCGTAAACTACCCGGCCTGAGAGCAGGGGGGCGCGCGTAGGAGCTTCAGACTAGCGGCCATGAGTAGTAAACACAGTTGAAGCTAACCACAATTATGATTAAAGGTAGGATGACAAGATGTCCCAGTTTAGCCGGGACAGTCCCGGTTTTCCACCAAAAGTCCCGGTTTTCAGCCACTTCATGGAGCGCGACACACTCTAAATAAATGTTGTCAAAATAACGTAAGCAAACGCTTTTAGTTTATGGCAGCTGCAGTGAAAACAAACAAAAAACAAACAAACAAAAAAAACAGGGTACTAAGGTAATCAAGAACATTATTTTTATAAAGTGATTAACACATGCGTACATGCTTATTCCTCAGTGCGGCGTGCGTTTTCATTTAGTTTATATTCAATATGAATCTATAATTGTGTGTAATACGGTAATTTTGTAGCTGTTCAGTTCTGGCGGGATTTAGCCCAGACAGCAGCAAGAGGTTCCAAGCATCCGAATCCACCAGGTTAAACCCCATCAACAACGTCAATAAATAGAGCTTGACACAGGGAGTAAAAAAAAAGAAATAAAGAAAAATGCCAAAAACGTAAATGTATTTAAAGATTTAATTTATTATTATTATTATTATTATTATTATTATTATTATTATTATTATTATTATTGAACTCAATATAAAAGTCTGCAATACGTATAACAAAATATGCTAGTTAAACTAATTAGCTACAAGTTATACACCCAGGAGTGGACTGAAATTAGCTAGCTGCTTAAAAAAAAAAAAAGAAAAGATAATACTAAGAGTGAAAGGATGGCTATTTAAATAACTATTGAAATAGCCTATATTTAAGTGGTTTAATCAGTCTTATCAATTATTTAACAATGTGTCCTGGTTTTGAGATTTGAAAATCTGGTCACCCTATTAAAGGGGAACTGTACTCAAAATAACAAGGCTCTCTAAATGCTCTGTATACATAACAAATGTGTCTCTCTGCGCCAATTGTGTTAAAAATTCAAGCGTTTGGCCAGTGTTTCATTTTTTTTGTCAGCTTTCTGAGTCAGCTGGAAATGCAGGCCGCTGCCATATTGGATCCTTTCTGGCGCCGCTGTTACATCATATAATTGACAGCCACCCACAACAGTGAACGACACCGGCAGGGTGAATTATGTCGGAATGCAAAGTGTTCGGGTGCAAAAATAAGAAAAGGAAAAACAAAAAGTATTTCTGTGTACCTAAGCCTTTAAACCAACAAAGGGTGGCCATGACAAAATAATGGCTACATAATATAGGAACGGGACATACGCTCAATAGAATAATAACATAAGAACGTTTACAAATGAGAGCAGGCCTATCTTGCTCGTTTGGTTGTTAGTAGCTTATTGATCCCAGAATCTCATCAAGCAGCTTCTTGAAGGATCCCAGGGTGTCAGCTTCAACAACATTACTGGGGAGTTGGTTCCAGACCCTCACAATACTCTGTGTAAAAAAGTGCCTCCTATTTTCTGTTCTGAATGCCCCTTTATCTAATCTCCATTTGTGACCCCTGGTCCTTGTTTCTTTTTTCAGGTCGAAAAAGACCCCTGGGTCGACATTGTCAATACCTTTTAGAATTTTGAATGCTTGAATCAGATCACCGCGTAGTCTTCTTTGTTCAAGACTGAACAGATTCAATTCCGATGGAAAACACGACACGGTAGTGGAGCGCATTTGGGAATGGTTTGGGAAGGCGCAGGTCGATCTCTTCGCCTCGGCAGAGACGGCGCATTGCTGCCTGCCCCCAGGTGGCCCAGAAGAATGTGGTTCTCGACCCTGTGCCAGCTATTACAAGGCCACCCCTGGGAGATCCTGCTTCGCCTGGATCTCCTCAGCCAGGGAGAGGCACTTTGGCACCCGGAACCGGGCAGGTTCCAGCTATGGGTCTGGCCCCTGAAAGGGACCACTGATTAGCTCTAGGGCTATCATATGCGGTTGTAGGTACACTGCAGAATGCTAGGGCAGATTCCACTAGGTTGTTGTTCACCCATAAGTGGAAGTATTTCCAGACTTGGGGTCTGACCAGGAGTCATGACGCAGTCTCTTGCCCCATGCCGATTATCTTACAGTTCCTGCAAGAACTTCTTGATGCTGGTAGGTCACCGTCCACTTTGAAGGTGTATTTAGCGGCTATTTCTGCATACCATGCCCCCATGGATTCGGTATCTCCAGGTGCGCATTTTTTGGCTACCCAATTCCTTAAAGGCGCACGGCAATTACGTCTTCCAAGGAGGACTGTGCTCCCCGAATGGAGCCTTGATATTGTACTGGAGGCTCTTACGAAGGCCCTGTTTGAGCCCATACACTCCATACAGTTGAAGTACCTGTCTATGAAGACAGCCTTCCTCGTGGCTATCACCTCCGCTAAGCAGGTCAGTGAGCTGCAGGCTCTGTCTGTGCACAGCTCCTGCATGCATATTAGGGACGATGGTAGCAAGGTGTCACTGTGTACAAACCCTGCTTTCCTCGCCAAGGTGATCACAGCCTTCCACATTAATCAGCCTGTGGAACTGGAGTCCTTCCATCCAACACAGTTTTCAGCAAAGGAGGATGAGAGATTGAATTTTCTCTGCCCAGTGCGGGCATTGAGATGCTACGTGGATAGGACAAGAGCTCTGTGTCAGTCAGACCAGCTCTTTGTCTGTCACGGGACACGGACCCTAGGACAGCCCCTCTTTAAGCAGCGTCTGTCACATTGGATTGTGGACACAGTCTCGACTGCGTATGATGGTGCTGGCTTGCCCCCACCTGGTAGGGTGGCTGCACACTCCACTAGATGGTTGGCTACATCTTGGGCCCTCTTCAGAGGGGCCTCGGTGTCTGATATTTGTACTGCGGATTCTCCTGAGACAGAATTGAGACTGCAACCGTGAGTAAATAAATGCTCAAGTCGTTTATTATTTACAATTATTAAATTTATCTCAAAATAAAATCATAAGATGAGGGAAAGGGAACTGGGAGTCAAAAATGAGAATAAATTATTACAATTAGTAGTAGTATTGGTTTCTTTTAATCGTTTTCCTCTCTATCTCTCTGTCACTCTTGCTTTCTCCAATCTCCCAGTCTATTTCCTGCACTCCCTTACATGCCCTTGCTTCCCCTGACTCCCCCCCGTCTTTCGCGCCAAATTGCACACCCAGACTCTCCTGATTCTCTACCCACCCCCCCAGGATCGCTACTATATATATATATATATATATATATATATATATATATATATATATATATATATATATATTACCTCAAAGAGCCAGCTGCCCAACATTTCGATATGTTGTACATATCTTTCTCAAGGGAGCCTGTGTTTGAATCAAAACATTGGAGGTATTTATAGGTTTTTGACAGCATGACAACTACTTGTTATTGTTTACATTCAAATCCATGATTTATTCTTACATGATGTAATGGTATTCTATATATATAATTAGGAAAACTACTGTGTACCTGCAAAATCAAAAAGAAAAAGGTAATGTACACAAAAATGTGAATAATTGATTTAAAAATATATTTATATCAGGACGTTTCAAACTGCGTCCTTCTTTAGCTTGATTTTTTTTCTAATCAATTATTCATATTTTTGTGTACCTACATAACTTTTTTCTTTGATTATATATACTGTAAATAACACACACAAGATATTCCATTGGTTTGTATACAATGTCCGTGCCGATATCTTTTGAAAACAATACAGCCCCATAAACATTGTATTTTTTTTAAGTATTAGACGAAATATTTACAGAATACTTAAAAAATGCTACTACAACCATGATTAATTTATTATTAATAGCATTTTAATTAAATTATACCAAATCACATTTTATTTACAATGAAGGGAACATACACTGTGTTGCCCAAAAGCCCATAATTTATTACACATACTATTTTCTTTAAATTCATTGGTTCTCATTTCATTTTCAGGGATCTGATTGGCCAAATTAGTACACATAGTAATTAGAATTACAACACGTACTAAAGTCAAATGAGAACGTGTACTAAATATTTGAAACGCGTAATAAATGTTTGAGAATATACCCCTAAACAACTAAATGGAGCCACATGTACAACCAGACTTTTTTGTTTGTTCGTTAGATAAACATCAAACCCTGTTATAGGTCAGGTCAATATACTTGAGGGCTTTTTATAGCTATTAAGTCTTAAAATGAAGATGCTTTTGTTTCTACCTTTACTGTTGCACAATTCCTTGTGCTTGAGCAGCAATGTAAGAAATAATGTTAGTTAAAAAGTCACAGTACTTTACTACATGAATGCTGTGACACTAACTTTCCCAGTGCAACTAGTGTACTGTCTGCAACTTCATAAATACCTGAGTGGGGTACTGATAAGAAAGAAGACACACCATAATCCCATATAGTGTTGTGCTGAAAAGTTAGAATGCTATAAAACTCTTTTAAAAGTTTATATTTTGTTAGAACCGAATCTGTGAAAAAAACACATAAAATAATTGAATATATGAAAGTTATTCAATGCTAGATCTTTTGTATGAATATTAAGCAATGCTCTCTACCAAATATGTTGCTGTTTTAACTTTAGAAATATTAAATTCAATGAAAAATGTTTGGACTAGAAGTCTTTTTCAATATCTTCAAAGACTTCTAGTCGAAACGTTTGTCATTGAATTTTAGTTTATTTTTGCATTTCTAAACCCAGCACTACTGAGTGTTTAATAGTTATGAATGACATACAATATCTGTTTTAACTTGGACTGGAAATACTTATATATATTACATTTTTTATACTAGTATTAATGTAAATTATGTTGTAGACATTATAATATAAGGATGCATTTTTGTAAAACGTATAGGGCATTGACTGATAAGCTTCAACAGTTTGAGACTGTATTTTAACTATATCTATAGTAGGCATAAAAATGGGCTACAAAAATACAACTGTAGTGAATTACAGTAGGCTTTCACAATAATGCGATAGTGCATGTACACATTCAAAAGCAACAGCAATAATATAATTAAACATTTGCATTAAAAATATAACAACAGTATAGATATTAACAGCTGAAAAGAGAGATTCATTGTTTGGTAGGTATTCAATTATAGATTATTGTTATTATTGTAAAATAACTGACGGCATGCATAAATGTGTTAGAAATTCTTCCTATGAACTATTTATATTTTTCAGTTGCATCTATTACTTAAAAAAATAGGTGTGAAATGAGGCTTCTTAAGCCCCTTTCATACTGGCATGCTCTACCCATGTCAGAACCTACCCAGGTCGGGTACGTGATTTCACACTGCTTTTGATAAAGCAGGGTTGACCTGGGTGACAGATGCAAGTAAACAATATGTGTATCAATGCCCCGGAAGCAGCTTTTTACTGACGCTTCCATCCAAGCTTCTCTGGATTGAACCATCGGCCCAAATGTTGATAGAGCAAATGTTTCTACATCCCTGCTGCAATCTGGATCATGGTGTGTCTCAATCAACACAAATATGGCTAAACAGAATAAACAAAAATGTCCTTTTCAGAAGTGAAACATTCAGTCAGGTGTGGCTGTTTGTTATTGTGTCGGCTCACAAATGTCCGTCAAGCATTTTGTCTCGCTCAACTCGGGTCAAAGCGTGTCGACCAACATCCTGAGATGGGTCGCTGGGACCTGGGTTAACCCGGGTACGACCCAGGTACGTGGTTTCACACTACACAGGATTGTGTCCTGGTAGTCAGGGCCGGGTCCGACCCAGGTAGGAGTGCTAATGTGAAAGGGGCTTTAGATTCTACAGCTATGGCCAAAAGTTTTGCATCACCTGAAAGAATGTTGCTAATGAAGAACTAATGTTGCTTCATATGAGTCAAATGAAACCTGCTGAATAATGTTACGTTAACATATTCAATTACATCCCCCTTTGTAGTTTTCCATATACTTAATGAAAAACTGACAAAAATGTGACATTTTGAATTGAACATAAAATACTGGCTATTATGACTTGAGGTAGACTTTAGCAATATATTTTTCTTTGATTAGATTATGTTAAATATAAATATATAAATTATGTTCATATAGTTTTTTTTTTTTTATTATGTCTCAAACCTAAAATTCTAGGTAATGCAAAAGTTTTGGCCACAGCTGTATAGGGATTTGTCATTTTAAAAAATTGCTTAAAGAAAAAAAAATCTTGTGGTAATAATATAATAAAATGTAAGGAAAAAACTGTAAGGAAAATAAATCTACTGTAAGAAAATGTTTGCAATATTGTTCCCCCAGTGACCAATTGGTCAAGTGTTTTACATGACCTGTTATTGCTTCTAACATGTAACGAAAATGTTCAATCAAATGTACTTACATGTCGATCTCCAGTGATTTACCTGTGCTCCACAACAAAACGCATGGTAGTTCCGTCAAAGGAAGGTGGGGCGATTATTCTTGGACCTTGCTGTGACACAATACTAATCACAGGTTTTCCATCAGAGAATGCTTTTGACCCCCCGCTTGTTATGTGCTGGCTGGTAGATGGTGCCTGTGCAGATTTTCCAGTGGGGATGTAGTAGGGGCTTTCCATGTAAGTTACATCTCCCTGTTGCCCCAAATGTATCACTTCTTTGCTGTTCATTTTATCAATGTCATCTGCCTCTGAATGAGATGACAACTGTGTCTGCAAAGTCCTGGTGGGCAACACAGCGGTTGTGGGCAAAAAACCTGGGTATAGCATGTACGTGGCACCATAAGCTCCAGAACTTAATGCTAATTGTGAGATAGGCATGGGCACTGGGGCCATTGGCTGCTGGGGCATAGGGACATCCACATACTGCCCTGTTTCAGGATCAAAAAGCCTCTTTGTAGCAGGTTGGACGGGAGTATCTACAAGGTAATATTGTCCAGTTGTGGGATCCAGCAGCATCTTCCTTTGTGTCTGCTGTAACTGGTCTATAGGTGGCAACACAGACTGTGAAAAGCAAATCACCTGAGGCTGTGTACCAGACATTGCCATTGGCAGGGAGTGATGGTAGATGGTGGCAGTAGGGGTATCTGGGGACCGTGTCTCCATAACAACGGAAGATCTTTTGGGGGACTGGCTGCTGTCTTCTTGTCTTCTAGAATCAGTTGGGTTGAAGTAGCTCAAGGTACTGGTGGTCTGGGGTTTGGCTTCTGTGGCTGCAAAGGTGTACATAGCATTTTGCTCTTGACTGATTGTGGTAGGTTTGGCTTCGCTAGTTTGAGGTTTAACTGGTATTGTAAGGTAGTTTTCTGAATCTGCTGTAAAGGTTGAATGAGTCTGCGTTTTTTCTGCTTCACTGCTATTTTTCTCCATTTTGGCAGGTGCAGCTTTGGCTTGTGATATTTTAAAGGACATGGGGATTTTAGGAGATTTGGGAACAATGCTTTTTGTGCTGAAAGGTGGTTGTGAAGAAGTATAAGGCTGAGGCAGTTTATTGGTGACATTGATACTGCTGCCTCTGGAGGAAGTTTTCTGATTGTTTGTAAAAGTGAAAACATTTTTGTTGGTGAAGGCTCCCCTTTGTTGAGAAAGAGATTTGGGCACTTCTTTGTCCTCTTTTTTAAGGGGAATGTGAAACATTTTCAGGTTCTCTTTGACATCTTTCTTCTGCAAAAAATCGAACATTGACCCTGCAGCTGCAGTCTGACTTGACTTTTCTGCAGTTGGATAAGAGTTTCTCCTGATCAATCTTTCTGCTGTCGATGGACTTACAGTCACATTCTCCTCTTCTCGTTTTGCTGTTGTTGTTATCGCCCACTGCTCCTGATTGCCCTCTGGACCCTCTTCACTGGCAATGAGTGACAGCACATGACTATCAGTAATTGGCTGTGGTTGGGTTTTGCGCTTCCACTCGTTTCTGTCGAAAACGTACAACTGTTCCATGGTTTTAACAGCAGCTCTGAGTTTTTCCAAGGCTGCCTGATTGGCCATTTTTGATTCTGGTTTCTTTTCCCCGGGTTCGATAATTATTTCCGGTTTCTGTTTAGCTGACCTGGTTTCAGTTTTCACCCCAGCAAGCCCCTCAGACGATTCGCTTTTCTGTTGCTTTGATGCAGGAACCAAGGGAACTCTGTCTGTTGTTCTGTAGACCAGTATGGTTCCTTTTTTGGCACCCTCTGCTGGAGGAGTAGACACCCTGTCTGCCTCCAAAATACCCTCAACTGGTCTGCGTTTTGATGGTGTCACGTTGCTGTTTGTATTTACTGACTGGCACTTTATTACTATAGGTGAAAGTGAGCCCTGTTTTCTGAAATGGCCCTGCTGGATAGATGTCTGTTCTGCGTTCTGATCACAAGCAGAGCCTTTGGGGTCGTTGTTGTCCAGAGAAACGAAGTGATACGAGCTTTTAACCAGCTTGCGCACGTCCCTGACTTGATGAATCGGTGTTTGGTGCTTGTATTTGTTGTCCCTTATGTCTCTGACCGTGAAATGGGGCACTTTTTCCGACGACTCACCCTTTAATGCTACAGAGAGCGCTTGGCATTTGAAGTCATCAGCTGTCTTTATCAGGTTGGTCGCATTACAACCTATATTGGGAGTTAGCAGCTTAGCAATGTTGAACGGGTTGCGTTTGTTTTCCTCTACGCTCCGCAGGCTTATTTTGATTTCAGGTGACTTAGAAGTTACAAAGCTTCTGTCGGAACCAGCTGCATACAAGGTGTCATGGCTCAGAAGGTTGCTTCCATCTGCCAGATCTGTAACTGCCCTGGTTGAATATTTGATGTTTCGCTGTGTTTTTTCTATTTCATTCTCATTAGAAACAGGCTGAATGCTCGGCACAAACAGATGGGACATTTTAGTTGATTTGCTGCTGCTCAGTTGGTGCTGCAAACGCGTCTTATCTGTGGAGGTAGCCGATTTCCCCGTAAGGGTTTTATCATCGTTTTTATATTCCTTTTGAAATTCTAGCTTACCGTCCCTCCATGATCTAAATGCGCTATTGTGGCTACGAAGTAACTTACGCTTGGCTGCATCAGATACTCCTATTTTAGTATCAAACCCCGCTTCAAAGGAGGACTCAAAATTACTTTCTGCTGTAAGAGTTAAAGTGTCTTCCTTATGATCCGAGTCCTTGACATCACACGGTTTGCTTTCCACAAAATCTTCTATATCATTCAATGAAACAATTGTGAATTCAGAACTCCCTTCTGAAAACCTGGAGTTTTGCCTTTGAAAACCACCTACCTTTTCTTTCGGGAATTCGAACTCTTTACAAGACAGAGCAGGAGACAATCCCGGAAAGGAGGGTTCGGATATCTCTCCTCTTTCCATTTTGCGCTCCTGTTCAAACTGCATTTTCTTAGAGATGACATTTTTGAGAAGGCTTGTGGCGAATTGTGCTTTCTTGTGTGGATCTTCCATGGCTTCCCCTGCTTTGCAAATTTGCTTACTGGTCTCACCCCCCAGCTCGCTTGGCAAGGTGTCTGTAACTTCATCTGTAGAACGCGATCGTGCCACATTTTCTGCAAACTTTGCACGCCTTTCGCTTCCAGGGACACCCGTTTTAACATTGCAACGAACATTTAAAGTTTCACTCAAAGTTATTCCACCTTGTTCAATTTCTTCTTTCAATTGTATTTCATTTGTTGAAGAAATGCCCCTTTTGCTATCTGCAATTTTTTCATTTAAAGCTATGCTTTTACTCTGAGGTGGATGTATATTGCTTATAGCTAAATTCTTGTTAATTTCAAAAGTTGACGTAGAGCTCTTATGGGAAACCACGTTTTGCTTGCTTCTTTGGGTCAGATTGCCATATTTTAGGTCAACAAAAGTTGACCACTTGTTAATCCCAAGGCCGTGTTCTGATAAAGATGCCGAAGAGTCGCTGGAAGTGCTAAAATTAATTGTGTCAAAATAAGGGCAAGCTAAACTTCTGAATGCTCTGGCAGTTAAATTACGCACTTCATTGTCAGCATCATCCAGCTCACTGACAGCACTCGATGCGCCACTGGAGTATTCATTGGTATCTTTCTTACCTTTTAATTTACTTCCAAAGTGTAGACGTCCTGGAGCTGCAATAAAACATTTCGCACGATCGCTGATTTTCTCTGTTTTAGCACCAGTGCTTTTTAAGACATAGCGGCTCATGTCTCTCTCATACTTGGCATCAAAACCAATGTTTTCCTTTTCTTTGACGTTGCTAGGCTCATTTATAGCCCTGGAAGTCGTTTTGATTGACAGGTGAATCTGGCCTGCAGAATTCCCACTGCTGTTTTGGTTCTTTGACAGACTTTGCTCTGAGCTAGCGGATTTGTCCGTGTCATATAGATCGCTTTCATGCTTAGTGCTGACTGCTGCTCCGCTAGTGTGCTGAACTGTATTATTAGATTGAGCCTGATTGCTTTCCACATTTACACAATCACTATCCTCTATCTGTGTCCCTTCCACAGTTTCATCATTGTCAAAAGAGGCATAATCCACAAAGGAATTGACCAAGTTGTCGTCCTCAAAATCCCAAGAAGACCCCTGCCCAAAGTCATAATCAATATCATCATCCAACTCACACAGCTGTATTTCGTGAGTTGAAATATAGTGGGTCTCATCCTCGTTGTCGTTTGATGCGTAATCATCCGACTGCTGGGTGCTAGGGGTTTCTTGCTCATTCTTTCTATTCAAAAAGATATCCGTGTATTCCAGTTCATCGTTGTCGTAATCCAGTGAGGGTTTTGCCTTAGACATTTCAGGTGCAGTTTTTGTTTCAGTTCCACAGATGATGCCCCGCTTCTGAAGCGGCGTTTCGGGGCAGTCTGTGAATTCATCATCGTTATTGGAGATTTCAGAGGATGAAGCTGATTCAGGAGAGCCAGGGACATCGTCAGCGAGAAACTGTTGTGCTCTGACGCCCGGCGAAAAATCTTTATTATTATATTTACAGTTCATGGTTGTGAGTTTAGCTACATTGCCATTCATTTCTCGGTCGTCGGGGCTTTCATTTCCAGCAGTGGAGGTGCCGTTTTTACATTTAAATATTGCCAGCTGGCTTCCTTCACCAGCAAAAGTAACTTTGACAGTTTTTGCGCCTTCCGATTTCATATCAAGAAGATCATCTATCTCCACGTATTTGGATTCGTCCTGTTGCTTCCCTGAATTACAGATAGCCTTGTCTGGAAGTAGATTTCTGTAAGGAGCATGGACGCCCCGGTAAGTCAGAGTTTTCTGAAGCGCTTCCATTATTGCCTTTTCCACTTAGCGGTATTATTGTTTGTGACTTGGGACGGTAAATCAGTGAGAGAGAGAGAGAGAGAGAGAGAGAGAGAGAGAGAGAGAGAGAGAGAGAGAGAGAGAGAGAGAGAGAGAGAGAGAGAGAGAAGTCCCCAGGAACCCTTCACTCCCTGATGTCTGGTTGACCAACCAGAGTCTCCTGGTGGTTTTCTTGCTTTGCTGTGCAGCTCTTGTCGACAGTTGTTTGTGTGGCGCTCAAGGCTGTCAGTTTGAATGCCTTTGGTAACAGCAGCAGAAATTGCTTTACCCCCCCCCCCCCCGCCACACAGAAGTGAACGCAAAGCATATGGAAATTCTTATTTTTACAGTATCACGTCATACTTCAAGCACTTTTAAAGAAGGCTGCAATGACTAATCTGGATTAAGTACAGGGTACAAGCCGCTGTGTAGTGATAATAAAAAAACACATTGTTAGTAACACACGTGAGTGATACTAACACTCAATCGGCGTGCCAAATACACGGAAAAAAATCAGTTTATAAGTATACCGCATTTCCATTTTACCATATACTATTAGGTTTTACACTTTCCACGTTGATTGTGTGGATGTAAACGATGTTTACGTCTAGTCACTTGCATGAAATACTATGAATCTATAAATATAAGATGACAACATGTTACACAAAGCTATGTGAACTAAATTGTTATGGGAAGGTTATTTTACGACAGTGTTTGGTTACTTATGTATACTACTGTACATGTGATGTTCAAGTAAAGATTAAGCAACAGCAGTTGGTAAACTTTCAGTAATGTACAACCTTCAAGAATGTATATGGATTTAATAAGTATTAGAAGAAAACGATACAAAGTTAAATAAATCCCCCAAAATATTACCCGTCCCCACTATTTGAAAGTAAAAAAAAAGTACCATCTTCAATTGGGAAGGATATGGCATGTGTGATTAACAACCGCAGACACCCTGTAAGTTCCTAGCACCCTCCGTTGCTTTCTATTTCCATATTGTTATATAGTATTTAATTAACGCACGTCCTTAAGGAAATGAGAAGATAAGAATTTGCCCCGGAGACGGCGAGGGGTTTCCATGAACTGCACGCAGAGGCAGGAGATGCGACGATGAATGTGAACACTTTTTATAGCGACTTGTACTTTATAAACCACCAGCTGAGAACAACTATAAACTGTACAAAGACTGTGTGTCAGGAGTTATGCCGACTGAATAAAGCCTATTTAAACTGTGACGTTTGTTTATTATGGGAATAACTGCCAGCTGAGGGCAAGTGAAACACAAACGATAAAAACAATCCACCTGTGGGAAGCACGGTTTGCTTCCTCATTTAAAGATTTTACAAAAAAAGAGATCTTTTTACATTTCTATATATTCCCTTCATAGATTGTAAAATACTGTTTGTGTTAAAATAAGTGGTAACCAACGCTTTAAATGATTTCTTATTACATTACTGGGCCTCTTTTAATAGTGCTGATAATCCAGAAAAAAACACATGTAAAGTACCAAAAAGCAGCCACACATTTTATCTTTAGTGTTATCTTTTAAATATCTTTTAAATATCTGCTAAAATATCTGCATAGTCCAAATTGTCCAAAATGTATACGTTCTGTATTAATACCACAATTGTAGACTAGAGTTCGGTCAAATTGCTTTCATCTATGAGTCGGTATCAATATTTGTAATCGCTTCATTTAGATTATTTGTAGTAGATCGATGCCCAGACAAATAAAGAGACGCACACTTGTTTGCTGAACAAGAAATGTGTATTGAGTCTGTGTAAACATGTATTTCTTTTGGATCGTCACTTCCTTCCGGTAGGACTAGCCATATTGAACAGAGTAGACAGCACCTGTGAACTGGAGCAGAAGCGTTAATGGATTGGATTCACGACATTACATTGTTCATGTTCAGCATGCATTAAATGAGATGTGCAGGTTTGTCATTCTACCATCTGGAATGAATGATGAAGACTTACGCGTTTGCAACAGGGCAAGATACAAAAAATTGAGACTCTCACTCCAGACATTTTTATAATATAAGCACCGTATTTATTACTTTTGGCAATATACAGGCTGAATACATAACCACAAAAAACAAAACAAAACAAAAAATCCTGGAACTGCCAGGCAGTTTTACGGCTTCCAAGCTCAGTAGCAGTTAGAAAGTTTGGCAAGCTGTAGCATTGCAGCATAAGTGTCAGCAACAGATCAGTTTTATGGAGCAGTTTCAATTCAAAATACTGCATTAGTTCATTATCTCACAATGCTTTATAACTTTAAACACTATAGTAACAATGACCCTATCTACACACTGTAAGGAGTTATAAGCTATTTTTACATTTAACCTTAAGGAGAGGTCAAAGGTCTCGATCAAGGTAATTTTTGAATAGAGCATATATGGGTTCCTGAATGAGTTGTATATTAACCATAACCCTATGTGCACTGTAAGGAGTTATAAGATTTACATTTGACCTTAGAGAGGTGAAAGGTCACAGTCAAGGTGATTTTTGGATTGAGCATGTATGGGTTCCTATCTGTGTTGCATAGTAACCATTAACCTATCTGCACTTTGTAAGGAGTTATAAGCTAGTTGTGACTGAAGATTTTAAAAGGTTTTTAAAGAAATGCGTCAGATGGCCATATTGGTTTACGCACAAACACCATTTTTGAAAAAGTAAATTGTATTGACACAGGGATGATGCTTGTCAACTTTGAAGTTAATCAAATAAACAAATTTTTCAACTAAAGAGGTTTTAAATTTAAGAAGAATATGTAGGTTTGGCGGCCATCTTGTTTTACAAAATAACTCAATTTTGCCGTATTTGAATTCCATTGTCCCCAGGATGATGCCTACCAAGTTAGGAGTTAGTTGGTTAAACGGTTTGCAAACAGAAGCAGGTTTGAGGTGTGTTTTGGCGAATTTGGCGGCAGCCATTTTGAAAGTGAAATCCATGCACTTTCCTTAAAACATTTTTAGAAAAAGACTTCATCAGTGAAACATGTTCGTGACTGAGAACTGCACATTTTTCTAAAAATGTTTTTAATTTAAAATAAAGGAAATCATTTCTAATTTTTGAGTGCAGACCTTTTTTGGATTTCTTTATAGTTTTTTTTTTTTTTTTTACAAAGCACAGGGTTATTTTGCTTTTTTTGCCATTTTGATAGTAACATTTATCGCAGCAACTTCTGCTTCACAAACTTGAAGCGGGTTTGGTTGCTGATGACATATGCAATGTTTCAGATCAATCGGTTCACCGCTTCCCAAAAATAAGATTTTGAAAGTTTTTTAAGGAAATGCACCAGGCAACCATCTTGCTTTACGTACAAACAGAATTTTGAAAAAGTCAATTGTATCGACACAGGGATGATGCTTGTCAGCGTTGGAGTTAATCAACTAAACTGTGTTCAACTGAAGCGGTTTTAAATTTTAGAATGAAACATAGTTCTGGCCGCCATCTTGTTTTATGAAAGAACACCATTTTGCCATATTTGAATTCCGTTGTCCCCAGGATGACACCTACCAAGTTAGGAGTGAGTTGGTTAAACGGTTTGCAAACAGAAGCAGTTTGATGTTTGGGCGCATTTTGGCGAATTTGGTGGCAGCCATTTTGATAGTAAAATTTATTGCAGCAACATATGCAAAGTTTCAGATCAATCGGTTCACCGGTTCCCAAAAAGAAGGTTTTGAAACGTTTTTGCCAAAAACTGCGTCAGGCCGCCATCTTGGTTGATGTAGGAGTGCAATTTTGCATCTTAACTGTAATCTACACGGGATGATACCTGGTGGGTTTCATGTTGATTGGTTACACCGCGTGAGAACAGGAGCAATTTAAGGTTTTGGGAGGAAAAACGACAAAAATAAATAAATAAATAAATCTTTACAATAACAATAGCTTCCCAAGCCAGCTTGGAAGCCTAATAAAACATCTCAGTTTATACGGTTATTCATGTTAAATGTGCTTCATGCTGTGTGATTCTTTGCGACATCTATGCTGTTGTTCTCGACAAATGTGTCTTTCACTTTGCAACATCTGTTGTTGTTGTTTTAAAACATGGCATCCAAGCAGGAGAAAACAGAATTTGCAAACTCTGCCAAGGAAATATTTCATTGAAAAGGAGGAAGCACAAGTGCATTGCTAAAACATCTTCAAAACAAACATCCCATCCAACTAGGCTATGTTAAAATAAGTATGTTTGTAATTTATTCATTCGTTGATTTGTAAGTTTCATTTCAAGCATGGTTAATATAGATGTTCGTAAATTATTTTTGTTTTTCACATCAGTTTAGCTTATACTGTAGTGTGTTAATCTACATAAGAACATAAGAACATAAGAAAGTTTACAAACGAGAGGAGTCCATTCAGCCCATCTTGCTTGTTTGGTTGTTACTAGCTTATTGATCCCAGAATCTCATCAAGCTGCTTCTTGAAGGATCCCAGGGTGTCAGCTTCAACAACATTACTGGGGAGTTCCAGACTCTCACAATTCTCTGTGTAAAAAAGTGCCTCCTATTTTCTGTTCTGAATGCCCCTTTATCTAATCTCCATTTGTGACCCCTGGTCCTTGTTTCTTTTTTCAGGTCAAAAAAGTCCCCTGGGTCGACATTGTCTATACCTTTTAGGATTTTGAATGTTTGAATCAGATCGCCACGAAAATCAGATCACCGCGTAAATGATTAGTATGAGAAAGGCATTACTAGTACACTTACTTAACATGCTCCACAAATATCTTTTATTTAACCCAAAGCAAAACAGATCAACGTTTTGTAAGTGTGTGAGTAATGTTTTTCTCATGCTGATTTAATTTTGTGCTTTGCACCTACGCATTTTGGAGTGGGTATGTTTTTTATTTGTTAATCTATGTCATTAAAATAAAAAATAAATGTTTACGGATTTCAATCATACTATATTTGTTTATTTATGTTTTAAACAAAGGCTCTTTTTTAATCTTTTTCATAAAAAACTATATCTGTGCAAATAACTGTAGATAAAGCATTCCTTAATGGAAGCCACAATATTATTATTAATGGATCACAGAGTTATCACTGACATAAACCAACAGGATGTTGTTATGTTGTTTTCTTTCCGATTTAGTTCCTGAGAAGAATAGTCGTTGCAGTTATTATTATTGAGGTGTACTTGCCGCGGTGTGTTATTATTTTCTGTAAAACTTTGATATCTTGTCAGTTAAGAAAAGGCTTAATGCAAAGCTTGGCTTAACACTGTCTTTATTACACCGGCCAGAGATGCATGCTTACAACCGCATTGCCATATTTTCTACATTTTCTTTAAATTCTCAAATTAATAATCGATACCCAGGTAGTAAAAAGAGACCCGGATCGGGTCATTTAAAACCTGACGGGTACCCGATGCTGACCTCTAATGTATAATGTACATTAGAGGTCGGCATCGGGTACCCATCAGATTTTAAATTACCTGGAAAACAGGAGTCATCAAAGGGAGTCAACGGTAGGGTGGCTGTGCGAGACCCCACAAGACCACTAGAGCTCCCACTCTAGTGAGGATAGCTGCTTTTAGAGTGGGGTAATCCATCATCCCAGCCGGGGACAGAGTTCTTGCCGCTGCCTGTGCCTCCCCCTTCAGCTGTGGCAGGAGGTAACTAGCCCATTGGGCCTGGGGCCAGCACCAGAGCTTCGAAGAGTTCCAAATAAGCTTCTGGACGGTCCTCTGCTGTCATCTTAGTCGACCGCTGTAATCTCGGATCAGGTCCCGCAGCCCTTGCACATGGCCGCCGTCAAAGTTTGGCACAGGAGGTCCATCATTGCGGCGAATTGTTCTGGATCCATTCTGCCTCTCTGTGTATGCACCTGGGAGGTTTACCAACAATGGTATTCCTCCCTAGACAGTTTCTTTCAATGAAAATAACAATTGTAATCCAAAGGTAAACAAAACACGAGAAAACAAAT
Organism: Acipenser oxyrinchus oxyrinchus; assembly: GCA_030684275.1. Taxonomy (NCBI): domain Eukaryota; kingdom Metazoa; phylum Chordata; class Actinopteri; order Acipenseriformes; family Acipenseridae; genus Acipenser; species Acipenser oxyrinchus. The sequence goes on along the minus strand of CM060247.1, from coordinate 36,586,637 downwards.
ACTTTTTAAGAAAAACTCCAAATAAAAGTTCTGCTACCATCAGTGCCCCACAGCCTCCGCTAATCCGCAAGGCGAGAGCATTAATGACAGTTTAGTCTCCCCTCACTAAACTGGAACAGGGTTTTACAAGGGACCCCGTCGCTAACTACTGTTACAAGTGTATTTCCATCCCTCCCCAGGGTCCAACACAAAGTCCACTGTTGCGGTGCTCTGTCCCAACTGCCTTGCTGTTACTAATATACAGTGTATATATATATATATATATATATATATATATATATATATATATATATATATATATATATATATATATATAATCAATGTACAATTATTATTAATGATAACTAATTACATAATATTTATCAAACTGTTTGGACAGTTACATATTTTAATAGAACATTCAAATGAGTTAAGTAAAACACCTGGGGTCAATTGCAGCGTACCGGTGATTTAGTCCACATCAAGTGAACTATCCTTCACAGTAAGTTAATCCACTTGAACAGGATCATCACGTACCTGATTTGGTACGCTGCAATCAGGATCTTGTTTAGTCTGATTTAGCAGATGATCTACCTGTGATGATTAACTGCAATCGGGATTAGAAAGTGTACTAACTTTAGTCCAATCAAGTGGACTAAAACTAGCTTAATCCACCAGTCAGACACATCAAGCGGACTAAATTTGGTACGCTACAATCAACCCCTGTATAGCAGTCACAAAGATAATAAACACAAATAATAATAACAACAACATAAAACCTACATCATAATCATAACAGCATAATCACTGTGGGTTTTAGCAAATTAAAAGGACCACAGCTTTGTTGCAGCTTGTTTTGCTATGTAACTATTATCTTTCTAACTATTAAACAACAGTTACAAAAGAGATTGCAGTAGGCAAAATATGACAAATAATATTTTATGGTTGGTCCATGTCACAAGCTGGCTGTAAAAAAAAAAAAAAAAAATGTGATGAGTTAGCTTAACAGGCTGGGTTGCAATGTGTATCTGGTTACAGCATTTAATGGGGTGGACATAAAAGGGGACGAGTGCACTTTAAGAGTTTGCACATGCCCCGTATCTGGTTAATTGTGTGCACACAGCCCTGTAGGGGGAGGACTATAAAAGGCTGACAGGATCAGGAAAGGGTGGTGACCAGGAAGAGAAAGCACCCTTGGAGCAGAGGACCGGACCGGACCGGACCGGACCGGACCGGACCGGACCAGCTGTAGTTGGAATTGAACTAATGGAGCAGTGGAAATATGTATCTGGGAAAGAAGTATTGTTGTGGTAAAGTTGCCTTAAGAGGATTATACATTGCACTGTGCACACATAGGGTACAGGGGCATTGAATTTAACCAATAAGTGCACAACTAACCTTGTGGCTTGTGTGTGTTTGTGTTGTTGTGTTTCAGCCGCTCACTGGAGACAGCTACCGTGAAGCAGGGGAGCAGCAGACCTGGCAGGAGAGGATTGTGGAAGTCTGCAGGCTCACACTGACAACACAAGGCCTGGCTAAAGCCCTCAGAAGTTAAGTAACAGGCTGTGCCGAAAGGCCTGTTGCGTGGGGTACTTTAGCTATTTAAAGGGGTGAAGCGTGTGAGAATAGCTATCCTACTAGATCATTGCAACCACACTCACGACGATGGACCAGCAAGTGGGTTCTGGAGCAACAATATTAAAGAGGTGCATACTTGCTACCGCAGCCAGCATAGCCAGTATTTCCTGCTGCACCCCAGGAACGTCCAGGACTGCAGCAACATTCCATCAACTGAGGAGCGATTTATTGAAGGAATGGTATTTTGGTTATAGAGGGCGCTAAAATCCAAGTAATCCAATCGTGCTATATGTTCAGGGTGTGAGACATTGCATCCCAGCCAGAAGGAGTAAGTGCGTGTGGTTGATAATATAGGTTATATAATATTTGTTGTGTCGGAGGGAAGGGGGTATTTTAGGACTTATTGTGTTGTGTAGGGAATATATGTTGGCACTATTTTATGGGATTTTAGGGGGGATAAATTGGTAACATGTTATCAAGCAATTAATCAATTAAGCTTTATTTTATATAGCACCTTCCATGGGAGAATATTATCATAGAACACTTTATAGAGTATAATGCTGGAATTGTGGGTAAATTGGTGGATGTAAACACGTAGTAGGCATTGGTAATTAATTACCAGCCTTATTTATGGTACCATGGTTTATTTCTGTTTGTTATCACTGTGAAAACTTGGGGGGAATAATTTACCAGCATCACATATTAAATTGTGGGATTATACCTGTATTATCTGTAAAGAAAGAGCAGGGCCTGGATTTGAATTGCATTTTTGCGATTGAACTTATGGTTAAAAATAAAATTGTCTTTGTTGAACTGACCTCCTTTGTGTTGGGTGTTTACTGTGCATGTTGTAGGGTTGGGTTCTGGGTTATGATGGGATCCTTTAGTAGTGGTGATAGTAAATCAGATTTAGTGCCACTGCTTCAGAAACAGACCTGTGACAGTTAACTTAATTGTTTTAGTGTATCAGTTAATGTGTCACCAGTGGTTCCCAACCTGTGGTCTGCGGACCACTTGTGGTCCATGAGTGAACTCCAGGTGCTCTGCAAACCACTCCCAAATTCAGTTATGCAGAAAACACAATTTCTACACAATCACACATACTATTACTAAGCAACACAACAAACAGCTTCAACCATGTGATATATAATTATAAGATATGTATGTAGTCTGCATTTTCCCCTTTATCTGTTTTCTTTTATTACGGGTGTGTTTATAAATTAATATTACAGCTCCCTTTGCAATACCAAGCATCGCCTTCAAAGCCACCATTAACTGAAACAGTTTTCTAATATGAAACAAATAGTAACCACATAACTTACACATTATGAAGGCACATCTGTCTTGTCAAAATTACAGACTTATCCTTTTATTTATTTTTTTTTTAAATTTTTTTAGCCAGCATTATTTAAAAATTGTTTTTACATCTAGCATTCAAATAAATGCACATCTTTCTAATCTGTGTTCATTCGACTGCTTGTGTTCACTGTCCAGGGGGTGGCAGAAGCCTTTTCGCTCCGCATAAAAGTACCACACACTGCATTGGGTATTCCTAACTCTGTTGGAATGACTACATTAAAAAAGCATTAAAACCACAGTTTTAGTACTTTTCATTTTCAACAATATTAAATACATGCTACAGTGTTGCCAAGAATATAGGAATATACCTATATCTCCATATGTTTTTGGATAGGTAAGCTACATACAGTAACCCCAATCCTTTTCAGGTGATTAAATCATTTATTTAATTCCACTGAATAAGTAAGAGTCTTAGTATAATTTTAGCCATCCTCAGATTCGACCCTGTTCCTGCCAATTGCTGCACCAACAATAACAATTCATGTGCAATGTTTCAATATTAAAAACCCTTACACATACTATTTACATATGTACAGTACTGTGCAAAAGTTTTAGGCAGGTGTGAAAAAATGCTGTAAAGTAAGAATGCTTTCAAAAATAGACATGTTAATAGATTATATTTATCAATTAACAAAATGCAAAGTGAGTGAACAGAAGAAAAATCTAAATCAAATCCATATTTGGTGTGACCACCCTTTGCCTTCGAAACAGCATCAAGCATCAATTCTTCTAGGTACACTTGCACACAGTTTTTGAAGGAACTTGGCAGGTAGGTTGGCCCAAACATCTTGGAGAACTAACCACAGTTCTTCTGTGGATTTAGGCAGCCTCAGTTGCTTCTCTCTCTTCATGTAATCCCAGACAGACTCGATGATGTTGAGATCAGGGCTCTGTGGGGCCATACCATCACTTCCAGGACTCCTTGTTCTTCTTTACGCTGAAGATAGTTCTTAATGACTTTCGCTGTATGTTTGGGGTCGTTGTCATGCTGCAGAATAAATTTGGGGCCAATCAGATGCCTCCCTGATGGTATTGCATGATGGATAAGTATCTGCCTGTACTTCTCAGCATTGAGGAGACCATTAATTCTGACCAAATCCCCAACTCCATTTGCAGAAATGCAGCCCCAAACTTGCAAGGAACCTCCACCATGCTTCACTGTTGCCTGCAGACACTCATTCGTATCGCTCTCCAGCCCATCAGCGAACAAACTGCCTTCTGCTACAGCCAAATATTTCAAATTTTGACTCATCAATCCAGAGCACCTGCTGCCATTTTTCTGCACCCCAGTTCCTGTGTTTTCGTGGCATAGTTGAGTCGCTGGCCTTGTTTCCACGCCGGAGGTATGGCTTTTGGCCGCAAGTCTTCCATGAAGGCCACTTCTGACCAGACTTTTCCGACAGTAGATGGGTGTACCAGGGTCCCACTGTTTTCTGCCAGTTCTGAGCTGATGGCACTGCTGGACATCTTCCACCATGCGAAGGGAAGTAAGCATGATGTGTCTTTCATCTGCTGCAGTAAGTTTCCTTGGCCGACCACTGCGTCTACGGTCCTCAACGTTGTCCGTTTCTTTGTGCTTCTTCAAAAGAGCTTGGACAGCACATCTGGAAACCACTGTCTGCCTTGAAATTTCTGCCTGGGAGAGACCTTGCTGATGCAGTATAACTACTTTGTGTCTTGTTGCTGTGCTCAGTCTTGCCATGGTGTATGACTTTTGACAGTAAACTGTCTTCAGCAACCTCACCTTGTTAGCTGAGTTTGGCTGTTCCTCACCCAGTTTTATTCCTCCTACACAGCTGTTTCTGTTTCAGTTAATGATTGTGTTTCAACCTACATATTGAATTGATGATCATTAGCACCTGTTTGGCATAATTGTTTAATCATACACCTGACTATATGCCTACAAAATCCCTGACTTTGTGCAAGTGTACCTAGAAGAATTGATGCTGTTTTGAAGGCAAAGGGTTGTCACACCAAATATGGATTTGATTTAGATTTTTCTTCTGTTCACTCACTTTGCATTTAGTTAATTGATAAATATAATCTATTAACATGTCTATTTTTGAAAGCATTCTTACTTTACAGCATTTTTTCACACCTGCCTAAAACCTTTGCACAGTACTGTATATATTTTTACTCAGGAAGGGGGCAACTTGCCCTAGTTGTGCCTACACTTGTGCAGGCTAATCGCGGTAATGTGACAGTTCTGTAAAGAGGACAAACACGTGTTTATTTTAAATGAAGACAATTATTTGGTATCTGTTTAATTTAGGGCTTTCACTCATTCTAACTGACCAATTAATATGCTTTTGTTTTTCCCCATGAAACACAAAATCAATGACCTTTCTTATACCGAAGCCACGACACTTGGGTCCTTGCCTTGTTGATTGACCGTATTTCACTGACATGACATGAAAGCAATACCTTTACTGCAACTGTACTGCAGGTTACACGGGTTTGCTTGCAATTAGTGCAGTATGTGAGATCAGATCCTGGGGGAAATTTTATACTCAGATTTGAAGCCAAATAAGCACTTTCCAATTCAGCACGATGAAAGCTTGGATCAAATCCTACTCAATGTAAGCTTGCTTCAGACTTCTGCGTCTAAATATAGCACAGAGCAACAACCATCATTGTGATCTACTTACAACCTGGGCATGGCTGACCTTTTTACAGTTGTTCTGTAGTAGCGACTATCAACTTTTTTAATACACAGAGTTTAGTATATGAAAAAATATACATGCATTATTTTTAATTATAACATGAACTTTATATTATAATATGAGGAAAAACATACTTAAACATCTGTGTGTGCAAATGTTTAGTTTCTATTACATGAAACTTAGGAGACACATCAACTGGTTTAAAAACATGCACTTGTGAAGGCCTTTTAAGCAAATTCATATATATATATATATATATATATATATATATATATATATATATATATATATATATATATATATATATACTGTATATATTCTAAATTTGTGATTATTTCTTTTCAGGATATTTAAGGTTGATGTACATTGAAGCACATTTCCCATGGAATTTACCTGCAGCGGTTAATGAATCAAGGAGAAACTTATCGAATCATCTAAAGGCAATTTACCTCCTCAGACCATGGCATGAAGGCTGTGCCCTACCCATTCCCTGTCTTTGCACGAGTGCATGTGGTTGCTACTGTCTGATATGAATACTTTGCTGAAACAACAGCTGCCTGAGAGTGTGGAATTACATTATAGATATCCTATCACACTGCATTTATTGGTAAAATAAATGAATAACTAAATAAATGTGTAGTAAAAAATATTCACAAATCAAAAATCACAAAAACCACAATCCAAACATTAGCAGTATCATTTAGATTGGCACTAGATAAAAACAGAAATGATGGAGATAATAATTAAAACTGAACAGACACTATGATTACTTTTGGTGCATTAAAAACATTAAAAAAAACACAATGAAAAATTGATTTTTGGCTATTTTATACTGTGGATGCAGGGAGTTTGTTTACAATGCAGACAGAGCAATCAATTGGCTCTCATACTTCGATTCTTTGTGTATGTTGAACTGATTTTGTCTGTGGCCAGGGGAGGCATTAATATACCTCTTATTGCCTCCCATGGTTTATTATTAGCTTTTAAGCAACTAGTTGAATATGATGGTGGGTTTCAAAATCTCCTCACAGGACAGGAAAAACATTATGCCCATTATCACCAGTGGACAAACAGGAAGACCGGAAGGCAGTAACATTTGCTAAGAACTTGATATACATTAAAAAAAAAAAAACATGCCACTTGATCAGTGATACCATTCTAACACTATCAGCTTTCTGAGGAAAATGTTCCAGCCTGAATGAGACTTGTACTGTAGCCCTGAGTGCTGGGCTGTATAGTACTGTGTAATTTGCTTGATTTTTTTTATATATCTTTCTTTATCAACTGTGCATGCAGTTGACAGCAAAACAAGTACGATTAGCTAATGAAGGAATTAATATAATAAAAGTAATTTAATGCCAAGAAAGACCACAGGCATTGTTTTTACCAATAGACCAATAAGCATTCTTCACAAAGTACCAGTGATACAAAAAAAACATCCCCACTCTCCACAGTTTTTTCCTCTTTGGATAGGAAGCAGTTTTTTTTACAAAACCGTATTCAACACCAAACAGTTTAACAGTTTAACAGTTTACCGTTCGCTAACTCAGGAATTGCAAAAACAGATTATACAAATTTTAAAAAATGGTTTAAAATTGATGGAATTTAGAACCACTAACAATATCAATTTTTCATATTTTCAGTTGCAATTCTGGAAGACAGGTTTTATGTCCTATACTGGATTACCTCTCATTTTACATGACAGACCTTATATAATATTTTCCCCTAGCTGTCATTAACTAACACTGCTTTCACGTATTTATAAGACCCAGGTGTTTATTTGGCTTTGTTTGTTTGTGATTTATCTCCATAGTAATTAATTCCAGTCCCAACTCTTGTTTCTTTGTCATGGCAACCAGATGAATATGTAATATCTGTTGATGTCCAGATATATAAAAGATTGCAACAGTAAAAGAGGAACAGTGTCAATACACCTTTGGTACTAAGGAGTGCATTTAGACTATCTGTAGTGGGGGGGGGGGGGCAGACAAGGGGCAACTTTGTATAGTATGTATAAATATAGAGAGCTAGTTGTTAGAAAAACAGAAAGAAACTGTCAAAGCTGCCAACACAAAGGGCTGGGGTTACTGTACAGTGTGTTTACTGCTGAACATTATCAATGTGCAGCTGTCAATTGCAACAACAGCTGTCTATTTTTCATTACAGGACACCTTCCATTACAAGAGCTTTCAGCAACCACTACAATACGGGCTGGCATACCACAAGCTGAAGCAGCGCCCCAGCACCGACTACTCTGAAATGTATGCATAGATCCCAGTGGAGAGGGCCAAGCCAGTGTCCTGTGTTGGTGCAAACATGCTAGGTCTCCAGTCCCAACCCAACAGGGACATTGCACAGCTGTCTAACAGCACAAACACCTTGTAAAGCTTTCACTGGAAAACAAAGCAGAAACTAAGCCTCCATTTGAAAATGCACCCCTGCGCACTGTACTCCTCTCACCCTGATATCTATCTGTTAAGGAAAGTTGATAAAGGGTCATGGAAGCTGCTGCAGCATGCAAACTCGTGCAGGTCACAGAGTTCAGGGATCTTAGCATAACCCCCCTGTCAATATCTCCAAACCACTTCACAATACAGGCCCAACAGTCAGTTTGTGCTTGTGAGATGTCCAGGACCAAATGGCAAGTCAGGTTTGAGATTTTGCTGCTCAGTGAGACGTGAGGGGAAACTGACATTTCTGCCGAAATCATGCCATTGTGCCATTGTCACTTACATGAGCACTGAAGTCTAAATGAACACAAAGAAGAAAGAAACAAAGGGCTGTCCTTGTTTGTGTTCCATGACAGAGGTGGACACAGCACATATTGGAGGAGCACAATTTAACACGTGTAGCTCCTACTAAGAGGTGATGGGGGTACCTCCAGTGGTATAAATAGGAATGAGAAAAGAAGAGATAGAACCTTCTCCAAACGTCTCTGATAGCATTGCCTGGACATATTTTCAGGAACTTCATTCTGAAAAGGGCTTTAGTTTAATACCAGGCCACTTTCACCCCCAATGTATACATGTGTTTATATTTACCAGTTAACATATGCTGTTTGGACCATCTAATTCAGGGGTGTCAAGCTCCAGTCATCGAGGGCCGCAAGGTCTTCTGGTTTTCAATCCAACTTAAGCTCTCAATTAACATAATTGATCTAATTATTTGTTGAATTTGACATATTTCATATTTTTCAGGGTCTTTTACAGTTGATGGTTTTAAAAATGCACTTGATTCAAGGTACACTACCTATGAAACACTTTGAGGCCTGAAGAGAAGTGTTAAATATGTCCGGTTAATCAAATAATTAGACCAATTAAGTAATTGAGAGCTCAGGTGGAACGAAAGCCAGAAGACACTGCGGCCCTCCAGGAACTGAGTTTGACACCACTGATCTAATTAAATGTCCAGCATGTTTGGTTTGTAGTGCAATGAAGACGGTCCTTCTGTCTCCAGATCTCTTTCAACCGTCACATTAGAGTTTGTTCATCTGTCATCAGGAGTATTTTACTCAACCTGGCAGGTGGCAGTACTTCAGAGCACATTTCAGCACATGCTTTAATTACAATCTGTACAGACCACATACTGTATACAAGTACATAATAATGCAAACAAAAAGGGCAATGCAATTTACTGCTACTTACCTTACATTTCTAAATAAGTGGAGCAGTAATTAACTATTCTAGACAGAAATATGGTGTTTATAATGAACAAAGTACTGACTGCCAATTATAAGTTTAGAACTTCTCAAAAATCCACTATCCCTGTATGAAAAAAATCATTATGTTTTAATGTTTATCTTTTTGGATGTTTGGAAGTTTGTTTGTTTCTAAGAAGGATTGAGAGATGTATAACTTCTTAACACCTTGTTTGATTGATCTGAGAATTTGTACCAGTATTTATATAATAAATAAGCTTCAGGATGAACTGAAGCTCAGTGTTTTGAGATCACTAAAGGAGTTTAAAGAGTAAGAAGCGGGGTTACGAAAAATATAGCGCTACACGTGCCCACGTGCTGCTACAATTGTTTAAATAACGTACCTGTCATTATTCTTTTCATTGTTAACATCTGTGACGGGGTATACCCCACCCCTGTGTGTGTATTATTTTGTATTTGTTGTATTATTATTTGAAACGTATTGTTTAGTTAATAAAACACAATGTTTTTGTTATTGTTATTTTGCAGCATGGATGGGGTTAAAATTTCCCATCTATACTGCTAATTTGCTAATTTGGAGATGGTCACATGTATAAAAACCCACAGCTGTGACTGAGCGAGGTGCTTTGTTCAGAGGTGGAACGAGAGCTGTGAGTTACAGAGAATTAAAACATAAATTAATAACATAAATTAATAAATTGCTGCCTGTGCTGGGTTTACACCAGCACACTACCTGTTGATTTATTTTACCTGTTTGTTTTGGCCATCGTGCCTTTTGTTTTGTAAAAGTGTTTTTGTTTGTTCAGATATTTGATTTGTTTATTAAAATGCGCAAGCAGCGCATTCATACCCCAGTGCTGACTGTGTCTGTCTATCTTCCGGGTCTGTGACGTCACACCTTACAGCCAACCTGTAATAACATCATAAAAACTTTTACACTTATAACTTTAATGTCTGTTTTAAAGTTATTTTCAAAATGTCCGCTCTAGTGCACTGATAGTGTAAGGATTATTGCTTGCATTGTTAAACAGATAACACAGCAATAATGATCCATGATGTGGTGCGGAGCACAAAAGCCAGAGCGCTTATGTTTCTTTTTTTAATCGCTCTTCCTGCAGTGATTTAGAGAACAGATCTTAAACCCCAGTGCACTGGAGCGGCCACTTTGAAAAGAGCTTTGAAATAGACTTTAAAAGTTATAAGTGTAAAAACCTGTCAGAATGCTAACAATGAAAAGAAAAATTACAGACACTTTATAGTAAATTTTTGGTAACAATATACATTTTCATACCCTATACTGACATTATTGATTAAAGCATTTTTTGTATGATAAGAAAAAATACATATTACAACTAGTGAGAAACAACTAAGGTTAATTTGGGCAGCAGTGTGGAGTTGTGGTTAGGGCTCTGGACTCTTGACCGGAGAGTTGTGGGTTCAATTCCTGGTGGGGGACACTGCTGCTGTACCCTTGAGCAAGGTACTTTACCTAGATTGCTCCAGTAAAAACCCAACTATATAAATGGGTAATTGTATGTAAAAATAATGTGATATCTTGTAACAATTGTAAGTGGCCCTGGATAAGGGTGTCTGCTAAGAAATAAATAATAATAACAAAATAATTAATAGCAGATAGGAGTTTATAACAGAGGCTTACCTCCTCTGAGGAAGAAACTGTCCCTGTTCCTCCAATTAAATCACATCATCTGCTACTGCTAGTCCAGCGGTTAATAGCAGATAGGAGTTTATAAAGGAGGCTTGTCTTCTCTGGAGGAGAAAAACCTCTCTGGACTTCTCTCAGTGGCCAGAATTGCTGTTAAAATAGGAATGTTGACTAGGGTTTGGGTTAAAATGAATTTTTTTCTTAAATTTTAGACAATCATTTTATTTTGTTTTATTGAGCATTATTATATTATAATGCTACACAACAATAATGCTACACATCATTTTGAAATGTCGAGGAGGCACTGCCTCCCTTGCCTCCTCTACTGATAGATATATGACACGTTTATTTATTTTGTGAAAACAATCAGAATTGTAAATTTTTGTTAAAAATATACATTTTCATACCCTATACTGACGTCATTGATTAAAGCATTTTTTGTATGATAAGAAAAAATACATATTACAACTAGTGAGAAACAACTAAGGTTAATTTAAGGACCGGTATCTTTATGAGTAATGTTACTGTTGTGCTTTCCATTAAAAAGGTTAGAGTTGGAGTGAACAGTTTTGATGAACTAGGGTTACAAGCTATGGCTCTTCTTGAAAAAGAGGACAGGATGTCAAAAAAACACTGGGGCCTTAACTTTTTATCTAAAAAAAACCCCAGCATCAATAATATACAAATGACTTCAAAATAAGGCCTTGAGTGTTTGTTTCAACATCCTGTCCTGATTTTCAGGAAGGCTCTGCCCATTGAAGAGGAAGCAAAATGACGAGTGAATCCTACAAGACTGACAGATGGTATGTAGTACCAGTGATGTACAGCAACAGACCTAAACCCTGGCCTAGAAAGATTGTCTAGCTGCTACATTCCAGCAAGGCTGCCAGGAGCTCTTGCATTTTCTGCCTTCTCTCTCTTCAATAACTGCTCCTGGTTGTATTTTACTGCATCCTGTTTCAAATCTGTGTAGTTGTGAACTGCAGCATTTCTTTGATTTTTAAGGCTTTTCTATTATTGAAGCTTGGCAAGGCAAGGCTTAAATTACTCCCACAAACAGGATAAATTTAGTCTGCTATTTAAAATGTGGGCCTGTCTGTGCACGTATGAAGAGATAAGTTACTTTTGGTTGATGAATTAAAACAGCAGGTGTTAAATTATGGCAGCAATTCATCAAAAGTGACAGTGAGTGTTTATGCAGTCCAGTCCAAAGCATGTACAACACTATGAGGCACACATATAACAGTAAAACAGCTACATTTTTTTTATCCCCTCCATAAGGCCTGGAGAGGTGTATACAATAAACTGAAAGTTGAACAAATTTATTTTTTAATCCCAGTCACAATTTTTGTCCTAGGGCATGAATTAATTGGTACCAGAAAATGTCTGTTTTTCATTTGATTTCCGTTGATAGATGAAATGGTAGCCTTATTAGTCCACAGATATGACAAAGAGAAGGAGATGTGATTATATTGGACTAACTAAACAACAATCACAAGCTTTTCAAGACCTCAAAGGTCTCAGGCTAGTTTCACACTTGTCATTTTGTCGAGCCGAGCTGAGTCAGAACCATGAAACTCTGGCCTCGCAAGATATCTGCTACTGGCTCGGTACTAAGCAAAGCTGGGGGCGGGGTTAACTTGTACTGTCCGAAACAATAAGGTTTACCAAAAGATTTCACAGGAATTGAGAAACAAGGGACTAAACCACAGCGCGAAACAGTGTTGTGAAAAATTAAAGAAAACAAAACATAATAATAATAATAATAATAATAATAATAATAATAATAATAATAATAATAATAATAATAATAATAAAGACCATTACAATAAAGCGGGTCAGACCGCAAAAATAAATAAATAAATAAATAAATAAATAAATAAAATGTATTATTTAATGGACGCTGTTCTTGGTCACAGACCTTCAACGACAACAAAGGTATTTCTTCTTTAAATTGTTAACGTTGACAGATATCATTTAGAGTGTAGTCGGTAAATTCCTGTTTAATATGAAATAACTGATGACTCCACTTGGTAGCAGTTCAAGAAGCTTTAATACAATACGCAAGTGAAGAGCAACAGCGGTTACAGGAACACACTCTCAAGGCAGCAAAATATTTATACTGGATTAGCATAGCAACAATAGGCAAATTAACACGTCAGCATGATTATAGAACTTTCTCAGAGGTGAAGATTCCCTTATAAGGAGTTGTTGTTAATTAAGCAGTTTTGCCTCAAACTAGACATAACAGCGTCCTAACTATATCCCTTTTATCAGTTGAGAAACACATTTCAAGCAGTTCTCACTAGAACGTATTGTGCTTATTTTAACACCACACGATAACGCACTGTGCTCAGAACACCACACAATCGTCCTTAACCCTTTAGATACCACATCACATATTTCCTGCCTCTTCAAAAGCAAAGACAATAAAATACTGTGTGTTAACTGCAAGATCTACTGCTGTTTCTATTCTATTCTATCATCTATTTTTTCTAATGAATAAAGTGATCAGTAATTGCGAATGTTACCTTGTAGTTCAGTTATAAACCAGTCCTTAACAGAAAAAAAAGATACAAATATTGGAAATGTGCAAAGTATCTGAAAATCACCTTCAATATGGTCATTAAAAAAAAACAAAAAAACGTATATTAACCTTGCATGTATAAAAACAAGTTGTAAAGAAAAATATCTTTAAATATGTAAGATTTTGTTTTTAATAGGCACTTTAAATCTATTTTTCTGAAGTGTTTAATAACTTTTTTCAAATACTATCTGTAACGTTTTAAAGTTATTAGTAGTTAATCTAACTTTAATAATATGAAATTAAATTATTCGGTTTGTATTTGCATTCAGCAACATGTGAAAAACAAATACAAACAAGAAGTTGTTTTTTTTTTCTTCACAACACTCGCGCTGCGCAGTGCTTAATTTGTGCCGGGGCTTGAACCTCTGGGCGTGCAGTCATATTCCCGATACCTCTAGTTAAAAACCTCTATAATGATTTATTTTTAAATTCTCAACACAGTTGTATGAAGTCTGTAAATTCTTGCGCGCTAGAGAGACAGTCCGCTGCCACGTTTGCCTACTTTAAATTACATTACGATTTTTCAGTTTGAGTGCTTTTGACAGTGGCTGCAACTCGCTTGTCGTTTTTTATACAAAAATACACCATGTGACTGGTAAATAAGATCATGTAAAGTGAGATGATAAATATTACATTATTAAGGAACTCAAAGGAAAATGTATTTTACTATTACTAAGAAAAGCATGGAAAATCCCTCAAATGAGTTTTGGGTCAGACAACCGAGTGCATTGCAGTGCTCTCTGATAGCAGACGTTAACTAGAGACATGTCAGCAAATTCACATGAGCATTGTCTGGTATGAGCAGTAGGAGTCATGGATTAGGGTGTTTTGATGAACAGTAATCACATAAATAATATAAAGCAAAACCAGAGCCAGATTGATACATTGATATTGCACCCCCAGAGCCAGAGGAGCTTGGGAGGAATTTGTTCATTATCAAGCTTCCTTCTGCCTCCTTTCCAGCTCCTTTGAAGGGCTTGTTAGGAGACACTATATTATATATAATAATATATATAATATATAGGCTCCCTTGAAAAAGATATGTACAACATATCGAAACGTTGGGCAGCTGGCTCTTTGAGCTATATATATATATATATATATATATATATATATATATATATATATATATATATATATATATATATATATAAAATAGTGCAATTAGGAAGATAGCTGATACATACTTTAACATAAAATAATACACAATATAACTTTTACCTTTACATTTTTTCAGTGTGGCTGTTACTGCTCAGTACAAAGAGCTTTTGGCCTTGTGAGATACTCACAGCCCCCCTCATAACACAGTGACAGTGCGGGTAGCTTCACAGGCATTTGAAAATTGCAAACTTGGTGTGAATTTGCACATGTGTCAGATTGTAAATTGACTGAAAAATGTGGGAGGAAAATCACTGAAACGTATCAATTCAAACAAAGCCTTCCAGGCCTGTGAGTTAACCTGCCACTGAATAGAGACGGCAGGATACTGTACGGCAGGATGCCATGGTAAATTACATTTACAGAAGCACCCATAAAGTCACTGTTTTACGTTGTTTTACTTTTTGTCTGACGTGTGACATGCCAGGGCTGTTTGTGTCTTTAAAAAAGCATAGAAGATATAGTGAGCTGTCACCAATACTTTGGGAAATGTGAAGCATCCCTGCTTCTTGCCTGCTGGCTCCAGAGTTTCTATTTCACATGTGTGAGGAATATTAACCCATGACCTCCACTGGAGTGTGTAGGAAGCACTGAGCAGTAAGAGATTCTGAAATGGAAAAAAACATTCTGGTTTCTATAGGAAATATGTGGGGGGGTTTTTAAATTTTTTTTAGGAGAGACCTTTATCCAAGGCGACTTACAGGTGTCATAGGGCAGTACAGGGTTACAATGCAAGCTTAATATATAATACAGTATAGTTTACAGTAAGTTTTAAAAGATGTCACTATACACATAGGAAAACAGAATACAGTCTAATTAAACTATTTATCTCTGGAATTGGGAATGTGCAAAACATGTGGTTTGTGGCAGCAATGAGTGCGGAGCTGTGTGTTGAAACAAAGCAAATTCCACTGAACTTGGTACGCTGTAATACTTTATTACACTAACATGAAATAGGTCAGGTAACCATATCAAGGTATATGTTTTTTTATTACCTATGTAGATATATTTTTGTTTTAATTATTATTTTATTGTCCTGAGGAGTTCAAAGTATGGTTGACAAAGCCACAGGTGCAAATCACATGCAAAGTCTAATATCTATTAACTTACATTTTAAAAAGGAAAACCCTTGCTTGCAATGAGTGTTTCTTGGAAAATTCAAATCTCTTGGCACATGAGAAACAAATAGAAAATGTGAAATAAGAGACTCCAGGAGTCAAAGATATAATAGATTAAAATACAAGTAATATTTCCGTTCTTGATTTTGATCAGTCTCATTCATGTTGTCCTTATTTCAAAATGAATCCAATTAGATATGTTGCCATTCCATATGCACTTATATATTATTATTTGTTTATTTAGCAGACACCTTTATCCAAGGCGACTTACAAAGACTAGGGTGGGTGAACTATGCATCAGCTGCAGAGTCACTTACAATTACATCTCACCTGAAAGACAGAGCACAAGGAGGTTAAGAGACTTGCTCAGGGTCACACAATGAGTCAGTGGCTGAGGTGGGATTTGAACCGGGGACCTTCTGCTTACAAGCCCTTTTTTTAACCACTGGACCACACAGCCTCCTACAAATTGTTGCTTTGACAACCAAACAACAATATTAACAGTAATGTGCTGGTGTAGTTCTATAGCTGTGCTGGTATAGTTAGTTCCATACTGGCTTGGCCTTGACTGACACTGCTCTGTATCGAATGGACTGTACTGTATTGTTTAATTTGATTTCTTTTGGTGATGTGTATTGATTTATGCTGTTACATCAATGCTGTTTTGTGTTTAATGATTGACGCTAATTATATGTTGTTTTTGATACAGTCTGAGCTTTCTTGGACAGGTCATCAGGTAAGTGAGAATTTGTTGTCAACTGTTTATTTATTTATTTGTTTATTATTTATGTATGTATGTATGTATGTATGTATGTATGTATGTATGTATGTATGTATGTATGTATTTTTACCAGGTTAAATAAAGAAAGTCATTGATGATTGATGATTTACTACTATGGTGCACACTATACTGTACACAGTAAACAGCTCCCCTTAGTGGCATAGTCACAGATAAAATCTAATTTTTATGGAGCTAATAATAATGTTAATCAGATTTCAGTAGAGGGGCAGGGAAGCTCTTGTTTTTTTTTGCAGATAAAAACTTAAAAATCAGTTTATTACGGGAGCATTTTCTATGATTATTCCCTATATTTTTTATAAATCATACGATAACAAAATTACCAACACAGGACACACAGGCAACTTTTAAAGCTGGCGTGCAGACCCAGTACCAAATAAAGCCTTATTTTTAAGCTTAGAAGTTCAGAACACAGGAGATAATATAGTAAGACATTACTGATACCACAACCTTGATGTATCAAGTCTTAACACAGATTAAGATAAAAAAAAAACTTTTTAGTTATGTATTTTTTCTTTCAAAAAACGAACAAAACATGAGGAAGCTTTACACTTTAGTTAATACTTAATGGATTGTCTACAAGTAGTGAACATACTGTGATTGGAAATACAGTATCTGTCAGTAACATATCATTGTCAACTATTATAAATGAACACACTATTGCTGTATATGAACACATATGATCAATCAATCTGAATTTCTAGCAGCCCCTGCTCCAGCTCTAGCTGCTTTTAGCTGGCTCCGGCTGAAGAGTCACTAAAACCTCTAATCAGTAATGTATGTTCTTGACTATCATAGTAACATTCTATTTAAGTTATTTTTTTTAAAATTGTTCAATCAGGTTAAATGTGTTTTTTTAGAGACAAGAATGTGAAATCTGGTTTTAAGACAAATTTCTATGAATCTAGACTGTATTCCCCTTGAATATTAGGGGCCGTCCACAATTAGACATTTTCTGAAAGCCTACAAAGCATGCGCTGGGATGAAAATAGCCATTAAAAAAATGTCATTGATTGCTTACATGTGTCTATATAATATGCCCAATAACTCTAGGAGGGTTGTAACATTGAGACCTGTAGTCTTTACTATTATTATTATTATTATTATTATTATTATTATTATTATTATTATTATTATTATTATTATTAGTTTTTTTTTTATGGTACATTTGTGTACATTGGTGTAATAATAATATACAACACAGTTAACTGTACAGTAAAATACATTTCAATAAGGAAAAAAATATATTTAATAATTGAGTGCTGGGACTAATCCAGGAAAAAAAAAAATGTATTCGAAGGGAAAATATGATGTCAGTCAGAAATGACAGTTGACAGAAATGAGAAATACGTATCACAACCTGTTATGCATTGCAGCGCTTTCTATATATCGTGATGGGGTGCATGATGGTATGCATAATAACTTGAGATACTGGAGTCTTGCAACTGTGGTTCAAACCAACAGGTAATTTATTTGTTCACACAGTTATGAAACTCTTTCAAAGACAAGGAAAATAAACAAAAATCCTAACTCCGATTTAGAGTACTACCTACACAAGGTTCCTTTTTCTCTATCTATTATCAGGACGGCTAAGCCATTTCCCGGACGTAAAACAAAGCAATAGGTTTTAACCCCGTGTCAAAATATACTGTGGTGTCAAGAAGGACGCAAGACAAGGTTTCAAGGCTAAGCTTTTTATTTGTTTTAGCCTTAATGATCACTTTTACAAAGCTACTGTCAGCCACAGCTCACGCTTCTACAAGTCGGCTTTCTCTTCTCTTTAGCTCTTTCTGTCACTTGTTGAAATGTTGTCACTTCTTTACTTACAAAAGGAATACTATTTAATCTTCCTTCATATAAGCATTACCCTATGTAAAATGCGCAGAGAAGCTTTCAGATTGTCAGGAGATGCTTTCTCATTATCATTGATTGGTGCTGAAAGACTGCAGAGACCAGGCAGAACATGTCATCATAGAATTGACACATTTTTAACAGGTTCCTTTATGGTTTAAGTCAGGGTTTCCAAAACTTTTTACCTGAGGCCTGTTATATGTAGAGTTTTGCATGTTCAATACTACAGCGGTGATGTAATGGGGGCCTGCGTAAATCAGATGACCGCTGTTGTTCCTGCGGGGACAGCATGGGCGAGGAACACAGAGTCAGGCAGTCTAATATAAAGCTATGTGTTACTGAGTGTTTGTTCTTACATTTAATAAACAACAACGTTTGTAAGTACAAGAGTCTTGCGTCCTACCTGACACAACAAGGCCCACCTGTTCAGCTGTATTTGGCACTACAACCCACTATTCCCTAGTAGAAATTCCAATAGAAAATGTTTCTACTGGTGACCTGTGGCAACTGGTTTCAAATGGGTTTTTGGACAACTGAACTGGTCTACTGGTTTGGGTTGGAAACAGTAGCTCTACTGGTCTCTACTGGTACTGGTCTCCCAGTAGCTCTACTGGTTTTTCTGTAGCTCTACTGGTCTCTACTTGTACTGGTCTCCCAGTAGCTCTACTGGTTTTTCTGTACCTCTTCTGGTCTGTACTGGTACTGGTCTCCCAGTAGCTCTATTGGTTTACCAGTACCTCTACTGGTCTGTAGTGGCACTGGTCTCCCAGTAGCTCTACTGGTCTCTACTGGTACTGGTCTCCCAGTAGCTCTACTGGTTTTTCTGTACCTCTACTGGTCTGCTCTGGTCTCCCAGTAGCTCTGCTGGTTTTTCTGTACCTCTACTGGTCTGTACTGGTACTGGTCTCCCAGTAGACACATAATATAAGAAGTGCTGAACACAACAACACATCATGAGTTGTATAAATCCTTGCATTTGTAGAGCATAAGAGAAAACTAAAAACTGACATTGCATTCTTTTTTTATTGCAGTTTAACATACTTATGTCTGCTAAATAAAAGTAATAACTACAATAACAACAATAACATAAAACTAATGGAATGCACACCTTTTTTTCTTTTGTTATTGCCTACTTATTGCCTTATTTTTCAGGTAGATCTATAAAATTATATAACATTGTTTTCAATCTGTTTGCATCAATAATACTGGAAAAAAAATAATCATCTAATTAAATATAAGAAGTAACTTACCAGTAATATATTTAACAAGAATCGTTCTTATTTTTTACTGCAATCATTTAAAATAAAACAATATTTAAAAGATGTTCGAAACTACTTACTATATATATATATATATATATATATATATATATATATATATATATATATATATATATATATATATATATATATATATATTATATATATATACACACAAATGTAAATAACAGTTTTAATCACATATTGGCTATGTTTACATGCAAGTTGTTTTATAACTGTGACCAGTTTTTATAAAATATTACTGGAATGACTAGATTTTGTACTTTCTTATTGTTCTTAACATAATTAAACAAATATAATATCACAAATTAAGTGTCCTTTTCTTTTTAAACTTCCATTGAAAAAGAGGTAGCTAAGGTAAGACATTGTATTCATTTCTAATACATTCTTTTCCTATAATTTAGAATTTTGAATAAAAGCTTACATGTGTAACATATTTATACTCAAATAGGAACCTATTATTGTGGATGCAGACACATACTACTATAATTATTAGCTACTATCAGTAGCTTGCAATTATCTTTATTTGAGAGATATACTGCTGCACTACCCACCAGTAGAGATACTGGTGAGCAGTGCAGACCAGTTCATACCAGTTGAGACCCATTGATGAAATGGACTAATATACCATAGACCAGTAGAGATCTACTGGTGAGTAATGTAGACCAGTTCATACCAGTTGAGACCCATTGATAAGGTCTACTGGTGAGTAGTTCATACCAGTTGAGACCAATTGATAAGTCTACTGGTGAGTAGTACAGACCAGCTCATACCAGTTCATTCCAGCTGAGACCAATTGATAAGATCTACTGGTTTCAACTGGAATTTCCACTAGGGTTAGCACAAATGTCAAATTGAAAACATTTTAAATTACGTACCTTTGCATAATTGAACATTTTAGAAATGCAGTTATTTTTCTTGGTCATCAAACAAGAAAGTGCATGTCTCTTATTATTGCCATTCATAAATACCTGAACAGGAATCACTTTTGAGTAAAACCAGTGCAACGTGCACAACAACATAACTCTTAAGTCCTCATTTCTGAACACTGTAACTAAAACGTCCAGCCGTTACCTCTCACGCTGAACTGTCATGCACAAAAAAGACGAATACACACAATACAGAAGGAAACGAGAGCCTTGCATAAGTTACTTTTTTCGCCACTACTCTGTGCAATCAAATACAACTTGCAAAATCACATTCAGTTGGCTTGCAACATACCCCCCTCAAAAAAAAAAAAAAACTCAGAGCGCAGCTGCACCACTTAACAAAAGAAAACTTATGAAAATAAATCCATATGCAGCGAAATTTGAATCAGACAAAAAACGTTTTTTTTTATTATAATTATTTTCCAACAAAACATATTCTAACGTTATTTTAAGACGACTGTGATCGAGCCGATTTATTAAAAGATTTATCAGTGTGATTAATAACTTGATTTAGTTAATATTGAAACATACATACAAGTACTCATTATTACATATTAACAGCTAATTAGTCACAAAAATGTATTCATCATAGGCATCAATTACATTTTTTAATTAATGTTATCAAGTACAAAAGTTAGTATGAAAACATTTCTACAAAAGAAAAAACCCATTCCAGCACCTCAAAACTGAGCCCAGGGTACAAATGCATTCAAACTCCTGTAGCTGCCTTTTTTGTTCTTTATACTTTGCAAAACGTATTCTTTGGAAGCAGATGCGACATAGGAGGAGTGGCAAACACTGTTGCAGCAGCAAAGGTCATTCAAAATGATCTAGACAGCATTCAGAACTGGTTAGACACATGGCAAATGACATTTAATAGAGACAAGTCTAAACAATTGAATGCAGGCAATAAAAACGTGCATTATAAATATCATATGGGAGATACTGAAATTGAAGGAGGGAACTATGAAAAAGACCTAGGAGTTTATGTTGACTCAGAAATGTCTTCATCTAAACAATGTGGGGAAGCTATAAAAAAGGCCAACAAGATGCTCGGATATATTGTGAGAAGTGTTGAATTTAAATCAAGGGAAGTAATGTTAAAACTTTACAATGCATTAGTAAGACCTCACCTAGAATATTGTGTTCAGTTCTGGTCACCTTGTTACAAAAAGGATATTGCTGCTCTAGAAAGAGTGCAAAGAAGAGCAACCAGAATTATCCCGGGTTTAAAGGGCATGTCGTATGCAGACAGGCTAAAAGAATTGAATCTATTCAGTCTTGAACAAAGAAGACTATGCAGCGATCTGATTCAAACATTCAAAATCCTAAAAGGTATAGACAATGTCGACCCAGGGGACTTTTTTGACCTGAAAAAAGAAACAAGGACCAGATGTCACAAATGGAGATTAGATAAAGGGGCATTCAGAACAGAAAATAGGAGGCACTTTTTTACACAGAGAATTGTGAGGGTCTGGAACCAACTCCCCGATAATGTTGTTGAAGCTGACACCGTGGGATCCTTCAAGAAGCTGCTTGATGAGATTCTGGGATCAATAAGCTACTAACAACCAAACAAGCAAGATGGGCTGAATGGCCTCCTCTGGTTTGTAAACTTTCTTATGTTCTTATGTTCTTATATTGTAATTTTATTAATGCTGAACACACTTTTTACATCTACAGAGTGATCACATGACCTTACACTGCCCTATTGTCAGAGCTCTCGCTTTACATCCCGCCTACTGGTAGGCAATCTGTCCATATAGCTGCAGAATGAAGGCTTCCACAGCGTAGCCCACAGGAGCGTAGTGCTGCGTGCACAACTCGTAATTTACGAAGTGCTTCATTGACCCTCAACACCCCTACCACGTGACCATAATACCCCACAAACCTTAGGCTTAAGGTTAGGTTATTATCGTGTATTTAAAGTTACGGCCAATATACCACGAAACAAAGGTTTAGGGCTAGGTTATTGTTATGAACCCTTATGTGATCAGGCTGTAGCATATAATGATGACGTCTATTATGAGTTGCGCACACAGCACTACCTTGTGTGAGCTACGCTGTGGGAGCCTTTGTTATGCAGCAATACCCCTCTCAATGTTAGCTCTGATTTGTGAATTTCTACGTTGATTGACAGTCTGCCAATACTGCCTTGCTACACTTTATTTTTCTACAGTTACAGCTGCCGCCGGTGCCTACTTTTTGCTATTAATAGAAAAAAAAAAATACATAGAATGTTATTGCTCCCTTCCCTCCCAGGACAGTGTCGCAGCCTAACTTTGGGGTGCTTATCACAGTTTGGGAACCCCTGTTTTAAGTGATGCCTGCCTGCTTAAAACATGTTGATAAGGAAATTTGGAAATAAAACTATTTGGAGAAACTTAAAGGGATCAACCCCAGCCCCAGCCCCAGCCATTCGATTCCTGACATTTGCCTCTTGCTGAAGGAAAAACATGTTTTTATCAATGTATTGTTTTTCTTCTATTAAAGTAATAGCTGTGATAAAATAAAATAGCTAGGTGAGGATTGACTCAAGGAGGGGTGAGGACTGACTCGAGGAGGGGTGACGACTGACTCGAGGAGGGGTGAAAAGTGACTCAAGGAGGGGTGACGAGTGACTCGAGGAGGGGTGAGGATTGACGCCAGGAGGGGTGACGACTGACTCCAGGAGGTGTGACAACTGACTCGAGGAGGGGTGATGACTGAGGATGTCCTAAAATGTACATCGTACACCAGTTCTTTTTAGCAACCTGGATAAACCCACCCGCAATTCTATGTGATTGGTTGCAAATATGAACATTGACTGTTCAGTATTTCTTAGTCCAGATTTGCACAGTGCTGTACAGCTGCTTAATGCTACTGGTCGTTCAACCTTCCCTTTAGCCACATCAAATGTCTTTGTACTGTAATAAGTTAGGTATGCTAGTAACACAGCAACCTGCATGAAAATACAATATTCTGTTACTGGCACGACGATGCTCTGGGGGAAAAAACGAGATGAAATAAGCGTCCCAAGAAAGGTTCTGGGGACACTGGGACCAATGTAGTTTCTGGTGACAAAATGAAAAACAGAGACTTCTACTGGTCAGAATTGAATATTACAGGGAATAGTACTCTTGTCATTCTGAGACTGCTTTGTAGCACAAAGCCACGCGGTCCCCTATTTACTTCTGGATGTCAATAAAACAAGTCCAGGATTAGGCTGCGCACGCAACACTAGCTGCCAAATAGTGATCTCTACACACATGTGAAGTTGCAATGGCAGGAATTATTTTAAAAATTGCCTGCTTTTTATGTTTTTACCTGAAATGCACAAGATTTTTTTTTTTTTATGGTATGGTATCCTTTGTTTTATAATTAATTCACAAGGATAAAATCAGACCTTTCTTACTTTTGGGATATTTTTCAACTTTAATAGTGTTACATATAAAAACTGTGAATATGAGATACAATGTTTGTTCCAGGAGTATAATAAATATATGTTGCAAGGATAGAATCAGTGTTCCAGTACAGTATCTATCAATCAACCAATACTTTATTTATATAGCGCCTTTCATCCAAAAAAGTATATTCACGTGTCTAGAAATGAAAGAAAAACAATTTAGTATTCAGTTTAAAAAAGCTAATAGAACAAAATCAAAATATAATACATTTGTATAGAGATTTAAAGAGAAACAGTTTAAAAAATCTAATAAAGTAAGTTTTCAATTTTGACTTAAAGTCATAGACTGAAGTAAAACATTCCACAATCTGGGAGCACAGGGACTAAAAGCTCTCTCCCTTCCTTTTTGTGCACACTTGTGGGAGGCACAGAAGGCCTGCATCAGCTGATCTTAAATCACGAGAAGTTATAGATGTGACTGGAAGCACCTTTATATAATCTGGTGCCATACCTTTAAGTGCTTTATAAATCAGAAGTAACATTTTTAAATCAACTCTAAACTTCACTGGGAACCAGTGCAGTGAAAACCGCACAGGGGCTATACGGTCTCTTTTTCGTTCTGCTGAGAAGTCAAGCAGCTGCATTCTGTATAAACTGCAAGTGATTTATGGCGTGACCCGCAAGCCTAGCAAATAGAGCATTGCAATAGTCGGGAAAACACAAAAGCATGAATTAGTTTCTCAGCATCAGACAAAGAGAAATTACCTAATGTTAGCAATGTTTTGCAACATTTTGACACTTTGGTGACAATGCAGATATGCGACTCAAAAGATAAATCAATCAAATAAGATTTTTCACTTCTGTTTTTATGTTTGGTCAAATTGACCAGATTTACTTTTAGAGATTTTGTTGCTTGTAGTTGCTGCTGAGAAACAGAACATCTGTCTTATCAGAGTTTGACTGTAAAAAAAGTGGAGCATCCACCTCTTCAGTAAAGCATTCAGCTAATACAGCCGAGGATGTAGACTGTTATTATTATTATTATTATTATTTGTTTATTTAGCAGACGCCTTTATCCAAGGCGACTGTGTCATCGGCAGAGCAGTGAAAGTTAATACTATGTTCATGGATTATCTCATGATATGTCTGATGATACGTATTACTATAATATACATTATACATGTCACACACTACACTGCGGATATGACAACTGCCTTTATTTTGTACCAGTTTTCACTAGCTTTTATTTTATGATTCAGTCATAGCCTCCTGTTAATGTTTTGGATTGCATTTGAGTTTAATCTTTCCCTCACCGTCTCTATATGCCTGCACTGGTTTTCATAATGGCTGCAGATACCGGATTACATGATTGTAGTTGATAATTTTGGACGTCTCCTTATAGCAACAGAAATATTACGTACATTAAAGTACTTCTGTGTTTACATTTAGTTATTTTATATACTTATTTATGATGTTCATTCAAATGTTTGAACTGAATAATTCAGGAAGGATTTTTTTTTAATGTAAAAAATAAATACTACTACTACTACTAATAATAATTTACCATGCATATTTGTACTTTACATTGCTCTCTCACTACTTCAATACACATTGCTGGGCTCTTAATACCGCAGTAAAGTTTTATAATTTAAAAAACAAAACAAAAACAAAAACAAACAAAAAAACCTCTTTCCAAAGAAAATATTTTAAATTGCACATTAAGTAACCAAGCATTAGGAAGTGGAAAAAACAACTACATTTCCCATAATGCTTGGCAGCTGCGTTTTTTTTAACACAAGCATTCTGAGAGGCGTTATTTAAACCAACTTCCTCATTTTTAACCTTATAACTATTAGTCCTTAGGCTAGACAACGACACAGTTAATGTCACCAATTACAACGATTTCTCGGGGAGTTAATGATTAAACTTAGTTTTAATTAGGCACTTGTCGCTTTTCTGGTGCAGGTGAAGGCACAGCCGAAGAAGTGTGGTCTAAGGAGAACGATGAGTGAATCTGATACAGCAGGTTCTGTGCGCAGTGACACTTCAACTCAAGACGATCCTGAGGATGAATTGGAATTATTGGGGTAGGAACTAACAACTTAAAAATCCATAAAAATCGATACATTACATACATATTTAGACTATTCAGTAATACAGACATCTGTGTAGATTTCCATAGAACAATCCTATAGATTTAAACCGAATATTAGGCTACTGTTGATTTTTGTACAGAACATTCATTATATAAAGAAATCTATATTTTCTAAAGAAAACCAATTTTTTTTTTAAAGAAAAAGATAGGTAAGTCCAGTTTAACAATACATGAAACAAGTGTTCAATATGTCGTCTGCACTACTGCTGATACTAGAAAAAGCAATGTCTACTTTTTTTTATTGTTGAGATGACACCGTAACTGTATTTAATTATTTTTTAAAAAATGGTAACATTTCTTTACAAGTGCACAGGGAAGTGTTTTTGTTTGTTTGTTTGTTTTGTTTTGTTTTATGTGGGAACATGGCTATTCACGAAGCTGTGGCTGGAATATGCTGAAGTACAGTACAATACTGGAAATATTGCCAATGTTGTAAAAATGGCGCTGTGCCAGTTTCAGCGACTTGGACAAGTTAATTTGGAGTGGTCTTGTAAGTGTAATAATAAGGAGTGCTGTGTGACGTTTCTGCATACACTATTGGCACATTGTTTGAATACATGTTGTCCAAGAATAACTGTCAGTGGACACGTTTAATTGGCTACAGCTGCAGGTCAATTAAATACGTCAGTAGTAAATAGCCCTAGGTAAATATTTCTGCTTTCTGTATTGGGGTCAGGGGTTTGCTGTGCAGAAGAAGGAAAATATCTAGCTTCATGCTTTGAAACGAGTGAACAGACATGTTAACTTAAAAAAAGGAACAGACAGTCAAAATCCCCTTTTCTGTGGTTGTTTCCATTGTTTCTCGTTTGTTATTGAAGGCTCGTAACTACACAGCAGCTAGTGTCCCTGTGCCAAATGACAGCTTCATAACCTGAAGCGTAACGGTCCGGAACGGTGTTCCGCCTCTTCAGGATTGCTTTGACTTTGCTAAATATGACGAAACCCAAGTAACACTCACATTTCTGTTAATTGATTAAATATTCGAGATTTAGTTCTTAAAATACACAAAAGTCAGTTTGCAGTTCCAGACACATCATCTACGTACTGAATGTTCTGCATTGACTTTAACCATTTTTTGACGTGTCCTGGTGCTCTGAACTGAAGAAGCATATGTCTCATGGCTTGCGTTTATTAACAGCAGATGTTCTCAACAAATGCTACACAATTTACAGATCAAATACAAGAAAAAACAGCCTGTTAACTTCTGTGATACAGTCTCTATTTACTATATTATTTTGCTGACCTGTTCTTTCCAGAAATAAACTAGCAGCCAGCAGTGGTTGTTCTGCCAGAGTGTATAAATGTAATTTCAACCACAGAAAGTAGCCAGACAGATTAAGCCACACACCCACAGTATAGGACTCCTGCCACTTGTTTTTATAAAATACATTTAAAGTAAGCCCACTATAGGTAACATTGGGAGTCCCTTAAAGTTTAGTACAGCAGCACATAGTATTAACATTGCTGGTAGCTGTAGCTCTATCAGGGTTAATTGTGTAGTCCAGTATGTGGGACATATTCCCTGAATATGATATTAATACTTGAACGTGTATTAATGATATAGCTGGACTAATTAATGAAACTGCTGTGTCTTAGGAAAAAGAGCAAACTGCTGTGCATTAACACTAGAAGGACCAGAGACATACTCACACCTAGAAGCCCCGCAGCAGTCTTTCTGACGGCTGTATTCAAAACATTGTAAATAGTAAAACGAACGGAGAAACAGTCGGATGTTTTTTTTTGTTTTGTTT
The DNA here is from genome assembly GCA_030684275.1 of Acipenser oxyrinchus oxyrinchus. Taxonomy (NCBI): domain Eukaryota; kingdom Metazoa; phylum Chordata; class Actinopteri; order Acipenseriformes; family Acipenseridae; genus Acipenser; species Acipenser oxyrinchus. The sequence continues at coordinate 36,558,724 of CM060247.1, read as the reverse complement.
GTGTATGTTACATAAACATCTGAAAAACCGAAGCATACATATATATATATATATATATATATATATATATATATATATATATATATATATATACACACACACACACACACACACACACACACGCGCACGCACACACGCACACACACATTTATTTTACAAATCAAAACAAGAAAATGTACGTAAATAAACATCTGAACAGACATCGGTTTACAACATATTTATAAAACTGAAACGATAGCAATACATTTTTAACTTTAACAGCAATCGGTTTATTATCAGATGAGCTAAAGCAACTGAACAACGTAGATAAATAAACTTAGATAAAAAACATTTTACAAACGCGCACAGCACAATAAGTTATAAGAAAAAGTAATTTATTTTTCTTTTTTTTCTTTTTTTTGACAAAATGGTATTCCTTTACCTTGAGTCTTAGGCTGTTCACAAATAATACAGATAATGCGCTTCTCCATGCCGCCTGTCTGCACAGGGCACAGCTATCCGAAGTTTTATTTTTATTGCACTTGCCAACCTGGCATTGGCGTCTCTTGCGGCTCTCAGCGGGGGTGCCAGCTTCAGCAGTGGGTACATGCTTGGCAGTTTCTCTCTGTTCCAAATGCTTCTTGCGAAGTTCCTGTGCTAACTGTAAAATATATTCTCTCCTTGGTAAATTCTTCTCTGTGCATTCTTTGTAAAGTACCCAAGAGTTGATGGGTGCTAGGTCCAATACATTGTAAAACACCTGAACAGGCCACCGTCAGGAGCCAGCTTTCACAGAATACTTCCGTGCCATCTGATCCAAACATCAATTTCATATTTTGTTGCGTTGTGAAACTCCACGGTCTCTGGTATTTATTTTCACTAGCCCCGATGCTAATTGACTGACAAAGCAGCGCAGTTGGCAAGCAGGCGCCAGCCTTTCAAAAGACTGATTGAAAAACAATAGACTGTCAGTCATTCACTGGTAAATAAAAATAATAAAGTAGAATACCGTTCTGTATAATGAAAATACACTTGTTTTACAGTGCCTTGCATAAGTATTCACCCCCCTTGGACTTTTCCACATTTTGTAGTGTTACAACCTGGAATTAAAATTGATTTAATTGGGATTTTTACCATTTGATTTACACAACATACTTAACACTTTGAAGGTGCAAAATATTTTTTATTGTGACACAAAAGTTAATGAAACAAAAAAAAAGACATTTGTTGGTTGCATAAGTATTCACCCCCCTGAGTCAATACTTGGTAGAAGCACCTTTGGCAGCAATTACAGCTGTGAGTCTTTTTGGGTAAGTCTCTACCAGCTTTGCACATCTGGATCCTGCAATTTTTGCCCATTCTTCTTGGCAAAATTGCTCAAGCTCTGTCAAGTTGGATGGGGACCGTTGATGAACAGCAATTTTCAAGTCTTGCCACAGATTCTCAATCGGATTGAGGTCTGGGTTTTGACTGGGCCATTCTAAGACATTCAGGTTCTTGTTTTTAAACCACTCCAGTGTAGCTTTGGCTGTGTGTTTAGGGTCATTGTTCTGCTGGAAGGTGAACCTCCGCCCCAGTCCCAGGTCTATTGCAGACTGAAACAGAATTTCCCTGTATTTGGCTCCATCCATCTTGCCCTCAATCCTGACCAGTTTCCCAGTCCCTGCCGATGAAAAACATCCCCATAACATGATGCTGCCACCACCATGCTTCACCGTGGGAATGGTGTTCTCAGGGTGATGAGCAGTGTTGGGTTTGCGCCACACATAGCGTTTTGCGCTGAGGCCAAAAAGTTCAATTTTGGCCTCATCAGACCAGAGAACCTTTTTCCACATGTTTGCTGTGTCTCCCACATGCCTTTTGGCAAAATCCAAACAGGATTTGATATGGTTTTTTTTCAGCAATGGCTTTCTTCTCGCCACTCTTCCATAAAGCCCAGCTTTGTGGAGCGTCTGGGTTAAGGTTGTCCCATGGACGGTTTCTCCCATCTCAGCTGTGGATCTCTCCAGCTCCTTCAGAGTTACCATTGGCCTCTTGGTTGCTTCTCTGACTAATGCCCTCCTTACCTGGTCACTGAGTTTTGGTGGATGGCCTTCTAGGCAGAGTCAGCGGTTGTGCCATATTCTTTCCATTTTTAATAATGGATTTAACGGCACTCGGGATGTTCAAAGTTTGGGATATTTTTTATAAACCAACCCTGATTGGTGCTTCTCCAGAACTTTATCCCGGACTTGTTTTGATAGCTCCTTGGTCTTCATGATGCTGTTTGTTTAGATATGCTCTCTAACAAACTCTGGGGCCTTCCAGAAACAGGTGTATTTAATCTGAGATCATGTGACACTTTAATTGCACACAGGTGGACTCCATTCAACTAATTATGTGACTTCTGAAGGCACCAGAGCTTATTTAGGAGTGTCACAGCAAAGGGGGTGAATACTTATGCAATCAAGACTTTTCAGTTTTTTATTTGTAAATAATTTTGAAAAATATGTAGATTGTTTTCCCCACTTCAATGGACTATTTTGTGTAGATCAGTGACAAAAAATCCTAATTAAATCCATTTTAATTCCAGGTTGTAACACTACAAAATGTGGAAAAGTCCAAGGGGGGTGAATACTTATGCAAGGCACTGTATGTGTGGCCGTCAATGTGACTGCTCCTGGGACGTTTAGGTATAATGTAATATATCTCCTTTATTTCTGCACTCCCGTGTTTCATGCTTTGTGAGAATATTTAATACAGACAGAAAGGTACACGAACACACAGCCACATATGTGTTACACGACTGGAGAAAATTACATTTTAAAACCAAAAACCGCCAAAATGACAGCTGCGGGGCTTCTAGTGTTAAGAAAAAGGGCCCCTTGGTTCCTGGCAGGAATACTGAACTGAAGATGACCAGGTCTAGGAGGGGGGCATCTGGACTGGGTGAGGCTGAAAAATGTCAACAAGTCCCAACTGCAACAACAAGCTGCTGGACGAAAGGAAGCAGACAAAGGACACATCTTGAAGATTCATGTTAAAAAACAAGATACACAAATGATCTCATGAAAGTGGCTACTCAGCAGAGTGAAAAGACCATAAATCATAGACGTTGAAACCACAGGGGGGCCAAGGGGGTCAGGCCTCACCAATATTTTGATTTGGGGGGCCAGATTATCTTTTGGCAAACCCCCCCCTCCCAGTAATCACTGGAAACGAAATCTGTTGGGCGCCACAAAAATTGGCTTCACAATTATTTATTGTTTTAACATTTTGCTAGTCCCAGGGAAATAACAGTAATTTGTTGATGCACAACTTAAGAACAACCAAAGAGAGTCGTGTAACAAGACCGGAAATCACAACACGCCTTTTTTCACTAGCAAGGAAGTCGTCTTGAAGATGGTTGCCTGGCAACAGTTCAAAGAAGAGCTGTTATGTATTTTGCTATTTTTCTTAAGAGGAGAATATTTAGAGTACTAATGCGAATAAGCCTACATGTAAGCCCCTTGCAGACGAACAGTAAATAGCTCTGAGAATGTTTCATTTTAAATGATCGTAATATATGTTTTCCTTCTTGGGTGATATTTCAGAAGATGTTATGAGCCTAATTTATTAATCAAGTTACTGTCATCGCAGATAAGATACGGTGTCACAAAAGCAGTTTTAAGTACTAACTGTCCCCGCAGATTTCCTAAGTTTTTTTCTTTGCCAAGTAAGTCATCATTATTATGAATATTATGGCGCCTTATCCATGGCGACTTCCAGGGATTTTCAAGTATTAAAATTATTATACACCCTGTGACAGACTGGCTGAGTCGTCTGACGTCAGGCAGAAGCAGGATCTAAACAAACTGACACCAATACTGCAGTTTCAAAAGGAAAGATGCGGCTGGCCGCTGTTTTATTTAAATACAAAAATAAATCAAAGGTTTGAACAAAAAGAAACTTGCTCACAGAGCGAAAATAAAAGGTTTAAATAAAACAAATCACAAACACAAAATAAATAAAACAACACAGGTCAGGCTGGGCAGATTGCCTTCACTGTTCCTACGTCTATTTTTATTCAGTTTCGTTTTCGCTCTCTACGCTCCTCTCGTACACCCACCAGTGCAGCGAGCTGCAGGCTTTTTTATCGTGGCCGAGGGGTTTAACTGGCTAGTAAATTATTCTATTACCCCTCGGCCACAATCTGCACAGGTTTATTAATTACTGTGGTTGGGGCTACCCATCCACGTTACTAAACAAAATCGCCATCCTAAATACATAAACAAAACAATAACAAAACCTGTGGAGTTTCGCCGTCATATTAAAACACTAAATCATAAAGACAATAATAATACAAAACACTGAAGGACAGCACCTTGCTCGTTCTATATAATAATAAAACAAAAACAAATAAAAAAAATAACACAGGGGTGGAGGGGGAGACCCCGTTCTAAAAATAAACAAACCCTGTACAGGGCTGCTCGCCCTGTTATACACCCGTAAGCATATTTTTCATTCCATTTTTTCTGTACTAATTTCAATATTAAATGCCTGAAACACATTTAAAAAATGTAATCAGGTTGATCATTAGATTTTATAAACTGTGGGTAAATATGTAATTTCATACTTGACATGTTGTTACAGATAGCTGAAATATGGCCCAGTAGCAAAGAGACAGAGGTGATGAGCAACAAACCTTGTTTAGCTTTGGCATTAAACATCTTCCTACACCTATGTAAATATTCAAGTAAAACTGAACATTTTGTGCTCAACATCGAATGCTAAACAAGGTGCTGTCACTCTGCTAAGCAAAGCTGCAACTCCGGGACTCTGCCTAAAAACAGACCCAAGACGAGGAAGCAACCTGCAAACGAGTCAACGACCTCAAGCAACAAGACTGAGGCCTGGCTGGAGGACTGCCGTAAAACTTACAGAGACTTATCAGACAAACCAGTCTAGGTCTGCTGTTCACTTAAAACCACAGTACCCAAAAGAAACTGTGCCCTGCTACCTGCGTAGCGAAGAGGACAGAGCGGACGGACGCTGTTGTGGATCCTTTACCGAGGACTGAAAACTTTGTTACAGCTGTTCATTGATTCTATTGTGAATTGAAAGCTTTGTTGCCGAGTTTGATCGAATGTAGGATTGAAGACTTCATTGCGGAGAGGAGAGTTTTTGTACTGGACACTTCAACAGATTGAGGTTCCAAGCCAGCAGACCTAAAGTCTAAGCTTCAAGGAACCTAGCTTCAAGGAACCGTTGAGTATAATTCCAGTTGCATTTTCCTTTCATGGAACTAAATGAATGAATTGTAACACATTCACATAGAATTCAACTGTTAATTACTTAGTTTGCACACTGCGTGTGAATTAACTTTTAGTGAAACTTGATGAAGTAACTATAAGTAATCTACCTCATATTGTTGTATGAAGAATTTCTTTAAAAGTAAACTTGCCAAATATGTAATCTATATACCATTAATAAGCTTAATGTGGTATATTCTAAGATTGTCTGCATTATCTCAGATTTACTCTGTGCTTGCATGTGTGTGTGTGTGTGTGTGAGCAAGAGACTAGCTACGTCACAGCCTGCTTGCTGTTGAAGCTGGTGCTGGTGTGTGAGGAGACAGGTGGTGTCATATTTCGATTGCCTCCTAGTCAAGTTAAGGCAGTGGGAGTTTTTGAAGTGTGTTTGTGCTTAGAGACAAAGAGATTTACTTTATGACTTTTCTGATTTCTGTTTATTATTTGTGTATTTAATAAAATACTACTATTGAGTAACCATTCCTTGTGTCTGCGCGTGAATGTGTGTTCATAGTAAATCCTCGATCTTTGTAACACATCAATTAAATATTATTAATAAGAGAACTAATCAACCCAGATAAACATTAAATGATCAATTATTGAATTGTTCCAACAAGTAGAATTCCTGTGCACAAATGTTCTGTTTATAGCCAGTAAGAGCTTAAGCTCTGTAAGACACAATATTTTACAAATGAAAGGTATGGGGCAGAGCTTCAACTAATGTTCTGTTTATGGTATTTATGTATTATTATTATTTATTTCTTAGCAGACGCCCTTATCCAGGGCGACTTACAATTGTTACAGGATATCGCATTATTTTTACATACAAGTACCCATTTATACAGTTGGGTTTTTACTGGAGCAATCTAGGTAAAGTACCTTGCTCAAGGGTACAGCAGCAGTGTCCCCCACTGGGGATTGAACCCACAACCCTCCGGTCAAGAGTCCAGAGCCCTAACCACTACTCCACACTGCTGCCCTGGCAGCATTTTTTAAATTTAATTTAAACAAAACTATAGGAAACTTGGAGCAAAAGTTTAGTTAGAGTTAGTTTTTGAAAAATGCCTTTCATCGTTACCCTGTTATTCCCAGGTGGTTCCACCATGACCTCTCCCGACACGCCACGGAGGCCCTTCTCCTCTCCAACGGGAAGGACGGGAGCTACCTCCTCCGGAAGAGCCATGAAGGTCCCAACTCCTACGCTCTTTCTGTCAGGTAAAGTACCCAGAATCCCCATCGTTTCAGAAATGAACACATTCTCTTCCTTTGAGTAGCAGAAGTGATAACTTCCCCCACACAGTGATAAGAAGGACAACTATTGCTAAAGCTAATGGAAAGGTTGAATGTTTTTTGCATTTCCTAGTGAAAATGTAACATTTTGATAAACCTTTTTACAGAGATAGTTTTTTGAAAAATTTAAAGAGTATTTGATTCCCTTTAAATATTGCTGTAAGTTGTAGTAATGCTTTAGTGTTGAATAACCAACTAAATTAGCCCTATTAATAACACACCCCTCTTTTAACAGAATCGAAAGCCATACTTAAAGGGTACATAAGGACCTTGTTATTTTATTGTGTTACATGTTCCCATGCGTTGCTACAACTGTTTACGTAAGGTGTGTGTATTGTTTTAATTTTTTTTTTAACATTTTGACCACTTTTTTAAACTTTTAAATTACATTCCCTACCTCAAGATGGCTTCACATGTACCCGCATGGACCTCAGAACTACATTTCCCATCATCCTCCTTCTCACATATGTAACTGAGATGGATTTACCAGTGAGCAGGAGGATGATGGGAAATGTAGTTCTGAGAGGTTCATGCAGGTACATGTGAAGCCATCTTAAGGCAGGGAATGCAATTTAAAAGTTAAAAAAAGTGGTCAAAATGTTAAAAAAAATAAAATAAAATAAAACAATACACACACCTTACGTAAACAGTTGTAGCAACACATGGGAACATGTAACACAATAAATTAAAAAGGTCCTTATGTACCCTTTAAAGAAACCATGCTATTTTGTATTCTGCCTGATAACGAAAATGCAAGTGCTAGTGACAATATGTGTCAGTGATATAAAGGGCTGCCTTATAAAGCAGCAGCACTTTGAATATAAACTCCATTTTGAATGTAGTAACACAGATCAATAATTTTTTATTATCTTGTCCATGGGGGGTGAATATACCTGTGAAAAAGTGGGATATAGTCGAGACACCCTATGCTTGCCAGCATTTGGAAACTGTTCAGCGGGATGAGGTCATACACATCATACACATGGGACGGGTCATAGGCAAAAAACACTCATTATCATGTAATTGACGTATCCCCCCAACTCAACACCACACGATGGTAAAAATAGACATAATGAAGCATTCTTACCTTTGTATATGTTAGTGATCAGCAGATGTGCCAGCCGTACGAAGAGCACAGTGTGTGGTTTTCACTAACTCTACTGTGCAGAATTTTTTTTTTTCTATGGGTAAATATAGGGACTTTCTTCCTAAGCATCGGGACGCAGGACGCGGGACATTTGCTGGGACTGTTGGCATGTATTCCCTAACGTGTAATTTATAGTCTTAGTGGGAGATGTGTACTTACATACTATGCTTTGTTTTTTTTCTTTTCCAGAGCAAAAGATTCTGTCAAACACTTTCAGGTCACACGGACTGGCACCACTTACACCTTTGGGTTTAATGAGTTCCAATCGATTAAAGAGTTTGTCAGCCACTTTGCTAACCAGCCCCTTTTAGGGAGTGAAACTGGTGAGTACAACCCCCTCCCTGTGTGCTTGTATTTGTATGTAGACCTGCAGTGCAGCAAGATACCTATATTGAGTTAAAAAAAATAAAATAATATATATATACAGTACTGTGCAAAAGTTTTAGGCAGGTGTGAAAAAATGCTGTAAAGTAAGAATGCTTTCAAAAATAGACATGTTAATAGATTATATTTATCAATTAACTAAATGCAAAGTGAGTGAACAGAAGAAAAATCTAAATCAAATCCATATTTGGTGTGACCACCCTTTGCCTTCAAAACAGCATCAAGCATCAATTCTTCTAGGTACACTTGCACACAGTTTTTGAAGGAACTCGGTAGGTAGGTTGGCCCAAACATCTTGGAGAACTAACCACAGTTCTTCTGTGGATTTAGGCAGCCTCAGTTGCTTCTCTCTCTTCATGTAATCCCAGACAGACTCGATGATGTTGAGATCAGGGCTCTGTGGGGCCATACCATCACTTCCAGGACTCCTTGTTCTTCTTTACGCTGAAGATAGTTCTTAATGACTTTCGCTGTATGTTTGGGGTCGTTGTCATGCTGCAAAATAAATTTGGGGCCAATCAGATGCCTCCCTGATGGTATTGCATGATGGATAAGTATCTGCCTGTACTTCTCAGCATTGAGGAGACCATTAATTCTGACCAAATCCCCAACTCCATTTGCAGAAATGCAGCCCCAAACTTGCAAGGAACCTCCACCATGCTTCACTGTTGCCTGCAGACACTCATTCGTGTATGCTCTCCAGCCCTTCAGCGAACAAACTGCCTTCTGCTACAGCCAAATATTTCAAATTTTGACTCATCAGTCCAGAGCACCTGCTGCCATTTTTCTGCACCCCAGTTCCTGTGTTTTCGCATAGTTGAGTCACTTGGCCTTGTTTCCACGCCGAGGTATGGCTTTTTGGCGCAAGTCTTCCATGAAGGCCACTTCTGACCAGACTTCTCCGGACAGTAGATGGGTGTACCAGGGTCCCACTGTTTTCTGCCAGTTCTGAGCTGATGGCACTGCTGGACATCTTCCGATTGCGAAGGGAAGTAAGCATGATGTGTCTTTCATCTGCTGCAGTAAGTTTCCTTGGCCGACCACTGCGTCTATGGTCCTCAGCGTTGCCCTTTTCTTTGTGCTTCTTCAAAAGAGCTTGGACAGCACATCTGGAAACCCCTGTCTGCCTTGAAATTTCTGCCTGGGAGAGACCTTGCTGATGCAGTATAACTACCTTGTGTCTTGTTGCTGTGCTCAGTCTTGCCATGGTGTATGACTTTTGACAGTAAACTGTCTTCATCAACCTCACCTTGTTAGCTGAGTTTGGCTGTTCCTCACCCAGTTTTATTCCTCCTACACAGCTGTTTCTGTTTCAGTTAATGATTGTGTTTCAACCTACATATTGAATTGATGATCATTAGCACCTGTTTGGTATAATTGTTTAATCATACACCTGACTATATGCCTACAAAATCCCTGACTTTGTGCAAGTGTACCTAGAAGAATTGATGCTGTTTTGAAGGCAAAGGGTGGTCACACCAAATATGGATTTGTTTTAGATTTTTCTTCTGTTCACTCACTTTGCTTTTAGTTAATTGATAAATATAATCTATTAACATGTCTATTTTTGAAAGCATTCTTACTTTACAGCATTTTTTCACACCTGCCTAAAACTTTTGCACAGTACTGTGTATATATATATATATATATATATATATATATATTCCAGTCTTTTCTATTAGGTACTTAAACAACACAGAGCTAAATAGATTAATGTTTTATATAAATGTATAACAATTTTTATGGGTTGTTTTTTTAACATTTTACATCACAAAATAGTGATGAGAGAATACAAATAAAGGAAATGAAAGGGAGACTTGAGCTGTATAGAAAGTAAGTAACAACCAAGAGATAGAGGGAGGAAAAAAATAAGTTGAAAATGAAAATAAACAGAACGGAAGTGGAGAGCTGACTGTGAAATCAGCAAGGGTTGCCAGTGTAGAATGTTTCAGTGGATCCACAAAGTGTATATTTTACTTTCTGTAATCTGAGATATTTGGTAGGATTCCTAATTCATTGAACATACAAGCCATCTCCGAACCAGGCTAAATGTGGTTGTAGACACAGGCATGTCAATGTTTACTAGATGGGTGGGATCAATGGGCAGTTGTACATTTTGAGAGCAACCAGGATCTGGGAACAGTAAGTGCCAATAAGAGTCAGGGACCTGCTTCAGTTTGTAACAGGTTTAGATCTTGGCTGGTCTGACCTTGATTAAGTGGATACAGTGCAAAATTCTCAATTTTATTGGCAGGATAATTGTGTAAAAACGCACTATATGTACAACAAACTCAACATTACAATAGCACTGTGGGTGGTTTCTTCTATTTCTTCATTTCTCATTTGTTTACTGATTTTGTAATGCCTGAGTGATATTAGTAAGTATTTCTTCATCCATTGTACATTGCATGTGAGATCTGCCTAGTTTCTAATCATAGCAAAAGCAGGAAGTCATGCTTTGAAGTAGCTTATACTATTTGTCCAGTGAAATCTTGCGATTTACTGGACTGCACAAAATTTGCCTCTGGCGTAAATTTGCCTCATGTAAAAAAACAAAAAAACAGCAAAACAGTTAATGTAATCAGTCACTGCTGAAAAGAATGCGTATTTATGGGTGATTTTAAGTTACCTATGAATACCACTAAAAATGTTAACACCCAACAAAATAAAATAGAGACAGATTCCTAATATATTGGCAACCCACAAAAAACCATTGCATAAAATAGCAAAAAATATAAATTAATTGAAAAAAGTAAACAGTAATTTACCATAATTTGTTTCACTAAAGTTGTGCTACGTCAGTTATTTAGGATGTTTTGGGGGCTGCAAATATCAATTTAGTTTCTTAATCTTAGTAATGATCTTGTCCCTTATTGTGATTAGCAAAAGGAAAATCTTTTATTTTACTAAATGTATTGAAAATAATCCCTTCACTTATGAAAATGTCTAGACATTTAATAAAATATTTCACTAAATACATTTGTTAACTGACTGAAATTGAAATGTGAAAAACAGTTGGTTCTGTTAATCTGGTTTAAGTACACAGACGTATGAGGAGATATGTGTCAGTCTACAATGCAGCACAGGCCCCTGGCTGGGAGTTGTCAGTGAGTGTGCCTCTGTGTTCTGTTGCAGGAACTATTATTGTACTGAAATGTCCCTATCCCAGAGAAGTGGAGGAGCCATCTATTTATGAGTCTGTGCGCGTCCACACAGCCATGCAAAGCGGGCGCACAGAGAATGACCTAGTTGCCAACGCTGCCTCGGTAAGTTTCCCTTTTGCAGCTCTGTGGTAGGAGTCATTGTGAGCAGGCTTGTGGTCTGTGAATTTTTAAACTTCTTGTAACAAAATGTTATCACGGAAAGTGATTTATTTAAATGGAGGGTGTTGTAGAGGGATATTAGAAGGCATTGAAGTACAAGGCTGATGCCATAGCTCTCTTACGGGGTCACTGGGTCACCAGTCCTTTGTTGACATCAAAGTGATGTCAGAGGTCTCACCTCACAGCGTGTCTCCTTTCAGGCAGAAAGGCAAATCCTGGACTCACATATCCTTTTTTCCCTTTAAGAAATATTCTAAAGCTGAAGTATCCTGTGACCTCACTTATTGAATAATACAGTGACAACTCTTGCACTTCTCACCTATCTCTATATGACAACATAGCCATTCCTGGAAATGTTTTATATCTCTGGGTCACTTGTATCCTAAAATATCTTCTCTTTTTGTGGGGAGCAAGCTGGGGACAAAGGAGGGCCATCTTATGAAGCAAGGAGCAATAATTAAGGTAAATATAATGTGAAATCAAGGTGAAGGATTTCCAACAGGGGTGACATAGAGCTATGTTTCCTCTCATGTTGAGTAACATCAATGAATAAATAAATGAATTTTTTTTTTTAATGACTTTTGCTGGTTATTTTTGTAATATAAATAAGTTGTGTATTGGCTAACACGTAATGACATGAATGTTTACCTTCATAAGGTTCACATTGTATTAAACCAATACATTTGAACCTATAAAGAACCTTTTCGATGACCAATGGCATGACCCTAATTTGTCATTGCATTTATTATACTTTGCAAGATATCTTCAAGTTTGTGAACATGATACTCTAATGCAATAATATGTACCAATATTCATGGCAATAGGGAATAAGCATGCCAGTACTTTATTAAGATTGTTTTAATTATTATTATTATTACTTTTTTTTTGTAGAACTGGAAAACTAGATGGTTTACGTTGAATAGAAATGAACTAAAATATTTCAAAGATAAAATGGTAAGTTTGTTTCTTTCTAAAAAGGGGGTATTTTTGAATGCAATACTCTTACTCTCCACCAGATGCATTGTTTTGCAGGGGGGCAGATAAATGGTTTACCAGACTTGGTTCTGTGGGCTCTTTAGTGGTCACAGAGATACTCTAACCTTTAAACTGTTTCAAAAAGTCACCAGGATGTGATGAATGGAACAGAAAATGATAGAAAATGAATTGTTGTTTCACAACCATACCTGTTGCTTATTTAGATCAGTGTATTAAGTTATGTATCTGTTTTCTTAATTTAGTAATGGTTAAGTGTAATAAGGTGTAGTTTAGATTAGCCTGTAATAAAGAAGAGCTTAACATTTTTTTTTCTTTCTTTGCAGTGTGTAGAGCCAATTCGTACTTTAGATTTAATGGAATGTACAGGCGTGCAGTTTGATTACTCTCAAGAAAAAGTCAATTGTTTTTGGTAAGTAGTCATTGTTTAAGCTTCATAAATATTAATATAGAAAAAATATATGGCTTGGAGTCCATTATCAGACAATAATAGTAAGTCATGTGTCACCATGCAAAAGTGAGGGAAATAACATGATAACAAAGGCATTCACACATGACTTTATACATTTTGAAATATCATTTAAAACGGGAAAGGACCTTGCCTCAATGGCAGGTAATATTTTCATGAGTTTAAATTTCTTGGTTTGTACTGAAAAAAAACAAACAAATAAATAAATACTGGAAACTATATTTGAAAAGACATATTTCATTTTTATATTAGATGTATTATTTTGTATTTTTACATTTTTTACTGATCAAGATAATATTGATGTAATGAGTATTTATTAATGATACGTTACACCACCTCATTTCCAACACGGACTGTACCAGTAATGCATGTCACCTATGATTCAGTACTGTCTGTAGCATTGTAACGGGGTACTCCCTGCCTCTGTGCGTACTTTATGTTTTGTGTTATTTCGTATTTGTAGTATTATTATTTAAAGGTACTGTCTTTGTTTGAATGTTGTTTTGTTGTTAATTATTTTACAGCAGTTCACCTCATCCAGCTAAAACATGTGCATGAATGTGTTTGTAACCATCTCCAAATTAATTAAACAGTTATCAATTTGGAGATGGTCACGTGTATATAGGCTTGCTACTTTTCGATATTAATCGGTAATGCTCGTTAAACGTCGAACTTCCAAAAAATATGAGTTTGACTGAAATAAATTTATATAAGATAAACGTTGGTAAAACCACTTGCTATTTATTACCAAAAATAATCATTTAGAAATCATCTGTAGTTTGTGTAGTTTTTATACTTGCTGTCTGTCCCGTCTCCGTTCTGCTCTGAATGGCTGGGGGTTGCTGTCAGTCATCAGTGGTCCGTTAGTACTGTAGTTTCACCCTGTTCTGACAGATCTCGTTGACTGAAGCTGGTTAGAATGCTCTGATTTGCCAGCTACAGTGCCTGTCATTCAAAGTGCCTACTTTGAAATTAGCCGGTTAAGGTGTACGTAAGCTTTTGCTTTAGGTATACGGTGACAGTTACTAGTTTGATTTGAAAATGGGGCACAAGAGGAAAACACTTAATGAATGTTGTGCACAATACCCTGACCGATGGCTGAAGTCTCCATGGCAGGACAAAGCGGGCCTGTCTGCCTCTGAATCCGTCTGTGCTGAAGCAGGAGAGGGGGAGCTCAGACTCTGAATAATAAGTGCAAGTTCGTTCTGTTCAGCTGTCTAATGTTTTGTTCTGTGCATATTATTTGTACTCGTAAATTCATGCTATAACGGTCTGTGTAATACACTTTCATATGCTGCGCTTACTACCGTTTATTTGAGACATTTTTCAATGGCATAAAGTCTTTTTTTTTTTTAAAGCATAAATGTCGATTTCACTCATTCTCTGCTTGAATTGAAAAATAAAGATAAAAACCCCCCCCGTAAATCCTGTCTAAAATAAATATTGATATTAATTGTCTATTAAAAAAAATTAAAATGGAATAGTAGCAAGCCTACGTACATATAAAGAGTGGATCAGCCGCTCATCAAGGTGGTGTGCTCAGAGTGGAGAGCGGGAGAGAGATGTGAGTGAAACAGAAACTAAAGATAAAACAATTGCTACTCGTGCTGGATTTGGACCAGCATAATATTTGTTTGTTCAGTGTTTGTTTGCTTTATTGTCTTTGTTTTCGCCATCAGCCTGAAAGTCCAAATAAAGACCACCTATGCTTCCATTCTAACCTCTAAATCACTGGAATTATTAATAACTGCATTACTGTCGGTTTTGCATTGTTTACTTTGCTACACTGTTTTCTGTATGTAAAAGCAGCTATTGTCGTAACAGTCTCCAACTGACAGGCTTATTCTAATTTAGAATTATTTCAGTCTGGCAGAAATATTTGAACTAAAATGGGGAAGACAGAAAGAGAAGATGACATCCTATTTTCATCACTGTGCAGTTTGTCTTGATGCATACAGTAAATTCAGCTTTTCCTGCCGATTAGAACATTGTTTCCTGCCTAGTAACTGAAACTTGATTTGCTCGAGACTCATTCCATATTGATTTAATTTATGCACACACCATGCACACATTGAATGTAATCTGGGGTGCAGTCTGTTGTGTACATGTTGCAGCTGTGTTATTGAGTGACAAGCTGCGACTAAATTTAGTCTAAAAAGCTTCACTTCCCCTTGCTGGTATGAGGGCAGTGTCTCCTGGGAAATAAGCAAACAAGATTTACTGCACCAGTGGAATATGTACTCTAAAGCACAACTTTTACAATTCAGTAGTTAGTTTTGGCTAAACAGCAAACATCTACATTGTTGAAAATATAGTAATACAAACTACATGTTTAAAAAAAAATGTATGTACAAATGTGTTCTTTTAAAATAACAGTTTAAACATTTAATACAAGAAGTTGACAAAATAGCCTTGTGGTCTTTTTTTTTGTTTTTTAGTTTAGTATTTCCGGAGAGAACATTTTATCTGTGTGGAAAGACAGGCGTGGAAACTGATGAGTGGATCAAGATTTTGCGATGGAAATTGGTCAGCACTTTCATATTTTCTTCTGTGGCTTTGTCTGGGATATTTTTTTCTAATCTGAAAGTAATAAATTAAAGTGGCTCTTCCAGTCCAGGTCTTTGTTCTGAATCCAACCATGTCCTTTATCATCAAATTGAACCAATTAACCTCCTGACCAGGTCCTAAAGCACTTAAGCATAAAATATATATATTTTTGTTCTATTAAACCAGGAATGGAATCAAGGAGAGTTGCCCACACTTGGATTAATCTGCGCTTGCCATTTTGGATGGCTTTGATAAACCAGTACAAATGCATTGGCTTTTATTATCAAATTGGAGGGTAAATCCAAGGTGATCTCCAGGACCAGGTTTTTTAAAATTAGTAACTGGGATGAAAATAATCTGTTTTTTCACTTTAATTTAGCTGTTATATTATGTTAACCTACAGTACAATGTAGTTTCAATACTTTAAAATGTATTGAATTAACATGTAGGCCATGAATGAATATGTGTATAATGATTAAGGAACATCTATTTATTTTTAAACTATTTACAAAGCAATTACATTATCGCCTGCTTCAAATTTGAGTATTCCACTTCATAAAATAATAACTGGGAATGGTTACCAGCAATCAAAATAACTCAAGGACCAGAGTTGTATTATGTAACCAGGTGTTGAAAGCATAAAGTTCTACAGACAGCAATATTTCATACTTGCATATATTTAGCAAAACTGCACAATTTACAACTCCAAATTTCTTGGTTTTTAAGAAAGGTTTGGTTAAAAGTGTAGGAAAGGGAAATGGAAAGAAATATGTTTTGTTGAGAGTGTTCCTTTTTCTAAAGTGGTTATTTTGTTTTTCAGGCGCAAATTAAGAAAAGCAGATGACCTAACATGCCAAAATAATTTATTCCGTTTCTGCCGAGATAAACAGTGCACTGAAGACTTTTTGCTAACAGTGTGAATATGACAAGTCTGTTGTACTTGTGAAGATGATGAAAGGGACTTTTGCAGTTTCTTTCCTGTGCTGTTTCTTTGATTTTTTTTTTTTAAATGAATTGTTGTTTCTAAGAGTTAACAAAGCCAACTAATGAAGAGGATTTAATGACAACTGGATTTCTTATTTATATTATTCTTTGAACTTGGAGTGAAGACACTGCGAATTAGTTTTCTACAAACATTCATCGTAAGGTTAAAACATGGAACAAAAGTATTCAATACCATCTGTTAAAACTAAACAAATGAACTGAAAAGCATGTTTTAAAAAAGTTAAGTTATGTTTTAAAGTTTTGCAAAAATACACCACAAAGTCAGATGGGGTCCTATAACTTGTAATACATGATGTGAATGTGACTTGTAATTTGGCAGGATAAAGTGAGTGGAAGAAAAACACAAACACATGTGACAGGCATCAATAACTTTAAATAGTTGATCCTAAAGCTTACAGTAATATTAAAAAATAATAATATAAAAAAAAAAAAAAAAAAACTTTACCAGACTTCTCATCCAAATGTTTGTGTAACTTTATTACCCTGTTTCTTTTTTAGTACTACTGAATATACACTCTGTAAAGGACAAAGATAAACAGCACACCAATAAGAGACTTGTGAGAATGCTGTCATGCAAATGGGTGGTAATATGTTCTTTACAGCCTTGGTTATTACCCCTTTAAGTTCAGTTTATTGATCAAAACAGTCCTATCTGCTCTGGTGCAGAACTTCTCAAATACAATACAATTTGAATTGATATAGTGCTTCTCCTGACAAAGTCATATCACAGCACTGCAGAAAAAAAACAAAAAAAACAGGCTGCATTAAAACCTAAGAATTTACGAGCAAGCCATCATTTTCCACATATGACTGTCCTATACCCTCTTCATTTTTATTTTTTAATATACCCGAGGCATGCAAAAATAAACTATGACCACATTTGTAGCTCAGAAGGGGGGTATAATAAGCAGATTGAAAACGTAATGCTTGGACAAACAAAGACTGTAATTATCTCTAAACCTCAACAGGTCTTAATTTATCAGTGCATATTGTGTAGTTTTAGTTTTATGACCAAACTTGTTACCATGTGAACTTATTTACATGTAGAGCTGCTTGTACCTAAAATGAAAAATAATAGTGAAAAATGTACAATTACATTTCTGGAATGTCACTTTTGGCGTCACATAAAATTACATTTATTATTTGTGTTCATGGGGCAACCGCTCCTGATTCATAAATTAATGAAGGGCTAAACATTTAAAAAAACAGTTATGAGCCAGTTACCTTTAGCTGATCTGGATATGTATATAAAATATATGAACATCTTGTGTTGTTTTAGACCCTGAATGGATAAGCAGTGTTGTGTTGAAATTTTATTGGTAATGTAAAAAATAAATGCTGGACATGTTGCATTTCCACAGTCTTAAGAGCTTACTTAGTATCTTTTGAAATTGTATATATATATATATAAAATTGTAAATTGCTAAAACAGAATATCTCAACTAATATAAAAGCTCTATCAAGAGGCCATATGCTTTTTTTTATGATGTCTGATGGAAATAGTGAAGTAGGTCTGGTACCTTAGGGACAAGATCTCATTTTAAGTTCTTACTTCCTGTGGTTTTTGCCACCTACTGTATGCACACACTTTAAGGGTGAAGTGGTTTATTGCACTCAGGAGCAGAAGAATGAACTTGCATTTGATCTGCAATACTGAGGGTCCAATTGTATATGTGTTTCTTCTTTTCTGCATCGTACAGTGTAATGTACAATATGGTATACTGCTCAGCGGAGTCTGACACCATTTACTGTGTTTCCTCATTCCCCTGCTTTGAGTACAGAGACAACCCAGAGTGCTAAAGAGCCAAGGGGCTTCTAAAAATTAAATCCTGTGTTTTTATATACAAGTGGCTTCTCCCTGAAGAATGACTATTTTATCATCACTGGTACGAGGTAAAACACAGTAAAGTAAACACAATTGTGACTCAAAATCTCATGATTTATTGCAATTTTTGCATAACACAAAAAGGTCTGTATGAATGTATACAGGTATACATACTCAGCAGAATTAAACTTGATAGGCAAGTATACCATGTATCCCACAATATCTGATTAGACGACTTTTACAGTGTTTATGATATGTATCCTAGCTTGCAATCCAAAACCAAAATGTTAATGTTTTCATTATGTTGAATGAAATTACTTATCTATAGTAGGTTTACCGTTACATTTCCATTCAAATTGATCTGCTAGAAAAAAAATAAGGTCACAATATATATTACTTTCTTTTTGCAATGGCACTGGGAGCACACTTAGGGACAACAAGGGTATATATATATCCAACATAAAAATGTGTATGCAACATTGTACAACAAATGTATATACATTGTAACATAGGTTTCCAACCCTTATTCTGAGTAATTTAAAATTTGGAAAATTAGGCTGCAGTGTGTGAGATGTCTGTTATGGAAATAAGACTCCCATAACAGTTTGATCCACTCCTGGTTTTACTATGAGTTTAAGAAGACACGTCTGATCTTGTTACCTTTACACTGTGTTTAATCAAGTTCATATAAAAACCTGGAATGGGTGAAATGGCTATTCAATAGGAGTCTTACTTCCATCCCTGGATGTTCAGCTATAATCCATTATAAACCTTGGAATTACATTCTTGGTTTTCCTGCCCCAGTTCGAGGCAAACTATCATTGCTGCAGATGAACACTGCTAGAAAAAAATATACAAAATGGAATACCATGGTGAATACATGATGCATTATAAAGATTCACTGAATCCATTCTTAAACTTCCACGACTTGGCGCAGCTCCTCAAATAACAGAACAAGATCTTTCTCCAAGTTTATAATCAATCCTGTCCAAAAAAGAAAAAGAAAAAGAAAAAAAAAGGGGGGGGGGGGGGGTCAAACTCACATTATTAACAGGCTGAAAAACTCAAAAACACGAGGAGAAAAAACAACATATATGCTGGCTTTACAGTTTATAAAGTATGTAGTGAACAGACATACCTGTGTTTGCACTGCTGCTTGCTATGAAGCTGATGACCAAGGGCAATCGATTGAACTGCACAATCTAAAGGGGAAGGAAAATTAAAGTAAAAAGTTACACACCAATATTAAAGCTCACTGTCCATGATGTGGTATGTAAAGCTGGGTGATGTCATTACTTGGTACGTGTTGTAGTAGCAGATGATACTCTTGTTTTTAGAGAGACCAAGCTTACTGCCTTGGTCTGTTGCCAGTGCAAAGGTGGAGAGGAAGCCAGGTCTCAGCGCATACTCAGGAGCATTGTCGTTAGCAACTAGGGAAAGAATAATACACCCGGGTCAGTGTCTGAGTAGATTGTTTCAATGCAGAACACAAAATTAAGTGGAAAATGTAATTATGTTTACAAAGACATGCACACAGACAAAAGTTCATTAAAAATAACCAAACTAATTGAGGTTAAACAAGGTCATTTTTAATCACACAACATAACATCCCAATAGCTTGAAACTCGTGCCAGTAAAGCAACACTTTATTATGGACAAGTACCTTATTATTATTATTATTTATTTCTTAGCAGACGCGCTTATCCAGGGTGACTTACAATTGTTACAAGATATCACATTATTTTTTACATACAATTAACCATTTATACAGTTGGGTTTTTACTGGAGCAATCTAGGTAAAGTACCTTGCTCAAAGGTACAGCAGCAGTCTATTAAAAGAACATGTCATTGTTAGATGTACCTTTAATTACTGGAACACCATCTCTGTCAGAAACTACAATGGTATGAAGACCTTCAACACTATAGAAATACCAAGACGGAAAAAAGTTTAATTTGGATCACTTGAATATACTATTATAGATAATAGTAAAATGCAGTAAATACTTAAATAATTCTGACAACAAATCTGTTGATGTGGCTCATAGGTAACTGTTCATTGTATATTAACCTCTGAATTTGCAGACCCCAGTCAGCAACACTAATCTTAAGACTATGTAGCTCTCGATATGGACCCACTAATCATGGGAATCCAGCCACAAGTCAGAATAATTACTGTATATGCTGCTGTTTTTAGTTGTTCTATGTTGTAGGTGGCCTATACATTACTACTGAACAAAGGGTCATATTTTGTATTTAATCCTAACATTATACACTGTAATTAGATAACAAAGCCAACCTACCTTGGCAACTGCTTATAAAGATACCTTTTTAGGTCCTGTCAAAAAAAACAAAAATAACATAAGATTTTCTGGGCTGGTTTCACAGGCCCCGAATTGAACCAGTCTTAATGTCACCTTAGCAATGGTAGTCGAGTATGCTTTTTCATAGCTGTAACGGATTTTACCACAGGCTCAAAGGGACCTTTAAAATGATAACTGTGAAGCGCACTGGGATGCCTTGGCATGAAGATCGCTAACTATAAACATGGACTGTACTATTACTTATACTGTATTAGTTGATAGTATGTTAATTTGAGGCTTAACTCAGTAACATTCACTAAGATTTATCAAAACAAATAACTGTTGTATATAACTGTATGTTTGATGTGTGACACTTGTACTTTACTAGCAGTGGTTATAATGCCACGCATATTTACATGTTTAAACTAATGTATCCAGTTTAAAACTAGTTAGTAGTTTCATTGTTACTTATTTTATACTGTATATATTTCTGACAGTCAGATTAGACCAACAATTTTAAAAAGAGGTTGGTTGTACTGGTATGTAATTCTAGTTTATAGTAATGAAATTACTGAGGACAGACCGTAACCTTTACATGCATGAATTTAGTAAAAACAATAGACTTACATCTGCCATAGCCATATTGTCCGACGCTTTAATCAAACTCCAATGTTAGACCTACAAAAATAAATACCAGTTTTATATATATATATATATATATATATATATATATATATATATATATACGTGTGTGTGCCCGATTAAAGTAAAGGATGAAATATTTAATCACACACGGTTTAGTAATAACTTAAAAACACGTTTCTTGAACAAACTGGGGAAACTCCATTCACAACAGGAAAACATTAAATGAATTACACTTTAAAGGTAAACATGTCTTACCCACTCAATCTATTTTTTTATTTTTTTAAAAATTTTTTTTGCTTTGCAAATATTACACCAACTGTCTCTGTTCCTGTCAGGGCTCGACCAAAATATCACATGACACTTACACACAACAGGAAGTACTTCTTACTGACTTTGTTTTGAACTTCCCCTGCCCTCCGGTCAAATGGAGAGGGTATGGGCAAATTTGCCAGAGTATATTTGTGGGCCGTGCCCGAGTTTTACCGTATTATCGCGATTACAAACATATTTTATACACCAATATACTCAACCACTGATTCTCTATAGCGACTTCCGTCATGTTGCGCGCAAAGAGTTATGGGATGCAGTGAAAGCTCGGGAAAAATGCTTCCCGTGCCAAATTTTGCAGATTTGTGTTGTTAAAAAAAACGCATCAAATTGTTTTATTAAACTTCACGTTGCCCAAGGTGTCTTAAAGAAATGAGTAACACTGGCAAATTGACAACTAGTTATTAAAAAATGCTATTTTCTTCAGTCTCAAATGTTGCATATGCTTAGAAATGCACATAAACAGCACAACCAGTAGTGTACTTTTGGCTAAGCATTCAGAAGGGTAAAGCTGAAGACTTCTGTTTAGCTATAAATCAAATATATTATACTGTACAGCTTCAAACAAACTTCCATGCTATTTTAGAGTTTATTTTTGCAAACAATTAAGAAGCTCAATCGAAACACTGAAAAGGTATTTCATGACAAGAATAATGTATTGTAACGTTGAGTGTCACTAGGAGCCAGATGACAGCAGCAAGATCTTGTTCACTAAACAGCAGACTTTATTTAGCAAGGTCAGCACACAACACCACAGCCCTGCAAGCTTCCCCTTTATACAGCAAAACCATGTAACCTTTAGACAGAACAAGACACGTTATTGGACCCCACAAATCAAACGAGGGACAAACATGACTGGACAATACTCACAAGATACATGGGGTCACGATGCACTCACATACAAAACACGCAACAGCCACACAAAAAACAAGACAACACAACACTTAGTAGATCGCTACAGTATTAAAAAGTAAAGATGCTACCCTTGCTTTAATATTTTATCTGCATCTATATGGCCGTGTATTTTAACTCAATAAAACTGTACATTAACAAATATAATTCTTATACATGATAATAGTCAATGCAAGGCTTTCTACCTCAACTATTTGACTGTCAAATTAGATATCGTTCTACCCCCTACCCTCCTGGCAATATCAGTACATAGGGCAGCAGTGTGGAGTAGTGGTTAGGGGCTCTGGACTCTTGACTGGAGGGTCGTGGGTTCAATCCCAGGTGGGGGACACTGCTGCTGTACCCTTGAGCAAGGTACTTTACCTAGATTGCTCCAGTAAAAACCCAACTGTATAAATGGGTAATTGTATGTAAAAATAATGTGATATCTTGTAACAATAGTAAGGGGCCTCTGCTACAAAATAAATAATAACTACTACAGCAGTGTCACTTACAATAGGACCTCAGTTAATAGTTATGAAACTAGGCCAAGTGCATCACAGGGTACTAGACCTCCAGCTCATTGGGAAGAATTCTCAGTACACAGTAAATACTCTGCATATCAAACTTGTATAGAGAATTGCTTATCCAAGTGATGAACCTGGAATTCATTAGAACAAGCTGTGTGCATCATAACATGAAGGAATGTGCAAGTGGGTTGCACATCAGAGAACCGCATATCTGATTTAAAAAGTCTGATCTTAAAGTACATTTAGCACAATTTGAGTGCATCAATCCAGGGATGACATCTGTCCACTTTGCATTTTTACATGCACATTTAAGAAAGAAATACCAAAATAATGAATAAATAATTTATTTTCTTAAGGCTGGTTAAAAAAATACATACAAGTTGTAACCAGTATAACTATGTACACAAACTGAATGTAAAACTTAATTACTTCTTTCAAACCAAAAACATTTGTGTATACAAGCAAAACAACTTCTCTCCCCAGACCTTCCCCATCTCAACCCAGCTAGCTGCAGTAAGAAAATGTCCCTTTGATAGAGGAGCTGGATTAATAGGAGACATGTAGGTATGCATCCTCCTAGTTCTTTTGACTCCCCAGCACTCGCTGCTAAACTCAGCCATAGTCGTCATCTGATGTTGGTGGTTCTCTCCTCAAAGTTGCCCAGGCCAGAAGGATATCCAAGTAGGGGTATTCTCAGGGAACAAGAAAAAAAATACCTCAGTCACATCCTGGAATAAGGGAAGGGAAGAAAAGCAAAGTTACAGTTCAGAATATTCACACACACACAAAAACAAAACATGAGACACCATAAAATTCCAGGATACTAACCTTGGCTTTAGTCATTACACAATTTCCCACCAAAATGTCTCTTATCCAAAACACAAACAGCAGCACTGCCCAAGACTAACACTCACACAGCCAATCAAGTTCTGCAACAAATTACAAAAAACAAGTTAAGACACTAGAACGACCAAGTTTATACACATACCTAGAACAACCATGAGTGGTCAATTTTACCTGCATATTTATAAAAATAAATAAAATTATGAAAGGACAAATAATTGATTACAAGTTGAAGTTTTATTCAGGAAAGTCACATAAAACATCTACACGACCGAATCATGGTAAATAAAATGGACATTTGAACAGAAACGCGTTTAGACAGACATATTGCACAAAGTGCAACCTCAAAAATTGGAAACATCAGAGTGTAAAATTGGAGATTCTAAATTAAAATAAAAGTTTCAACTATATACCATTTATTTCGGGAATAAACAAGACAACTTTTAACTTGAACTGTTATTTGGCATCCTTTGTTTTTGTAGCAAATTCACTGGGGTAAAGTAAGGCCTACACAACAGATTTACTCCTGGGATATTTTTCTACCTTAACGTGTTATAGTGCAACATCTTGCTGTAAAATAAAGGCACACACACACACGGGCCACGCCCTCCTGCTGCTATGCTGTCTCTGCCTGCATTGAGTAATATAATGGCTAGTCTTACTTTTTGAAAACGAACAAACATTTAAAATTATGAAAATATCCAAACATCCTGTGCTCGTCCCAGCACTAATCAATGCACACATTTCCTTTGCAAGCTGGGCCAGTGTTTAAAAGTACGGGGAATTTCTGAGACGTACCTACATCTTTATCTCCCAATTACGACTTCCCAAATCTGAAGCAGTATCTGTGGCTTTAAGTAGCTATCACTACAGGTATGTGTGCGCATCTTAAATCTAGTCTGTTTACTTTTTGGCTTCTAAAACTTTAATAAGAGGGTAAAGAGCAGTTGTCGATCCTGTGTGTTTTTTTTTTTTTTTAAATTATATATCAAAATCACACAAGCAGCTCTTTTTTCACTTGTTTTAGAAGCTGCAAAGCACGTTAGATGTTTTTAGTCAATTATGGCAGATGAGGATATGGACTTCAAATACATGCCAAGAAATGTTCATTTAAATATTTAGATTTGTCCCAGTACTAAATCAAAAGACAAATTAGTTCATCCACTGCAGAAAACAACTGTTACAGGAAGAGATCTAGTAACAGAAACAATGAAGTACAAATGTCCTTTTTTGACCAAGGATAAGAAAGTTAAAGAAAAACAGTTGCTCCATAATTGGTGATAGATCAAAAAACACAAACACATCAAGGATGAAATGCTCATTTGTGGTAAGGTGGTATAGCTTCTGAAGGAGCCAACTGGACCCTAGTGTTTTACTGCTGCATTTTGGGGAAGAAAATAATAAAATAAATAAAAAAATAAATAAATAAATATAAATAAATAAATAAATAAATAAATAAATAAATAAAATAAAATAAATAATCAATCAATCTTCCCAATAGGATATGAAGCTTTGTCCAGTGTGGTGGGTATCAGGTAGGGAGGCCTAGCCTGAAATTGAGAACACAATGACACTTACTCAGCAAAACTAGTTCAGAGTTCCATGAGCTGTTCATTTCCAAGGACCTGTGGCGACTGCGAGGTCTGGGTCTTTCACCTGAAGACCCCAAATCACCTCTTTCTGGGAGGGGCATATGAGAAATTATAGAAGCAGTTAGGATTATGCATCATGTCAAGAAAACAAATTCTAGTACTTAAATTAAGCATTAGTCTACATTTAGCATACCTGCCAAAAGCCTCTTATCCACCCCAGAACCAGCATCACCACACTAGCAACACTCACACAGCAGGCTAATCAGCTTCTTCAACATAGAGAGAACAAACGCAGCAATTTAATCAAGATGTGGTGTTAAAGTAGGAAATATGTAGCCCGATTTATCAAAGACAAAAGGTGACAAGGCGTTACGTTTCAGGCACATCTGAAGTTTGTTTAATGTATTTAAAATAAAACTTTTAAATACATTAAAAACTTTTAAACACCAGCTATAAACTTCATAGGGGGGTTCAAATCAGGCCACAGGCATGTCAGGTCTCCAGAAAGTTTATGAATTTAAGGCCCTGTCCACACTACATAACCTATCTCGAGAACCGTACTCGAAACCGCTCTAATTAATCCAGCTCAAAGCGTCCACACTGAAGTACCGTTTCATGTTTACTCAGGCTTAATGCGCCCACACACCATTAGAATAGTTCAGTTACAATTCCCAGCAGCGCAACGAACCGTGGAAATTAATACGATAGTATCCCACCATGCACTGTATTTTATTTTAAAATAATGTGTTATGCCCCATATTAACAGAGGTCCATATTGCTAAAAAGAAATATAACAAGTATTGTGGAAAAAGTAAATCCGAACACACACACACACACAAGTAGGGCTTGAAGTTTTCAGGTTTTATTTTTAATCAGGTGAAGTCCCTTTAAACAAATTGAGCTGATTCTGTTTTATAATTAAACTCGAAAAAGCTGTTAATTACAAAACAATCTTTGTTTTTACCTTCATATCTTGCATGAGCCTAATTCTGGTCCTCTTAATTTTATTTCAAACAGAGCTGACAAATTACGTAATTTGTTCATCCCCGATCGTACTTTTAACTCGCATTTCATTTTTGCAGTCGCCTAATTTAACGTTGTGTTTTTGTTATTTTCCCCACTAGTTTAACAGTTTTTTGAAGCATAAAAATGAATACCTAGTGCGGAGTGTACACTGATAGCAAGTCCTGCAGGCGCCTGCTCCGAGTATTTCGCCAAACTTACCACAACGCATTTTGGGATATTGGAGGATACACAAAAAATGTAGTTTGGTATTACAGCGTCCACACTTGTGATAAACCGCACTACCTGATGCGATCTAATTAGAACCGGACTCGAGACTACCTCCTGAGGTGGTCTCGAGTACGGTTCTCGAGTACGGTATTAAATGCTGCGTAGCGTGGACGCAAACCGTATTTAGCACTTTTAAGTCGGCTTAAATGCAACTAATACGGTTTAAAGGCATAGTGTGGACAGGACCAAAATCTCTTACCTGTCATTCAAACCAGAACCTGCCCCGTAGCACTGTTCAACCAGCCAGCATAAATTCACACAGAAGGCCAATCACCGGATCAGTAACACTCCGAATGTCGCCTGAATTCAGGTTGCTAGGGTCTCAGGCCCACCTGACCTGGAACTCGTCTCCAGATTGTCATGCAAAAAAACAAACATGTTATGTCTGCCATTATATTCAGAGAAACAGTGTACAATAAAAATTACAGAGAAAGTTGATGGTATTAGAATAACACCAATTTCTAGGACAACTGAAACATTATTTCTAATTATTTATTAATCTATATGGCTTCGGTTCCCCCAGCAAAGACTACATTTCTACTGATCAATGGATGAAATGTTTCGCGCTTGGAGCACGTAATCGTTTCCCAAATTTAGACTGTAGGAATTGGGGAACCCTGCGCTTGGAATAGAACACCATACCAAATGCATTTATTTTTGAATAATTTAGAGCCTAAACACATTTATGCTACGACGGCCTACGCAGTACAAGTAACAATAAATTAATCAACATTAATTTCACACACACACACACACACACACACACACACACACACACACACACACACTTTTTCCAGCAGCCCTGCTGAATTCCGCACAATGTTCTGGGTCGCTGTATTATACCATCGCGATCATCAAACAACCACATAACATTTAGCTACTTTTTGTAAATGTGACGATTTCCACGACATGGGGTCAACTGTCAGACACTGCGCAACATGTTCATAATTACCTGACGTAATTTGACAATCACCTATTTACCTGTTACATTTCTTTTTAATCTCCTAAAGATGCGCGCATGATGCTAATAGACTACAGCTACCGCCTAGCACACACTACTGCAGCAATAACCCTCTCCCTGATGCTTCACGTGGAATACCATGTGCCTACTTTTTATATGGTTCCATAGCGCCATCTGGCGACTACTCCAAAGACATGCTGTCCTAGCAATAGGGTTGCAGTGTCAGACGAGGCTGCTTCGACACAAGTTCCAGCTGTCGTAAAGTGCTGCAAAAACAATGTAACTGGATAAAGAAAATATTACATCAAGAATACATTGAATAGGTATATAATATTATGCAGCGAACGCATAATACAAAACGTATTTCAGAATTTTTTAGACATATTAATGTTGCCATTTTACGACACTGAGAATGATTTAGGGTAACTGTGCCTAGTTTATGGCAGGGGAGGTAACTAGTTCAGCACGTGTGTTCGGTTAATGCAGCGTGGTCCCAGAGCAGAACATCCGGCTGCAGAGATAGACAGGTCCCTGATAAATAAGGTAAAGTTAAATAAATGTTTACACCGTATTGTTGATTAGGTGGTGTGTTTTTTTTAAAGTAAATAAAACCTTGTTGCTTTAAATTAATTGTCTAACTAATACAAACCATTGCATAATATTGCGCTTTATTGTCTTACCGTGTGTAATTCCAAAGAGGAGCGATGAAAACACACGAGGATATCTTTGTCTCAACTGACTTTTGCAAATGTTGGAATATTTCCTAGACATCGATCACTAATAATAGTAGTTTTACAAAATGTAATTAAGTCATTTGTAACATACACACACACACATTACTGTTTTTGTCGTAAGTTTGCAAATAAAGTGTAAATAAGGCGACTACAGTACCATGGGAATTTTAAAATAAAATGTTGTACCTTGAATTACATATATATATATAAAAAAAAATAAAATACTAAAAAATACTAGAGGAAACACACATGTCTTTTTGTAGGTGTGCAAAGTGTGGATATTTGTATGTGAAACCGAATGCTTACAAGACATGCCGTTTGGAATTAGGTACCTGCAATCTTGTTTGTGTGATTATATATATATATATATATATATATATATATATATATATATATATATATATATATATATATATATAAAAAATTATAACCAATTAACACGCAATTCCTATTATATTACAAAGCAAAACAGGTATATTTGTCAACACTTCTTGTGTCATGTGATGTGATGCTTAGTATTAAAGTCAACTGCTTATTTTGTCACAGTTTTTGCTCAGCCCATACTAATGATTTTTTTTAAAGAGTTTATCCCCTGGTAAATAAAAGAAAATAAGCGCTGCCTCAGTGATGTCCTCTGGTGGTCCTGAATGCGCTATATTTTCGGATCATTAAATATGTTTGAACTAATTATTTAACAGTAGCAAGTAAGAGTTTTATTTTAATAGCTAATGCAATTTGCACAGATCAAATGTTTAAAAAAAAAATAAGAAAAGGAAGAGCAGTGTCTTCACATTGAGGCAAACATGAGACTGACAATGTTCAGAATACTCCTGGCAGAATCAATATATACTGTAATTACAAATCTAAAATAAAACCCAACAACTTCGCATTCGAATAATTAGCTGTAGTGATGCTAGTAGTACCCACTTGGTATTTATACTTCAGTTAAACAGACATTCTCTAGAAGCTGAACTGTGATGTCAAGTCTGCCATATTCTTGTATTTAAGTTAATACAATTTTTCTCCCACTTTACATTAGATAATGTATAACCATTTATTTATTTATTTTTTTTAGCAGATGCCCTTATCCAATTGTTACAAGATATCATATTATTTTTTATATACAATTACTCATTTATACAGTTGGGTTTTTTTACTGGAGCAATCTAGGTAAAGTACCTTGCTCAAGGGTACAGCAGCAGTGTCCCCCACCTGGGATTGAACCCATGACCCTCCTTTCAAGAGTCCAGAGCCCTAACCATTACTCCACACTGCTGCCCTCTGATATTTGATATTTAGGCAAAATGATAAACCTTGGATAAAGTTTGAACTCTTACACCTCTACAGATTTATGCTTGCTTCATTCTAATCCTTAAGGGTGGTTGTCTCTTTTCCTTCCAGTTTCTGCGTTTTAGGACAAGATGTCTTTCCGAGGCGGCGGTGGAAGGGGAGGTGGCTTCAGTCGAGGTGGTGGTGGAGGCAGAGGTGGATTTGGTGGCCGAGGTGGATTTGGCGGCAGAGGGGGCGGCTATGGAGGCCGGGGTGGTGGTGGGGGCCGTGGAGGCTTCAGACAGGACTATGGGCCTCCAGAGTATGTAGTGGGTAAGGAAGGAATTGGTTTTCATACCAGCTGTGGTGTACTAGCTTGTTTATCACATCAGCATGCTGCTCTTGACCAGTTATTACTGCTTTCTTTGAGACTTGGGCTGAAGGTTAAATGTCTTACCCAGTGTCACTGGCTCATGGATTTGAGGTTTGTTTCCCCTTGCTTTTTGTGACTGAGTCTCTGTTTTCACTGTAATTGATGTACAGGGATGGATTAGTTACTCTAATATGTGGTGTTGAAAACATTGTTTTTTTTATCGCCCCAGGATTAGGAGAGTTCATGCACCCCTGTGAAGATGACATTGTGTGCAAGTGCACTGCAGAAGAGAACAAAGTTCCTTACTTCAATGCTCCCGTTTATTTGGAAAATAAGGAACAGATCGGAAAGGTGGACGAAATATTTGGACAGCTGCGGGGTTTTGTATCCTTTTAAAAAAACAAACAAAAAAAACAACACATCTCTCCAGTTGCTCTCCGATTGTTATATCCCTCTGTATTAAGTTTTTTGCATCTAAAGCAATACAGTGAATAGTAAGGAAAGTGGAAGTACTTGCAGTATACCACCAGGAGATAGTTTTGGATACCCTGATTAATGCCTAATCTTGGACTACCATACCTATATAACATTGTTTTAAGATTTAGGTGCTAATCTGGGATTGTGAAACCAGACGAATGTCTTTCATAGATATGTTGTAGGTCATTCAACTATAACTATGCTGTAGGTAGTTAAGCCATACAAATAAGTCAGAAATAAATCAATGTTTTGTCTTTATCAGTTTTGTAAATTTCTTTGACAAGTGTTTGACTAAGAGTCTTTATTAATGACTTAAGTTGAAACATTTTTCAAGTCATTTTACTAGTTTCTTTTAGTATTTCTTCATTTTATAGATATGCACTGGAGTTGGCGCATGCTTCTATATATCATTTTTACTTTTAAACCACAACTGTGAAATTAACCCAGATGTTACACTGTGATATGTTTGCATTTAAAATAATTGATTTCCTTAACTAAGAATGCAGTACTTTTCGGTCAAACTCTCAGAAAATATGAAGGCATCTTCATTCAACAAATTACAGAAGGTCAGTTCGAGGTGAATTTATTTTCAAAGAGAAGGGCTTGCATAAGGATGCATTGCTGGATCAGGATCACTTCTATATGTCTTGTTTACTGTTTGTTTATTACACCTGTTAAGAGCAGATCTTGCTCTTCATTTATTGTTTTTGAAATATAAACACCATTTAGGATATATACATTTTTGTAAGTTTATAGGAAATTCTTGCAGTATCACTCTTACTGCTGTGCTGGTTTGGATATGTGTCTTGTTATTAACACAGATAATTCTTTGCAGTTCTATATAGACCCAGCAAAGTTGCTTCCCCTGCAGCGGTTCCTGCCTAGACCGCCGGGTGAGAAGGGTCCTCCAAGAGGCAGGGGGAGAGGTGGCAGAGGAGGCCGAGGAGACTGGGGAGGAGGCGGACGAGGGGGTCGTGGAGGTATGAGGACTGACCCTACAGAAACAAGCAGCTGCTAGAAAGTACAGCGGATCCATTGTTTAAATAAATAATTGGATTTGCAAAAGAGGTGGCTTCATATACTTATAAAGGGAAAACCCAGATTGGAAACTAGGCCAATCTTACATCGGCCTCATAAAGATGTTCTAATACTCTGTATGTTGGACTGTTCTGAATGGTCTTGGGTGAATGTACCAAACTTTAGAGCATTTTTTCACATTCACAAGTTTGACAGTGTGTAAATTGAATGTACTTTACCTACAGAAAAATGACTTGCTGTAAATGATGACACCATAATAGTCATTTATACAGTGCAGAATTGTAATGTATAACAGTGTATGTGTAGGAGGAACAGTGGTAGACAGTAGGGGAATTAATGCAATGACAACAGCCACAGATGTATGGATTCCCAGTATTTTACTGCATTTACCTATTGTCCTAATGGATAACCATGAAGATCTGCGTTGTTTGACGATGCTCATAACCATCTCCTTGCGTTAACCCGCCTCGTACCTTAAACCACCGCCGGCAGTCATTATAATGGTACATTTATTAAAATGAAAGACAAACTATCGGATACAACTCAAGTTTTATTCAAGCACATCATATCAAACATCTGCACAGCCAAAATGCTGTATTTAAATGAACTATTAAACATAAAAGGGTTTATTTTCTAACTTACCACATATAAAGCACTACTTCAAAAACTGAAAAACTATAATAAAATAAAGTGTGTAAACAGGTATATGTACATACATAACTGTAGAAACAAAAGTAACATATGTTTATCTCTTGCATGTGTGTCACGCTGCTGCATTATGCAGGATTGCAGTTTTCTGATCGAAATGTTTCTGCCGAAGCACTGTGGCTAGCTTCAAGATGAAATCTCTTCTACTGATATTTTCCCCTGTGCGTTTCTTATACAAATCGAAGGAATTGATGGCTGCCAGGTCCAGTAAAGATTACAGGCTTGTATATAAAAATAAAATAAATACATGTATTGTAAAAGGCAGTCAAAATGACTGCTCTGGTGGTTCTAGGTAGAGGGGATTATAACTTTATTTTTGCGATCCTGCCTTTCAAAAGCCATCAGGGTATTTAATACACGTATTTAGGAAAAGTCAAGAACAGACAACCGTGTATCTTTCACACACGCAGAGTAATTTACATTTTAAAAGAGAAAACTGTCAAAATGGCTGCCATGGCGGTTCTAGTGTTCATGTAATTTGGTGTTTTCTCAGGTGGTTTCCGCGGTGGCCGAGGCGGTGGTGGTGGAGGAGGCTTCAGAGGCGGCTTTAGAGGAGGAAGAGGTGGAGGTGGCGGCCGAGGTTTCAGAGGTGAGTGTAAAGCAAGTGATATGGCCACACTGGTACCTTTAGTGCATCATCCACCATTGAAAACGGAAGCTGTGTTGCTCTGCTTTGTAAATGCAAATATTTTCACACAGCCAGATTAAGAAAATATGTTAATCTGGTGCTGCTGATTGTGTAAAAACTTTATTAAACTGGTCTCCATAGGAAGTCACGACTGTAGTTGGGATTACTGTTATTGTGCTAAGCAACTGCAATACAATTGCGCCTGTTGAGTTTTGCTCACACATCAGCTTATAAATACTATTTGATAAATATGTTTGTTTACTGAATCTTGTACTAATTGGTATAAAAATGTGCATTTTCTGAACTCCTAGGTGGAAGATGATGAAAACAGGAAGTGAGACCTGCACTGACCTGGTTCTAGTTTATGCAGCAGCTGTTTGGCATCAAGGAGGCTGCAGCTCATCTGCTTGTTTCTTCATATGTGAGAAAGTGCTTTTATTATAGCGACAGTGACCAGTACATGAAAACTATTTTAAACTGCTTGTTACTTTCACATTTTGTATGAACATTCCAATCAGGGATGCCTATGTAATTAATTAATTAAATTAATTAATTTGTTTTTTTGGTTGTAGCCTACTTTTTTTAAAATGTATTTTTAATTGAAACCATTTTTCATATCACAATCTGTGAGATGTTGGCAAATACTATTTCAGGCCCCATTTTGGTCAGATATTTCTAAAGCATTGTATATAACTGTTTTTTTCAAGTTACTTTCTGAAGTAAGTATTGCCTGGAATGCTATTGCCAAAATGTACTGTACTGGGATTTAATACAATAAACCCAACCATTAAGAAGTTATTTCTTGAAGTAGTAATTGTATCCCCATAGGCTGCTTATTCAACTGTTGTGAAACTTGGTATATTAATATTTAGCATAAGTAATTGAGAATATCCCATCATGTTCGTACATCCATCCATCCATCTGTAGGTTGCATTTGTTTGTCATGGAACTTGGTATTAACATTTTAGTTTAGATTATTGAGAATATAAAATTCTTGATTGAGGGGAGTGTCGGTCTGACCGCACATCTGTCCATCTATACGTCGCACTTACATTTGTTGCATGTATCTGCAAAATTGCTTTTCCAACTCATTAAACTTTTTAAGCATCCTTTAAAGTGAAGTTTGTCAACCCGCTGTTGCTGCACTTAATGAAGTTTAAAAATCTAGGTTCGGGAAGAAAGGACTGTTCCCTATACACGTTACATCATCCAATTGTGGCCTATCGGAGAAATATAAATCGACTGGGAACTTACCCTAATATTGTGTTAGATGCATTCGTATCCCTTCACCTCCCCCAACTCCACCCTGTAACTACCCCATGGGAGTATCTGTTAGGGGTCTTGCCCCTTCTAGCAGGTCTGGTTTAAGGCACCTGTTCATTTTTGTATGTCATAGTGGGGGGTTTTCCTGATCTACTGAATTACAGCTAATATTTTATAAACCATTGAAGCGTTGTGGAAAATATCACTCTTCACTTTAACCTGTGACCTAAGGTGGCCGACATATTGGGGTCATGTGAATTTTTCAATTCTAGATGATAGACTTCAATCTTGAGGTAATGGCTTCATACTTTGTAATTGTTTTCTTGACAGTTTTTTTTTTTTTTTTGCAAAGCTGCCAGTGTCAAAGCATTGGATCTCAGAAACCATATAAGGTGGTAACTTCAAATTTACAGATTTATTTAAACACCTCATGCTAAATGTGTTTATGACCACAAAATGTGCGTTCTAACTGCATTGAGACAATACACAGAGTTATTGTCTTAATGCTTGGTAAACAGCTGTATCATTTGATTTTCTCACTAAAGTTTTATAATTGGTGTTGTCCAGTAATGTACCCTTTTCACTGCTGCATTGTGTTGACTTCTGACCATATCAGTGATACAGACCACATGCTTTGATGGTGTTTATAATTGGTACACTGCTGTATACTATGATTCTCTCAATAAAGTTCCATTACAGGTGGTGTCCAGTGAACATTAACTATTTCAGTGCCACACCTTTTTTTTTTTATACATTGTTTTTAAATATCAATGTTACCATTTTTTTTTTACATCTTTCTATTTTACTTCGTTTACAAGCCATTCGATCTAATACGACATTTCCCTTAGAATATGCTACAGGGATGCTTTGTTTTTGTTCATAAAAACTCCCACTTCTAGTTTAGCTTCGGTTGTTGAGAATATCAGATTGTGGGTATCTGCCTCTGTACAGCCAAACCTTGTAACTAAAAGTATAATAATAAATGACCTGTACTGAGAGGTTGTTCTCATTTTTACCTTATGTGATCTCTTCCATAACTATTAAACACTTCATAGTGCTCAATTTAAAAATACTAAAAGAAACTTAAATACAAAATGATCTTGAATTCAGGTTTTGTTTAGTATTTCTAAAGCCTTAATTAGAGAACCTAAACATGAAACAGACTTTTATTGTACAGGTAAAAGACAACCTATTTTAAGGGACCACCAGATGAGTGGCAAAAAAGGAATCATATTTTAATATTACCTAAAACATGACTGTGAGATACAGCTGGCTATAGCGGTCATCCTTTATAACCTTAAGGAAAACAAGCATTTACAACCGTTTACAGAAAAATTGCTGCAATGTACGTTGTGTTATGACTAAAATATATCTTTTTTTAAAATAAGAAATTAACATGGGCATGCTGTTCTACTGCTTGAAAAAAATGCTAATACTGCTAATAAAATAAGCTGCATAGACTAAGTTATTTATTTATCTATTAATTTATTTGCCACATGTTGAACAGTATGCAATGTAGTATCTACAAACTATTACATAAGGACTTATTAAGCCCCCATCCCTGGTCCCTTCCCAATTGGGAACAATATCAGTTCATTTTTTAGATTTTTACTCTCATATTTTACTGTTGAGTGAACAATTGAAAGTTATATTTTGTATATATGTTTTCAACAATGATATGTTTGTCTTCCACAGATATAATCTGCTTTAAATATCTTCTTTGGTATGGCAAGTATTGGACTGCTGACCGTGATTACAATTGACCACTACTTTATATGCAGACCCGATAGTATATACAGGTAGTGGACAAAAAAATGGAAACACCTGGGTAAATGAGGTGTGGCTCATGCATTAATTAAACAAATAACATCCCAGCATGCTTAGGGTCATGTATAAAAATGCTGGACAGGCCTGGTTGCCTATAATTATGGCTAGCATGGCTGCAAGAGGAGACCTCAGTGACTTTGAAAGAGGGGTGATTGTTGGGGTGCATTTGGCAGGAGCTTCAGTGACCAAGACAGCTCAACTTGCTGATGTTTCACGAGCAGCGGTGTCTAAGGTGATGTTGGCATAGATCTCCGAGGGAAAGATATCATCAGCAAAGGGCAACAGTGGGTGGAAGCGCATACTCCAGGATCGTGATATCCGTGCATTAATTCGAAGTGCAAGGCAAAACAGGCGAGCAACTGCAGATCAATTGACTGCAAATTTCAACCTGGGGCGCGAGCAGCCAGTTTCATCAAAAACGGTCCGCCGAGAACTCCACAGAGCGGGATACCATAGTGGCCCAACGCCCTATTAAGTGACTTTACATTGGTGTTTCCATTTTTTTGTCCACTACCTGTACATAGATATATATATATATATATAGAGAGAGAGAGAGAGAGAGAGAATACATATATAGAGATGTTTTTTTTATATATAACACCTACTCTGTTTAATTATTCCAACCTGGGTTTAAAATATATTTTAAACATCAAAAACATTCTTTTCAGTAGGTTGGATTTGTTTCATGTATAGATGTGTGTTAACAAAATACTATTGGATAAGGATTGTTTAGAGAGTTCATGACAAACTTCTAAGTCTACAATTGCAGATTCAGTTATTTCCATTTAAATCCAAGCTATAGAAAACAGTTAAATGTAACATATTAGCTTTTTCAATTCTTAAACTAATCTTGACCTCTCTCTGTTTCTGAAAATCCCAAGCAGGTTTCAGACACTCTGTTTACCTGCCAAGGTTAGTTTTTTAATTGATATGAAACTGTACTGTAAGCGCTTTTCCAAATTCACCGCATGAAGTCATGTTTTGGCCGGATTCAAGAGACGGCTCAGACCGGTATCTCTACAAATAACAAAAAAGCTTACATCCTAATTTTTTTTATAACTAAGCTCTCATTATTTTCTTATAATATAATGAGGTACATACTCCTGTCTTTCTTAAAGCACCTTCCATTGGTTATCATTCAAGATTGATACACAGCGAAGACAAATCCCGCTTTTAAGAGCCAACGGCAAACCCTGCTTTGAGGTGCCAAAGACTAATCCTTATCTCTGAAGGTCTAATGCCCTTCCAGTATTCTACTGTATGTCTGAGACTGACATTTAATTATTTCACTTTTAAACTGTACAGTTTTCCTGTAAATAAATACCTCAGTTTATTACTGCAGTAAAACTTAAATAAATGCAAAACTTTTTAGTTTAAAATGTAATTCTGTCCAAAGGTTGCTTTTTCTTTTGTAATACAAAAGACTATGTGTTTAGTTTTTAAAACAATGAACTCATTTTCAGTTAATTAAATGAGGTGCTTGTTTCTGCCAAGGTTACAGACTTCCGCACACGATAGCTCTCATTAATTTAAAGATAGGGGAAGCCCTATGTTTAAGTCTGAAAGATGCTTTTGTCTGATAAGGGAGGTTTGGAACTTTCAGCAGGCTGGCCTGACCTTTTGATACAAGGAGCTCTCTTTTCAGATCTTGCATAGATTCACTAATTATATTTTTCTACTGGTTATACTAGAATAAACAGGTATATAGCATCCTATAATATTCTTATAGACTAATGCAGAGTACATTTCTGAACAGTGTGCTTAACACTATTTAATATTTTCTGCTGGCTTTATATTCTTTAAAACACAGTACAGTTATTAAAACATTTTAACACACATAAATGTTCATTTTGTATCCCAAAGATCAGCCTGTTTTCAGTAGCGGTGACAGTCTTGGGTCAGTTTCTGCTCTCAGTGAGTCTGTCAAAACCACCACAGGTGTGGGTGTATGGCAAAGTGGTTAGTAGTGCACAGGTGTAGAGATGATGCAGTACTTTGAAACAACAGCCCAACAACAGCTCACTGGTAAATAACAAAGCTTTATTAAGGGGTTTACTACTGCATTTAATCCTGTACTTCAGAGTACTGTAATCTGCCAAGTGTTTAATCTGTAGTATTTTGTATTTAATCATATCCTGATGTAACTATCACTGACACGGTTATGTGCTGTATTATTGAATCGTATTTTGTCACACTTGTACTTGCTTGAACCAAAGTCATTGTATTTATCTTGCTCTTAATTGTATTATTACTTGTACTGTGATACTTGAAATGTATTTGCTTACGATTGTAAGTCGCCCTGGATAAGGGCATCTGCTAAGAAATAAATAATAATAATAATAATAATAGTCATTATGACTATGATATGATATGACTATGACTATGATAATAACAATAAATATACACTTTAAAACACCAACACAATCACCAGTCCAACAGTGAGTTCTCCAGGTGCAAGTGGTGTTGTGAATATGTGAAATAGTGGTGCAGTACAGTCCGGGTTTGATGCTGGTTGAATAGCGACAGCTCCCAGATATTTAGCCGTCTACAGTGAAAAATAACAACAGTTAATGAGACAGACAATACAACACTTAAAAATCACAAAGGAACAGATCGATTGGCCACACACCCTGATATACCTTCAGTCACACCCCCTTTGGTAGCGAGTGCAATCACGTCTCCTCCAATCCATGACTGACACATCGCCTACCGCAGTAAGGCGCTGACTTCTAGTATTGTGGCTTCACCCCCTTTTTGGATGGACGACTTCCAACTGACCCTGAAATTAACTGTCAAACCATCCAGTCCGAGGCACACTGTTCCTGTTATACCATGTCCTCACAGGTCGGGAGGGAGATTGTTGACTCAGATTCATTCGCTCTCTGTCACAGGGTGACAGTCTTTAAAAGCCTGATACCTGCAAAAAACTTAAATCTTGTTAGCCGGGCTCCCATCTCTACATTCTCATTCCCATCATCAGTAGGAAGACTTCAAAGAAATTAAGCTGGTTCTATCTAAGAGCCATCCATCTCTGCTGCATACACCTTTCACTCAAAAAAGATGCTCGCACCTTGTACAAGGGAAGAAGGGTTTTAGGGTCACTCCTGACAATCTGCTCTGGCAAGTTGGCTAGCATTGGTAATTTAAAATGCTTTACTGTGCTTGCCATGTTTCCACTGTGCTTAACAAGCTTTTAATATTATTTTACCATGCTATGCTTTACCATGTTTTACTTTGCCACAGAGCAATGTGTAATCACTACAAAGCAATACAATCCCTGTTCTTTAAAATAAGTTGTAGTCTATGTGTTTTAGCCAAAGCACATTTTTTCAAATTATGTTAGATGTGTAAGTCGCTTCCTGATCATTTTTTAAAATCAATTTAACCACATTTCTAGTGCCCAAAGTCAAAGTCTCGTCACCACTGCAACCCATTTAAATTTCCACTGTCAAGTAATTGCCTCTTCTCATCTGCCAAACATTAGCAATGGAAGTTAGCAAGCAACAGAACCCTGGAGGCAAGGGCCCAGCCAGGGAATTCTCTGCCTGGACTTGTCACTAAAGTGAGCTAATTTTCCTTCCCAGCCTCTGCCAATGCAGTATTCTCTTTGGGCCACCAGACAAAATAGACAATTCAGTAAGGATTTGAACCAACTGCTCTCAATACAGTGCTTTTACAGGATAAGTCACTAGGGACTTATGCATAATTCTTGTTTATTTGTTTTTGCACAATATCTGTAAGGGTTCGACAATATATAACCTGTTTTTTTCAGATGTCTATTGTGATGATAGTAATAGCAAAGTTTCTTGTGGCTTGGTCGCCATATTCAGCAGTTTGTCTCTGGGCATCATTTGGAAACCCACTGCAGATTCCAGCCCCCATGTCCATAATTGCTCCCCTGTTTGCCAAGTCTTCCACCTTTTATAACCCTTGTATATATGTGATTGCCAATAAGTTCTTTACACCTTTGGAATATCTTAATAACATTTGGTATATCATTGTTTTAATGGAGAAATCAGATGTTGAAACTTGGTAATAGTTCAGATAGTATTGGTACAGCCTTTAACTAAGGGGCTATATTATTATTTATTTCTTAGCAGATGCCCTTATCCAGGGCGACTTACAGTTGTTACAAAATAACACAATACAAAGTATCACATTACAAAATATCACATTACACAATATCACATTACAGAACATCACATTATAGATAAGAGCAGTTATTAAGTACAGTAAAATCAGTAGCAAATAACAAATTCAAAAAAGAGCAAAATAAAGAATACTGTAAATAATTACATGTAAGAGCAAATTTGACTAAGAGCAGTAAACATAGTAAAAATGTTTGATTATAACAGTAAATTCTATTAAGAGCACGTAATGAGTACTATAAATGGATAAGAACCATTATAAATAAGAGCAATAACAAAAACTGAATAC
Organism: Acipenser oxyrinchus oxyrinchus; assembly: GCA_030684275.1. Taxonomy (NCBI): domain Eukaryota; kingdom Metazoa; phylum Chordata; class Actinopteri; order Acipenseriformes; family Acipenseridae; genus Acipenser; species Acipenser oxyrinchus. The sequence continues at coordinate 36,518,356 of CM060247.1, read as the reverse complement.
AGGTACCTTTAAGAGTAAAATTAAGTACAAGATACAGAGCATAGTTCTTAGCAGACGCCCTGGATAAGGGCGTCTGCTAAGAAATAAATAATAACATAGTTATAATTAAGAGCTGTAGTAAAATATGGAGCAGTCCAGTAAAAGTACAAGATGATGTAAGTACTGGTACAATTGGGTGACATATAGTCCAGTATAGTCAAGAGTTGAGATTTATAGATGCTGTCTGAACAGGTGTGTCTTGAGGAGGCACTGGAAGGTGGTCAGGGACTGAGCAGTCCTGATATCCGTGGGTAGGTCATTCCACCGCTGAGGGGCTAGGGTTTCGACAGAAGGTGACAGAGGGGGTCAGCAGAGTAGGAAGGGATGAGAGTGACAGAGAGGAGATAAAGTAGTGACCGAGAGGGTGGGGAGGAATCGGTCCTTGGTGAAGACGAGATCTAGTTGACGGCCCACTGTGAGTGGGGGGCAGAAGGCAAAGCAGTAAAGAAGAAGAATTCCAGCAGAGTGGTTAGGGTTGTTGAAGTGGATGTTGAAATCTCCTAATGAAATAACAGGGGTAGAAGGAGCAAAGACAGAGGATATTTCTGATAATTTCCTGTCCAAAATTATTATAACTCTCTTTAAAATATTGCAAAATGAATGCTTTAAAGGTGCTACGTGGGCTTCTGCACTCATCTTTCACCTCCGGAGGACAGGGTTCAATTCTGCTCACAAGATTAAAGTCATGAAAATGAAAGGACATTGTCACTTCCAGGATCAAACCTTTGTGCTATTTCTATATATTTTCACATTGCCTGGCTGTAGTTGTATCCTTGTGTTTTTTTAATGAATGTCTTAGAATTTAGACACACAGAAGTGACTGAACTTATTTATTAGTTCAGGTTTATGAATTGGCAGAGACAAATTTGCCCCTAGAGTGTATTTTTTTTTGTTTTGTTGTAAAGGCTGGCCTTTATGAATTTGTTATTACTGAACCTTCTGAAACAAATGTTTTAAAGAGGGGCAAACTTGTAAACTTTGGGCACTGAAATATACAGGTTTTTCCTTTGACAAGAAGATGTTTTTCTTGGGCAGGTCGTAATGAAAAGAAAAAGGATTATTTCACATTAACTAACCAAAGCCGATGCAGTTGTTTGGGTTTGGCCATCAGTTTTTTTTTTAACATTCCTAATTGATAAAGTTTTATTTTGATTTCAGATTTTGAAGAGCGATCCTTGCAATGGTTTGCTGTCAAACTCGTCGGCAGATCACTATCATTAATCTGATGCCAATGAGTATCTCTCAACTAACATTAACACGATAAGAATAAAAAAAACATTTCTAAATACACTAGCCCTGGCGTAATCTTAAGTTTCTTTACCCATTTCTCTGCACCCCTTATTGTTTGACATTTCGTAAGGTTTTATTATCTTTGAAACATCATATCAACATTTTGTCTTCATCTTGGTATGCTGGTAATACAGCCTCCACTGCTCTCTTTGCTGGACAGATTACATATTTGACATTCAGCCGCCCCTCAGCAAAGCAGGCCTTGGCCCTTCCTGTCCTTTCCTTTGTTCCAGCCTTACCTGTCCTTAATTAGACACAGACCAAAATGAAGGTTTGCATAATGGAGTACCTTCATCCTTCAAAGTTAAGAGAATACATCCTAAATTAAAAGTTATATGGTGGGAATGTCTCTCAATGCCTCCTCAAGACCCACCTGTTTAGTCTGCACTTGTAGATCTCGCGATCTACCCCTCCTACTATGCACTGGACTTGCCTGATCTACACACCACATTACAGGATCCTCTGCTGATGCACTGTCCTTGCACTTATAACATGTCATTGTAGATATAACTTATTGTAATCCTACCTTGTTGCATCCTATTTCATATTGTATTTTCATAGTATTATTTGCACTGTAATCTGTAATCTATACTGTATTTAAATATGAATCTTTCATTGTAACCCTGTACTGCCTTGTAACACCTGTAAGTTGCCTTGGATAAAGGTGTCTGCCAAATAAATACATACATAAATAAATAAATAAATAAATAAATAAATAAAATAAAATAAAACATTACCTCATTTTCTTTTTCACTTTAGGAAGTGTGTATTAATGTTTTACAGAAAAGTTTAGGATCAGGTTTTGCACATTTCGCAATTCTGTTTAGCCTTTGATATTGTGATCTTTTAGGGATGCTGTAGTTACAGTGGCTTGCTATGGGGTCACTTAGCTATGTCTACAGCAGCCCAATCCAGCTGGCTGCTTCTACCAACCAGGGTTATTTTAAACACATATGCAATCTGCCATTGTGGGTGAATGTACTATTAATGCACTATGGAGATGTGGTTTTCAGTTCTTGTTACGTGTGAAATTAATTCAGTAGTGATCTAAAGTTAGCTCTCAGTGGAGATCACAATAGAATGCATCACAAAACAATTACTGCACATCCACTCACAAATGAGATGAGTTCATATAGTGAACAGCTCCCACTTGTGCTGTTCATTCTCAGTGGATATGTAAAGGAGTGCAGTGGTGGGGGGTGCAGAAAAGTGTACAGTATACAAAAAAATGTGAGCAGATGAGTTCCATACAAATAACCAAACTATAAATCACCAGACTTTCATTTCAAATTTCATGGAAATGACTTTACCTCAAATATGTCTCAAGTGCGCCATCTGCTGGGATTTCTACAACACACCTCTACTAAAGAGTGTGTGACTCCCTCACTTGCAAATAATGTTTATTTACGTGATTTATTTTGTGTTACTAACTTCCACATTCTTAAGTATAAATGCATATTTCAACCAACTACATCAATAACTTTATTATCTTTATTTAATAGTTGTTTATTTTTGGTATAAATCATGGAGGTCCACTCACCAGCAGCGGAAGGGCCAACTTTGGCCATCCCTGGTATAAATATTTAATAGTGTTTTTGTTAAATGTGTGTATATTACATGAACCCAGAAAAGGTACATGCTGAGCCTTGTTTTAATTGGAGATCCAATTAACAAATTATTTAGTCTAAAAGGTGTATATAAGAGGCTGCACCAGGCCTGTATGTTCAGTCCTGTAGAGGCTGGGGCTTCAGAAGGAGCACCAGAGGGTTGCTGCTAAAAGCATCTAATAGTGTCATTGTATATTGTTTATTTGTTTACTTTTCCTTTATTTCTGTCAAATAAAAGTGCTTAGTAGCATCACGATTTCAACGGCTGTCTAATTTCCTGTCTTTTTACCTGATCATTTTCGCCTAACCCTGACAGGGTGGATTCAATCAAAATCGACAGCAACGCTGGTGCTAGTTTATCAAACATCCAAAAGCAGGTGGACGTGTCTCAAACACACCACTGTCTAAACAAACTCACAAAAAACATTACCCTTGCTTTGACACACACTATAGTATTTGGGTTGCCATGCATATTGCATTCCCCAACATTATTAGCCAAGAATAGGTATGACGAGACCCACCATCTTTTAATGCACAAAACAGTCTGGAGTATGCAGCTTTGAAAGTAACAGTTCAATCATATTTTGATAAAGTAAGAATTGGTGAAAGTGTACAAGCTAAAAGCGCTTTCCACTGCAGCTTTTCTCGTGCTATTATAGTACACCTAGTTTTTGATATATAGACAATTTATTTGTGTTTATGATAAATGCTGAAATATGTACTATCAATATAATGTTTAGTAACATTATATTGATAGTACATATGCAGCAAAGATACTTGATACAGTATGTTCCCACTTAATTTCAAGATGTGAAACTTGATGGTTCCTTTAATGACACACGTGCTAGCTTACAGTGTGGCATAGGGTTATTTCTGAAGGTTACATGACCTGTAGAGCTCTGTTAATCTCCCATAATCCTCCATTACCGCCCTGATGTTGGAATGTCACGAAGCAGACAACACATGGACTCCTGAGGAATAGGATTTCTTTCTTCAGTCCTGTTTTGCAGTGTTTGACATGTTTCTGCTTATTTATATTTATATACTGCTGTGCTGTTTTACAATTGGGCACCCATTTTGCCCTTCTCAGTGTACATGCATATACCATGGTAGGAGTGATGGGACAGGCACCAGGTATGCAGTTTTTTTTTAAATTTTTTATAAAGTATGAAATAGTGTTTGAATGTAGGTGCTTTTATTTCATGTGCATTGTTCTTTTTGACGGTTATGCTGAAATTGTATGCTAGATCACTAGCATGCTAGCTTCTGTTATTCATATTCATAATTATAACCCAATCATTGGACTTGTTTGTGTTCTTATGTTATACAAATTATTAATAACCTTATCATTGTTTCCAGGGGAATACAGCATAATAATTAAAGGCATGTACATGTTTATTTTTCTTTGTGGCAGATCTGTGCTGTGCAACGATCCAGATATGTCTGACATCCCAGTCAATGTTCCAGTGGACACCGTTAAACTCCGTGTGGAAAAAACTGTGGTAAGAAAGATCCCCACAGAAGCATTTTACTACCTCGTTGAGCTCAAATATTTGTGGGTGACTTACAATTCTATATCTACAATCGATAGCAGCAGCTTTTACAACCTGAAAGTGCTTCACGAACTACGCCTTGATGGAAATTTACTTTCATCTTTTCCGTGGGAGTCGCTGCAAGAAATGCCTAATCTGCGATCCTTGGATTTGCACAACAACAGACTTTCAACAGTCCCAGCGGATGCGGGTCGGTACCTTCAAAACATCAAGTATTTAGACATTTCCAGCAATAAATTAACCACACTGCCCTCGGATTTAATAGATATCTGGCCACCGTTTTTGGCAAGTGCGAACATAGGCACGGATTCACTTCCTGAGCGAGTAATATTAGGTAGGTAAAATTCACATTTTAAAGGCGTTGCGTACCATTTATTTATTTATTTAAAAAAAAAACGAAAAAAAAAAAACGTTTTTGTTTGAAAATGTAATATTAACTCGTATCAGGAGCATGTCCATTTAAAGTATATTTTATATTGTAGCGTGCACGTGGGAAGACAGCAGCAGGGCTGGTAGGTGACCTAATCCCACCCTGACACCAATGTCGCGATCTCGGTGAACGCAGGCAGGCGCGAACCCGGGACCTCTCGCACGATGACATAAGCCCGATATACGCTCCTTGCAAGAAAGCCGGCTCTTTTGTACAGCAGTACCGGCGCTATGCTTTAGTGCAAGAGGTCCCAGGTTCGCGCCCGCCCTCCGTCTGTGTGTGGATGGCCTCACCCTGTGTGATGCGACTGCCCTGCGTGAACCTATTTCGCTACTATATAGCTATTGAAATAGCTTAATATATATTTGCAAAAGTATTCAGACCCCTGACCAATTCTCTCATATTACTGAATTACAAATGGTACATTGAAATTTCGTTCTGTTTTATATTTTATTTTAAAACATAAACTCAAAATCAATTATTGTAAGGTGACATTGGTTTTATGTTGGGAAATATTTTTAAGAAAAATAAAAAACTGAAATATCTTGCTTGCATAAGTATTCAACCCCTGTGCTGTGGAAGCTCCCAGTTTACACCGATGAAAGAAATTGCCCTAACGAGGACACAATTACCTTACCATTGGCCTCCACCTGTGAACCATTAAAGTTGCTGTCACATTTTCTGGATAAAAACCCCACTGTTGAAGGATCTTTGGTCAGGCTGTGAATCTGAAGGAAAATGAAGACCAAAGAGCATTCTACAGAAGTTAGAGATAAAGTAATACAAATGCATAGATTAGGAAAGGGTACAAAATAATATCCAAGTGTTTGGATATCCCAGTGAGCACAGTTGGATCAATAATCAGGAAGTGGAAGCTGCATCACACCACCCAGGCACTGCCAAGAAAAGGTCCGTCCTCAAAACTCAGCGCTCAAACAAGAAGGAGACTTGTGAGAGAAGCCACAGAGAGGCCAACAATCACTTTGAAGGAGCTGCAGAGTTCAGTGGCTGGGAGTGGAGTAATGGTGCACCAGTCAACCATATCAAGAGCTCTGCATAACACTGGCCTGTATGGGAGGGTGGCAAGAAAGAAGCTGTTACTCAAAAAAGTACCATCTGAAAGCACGTCTGGAGTTTGCCAGAAAGCATGAGAGTGACCCAGCTACGATATGGGAAAAGGTTTTGTGGTCAGATGAGACCAAGATAGAGCTTTTTGGCCAAAACTCAAAGCGCTATGTGTGGCGCAAACCTAACACTGCCCATGCCTCAAGACACACCATCCCTACAGTGAAGTATGGTTGTGGGCAGCATCATGCTGTGGGGATGCTTCTCATCAGCAGGGACTGGGCATCTTGTTAAAATTGAAGGAAGAATGGATGGAGCAAAATACAGGGAAATACTGCAAGAGAACCTGCTTCAGTCTGCTAAAAAACTGAAACTTGGAGGAAATTCACCTTTCAGCAGGACAATGATCCCAAGCACAAGGCCAAAGCAACATTGGAGTGGCTCAAGAACAAAAAGGTGAATGTCCTACAGTGGCCCAGTCAGTCCTGATCTCAATCCCATTGAGAATCTGTGGCACTATTTGAAAATTGCGGTCCACAAGCGTCGTCCAACCAACCTGAACAACCTGGAGCAAATCTGCCAAGAAGAATGGGCCAAAATCACTCCGACACTGTGTGCAAAGCTGGTACATACTTACCCTAAAAGACTTAAAGCTGTTATTGCAGCGAAAGGTGGCTCTACCAAATATTAATGTGTGGGGGTTGAATACTTATCCAAGCAAGATATTTCAGTTTTTTATTTTTCTTAAAAATATTTCCCAACATAAAACCAATGTCACCTTACAATAATTGAGTTTGAGTTTCAGTTTTTTAAAATAAAATATCAAACAGAACGAAATTTCAATGTACCATTTGTAATTCAGTAATATGAGAGAATTTGTCAGGGGTCTGAATACTTTTGCAAGGCACTGTATATATAAAGCTATTTCAATGCGAGAACATGACTGTGGAATACTATCGGGTAACCTGTCACTGGATTGCAAGCCAACTGTGATTTTGCAAGTTGTATTTGGTTGTACAGAGTATAGTGGCGAAAAAGGTAACTTATGCAAGGTTCTCGTTTCCTTCTCTATTGTGCGCATTCATCTTTTTTGAGCATGACAGTTCAGCGTGAGATGTAACGGCTGGACGTTTTAGTTACACAGTGTTGAGAAATTAGGATTTAAGAGTTATGTTTTTGTGCACGTTGTACTGGTTTTACTCAAAGTGATTCCTGTTCAGGTATTTATGAATGGGAATAATAAGAGACATGCACTTCTTTCTTGCTTGATGACCAAGAAAAATAACTGCATTTCTAACATTTTCAATTTTACAAAGGTACCTAATTTAAAGGTTTGATAAAAACGTGTGTTTAGTTTTTGCAATTTATTTTATTTACTAAAATTAAAGTGTTTAAAAAATATATATTTTCACACAGTGCATATTCTATGTGATTTCCATCTTTCACAATATTTATTCAAATGAATAAAGGACAGTTTAGATTAGGTTTATTTATAATGTTCCAGATTTAAACATATAAAGTGTTTTTAATTTGACATTTTCCCAAGGAGTGCTAATAGTGGCCCGCAGTGCCTAATGTAGCTGAACAGGTGGGCCTCAGGTAAAAAAGTTTGGGAACCCTTGGCCTAGAGAGTATAACGACCATATTTCTCTTGAAAGCCAATTAGCAGAGGTATGAGGCTATGTGATCATGAGCAGTGGTGTAGCCCTAAATGTACTGTACCGGTTTAGTGTTATTTAGAGGTACGAGTTAAAAAGTGGTATGCAGCACACTGCTAAACAACTTCCGCTTTGAAAGCAGGGAAACGACCATTTTAATCTGGTACTTTATGTTGTTTTCGGTCTTTTACATCTTTTTTAATTGCAATTATATTTTACAGTCTTTTACATAATTTTTATTGTAATTTATCATATTTTTCCACCATTAAGAAAATAATATGCTAATATTTATCATATATCAATACGTTGGGTCTTGTAAATTTTTTTACTTGTGCAACTTTGCTGTGGCTTCTCATTTTGTCTTGTTTGTCATGAATAGTTTTTTCCTTCAAAAGAAATTGGTTGTCTGCTTCAAGTTTAAGTTTGCAAAAAAATAATAATGTATAATTAACGGTAAATGTACCTCTTTTTGACAACAGCAAAACACCCATCTATTCGCAATTGATTGCATGTGTACCAAAATCTGACACTGTACCACTTCCTGACATCACACAAGTCAAGTTTTTGGTACACCTGCCACATACTGATGACGTACCACTTTCTAACACTACACTGGACCACCAATTAAAATATTGATTTTTCTCAAACAAATTATACGTATTCACGTTTTATTTGTACAGTTTGTACATTGATTTAATAGTTAATGCATGCGTCTCGCATGTGACTTTCATACTACTCCCCCTTGATCGGTGAGGATCCTGGCTCTTTTGCATCGTGGTTAAGATGCTTGCTTGCGCTGTGAGTGGTCATCGGTTCACCACCAGCCTCCGCCGTGTAATATCTCAACAAACTACACAAGTTGTCCAGAGAGGGAATTCCTTTTACAGCAGCTCTAGTATCATAGTTTCAACCTTTTTATGGATGTAATCTGCCATTTGTGAAGTTACCATAATACCAACTCATGCTCAGTAGTAGTACTTTTTTTCAATAGGCAGAACCTTGACTTAAGAATTAACTTAAGAATCTTTACCGATTTGTTATGAAAATGCTTATATGGCTCCCGACTGCTCTATTTTCGGTGCATGGGCACCAATGAAGCAATCTCTTTTCCGTGGGGATTTCAAATTAGTCTTTATGCACCTTGCCACTATGTGGTTATATAAAGCTTTCTTAACATTATCTCATCTCAGGGACAGGACAATCCGTAACGGCAGTGCATCACACAGCACTACCCCTTACATAACACTTTAAGTTCTCTGTCATTCGCTTTGTGCTGATAACCTGCAGAGAATATAGGTCACTGCAGGAATTACATGTAGGCTGAGGTCGGTAGCAGATTACACACCCTAGATCAGCACAGGACGCTAATTCAATTTTAAAATATGCAAACTGCTGAAGGCCCAGTTTCACAGCTCCCGTTTTTTTTTTGCAGTTTTAATGAATGAATGTGGCACATTTTCAGAACATTTGACAATATATTTCTCCTTTTTTATTTTGTAATTTGTTATATTTATGATGTTGGCAAATGCTCTCAGTGTTTTATTGGAATTACTTAAATAACAGATCAGCCAAAGAGATGTTATGCTAGAACAAGGGAGGCACCATCTACTGAACAGCAGCAATACAAAAGGAAACTTGATCCACAGTTGATGTCCACTTTATAATACTGGCTCTTAGTAACATAAAGACACTCTGGCTGATCTAGTCTTGTCAAAGCACCTTTGTATCCATTTTACATCATAAAAAGAAAGAGGACCGTAAGTTAAGGCCATGGAAGTGTAATTGGAACTTACTCCTGTTGTTCCCATTCACTTTGTTTCATTTTCTGTTTCAGTCATCACATCCTGGTGACTTCTTAAAACTCAGAAACATGCTTTACCTCTTATCAGGCACACCAGAGTGTAACACTCCCTCAGTAACACTGCCCCTAGTGGATGTCAGAAATACATTCTACAGTACATGGTAATTCTTACTGATGTACTGTTGATATCCACTAGAAGCAGTGTTACAGGGGTACAGATTAATGGTTAACTCTGATGTACCAGATGTAGTAGAGGCTTAAATTCTTTTGGATTGCTGATTTAAAAGTTTAAATGTGGTGGATTTAAGGAGCACATCAGTAGAAAAGAAACATCCACTATGAGCAAGAGTGAACATATTAATGATTACTCTCTGGTGCACAAGATGTAAAGCAACAACATTGATGATGTTGTGTGTGACATGGACATCTCTCCTTAATCCTTTGATAGGTCCCCCGAGAGCCTGCACATCAAAATGGATTTAAATCACTACTGAAATTGGCTGGATTCAGACTGCTGTTCACAAAATTTTGTTACCTTTGTTACCATTTGCTCCCTATAGCTAGCTTTTAGGGAAATTCATTGTTGTTATGGAATAATACCCACCAGTAATGGTCCACTTATCGTAAGATTTATTCTCTTGTAAGGCTGTCGGGGATATAGAAAGTATGTCAACTTAAAATCAGGGAGGACGGATATTAGAAACAAAAATCCATGTCAGCGCAACAAACATTCACAACTGCTGTTTGCCTCTAGGTTTGCAAGACAACCCATGGTTTTGTGACTGTAGAATATCAAAGCTGATAGAGCTCTCCAAGACATTTGAGATGGCTGTTGTGCTTCTGGATCCCCTTCTGACGTGCAGCGGACCTGAGAACCTGGCGGGAGTTCTCTTCCAGAGAGCTGAACTGGAACAGTGCCTAAAACCTTCAGTGATGACCTCAGCGACAAAGATGACCTCACCGCTGGGGAGTAATGTTCTGCTTCGCTGTGATGCTACAGGGTATCCCACACCCATTCTGATCTGGACCAAATCTGACGGTTCTCCAGTGAACAACACAGGTAATATTTAGAGGTGTAGAGACTATTTGTTTCTTTACTGATGTCACAAATACACTCAATATTTTGGTCTGTGCTTGTTTTGTTGTTTTCATCTGTGATCCTGTAGATACATAATCTATAATTATTAAGCACTAAAACATATCAAATATAATTCATATTTTTGGCAGTTTTAGCATAGCGTGATGACTAATATTATGTTTGTCTGAGGATGAAAACTTAAAAATACTAAAAGAAACTTAAATAGTCAAAACATCATTGAATTTAGTAACTTTCTTTCAGAATTTCTAAGTTTTCATCTGCAGACAAACATTATGTAGCACCTCCTCAGGAGCCAAGACAGGAGAATGTGCCACCATAAATGGCACAGGATCAAAAATCAATAGCCAGACTATGCCACAGAGGGAATTCCTCAGAATTTAATTAATTTTAACACATCCAATTAAGTATAAATTCAAAGTTTCTCACAGGGTCATTTTATAGGGCAGTGATACATAACTGGGAGGCCAGTTTATTCAATGTACACGACCTATGAAACATTCTGAGGCCTGAAGAGAAGTGTTAAAGCTGTCCAATTAATCAAATAATTAGACCGATTAGTAATTGAGAGCTCGGGTGGAACGAAAGCCAGAAGGCACTGCGGCCCCCAAGGAACGGAGTTTGACACCCCTGATCTACTGCATAGGAACACAGCCTTTAAAAAGATCCAGGTGAGGCGAATTAACATACTAGATTGAAGGAAGGACAATCAGGGAAGACTGTCCTAAAACAAAACCATCAATTACAAAGAAATAAACAAGCATAGTGGTGACCTGACACAATGAGTTATTTAATTATGGCACAGCTGTTCTTTGCTGGTTTTAAAAAATAGTACCATCATGTTGTTATTGCAAGGACAACACAGCCATGAGTCAAATGTTGCGGTATCATGTGCTATCTTGTGTGAGAATTTAAATTTTCGATCAGTAATCACTTATATAGAAACAATAGGCACACGTGAAAATGTTGGACCACTTTGTGCTTTAATTAGGCATCTTAAACAACTTCTAAAAAGTCTCATGCTTTTTACCATTTGTGGCTATTTTCTATTATAATTTTAAATTAATTACATGTGTGGCCTATTAAAGTCATCAGTTAAATTAGACAATCATGAATTTGCCTATTTTGGCAATTTTCCATGATTTTCAGTTACGGTGGTTTGATTTCAAATGCACAACAAATCAAAACAACAGAAGCAATGGGGTGTTCAAATACAATTTGCACACTACTGTCTATCAGTTGAAAGACCTGACTACTGCCTTACTTTCATCTAATAGAAATGAATGGGGGAAGAATTCTAGGGCATATCACTTAGAACAGAGCTGGAAGTGTTGTGCTTTAAACTTGTTATTATTTTGGAAATGCTGAGTAGGAGGCTTAGTCTTTTTAGTCAATCAATATTTAAATGAATTCTACTTCAAAATTGTGTCATTGGTATACAAACATGCAAAACAACTCAATAACCTTTAGAACGGAATCATTTCAAAAATTAGATAAAATGTTTAGATATTTAAGTGCAAACTTGTGTAATCCTTAGAATGCTGCCGGCAAGTAGCTAGTTCCTTCTTCAAAAAGAAACTACCACGAACCTTAAAAACCAACTGTAAGTGCATATACACTTTATAAATGTCAAATTTGTCACTGCCAAACATCAGGTATAAACATTAGGTATAATCCAATAGGGTAGAAGAAAATGTATTTTCATCTGAGCACAATTCTCAATCACTAATTTCTTAACCATTTAATACTGTATTGTTACTCTTTGCACATATCATGCACCTCTATTGCGTCACTACCTGTAACTACAAGTGCAAAGATTTCCTTTAAACCCATTTTAAACTACAAAGCCGCCCCTACCTTAGTGTTACCTGTGTCTATGATTAAACATTTCAGCTGGGGGGCTGGGAGGACATATACAATAACAGTAATAAGGTTAATTAAAACAGAAAAAATATATATTCTGATCACTGATATTGTTTCAATATTAAACCTCCCTTTTTTCCCTTTTTCAGTAGTTCAGGAGTCTCCAGGAGAAGGAATCCGGTGGTCTATTATAAGCTTGAATGGGATTTTATACCAGGACGCTGGTGAATACCGATGTACAGCTAAAAACCTTGCTGGGATGTCTGAAGCTTCCATCACTCTGACTGTGGTTGGAGTCATCACTACGACAGTGTCTCCTCTGAGGTTCTCAAAGCGATTGAGCGCAGAACAGAGTGTCACCACTCTGCTGAAAATAGAACCTATTACTGAAGGGTTAATGACCCTATCTCCTACAACTCTAGCTACCACCACACTAAGCAGTGTTCTGAAGAAAAAGCCTGTACAAACTAGCCAAACTAAACCAGCTGCTGGGGGGACAAGGCCCAAAAAGTCACAGCCTGCTGTCAACAACCAAAAACCACAAGAAGATGGAAACACAACAACCTCAGCCGTAGTCCAAAAGATCACCATCAAAAACCTACAAGTTGTGGGTCAAACTGAGCAGAGTGCAGTCGTGACTTGGATGGCGCCTAATGCCCCTAGAGGTGTTGCTCTGAATGTGATGTACTCGGAGTACGGTGTAAGAGACAAGCAAATGATTAACACAGACACAGGGAAAAGCAAAATCTCCATTGATGGATTAGTCCCAAGCACTAAATACACAGCGTGTGTGAGCCTAAAAGGAAGTCAACCTAAGATAGACCAATGTATTGTTTTCTCCACATTAGACGCTGTGACGGAAGACCCCCAGGCACACATTCTGATTGTTGCTGGCGGCATCGCCTGTGCCATTGCGCTGCCTCTGGTTATTGTACTGCTTTATAAAGTTTTGAAACTGTACTGTAAAAAGAGTGCTTCTGAGGGTGATGATCTTTCCAAAGAGACATATGTCAAATTTGAGACATTGTCACTGAAGCAGAAAACCACAGACTCTAATGGGGACCTGTGGGCTCGCAGAAACACTTCCGAATCAGAAAGAATGCTCCTTTGTTCCAGGTCCAGCATTGACTCCCAGATGACCTTTAAAAGTGACAATTACCAATCAGAATACTTATACTAGTTTCTGTTGTGAACACTCAACAAAGGAAGAAGTGGGGTGAATTTAATCATTCAATAATATATATCAGATCGTCGTGCTAGAGTTATGTCACACTATCGACAAAGCCTACAGGCTGGAAATGTGTTGTTATAAACTAATGCAGATGTTTGATGAACATTTGTTGTTGTTCAGTATCTGCAAATCTCTGCGCATTTCTTACCCAAGGTGATTAGAATAGGATTTGAACATTGTATTTGTCTGTGATACAGCCTTAATTCACTTCAGTCAAACTTAACAGAAGTGAAGATTGTGACAGTACAGTAGACAAGAGTATTGCAAATGCCCGCACAAAGGAAGGTATTGTGTCCAACTGGTGGTTCATCTTGATATTTTATAGAAGATTCATTTGTAAGCAAGCTAACACTTGATTGATTTCAATGATAACTTGTGGTGTTTGGCCTAGAGATGTTAAGCAACATAAAAAGGTCTCTTAACCACATATTGCCTTTATTGAGTACCACAATGTTTTCAATGTGGTTTTTGCAACCAATGGTTTATAAACCATTTATCCAAACCTGAACTAAACTTCTGTTTATCTGGAGGGCTGTGTCCTGACATTTTTTCCAAGTAATATTTCTCCACACTTGCATACACCAACCTATGGGGGAGATATAGGCCTGAATTTTCCACTATGGGAACTTGTAGGCAAATCGTCCACTACCTAGCAAATGTATGAAGTAGGCAATTGGTGGAAAGTGTTTAAAATAAGGTGTAATTATTTTGAACATTCAACTGTATGTTTCTCTTGCAGTATATTACCAATTAATGCTGTAAACCAAGACAGGAAGGTCAGACCTGTATTCATGAATATCACCTTTCAGATTATTTAGTTGGGTTTAATGCGGTTTTGGTCTCTGTACTGTTTTGTTTTTGAACTGGAATAACCTATTGGTTCACTGTTTTTTTGTCATTATGAAATCTGATCTTCAGATAGGTAGTCAATCTGCATGACAGAAGTTAGAAGACTGTGTTGAAAAGGTTGTATAGAGCAATTCATAATTTACTGAACGTATTGCCAATGTTCTGAACTGATTCTCTGGTATCCTTATCACAGAAGACTACATATTTCATATAATAGCTAGAAGTGTGGGTTAATACCAAACTTGAATTGTAATAGAAATGTAACAGAATATCCTGTTTGTGAAGTTGTTTCATGTTTTTCTGGAGATTGTATTTACATTATTGTTGTTCTGATTTGTTATTATTATTTTCTGTTTATTTAACTGATTAAGAAACCCTGACATCCAAACATATTGTAAGAAATAGCGCAGAGATAATATTTATTTACAGTTTATTTACAAAAGAGCCAGTTTTCAACAGACCCAATGTGTTCACATGTTCCTGTTTTTTTTCCCCCAAATTTGAAATGCTGAATTCAAACCCATCAGGAGGACTGAAGGTCAATAGCTGACCTTTGTCACTTGCGGTCAAACAGTTGCAAACCATTGTCATCCCCAGCTGTAAGTAAGCACCTAATACATTTAACTCCACTTCCTAAAGAAAGACATTCACATCTTGTCTGTAAACCTTTCTTCCTTCACTTGTGTCTATTTTGACAAATGGGATTAACAGCTGGAATTGTATTATTTTAAATTCCATGTAGAGATAAGAAACTGTGTTAAGCAGCACCCAGGACTTCACAAAGGACACCCTATGAACTTGATGGTAGTCATTAATTAGAGACCATCCTAAATCTTCTTCAAGGTGGAATTCAATTAAATATAGAATGAAGTAATCTGAAGGCACGTTCTTATCATTGGAGTATTATAAAAGTAATGCTTCAGGAAAAGCATGGTTTGTTTTGCATATGGTAACAGCTTTATGATTAATATCTTTACCCACAGCATGTGATTGTGTGAACAAAAGGAAGTTGTTTCACACAGTTACTCTTGGCAGAGAGCACCATAAGTCATAATTAATGTTTCATGCCTCTTTCTCAATCAAAAGCGCACCCAGCAGCCCTGTCAATATTTGGAAATAGTGAGCGATTCCCATGGATGAACCAGCCTCCAGCTGGTATGCTTCCTGCCAATGTTAACAGCTGTTCAGTTTTCAAGACAACATTTGTACAAGTTGTTTTATGCAAATGTATGGAAAGAAAAATAAAGGACCTTTTATTTCTTGAAAATGCATTCATGGAATTGTTTGGCAAGGTGCTGCAATAAATATAGTGCCACAGATGTACTATCTATTTCTGCACTGTTTACTACAAATAAAGATAGCTGTATTTGAAACAGAAGTAACATAGTACAGCAGCTGTTGCAAAAGATATAGTATGAATACATCTTTCACGTCAGTACAATATTCTTTCACTGCATAATAGTTTACAAATTCATATACATTTGTTCCATTCTCTCACTTATTGCCTGACAGTTTTCGTTGTTAGGTTTTAGATATATTTGCACCTTCATTATGCAGTTTAAAGCCACATTCTTTCCATAGTTGAAATTCTACTTCAATACATTTACTCGCGAGCAAACACAGAAAAACACTAAAGTAATTAGGGATCATATACAAGAAATGAAACTCCAATCTTACAAACCAGTGCTCGCATTTTATACGGATTAGTTAGCTGGCCCATTGCATGAGGAATCCTGCACAGCTCACATTTGTAAACTCAAGCCCCAGCTTTAGTGACTGGCAAAGAAAAGAAAGGGGTGGGACAAAGTAGAGCTGAGAAACAGCGGGGTGTCCAGATCAACTGAAAAGAAGCTCATGTCCATTCAAACTTAAAGAAGAGATGAAAGCAGAAAACAGGGGTATCATGACTGCGATTCCTTCCCGCTGCATATTCAGCATTCTAATTACTCCAGTGAATTTCATGTCAGAAAAGCCCTCAGGAGCTGCATTCTGCAATGTGTAAAATCTGTCACCAGAGTGTCAGGCATTTCATACTTTGCTTCCAAAAGAACTGTTCCACAGAAAGTTGCTTGCTGCAGTGCCCTGCAGTGTGAAACACCTTCTCTTCTCCCCACCCCTGAAGTTGAGTGAAGATGCCAATGCCTAAGCCGGGCTCAGAAGAGACATTTGGGGATTGCTCATGCTTTGCTTTTTCTGGATATGCTTGAGTACCAGTGAAGTGTGCCTTCCTGGGCAACACAAAGCTCAGGATTATGTTACTTGCTATTTTTTTGACAGTGGTGGTCAATGTTGCTTTGGCAAACCCCTCTTTGGCTCTGGAATCAACATGCTTGGATGGATACCAGTTGACTACTGACAATTCCACTTGTATAGGTAGGGTTTTTTTGCATAGATCTAAGAGGTGTTTTTTTTTTTTTTGTAACAGCTCCTTAATTCTTGTTAGCACTAATTGTTTAGGAAACTGGAGAACATGCAACTGTTTCATGCTGTGTAATAAACCAGGAACTAGCTACATATATGTAGTAGATTTTCTCCATACTAAGATACCTGGGAATTACAGTGTTAAAAGGTATGGCAAGTAACAATTTCTGCTGGAACCTCTCATATTTGATGTTTATTAAAAGTGCTTGCTTTTACCAATAACAGTCTTGAGATAAGGGCTAACATTTAAAAAAAAACCAAAAAAAAACATAGTTTTAATCCTAGTTAAAAACCAACTTTGTGCTTTCATTTAATTCAGACTTTTTCTAGTAGCATTGTGCTTGAAACAAGATTTTGTAATCATTCTGTGGGAAAACAACTACACATCTATGTATTATCGTCTGCATTTGAACAGTTTTATATAGCAAAATATAATATGGGTTCTCTGGTTCTACAAACAAATCAACTAATTTACCACTGAATTCACTGTAGAATTTACTGGTCTTTCTTAAACCAGTACAAGTAGCTCTAGAACCAGCATCCCAAGCTCTTGAAACATATCTGACCAGTCCCAAAAACAATGTTGCTGGTGGCCCTGGTTAAGACTTTTACAGTAACCTACTGGTACTCCACGTAATCTTGTTTTTATTATTGGCTAATTACATTATATTCCTCTGCTTTCAGACCTGCAATGTACCTGAGGCTGTTCCATAATACCACTGTAGTTCTAACAATGGTCGTTAGATAGGTCAACTACTGTCTGCTAAAACCAGACCATACTCCTTCCCTCATCCCCGCCCTTCCTTCTTCCCTCTTCTACTGTTGTGGGAGTCCTTTTTGTATGATGACATAAGGTTGTGGTTGTTGTAGTTGGGTGTATATGTACAGTATACTTGAGGGGGGTCTGTGTAGTAATATATTTCAAAGTGGGTATTAGCATTCAAAGCACAATATTATTATTACAAATGTCTATCATTTTCTTAAAAAAGACACGATTTTGTTGTTTCACTCATTTCATATCAGAATAAAAAACAAACAATCTAACAAACAATAATCAAAGTACATTAAGGGCCTAATGGGATTATAATGTGCCCTTTTGGATACTAAGTAGCTAAAACATGTGAATGCTATATATATATATATATATATATATATATATATATATATATATATATATATATATATATATAGTGTAAGTTGTTTTAAGTAAAGTTTTTGACATCTTGTGGAAAATAAATACAATACAATACACACTGCCATACGGTTCAAGCTGACAGTTGGCAAGTAAAATATTCAATAGCTTCATTGCATTTATACATTCATACTAAATGAAAAGAACCCTTTTCTTTCTTTCCGAGCTTGTACATTTTAATTCAACCTCATTTCCATGGAAACAGTAATGCAGTGTATCCAGGGCATCGGGAGTACAGAGCATGTAATGTGTGAGTTCGAAGTCACTGTCAGCCACCAGGTTCTTCTGTGCTTTTAGCAGTAAACTGTGAGCCGTCCCCGCAGACTCCCACAGCTCAGACTGGTCAGCTGGCATCACCCTGGCCTGGCTTCCCCTGGGACTCGATTCATCTTTTTGTTTTGCTGAGTAACCTGAAAACTGTAAATCTGAGGCAGAACTTAATGCTGCCAAACTCTCCGTTGTCAGAGGAATCTGATTCAGTGTACTTGTTTACAGGATATTAAAATGTTGTGTCTGTAGGTGCAAAATGCTACAGGTATTTATCTTGCAAACTGTGTTGGAACAAGTTACTTATGCCAGCCAGAAAGACATACTGTACTACTACAGTACTTGTTCTATACTGTTATGGAGACTGTCGCCTCTCACATAGGATGAATGTGCAGCCATTACAAAATACATATTTTAACCTTATCATTCCCTTTGGTGTATCACACATGATACTTTGCCACCATCTGGAGCATACAGAGTTTATAATCCAGCCTCAAAAGTCGACACTTTAATATGCAAAATATCATGTGCTTCATTTTGTGTTTGATAAGAGGAATGGGGTCTAGTTACTTAAATACAGTAGCTTATTCCATATGAAAATACAGTATTAAAAGATCACTATCTTTGCTGAACCTATAACAGTTATGGGCTAAGGGCAAACATTTCAAAGTGAAGGGGTGGGTCACCCATAATTTTAGGCCCTGTCCACACTATGCCTTTAAATCGTATTAGTTGCATTTAAGCCGGCTTAAAAGTGCTAAATACAGTTTGCGTCCACACTACGCAGCATTTAATACCGTACTCGAGAACCGGACTTGAGACCACCTCAGGAGGTAGTCTCGAGTCCGGTTCTAATTAAATCGCATCAGGTAGTGCGGTTTATCAGAAGTGTGGACGCTGTAATACCAAACTACAGTTATTTGTGTATCCTCCAATATCCCAAAATGCGTTGTGGTATGTTTGGCGAAATACTCAGAGCAGGCGCCTGAAGGACTTGCTATCAGTGTACACTCCGCACTAGGTATTCATTGTAATGCTTCAAAAAATCTGTCAGGACATCTCTGTTAAATTAGTGGGGAAAATAACAAAAACACAACGTTAAATTAGGCGACTGCAAAAATGAAATGCGAGTTAAAAGTATGATCGGGGATGAGCAAATTACATAATTTGTCAGCTCTGTTTGAAATAAAATTAAGAGGACCAGAATTAGGTTCAGGCAAGATATGAAGGTAAAAACAAAGATTGTTTTGTAATTAACAGCTTTTTCTGAGTTTAATTATAAAACAGAATCAGCTCAATTTGTTTAAAGGGACTTCATCTGATTAAAAATAAAACCTGAAAACTTCAAGCCCTACTTGTGTGTATGTGTGTGTGTTCGGATTTAGTTTTTCCACAATACTTGTTATATTTCATTTATGCAATATGGACCTCTGTTAATATGGGGCATAACAAATTATTTTTAAATAAAATACAGTGCATGGTGGGATACTATCGTATTAATTTCCACGGTTCGTTGCGCTGCTGGGAATTGTAACTGAACTATTCTAATGGTGTGTGGACGCATTAAGGTTTTGTGAATAGAGCCTAGTAAATGGTTAATGTTTATGTGCAAAATTGAACCTAGTTTTGTGTCCTATCACAGGGATGTGATTGCATTTTCCTGAATCTCTCTCAGTTACACAACCGCATTTAGAAGCCCAGTGACTTGCTCTGTATTAACTGCTAGCTGTCCTGCACATGAGCCATGGAAGTAGGGCTACAAGTGAGCACTGGATTTCCTAAGCTGTCTGATTCTTACCTACTTTGACGTGATTAAGAATTGAACAATTTCAAGATTTTAACTGCAGGTTAAGATCCTGTTCAGACTAGCACATTGGAGTGAGGGGGGCATGCTGTGCTTTATTTGGAACAATGGGGGAATTCCCATTTACTGTTGATAAAACTGTTGGGAGAAATGCTAACTTCATTGTGCCCCTTTCCTCTTCCGCTTGCCCATTTTTAAAAGCCTCTTCCACACTTTCCAAAGGCCAGAAAATCCACTGTAGCCCTACCCTCGTGAAACAGTTCAGTGTTGTTTGCATGCAAATCATAAATGCAGAATTTGCCTGACCTACTGTATCGGCCAGTGTTATTGACTTAACAAAAACCTCATCACTATCCGGACAAGTAGTAAAGGCCCCTCTTTCTATGCTTGGTTGTTTCTTTTCTCAGGTTCATAAATAGATTGGGATATGTATGCCTAATGATATGCTGTCTGTCTTAACTGTGGATTGATTCATGGTCTTTTTTTGTTTTTTAAGAAAGCTGTATCCGCTGAGCCGACATAAAGGGGCTTTTGAGCTCCTATTGAGATTTCTTATTCTTGCATTCTGAACTGTTTGTCAAGTTCTTTCAGACAGCCTTTGTTGGCATAGCTAATTTCACACACAGGAAGGTTCTCATTAGCAGAAGCTGTTGCTAGGATACCTGAATGCATCTTTGAGCACCCTTCTGATTTCACTCACTGATCCCATATAATTAGAGCCAGGCCATTGTTATTCATTAATAGTGGCTTACTGTATTTAATAGTGATGTAACAAAGAGTTGCTTAGATGTTTAAACATAACGTTAAAGCACATTAGCACAAAATCAAAATATTTAATATAGAAAACCCACAAATCCTAGGTGTAACATGACCACAGACACCAGTGCCTGAATGGGATATATTTACAGTATTTTGTTTAAAAAAATGTTTATTGTCATGTATAGATGTAATAAAAGACAGTTTAATTGTGGCCTGAACATCTAGAACACCCACTGAACACCACCAATGAATGTTGTGTTTACTGGTATAATGTATCCATTACTGCAGAACTCTAGCAGAACAGACTATTGCTTTAATGGTAATGTATTTATTCCTGAGGAGAGAGATTTCAGGTCCTTGACATAATGAGCCAGAAGGCATTTACCCCAAAAAACAATTTGTGTTTAAATAAAATATAAAATTGTTATTATTACGAAACATGTAACAAACAACTCATCAGGTTAGTTTTGGGTTCAAAAGAGTGCCTTCGTTGTTGTTCTTTAAACATTTACATTTTATTTTAGATTAAATTTAATTTTGATGTAATGACCTTAATTAACCTATCATGATGGGGTTCCTGAGTGGCGTATCCAGTAAAGGCGCTCCACGTGGAGTGCAGGATGCGCTCTATAGTCTGGACGTCGCGAGTTCGAGTCCAGGCTATTCCACAGCCGACCGTGGACGGGAGCCCCCAGTGGTCGGCGCACAATTGGCTGAGCATTGCCCGGGGGGAGGGAGGGTTAGGTCGGCCAGGGTGTCCTCGGCACACCACGCACCTGTGCAACATGCTTTATACCAAAAAGGTTGAAAGCCTGTTGTTCATTATTATTTTCTTCAGCCCATCTCAGATTTAGAAAGCAAACCACTTTGTTTCTTTGTTACATGTTGTCCTCTGTTGAACCAAAACAAAGAGTGAAAAAACAGTGAAACGATTCTTGTGTTTATCATCTTGGACAGCAGGTTGTCTTTGCAGACAGACACAACAATTCACAGCAGAGAGGCAACAAACACATCCAGTGATTCATTCAGTGTTTGGCTTTTATTACAGAGGCAGAATTTTGATATTGTTTGCTGTTCATGTCTGGAATGTGCTGTATTATTGACAGACGGTCTGTCTAAATGATAACCAGCTGTTATATCACTCAGGTAAATGAAGCATAACCATATGACTCACAACAAATTCCCCTTGTGTGTCTTACAGTTTATTGTGCTGAATTTATAAACAGGACCACTTCATCTTTGTGGACAAATGGAAACAATTAATTCAAAGGTTGTAATTTAATTAAGTGGAGTTTTGTCCAATGTCAGCAAAGTACAGGTATGGTGTAAACAATGGGCTTTTTTTCCCAGGTGGATGTTCAAATTTTGAATTAAAGTAATGTATGTAATTTACAGTAGTTATTTGGCTCTTTTGTTTAGAGTTTTCCCCTTTCAGAAAATAGGACTTAATTTAACACTGCACTAAACATTTTGAAAAGCGCTTCTAAGTCAAAGTGTCCATAAAACAAATTCAGATTTATTTCAAATGTATTTATTTAACTAGGATAGAACCCTTGAGATGTAATGAGATATACAGTATAAGGGGGTCCTGGCAAGAAAGATGGCAAGAAATTACATAAAATCAAAATAAAATCAATAGCAAAATAAAATAAACAAATCACAGGACATCAGTTTTACCTTGAGTTTGTTATTGAGTGAAGTGATGATTAGGCATTCATACTACTAATCTATGTGACATTGCTGAGTTGAGATGATATCTTGTCACCTGCCTTTCAGCATTAAACACTGAAAATATATGTGCTCTTGTGTGAACTGCGATTGTGCCTGGCTACTGTTAATGAGCTATAATGTGTGCTCTCATTTCATTTCCAGTGTGGCTGCAGCTTGCTGTTTCTCTTAGGATCCTGCAGGCATTTTGTCGTGTCTCAATGACAAATACCGCACTTGCATTGTTTGACTTGGGTGCAATGTTTGCATGCAGCACCAGTGATCTTTTTAACAGCTTCAATGTTAACCACAGAATCCAGTAATTGCTCTTGAATTCAGTAGTACTGTGGTCACATTGCTTGGATATATTACTTTGCAGACATTGATGAATGCCTTGAAGGAGGATTGGGGACTTGTGGGCAAATCTGTCACAACACTCCAGGCTCCTACATCTGTTCCTGCTTACCTGGTTACACACTGGATGATAACACATGGTCGTGCTATGTTGATGGTATGGCCAATACATTTTTATACTTACACTCCTAGTAATACAGTATATATTTAATGTAATGTTATCAGAAAGACAAATAAATGGTATTCAGAACAAAGGACCACTACAGCAAATTAGGTAATTTTGCACACTACCATGCTTATGTGTTGCTTGGCTATGCCTTACCTTGCCTTTCACCATGTTTGTCTCTCTTTTAATTATGCTTTGCTGCACTTTTGCACTTTGTGTTAGGGCTTCTGATTTTCGGTGTTTTACCCTGACTTTTCTACTCTCCTTTCAGAATTCAATTGATACCTGTTAAGCCATTTGTGTATCTCAATCATAACTGAGAAATGTGTTAATAGTAACATTTATTTAATTTACTGTTTTTTTTTTTCTTTCTGTGAAACAACTAAATCAGAAGCCCTATGATATACCTCTGTGCATGTTTATAAGCACTGAAATGCCACACAGCCCAAAATATTTTTCTTATTTAGAAAAAAGCTATTTCAAGACTTAATTCTTTTTTTTTTTTCTTTTTTTAAAATTTAGTCGTTGCCAATTAGTTTTTTTATTATTTTCTCCCGAATTTGAAATGCCCAATTATTTTTAGGCTCAGCTCACCGCTACCACCCCTACGCTGACTCGGGAGGGGCGAAGATGAACACACGCTGTCCCCCGAAGTGTGTGCCGTCAGTCGCCCGCTTCTTTACACTCTGCAAACTCACCGTGCAGCCGCCTCAGAGCTACAGCGTCGGAGGGCAACGCAGCTCTGGGCAGCTTACAGGCAAGCCCGCAGGCGCCCGGCCAGACGACAGGGGTCGCTGGTGCGCGGTGAGCCGAGGACACCCTGGCCGACCTAACCCTCCCTCCTCCCGGGCGACGCTCGGCCAATTGAGCGCCGCCCCCTGGGAGCTCCCGTCCATGGTCGGCTGTGGAATAGCCTGGACTCAAACTCGTGACGTCCAGGCTATAGAGCGCATCCTGCACTCTAGCGAGTGCTTTTACTGGATACGCCACTCGACGGGCCCCTTATTTTTTTTTTTGAACAATTATTTTTCTCCCAATTTTTGGAATGTCCAATTATTATTCCACCTGGCTCACCGTTGCAACCCCCGCACTAACTCAGGAGAGACGAGGACGAGCACACGCGTCCTTCGAAACAAGTGCTGTCAACCATCCGCTTTTTTTCGCTCTGCAAGCCTGTCCTGCAGCCATCTCAGAACATACAGCGTCGGAGGACCATGCAGTTCTCAATTGCGTACAGGCCTGCAGGCACCCGGCCAGCCACAGGACTCCCCAACCGACCTAACCTCTATCCCACCCGTGCAGCGCTTGGCCAATTGTGCGCCACCCCCTGGGAACTCCAGTCCACGGTCAGCAGTGGCATAGTTTGGATTCGAAATGCCGATCTCCAAGCTATAGGGTGGAGTGCCTTTACCGGATGCGCCACTCGGGAGCCCCCAAGACTTATTTTTTTACTTTCTTTACTTTTATTTGATACTTTTCTCAATTATTTTATATTTGGAAAACAGTTCCTTGTTTTTTATATTATTTGAAAAAAATACTTACATTTGTTCTTAATAAAAGGAAAACAAAAATTGAGATCTTGAAATTGGAAACTTTTTGGAAACTGGAAAGAGGTAAAGCACTTTGGTGGACAATCTATTTAGATTCATATCTCAGATTTGTTTTTTTAAATAATTGCCCCATAGTGTCTACTGATTTCCTGCAGCGGTTCATCAGGTCTAGTTGGTTGCCATATAATTATGTAATGCCAGAATTATCTATGTGAAACTACTCAATCTTTAATGTTTTATTATTATTATTATTATTATTATTATTATTATTATTATTATTATTTAGCAGACTCTTTTATCCAAAGCGACTTACAGAGACTTGGGGGTGAACTATGCATCACAACTGCTGCAGAGTCACTTACAATAGGACCTCGGTTTTACATCTCATCCAAAGAATGGAGCATAAGGAGGTTAAGTGACTTGCTCAGGGTCGCACACAGCCAGTGGCTGAGCTGGGATGGAAACTAGAACCTCCTGGTAACAAGCCCCTTTCTCTAACCACTGAACCACCAAGCCTCCTATAACTTTTTTATAGTAAAAACTAACAGCAAAATAGGTTGTTATGGAGATATAAGGTGGGTTTTGGTAAAATAAAAAAAAAAGTTTGGAAACCTTTTCTATAAACACCATAAATGAAGCTGTTTCCTGGCCAGTAGGTCAATCTGAGTTATAACTGGTCCCAAGCAGCCAGTGCAGTGGAAGAGCCAGTTAGTTATAATAGTTTTTAGTCATTGTAGTCACACAAGAATGTTTCCTTAACATATGAAATCAAGAATCCACTTTGTTTAAAAAACAAAAACAAAACACGTAAACCACGGGAAAAATAACCAGTTGTTGGCAATATATAACACAATTGTCCCATTCCTCAGACAAATGTACCTTATTGCAGTTCAACATTCTATTGCTATTTACGTAAACCAAGTCTACATATTCTGAATATTCTACCATTAGGCTGCTCAGTGCAAACACTGGGGAAAGAGCTGCTAAACTCCTGATTGCAGCTTCCAGATTAGAGTCGCTTACAGGTAGAGTTACCAACTAAAATTATACAGCAAATAATGTGCAAGACACGGTCAAAATCTGCCTAGTACGGATACCCTCTGTTTATTTTCAATTATTTCACCGAGTAGCATAAAATCAGTGGTGTCGTGGTAAATAAAAAGTGGTTAAACTCCCCTGTTTGGTGGAGTTGAACAGATAGATTGAACAGATAAACATGAACACATACATTCAGGTGCTGTTCACGTGTGAAGAGTCACAGACCCGACGGTGCGCTTCACTGAATAGTTCTGTTAGCGTCCTTTCAGGGGCTAGAGTGAAGGCTAATAGCACCGCCCTGCAGGTCCAGTGTGCCTAACAACAGAACACTAACAGAACATAAACAACCAATCACAGAACACACACACACACACACACACAAACAGAACACGCAGGCTAGTGGCCACGCCCCCCTTCTCACACCACATTTCTGACAGAGCTCTCACCTGTCAGTCTCACACGCAGCAACGCAACACATGCTCACCGTCAAAATATCTTGTTTTTAACCCAGGATTTGCACAGGAGAGTATAAGTGAGTAAACTCTGTAACCCTTATATGAGAAGTGGGTAAACGCTATATTGCCCAAATTAAAAGTGGGTAAACACAGTTTACCTGCGTATACCCTCAACTACACCACTGCATAAAATAACTGTTGATTTAGATTATGGTAAATGTTTTAACAATGGGGCGAAAGCATGAAGGTTCTTGGTTCTTAGCCAAGGCTGAATCTTAAAGTTTGGAACCCAATGGAGCATTGCTGGATCTAGTTGAAGAGTTTGGTGTAAATTACGCAATATAAATTATTCCAAAACTTTATAACCAATGTTTTACTATCTGTCTTTTTATATCTTAAATACTTATTGGAGCAGGAAACTACCAATATCAGTGTTAATAAAAATACATGCACATATGCAACGACAGTCTAATGTTGGAAAACAACCTAGTTGCGTAACTGGTTATTAACATGTTAAAGAACCTTAATAAAGGGGGGAAAAAAACATTATTGAGAATTAATGATAAAAATATGTTCTGCCACTGGAATTTATAAGAGTATCTGAAATCGCAGGGTATCAATACTTATTGGCTCCAGTGAGGTCTGGTATTGAATAACTTTTCCACACACCATTCTTATGAGTGAATATCTTTTAATTATATTTTACTGCATTTTGGAATTTAACGTGTATTCATTAAATCCAAACAGAATGAGTGGACAAATTGTAAAGCAGATGCATAGCTTTACCTGGGGAAAACAATTCGCCTAATTCAGCTTTTTAATTTAGGGTTAAACAAACATACTTTATGTAAACTTTAAATACACAAAAGAATATGAGGGTTGTGTTTATTTCACTGACGAGGATGTTTATAAACAACACACACAGCCCGAGTTCTCAACATTGACAGAATAACTACAATTTACTGTATTTGTAAAGAAATCCACGATAACAATATTATACCTGGACATGCTGTAATGGGTTACTATTCCTCACCATGGTCTCGTAATGTGAGTATGAGGTCAGCATTGAAAGACTGTGTTGCATTGAGTTTGGTGTGTAAGGGAAAGCGAGTTTGACGTAATTCCCATTGCTCTTTGTTGCCTTTGTTAAGCCCCTGTGCCCTACCTCATCTTCAGCCATGGAAACGCCATCTTCAGGATTGACAGAGAAGGAACCAATCACAAGAGACTGGTGACAAACACAGGGATCTCTGTCTTGTTGGACTTCCACTATAATGAAGAAAGAATATACTGGGTAGACTCTGACAAGGGTCTTGTACAAAGGGTTTTCATGAATGGCACCAAAAGGGAGGTAATGTGGTTTACTCAAGTCTTCTTGGTATGGCTATGGCTGTAGTTTTCAACCCTGGTCCTTAAGTACCCTACAAAGGTCCAGGTTTTTGTTTCAGACAGGAACTGAATATATTGACAAATTACAATGATCTATACAGTCCCAATTGATGAAGGGTATGGCATAGCATAGAAATGAACATAAACATAATTATATATATATATATATATATATATATATATATATATATATATATATATATATATATATATACTGTATATATATATATATATATATATATATATATATATATATATATATATATATATATATACACACACACACACACAAATAAACAAAAACAAAACTGCTTTGTAATTCAGGTTATCAGTTGTTACAATGAGATTTCTCATTTGTGTGTACAGAAAGTATGTTCAGTTGGAAAAGGTATTTCTGGATTTACTCTGAACTGGATTCAGAAAAGCATTATCTGGACCAATCATCAGAAGGGAATCATTGAAGTTGCAGACCTAGATGGGAGGAATTCTAGGGTACTTTTACAGAATGTATCCCAGCCCAGTAGCATCACCGTTGATCCCAACCAAAGGTAAGTATTTTTTTCAGTGCTGAATGTTTTTAGCACTACAGCAATTTTGATAGATTAAGAGGTCTTTTGAAATGATCCAAATAGTGGCATAGCTAAATACTGTCCCCAAACCTGTAATAAATCCTACCTGTTTTTTTAGATAAATTACATAGAAGTGTTACTTAGATTTGTCCAAACTAGTTATAATACTGAATAATGATTACTGACTATTTTCCCATGTTAACTGCCTTGTATAATTGTATAATAAGGTTGTTTCACCCAATCGGACCACAGACTTATTTATTAGGCAGCAACAGCCCAACTCAAGTAAATATACCCCTACCATGCAGTTACATTTCTAAACGTGTAATTATTGCCATGCATATATACATATGCACAGTATAATGTTACTGTTACAGAATCCAGTATACATGGCTCCATCACCTGCAACCTGAAATCAACTATTATGTTAAAAGCAAGCAATAGTCTTTAACAACACAGTGTATGTTAATAGTACTATGCTGTGAGCAAATCCCTTTAAGAAGAAATATTTGGCTCTGTCATGATACCAAAATCAAAGGCTTCTGGTAAAGTGTATAATACTTTTGTTGCAAGTTTAATACTCAAACAGCATACTTCAGTTCTATGTTCTGAACCCAGTTATTGAGCTAGAATTCAAACCAAAGATCTGTAGACAGTTCCCCTTGCAACACCAAGGTGGTCACAATCTTTGAAAACTTAGAGAATCACTACGCCAGTGCTTTAACCTACTACACCACCTGGCCCACACCCTAAAAGAGTTAAACTGTCATGCTACTGATGACCTGTTACTAATCTTCCAAAATGGGGTCTGTTTAAGAAGGCAAAGTCAATGGTTTTGGGCCACAGACTATATAATAAATACTACACCCTCACTATAACGAACCTTCGGCTATAACAAACCTGGCCGCTGGACCCCAAATAAAAATAAATAAAAAAAAATGATAATATTGTAACCTATGTGAGGAACGCTTGGAGTAGGAGGGCTTGTGTTTCACATTGGTCGAACAGCCTATGAGCAACAGGCACGGAGCACAGGACTAACTGGGGCTAAAGACCAGTGACGGGGGGGGGGTTGTTGTTATTGTGAAGCGGAGAGAGAAGCGAATAAACAGACAGAAGAGTCTGAGATTCCTTAAAAAAATTAATTAGTTTTAGCAGCGTAGGTCGTGGCCCACAGCCACCTGTTAATTGATAGTTAACAATTGGCAGATTGTCTTTGATCATGTAGTGTAATAAGATCAAGTTTTGCCCTGAATAGACTGAAGGCTCATTCTTATAGCGTCAAGAATTTTTGTTACAATATACACACACTGTCAACTTCCCGGTCTGTACGCACGGGATGCCACCTCCGCAGTGAAGTCAACTCTTTTGTCTTAATAAGAATTGCGTGCCGTGCAACTATGCCTCTGAAATGAAAATCATTTTATGCTGCAACAAAGCTGGACACTATTGATTGTTTGAAAAAAGTAGTAATGCAGACATATACAAAAGCACTAGTTTGTTGGCTTGTTAAGCAACCATGCGGCAAAGCAAAATTGATTTAAAAAAAAAAAAAACAACTGAAAAAAATAGAGGATCTGATTCATGTCAGGTTGATTAGGAATAAAAACTCCAGTTTGTGATTCTTGAATGTTGGATCACGATTTGTGCACTTTGAAACGATTCATGTCAGATTGATTTTAAATAAAGGTTCATCTTTAGTTTGGCATTTGTGCTTTATTTTGTACTGCGTTTTAATTATTTAACAAATTGGATAAAGCAAAAGCAGAATACTGCATACATGAGACGAACAGGTACATGTAAATCTACTTTTATTCACTTACTCCAACAGTTTATCCTCAATTTTTATTGTCCTTTCACTTTAACAAACCCCTCGACATAACGAACAAAAAGGCATGGACCCCAATAGGTTTGTTATAGCGAGGGTGTACTGTAATTTCAGTCAGATCTTTATTAGCAACCATCATTCTTTCTGTTTAGTTTGTCTGTTACTGTAAAACTAGACACCAGACAACAAAATTCTTTCAAACATGACTGGCACTTAGGTGTAATCTAGCTGACTGGCACATTAGCTCCCTACTGTCGCTTTTCCAAGAACTGGATGAATACCAAGTCTGGAAATTCAAACTGGATGAAGTCACATAGAGGACAGTTATGAATCATAATAGAAATGTAAACTAAGATGGATGCAGTCACAAATCATTCATATTTACATCATTTGCCAATGCTGCTCAGATTTTCAGTTTACAAGCTGTTGGTCTCTTAACCTAACCACTTCTGTTACAATCAATGCAGAACTGGTAGGGTGGAGAAAGGAATAGGATTAGGGCTGTCAAACAATTAAAAAAATGTATGGCAATTAATCTTGCGATTACTAATTTTAATCTTAATTAATCTTGGTTTTAATCACATATTTAATTATGGAGGCTGTTTGGTCCAGTGGTTAAAGAAAAGGGCTTGTAACCAGGCAGTCCCCGGTTCAAATCCCACCTCAGCCACTCATTGTGTGACCCTGAGCAAGTCACTTAACCTCCTTGTGCTCCGTCTTTCGGGTGAGACGTAATTGTAAGTGACTCTGCAGCTGATGCATAGTTAAACACCCTAGTCTCTGTAAATCGCCTTGGATAAAGGCGTCTGCTAAATAAACAAATAATAATTGATACAATTACTGCATCAATCTCATTCAAGTTTGTTTTGTTACTGATGCTATTATTATTATTACCCATTAGGCCTTGAATGGACCTTCTTATATTCAAGATCTGCTGACCCTATATGTTCCTGGTCGTTCCGAGATCGAAAACGCTGATCTTCTGACAGGAATGCTAGCACAATTGAATTTTTAAATCCTGTTTGAAAACGTATTTGTTTGGGTCTGTTTAATTGCAGCTGGATTATATATGTAAAGCGCCCTGGAATGCTTGCCTAAAGAGCACGATATAAGTTAGATTTGTATGGTATTGTCGTTGTATTATTATTATTATATTATTATTATCCAAAAAAACCGGTACCGGTACCGGTAAATGTCATATTTCAATTTTACTGTGCTGCTGACACCAATTGTTGAGCTAGGATTCAAACCAAGGGTTTGTAGGCAGTTTGCATTTCAGCATAATGGATTGTTTAATACGTCTTTTAAACATTTTGAATGTGTTTTCTTTCTAGGTTTATATTTTGGATTTCAGATGGACTGGTACCAAGCATCAATCGAGCAAACTCTGATGGTGGAAAGGTCATCATGGTTTTGAGCACTACTGAGAAAGTAAAAACACTGTCTCTGGATTTTATCGACAAAAGACTGTTTTGGGTCCAATATGGCGCGGATGATGAGAGTGCCATTGGATCTTGTGACTACAATGGTGATGCAGTTCATATTATGAAACAATTAACACAGTAAGTCATATGATATAGAGAAGGTTTTTCATAACAGTTGCCATTACTTTATTTTTTAGATAGGTCATTTACACCATAAGACAGATACACAACTTTAATATTTTTTTGTTATATTCTATTATTTGTACTCTATGGTAATATATGTGTTGGACACTTTTTTATTATAAAATTAAAATGGTTGGTGGCTGTTGGTTAATATTTATTTTGTGATTAAGTTACAATATATATGCAAAATATGTTAGTTTCCTCCATCTTTATTAAGTCCAAAATATTTGTAACTAAAGTAGATGATTCATCTGTATTTATTTATTTCTATTTTTTCTACCCCTTTTTTCATTTACAATAAAAACGCCTTGAATGCCCCTCAGAGCTATGATATGCTGGTACTGGTACATTAGAATTACTGAAATGTTAGTAATTCAATTGCAATTATACTCAAACGTGAGCTCCTTTTTTTTTAGGTCCAAGCCTTTTGGGATGTCTTTATTTGCTGAGTATATATACTATTCGGAGTTGAAAACTGGTACCATTAGAAGAGCCAACAAATACACAGGCAAGGATGTCGTCATCATCAACCCCAAGCCTTCATTTCTTCCTCCTGCTGATGTGAAAGTCGTGCACCCTTTCAAACAGCCTGCACCCTCCCAAACAGCTGGTTGGTCTTTAGGCTTTGCCCTTCTATATCTGAATAGAGTGACTCAGTGTGTGATAACTCCAAGACAAACATCCAAGATTGAAATGGTTAGCTTAGCCTTGACCCTGATCGAATAACAGCTCACCAAAAGGCATAAGCATCTTAGGTTTAAACCCTACCCCAGGCAGTCACCTGAGAATTGTTGCTAGAAAAGTTTAGCTAACTACACCTACACTGCCTGTAGTTTACACATATGAGGTAGATGCAATAAAAAATATACATGAAAGCCTGTCATGGTAAGAAACCTGTTCTAAAGCTGCTAGAGGTCTAGTACATTCAGTATGTTTTATTAAGGGATCCTTGGATAGCAACATGAGTTTCTGGCATTTATGTTGGGTGTGTTTAGGTAGGGTTTGTCTGGAAATGCAATTTATTACTACTAAAGAGCAGAAAAATAATACAGATCATTAATGAAATTGGAGCTGTGTTATTTATTTATTGAATCATACTGTGTATGCTATTAACAGGTCCTTACCCCATGGACATACCAGCATAATTGTGTGGTTTGTTCGAAAACATAATTCCAACAGATAGACTGTGTTGACTTGGATGTTGGACTTTTGAATCTTCCACACATAATGAAAAGTTCACATTGTCTGTTGCTTTTCTTTTACTAATTGGTTTCATTGTTCAGTTAAGAATAAAAGAAGATTAGCACAGCACTGTAATCCAGAGGATGTTTTTGGATGCTTTGCTTTCTGCTGCTGCTTTATCCAATCCATGTCCTAGGGCTTAAGGAAGTCCAATTAACCAAGCACACAAGCAAGATAAAATACCTTTTTAATGAAATAATGGGGATCTTTTTTGGCAGCACATGTTATTAATGCTTTATGCTGTGATCGTCCTTCTCATATAGATACATTACTTTCTAACATACAGAGCAGGGGTGTGATGCTACGAAAGAAGACTGCTTAAGTGTGTGCACCAGAGATGCAGATAAAGAGCAATGTGAATGTAGAGGCGGCTATGTCCTCAGCAAAGACGGGAGATCTTGTGAAGGTATTGTAGCCTGGTTTTTATTATTATTTATCTTTAAACCAAACCTATTTGGACATTGCTAATGCAGCTACATTGCTTTAGATATGGCTACTTACCTATAATACCAAGTGTAGGAGGGTGGGGAAATTCAATGGACACAACACAGTATTTTAAATGTTTAACCACCTCGCAGGGGTGTACTTTGTTAGTTTCGCCACAAGGTGGCACTGGGCTGCTGGATCACTCCAATACCAACGATGGTAAAGGAGTTTACCGGGTGCACACACACACACACACACAAGTGTGTCAAAATAATATCACAAACAAAAGGAGAAAGCAAAAAGGAAAATAAAACACAGTAGCAAAAAACAAATAAAAGGTGCTGCTTTTGCAGTGTCCCCCACCGTCGCTAACCGTACGGCTCGGGTCTTCAGCCTGTGCTCTGCTATTCCACTTCTATACACTTGTGGGGTTGCCCAGGGTTTCCCCGATAACTACTCATGTCCCCCTTGGGGCCATCGCTAACAATAAAAATAACAATAATAATAATGTCCGTTCAGGCTGTCTTCCTCAGCCTGGCTTGCCTGTCTGTTCCCTTTTCTCCAGACACTGGCGGTTTGTTATTTGTCGGAGTTTTTGACCATAGCTCCAGCTGTCATTCTTCCTAGATGGGCAGCCCTGAGGAATAGCAGAGCATTATTTTTATAGGTCGAGCACCCCTCAAGGCCCACCTCCCGACCACTCAGAGAGAGAGAGAGAGAGCCCTCACCCAACCTCTCCGTGTGACTGCCATGATTGACAGGCAGACCCTTCAGGGATCCCGAGCAACTCCTGCAGGCTCATGCATGCATCAGAGAGCCAGCACAGATCTCGCCCTGTTACACCAAGTCATACGAATAACAGTGGAAAAGCCTTCAGAAGCTTTAACAGCTTTTTTTTCATATGTACAAATCATCGGTGAAACAGCAGTAGAAAGGAAAAGAAAACCTATCTCTGTTTCAGAGTACTAACTACACCATTACATTCCCTATCAAACTTGAGGCAAGTAAATCCTGTTACCCCAAATAGGAAGACATCTATCTATCTATCTATCTGTCTGTCTATCTATCTATCTATCTATCTATCTATCTATCTATCTATCTATCTATCTATCTATCTATCTATCTATCTATCTATCTATCTATCTACCTGTTCTGTCTAGTGTGGTGCATGGTGGGAGAGTTGAGTGAGTGAGGTAGAGTGGGTCAGTCTGTGTTTCGTTTTTCTTTCTTTTTATGTGTTTATTATTGTCTATATAAATAGTTATATGTTTGTTTGTTAAGTAATCTAGAAAATGTTTCTAAGGCCGGCTCGGGGTGTGTGTGTGTGGGGGGGTCCCCCTTGAAAGATTGACTTGTAAGCATGGAGTCAAAATAGTTACAGAAGGCTTTGTTCCCATAGAGGAGTGCACGTTAGCAATTGGGAAAGTAATTGGGGTGGCAGTTTTGTTTAAGGAGAATTTTAAACCTGAATCAGTTGATATTACAGAAGTGGTAAAAGGGTGACTGCTTAAAATAAATGCTATAATAGAGGGAAACTCTTTGTTTTTATTAATGCTTTATTTATTTATTTAGCAGACACCTTTATCCAAGGCGACTTACAGAGACTAGGGTGTGTGAACCATGCATCAGCTGCAGAGTCACTTACAATTACCTCTCACCCGAAAGACAGAGCACAAGGAGGTTAAGTGACTTGCTCAGGGTCACACAATGAGTCAGTGGCTGAGGTGGGATTTGAACCGGGGACCTCCTGGTTACAAGCCCTTTTCTTTTAACCACTGGACCACACAGCCTCCTATATAGCCTCCTATATACCTTCAGGCATCATACAAGTGTCACAAACACAGTTCAAAGTTAATTTGTCAGGAGTATCTTTAAGTTGTCCTTGCCAATGCTTTAGCCTTCACCTTGTACAGCACAATCCAACCCATTGGCTCTCTCCCAGAACAGTGGGTTAGCTGAGTTTAAATAGCTCAGCTCCTCATTATTAACAATTTCCACCTGTCCCTAATTGTTTGGAAACTGGTAGCCATTTTGACTCTAAACCAACCCATGTGTATGGTGTGATCTAAGATGTCTGCTGGTTATGGAAGCCTCAAAAGGACATAACATACAAGCTTTCCACTCAGGGGCGTACACCCCCGTCACAAGGAACAAGGAAAAGAGTAAAGAACAAATAAAGTAAAATAAAATGAGGAATTATTGCTTGTGTTGATTCACAGAACTGGAGTCAAAATTATCACAATCATATCTGTGTTGTGCAAAACCAGTAGAGACAGATTTATGTTTCTGTACTGCCAACTTTGAGGTAGAAACATACAAAATATGTCTTTGACAATACTAGTCTTTGTACCATTATCTTTTTTTCAGATGTGAACGAATGTGCTTTCTGGAACCATGGCTGTACTTTAGGCTGTGAAAACATCCCAGGCTCCTATTTCTGTACCTGTCCTGGAGGTTTCTCTCTCCTTTCTGACATGAAAACCTGTCACGGTAAGAAGCCTAATAAATATCTGTAAAATCAGAACATAGGAACATAAGAATGAGAGGAGATCTCTCCTTTGTCCTGATTCTGTCTTCACTTAATTTCCAACTGTGTCCTCTGGTCCTGGTTTCTGCGCAACTCCTTTTATAATCTTAAACACTACAATCAAGTCCTCCCTAATCCTTCTTTGTTCTATGCTAAATAGATACAGTTACCTCAAGCCAACTTCAATAAAGGGCCAATAGAATGAGTTTTCACTTTCTCCAATACAGTTGTGTTTCACAGGGTCTTTTTTTATTACTGCATTTTTAAACTGCTGTTAGTCCACAATGCAATTTACTGTTGTGCCCTTTTTGTCAACGCTTAGTGACGTTAACAGTTTGCAACAGGATAATACCACTCCACACACTGGTGGTGAAATGCAATGTTTTCTGCAGCCTATGAACATATGTTGTTCACTTGAGCCATCTGCTACATGTTGTCAATGTTTCTGTTGACAGCAGATTTACTATGGGAATTTCACAAAGCTTAACAATGTACTCATGTTTTTATTTTGAATTTTTTAATTTTTTTTATTATCCAGCATTGAAAAACAGTTGAAGTTGATGAAATCTATCTGAAGAGTTCTATGATACACCTTGTTTGCCTCATTAAAATGTATTTTATAGATTTTAATTATTTTGCATTGTCCTCTTGTCATTCTGAATCTGTCATGGCACAATTGTTAGCTCTACATTTGAGCTCACTGTGTGATAATATTTGTGAAAGTACAGAAATAAGAAACTTGAAAAGTCTGTCAACAAAGCAGCTCTAGATGAAAGGAGGAAGTTGGTAGTTACTGAAGTGCAAAAGCAGGAATATAGGATAAGGTGTGTCAAGGCAGTGTCCCAGGCTAAACAGGAAGTATGGATGAGATGGGAGAATGTGGGACAGCATAAGATTGGCTGGCGGACTAGTGGACAATGTAACAGAAGAGGATCAGCTTCCTAATCAGGTCCATATATGATGTTCTTCCATCACCGCAGAACCTGAATGTGTGGGTAGGAGAGAACCCTGCATGCCCTTTGTGTTCATCACCGACTACCCTGAAGCACATTGTTACAGGATGTAAGGTGGCTCTGAGCCTGGGTTGCTTCACTTGGTGTCATGACCAGGTACTACGAAGCTTGGCATTAGCACTGGAAGAACAGCATATTAAGATCAACAGCTCGCTGCCAATATCAGCAACAGCTGGCACACAGAGAACGATATTCCTCCGTACAGGAGAGCAACCAACAGGAACGCTTATTAGAACTAAGATTCACTCGGGACAACTGGATGTTGCTAGAGATTTCAAAATGCAGGCAGATGTTGGCTAGCACCTTATTTCCCCACCCGAGACTGCTACAACTGCCCTCCGACCTGACATTGTTCTGTGGTCAGTCTCTGTATACCTCGTTGTCCTGGTGGAGCTAACAGTGCCATGGGAGGATTCCGTGGATGAGGCATATGAGAAGAAGAAACTCTGGAATGTTGAGTTAGCCGCTGAGGTGAAACAGCAGTGGTGGAGAGTCTGGGTTTATCCAGAAGAGGTGGGTTGTTGGGGATTCGTTGTTGGGGATTCAGTGGATAGGAGTTTCGGTGTATAGTGAAGGCTCTATAGAAGGAGGCAGAAAGAATTAACCACTGGCCCTGGTTGAGGAGAAAAGAGGCAGAGGACCTCAAAAGAGAGACGATGGAGGAAGTAAACATCAATGAAAAAGAATGGATGGCTAACGTAAGTAAACTGGGCTAGGTTGTGTGGGGGATGGAGTGGTGCTGAAACTGTCAAGCCTTCCTGTGGTGTCTTGGGCTAGTCGACGAAACATCCAAGACGGGGGGTTCCCACCTGATGACCTCTGTGAGTTGCCCCACCCAGCCCATTTCAGATGGTTGCCATGCTGAGGTGCAAGGGAGGCTGCACTATGGTTGATCCTGGAAGCCAGCATAGCCGCTGTTGTGTGTGTCAGGGAGGACGCAAATAGACTGATCCCTAGAGCAAGCATTACACTTCAGCCCTCAACACCAGGCCAATAGGAAATCCACGTTACATGGTGGAGGAAAAGCGCTGAAGGCTCATATATTACAGTGAAGATACGTCTTGGTTGGTCCCCACCACTACTATTATTTTATCTTGGCGAAAGCCGAGTCCAATATTAACATGACGTAAATAACAGCTACTCTCGTGATAAAAATCAGGAAAAGATGCTTCAATATGTATTTGTATTGTGCAGTATTTAACCTACTATGTATTGTATATAAAAACATTGAGCTACAAAATAAGTATTTTAATGTGGTATGTAAACATATGATAAGCTTCCTATGTCACATTAACATTAAGGTCTCTTGAGCTTGACCTGCTGTATCAGCTGTAAACTGGTAAGAAAGCAGGACCCTACTGTAGATATTGTATCAGCTGGGCTCTCATGAGTAAATGATAGCTAGATACAGTATATAGATACAGTGCTGCCTCATTCATACAGTATATATTCATACGGTAGAAGCCATTACTTTTGAATCACCTTCTGATCCCTAATCTTACCACAAGACTTATTTTTAACAATTTGACACTATTCTGTATAAAAACAAAATGCTGCAAAAGTTATGATAATAAATAAAAAATGCTTCTGCTCTATAGATATATGGGTTGGTAAAACAAAGGGAAGCATCTGCCAATAATGTGTACGGCATGCTAAAACTTTATATTAACAAGAGTACAAAATGGAAGGCAATTGCATTTATTGATTTATTTATTGATTCATTTTATATCTATTTTATCACAGTTTTTCAACCTCTTTTCACCCACTTAGCCTAAGCAACCATTGTTACCAAGTTACTGAACCCTGGAG
Organism: Acipenser oxyrinchus oxyrinchus; assembly: GCA_030684275.1. Classification (NCBI taxonomy): domain Eukaryota; kingdom Metazoa; phylum Chordata; class Actinopteri; order Acipenseriformes; family Acipenseridae; genus Acipenser; species Acipenser oxyrinchus. Next base: position 36,479,751 of record CM060247.1, on the reverse strand, counting down.
GTGAGGTCCACCCTGGCTACTCCAACTGGCCTTGTCAGGGTCCTGACCAATAGAGTTTGATTAAGCATGACAAGCCAGTTTTCCCCACTAATATCCATGGGAGTGTGGGTGGCGTGAACACGATTCAACCCGTACTTGCATGACTCACCCTGCACTTCACGTGGTAGTGCTTTTACTTGGTGAGCCACTATAATAGGTATAGTGGGCATTTCAATTTTGTTGCTGTCTCTCAGCCCTACTGTTACCTGACTGCAATTCAAGCGAAATTATCATTTAGAGATATCTCAAATTCATTTACCGATATCTTTAAATAATGTTTTGCTAGCATGGTATGCCAAACTGTCATTTAGAGCTAACTCGTAATAACTGCCTGTTCATTTAGAGGTATCTCTAAATCATTTTAAGATATCTTGAAATAACTTAATGTTCATTTAGAGATATCTCTACATCATTTACATATATCTAGAAATAACTTCCTGTTCATTTAGAGATGTCACTAAGTAATGTACAGATATCTTGAAATAACTGTTCATTTAGAGCTACCTCTAAATCATTTAGAGATATCTAAAAATGAACAGGAAGTCATTTCAAGATATCTCTAAATTACTTCCTGTGAAAATACTTTGTTTTGAATGGACTTCCTGTCTTCTTGAAATGAACAGGAAGTTATTTAGAGATATCTCTAAATGAACAGGAAGTTATTCAAGATATCTCGAAATGAACAGGAAGTTATTTAGAGATATCTCTAAATGATTTAGAGATATCTGAAAAGGATTTAAAGATATCTCAAAAAACATTTTGAGATCTTAAAATGATTTAAAGATATCTGAAAATGCATTTTAAATATCTCATTTAAAGATATCTGGAAATTATGTAGAGATATCTTCAGATATGTTGAGATATCTGGAAACGATTTAGAAATATCTTCAAATATTTTGAGATATCTATAACTTAATTTGAGGTATCTCTAAATGATCATTTGGCTTGCCATAGACTGCACATGTTATTCAGTGCATGAGTGGGAGTGACTAGTTTTCTTGGTAAGAAAAAACAGTCAGAGTTTCCTCAGGTTCCCTTCTCCCTTCTGGATGTAGGCAAAATATGGTACATCCCTTTAATGCATTAATGGATTTGTATGTTGAGAACCCAACAGCTACAGTAGGATTAAAAGGATGTGTCACGGATAAGAAGCAACAAATTCAGTCAGCAGCTTTGCACTACTGAGCAGTTTAGTGAAATGTCAAGGTCTAATAGATAATAGGTTAGTCTGGAAGATAAAATGGTGTAAGGAGAGATCAACCAGCCACCTCAATAATAACTGTTGTGATTCCAGTTTGAGTAAGTTGTTTTATGCTTTGGTCATTTTGCTGGCTAAACATACAAGCTTGTGAATGACAGATTAACCACCAATCACTTTGTTTTTGGTTATAACTCATAAAAAACAAATCTTTCAAAATTATGATAAATGTTACCAAATCACTGATTTTACAACACTTTCTTTGACAGGGTTCTTTTCTGTTTTTGTGTTTTTTAAAATAACATACAATAAAATATAGTTCAAGGGTTATTTGATATAATATCAATATTATACATTGATGATGCATAATATGATTTAGTGAAACATCACTGTAATATCATTGGACACAAATTTATAATTTTATTATAAATATGTGGATTTTTAAAAATTTTTCATATCATGATAAGTATTGTGATATGTAGGTTGCAATGCGATATGTATCACTGTACATGTGATGAGTCTGATGGACTGCTTGTATGATGCATAAATGATAATTTGATGATGAATCATTACACCCTTATTTGTATGTTTCTAGTTTTGATGGATAAACAGTTTCTTTTTATGTTGAACAAGAACATGCAAATTGCATTTTAGTTAAAAGAGCTTGATGAATATGGCATACTGTGTCTGGATATGACTGCCATCTGCACATGATAGTCAGCCTGCTTGACTGTGCTGAATAACTGTAAAATACATATTTAGAGAAATACATGTAACTTTAATGCTAAGGAAATGTGTATTAAGACAAAAAGGTTAATCGTTTTTGGTTTTAGAGATTGTCCCATGCTTGAAGAACTACACTGAATGCAGCCATAGTTGTGTCCAGACAGCTATAGGACCCGTGTGTGTGTGTCCAGAAGGATCGGTGTTAAGACCAGATGGAAGAACATGCACAGGTAAAATCATATAACAAACACTCACATACATGTTAAGCGAACTGTCTGAGCAAAACGAAAGGGCAATACAGGGCTTATTTACTATGTAACATTTCACATTCTGCAAACATATATGCACAATTAATTGATCCTCGGTCGTTGTACAAGGTCTGATTATCAGTCTTGATTTACCCATGGATTCTCCTCATTAATACACTTGGTATGTTAATGGAAGAATATATCTTGTCCTTAAGGTTGCACTGCACCAGATAATGGAGGCTGTAGCCAGGTCTGTATGACTTTGAGTCCAGTGAAGTGGGAATGCAAGTGCATGCCAGGCTATCGACTGAAACCAGATGGGAAGCATTGTAGTGCAACAGGTAGGCTTTTAGTACCAGTAATGCATGGACGTTTAATGCAATGATTGGATGTGCATGGCACCGATTCCTGAAATATGGAAAGTTTTTTGGAGTCTTCTGTTGCTGAAACTAGATTGTGTCTTAATGTCCTGTCTGTGAAAGAGTGAAAGTATGTCATCTTCCTTTACCTACAGGTGGCTAAATAAAGCCACCAACTGACTCTAAATATCAGGTCTAACAAAACCAAGCAGCAAGAGACATGCCCAGGGTCCAGTTGTATCAGGTATAACCTGAATGAATAATGAATTACACTGTCACACTACCACACTGCCTAAGCTAGAAAACTACAAATGATGAAGTTTGAAAGCAATCAAAGGCCGTAGAATTTTATTCCCACATAATAAAGAGAGCTTTAAGATTTTTTTAAAACAGCATTTTATTATATTTTTCAGTAGAGGTATTTTACTTTTTTTTCATCATTTTAGAAGAATGCATTTATTTTGTGATGAATTGTTTTGCAAAGATTTTTTTTTCTGTAAACCCAAGGACATCTCAGTGAAAAAAGAAATTGTATTTTTTTCAGTTAATTAAAAAATGATATTATTTGTATGGATGTTTCTATAAATCTTCATGTTTTAATTTACAGTAATTAAGTGCAGTTTTACATTGGTTTTACCAGGTCCCAGACCTTATTTGCTTTTTGCAAATATCCAGGACATTCGGCGCATCAATTTTGATGGCACAGCTTACCACAGTCTACTAGATAAGCAGATGGGGAGAGTCTTAGCTTTGGACTATGACCCTGTTCAAAGTAAGGTAAGGTATTTTATACTCACTGGATTGGAAAGTGCAGTGAGGACAAATTACTTTAAATAATCTTATTTAAAAAAGTTCTCTTGATACAAAAGGCTCAGTTAAAATCACTAAATAATATGAACATAAAATAAAATCTATTAGAGCTGTTTTGTTATTCTTGGTTAACATGCAAGAATAAAAATAAATCTCATGCTTTTGTATGTTATTTTGGTAGTACTGAATTCACCTCTAAGCATTTATAGGGTACTAACATGAAACTATCTTACAACACTATGCATTGTAATTTTGTTTTTTGTACCATCCTTTTCCATGGTTATACTATAAATTGGTTTACAATGGATTGCTGTGTTTTTTAATAAGCTTTACCATACCTTTCTGGGCTTCACAATGCTTACCTATGCTTTCACTATTCTTTATTAAACTTTGCTTTGCTTTTTGTTTTTTAATGGTGTAAACCAAGCCATTGGATCTATTTTGATAATATAAACAGCAGCATATATTAATTGTGCTGGTGCTTATCCCAGTGGTGATTCACTGACCTCCTTAAGAAAGAACATCCCTTAACACATTTGAAACGTGAACAAATATGTACATGAAACTCCAAAACTATATTTGAAAAAAAAAATACAATATTAAGCAATTCAAAATAACAAGAAGTAAATAAAGATACTGTTCTTATTATTGTATTATAGTTTAGTAGGTTTGTTTTTGTTATTCTTTTTTTTAAAATCTCAGAAATAATACTATATACTCACACAAACAAACACTGAGGCTTTGAAAATGATTAAATGTTCAGCTGAAAATGATTAAATGTGCATTTTATGTATGCTCAGTTCCATGAACTAGACTTTAAGGCTGACCCACTGATGCAGTGCTTGAATGCTCAAGCTCTCTTGATTATATACAGGGGGAAGACAGGCCAAAGGTTAGCATCAGCCTGTGCATGCTATTTTCAACACTAAGTGGATTAGATAGCTATATAGCAGTGAACCTATGAACCGTATTACATTTAACCCTTTAATACAAGTAACCCTTTCAGTTTGAACATAGCCAATCCCAATGATGGAACATCAAAATATAAATGAGAAGCATGCTATGAAGTCCAAAACACAAGAATGATCTAACTAAGATTTGCGTCAGACTGAGTTACTTCATCTGGCATATTGCTCAGTGGCAATTCTTAGAACCCAATTGGACCAACAACAAAGTCATAATACTAGTAGAACCTATCTTGCCATTTCTAAAAAAAAACATTTCTATCGCCATGCTATACTCAGAACAAACACTTGTTTGTAAACTATCTCACTACATGCACGCTGATGCATAGCTATGGTTTCTCGTCATAAGTGGCAATTTGCCTGACTGAAACGCAGTCTTTCCACCATAACACTGTTGTTAAGATTCATTCTGCTACTGAGTGCTCCCATATTGTCACTGTATTTAACAGCACAGCTTAATGATGAGCAACAGCCTCTTCAGTGAAGCTTAGCTGGTTTTGTATTCCAGGTTTATTTTGCGCACACAGGTCTGAAGTGGCTGGAAAGAGCTAACCTGGATGGGAGTGAACGTGAGGTGCTGCTGCGTGAAGACCTGGATTATCCTGAAGGGCTAGCTGTGGACTGGATTAACCGTAAACTGTACTGGACTGACCGAGGGTAAGTCTTCCTGGGTAGAGATGTGGAAGAGAAGGGCTAGCTGTGGACTGGATTAACCGTAACTGTACTGGACTGACCGAGGATAAGTCTTCCTGGGTAGAGATGTGGAAGAGAAGGACTAGCTGTGGACTGGATTAACCGTAAACTGTACTGGACTGACCGAGGGTAAGTCTACCTGGGTAGAGATGTGGAAGAGAAGGGCTAGCTGTGGACTGGATTAACCGTAAACTGTACTGGACTGACCGAGGGTAAGTCTTCCTAGGTAGAGATGTGGAAGAGAAGGGCTAGCTGTGGACTGGATTAACCGTAAACTGTACTGGACTGACCGAGGGTAAGTCTTCCCGGGTAGAGATGTGGAAGATTCAATGAGCTGGAGAACCAATTTACTTGTAATACCTTTTCTCCAAGTCACACAAATACATTGTTATTTTTGGTTTTATCAAATACATGCTCGAAATGGCTACATTATGTGAAGTACAGAAAAATAGTAACACTAACAAATCATCCTTATTAATCCTCTCATTATTATTATTAACAACAGGTGTTGTGATAGCACACTTTATAAACCCAGTTATAGGCATTACCATTCAAATTAAGGATGCTCTAACATCTTAAAGATAAAGACCATAATGAGCAGGCAGGGCAACTCAGGTGCCAGAGCTTCCATTGCAACTAATTTCTAGCCTCTGTTATGTGTCACATATACAAACCGGAAAAGGGGCAGAGAGTTTCGAAGCCTGGAGCAGTACAAATACATACCTTGTATCTGACAGAGCACATGTTTTGAACTAAATCTACTTTGATGTCTTCAATTAAATAACATGGCATGCATAATAATCATTTTCAAATGTTGAAGTCTATGTCTGGCAATTAATACAAATACCAAATTACTGTGTATTAAAAAACATGTTACAAAACAAGTCTAATGGTTATCCTTGTGAATAACATACCTCAAGACCTTTAGACTATTGGAGGTAACAGTATGGTAGAGCTTAAAAACTGGTATTGCTAATACGAAACCAGGTGAATTTTGCTAACAAATTATTTGTTACATCACCAGATTATGACATTGTAATGGAACTCTTCCTAGTGGCTGATGGGTAATAATACTCACATAATAATACTCTTACAGAGCTTGCTCTTTAGTTGAATGGTAAAATGTTCATATTTGAACTGTGGGGCTACCAGATCGGGTTGTCCCGCCCTTGCCTTTCCATTCAATTCAATGAGCTGAGATTTCATTACACTATGTTATGTCCAAGAAAGCATGGAACACATTTGTATTATGCATGCAACGTATTTGAGTAAAAATACAGAAAGATCATAGTACCTTCAAAATAGTAGGTGGCCTCTTCAATTGTCAATTTTAGAAAACAATAGTATATGCATATATAAAAAAGAACAGGAAACAAAAATATATATCTGGAATTGAATAATTCTCTACAGGAGTCTTGAAGACTATTTGTATTTTTTTCCCCAAAATGGTCGTACTCTCTATATATGGGCCTAGAGTTAATGGTATTAGTGCTGCTATAGAAATGTGTACATTATAAACACGTTTGTTGTTAATTGTTGCTAAATGCTTTATTCAGGCTGTCCAGAATTGAAAGAAGTGACCTAAATGGTGTTCACAGAGAAGTGATCATCAGTGAGGGTGTTAACAAGCCAAGAGGAATAGCTGTGCACCCACTGGCAAAGTAAGACCTTGTACCTTTCTCATTACATTTCAGCTTTTTAGCTATAGGTATTTGCTGAGGGGAAATGCAATATTTATTTGGGTTAAATGAACACACCATCAAAGAAGAGTTGGGACTAGAACATATAGAAGGGGCATTCACTTAGAATTGTGATGTAGACTTGGACATCCCTGCACACAGGGGTAGCTACTGAGTCCCGGGCATGATTTCATTTTCTCGTGCAGATGGAAAAGATTATCTGATGTGAAGATAGAAACAACTTCAAGTGCCAAATCTGCACTGTTTTTATTGCACTTTAATTTAAACTGTGACCTCAAACTAATTTTCACTTCAAATCTGTCAGTCAGAAAAGTAGTGACTCAGTGCAAGAGGACCTAAATCATTCCTCAGACCATCTGTCAGGGATAGAAAGAAAAAATACCATAAAATTAAATTTACAGCATCTGTTACAGTAAAAATCATAAAGAGATAATGACCAGATAATGCCAAACTTTGTAATATTTGTTCAGACTGGTGGGTAGTAAGCCTGGATTTAAAATATTAAAATAGGCTGATATTCCACAAAAAGGGAGCATAGCAGCTAAAAGCCCAGGTCCCAGGTAATAATAAATACCTTTATGTAATAGAAATAAGGTAACACAATTGTTCAGTTCAGTGTTTCTTGTTTCTTCTCTTCCCGAGGTTGAAAACAAATAAAAGTTGTCATTAATTTGAACTCTGTAATATTATATTTGAAGAATAGCAGTGTTCCATGGAGTTACATAAATATGTCTCCTAGTTGTCTTTAACTAGGCTACACCACATAATAGTTTGTTGTCTTTTTAAATGAATACCAAATTATGTCAGTTATCCATGTTCAAATACTCAATTGTAAATTCAGAGGTAAAACGTTAGGCAGGTACATATTGAGGCTAATGCCTTCTGCAGATATGTATACTATGGTGCTAATAACAAATACTTTTACTCACATAAAGATTTGATAGGACAGATGAGGCTTTAGTGCTGTGTGAGAAAAGCATTTTTCAGTGTAAGCCCATTGGCAGACTATCCACCAGAAGCATTATTGCTATGATTTTTATATCAAAAATAAAAGCAACCTGTGGCTGATTTTGTTGCATAAAAAGCCATATAGTAAGATTGGTTTATATTAAAATGTTTTATGGTGCAGTGTGTAATTCACCTTGACTTCATTTTATTTGAAGGAAGCTGTTCTGGACGGACTGGGGTGAAAAGCCTTGTATAGAAAGCTCTTCCTTGGAAGGTGGCGTCCGACTGGTTATTGCCAACACCACCCTTGTTTCGCCGAGCGGAATCACCATAGACTACCTGGCAGACAAGCTGTACTGGTGTGATGCCAAGCGATCAGTCATCGAAGTGGCAGATCTGGATGGCTCCAACCGACGGATCCTGACACAGAACGAAGTAGGTGAGGCTTTTGGCATTGTTCTTGTCAGCTAGTTACTGGTTCAGTGTTTAATAAAAAAAAGAATAATTCCAAAGTGCCTGTGGCAAAGTGGTTTGCAGTGTACAGGTGCAGGAGTGACTAACAGACAGAGACTTGTAATCCAGTTGGAAAGTGCTTTTTCTATTTTATAATTCCAGGTCTGGTGACCAAATAAAGATCCCCGGAAATACACAACAATCTATTGGGCATAGGGTAAATAAACACTGGTATGCAGTCCCAAATAATAAACACAGGTATCCTTCCCACAATATACAAAAATGGTCACCAGTCCTGGGTGTGTGCTGTAGTGCTTGCGGTGGGTGATACAAGTTTATTTGTGACAAAACTGCAGTGCTGGCCCTTGGCGACAGCTCCAGAATGTGTTAGCCGTCTACTAATAACAAACAAGAACAATTAGAGACAAAACAAACAAACACTCATGATACGTTAATCACAGGTTTCACACGGTCCTTCCAGGCTATATCTCTTAACCAAAGTGAAGGAACAGATTGGGTCTCTCAGTCCCCTTTTCATGCCATCACCCATGACCCCTTGGTAAACGAGTGCAGCCGCCCCTCCAATTCTTGACTGCCGCATCGTTTCCCTTCCGGGTCAATGAGTTAATGCACCGGAGTTCCACCCCCTTTCTAGCTGGCCGACTTCCTTTGAACCCTGGGAATGAAGTGTCTGGTCAACTCGTCCAAGGTACTCTGTTCTCGCTACTTAGCGCCCTCACAGGTCGGGAGGGAGATTTACCACCAAGAATCACTGTATTGCTGTCACAGTGCCTTAGAAAGAAACAGCTTTCTCTTCCCCTTTTTTCCAGGACGCCCTTTCGATGTAGCCGTGTTTGAAGATCACGTTTGGTTCACTGATTGGGAGAAGCCATCCGTTATGAGGGTTGACAAGTGGACAGGGCAAAACCGGGTGCGTCTTCGAGGGAATATGCTTAGACCCTCCTCCTTGGTTGTTGTTCACCCATTAGCCAAACCAGGTATGGCCATAGCTCTTTTCATAACATCAGGTCTTGTTCATTGAAATGTAGGTATTGGTAAACAATGTGCTCAGTCCAATATAGATAAAATACAAATCAGACCTTTATAGTTAAGGATTTCTCAATTATCAAAACATCTTTGAACATTTTCTAAATATGTTTAACCAACTTTCATTGTGGTTTATTAGATTGATTTCTCAAAGAGAATTAATGTACAGTATAATATTGTATTGCACTAAATACAATATACAGGTGACTGGGTTTCAAAATACAATCTGTTAACTATCAGTTGTGAAAGTGTCAATTAAAATGTGTCCACTATGTGGAGCTTTACTGCTAGCCAAACAAATAAACAAAATTGCAAACCTAGATGTATTGCTTTAGAAATTCCAAAAATCATCACATGATACAAGTCAAGGAGGCTGTAAGGACAGTCCTAAAAGGGCTTCTTGATAGTTACATACAGTATGAGGTTGTTGTTCATTTCCTGGTTTTCACAAAAGGTGCTGATCCCTGCCTGTATGAAAATGGTGGCTGTAGCCAAATTTGTGAGAACAGGTTTGGAGTTGCTCGCTGCTTGTGTCACGAGGGCTTTGTAAAGCATACTGATGGTGGAGTCTGCCACTCTGTCAGCATTGCCTTGACAACTCCAGGTGAGTAGAAGCTTGTCATCTTGGTGATTCTGGTGTTCTAAAACTTCACACTGTAACTGTAACACTGCATATATATATATATATATATATATATATATATATATATATATATATATATATATATATATATATATACACACAAGGTGCTATATTGTTGTTTCACACATGTCTTGGCAGAGTCTCGTGCGACCCTTTCTCACAGTCAGCTCTTGATGTCAAACACCACATTGAGAGATGAAGGCATTCCACTGGCTCATCCCAGCCCATCAGCAGCCACTGAGGAGGCTGCTGTACACAAAGAGGAGCAGCCCAAAAGCATCCAGGTGGCAGAGATAATGGTATCAGGTACAAGTCAGATTAAACCACCTGTTTCAACAGCTGCAGCATATCTCCTTTTGAATGAATCTGCACAAGCTGATCTGCCCGTGTAGTTGCAATATCAGATGTCCTCGTTTGCTCCAAACTGATTCAACCCATTGGACCTGTAGCGCGGTAGCGTCACAGCCCAGATGTTATTGGCAGGGAGATAGACTCAGACACAGAAAGCTGCCAGTTAAATGCGCCAATGCACAGTTTTAATAAACAAATATACACAAAAATAACACAGAAAAAAACACTTCACAAAACACACTTAACAAAATAAATGGCACAGGGCCAAAACAAAAGGGTTTACAAAAACTCACAAAAGTAAACAAGACGGGACAGCACAGCACGAAACACAAACACGCACCTCCACCTCCACCTGCATTACCAATATTAATCCTACTGGTCCTAAACTAACACCCATGAACACCTATTTTATACACCTTCCCACGTGTTTTGACAAGGAGAAATGTTACCCTCTCCCTGCCAACCCAGCATCCCCCACACAAACACATACTGGTAGGGCTTTCATCCTGCCACAGGACCCTATACTAAACCATGGTAACTGTATAAAACTGTCTGTTGTTCTGGGTAGTGTCTTACAAGTTTTACCATTTAGGTTTTTATTATTTATTTCTTAGCAGACACCCTTATCCAGGGCGACTTACAATTGTTACAAGATATCACATTATTTTTACATACAATTACCCATTTATACAGTTGGGTTTTTACTGGAGCAATCTAGGTAAAGTACGTTGCTCAAGAGTACAACAGCGTGTTACCCACCTGGGATTGAACCCACAACCCTCCGGTCAAGAGTCCAGAGCCCTAACCACTACTCCATACTGCTGGCCTACAATGTATACTTCTCATTATGTAAGACCTATATTTTTGTGTTTTATTTTCTAAACTATATACATTTCTGGTATATTTATTGATAATTCAAATTAGATTTGCTTGTACAGTCTTTACATCATATTATTATCACAAGAAAATATATTCTATTTACTGTTCTGTCTCTGGTCTTTAATATCAAAATCTTCCCTTATTTGTAAGACATGATTTACCTGTGTGCATTTTTCCCCTAACAGATCAAGATGATTGCTCTGCTCTTGAATGTGATGTTAATGCTCAGTGTTTCCCAGCACAAGGGGGCGCTGTTTGTCAATGTTTGGAAGGATTTACCGGTGATGGCAAAGCATGCAACGGTAGAACTCCTAGGATACTTGTTGAGATCTATCAGTGCCTGCACATATTTACTGCCCTTCTGGTTTTCACAAATGTATTATCTTATTTAATTTAAAGACCTACAAATTAAAAATGAAATACAGACAGTTTATCGGTAACCTATGAATTCAACTTTTTTTTTTTGTCTCTTGGAAAACATCACTGTGAAAACAAGACCTTATCATGGTCACATTGTATACATATATAAATAGATAAATAATACAAAGTATGATATTGTATAATAAATGAAAGCTGTATCAGCATTATCAGTATGAACAGGTAGTCCTTCTATACAAGTGGTCTTTAAAACAAGTTTGGTTGTTAATTATTATTATTATTTATTTCTTAGCAGATGCCCTTATCCAGGGCGACTTACAGTCATAAATAAAAATACATTTCAAGAATCACAGTACAAGTAATAATACAATTAAGAGCAAGATAAATACAATGATTTTGGTTCTAGCAAGTACAAGTATGACAAAATACGATTCAATAACGGAGCAGATAACAGTGTCAGTGATAGTTACATTAGGATATAATTAATTAATGTATTTGAATTACCAACATCTTTTTAAAAATAATTCTAACATAAATATAAACATCACACACTGCTTCTTTGGGCATGCAAGGCATGAGAAGGACACACACACAAATTTTCAAGTTTTATAAACATATTCCTTTTGAGAATTTAGGACCAATATATTAATTTCTCATACAGAGGCACTGTAGCAGCTGCAGGCTTACAGTCATTACAGTTCCATGCCTGCTTCTGAGTTCAGCAGTACACACGAGCAAAACTAGTGTCAACATGTGAGGTGGCCCAAAATATGGAAACTCCCTACATTCTCGAAATAAGTTCAGACTGTTGCCAGGAAAGGCAGAGATATTACTGTTCTCCACAATGAGTCATAACCGTGAACTTTCCTTCCAAATAGAAAAGAAACTGCATAAAGCTGCACTTCCTTTGTGATTTAAAAAGTTCACATTTATTATGTTAGCAACCCCCTTTTTCTGTGTTTGCTTTGCAGACATTGATGAATGTGCTGTTGGCATTGCTCTGTGTAGCATGCAGCTTGCAGACTGCATTAACACAGAGGGTAGCTATGTCTGCAGGTGCCATGTCGGCTACAGCGGGGATGGCTTGTATTGCTCAGGTAAGGAATCCCACATGTGCCCCAAAACATGGTTTTGATGTATGCAATTCGCAAGCTAATCTATTAAACAGAATATTACAATAGTAATATTATGTTTAACAGATTAGTTACAATAGTGTGTGGACTGTTTATCCTATTGATTAGGCCACACCCTCCATACTTCTGTAACTGTCAACACAGCTTTTAGGTCACTTTGCTCACTAATCGTTTCTGGACAGTACAAATAAATAAATAGGACCACTGCCGATATGTTTTGTTCCTTTCTTGTCCTGTATACACCCTACTTCTCTGGGATTTGTCCATGAAGGATAATGTCATTTTATTGGGCAAGTGAGAATTACTTTAATTAGTAAAGGTGACAGAAAAAAAAGAAAGAAAAAGGAAAGGTGAGGGAAGAAAATACAAACTAAAAAAACCTTACTAACTAGGGAGATGTTTGCAGTTAGGTAAAAAAAAAAAAAATAAGATAAGTAGATAATCATGTTTATTATTTAATTTTTTGGTTGATGACTGATAACTGGAAATGTAATTGTATTCCAACCTAACAGCTGCATTCAGTGTTTAGATTATTGTACATCTTGATTGATGCATTTCAGATGTGACAATACTCAGCATCCATTGTCTCTTTTTTCACATTTTGTGACACAGTAAGTGAATGAGAATGAAGGGTTAGGATAAGGCTGTTTATGTGATTATTGGGGATCATTTGAATTTTACCAAAAGTAATGTTTTTTTTTTTACTTTTCATTTGTAATGAAATAATTGCACTATGTATGGGAGTTGTTAATTAGAAAGAAAATGGTTGTTTGTGATGTGAGTGAAGCTTGCTATTTGTTTTGGCAGATATTGACGAGTGTAAGTTTGAGACCCACAGCTGTGACAAACATGCCGATTGTACCAATACAGAGGGAAACTACACCTGCACATGTAGGACTGGATATTCTGGATCAGGCTTCATCTGTGAAGGTGAGTTGTACCACTACACTGTCCTGGAATGATAATAATATCATTACTGCTGCTTTGTTGTATTAGCTGGTGTATTTGTATCCATTTATTTGTAATTGTTACCATAGTCCACACCAGACATATAGTGCTATGTTAATGCAAGTTCCAATCCAAATGCTTCTGTTCTTCTGTTCTTGCTATTGCAGAAGTGGTTGCTCCTACCTCTACAGTGAGGACCAGCAGTTCCTCTGAAACTACCACCCACTGGCGCAATGATCACCTGGAGGACTGCCCGTCTTCATACGAGGACTACTGTCTCCACGGAGCAGTGTGCTTCCACATTCCAGAGATCGGATCCTACGCATGCAAGCAAGTGTCTGGTGGTGTTACTGTACCCATGTGTCATTTTATTTATTTAACTGTGGCCTCACCCTGTAGAGACCCTACCTTATCTAATATTGCATAGGATTTGTTATCTTGAACCTGGGTGGTGTTATGTGCTTGACTCAAGTACATGGAACACAAAAGGAACTCATAGGAACCTTTCTTCGTAGGGGGGATTGTTGATAATGAAATTGCAACAACATCAAAACTGTTTAGATTTTGCTTAAACATGTCATAATCACATTGTTGCTGCATGGGCTTTTGTAGCCAGACTATGCCACTGAAGGTATTGTGTCTTCAGAATTTAGTTTTAATTTACTAAATCACCTAAATTATGCACAGGTCCGTTATATCTGGCAAAATATTATACTGGGCAAGAACAAAGAGAGATCACCAAGAAGTAAAAGTGTAACAATTTATTTATAATAAAATCTCTTTACCAGTCAGTTACTGGTTATAGTCTATGCATCAAATGTACAGAACTTGCAAAGAACAGGCAGGTCTATTCCATAGACAAGAAGGTAGATTCTAATACAATACAAAGAAACAGATCAAAGGGGAACTTTTATAGTCACGTTCATTTAAATGGGGGCAAGTTATTGACAGAGAGTTATTCAGAACAAAGACCATTAGTAACCAAATACACGACTCTCAGCCAATAAACTAGAATTGTTATATTAAGTGCAATTACTCAATCAAATATTCTATTAGCAGCAATAAGGTAATTAAAGACAGAATTCAGGAGGGAGAGTTACAATTAGTAGCAATGGTGTAACAATTAATAGCAATGAGACAGTTAAAATATAGAATTTAGCACAAGGAAGTAACAATTACAGGAGGCTGTGTGGTCCAGTGGTTAAAGAAAAAGGGCTTGTAACCAGGAGGTCCCCGGTTCAACTCCCACCTCAGCCACTGACTCACTGTGTGACCCTGAGCAAGTCACTTAACCTCCTTGTGCTCCGTCTTTAGGGTGAGACGTAATTGTAAGTGACTCTGCAGCTGATGCATAGTTCACACACCCTAGTCTCTGTAAGTCGCCTTGGATAAAGGCGTCTGCTAAATAAACAAATAATAATAATAATAAGGATATAATATAGGGTCATAACAATTAGCAGGAATGAGGTAGTTAAATATAGAATTTAGTGCAAGGGAGTAACAATTAGCAGTGCTGCTCATCAAGACAGTTAAATATAGAGTTCAGCACTGATAAATTCTAATTGGCCACAACTCATGGAATCAGAATAGTGGTGAAACAAGTATTACACTACAAAACCATTACTTATTAAACTACAAACCAATTAGTGCGCTCTAAACCAAGTACATGTCACACTACAAACACACACATGTAATAATAATAAAAAGTAAATTCAAACCAAATACCAAGTGTTTCACAAAAAAAGGAAAGAAAAATACAACCTAATACAGTATTATAGTAAGCACTGGGTTACACGGGTTCACTTTAACACAACAATTTAGTCATAATCAATCCCCTTCTAGTAATCTAAACCAAATGTGCATGTTTTCTCCCTAAGAACAGCACGCAAGGCTTCGAGAATCCAGACACACGCACCCAACTCAAGACAAAAAGTTTATAAGCTTAACTCTACCCACGGTCTCCCAACTAAAGTTTAGTTTGTTTACAAACGCCCATAGGGCGTGTTAGATACCACGTTATCTCAAGCACTGCATGTATGGGTTGGTTACAACCCCAGACTGCTTAACAGCATATACAGTTAACTACTCAAAATAGTTTGGGCCGAAAAAAAAGCTCATAAAACAATGATACTACCTCCATCAATGGGGCAAAACAAGTGGGTGTGTGTGTCCGGAATTCTTGTAGCCTCAGTTATCTGTCTGTCTGCACTGCTCCCTCCGCTCTTGTCTCTATTCCCATTTTAAAGCCAGGTAATTATCGCACACGCCCCTTTCCCTTGCATTCCGCACGTGTATAACAGTGCCTTCTGTAATAGGGGAGTATTCATACTGAATCCTCCATTCCGGGGGCTCTGGTGTGCATGGGGACCTTGGTGTGCATGGGAACCTTGGACCAAAGACGGCTGGGGGAGTAATACATTTCCACCATCTCCTTGGGACCACTGATCTCCTCCATTGGCCTGGGTAGCAACACCTGTAACACAACTTCCCAACAATAGTTGTTGCCAAAACCAATCCCCCACATCAGATGTCCCATCAACCTCACTGGGCCCCACCCCTCTCAACCCTCCCTCCCCAGACCTGAAAGAATACAAGGAGTTAACAAATTCCTATGCAACACTTTCTCAGTCTTCTGATCATCTTCCCTCTTTACCACATACACTGGGAGTTCAACATTCGGTTGTTTCACAATTACATTAAGGCTGGCATTCCCACCGGGGTTCCAATTTACCCTTCCCCCTAGCCCTCTTATCCCTTACCAAGACCCTCTGACCTGGACTCTCTGATCATAACCCTGTTTTTGTGTATCTGCTGCCCGATCCCCTTCCTTCTTTGCCCTCTTGTAAGCCTCACTAAGCAATCATGATGTTGTTGCACCCAGCTGTGGACAAACCCAGGAGATGCCTCCGTCACCCCCACACAGATCAATTGGAAGCCGAGGGTAATGCCCAAACATTAAGAAACATGGAGCATACCCGGTAGATGCATGAGGTGTGTTGTTGTAAGCGTGCACCACTTCAGCCACATGGTCAGGCCAATTCCTCCTCTGTTCCTCTACAAGAGTCCCAATTAGAGGTCTTCATGGGTCTACCCGGACCAAGGACCCAAGACCCGACCCGTACCGAATGGGTTTTCGGGTGCAAAATTGTCCCGCAACACTTGGGTCGGGTCTGATTTTGTTTACTTAGTAATACACAAACTGTCGATTACTATTAAAGAGGCTCTCTTTGGTACTAAAAATCATTGTTTATAATTCCTGTTGCGTGGATTGGCTTCCCCAATAACACATGACATGGCGTGCAGAGCGCAGTAACAGAGATGTGACCCATATCGAAGGTGTTTCTTTTAGATCGTTCTTAAAAGTCAGAGTAAAGAAAAAGAAAACGGAATTCCATGAACAAAAGCGCTCAGAAATATGCAAATCTGCGGTGTGGGAATCATTTGTTGTTATTGTGGACAGAAGAAAATACATCTCAATTCCATTTGCTCTTGTGTTAGGTTTGTAAAAAAAATCACACATTTACGAGATCGTACTTCAGGTAATGTATTTATCTTTGTATATTTTACACAAACATATTGTATATTTAATTTGACAGTCCTCTGTGTAGGTTCATGATGGAATAAACACTGTGTGTAGTTCAGACAGATTTCCAGGTTGACTGAAAAAAAACGCTGCTTTAATACTGTATCTAGTCAGTGCATATACTAAGCTGGGGAAAGGAAAAGCGTGCCACTGTTTTTTTTGGCCGGGTCAGATCCGGGTCTAATAACAAGAATGTTACATCAAGTTGGGTCAGGTCGGGTAAATAACTGTCGGTCTGTGGTCGGGTCTGGTTGATTAATTTGTTCTTTTGAACCGTTCACATTGCCCATTACTAGCGGGATGGTAAGGGGTAGTATGGGACCTTTCCACACCGTACAATCTACACAGTTCTTTAACCCTTTGCGGTCCTTTGTCGGACTGGGTCCGACATTGCAATTATTCCCATCAGGTCCTTTGTCGGACCCTGTCCGACATCATTTTAAAACGCAAAAACGCAAAAAGTCGTTTTTCAATGGAAAAAGCCGAGAAAAACCCATTCAATGGCCGAGTGGGAACGAAAGGAGCCGAGACAAGCCGATAAAAATAAATAAATAAATAAAAAGGCGTATCTCATGAATAGTCATACTAGCCCCTTGTTTCCATATGGGGCGGTCGCATGGAAACAAGCTGGGAGTTACAGTATCAGCGCACAGAGACTATCACGGACATTTGCAGAGCTTTTTTGAGATGTTATAGCAATAAAATAATGACTTTGATTGCATTATTGAGGAGTTTGGTGATAAAACGAGTCATCAGGAGACGATTGATCGGTATGTACGACTATTATTATTATTATTTTTTATTTGGTAGCATATGTGAAAGCGATAGCAAACGAAAGGGTGGGGCGGGGCTGGAGATCCCTAGTGAGTGCTTTGTTGATATGCAGGGCCATTTAAACCCGTTTGACTGTGGAAAAAAATACTTTTAAACAGCGCGTCTAAAATTAACTGCGCGTGTGAAAATAAATTGGACCTGGCGAGCCTGACGCAGAATTAATAAATGGACCACAAAGGGTTAACTAAGGCTGATTCAAAATTAGGCCCCTGGTTGGAATGGAGTTGGGTCAGACAGCCATATGGCACAATAAAGTGCTGCCACAAAGCTTGAACAGTGGTTATGGCTGTGGGGACAGCTGCAGCATATCGAAGTGAAGTGGTCCACCATTACCATGATGTGTTGATGTCCGCTCTCTGCAAGCTTTAAAGACAAAAAGTCAACAGAAAGCAATTGCAGTGGGTAACTTGTCTTAATAGAGACTAAAGGTGCACTCACCTGCTCCCCTGGGGTCTTCCTCAAGCTGCAACTTTCACACTCCAAGCACCAAGTCTTTATTGATTTGGCCATGCTGGTCCAGTAGAAGCATCTTCATACAAGTCCCAACCAACACTTTCTCTGCTCCCAGGTGTCCTGCTCGGTCGTGCAACTGCTCCAACACCATCCTCCTGCAAGAATCTGGAACAATCACTTGCTTCACTCTCTCCATTGTCTTTGGATCACAGAACTCACGACAAAGTAGCCCTTGATGCAGATTTAGCTTTGGCCACTGTCGGAGTAACAGCAGAACCCCCTAGGACTCTAGCGCTCGTTGTTCCCTGGTTGGCTTTCCCTCGACCTGGTACCTCAAGACTCGAGACACCACTGGATCTGCCGCCTGCCCAAGATCCTCAGAACTACTACCTTCTCCTGCGAAATTCATTGCGTCTCTACTTTGACCTTCCCGGTACCCGATCCTGCCGACTTACGCCAAGTTGTAGCCAGACTACGCCACAGAAGGTATTGCGCCTTCAGAATTTAGTTTTAATTTACTAAATCACCTAAATTATGCACAGGTTCGTTATATCCGGCAAAATATTATACTGGGCAAGAACAAAAAGAGATCACCAAGAGGTAAAAGTGTAACAATTTATTTATAATAAAATCTCTTTACCAATCAGTTACTGGTTATAGTCTATGCATCAAATGTACAAAACTTGCAAATAGCAGGCAGGTCTATTCCATAGACAAGTAGATGCTAATACAATACAAAGAAACAGACCAAAGGGGAACTTTTACAGGCTGTGTGCTCCAGTGGTTAAAGAAACGGGCTGTAACCAGGAGGTCCCCGGTTCAAACCCCACCTCAGCCGCTGACTCATTGTGTGACCCTGAGCAAGTCACTTAACCTCCTTGTCCTCTGTCTTTAGGGTGAGACGTAGTTGTAAGTGACTCTGCAGCTGATGCATAGTTCACACACCCTAGTCTCTGTAAGTCGCCTTGGATAAAGGCGTCTGCTAAATAAACAAATAATAATATCAAAAAGCATTGGAACATAGCACACCTTGAATACTTCAGATGTGACAGTGCAATGATGTGTAACTACAAGATGGCAAGGCCTGCACATAGCCTGCTTTATGTTCTTGCTTTTATCAACATTTGGTTAAAAATACAAGGGGAAATATTTACGAAGGAAAAGTTACACCAGGTAAAACAAACTGTTAATATTACACTGGTGAGAAACAGCCTATAGGTCTTCAAAATGTCTGAAATACAGTACTAAATATACAGATCCCATGATACTCGCTTTTGATACAATGTTCATACTATTTAATATAACACTGATTTTGATAAGGATACATGGCTTTCAAAGGATTGTTTCCACATGCTCTATTACCTTAAAACATGCAATGGATGTTTAGTTTCTTTTTCCAAGTCATTCACTATTCACAAGTTTGACTAAATTAGATTTTTTTTTTCAAGAGTCACCATTATTCCACAAATAGTACACAAGGCTTTGCAGGTAATCCATGATTTATAGATACAACAAAGCAGGCCATTACCTGCACTCTCAGCTTCCCTTGACAAGTTGCAATTTTTTCATTAGGATATACTGTACCTGATGCAACAAACCTATAAGAGGCAGCTAATCAGCCTAATTACAGTAAATTGTTGCCGTTGGGGCTTCTTTAGCCTGGAATTTACTGATAAGATCAGGCCGTCCATCTGCCTCAGGTATTTTAAAACCTTACCATTGTGTTATCTGAAACCTAGTTAAGGTAATTACTTTCCGTTTGTATAAAGTAATGATTTGGTTCTACCTGTGAGGTCATGAGAAGGAAAACAAGGCATACAACTATCAAACAGAGAAACAAATAAATACCTAATTTTACAGTTCCTGCACCATTTTGTTATAACTCATAGGCTGAAACATTTCAATTGCTCAAGGTTCACTGTATTCAAAATGCATAGTTAGGCTTTTTCCTGCTTTAACCTTGAAAACTCAAATGCCCAAGGCCGGCACGCAAATTAGCTTTCTTTGTCTTGTAGCCTTGATTTCTGCTAGAGGGAAAACTGTAGTCCTGGTTTGCTTATTCTGGGAGCCAAAGCCAGAGAATAAGAAATTCCAGTAGGTGATGTAGCAGTTCAGCAATTGTTTTGTTTGCTGTTTTAGAAGCCTGCTTATGCCATACCACCGGAGAGCCTAAAGCAAACAACAGAGGAGTATTATCACTGCTGTTCAAGACAAAACTAAACACAACACAGAATGTCAATTTCAAAATGAACATATCAGACATATGGAGAGTGTTTCCTCAGCCGAACATCAAATCCATTCATGAGTGGAACTGACATTTACATTATTATGAAAATGTTTGTGTATGACTCTTACGCTTCGGTAATGCATTTCAACACACCTTGTTTATTCAAATATGCAAGGCATTGTCATCTTAGAAACATGACAGTCCTGACATTTATGATGTTATTCCTTGTCAGTTTAACATAAAACTCAAGCAGACAAAGGCACCAAAAAGCAATTCATATGCCACAACCTACTCAAAATGAGCAACCTTTCTTCGTGGATGAATCATCTTAGTACTTGTTCAGGTTATTATTATTTAACTTAGGTTGCCCAATAGATTCTTGGCATTCACTGCTACACTGTTATCCTCCATAATTAGGAGCACAGTATTACAGTAGGCAATGGTGAATGTGCTTATTTTTCAGCATTTTGAAAAATGAACACTTGGGGGCACTGAGGTACCATCAATGCTTTGGTTTGTTTTGATGCTGTATTTTGAATAGTTTTTAGCCATCAGAATATTTAAACTTTTTTTCCTTTCCTTTCATATTAGCTGATTAATTGTCCTTGATTGTGCACCTCCAGGTGTATTGTCTTTCCCCTCATAGTTAATGCTCAGCCAGTGTCATTGATAACACAACCGGTAAGTGTATAATTAATAGAAATGCATGTTGTGTATTGACAGCTGTGTGACAGGCTACATGGGGGAACGGTGCCAGTACAGTGACTTGGAGTGGTGGGAGTTACAACACAAGGAAGAGGAGAAGAGACGCAACCTTACTATTGCAGTCTGCATGATCATACTGATCGTACTCCTGTCTGTAGGAGCCTGTGTAACATACTGCTACAGGTGAGGCTAACCTTTGCTATTGTAGAAAATAAAGCAGTATACTAACATAGAGCCAAAGTTTCAAATAGGTGCTTCTATTGATGTACTATTTATGTATGCATCACTTTGAATGAATGTAAGGTTTATGAATTACAGTAGAGTGTTATGTATCTGGATGCTTCCTTCATATTAATTGCAGTATTAAAGTTGTTTGCATAATTAAATATTACTGGCACTTTTTTATTAAGTGTTACCAAAGCTACAGCAGTATCTTTTCATAAATTAAACATGTCTAGTGAAAGAAGTAGTAGATTAGTGGTCTCCAATCCTGGTCCTGGAGGGCCGGTGTCCCGCCTGGTTTTTGTTCCAACTGTACCCTAAATTGGACCAATTAATTAATTTAGGGTACAGTGAGAACAAAAACCAGGAGGACACCGGCCCTCCAGTACCAGGATTGGACACCCCTGTAGTAGATAATTGCAGGTTTATCTACAAACAAGTATTTGTGGGTAACACGTTCCAACAACTAGATGTGAGATTCTGAAAAATATTTTTGACAAGGTCTACTCTGTACATGCAATAAAACTACACTGAATAGTTAACACACATTTAATAAAATAATTCAATTGTATTGAATGAGAGGTGTGTGTGTGTGTGGCGGGGGTGATTACATTAAATTGAAATAATTATTTTCTTTGCAACAAAGTGTACATTAGAAAAACAACTTCCCAATTGTTTGTGTAACTGGTTGTCTTTTATGGCACTGGTGTTGCTTGCTTGTTCATGCTGTGAGGTATGCACACAGGTATACACACAATCTGATCTGCTTAATAGAGTAAAGAGCAAGTTATAAACTAAAAAAAACACATTCTGAATTGCTTTACTAATACTACAGAGATCATATTTTGCAGGGTTACATTTGACCAAACTTATAGTGGGGTTTAAAGTAAAAGCATACCAGATTTGTGACTGACCGACCAATATTCCTTCTTTTTGTCTGTGAACACATTAGTAAATATCTACCAAGTGAGAGTACAGAGAGTTGAAATGAATGCAGTCTGTGTGTTCAGTATTCTCCACAGACTTTTGCTTTCATAAAAATGTTGAATTTAATCAGCCTTGGTTTTTTTTTTGTCTAAAGCAAACTCTTATTCTCTCTCTAGACACTTCTGTTTTCCATTTCTCTTTGTATATTTCCAGTCTGTAGCTCTGTGAATATTGAAGTGTGTCCCTATAGATTGTCAGAGGAAGAGTAATCTTCTCATTATTCAGTTCTTGTAACAAGCACTGTAACAGGAGTGTGCCCTTTCCCCCTCTAGCAACACAGATGAGCACGATAGCTCCCTGAGGGCCACCACCACAGCAATGGCAGTTCCCAGTTATACATTAATCCAATACATTCAAACTCTCCATTTTTATAAAGTGAACATTTTCTTTTGCTTGATGTACGACAGACAGGGATCAAATGTGTGGCTTATATTGGTGTAAATCAGTGAGGCTCCATGAAATCCCATTGGCTTGTACTAAAGCATGTCTATTAACAATGATATAGCTGACAAGATCAATGTCTGTGGGTGTCCTTTAAATATAGCCTAAAAGCTGTCCCGGTCTGTGGAAATGTCTTTTTTTAACAGCATACTTTGTTGGTTAAGAAAATTATATGTGCCAGACCTACAAAAAAACAGGTTATCTTTTGTGTTCCACATTCTGAAATCCAGAATCTGTGCAACTGTGTTGCAACAAAAGATTAAATAAACTGGAAATCCATAGTGTATGAGATCATAGGTATTATTGTATGCTTAGCTGTACATCTGCATGTGTTTATGAAAGGCTAAAACCACAAATGGCCATGTAATGTAGGTTGCTAACAGTGATAACTAAGATCAGTTGTGTAATAGCTTTACTAACAGATCACCAAAAAAATGTACAAATGAATGGTCTGAGAGCTTTTAAACTCAATTTACTTCTGCTGTTTAAGTACATGATTCCCTTTACAACTGTTTTTCTTATTCGGTCACACTATGTTGAATTTGCTCTTTTGACTTACAAAGCAGCTGAGATCAATTCAGCCTTGTTGATTCCTAGTAGAAGTGTACGCTTTCAATTACACGCTTGATTTGGCTTGTACTACAGCAATTACAGATATAACTAGGTCATTTCTGCACCTAAAAATGGACCCACTGGTCTATAACCCTTATTTAACCGAGGCATGGTTACCAATATTTCTCCTGTAAATTGCCTTTCTCACTTGACTGGTAGTACAAGGTGGAGGATCTTGAGATTTGTATCTCCTAAAATTGCCTGCTCGATTTACTTTGAGGCATGTGAAAATACAATTCATTTTTGTTCAGAGTACATATAATGTATTCTAGGTTTGCTCAAAAGAATATAGGGTCATACAAAATCAAATGTACACGGCTTTCATGAAGCAAATTGTATGTGTGTATTTTTGTTATGACAAACTACATTCAGACATACCTTTATAATAATAAACAGATGTATTATATGGTATGCACAGTTTCGTATGGTTTTGACAGAGTTGTGTCACAATAATTTAAAATGAGGTAGGTGGCACACTTGCTTCAGTGTCAAAAGGTCAGGCATTTATCCTTGTATAGGAATACCTGGAACACACTCCATCTGCCAGAACTCCAGCATGTGGTGGTGGTACTTTGTGGAGTTACAGGTGTCACTTATCAAAACAGAAAAGGAACAAACCAAGCAAGTGAAAGCAGCAAAAAGAACAAGAACAAGAACAAGTCATGAAGCAGAGCTGGCGTCTGCTTGGATGATGCATACTGTATCTGTGCACATAGAGTATGTGCAGTGTAGTGTTTATGAGTTATGAAAATTAGCATATAAATAAATGTCGTTGAAGCTGACACCCTGGGATCCTTCAAGAAGCTGCTTAATGAGATTCTGGGATCAATAAGCTACTAACAACCAAACGAGCAAGATGGGCTGAATGGCCTCCTCTCATTTGTAAATTTTCTTATGTTCTTATGTTCTTATTTATTTATTTATTTATTTATAAAATCAATTGTCTTACCTCTTATTAACATTTACATAATTATCACTGCCCCCTCCTCTTTTTTTATTCTGTAAAGGATGTTTTGGTTTCTTAATTGTTTTTTTTTTGTATTCTTTAAGTCAAGATATGCAGAATTTTCAAATACATCGCTGTTGGAAAAAAAATAATCCAAGTTAAAGCATAAAATACAAAAAAAAAAAGAAAAGAAAAAAGAGGCAGAAAACATGAGCTTGGAACTTTTAACCCTTAATGAAAGTATTATGTTCCATCCATTTACACATTGTTAATTAATAGCAGTACAATATTGGCCTCCAAATGATACATTATTTGTGTCCATGTTAATGGAATGCCATTTTGTGATTTCATGCAGTAATTGTTTTATTGTTTTGATTGCAGGTCTAAGAAGTACCCAATGAAGAGTCAGTATGCTGATGACATGAGTAAGACCTGCAGCAGTGTCGACAG
Organism: Acipenser oxyrinchus oxyrinchus; assembly: GCA_030684275.1. Lineage (NCBI taxonomy): Eukaryota > Metazoa > Chordata > Actinopteri > Acipenseriformes > Acipenseridae > Acipenser > Acipenser oxyrinchus. Next base: position 36,454,773 of record CM060247.1, on the reverse strand, counting down.
CGTAACCAAAATTTCCACCAGCAGTGGGCAACGGGTAATTACATAATGAAATGGGCATGAGCACAATGAAGCACTTCTTTCAATGAAAAGGAAGCCCAAATGTTGTGTACATACAGTTTTGTATGTGCAGGACTATGTAAGTGCTTTGTGTTGAACAGAAGCCCAGATTGTTTTTTTTATATAGCTATGGTTCATGTTGCTATAGGGTTACACAAGGTCTTTATTTTAATTCCCATTTAGAAAAGGCTGTGGAAAAACGTGGTCCTGGCATATGATGGTGCTTGCATGCATGCTTGAAGATTCCTTCTGTTTCTTTCTTTTGTGACAGTGAAAGTGTGTCTCAAAATCTTTCAAGAAATATTAATAACAACAAAGCACATAACAACTGAAAATAAATGTTGAAAAACTAGTCAGAACAGTTGTCACAGAGTTTCACTGAAAAAAGATTAGCGATTAAATGTTTGATTGACTGACTGTGAAGCTGTTAAGCTATCCAAACAAACACAAATACATTAAATCCTGATACAGTACATCATTCAAAGGTAACCATGAAATGTTTCTTTTATTACCATTGCCTTATGTACAAGTGTTTACATGTACCCTTATTGCATCCATATTTTATATATTGTAAATGTCCAAAGTGTATTCAATTTAAAATGTAATGATATAGGAATTCTACGGAGCCCCTAAAAGGACATGGTGTGATTAAAAAAAAGAAGGTTAGTGTCTGGTGGAGTTAGTCCTTCATACTTGTAAGAGATTTTGTTAGCCTCATTTCTCTTCTTTTGTAATTTATCTCACAGTCTTTGCAATACTGTAATTTCCATAGATGAGCCATAATCTTGCTTTGCAGTTGCACTCACCTTCTGAGATTAAAAAGTGTGTCGGTCTCAATAATAACTCGTAAATCACTGAGACACACGACTCAATTTACTCCTTATCATGAAGACTTTCATGGGGTTAAATAGCTTTCTCTTGCGAATTAGTCTTCAGGAGCTATGAACTGTTGTATATAGCCTCTACTGTATAATGTAGAGGGCATATATGTGCATATTTTTTCTTCATGATAAATCAAGATAAATAACTTGGAAATACTGAATCATGGCTCAAATTACCCCTTTTGCATCTGCTTTTGTAACTGGATGAAAAGTTCCAGACAGTAAGAGAATACAATTGGATGCAATAAATAATGTATTTACATTAAAATAGCATGAGTCTAAAAGCACATCAGTTTTGCACAGTTGTTATGCCATGAGGAAAATACAGTGATTGTCTCCTAACCTATCCACGAGAACACCTGGGGCCCATCCAAACATCGGAATCACATTTTGAGGATTCCAAATGTTCGCTCAATTACAGTACGAATACATAAAGGTACGGTTATACCTCTGTTCGGCAAGCGTCGTGGGGTTGAGCAGTGCAGCGGTGTCAGTAGCCACTGCTTCAGTGGATACCCGTTGTCCCCTATTAACCAGCTTCTCAGACCGTCATCCCGCTGAAACACAGCTGCCATCTGCAAATTAGCGTGGATATACGAGTCATGAGTGGAGCCAGGATAGTTTGCATACACGTTTGTGACCCTGTTTGTAGTTATTGGCATCACAGATCACACACTACTCCAATGTTGACAGAATTATTATTATTATTATTATTATTATTATTATTATTATTATTATTATTATTATTATTATTATTATTATTATTTATTTCTTAGCAGACGCCCTTATCCAGGGCCACTTACAATTGTTACAAGATATCACATTATTTTTACATACAATTACCCATTTATACAGTTGGGTTTTACTGTAAGGTCCCCTTACAATTTATTTAGAGGTGCCTATTCTTTTTTAATTCACACCATGTCACTTTAGGGGTTCATTAGAATTCTGCCTGTATTGCCTCACAAAACAACTGTTGAACAGTATAACCCTCAAGTGTAAAATATAGATATAGTAAAATATACATCAACACAACATTTACAGCAATTAATCCTGAATTAAGTACAGGTACATCTCTAAGCAGTATTGAAATTAAGTAATACATCTTTCGAATAGCTATCAAGCAATAATGCTTACTTGGGACATTTAATTGAAAATGTTACCAACATTTGTCAAATGAAACAGATATAGTGATGCCTAAACTTGTCTCGCAGAGTTTTTTCAGTTTGTCTTGGATTAAGTCCTAACTACTTATCACCTGAGCTAAGTACATAGACAACAATTCAAAATAAAAATTAAACACTATCTCGTAATGCTGTTTTGGTTTAGTGTGATAACCTAATAGTTTGTGAGTGGGGTTTCCACAACCAGTGTGTGTCATCAGGTAACAATAATGTAATCCTCAACTAACAACAAACTCTCTGCTTGTCTTAAAAACAAAGGACACATTTATGCTTTAAACAGTTCTCTGTTCTGCACCTCTTGCAGCATGTACATAAAGAATATGTCATTCATTTAAGATGGAAACAGTATGGGATTTAAAAAACCAAAGCAGCAGTTTCTTTAAAATATGGTTGCGTTATGACAAAACTTTATTGTAACTGTTTTACTTTTTAAGCACAATAATTCAATACATTTCCAGGATCTGCGCCAGCAAAAGCTGCCAATCATTTTATTATACAACGGACCCTGTAGTACTTTGGTACATTCCCTCATAACAAATAGCACCACAAAGGGCTTTTTTTCCCCTCCACTTTCCATTTTGCTGGTAAAACCAAAGCTTTATGTACAGTTTCCAATCTCTCTTAACCCTAACAGAATCAACTGCGCATTTTTTTCTCTCATAACTGTATAAAGACAGTATAGAGATCACAGGATCTGTAGGTAAGATAGTGTGGATTTAAAATTAACCACGCATGATATTGAGTAAGATTGACACAGAAATCCTTAGCACACTATTATTAACCCGTGTTTTGTCTATTTTGGAGACGAAATGAAGTCAGTTGGTTGTCTCTGAGCAGATTTAATAGTAGGTTATCTCAGTTTCAACAATAATACCTTTCAAAGAGAGAATTACCAGAAATTATGGGATTCGTTTTTTAAAGTAAATAGTACTTGAACAATCTGTCATTTTTTCCCACTGGTTTTTTATTGTTTGTTTACAAGATTTCATATTTTTTAAAACAAAACCATATACTGTACAAAAATAAGAATAGCCTTTTTTCAAACATAACTTTAAGTGGGTATACTGATGGCATACTGAATGGGTTCTTTGTGCTTTAGCGGATATGACACATTAGCATTGGTAGTTCTATATACTGTATATATGCTCTGTTCTAACACCTTGATCCTGTCTCTGGTTGTTTCAGTTCTATGTTGTCCTGGAACATGGCTCAAGAGGGGATGGCAAAGTTATCCACGTGGTTGGTTGTAGCAACAGACGGGTTTGCCGTTCCTGTTCCTCAGAAACAGGTGAGCTGATATACACAGGGCTATCTACATTTTTTTAGTTTGTTACTTTTTCATTGGTCCTTGTTAAAAACCCATTTGAATTTCCTATATTTTAAATACTAATCTTGACTAATTAAGCCAATAATAATTAAATTAAGTAACTGAGAGCTTGGTTGAAATGCAAACCAAGAGACCCCTGATCTATGGAATTATACTTTAAAACAAAATAGTTGCTCTGAGTTTTCATTACAGCAGCAGTGTGAAAATAATAATGAATAATGATATGTTTTAAATCGTTGTTTTACAAAACCCTCTCCTTTTTTCACAAGGAGAAAGTGTAGTGTCTGAGGAGGCTTGGAATTTGCAGAGGGATGGGAAAGGCCTGTTTTTTTCACCCCAGGTGCCTTGCAGCCAGGTGCAGCAGGACACCAACAGGACTGTCCTCCATCTTACACAGGAGGAGAACCTCATATACCTGGAAGATAGCAAATCGAATGTGAGTGGGGAGAGCATGACACCTCAGCCTGTTTGACCCTGTGCCATTCTCTCAAACCCACACAACACTGGACCCAGGACAGGGGAAACTCAATTCATTTAAAACATAAGCACCAGTAGAGGACAGTGTTTGAGAGCAGACTGGACTGTTTTTATTGGTAAATCTTTGTTTGAAGTTGACTTACATAGTATTAAGTTTCGTTTTGTAAGACTCAAGCAGTGTCACCCAACATTAAAAAGCAGTGGTGCGTTTTTTAAATTTATTTTTAACGGAGAAAAACACCTAACTGAGATAATCAACAGGCTCGATTCTCATTTACTCATAGTCATCGTTAGCTTTTTTCAGAAAGGAAAATCACACCAAATAAAGTTACCAAAATAGATATAAACGACTCAGGCATTTAGTTTAACAGCTTATAATTAGTTATATAGTGTGTCTTGTTTTTTTTCAGAATTGTAAATGGTGTTTTGTCTTTTCAGAAGAAATTTTACTGCAAATGACAATTTGGAGTACATAACTTTGAGACTCTAGCCCACTGTCTATTAAGCACTCTCAAGTTGTTTGTTTCTAATTTTGAAAAAAAAAGGCAATTCTTTAATGATAAGCAAATGTAATTTTATGAAAGTAGTAGGGACCCTCTAAGGGGATGCATAGTGCTTATGAAGGTGTTATGTCTCCTCCATACTGTAGACTTTAAATATTTCTTATTGTCGTTTGTTACACTGGTTGCATTGGAATTACAATGTGCTAATAATCAAAACATGTGAATGGTTTACTAGAGATGTATTAATATGAATCTGATATTATAGAAAACAGTGAGAATTTACCTGCTAACACAATGTAGCGATTTGGGAAAGTGCTGCTCAGTACAGGGTGGGATGGGGTAAGAATGGCAAGCCTCTGTTCTTTAACATGGTTACCATTTGAAACAATAAGTCAGTTGCTTTCAAATAACAGCTTAGACGTTGGGTCTTTGATGGAGTGATTGTAAGCGGATTGATAAAGTGTGAAACGTTGTCACTGTGGGGTGCTAGTTTGAAAAGTTGTCGATAAGGTGAGACTTATCCAAAAGGCTTTCCAATCCTCACAATTTTCACAGTGTGTTTTGAAAAGGACTTTAAGATGGCGATTTAAACATTACTTAGATAAATATCTGTGTAAATAAATCAAATGTAGGGGTCTATTTTAATGATCTAAACAGAGGCAGTGGCCGTTTTTTCTCTATTAATCTTTCATCCCAAGGATGATTTATGGACCAACTTTTTGTCATTACTGCATACTATAAAATACAATTAAATGAGTTCAGCAAAAAGGTTTAGAGTTTTTAAAGTGGCAGTATAAAGATCCACCACTGTTCAGATTATTAAAATACAACCTATTAATGAATACCTTTTAAAAATAAAAATATAATATTTGCAATACTTGAGAAGGGACAAATTAGTTTAGCCTCATTTTAACTACCAATGTGCTGGCAGGGGCTGTGGAATGACATGGCTTGTGATTAAACAGTTGAAGGAACCATACATATAGGGACTGTACAAATACACTGTACACTAACACCAGCACTTAAAACTATCGATCCATTTACTGCAGCTAGTGTATTGTGAATGGTATTGTTTAACTGTGCCTTTTTTATTTGCCAGCTGTGAAACCTGTTTACAGAGAAGTACCAATTATCAAAAGTGTATCTATTCAAAGAGTATCAATCATTTTAAAAAGTGTTTTTTGAAAGTACTACCAGTATCTAAAACCCTAAAAACAAAAATATCCTACTAAACTGCACTGTATGTATTGCAAAACTGCACACATTTTGCATTTTAGATTAAGTGCTTGAGTAAATATTATATTATAGTCCATACTAAACCAGAACTACAATTTGGTTCTGAAAAACACTGCTATTAATGCCACAGCAATGCAGACACTTACTATAGGATGCTGCAGGCAATTTTAATATAAATACACCTCAGCTATTTCTTTATGGGCAAAATAGGAGCTAGCTGGGATGTGCTCTGATAAACAAGTTTGTAAAATCGAGCTTCAGCTTGTTGACATTCCACTGTGTATCTGGAAAGACATTTACACACTAATGGTGTTATTGTATATGTTGTCTTACATTAAATATAATTGTTTAAAATTGGTGGCATATTTTCCATAATTGGTTGACTTCAACACATGTTTCACTGAAGTGCATATTGAATAAGCTGTTATTTTGTTTTAGGGAAGCAATTGAGAAGATAGGATGTGCTTTTTATTTTATTTTGGAAAATCATAAATGATGTAACTGTTTCACCTTTAACTAGTCCACAGCATGTTTGTATTAATAAAAATTAACATTAAAATGACTATAGCTAATCAAGTTGTGGTTGTGCAGATGCTTGCATTTTAATGTACATAATCCTTTTTTTAAAAATATGTTTGTGACACTAAGCTAATTTATGTAAAACAGTGGGTTCAATTCACAAAACGTCAGCTTGGTTTTTATTTAAATATATTTTGTAAATCATTTATGCTTGAAACATGAGAATAAACACCAAACCCTCCATAAAACTGAATTCAACAACACAACATGGAGGCCTATTATTATTTGTGCTAAGTGTGATTGAAAGTTTTAAAACAGGACCACAATGAAATCATGTTGTGTTTTTTTAACCAAATTTATATAACCTTGCTATATAATGTATTAAGCAAAATCTCTTTTTAATGTGATATCAAATATTAACATTGCTTTTCGAATGCAAACTATTGCTTGTTTACAATGTTTTGCTATATTGTAATAGTTTTATGTACTTGTAGACCCATTTCAGTAAAAAAAAAAAAAAAAACAACAACATTTCAATTAGTGGGAACTGTGTTGTTGCTTTGTCGTACATCACACATACAATCTAAGATTGCAGGTTTCTTTCTATGTAACACTGTTTTTGCTTTTGTATGTCACAGAATAGATTCACAAAGGAAGCTAACTCAACTAGTTCAAATTGATTAGCACTGCTTTCCACAGGTAGACTTTCTAAATGGTGTTGTGTTCCTGGATGTGAACCCCAATAATTCCAAGACATTTTAGAACAAGTAATACAATTAAAACACCCTCATATGTATTAAACTGTATTTGGAAGTGTTTGAGCAATTAGGCACTCCCCTAAGGGATTAGTTGCACAAGGCATGTAACCCACCCTTATTGCACCATATTCCATGCACATTGTTTTGGATGCTGCGGACTAATTGCCAAATAGCTTTAGTAAAATGGCCATGTAATCTAAGCTGCAACATATAATTGGAAAAGCATGTTTTTGGCGTGACCCTCACAACTGGTTCATCAGTTACATCATCTGGAAAGGTGTTGCATCATCATGGAGAACAGACGTAATTTCAACATAACCTTTCTTTGCAGTGCATGCTGCCGCCTTTGACCATGATTCTAAAATATTTGGAAACACTGATCTAGTCAAGCTACAGCATAGTCTCACTGCAAACAAACAACACCAGGGAAAATAGATTTGAAGCAACAAAAGGTATTTTGTCAAGAAAATAACAGCAACAAAGTAAACATACATTTCCATTGATAAAGAGTGTGCCTCATCTAATTTCATGCTTTATCAGTCCTGTGGTGTGACAGTTTTTATTTAGCAACAGTTGATTCATAGCAAGCCAGGTTATGTTTGTTTTATGAAAGAAACCATCACAGCAGAACCTAGCATTCCATCTAGAAAAATCGATATTGATTTCATGAAATAGCACACATCTATATATTGCTCTTTATTAGGGGAGTTAGGCAGTCACAACTTGCCAGTGCAGTACTCTTAAGCAGCAAAATTGCTCTCAATACAAAGGTAAAAGTGGGACCACTGTCAGTTGCTACAGAATCACTCCTCATTGAAGCCCAAAGTAATGACAGTGGCATCATCTCTTTTACTTTTTATGTTGCATTTTTCTTTCCAGGCCTACAATATTCCCTCAGTGGTTATAAAAACGCAGTAAAGTTTAGAAAACCTTATTTTTCATGACCTATTAACTATTATTTTACACAAGATGCTTCTGTTGGTTGATTTCAGCATACCCACATTTTATTTTTACATTTTGGTTTAAAGTGCTTACACATCTTTTAATATTAACCTATTAACTATGGTTTGGAGGGAGGGAGCTAGACTCCGCCCTATCCTTTGATCTCCTATTATCAATCAAATCTACTTCCTATTTAAACCATTAGTCACACCCTATACTTCCGTCTTGCTTTTTTTTCGTTTTGGTTGTGAACCTAAGCAGACAGCAAGACCCCCAGCAATCTCTTTCAGAGTAAAGTATTAAAGAAAAAAAAAATCAGACCAGGAAGAAGCAACTCACACACAGACAGACTGGAGTATAACTGCGCTTTAATTAATAAATAAAAGGTATTAAAAAAAAAACACTTTTACAAACAAAAGGGCACATGGGCCAAAACAAATAAACAAACAATAATAACAACAAGTATTGTGCTGGTATAAAGTACAAAACCATAACAAATAATGGCGGACGGCACCTCAATCCCTAACTCCATACATTCTTTGGCCCCACCTGAGCAATCCACAAGGGAAGACAAATTCAGGCGAAGAATCAGATACGCAGGAGGAAAGCAAATATGTGACAATTTTAATTTCAGTATCTGCTTGATGAGGCAATGCAAAAACATCCATATGTGCAGTTTCTGCTGGGATGCTCATTCTAAAGCCATCTGCCCAGAAGCTCCAAAGTGACTCTCTCCAACACCTAAAGTCTCCACTCCCATAAATATTTCCATTTTAAAACAAAAAACTTCTGAATCATCCAGACAAGAGGTTCATTAATTATTTAATCTAGGACTAAAGAAAATTTTTTCAAATCTCCCTCCTCCTTCCAAACAAAAAAACGTCTCATCATTGACTTGTCCACACCATGGGGATCAAGCACCAGTAGTATCAACTTGCTCATTCCTCACGATCAATTCTCTCTACAGTGCATTACCATATCGGATGCAACTCATTCAATTAAATTGGCAGGTCGCGGCACTTGTTTAGCAAAAGCTGATATATCCAACGCATTTAAAGTAATGCCAATCCATCCTTCTCTTTGCCACCGTTGAGAATATCCTGGGAAGAGAAATTATATTTTTCTTCTCAGTTAACTTTTGGCTGCTGTAGCAGCCCGAAAATATCTGATACTCTCAGAGGCTTTATGCTGGATACTTCTCACTTCATATCATGTTCCATTTCTGCTCCACCTACTCGATGATTTTCTCTTGATCTCTCCTTCCTCAGATCTGCCAGCAGAAACAATCACCAATATTAAAAGTTAATTTTCAGAGGATGGCATCCCGCTTTCAGAAGAAAAAAAAAGAAAAACAAACAAACAAACAATCAGTCCCCTTCATTCGAAGGAATTTCTAGAAATCATACTGGACACAGAAAAGTTTGAAGCCAGCCTTCCCGTATCTAAGCTCAACCATATTTGTTCTCTTATTCAGAACTTTCAGATCAGTAAAACAACAAGGAAACGTGCACTACTCTCTTTGCTGGGTCATTTCAATTTTGCAATTTGCATTATCCCCCAGGGGCGGACATTTGTATCTCGATTTACTTGCTCTTTTATCAACAGCAAAAAAAACTTGGACTCCTACATCAATATTTCATCAGAAGCTAGGAAAGACATTAAAATGTGGTCTTCTCTCATACAGCATTGGAATGGCCTGTCTATATTCTACGATGATTTCATTTCAGCACCTCACAACCTGGCTTTATTCACAGGATTCGGAGGTCATTTAAACAATCAGTGGTTCTCTAGTGCTTGGCCACTAGAAATCAAAAACCTATCACCGCATCTAAAATCCACCTGCAGTTTATCTATGGGGTCATCTTTGGTCAAAGAAATCAATACTATTCTTTTGCGACAACAAATCTACAGTTCATATTACCAATAAAGGCCATTCCAGTTCATCTCTAATTATGCAACTACTGCGGCGACTAATATGGATTTCAGTATCAAATCATTTTCTAATCCAAGCCCGCTATCTACCTGGCATTTATAATAATGCAGCTGACACGCTTTCTCATTTCCAGATTTCCAGATTTCAGTCTGGTCCCTACAGCTCTGCCAATTTCAGCAGTGACACCCCAGTTCAACCAGCTAATTTTCAACTAAATCCAACTATTCGTGGACTTAGGAGAATGGAGTCCAATATAAAAGTTTTGAGTAGAAGATTATGATGAGAGGTTTACAGAATTTTGGTAATGCTATTTACAAGTTGATGGGAGATTCCTATGGCAATGTTAATTAATCAAGCCCTTTACAAAAGCACCTGGATTGTCAAATGTAAAGCAAGGATATTTGAAAGCCCATCAGTAGAATTACCATCAGTCAAACCAAGTTATGAAAACCAAAACATTATTTAAAATGTATCAATTCCACGTGATGATAAATGGTGAGGCCAAATGCTTGGAAAATTTAGGAAAACACTCAAAACAAACTTGTTAAAGACATTACAAGGCTTTGTTTTAATCTGAATAATAACCAACACAGACCCACTGAATGTAAAAGGTTTTTGCAGGCCTTACTGGGACTAAAATAGAGCTATCTATGAATTATGATGTGAGGGCCGAAGAAAATTCAGATCTTTCTAATAAGAACTACAGTATGCTATTGTACATTATACAGTATATGTAATATTTACTGTAGATGTTCAGAGTAGGCAAACAAATCCAACCACCTTAGGGCCTCATTTACTAAAGGGCACTAAATTTAGAGTTAGCACACACGTAAAGTAGTGAGCCTAACGTGCACAATAAATCTAAATTTACAGTCCCATTTACTAACAGAGAACACATTCATTTATGTGCCCACTATCTGGCTCATTTACATGTCATAGCGCTCACTAAATTTTGTGCGAGCGATAGTTTAATGCACACGATAATGTCCGGGACTAAACGTGACCACCTTCATATAAAAAGCCCCAGCAGTCCAAGCATATCTTTTGGTCAGTAGCTTATTGTAAGGTGGAGGTGGCTTACATTGACCAAAATGAGCAATCAACGGACACAGCACTCAGCAGGGGACAGGCAGAGGCAACGTCAAGTGAAACTGCACTGCTTACCTTTTCATTTTAACATGTATTCCTTGCCTGAATTTTCCTCACTCACATGTGTATCAGCACAGCACACATAAGTTTGATTAGGATAGCGAAACAAAGGCTTGGAAAATTAAAAATCAGTAGCCAAAAAGTAGTTGGAGATGTCACGGAAGTGAAAGGTGGAGGCGGAACACAGAAGATTCCAAAATCGTTAGCCAGATGATTAATTTTTCACTGAATAATTTTGACGGCAAGACAATATGACTGATTTGCAGTGCAACGGTTGCAGTTATGAAAAATTATAACATACAATGTCACTGTGACCCGCTGCAGAAAGCAACATATTCTGAGTTTACAGGAAATGAAAGAAGCTCTGGAGTCTCAACGAAAGGTTATTCTGAAAATTAGAAGAAAAAATGTACTGTGGATGCCAGTTTTAGTGTTAGCAATAAGATTGCATGTGCTACCATATCTTTTTCAGAGGGTGAATTTGTTAAAAGGTTAATGCTTAAAACAGCTGATTTAGCATGACCTGAAAAAAAACAAAACATCAGTCTGTCTCGTAACACGGTTGCTGAGTGTATTACCGAAATATCAGGTAATATTAACTTAACAAGACTTTTTTATACTTCAAGAAGCCATGGAAAGTGCATAATTACCTTGGAAGAAACTAACTGGGATTACAACAAATGGTCCACCATATATGACTGGGCAAAAGAGTGGACATGCTAACGGAGTGCTGGAAAAAAAATTAAATAAAGAAATGCAGAAGTACCAATTTTCTTACAGTAGATTCTGCATCAACTGGCATTATGCGGAAAAGTTGCGGAATTAGAACATGTGTGTAGAAAAGAAGTCAAGTGTCCTGGCAGAAGTCATAAAAAGCTACATTTCATAGTGGTATTGTTTCTGTTTACTGAATCGCATTTTCACAGCTTGCCAGTAACTTTTTTTTCAGTGCAGTTAAAAATGTTATATTTTGGAATATAAGTTAAGTATTGAGACTCTGACATCTTTTTTATACTAGTTTTAGATTTCCATTGAAAGTAAAATACTTTTCTATTTCCTTCATGATATTAAATTTATGACATATATATTTTTTTTATGTTCTAGGAAAGCTGCTTCTAGTTATATCTGCCTATTTTTTGTACTATAAAATACATTCAGTAATATGAGTGAAACCAGGCCTGCATACTTATTGATGACTAGGAATCCTGCAGTGGGGATAATGTGTTTTGTGTAAAGTAGTATATTTGAGCATATTGGCCTACATACAATTTCTATAGACATTTTCACGTACATTATGATGTATAATTTTTTTTTTTACGGTGCAGCCCACCAAGTGAACAGTCTTAACTTAAATAGCCCTTGCTGCCAGATGAATTTGACACCCCAGACCCAGACAATCAATGATCATTTCTGGATATTTTTCGTTCAAACAAATTTTCATAACCAAGTAATTCAGCAAGATGTATTTATTTCACGTTAGTGAATCAGTGAATCAAACGAACATTATTATTATTGCCTTTTAGTAAATACGGTGTTAATGAAGCTCATCTCATTATTCAGAGTGGGGTGTCTCATTAAAATACATTGTCATACATTACCATAAAAATCACGTATTCATTCTGATTACCATAGTGTGGCACAATGAAATTAGTGTGCACCGTAATATGCCCACTATTTCGCGTGGTAATGAATAAAATTGCAATAGTAAATACGGCAGTCATGAACATGCACACTAATTGCAATAATCGCGCACCAGAAACAATTAGCTCAGGCTATTAAAAACTGCAATGGACCAAAAAAAAAACAATAAAACAAAACAAAACAAAAAATTACTAGTTACATTACTGGATATTAAATGCCACCTCCTTCTTAATACCTAAGTAACAGAAAACAATCTTATCTCTCACAGAGCCCCTTTGCTGGTAAAGCAATTTGTATAATAGATGATATTTATCCCCATCTGTACACCTTCATTACAGAAAGAGCCACATCAGATACTAGATTTTTTTTTCCCGGCAGATCATTATGGTTTTTTTGCTGAGGTTGTAGTCCAGTCACATTTTCAGTTCAGCTGTTTGGAATTAAAATCGGGATAAAGGGATCAGGGGTAATCCACCTGAGGAGAATAGGCCATAGATGGGGTTGCCAAAGACTACAGTATCTTTTTTCTAATTTCTCTGTCAGACAGGAGCAGTTGGCCTTAAGTAACAGTTTTCTCTCTCAAACCGCACAGATGAGGGACTCAATCAGGTATTAACTGCCCACTCAAAGGCTTTGCTCTTATCCTTAAGGTCACAGTATTGCCTTTCGAGCTCCTGACCTGGGAGAACATTCTGTTTGGCAAAGCTTACTAGATTTACTGGAAGATAATACATGTATCTAAGTATTAACACATATGGTAGTGACAAACACTTTGCATCAGTACAATAGCTTATTCTCCTATTACACTATTTATTTACTAATCAAGTAAGACACTTTTCACACAGAGGGACTATTTGTTTTTTTCCCCCGGTTTCAAAATAAACAAAGAAACAAGTTCGGTAAAAATGAAATTGAAAATCACTTTTAAAGGTGAAATACATTATTTATGTATTTATGTATTTATTTATTCATTTATTTATTTATTTATTGCAAGTTAGATTTTGGAGATCTCAAATGTATAGTTTTTAAAATTGGCATGCACTGAAGACTTTGATTGTTTCAAGACGTTTGAGCAAATAGATGTTTTAAACTGTATTGTTTAGTGAGTGAGTGTTATCAGAAAAATATACATTTTTATTTTATTTTTTATTTTAGTGTGTCCAATTATAATTTCCCCCCTGATTTTCTCCCAATTTGGAATGCCCAATCGCTTTTCCCCTCACTGCAGAAGAGACCCGAAGACTCAGTGGGTGTCCTCCGATCTCACGACCAAGCCAGGTTCCTTTTTTAACCCAGGAACTCGAGAGCGGATGTCAGCGAGCTACCGACCTCTGGATGACAAAGGCCAGCCCTGTAGGTGTCCGCTCTGAGCTCGCTTAGTGTAAATATACAAACCCCACTGTAAGATATCTAAATATATATTAGGCATAGTGGTAAACAGTCACTTCTATTATAATTCTACATGTATTATACTGGATCTTGGAAAACTGGATAGATTACAATGACCTTGTTGTACATTTTCATTATGTCAAATACTGTCTCATTGTTAAATTACTGTTACTATTTTTTTTTTATTTTTTTTTAAACCTACCATGACATAGTGGCAGTGACTGTACGGCTTCAAATAGTGACCAGCAGTGAGAATAAAGATACTGTACCAACAAAAAAAACCTCTCGGTGTAACCATGTCATTATGTTTAGAGCAGTCTTGAGACAACATCTTTGCTAATTTTGCTAGGGCCAGACACATAAACCACATTTAAGGCAAGGTTACATAGTGGTACAAGAAGCTTTCAGCGCAGGTTTGAACTGCTGGTGCCTTTAATTCATTATAAAATAATGACACATTTTGATGCTGCTGCTCAAGAAGGCTATATGGAAGTTGGAAAAGGTCAACCACAAAATGAATCAGCTGCAGTGAGATTGTAGTATGACCTCTTCCCAGGACGGCAGACAATCAAATGCATTAAATGCATTTTATTGCAAGGATATTGTCATTAGTTGGGGATCCAACATCAGAACCTCAGTCTGATACAAGTGGCTCCACTGTTGATAAATACAAATTACCTCACTGGCTAAGCAAGTAACAGCAAACCCTTTGTAGGGAACATATCTAAAAAGTATTTGTGTACAGGTAGATGCATAGGACAGTCATACAGGTACTGGTACACTAATGTTTCATGAATATGTTTCTCAGTGACACAAGCTTGTCTTGTCATCAATGTTCTGAATGTAAATGCTGTTCTATCCTCTTACATGGTGTCTGGAACATGGGCCTTGCTTTTCTGCACTGATTAGGTGGCTTTCAGTAAATGTCCTTTTTCCTTGCCCACCTTTGAGTTTAGACTGATTAGCATTTGTTCTGTGTTTTTTCTCAGCAAGTCTGACAGGACTGTCTGTGTTGAGATGGATTCTGTGGAATTATACAGTAGCTCAGTTCCTTCAATTAAATATAAATACAAGGGTTGCCGGAGAAGGGCCTTAAATCTCAGGCTTGCTTCAACAAATGGATAACATAGCTGGCTTTGCTGAGAAATGGTGTTTAGTCATTATGACCCAGTACTGCCACTTGCAATTTAATAAGCTTTCAAAGTGCATTCTTGCAAACATTGTGGCAGTTGTAAAATGTTCAGTCCTACTGAAGTTGGGTCTATGTGGAACCAATAACCAATATAAACTGTACTGTCTGGGAGAACAAGGCCATGGTTTGATAGGTTGTTCAATGTCACACAGTCGACATGAATAATACCATTGATACCTGTTTAGGTTGTTTAAACATTTGCTACATTACATTGCCATATGATGTGCCAACATTATTATTATAAAGCGGTCACATGCTAGAAATAATTATAAAACATTTTTCTACATAGGATGAAACGCAGCAGGTTGTCGACTCATCCAGTACGAAATGCTCTGAGAGCATCCACAATTTCAACAGCATCAGTTGTAAAAAAAAGAATATTTCAATGATCCCGCTGGGGGACTGAATAGCAATTTTGCAATCTGATAGTGAAGGGTAGGATTAAGGTTTGTTAGATTAAAGGGGTCAATTTATGATTTAAGGTTGGTAGTAGGTTTATGTGTAGATGGTTTTGAAAGCCCAGATGCTGAAGTTTGTTCAATTTAACCAAATGCTGGCAGAAGAATCTGGGCTCTGTTTTGAAGCAAGTGCAAAGGCACTTTTACTGAGACTTAGTTGCAGAAAGCCATTACCGTTCTGAGCAGTTGTAGCTTATTGCATCCTGTTTTCCAGCTATTTGTATACTGCTCGCTATGTTATCCTCCACCGAAGATTCTCCAAAAATAAAAATCCAACATGGGATTGGAAAGTGTGGATTCCTTTCATAACACTTACTGTTTATATGTTTGTTGCATATTCCACAAAGATTATGTTATTTTCTCCTAATGCAACAAGGTGGTCAGATGCCCTGTAGGCACCTGTTATGATGTTGGAAACAATAAGTATAATGGAACGGTATTAATCCACTTGACGAAGCTTGTTTTGGACACCACACAGTTAATATAGTGTTGTTTGGGTACTGTTGCCTGTTTTTTATCTTCTCTGTCAATTAGTGAAATGAAGTCTGAGTATCGGCTGTTCAACCTTGCATAGAGGAATGCAATTCTTAATGTGCTGTCAAGAACATACTATTAACATAACATCTACAGAGAACAGAAGACTCTGTGCCTCAAGTGCCAGGTCTTAGAAATACAAGATTTATCATCAGCCTGACAGAAAGCAGCCTGTGTGTTTCAGTGTTTAGGGCTCATACTGTGAACAGGGTTCAGTGTCACCAAGGCCTCCTCTATGTGGCAGATAATGTTCAGGTTGGAGACTGCAAGCATGAGGTAAGGTTATTGTCACAAGACAAACAGTCATAGGTATAAATAAAGGTGCAATGCAATTAAATAGTGCTGTTTAACAGCATTCATAAAATGCTGTCAAGCTATTTCATCCGCACAGTCATTTATCGCTAGTGAATACAGCACTACAGTTTCACAGTACTAACTATCTCCATTGGGTGCCACTAGACAGCTGTTTTACAATTTGGAAGGGGGGGGGGGGGTGTGAAGATTTCATTTTTTAAAATGAATTGTTTAGGTAGTGGATTTAGAATGTAAGGCTTGTTTATGAATTACTTTTTGACATTTATTTAGTTTTTATTAACATTTGCATAGTTAGTTAAAAATAAAAACATATTTAAAGCAGTAATATGCATGTGCTCATGTCTGTATAAACAGCTGCAAAATAGACCATTTCAGCAAAAGCAGTTTAAAGTCTACACTTTATTAGAGAGCCAGGCAGAAGCAGCAAGTATTTGTTGTTGTTAAGTGCCAGCTGAATTATCACTACACAGTGTAGGTTGGGTGGGTCCATATCATACCTGTATTATGACATCCACACTGCCTGGCTGACTCATGTTGCCCTTCCTTTTATAAAAATGCACTTATAAAGAGTATTTAACTTATTTATATTTAGCACTTTTTTATTATTAATTATACCTTTTTATTTGTTTATAAATCATGTACACTATATTAACTAACCATTAACACATATGCAATGTTTGTTCCTGTGTTAGTAAGCTAGTTGTTTACTGTTAATCAAATAAAAAGTGTGGCTTAAAATAACGTGGAACCCATATGTTTCACCTTAGGTCAATGTTCCTTCTATTTTTCTCAAGTTGTGAGTGCCCCATGTAGCATTATGTCAGAGACAACCTTTATAAAAATAACCTAGTTCATCATTTTGGTAAGGGTTTCATCATTTACACAGTATACTAAAAAGAAACATCTTGTCAGAACATCTAATTTTATTATTCTACTACTGTAAAAAAAATAAGGGAAATAAATTAAACCTTACTTTATTGCCACAGGGTAGAGCTAGGGTATTTTGAGGTTAGTTTAGTTACCCACAGGGAAAAATAAGGCTGGGGTATTTCACTACCTGGCTATATCTGTGTTACACTTTTTTTTAATAAAATGGTCTTAAGCCCACTCTTTCCTGCTTTGCCCTTGCTTATCGTTCATAAACTACATAAATAAACAGCATGACAGGAAGACTGAGTTTCGGAAAAACCTGCCTCAACAAACTATAGGAGGCTGTGTGGTCCAGTGGTTAAAGAAAAGGATTTGTAACCAGAAGGTCCCCGGTTCAAATCCCACCTCAGCCACTGACTCATTGTGTGAGCAAGTCACTTAACCTCCTTGTGCTCTGTCTTTCTGGTGAGACGTAGTTGTAAGTGACTTTGCAGCTGATGCATAGTTCACGCACCCTAGTTCTCTTTAAGTTGCCTTGGATAAAGGCATCTGCTAAATAAATGTGGGAAATGGCCTCTCTTACACACTGGTTCTTTCAAATATTTGTAAAATGGTAAAATCATTTTAGGATAACTGATATAAATAGCTGTGCTTGAAGATTTTAGGTTTAGCAAAGAATATATGGTATTTTATATTCCATAATGGCATTTAAAAAATACGCTGGTAGTACTTAAAAATAACCGTTATATTAAATACAAATACAAAAATAGATACATTCATTAAAAAATGTATTTATTTATTTATTTATTTAATCATGTTGAGGGACATTAACCCTTTGGCAGACTCCTCACTAGGATTAACCTTAAGATTAGCATCTGCCCTGGACAGATGTCTGGAAGATAATTGACATCAATAATTATTATTATTTGAAAAAGCTCTTAAAAAAAATAGAAAAAACAAAAACCTCACACTACACCACATTATCCTAAGCAAAAATGTATTATTTTAACTGCCTTTAAATTCAGATGATTTGTCATTCTTGATTTTTTTTTGGATCAAATGGCAAGAGAAACAAACAAGTTTCTATTAAAAACAGAACAAAAATAAATAATAATAATAATTCAGATCAGTTTGCCAAATAAAGTCAAATATATTCTCAATTGTCTCAATTCAGGGAAGGTTCCACTGGACAGTGCAGCTCTTTTTATTTGTGTGATCTATCACACAGTAGATAACTGTATAGAACTTAATGAAAAACGTAAATCCAGCATCAGTGGCCCAGCTTAAAATACATATTTATTGTGCTTAGAATACATTTGGTCATAAATCGGCTATTTATTAGTGGCCTGACCACCTTAAAAGAACAAAACAAAACAAAAAAAACACAATTACACCACCAGTTGGGTCACCTGACTGTCTTTTCAAAAAACCTTTTCAAATAAATAAGTGGTAACATTCCAGTAGGTGGTGCTATATACACTAAGTTAAAACACATCAACCGCACATCAGTCCTTTTTTGTTTTAACCTTTATTTAGCGTCAGTGCTTTTCTCACAGTCTTCTCTTGTTTAGATTTTTTTTTAAAATGATTTTACTGCAAGTATTTTGAAGGTACAAGACTACTGTGTTTTTTGTGCTTGACAGAATATACATTTCATTCAACCTCTCCCACTCAGTTAAAAAGCAAGATGGCACAGCATGTCTACCATTCTGGTTGTTTTTATTTTTATTTTGTAAAAAACAGCAATTTCATCCAGAACTATAAAAAGCACTCAATAGTGCTAAATTAAAAAAAAAAACTAAAACAAACTAAATTAATTCAATGACAAGAGTTTTGACTCGACTTTTTTTTTTTCAGTGTGTATACTGGAAAATTCAAAGAACTTCCAAAATGAATCCGTGTACTAACAGTATACAGCAATTATCGAGTAACTTAATATGTGAGTTTCTTGCCTTTTTGGTTTCATGATCCAAATTCTATACGCAAATTTTGTTGCAAATATGTATCCTTTTAGACTCAAAATTGATTATTTTGCAAGAACCATTCAGCAATTAACATAGTAAAATACATTTTGATTCAAAGTTTATTCTTTTGGCATTCTTTTTCAGTGAGCCTTAAATTATACTGCTCCCCCTAACTCAGAACAAGGGGGTACACCCTTTATATGGGGATTCAAGGGTTATTAGAACTAAATTCAAGAAGACTGTTTTACAACACTAAAGCATCTAATGATACATATAATAAGTTCCAATAAGCTAGACTTAAATTATTTTTTATCTACCTCTATTGCATTGACATTTTCTGTATGTATATTGATCAAACTGCCTCTTTGAGTTGTGTTCAGTTTTGCAGTAACTTGCACGGAACACTCAATCAAACAAAACCATCTGCCGTGTGCGAGACCATGTGCATATGAACGGCTGTACCATGTATGCCAGTATAAACTACACATCTTGGATTAATGTAGACTGCAAAGTCCCGTTCCCGACATGTCTTGTGTAACCCGCTTGGCAAACGCTTCGATATCCAAGAATATTCCTTATGAAACATCAGCAATCTGTGCTGTCTAAAAGGTCATGACTGAAATGAGGCTTTATGGTGAAGAGAATGTGCTGCAGAATTAGAGGCAGCTATTACTGATTACTGATATTTGAAATCGCCTTCAATATTCACGTTGAATCAGTGCCTTCCTGGCTTCCCATGGTGGCACTGTAGGTTTTTATTGGCATGTTTTTTCTCTTCTCCCAATATCGACAATAATGACTATAGCATTAAAATACAATTTTGAGGGAATCAACACAAAAGATTTTGTGTTATTTGAGAATGTATTTTAATGATACAGGCAGACACATAGAATTCAATGTCTACAGGTAAACACGGGTGCTAATCCATTACTATGCTGAAGCTGCAGCTAATACACAGAACAAAGTGAAACAGACAAAACAAAGACACAATTAGCCTGAACAAATGGGTACACAGTGAGTGCAATATTTAACAGCTGCCACATTGCAGGTGTGTGTGGGTGACTGTTTGAGAGGTAAGCAGGGACCTTTTCTGTACACTCCGACATAACTGTTACAAAGTTACTGTAAAAAAGCAATCGTCAGCAAAAACTTTGACAACATGGAATGCTACAGCATAGTACAGTGCTTTCCTTGTGAATGAAAAAGCATCCAGTGAGATTGGGTTGTGCACACACACACACACACACAAACACACACACACACACACAAAATCTCTTTATAAAATAGTTACTGTATTACCTCATTAATTCAGTGCTGTAGTACACAGCTAATCACAACTGGTTTGCCTGTAATGGACAATGATTAATAATATGGTGCTTTCAGAATACTTTCAAATAATGCAATACATTGTCTTCTAATGTACAAACACATCCCGTCTTTGCATGGATGGCCACAGTGGTACTGACAGACCGAGCCTCTCAAACAGTTCTCCATGAGCAGTATTCATAAATCGTTAGCATGCTGGAAAATTCACAGGCTAGCAATAATCTGACTGACATTCTTACTAAATTAACACCATATATCATTTCGTTTTTCATATGGTGTTTTACACATCCCTTTTTAAAATCAGTGGAATCAATCAATCAGTCTAAATCACCCAGTCCTTGTATCTTTTTATAAAGCCTTCAATGTGAAATATATCTTATAGCAGCACATTATGTCCCTCTAGAATTGTTGTTTGCAAACATTTTTTAAACATGTACAGTTGATTCAAGATAATATATATTTTCTTTGAGCAAATTTCTTTGCTGATTATGCTGATTTCATATGCACTTCACTGTAAAGAATAGTATTGTATAATAATTATTTAATATTTTTTTATTTAAAATGGCTAAACATTTGCTCTTAATAAATACAACAGGTTTATGATCTCTAACCTTTTAACAACACTTACATCAAGTAATCCCGTCATAAAAGCGGATCACAACATTAGGAAACGACTGTACTTTTTTGGTTTCTTGAACTATGAGGTTAAACTCTAGGATGCTACCAAGGGTGGAAGTTTCTTTCATTAGCAGATATGGCTGGCTGTATTTAGATTCAGCAGATCCAAGCTGCTACCCAACTAACAAACTAGCCATGGATTTAATCTACCTCAAGGGTGTATGACTTTTTGAAGGTGCACAAACTAATGTACTCGTTTGACAGTTCATGTAAATTAGACAAAAATAAAAACAGCTCAGACCTAGGTATGGTTAAAGAAAGGCTCTGCCCCGTGAAGAACTATGTTTCGGAAGGCTCTTATGTAGAGTGAAATAAAAAATACAATAAAAGATTGTAAAGTTTCCCCCACTTAAACAGTGGAATCAGTGTTTTGCATACTACCTACCTAAACATCATCTAACAAATTTAATGTAAACAGTGCATGAGATAAAATTTCTGGTTGTATGAATTACTACAAACAATATTTGATATGTTAACTAATACCCTCCCCCTCACACAATTTTTATTTATTTATTTATTTTACAGGGCATAGCCTTCCTTCGTTATCCTTGGCTGGTAATTTTAAAGCTAAATACAGTTTTTTAAGTACTGTATAGCCACATTTCTGGCTTAAGTAATAATGAACAAAAGCACCACAACAGCTGGCTACATTGCGTATCAGTTCATCACCATTTGTGCTACTGACTTTCTAGTGTCAGTACCTTAGAATAGTTTTAAAAAGGTCAATTGAACTGTCAATTTGTTAGAAGTTCCACTAACTTCTCACATTTATCTGCATTGTTTCACACTGGATTTTTTTCCTTCAAATAGGAATTCAACTACTGTATCTTACATATATACTATAGTATGACAAGCTAGTGTCTTTGAACTCTGTGGACTATATTGTCTGTGTGAAAGCCCATTACTTCCACTTGTTGTGTAACTGTAAATGAAGCAGATAAGTAAAAAGAAAAGAAAAAAAAGGCAGATGCCGCAGTAGTAAATGGTGGTTTCACTTTTGGAAGAATTTCAATTTGAGATTATCTTCATTATTGGTTATGTTATTTTGATCATACAACTTAAAATACCTGTAAAAGGGATAAAGCAGTTTAATATCAATATTTTAGTCAGATTAAAATCAATACTACAAATGTGTTGAAAATAGACAATATTGCTGAAGATCTCCAAAGTAATAGACCTAATTTGATGAAGATTAAGAAGTTTGCAATAATAATCATATTGCCTTTCAATATTTCCACACAATTTACATCAGAAGGGGAGGAATGGAAACAAAATAAAAATTGCATCAGAAATCCCCTTCCCCTAACACGGATAATTTCATTACTTTTCATTAATTTGCAGTGCTAGTGCATTCGGTACTATTGGTAAGCATCCTTCATTATTGATCCATTATTTGCTCATCATTTTTTAGTGTAGATAACACAAGAGAGTCCTTAAACCTTGAAATGTAAAGGTTCACACATTTATTGGGTTAAACCAAGCTTGCTGTTGGGCAGGCTGTGATGTGTAAGCTTTGGCAGATATGGTTCCACACCCTACTTTAACGACAACACTCAACCACCCCCCTCCTCCCTCCCTCCCTCCCTCTCTGTGCTGCATCATTCACCTCCAGCCCCTGAAGCTATGGCTTGAGTCCTTTTCCTCAGTTCTACTCAACCTTGCCTGTGTTTTTTTTGCTCTTGTGGACATATGCCTCAAAGAAGAAGTGGCAGAAGAGCACAAAGTAGCTGAGGTACATGAGGGAGGACCACACAATGTTCTGCACGTGTGACGGACACTGCCCTTGCTGCATCCAGGAGAAGACCAGGTAGTTGACTACGCAGCCCACCACCATCTGGGTGATCTGCGTGAGGGTGATGATCATGGCGAACTTGCGGGACACCCGGAAGCCAGCTGCTCGCAAGGCGTAGTAGGAGTACATGACTGCATGCACCAGGTAGTTTATTGTCATAAACCAGCCCCCCCCGGCCACCATGTCCTTGTACGAGTACCAGGAGTAGAGGAGCACAGTGATGTGGTGGTACCAGTGCAGGAAGATGAGCTTCTGTTTCCTTAGTATAATGAAGATTGTGTCTCCTGAATGAAAGACAGGAAATTGCATTACAGACATGAAGGATGATGAACAGAGTTATTGTTCTTAGCTACTCCTAAGCAGAACACACAAGTTTGTCGCCATCGTACACAGCAGTACAGAAAGGGCCTTTGGTTTTTCAGAGGCTTATAGCTGGTCTAAGTTAATACATTTGACAAACCCTTGATCGAAGCTGTAGATGTTCAAGTTTACAATGAGCATGCCAGTTTTTACTCTGTAATGCACAACCCTTTTGAGGCCTACAGTTACTTATCTTCTCACCATTATCCCAGTTTTAATCTGGTGTAATTACCTTGAACATAGCTGTTTCTAAGAAATATTATACAATTAAAAATAATAACCACTAAAACTAATTACGTATCCTCAAGCAAGTTCTTATTTATTCGCAAATTAGATCTGTAGCTAATAACCATCTGTGTTAATGTTTTCTATATGCTGAGCACTGCTTAATTGATTGTGTGGTTGATTATACCTCTTAATATTGTGTTGACAACATCAGGTCTAAACAATTAAGAAGCCAGTTACAGTATGATAGACAAAAGTCTTTTTCTGGGACAGGCTGGTCAGTATCATGTAAGCTATAAGGCACGACAGGGTGTGTGATAGCTAAGAAAAAATAGTTCCATATAAATTTCAATGTCTGCCTTTTAAAAAAAAAAAAAAAAAAAAGGCTACTGGTGTATGGATATCTATGGAGTGATTGGCTCCTTTTTGAAAAGAAGTGCCAACCCATGGTGATATGCTGTAATATCAACACCCCACGTGGTGATTTGTTTTGACCAATCAGGATAGAATACTTAAAAAGATCAATTTTATTAAGTGTCGTTATAGCTTTCTTTGAAGGTCTAATGGACCTGAGCTGAACAACTTTTCTGCAAATGACATTCTGTACGCACACCTACTGTTACACCTACGGCTATGTGTTCAATCCTAGTGGAGTTGGGCATACAGTGCAAATGATTATCACAGGCCAGTCAACTTCAAATAAAGGGAACTTGTCCAATAATTGCTATGGTATTACCTTCTCAGGTGCCAGAGCTACCACATGTAAATGTGATATCCAGTATTTGAGCAAACATAAGGAGGCAAAGCAAGTGGAAAATGAAAAACACAATATGCTCATGGAGCCTTTAGTTATGCATTATGTATTGGACATACTAACACACAGTAGCCTGCAAGTGTGGGGCTTAGAATCCAATACAGTACTACAAACACATTGCTTGGAGTGTTTCCTTTAACATTTTGTCTCACAGAGACAAAACTATGTCTTTGTTTTCATTCATGTGTATGTTATCTATTAAAATGTGTGTGCGCGCACGTCTACAAAAGATTGAGTATATTTCATATCATGTCATATCATTTTTGGAGGGTTTTCCAAATCCGACAACACGCAATGTCCCAAAATAGAGGACACTACCACCAGTTTGTCCTAAAAATCCAGCAAAAAAACTAAACAAAAACAGAAAAGCCAACACCACTGTTATTTAAGGAATACAGCAAGCACTTAATGATGCTCATTCACAGAGGCACACTCAATCTCAGTGTATTTATATTAGAGAACACAAGTTTCTGTAAATGATATTCATATTTACCGACCATTATCAATTTGATTACCATACTGACTCCTTATTTTAAGTAGAATGCAATATATATACAGTACTGTGCAAAAGTTTTAGGCAGGTGTGAAAAAATGCTGTAAAGTAAGAATGCTTTCAAAAATAGACATGTTAATAGTTTATATTTATCAATTAACAAAATGCAAAGTGAGTGAACAGAAGAAAAATCTACATCAAATCAATATTTGGTGTGACCACCCTTTGCCTTCAAAACAGCATCAATTCTTCTAGGTACACTTGCACACAGTTTTTGAAGGAACTCGGCAGGTAGGTTGGCCCAAACATCTTGAGGAACTAACCACAGTTCTTCTGTGGATTTAGGCAGCCTCAGTTGCTTCTCTCTCTTCATGTAATCCCAGACAGACTCAATGATGTTGAGATCAGGGCTCTGTGGGGGCCATACCATCACTTCCAGGACTCCTTGTTCTTCTTTACACTGAAGATAGTTCTTAATGACTTTCGCTGTATGTTTGGGGTCGTTGTCATGCTGCAGAATAAATTTGGGGCCAATCAGATGCCTCCCTGATGGTATTGCATGATGGATAAGTATCTGCCTGTACTTCTCAGCATTGAGGAGACCATTAATTCTGACCAAATCCCCAACTCCATTTGCAGAAATGCAGCCCCAAACTTGCAAGGAACCTCCACCATGCTTCCGATTGCAAAGGGAAGTAAGCATGATGTGTCTTTCATCTGCTGCAGTAAGTTTCCTTGGCCGACCACTGCGTCTACGGTCCTCAACGTTGCCCGTTTCTTTGTGCTTCTTCAAAAGAGCTTGGACAGCACATCTGGAAACCCCTGTCTGCCTTGAAATTTCTGCCTGGGAGAGACCTTGCTGATGCAGTATAACTACCTTGTGTCTTGTTGCTGTGCTCAGTCTTGCCATGGTGTATGACTTTTGACAGTAAACTGTCTTCAGCAACCTCACCTTGTTAGCTGAGTTTGGCTGTTCCTCACCCAGTTTTATTCCTCCTACACAGCTGTTTCTGTTTCAGTTAATGATTGTGTTTCAACCTACATATTGAATTGATGATCATTAGCACCTGTTTGGTATAATTGTTTAATCATACACCTGACTATATGCCTACAAAATCCCTGACTTTGTGCAAGTGTACCTAGAAGAACTGATGCTGTTTTGAAGGCAAAGGGTGGTCGCACCAAATATGGATTTGATTTAGATTTTTCTTCTGTTCACTCACTTTGCATTTAGTTAATTGATAAATATAATCTATTAACATGTCTATTTTTGAAAGCATTCTTACTTTACAGCATTTTTTCACACCTGCCTAAAACTTTTGCACAGTACTGTATATAATTACACCCTCACTATAACACCCTTCATTATAATGATCCTTTGGCTATAACGAATCTGGCCCTGGACCCAATACAAAAAAAAAAAAAAAAAAGAAGATAATATAAACACATACTATCAACATGCCGGTTTGTACGCACAGGATGCCACCTCTGCAGTGAAGTCAACTCTTTTGTCTTAATAAAAAGCGTGCGCTGTGTAACTATGAATCCAAAATGAAAATGATTTTATTTTAACAAAGCTGGAAACGACAGTATATTGATCGTATGAAAAAAGGAGTAATTCAGGCATATCTCTGTCATGAATATAGGTTGTTTAGCAACCATGCTGCAAAGCAAAATTGATTAAAGAAAAAACAACAAACAACAACAACAACAACAACAACAACAACAACAAAAACAAAAAAAAAACTTGAGGACCGGATTAACTTTTCATGTCAGGTTGAAACTGTTGAAACCTACCTGTGTTGTTTTATGTACTAGAGTGGCTTTCAAAAGTATTCACCCCCCTTGGACTTTTCCAAATTTTATTGTGTTACAACATGGAATCAAAATGGATTTAATTTGGAGTTTTTGCCACTGATCAACACAAAAAAGTCCATAATGTCAAAGTGAAAAATAAAATCTACAAATTGTTCTAAAGTAATTACAAATACAAAACAGAAAATAATTGATTACATAAGTATTCACTCCCTTGAGTCAATATTCGGTAGAGGCACCTTTGGCAGCAATTACAGCCATGAATCTATTTGGATAAGTCTCTACCAGCTTTGCATCTGGACACTGCAATTTTTGCCCATTCTTCTTTGCAAATTGCTCAAGCTCTGTCAAGTTGGATGGGGACCATTGGTGAACAGCAATTTTCAACTCTTTCCACATATTCTCAATTGGATTGAGGTCCGGGCTTTGATTGGGCCACACCAGGACATTGACCTTTTTGTTTTTAAGCCACTCCAGTGTGGCTTTGGCTTTATGTTTGGGGTCATTGTCCTGCTGGAAGATGAATCTTCTCCCAAGTCCCAGGTCTCTTGCAGACTTCAGCAGGCTTTCCTCCAGGATTTCTCTGTACTTTGCTGCATCCATTTTGCACGAGCTTTCCAGGCCCTGATGCAGAGAAGCATCCCCATAGCATGATGCTGCCACCACCATACTTCACGGTAGGGATGGTGTTCTCAGGATGATGTGCGCTATGATTTCCATTAGATGAGAGTAGATGTTAAAACTTCATGCTGATTTGAACTTGGCTCTCACCAAGATAAGCACCAACTAAGACGTAGCTTCACAGTAAACTAATGTGATCCATATGTGTCTCCATCCATTTGCGCTTCCTTTCATATGATGATGTAGATATCCTTCCGTCTGGTGTTGATGGCTGAAGTATAATGCTGGCTCCAGGGATCAGCTTATTGCCTACCTAGCGCATCAGCACATGCAACGGCTGCGATGCTGGCTCCGGGGATCAACCATAGTGCGGTCTCCCCAGCGCATCAGCATGACAACCGTCTGGATTGAGCTAAGTAGGGTACATCTCTGGGGTCTTCAAGTGGGCACCTTCCATCCTGTGTTTCGTCGACTAGCCCACGACACCTCAAGAGGGCCCGACGGTGATTCTGGCGTCCCAGCATCACCCCCCTCCATTCCCCACTCAACTCAGCCCAGCTTACTTACCTGTACATCAGCGTTTCTTTCTTTCTATTGTGCTTGAGATCCCCAGCCAGAATCTTTCCGTCTCAACCACAGCCAATTGCTGCTCCTCTCTGCTGCTTGCGCCAAACATAGCACTTAGCGTTGAGGCCAAAAAGCTCTATTTTGGTCTCATCAGACCATAGAATCTTCTTCCACTTGGTCTCAGAGTCTCCCACATGCCTTCTGGCAAACTCTAGCCGAGATTTGATGTGCGTTTTTTTCAACAATGGCTTTCTTTTTGCCACTCTCCCATAAAGGCCAGTTTTGTGAAGCACCCGGGCTATTGTTGCCGTATGCACAGTGTCTCCCAGCTCAGCCGTGGAAGACTGTAACTCCTTTAGAGTTGCCATAGGCCTCTTGGTGGCCTCCCTGACTGGTGCCCTTCTCGCCTGGATACTCATTCACAGTTGTGCCATAGTCTCTCCATTTCTTAGTAATGGATTTTACTGTGCTCCGGGGGATGTTCAATGCCTTGGAAATGTTCTTATATCCTACCCCTGACTGGTGCTTTTGAAGAACCTTATTCTGGATTTGCTTTGAATGTTCCTTCGTCTTCATGATGTAGTTTTTGTTAGGAAATGTACTAACCAACTGTGGGACCTCCCAGAGACAGGTGTATTTATTTAACCTGAAATCATGTGAAACACCTTAATTGCACACAGGTGGACTCCATTCAACTAATTATGTGACTTCTAAAGACAATTGGTTGCACCAGAGCTTATTTAGGTGTGTCATATCAAAAGGGGGTGAATACTTATGCAATCAATTATTTTCTGTTTTATATTTGTAATTAATTTAGAACAATTTGTAGATTTTATTTTTCACTTTGACATTATGGACTTTTTTTGTGTTGATCAGTGGCAAAAACTCCTAATTAAATCAATTTTGATTCCATGTTGTAACACAATAAAATGTGGAAAAGTCCAACGGGGGTGAATACTTTTGAGAGCCACAGTATGTTAATGTCACCTTGAGAGGCAGGGTAGTACTCTGGGGTGGGGAAAGGGATGTCTGTGTGAATGTGTTTGGCTGGTGGATGGTGCTGACCTGCTGTTGGCTGCTTAAATAAACCATGTTGTACATGTGAGCCTTGGTGTGTGTCTCCAATATTTCCATTTACTTTTGTGGCAATGAAACAATATTTGACAAATTGTGAACTTATTGGTTTAACGCTAGTTAAGTTAACCGAGATCGCTACATTTGGGTCAGCAGAAGTGGGATGTTGCAGGTACCCCGACACGCACTCTTAGTGTAGCCTGGTAAGCAAGTCCGGGGCGGACTTGAGGCTGGCAGGGGAAAGAGTAGTGTGCACAGGGAAGGCAGCATCCCACTTCTGCTGGCACCAATGTAGCAATCTTGGTTAACTTAACTAGTGTTAAACCAATAAGTTCACAATTTGTCAAATATTGTTTCATTGCCACAAAAGTAAATGGAAATATTGGAGACACACACCAAGGCTCACATGTACAACACGTCACCTACCAGCAGAGCTGGTAGGTGACGTAGTCACACACGAAGACATAAGCCTGATATACGTTCCTTGCAAAGGAGCCGGCTCTTTTGTATAGCGGTATCAACGCTATGCTTCGTGTGAGAGGTCCCGGGTTCGCGCCCGCCCTCTGCCTGTGTGTAGATTGCCTCGCCCTGTGTGATGCGCCTGCCTGCGTTAACCGAGATTGCTAGAATAAGACTTAGCAATGAAATGTAATTCTCCAGATTAATGCAAACATTTAAGAGTGATATACAGACAGATGTATGAACAGACGTAGTCATATCCCACTATATACCCATATCCGATATTCTCCATAACTTGTGCTAAATAGTGTCATTAAACTTGGTATTAAAGAGCAAGTAGCGGGGTTCCGAAAAATACAGTGTTATACGTCCCCAACGTGTTGCTACAACCATTTAAATAACTTAGCTGTAATTTCTCTCTTCATTTTTAACATCCTGACAACTTTACTCTTATAACTTTAAAGTCTGTTTCAAAGCTGTTTTCAAAATGTCCGCTCTAGTGCACCAGGGTTTGAGATCAGTCCTCAAAATCACTGTAAGAAGAGCGATTTAAAAAAAAAAAAAAAAAAAAAAAAAAAACACACACACATAAGTGCTCTAGCTTTTCTGTTCCGTACCACATCATGGATCGTAATTGCTGTGGTACCTGTTTGACAATGTGGGCAATAATCCTTACACTATCAGTGCACTAGAGTGGATATTTTGAAAATAGCTTTGAAACAGATTTAAAGTTTTAAGTGTAAAAAGTTGTCAGAAAATAAATAAAATTACAGGTGCGTTATTTAAACAGTTGTAGCAAACGTGGGGACGTGCAACGCTATATTTATTTTTCATAAACCCGCATAGTTGTGCTTTAAGTAAGGGATAAAGAACCGCAAGTGCTGAAATTGGTAAAAATAATTCACTTTTTCGAGTGCGGTTAGGCACAAGAAACTGTGTATTATTTTCCTTACCGATTCAACACTTTGAGTTGTTTATGCTACATAAAACATTTCTTCCCCAATCGATACTTGTTTCATAACCAGATTCAATTGATTGTTAATTTGGTAATTAGACATGGTTTTCACTCCTTTGTTATGCTTAGTAAAAACAGTTCAAATGTTTGTCTCTCATACTGCGGCAATGTTGTCACAAGTTCTTTGGAGTTTGAGTTTGAAATTCCACTTTACACAGACACAAGTGTCTGTTGAAAGTTTAGATAGTAGACAGCACTATGTTTTAGATGTAGAACATGAAAGTGGCATTAGAAAAAATACAAATGCAAAAAACGCTAAACCTACAGATGCAGACCTAAATATCGTTGCAAGCGATCGTAGTAGACAGCACTATGTTTTAGATGTAGAACATGAAAGTGGCATTAGAAAAAATACAAATGCAAAATACGCTAAACCTACAGATGCAGACCTAAATATCGTTGCAAGCGATCGGTTTTCGAGAAGTATGTAAGTGGGCTGTAAGCTTGTTTGAACAATGGTTAAAGCCAGGAATGAAATCCAAAAGCTGATTAAATCTAACGTTCATGTAATTGATGGAGGTTTACAAAGTGATGATGAAATTGCTTTTGTTACTGAAAAACAAAACAAAAAAATGTAGTTATTGCAGTTTAAAAGAGGAATGAAAAACTACATCTCCCAGAATGCCATAGTTATCCCATAGGTAAACTAATACACCTGTTTGTAATTTAACAAGACAGGCAGGTATAAAAGGACAGGTGTTAAAGACAATAGCTGTCTGTGGGAAGGTAAGGAAGTGTGTACAGCCCTGAATGCGGTGCAAGTTAAAACAAAGTATATTAAATCTGTGATTTGTGTGTATTTAAAGTCAGTAAACTGGATCAGCATCTGACGAAAGTTAGTTAGCGCACCAAAACATGAGTTGGGATTTATTTTTGTTTTGTATTGTTTGTGAAAAGAAGCCGTGTTCCTACTGGAATAACCGATCCTTTAATGTTTAACTGTATTACCCTACTTTTAGTAAACAATATGAAATGCTAAATTGAAATGGCAAGCTCTTTTCTAAATGTTAGGTTTCAAATGTGTAATACTAATTAACTAATTGTTGAAATGATTGTTGCATAATAAAATGGTATTCGCTTTTCTGTTGAATTGTTCTGACTCACTGTGGTTTCGTTAATGAATCCACAGTTTTCTGTGGATTCGTTAATCAACAATATATCTGCCCCACACTCCCTTTCTCTTCAAAGCCACTCTGCCACTTTTAGTTAGTAGATTTGAAGAACAAATATATCAAAAGATCAAAGGGTGACATCACAGACATGTTTTAACAACTGGATAAGCGGTCCCCAGATGAATTAAATGTAAGTGTAACATATAAATGGAGAGATGTACGGACAGACAGACACCCCCTTATATCTTCAGAATGCGATATTTATCAACAACTTATGCTAAATAAAGTAATACCAAGTTCCAAGTCAATTAGATAAGCAGTTCTGAAATACACAACTATAATAACAAGTAATATCAGATTTTAGTCTGTTTATTATTTTATATTTAATGACTTAATGATACATTTACATCTTTTCAGTGCCACTAATTGAGTTGAGAGTATATTTTCTCTTGAACTCTTTGTATGCCAGGACAGCAAGGAGTATGCCAGAAATACACTAAACTTGATTAGTGGTGGCCACCAAACACTATAAACACATACAATATAGGCTTCTACCAGTCGGTCAGGCTGGTCACATCACAGAGAACGTCATTCACCTGCTGGTTATTGCAAAGCTGGCAGTTTAAGAGAACAGTTGCCTAATGTGGGAGGCAGCTAGGGAATGTAGGATGATTGGGAGGCATGTAAGAACTGCATGAGATCTGTCAGCAATGTGTTACAATATCAATACTGGCTTACAGAGCTGGAGCCTTTAGAGTACATTAGCTGAAACTGCACTTAATGTAAACAGAATGGGAGGAAAGCCTTGTACTCCTAAGAGCCATTGAATGAAATTCCTGAGTTGTTCATTTCAGGTTTTGTAACTTCAATGGGTGTTTGTTTCTAAGAAGAAAACAGTGTGAACGACACTTTGAAGCTAATGGCTTTGTCCCATCTCATGTGTTCACTATGCATCATAAAACGTATTGTACATAACTAAAACTCTTAAATGCACCGCTGTGCAAATTTAAATGCATCCGATTGGTTCAAGCAAGAGATAAACCCTGGCTCGCATGCATTTTTAACTCGGTGAATATGTTGTTGAGCTTTGCTCTCACTTACTCCCCATCTACTATGGTAGGGAGAGTGTTGTTTGTAAAAGGTTATCAAGCCAAAGCTAGAATAATCATGACCATAAAGCTCAGTTTAAAAATACAGCCCACCAGCATGGAAGCACAGAAAATACCATAAATCAAGGAGAACTGGATTCAGAAGAAACTATCCTCTCAAACCTCCTCAATATGCTCAGAAAATGGGTTTTGAAGCACAATTTACATATTGTATTTTATAACTATGCATTTCTGCAAGTACACAAAATACTGTATAGACGCTAACTAAGAAAAGTGACAGCTTACAGTGACTTACAGCTAATGCCAATGACAAATCTTTTCTGTTAGGTAGGTTGATGTACAGGCACAGTCCTTGAAGTCAAGCACTGCTTGTAACAAAGCGGTTGCTAAAATCAGCAAGATGGAAAGCACATAATGAGCTGCTTTACTGAGACAATAAATACATCCATTGTAGTAGTAATAATAATAATAATAATAATAATAATAATAATAATAATAATAATAATAATTTTAAAAATTCAAGCACGTCTCACTTCGGGTGAAAGGGTAAGGCAACAAAGGAAATGAGGCTGATTGTTTACCGTTGTAATCCAATCTAATGAAAATCTTTTCAAATTTTGTTCTATTAACAATCTGTGGTTGCTTATTATGTATTTTGTGAAACTGATTGGTGCATGTCATTGTTAAACTTTACATTACTGGGTTTTTGCTTTTTCCACTTTAATTGAATCAAATATCTCATCCCCTTATTACTGTGCACACACGTGTATCTTGGCATATGTTTTGTTATGTCTATAAAATATATGCTAGACATTGTTTTTATTGGACATCACTTACCTAGCTCAGGAGCCTTGCTTAGCACAAATGCATAAGCCCAGAATTTGCTGACTGGTCCATTGTAGAAACTCTGATCACAAACGGACTGCTTTAGACCTTTGGTCATCAGGATATACACCATATATCCTCCTGTGCGTGCAGCACCAAAAATACTGCATGCCAAAAAAACAAAACGTGTTATTACAGAGTACTAAGGGAGGCATTCAAATTATACAAGCTCGTATAAACAGATCTCAGATGATATGCTTTGTACATAGCAAATACTTTAGAACAAGAATACCTGCGATTAGTCAATTGTTTTCTTCTCATGGAATCTGGTGCTTGGCTTCAGGAATGCTTATTATTAGTATTTTTCATCCTACTACCCGTTTCATAGTAAGGAGCCAACTGAAATATTTTTATTCAAAATCCACACCTCTATCTGTTGTAATGCAAGCACAATTCACTCTACTTTGACAAAGGACCACGTTTAAATTGAGAAGTAGTCTTACCGTCGTGCTTCATGACAAAAAGCATGTCAAGCACAGCACTGCAGAAACAGTAACATAGTGAACTACCATGCAGAACTTTGATAGTTTTTGCCACCCAAAGGGAATCACCTCTATAATTTACATCAAATATGGACCAGAGGTGAAAGCATTTAAAACAAATTTAAAAACTTGCAACCGGGTAGAGATTTAAGAGGATTCTTAATGCACACATATATATATATGTTAATAAACCCTTTAGAACCCTTTAGGTCTGGACAAATGCAAAAATATAGCTATCTTAACTTGTGTGTTGTTATGGTTTAGAATCACTTTGTACATAATTTTCTGTTTCAGTCATCACATCATGGCGACTTTTTAGAGCGCAGTTTACGGAATCCCTGTGGCCTCAATAGACCTATTAGAAGAGCCCTTATCTCATGTGAAGACTGAAAATGACATGCAAACTGAATCTAAACAACACAACGAATACATTACTCAACTGGTAATTTGTATACCAATACCAAGGGGCTCTTAGGTGCTTCCCTTATACTTGTATGCAAAAATATGGCCCAACAACCCCCAAATTAGATGTTGGATTTTTTTTGGACCTGTTGCTAGAACCATAATGTGAAGTGAATATGCAAAGCAAATAAATATCTCAATGTTTTAGATGTATTCTAGAAAGCGACGGATGTAAAATGTGTAAGAGAAGCAAACGACATATACAGTACAAAAACGTAAAACACTTTTCAAACTGTAGGCACTTCGCTGTAACAACGTGCTTATGCAGTAATGTATTTTCATGCAGTTACTGTATGGATAAGAAATAAATACAACTTTTAAAGATGCAAGCGTGCTTACTGGTTGGACGCATTGAGCATCACTGAAATTTTAATATAGTCTGAATACTAAATATTCAACATCATTCTTTGTGAATAACTGCTGGCAGCACCTGAGACTCACACTCTCTAAGGTTGAGGATGTTGTTCAGTCTCCATATCTAACCATTGACCTCTCTTTATTGATCCTACTTGCATATAGATTTGGACTAAACGGAGCCTGCAGACCTCGTTTCCATTATAACCTAATCCAGATTTGTACCCTGGCACTTCCACGAGTAAAAGTCCAGTGTATTAGCCCACTGTGTTACTATACTCTGCTTTTGTTGTCAACAAATAATATAGGATATATCAATAATATAATTTGATATATCAAAGAAGATGCTGTGTGGCTTATCAGTGGATCCCCATCACAACACATTGTTGGGTTTAATGCCCCATAAGCAATGGTGTCTGGGGAGAAAATGTAGTAATTCATAGCATTAAAAGAACAATGCTTAGATATATTATTCCTGATTGACTTGCTTACTGCTTCCAACTATTTCTACAAAAGGAAATCATTCAGTTGTTCTGTATTATAGTAATTACAACATTGTATCTACCTACAGTACCGTATATTTGAATCAATTCCAGGACAGTATGGATCATTTTTTAGGAGCCTTCCTTACAAATCTGCTAACACTAGGTTAAAGAACATTTACATTTTGCTTGCCTGGTCTACCAGGAAGTCTGTTACTGATTTCGGTCATTTTACCCCAGCAGGGTCTTCGGTGTCAAAGCATGTTACTGGATGAAAGGATATCAGTCAATAGGGGAAGCAGCTGATTTCAACTTACTGTCCAAACAAATGTTAAAGTTTAGCCCAAGCAATCAGATGCCAGAACAAATGCATAAAAAGGGGACCATGACTAGATCTTTCAAGAAAGCGTGTTAAAGTTTAATATACCATTGGATGATGAGAGATTATGAGATGATGAGATAATAAATGTAATTTATAACAAAATACAATTTGTGTGTGAACAAAAAAGTTTGACAATATTATATTATGAATGTCATATTGAAGTAGAGGGATACATTTTATAATTCTATTTTTTTTCCCCCCAGACTTAGAAAAATGGTCGCTTTAGACATATCAAAAGCACAAGTGTGTATCTGCTGTCCACTTCTGAGTTCTGGGGTGCTGAAAGGATGCCAATTTTGGCCAGATGGCCACTTTGTGGTTAATAACGCGCAACCAAATCACCTTGTGACACTGACACTGCATATTACAGGCCCAAAACTGAGAGCTAATGATTTGGGATACTTCCTAAAACACATTCAAATGCAATATCATCAGATGTGAAATGACCTATTTTACACATCATATCTGGGACTACACTAGATTAAAAGATGTTTTCAGATAGTGTTGTACTTCATTGGTCAATTCTTTTTACCCTATTCACCGACATACTTTATTCACCCAGTAACATACTGTGATTCAAAAGACGCTGCTGAGGTGAAATGACCTAGGAAGTGCTACCAATATAACAGATTCCCTTCCCTGAGTTTAAGGCATGGAAACTGACAATGCTGTTTAACCTAATGTAGTAAAAGATAACATGTTTTGAAATTAAAATTCATGTTTTCTACAGCATGTGTTTCTTACAAAACTGCACGTTTCTTACATTTGAGAACTGGACAGCTAATGGAAGGGCAAGCCAGGAAATATTTTATTATCTTTTTTTGTTTTAAAATCACTAAGGAAACTGGAACTTCTATCCTTTGAATGCAAGAGGGTCAACACACTTAATAAACTGGTGGGCAGACAAGTGCATATTATTTATCTTAATGCAATCCTTAATATGTTCATTTCAAGGCCATTGCAGCTAAAATAAAAGTGCTTCCTGCAAAGTCAAAATATTAATAATTCTTGGTGTTCAAGAAAATTCTTTTATAATCAATTTTCCCTGGGGACGGGGCGTGGGGGTTGCTCCATTTTGGTTCTGGGTTGCATACCAAAATAAAAAATAATAATTAAAAAAAACACACACTTACCTAAAGACTGCAAGGCTCATTGACCAGAGCACTAGAGGTTTTCGTAATTCAAACTTTTCGCGCTGTTTCATCAAGTGTCTGCCACCAAATATAAAGGCAGCGTAGAGAGCAGAGAACAAGAACGACTTCTTCCTGCAAGAGTAAGGGTGCATTTTACTGAACCATACAGCAGTACTGATACTGTACAAACTTGAACCTGAAACTTCATTCTCTGCGTTGCAAAACTGCACATTGATAAATAAGCTACCATTTAAACACTAAACAAAAAACTTTTGACAGGTCAGTGGTTTAACCTTAACCCTTTCTTGCCTAAATAGAATGACCATATATGGGCATGAATGTGGCCACTTTGGGGGAGATGTACTAAGATGGGCCAGTTGCAACGCAAACATACTGCAATTTGCATTTTCATTGCGACACTTAGCAAAGTATACGTTTCGCAGTATGTACGCCGTAAAAGTATTCATACCCTTTGATGCTATGACAGTATTGTCTACAAGGTGCTAGAAATTTCAATATGATTTCAATATAATTTCAAAATTGTGAGGACGGTTAATAACAATCCAAGATTGACTGCCACAGATATTCAAAGTGAATTGGCTGCAAGTGGGACTGGGGTTTCCATTTCAACCATAGGTCGAGTATTGCATGTTGAAGGTCTCAATGGTCGCAGGCCAAGGAAAAAGTCACTCTTAGGAAAATATCACAAGGACAATTGCTTAAAGTTTGCAATACGGCAATTGAATGATGGAAATGAATTCTGGTCAAAGGTTTTGTGGAGTGATGAAACAAAAATTGAGCTATTTGGTCACACTGACAGTCATTACGTTTGGAGAAAGTCTGGTGAGGCGTACAAAGAAAAGAACACCATACCTACTGTTAAGCATGGAGGTGGTAATATCGTTCTATGGGGCTGTTTTTCCTCTAATGGCACAGGAAATTTAGCTCCAATACATGGTAAAATGTATTCCATAGCATACCAAAACATATTGGCCAATCATTCTCAACTGATTGAGAATGTTTGGTATGAGTTGAAGGCGGCTGTGCACAAGAGAAGTCCTCGGAATTTGAATGAACTAGAATAATATTTTGCATTGAAGAATTCACTAAAGAATCATGCCAAAAGCTCACTGACAAATATCCTAATCATTTACAAGATGCTATTACTGCTAAAAATGTTTCAACTAGCTATTAATTTCAATTTTCCTTGTCAGGGTATGAATACTTTTGAATTAGCATTTTTGGTATGCCTATACAGTATACAGTACAATAGTAAAGTCAAATGAACACAGAGCGCACTTTCTTTTTACTTTAGCCTATAGGCTACAGTAACACAAAATAAATCATGCTGCTGCTGCATTGTACACATTGGTGTACAATGCGAATAAGATTATTTTTATTATTATTATTATTAACTTGGCAGCCTAGACAATGAACACAAAATAGATCATGGTGCCGAATTGACAAGTTATTATACTTACAGGAGGACAGTCAATTCTTGTTCATAGAATTTCAAAGGACCAGCAACACATTTTGCATTATCCCACTAATTTGTATTATCATTAGAAGCCTACAAGCCAAATGTATACTGTCCGGTTTTTATTTAAGTTAGTCAGTGGTGCAGTGTTAAATTGTGCACAATTACAAACCACGTGCACATTAATAGAATAGGTGTGTTTCCTATTCCTATACAGATGCTCAGAATGAGCTGGAGGGTTTAGTGGCACATATGTGCAGTCTATTGCTCCCAACACAGGGAAACGAGAAATGTAATAGAAATGTGTTTAGAAGGCTTGTAAGAACGCCCTCCTTTTAGGGAAAAATAGGTATCTGGCTGTTCGCCTTAAAAATGCATTGAGCACAACTGGCAATGCACAAGAAAAAGCAGACTGGTAAATGCCAGCAACAATTGCGACTTTAAAAACATGTTTTCAAAAGTTCTTAACAAATTGATACAATTGTAAGTGTCTCAATTGCCTGCAGCTTTCGTACGTCTCATTATAATATTCGAGAACCCTCATTTGCACTACCTCCGCCCCCTTTTTGCAAATTTATGCAGAAATAATTACATGCGCAACACTTTAGTACACCTACCCCTTTGTGTTTTAGCGCTTGTAGTTGGCAACCATAAAATCAGAAATTAAAACCTAATATCTCCACAGAAAGGCCTTAAAGGGTAAATAAGGACCTTTTTATTTTATTGTGTTACATGTTCCCAAGTGTTGCTACAACTGTTTACATAAGACATGGGTATTGTTTAATTATTATTTTTTTTAAACATTTTGACCACTTTTTTAAACTTTTAAATTGCATTCCCTGCATCAAGATGGCTTCCCATGTACCCGCATGGACCTCTAAGAACTACATTTCCCATCATCCTCCTGCTCACTAGTAAATCCATCTCAGTTATCCTAGACAGGGCTCCAAACTTAGGAGCCAATGGCCACCAAATCCAATTGTTGGGTGCCACTTTAGGAGCAAGCTGGTTGCTACCATATTCAACTGCTTAAAATACAACAACTTGTTAAATCATTAAAGTGATACTAAAACAGTAACTTATGTTAGTACTCACTTCTTTGTTGTCTCATTCTGTTGAATAGGTAATCTATGCAGCTGATGACTGCAATAAACATGCTGCATCTTGGTTAGTGGAGTCCTGGTCTGAGAGCATGTAACACAGCCAGCTCTTATGGTTTTTATTGTACCTCCCTGTAACCATTTATTGTTTCAGTAAAAAACAAGTTTAAGTTTCAATGATTTCGTTCTGTTATTTACAATATTAAAAATACACCACAGTAAACACAATATATTTCAGATATTTCCAAACCATTCTTTTTCATGACCACAATCTGAAAGCGAAGTTTAGTGAACAGCAATTTTTCTACTGCAATCAAGTAAGCTGCAGTGCATTTCATTTTTAAATTACCTTCATTTTTCTTCTTCTTCTCAGGAGTAAACTTCCTAATTACAGTCCCAAGTACATGCGTTCTGTTGTCACCGTTTTTAAAATGATCAGTTGGAGAAATAAACTCAGTTTTCCCTGCAGCAGCTGGCCCTGCTTTAGTATAAAATGTTAGGTTACTTACCGTAACCCTGGTTCCCTGAAAGAGAAGACGACCACCAAAACATTACGTATGGGATATGCCTACCTATTGGTAGGTATTACTGAACTCTTTATATCAGAGCTGCCGATAGGCCCCTTCCTCGGGTGATGTCCTCGGTCCCACCTACCGAGGGATCAAAACAGTCAACCCAAGGAAGCCATTCCTCTTTTTGCATCAAACCCTTGAGGGCGACCAATGCGACCTTGCAAGGTTTGTTGGTTGTCTTCTCTTTCAGTGAACCAGGGTTACAGGAAGTAACCTACCGTTCTCTTTCAATTCGAAGATGACCAATAACATACTTATGGGAAAGTATACCAGATCAGTCGCGAGGGAGACAGAACGGCAGCATATGAGGGACGTGTCTGAACCGCATACACAAGGTTAATGGTTCGAGCGAGCAACCTCAAGGACCCTCGTGCCTAATGAAGGCAAGGAAGGATCTCTCACATTAAGTCGATATAACCTAGAGAAAGTATGCAGCATAGCCCAGCTAGCGGTACAGATATCGGACAGCGAGGCCCCTCTGAAGAGGGCCCAAGATATGGTTAACCCTCTGGTAGAATGCGCGGCTACCCTCCCGGGTGGGGGCAAGACAGCACTATCATACGCAGGCGAGACTGTATCCACAATCCAGTGCGAAAGTCACTGCTCTGAGAGGGCCTGTCCTAGGTTCCGTATACCGTGACAGACAAAGAGCTGGTCAGAATGACGCAGAGCTCTTGTCCTATCCATGTAACACCTCAATGCCCGCACCGGGCAGAGGAAGTTCAATCTCCTATCCTCCTCCAAAGAAAATGGAGGTGGATCGAAAGACTCCATTTATACAGACTGATTCATGTGGAAGGCTGTGATCACCTCAGGCAGGAAAGCAAGGTTTGTACGTAGTGACACCCTGCTGTCATCTTCCCAAATACGCATGCAGGAGCTGTGTACCGACAGCGGCTGTAGCTCACTGACTCGCTTTGCCGAGGTGATAGCCAAGAGGAAGGCTGTCTTCACAGTCAGATACTTTCAGATACTTACAGATACAACTCTATGGAGTGTATGGGCTCAAAACGGGGCCTTCGTGTCCTCCAGTACAATATCAAGGCTCTATTTGGGGAGAAAGACCCTCCTTGGAGGGCTTAACCGCCAAGCACCCTTCAAAAAGTGGGTCGCTAGTATATGAGCGCCCGGGAGACTGAGTCAATGGGGACATGGCATGCAGATATGTCTGCTAGGTACAATTTCAACGTAGAAGGGGATCGAACCCCCCCTATCAGATCTTGTAGAAACTCCAAAATGGTTGATACAGGGCAATAATTGGGTCTTGACCTCTGGTCATGCACCAATTTTGAAAATACCTCCACTTCTAGGTATGCAACGCTCCAGTGGAGGAAGCCCTAGCGTTCTGCAGTGTACGGACAACTGCATCTGAGAGCCCTAAGACTCGGTTCTGGGTGCCAGAGGGTGCCTTGCGTCTGGCTGAGGAGATCCATCTGCAGCGGGATCTCCCAGGGCTGGCCCTGCGGCAACTGGCAGATGTTTGAAAACCAGAATCTCCTAGGCCATCTGGGGGCCACCAGGAGAACGGTCGCCTTGTCTCTCCTGACCTTCTGGAGAAATGTAGGGAGCAACGGTATCGGCAGGAAAGCGTACAAAAGCGCTTTGGGTCAGTCGTAGGCTAGGGCTATTAATTATTGTTGTTGTTGTTAATGTATGTATGTATTTTCTTATAACAGACACCCTTATCCAGGGAGACTTACAGTTCTTACAAAAAAACGCAATACAAAAATCAGATCAGTCCAAACACGGAGCAATAGCGGTTTGATAAGCGGGATCACGGCTAATACTGAGAAAGAAAAAAAAAACCCCGTACTCTAACAGAAAACAAGAAAGTCAAAAAATCTAAATGAATTAGAATAGGTAACATGTACTCATATTTGTGTGACACCTGTCAATTATGGAGACAGAAGTAGAGAAATCATAAACTGACTTCCCAGCAAAAAGCATAGCATAGATACATCTTTTTGAATTCCGTAGAATCTGTGATGGCCCTTTAAATATTTAGCTTCTTAGCCATGTTAATGCATGTGATAATGACAAACATTAGATACAAATGTATGCATGTGCGCAAATTTCACATGCTTAAGCCCAAAATGATTTGAATTGCTCCAAAGGCCAAATTTGAATGAAAATGGCTAAGTCTTGTTATAAGCGTGACAGACTTGCAATGCGCAGAATGTTTCCATCACATTACATTGTCATGTAGTATTCCAATTCTGCGCATTCACACGTAGCTCTTGTGCATTTCTGCTATATTGGTATTGAATGCGCAGGTGGTTTTGCGAGGCACAAACACATGTGCGAATTGAGCAAAAAAACTGCTATTTTCCAACTTCGAGCAACTGTTTTGTGCCGTGTTGGAAGATATACATTTTTGTGTAACAGCACTTATTTTTGCGAGGCACACATTTTGCGAGGGGATTGCGCATCGCTTCGAATATCTGGGCCTAAGAGCAGGACCTTAACATCAACTCTAAAAAGCACTGACAACCAGTGAAATGAGGTTAGAAGCAGGGTGACAGGATGACATATTTCAATTACTTTTTAGTGCTCTGAAGCTGAGAAAACAGGAAGGTATGGCCAGATTGCATTCTTATAATTAATAATTGATTAAACGAACTTGTGAACCAGTTATCAGGAGGCATGAAAAGGAAAGGTAGGGTCTAAGTTTGGCTATATTTCTAAGATGATAGGAGGCTGAGAAAGTATTCCGAGTGTGGGCCGAAAAAATGTATTTCTAACCCACTATGTTTGGTACAACTGAACTGTATATATGAGCCTTGTACCGAGCATCAAATTAATCTTCGAGGGGCTTGCTGTATATGATGATGATTTTGGACAACCCCTTACAGTTTCTGAGGAGAGCTGCTGTCAGCATGTCAGCGAATTCCTGCATACAGCCACTTTGAAAAAGGATTTCCAAAGGATATACTTTCCAAAAACATATGCGGTTTAAAAATATTTTATTTAGTTCATATTAAGTTTATTTGGGGATTTCAGACTTTTTGAATGTTATGTCTGTCTGTTTTGTTGAAAAGCATTAACTTTAAAAAAAATGAAATGCATTTATTTATTTCTTTGCCATAAACATTTCACGAAGTTGTATCGTTGTTTTTTTGCCCCCCAATGAGTTGTGTGCTCAACAAGAATACAAATGGCACATTAAGACTTAAACCACTGTCTGGTCACTTTGAGGATGTAAATCAGGGGCAGAGATGCATTTTGACAACTCTCGGTTTTCACCCCGCCCATGTACAATGACGTCATCAGGGTAAAAGCAGTTGTACCAGTATTAATTTCCATGTACCATTATGAGTAACGGATTTTCTGACACACACCTACTGTGAATATTTATAGACATTCATACATTGGACAAAATTTACTTATTATGTAAAAATAAATTTCTAATTGTACTCCAGAACATCTGTTCAGAAAATGAAAGTTCCCATGAGTGAGTTTGTTTATTAAACAGGTTTTGTCAGAAAGCCACAGTGTGATAAACACTTTTCCATTTCGATAAATGTTGTTTTTCTCAGTAGTTTGCCTCTATCATTAATAAAAAGGGACTGAAAAAAACAATGAAAAATAAGTTTGTACTTTATTTTTTTTAAATAAATGTCAGCGCAGTTCATTTTGTATGTATATAAACATAAAAATGTACAAATATATGAACAAATATCCAGTGTATCTATAACAAGAAAGTACGTAACACTAGTTGTATAGTGTAGTCAATAGTCATCAAATTTACTAACATTTATAAACCACACTTGATGGCTCATGAGCAAGGTTGTTATCCAATATGTTATCCAAGCACTGGGAGTATTATACTCAGAGAACCCACTCTGTTCCTGTCATCAGCTCAATTCTCAGCGCTGGAGACACATTTGGCTTACTGCTTCATAACATGTGTAAAAATAAACACCCAGTAAAGATGTGTAATTAAGCCACTGTTTCCTTTAGAGCTGCAAAGCATCAGCATTTGTTTGTCTGTGCTGTTTGTATATTCCGTTCAGTACAGCACCTTTCAACAGTGCCTAGTGCATGCAAAGCAACTGATAGGATCAATCCATCTCACTTTTCTCACTCGGCCATATATGAGGTTGGTGAGTGCAAGGGAAGATGCATTATATAAAAACATGTGTCCTGCGAGGTTTTAAACATTTCAAATCGAAGCTCTTGTAAGTATCAGCTCTATAGGTTTCTTGTAGTAATCCCCGTTTTAAAGTTTTTTGAGTTTCAAAATGTTTAATAGCCTAGTGCTCAGCTAGCACAGCAGAAGCAGAC
This sequence comes from Acipenser oxyrinchus oxyrinchus, assembly GCA_030684275.1. Lineage (NCBI taxonomy): Eukaryota > Metazoa > Chordata > Actinopteri > Acipenseriformes > Acipenseridae > Acipenser > Acipenser oxyrinchus. Next base: position 36,410,371 of record CM060247.1, on the reverse strand, counting down.
AGTGATGTCGTGTCAAGCAAGTTTTAAGGGGGGTGTAAAGAATTACTCTGATTTCTGATAGTGTCCGAATGCAAAATGATGAAGTAATGTGTCAGCAGCTTTAAAATGACACAAACAGAAACAAATTATGCTTGGAAGGCAATTTACATCCAGTGAAATGTTGCAAACTCTGTAAAAGAGTAAGAAGCAAACCATAAGCTTTATATTCTTAAATATTCTTTATTTTTCACTCCTTGTGAGGTCACCCCAATGCCCAGAAGATACAGGCTTTTTATACAGTGTTAATAGTTTGAGCCTATTACAAGCTTACAGCTTCCCTGGCTGGCGCCCCGTTTATTTATACATGCTAGTGGTGGCACCTAAAAATAAAAGGAAAAGGTTGTGCCTACAAAAGTTGTCTATCTTCCACTGTTTCAAGCAAGGTAGTAAATTTACATTAGTGCCACAGAATGAAGTGCAGCACATGGAGCCATTTGGAGCTACAGGACCACTAAACTCCCAAGACCAAATCCAATGGATGACAGAAAAGAGGGGGTTTTACACATCGAAAAGTTGTTTCTTAATAAAGTTTGAATTTGAATGGTTTGAGAATCCAGCTTATTGGTACTTACACATCACTCTCTCTATATATATATGAATTTAAAATACTTGTTTAGAATAAGAGGCTTATGAGTGCTTAGGAATATTCTTAAGTCTTAATATTTCTGGGGGAGAACTTGTACATATTTGGTGTTTGAATGCAAGACACTCTAGTATGCTTATTCATTCACCAAAGAAATATTCTAAGACTGGAAAGTAAGCAGTAGTTACCTTGTAGTTCGCTGTTAATAGTGTACAGTAAATAGCAAAACCACCTACACATAATACTGTTTATCTGCCAATGTATGTCATGACAACAGCAAGAAAAAAGTATGCCACTTTTAAGACAGGACAAGAAAACCGATTTAGTTGACCTACATTTGTGGTCTCTTCCCAAAAGTTATCTTGTATTAACCTTGAGTAATTTGCAGAGTAATCCTGAGGGAATAATAACACACGTGCTTCACAATCCTGTTCTTGTAAAATACTGAGGCAGCTCAGGAAAATCACCCTGCCCACTTCTGAGCAGCAGCAGCACCAGCACCCATGTTAGTGAAACTGTTCCAAAGGGGAAAGACAGTTCAAATTTGGTGCATTGGGTGAGATCTAATGGGGGAATCAAGTTGTAAAAAAATGAAAACCCAAATGAGCTTCTTTTGCTATTATTAACAATGATGACTTTCATCCTGATCAGCCTGGTTGTGTATTATCATTGTGTATTATAATTGTGTGTTGACAGAACTGTCATCATTTAATTTAGATGGGGAAGATGGAATGTCAAGTTGTTTTCAGACAGTTTCCTATTTTCTGCACAGTTATCTCATTATCCAACCTACACTTTGATCATGAGGTTTATACAATATGTAGCATAAACCAAAAGGCTCCATAGGATTTTCTTTGTGATAAAACTTTAAGAGACTATAAGACCCTGTTCACACTACTGTGCTGGCCCAGGGCCGCAACATATTTAGGTGACTAAAAAGCAGGCCTAAAATATGGTGAATTTTTTTTTTTTTTTTTAATGGAACGATAGCCTTCGCTCAGAATGGAAGAGCTACTGGGATATACAGTAATTCTTGATTTGTAGCAGATGTTTCTTATTAATATATATTTTTTTCAATGCAGCACAGTATCAATTTGATGGTAATATTACAGTACTGTGCAAAAGTTTTAGGCAGGTGTGAAAAAATGCTGTAAAGTAAGAATGCTTTCAAAACTAGACATGTTAATAGATTATATTTATCAATTAACTAAATGCAAAGTGAGTGAACAGAAGAAAAATCTAAATCAAATCCATATTTGGTGTGACCACCCTTTGCCTTCAAAACAGCATCAAGCATCAATTCTTCTAGGTACACTTGCACAGAGTTTTTGAAGGAACTCGGCAGGTAGGTTGGCCCAAACATCTTGGAGAACTAACCACAGTTCTTCTGTGGATTTAGGCAGCCTCAGTTGCTTCTCTCTCTTCATGTAATCCCAGACAGACTCGATGATGTTGAGATCAGGGCTCTGTGGGGCCATACCATCACTTCCAGGACTCCTTGTTCTTCTTTACGCTGAAGATAGTTCTTAATGACTTTCGCTGTATGTTTGGGGTCATTGTCATGCTGCAGAATAAATTTGGGGCCAATCAGATGCCTCCCTGATGGTATTGCATGATGGATAAGTATCTGCCTGTACTTCTCAGCATTGAGGAGACCATTAATTCTGACCAAATCCCCAACTCCATTTGCAGAAATGCAGCCCCAAACTTGCAAGGAACCTCCACCATGCTTCACTGTTGCCTGCAGACACTCATTCGTATGCACGCTCTCCAGCCCTTCAGCAACAAACTGCCTTCTGCTACAACCAAATATTTCAATTTTGACTCATCAGTCCAGAGCACCTGCTGCCATTTTTCTGCACCCCAGTTCCTGTGTTTTGTGCATAGTTGAGTCAGCTTGGCCTTGTTTCCACGTCGGAGGTATGGCTTTTTGGCCGCAAGTTTTCCATGAAGGCCACTTCTGACCAGACTTCTCCGGACAGTAGATGGGTGTACCAGGGTCCCACTGTTTTCTGCCAGTTCTGAGCTGATGGCACTGCTGGACATCTTCCGATTGCGAAGGGAAGTAAGCATGATGTGTCTTTCATCTGCTGTAGTAAGTTTCCTTGGCCGACCACTGCGTCTACGGTCCTCAACGTTGCCCGTTTCTTTGTGCTTCTTCAAAAGAGCTTGGAATGCACATCTGGAAACCCCTGTCTGCCTTGAAATTTCTGCCTGGGAGAGACCTTGCTGATGCAGTATAACTACCTTGTGTCTTGTTGCTGTGCTCAGTCTTGCCATGGTGTATGACTTTTGACAGTAAACTGTCTTCAGCAACCTCACCTTGTTAGCTGAGTTTGGCTGTTCCTCACCCAGTTTTATTCCTCCTACACAGCTGTTTCTGTTTCAGTTAATGATTGTGTTTCAACCTACATATTGAATTGATGATCATTAGCACCTGTTTGGTATAATTGTTTAATCATACACCTGACTATATGCCTACAAAATCCCTGACTTTGTGCAAGTGTACCTAGAAGAATTGATGCTGTTTTGAAGGCAAGGGTTGTCACACCAAATATGGATTTGATTTAGATTTTTCTTCTGTTCACTCACTTTGCATTTAGTTAATTGATAAATATAATCTATTAACATGTCTATTTTTGAAAGCATTCTTACTTTACAGCATTTTTCACACCTGCCTAAAACTTTTTGCACAGTATATATATATATATATATATATATATATATATATATATATATATATATATATATATATATATATATATATATACACACACTACCGTTCAAAAGTTTGGGGTCACTTAGAAATTTCCTTGTTTTCGAAAGAAAAGCACATTTTTTGTCCATTAAAATAACATCAAATTGATCAGAAATACAGTGTAGACATTGCTAATGTTGTAAATGACTATTGTAGCTGGAAACGGCTGATTTGCAATGGAATATCTACATAGGCGTACAGAGGCCCATTATCAGCAACCATCAGTCCTGTGTTCCAATGGCACGTTGTGTTTGCTAATCCAAGTTTATCATTTTAAAAGGCTAACTGATCATTAGAAAACCCTTTTGCAATTATGTTAGCACAGCTGAAAACTGTTGTGCTGATTAAAGAAGCAATAAAACTGGCCTTCTTTAGACTAGTTGAGTATCTGGAGCCATATCTCAGACTGGCCAATAAAAAGAAAAGATTAAGATGGGCAAAAGAACACAGACACTGGACAGAGGAAGATTGGAAAAAAGTGTTATGGACAGACGAATCTAAGTTTGAGGTGTTCGGATCACAAAGAAGAACATTCGTGAGACGCAGACCAAATGAAAAGATGCTGGAGGAGTGCTTGACGCCATCTGTCAAGCATGGTGGAGGCAATGTGATGGTCTGGGGGTGCTTTGGTGGTGGTAAAGTGGGAGATTTGTACAGGGTAAAAGGGATCTTGAAGAAGGAAGGCTATCGCTCCATTTTGCAACGCCATGCCATACCCTGTGGACCGCGCTTGATTGGAGCCAATTTCCTCCTACAAAAGGACAATGACCCAAAGCACAGCTCCAAACTCTGCAAGAACTATTTAGGGAAGAAGCAGTCAGCTGGCATTCTGTCTATAATGGAGTGGCCAGCACAGTCACCGGATCTCAACCCTATTGAGCTGTTGTGGGAGCAGCTTGACCGTATGGTACGTAAGAAGTGCCCATCAAGCCAATCCAACTTGTGGGAGGTGCTTCAGGAAGCATGGGGTGAAATCTTTTCAGATAACCTCAACAAATTGACAACTTCAATGCCAAAGGTCTGCAAGGCTGTAATTGCTGCAAATGGAGGATTCTTTGACGAAGGCAAAGTTTGAAGGACACAATTATTATTTCAATTAAAAATCATTATTTCTAACCTTGTCAATGACTATATTTCCTATTCATTTTGCTATATTTCCTTTTCAAACTCATTTCATGTATGTTTTCATGGAAAACAAGGAAATTTCTAAGTTACCCCAAACTTTTGAACAGTACTGTATATATTATTGACTTTTGACTTAATGTTATGGTGCATCAACAATCTTAATATCTGTGGATGAGAACAGTTTTTTGTGTGTGTGTAAAAGCAAACAGCTAAAAGAAATGATCAGCATTTAATGTAAAGACACACACTTCTGTAGCTATGTGTATTGTTGCGTGCAAAATAAACAATGGTGGCTGAATATGCCAAGTCACCACGTTATTGATCATTAGTGAGATCCACAATCCTGCAGATTTTATATTTAAAATCGCTTAGTTACTAAATGACAGGAAGAAAAGGTAACTGACAAATTAAGCAGAATTATGAATGCACTGCAACTTGTATATTATGTGAAAGAACTAACCGCTATATTTGTTTTAATTTAATATTTTCAAAATTAAAGTTGTATGATGTAGAAATAATTACCATTCAATATTCATCCACTGCCGTCTTGGCTAGCATACCAGTCACCTTCCTATTTACCTTTCGCGCACGTGGGAGTATGGGAGTACTGAGATATGAAAAGGCGGCCCTAAGTCTGCTCTGCGTTCATATATGTGTAAAGGCCGACCCTGGTCCTGGATTGCAGGCCCTGGGCCACATCGAAACGGTGGCCTAAATCCAGGCTGGCTTTGGGCTGCCTTTTCTTTTTTGGAGCATTCACATGAGGAGAAAAGGCAGCCCTGGGCTGCCTTAAAATCGCAAGAGTGAACAGGATTTAAATGAAAAAGAAGAAGAATTACAGTTTTATATATATACAGTACTGTGCAAAAGTTTTAGGCAGGTGTGAAAAAATGCTGTAAAGTAAGAATGCTTTCAAAAATAGACATGTTAATAGATTATATTTATCAATTAACTAAATGCAAAGTGAGTGAACAGAAGAAAAATCTAAATCAAATCCATATTTGGTGTGACCACCCTTTGCCTTCAAACCAGCATCAATTCTTCTAGGTACACTTGCACAAAGTCAGGGATTTTGTAGGCATATAGTCAGGTGTATGATTAAACAATTATACCAAACAGGTGCTAATGATCATCAATTCAATATGTAGGTCGAAACACAATCATTAACTGAAACAGAAACAGCTGTGTAGGAGGAATAAAACTGGGTGAGGAACAGCCAAACTCAGCTAACAAGGTGAGGTTGCTGAACACAGTTTACTGTCAAAAGTCATACACCATGGCAAGACTGAGCACAGCAACAAGACACAAGGTAGTTATACTGCATCAGCAAGGTCTCTCCCAGGCAGAAATTTCAAGGCAGACCGGGGTTTCCAGATGTGCTGTCCAAGCTCTTTTGAAGAAGCACAAAGAAACGGGCAACGCTGAGGACCGTAGACGCAGTGGTCGGCAAAGGAAACTTACTGCAGCAGATGAAAGACACATCATGCTTACTTCCCTTCGCAATCGGAAGATGTCCAGCAGTGCCATCAGCTCAGAATTGGCAGAAAACAGTGGGACCCTGGTAGACCCATCTACTGTCCGGAGAAGTCTGGTCAGAAGTGGCCTTCATGGAAGACTTATGCCAAAAGCCATACCTCCGACGTGGAAACAAGGCCAAGCGACTCAACTATGCACGAAAACACAGGAACTGGGGTGCAGAAAAATGGCAGCAGGTGCTCTGGACTGATGAGTCAAAATTTGAAATATTTGGCTGTAGCAGAAGGCAGTTTGTTCAGCCAAGGGCTGGAGAGCGCATACGAATGAGTGTCTGCAGGCAACAGTGAAGCATGGTGGAGGTTCCTTGCAAGTTTGGGGCTGCATTTCTGCAAATGGAGTTGGGGATTTGGTCAGAATTAATGGTCTCCTCAATGCTGAGAAGTACAGGCAGATACTTATCCATCATGCAATACCATCAGGGAGGCATCTGATTGGCCCCAAATTTATTCTGCAGCATGACAACGACCCCAAACATACAGCGAAAGTCATTAAGAACTATCTTCAGTGTAAAGAAGAACAAGGAGTCCTGGAAGTGATGGTATGGCCCCCACAGAGCCCTGATCTCAACATCATCGAGTCTTTCTGGGATTACATGAAGAGAGAGAAGCAACTGAGGCTGCCTAAATCCACAGAAGAACTGTGGTTAGTTCTCCAAGATGTTTGGGCCAACCTATCTGCCGAGTTCCTTCAAAAACTGTGTGCAAGTGTACCTAGAAGAATTGATGCTGTTTTGATGTAGATTTTTCTTCTGTTCACTCACTTTGCATTTTGTTAATTGATAAATATAAACTATTAACATGTCTATTTTTGAAAGCATTCTTACTTTACAGCATTTTTTCACACCTGCCTAAAACTTTTGCACAGTACTGTATATATATATATATATATATATATATATATATATATATATATATATATATATATAAACATTAATAGGGAAATCAAGGGATATCAAGTTAAAATAAAAACAAAGTGGTTGAATGTATGCAAAAAAAATGGGGCCATCCTCTGACTAAAGTTGTGTTGGATGCAATTTATTGGAAGTAATGTTTTTCATGGTCAAATAAAGTACGTCAAATGTACTTTATGATGAGCTGTGCTTTCTTTGGATTCGAAATTGAACCAGCTTGTCAATGTAGTGAAATGGGTTTGTGTTTTTATTGTTTTAACAGCTTATACATGGTGTCTAACTTCCTGCTAGTTTACCATCAATATAATACATAATACATAAGGAAAACTCTAAAGAGTGAGGAAAATTTGTATTTATATGACGTGTGTAGGTGGTGTTGTTTTTATGTATTTCATAAAACAACCTGCAAACCAATCATACAAAATTAGATACAATGTTTCAGTGGCATTTCTTCGAGTTTGAGCATGTTCAAAGTCACTGAAATAAATTGGATTGCCTTGGAAGGTCTGTTTTCACAGTGAAAGTTGCTTCAAAACAAATTGGGTCTAAGAAACTGGATGCAATTTCTTTGACTGTGAAAACACAGATTAAGGGAGATGCAAGTCTCTTGACCACAAGGAGGGCCTGTCAGTTACAACAGAACACACAATAATCTAAAGCTAACAAATATGTTCATAAAAACAACTTGAATAAACTGTGGATGTTAAAGAACTGCAGAAGATTCTGTCTTACCATCACGCGTTTGTGCATGCTGGACTGTTTCAATACAATTGGGTTTGGTGGATAATTTTGTGCAGCGAAGATGCTGGTTTCCCTACGGATTTGTTGTAGCTGCTTGAGGACTGTCCAGCCTGAGTTTTCTCGCCTATCACACATTTACTTAACAGGGTACAATACATAACAGAGGTATAGAATAACTCTGTGCCTTAGTTTAAGACCTATGGTCAAAATCATGACGTCACTTTATACAATCTCAGGGTTGCCTCCGATAAGGTTAAAGAAATCCACAGTGAAACCACTATATTTGCTGGCTGTTGCTACAAAATATCTCCCACAGCAAACCGCAGACAGAAGCAAGTCATTAGTACATCTATATTAAAAAGGAACTTCTCAAAGGGAACTTTACATAGAAATTTTGTTTAATTACTTGTATAAGAGCATTGTATACAAAGGTGGTGTGCCTGCCAGTTAGCTTTAGTTTCCCTGACAAGCTATTTGAAAGTATCTATCCAAAAATGTTATCACTTAATGATTAAATCTGAATAAAACTACTACAACAGACAAATACTTTGATAACCCATTTCTGATGAAGAGTGCTGTGTAAAGTTCACTTGTTAAATCTTATTATTAGTTACAGCCTGGGCTATACACAAAGTACACATGGTAATTTAACAAGCAAGAGCTACTAGCGGATTAATAAGCAAATACTGTATTGCTGGGCAGAAAAAGGGCATCTCCAAGGCAACGACTCTGCAAGGAACCGATGACGCAAGTTACGGTAAGTACGGCATATAGATTAATCGCACCAATATTTACAGCTCACAAGCTGATTTATTGTTTTACAAATTTACACCAACACTCTGAGAAACATTAAAATGTATTTACAGCTATCTGTAAACTAAACACTAAGTCACCAAGACCTACAACCACCATATGCAAAACAAAAGGTTGGGACACAGTCAACAACTTGTGCAAAATAATGCATTTAGCTTGTCCCAAGTTGTAGGAGAGGTTCTCTAGATATAGTAAATAAATAAATAAATAAAAATACAGTCCGACGAGCATTCAGACTCCACATGATTCACCCAGTAACTTGTTCTTAAAAAAAAAAAAAAATCCTTATCAAGATTCATTACCATTAAATAAGTGGTTCCCAAGATTGATGTGCAATTCTAAAGTATGTACACTTGCCCAGTGGTGAAATTGTACCAATATGCATAATCCATTACAGGGGTGCAATTAGAAATTGGTGCTAAAAAAATCCTACTAGTGCAAAGAACAATGCAGCCCGCCCTGTGTGATCCCAGCCAAACCCCTGCTTGTATGACTTACCCTGCACTCCAAGCAGCACTGTGTTTTTCTAGTGTTCCCCCTCCATTAAGGCTTTTGTTGGTTAGGCAATTGGTCTCTAATGCTGTGTTGGTTTGTTACTTAATGGTGACGAAGACAATCATTTATATTACTTTTTGCCAAACACACAATGAAGAAAAAGGTATTCATCAGTTGACCTGGTATTACTAGGCTGCTCAGATAAAGGAGCAACTACGGCACAAGACCTTCTGATGCAAGATGCCAACTGCTACAGGCCTAAAGGTTATGTTAGTCACTCTACTGGGGTTGGCATACAGCAAAGGCATGCGTTACCTGACCGCTGTCGCTGCAACAAAACAGGGAAGTGACATTAACAGGCAGACAAACTAAGAGCTGAAAGTGGGACAGGAACTCATTCATTGTTGGCTGAAGTCTTTGTTATTCTCAATAAAACATTCCATCATGTCTGATTAATACTGTAGCTCAAAAAAACACACTTCACACTTGGCACCATTTTTTAAATTGCATGTATTCAAACTACTTAGCTTGAATGTGTATTTGAAATAATGTTTATTATTATTATTATTATTATTATTATTATTATTATTATTATTATTATTATTATGTTTTCACATTCTAGAATTGGGCAGGAAAACCTGCATGATCTACTGAAGTAAAAAAGCACTTACAGCAAGAAGGCCTAAATGGCACCAAACTTGTGGACACTAAAAATGAGCACTATGTGGACGTCACATGACTAATTAGTTTGTTATGCAAATATAATTCCTCACTTGTATTCTGTTAAGATAGAGCTAACATTTCTGCTGATTCAACACTGTAAAATCAGGACTCTCCTGGCAGGCCATGGTGTATCTATTACCTACCGACATTGATAAAGCTCTTTTGTCCATTTTTTGTGGGCTTATATGTATTTGTAAGATTATACACCTATGCCACTATTGCCAACAGGGTGCCCCTGAAAGCATTGTTGTACCCCACCAGTGAGCAAATTTTATTTTGAGTACATGAGGGCCTCTAGGCTCTGACAGTAATGTAGTTTACCGGATATTCATTCTAAATCAACTCTAGTCTAGTGCTCCAGATACCAGTATTTAACACCTGCCTATTTGCATACTAACTGACAGTTAACCAACAGATTTGTTTCCATAAGTACCTGCAATGCACATGCAAAATGATTACTCGGAACAGCTGGCATGCAGCTTTCCAAACACACCCAGGAAGGTCCAGGTACTGAAACAGATTAACTTTGATGGGTTTTTCTTTTTGTTTTGAGGTGGAAGTTATACCATTTAAGGTCATCTCAGGGGAATAAAGTGGATATAGAAGCATTATGGTTTGACATTCCTGTAAACAGTGTGGAGAGCTGTGAATGAATTGGCTCTGTGCCCAAAATGCTCAAACTGTCAAGGTGCCCCAAAGAGACATGTTACTATGAGAAAGAAAATCAATTTGGAAACTTTTCAAACATTCCTTATACAGTAGGCTTATAAAACCACCACACACATCAGAATATACAGTTTACAGTGCTGACTTGCTGAATCCTACTGCATGTAAACAAAGTTACTGTTACCATGGGATTCCAAACATTCCACAAATTGGAAGGACTTCCCATGCTATGTCAGCCTCTGCTGTGGCATGTTCACTTCGGGACAGCCAGCAGGGGTTTAAAACAATATTTATTAAAGCGCACGTTACTAGAACATAAATATGTCAAGCAGAACAGCAGACGTTTTAGCTCAGTATCATGTCTGTTTTAAGTTTAGAAGAGGCTTGCTACTGACCCGGCTTGTCCACAACTGACAGAGAACTGAAGTGCTCAGAGCTATGAATTAGCTCACTTCATTATTAAAATTCCATCTTTATCTAATGGTCTACATCCATAGATAAATTAAAAGATAGTAAGAGGCAGTACATCATTAAAACTGCCTGTCCTTCTAAACACAGGATTTAAAGCTGGGTTTGCAGGAGATGACTTGTACAATGGAATGAAACAATCCAGAAGCAGAACAAAGTGTTGACTATGTTTAAACTCAACTTCACTCTTGTTATTAACAACATACAGACCAAGTCGCATTGACCTTTACAACATCACTGAATATAAAACTCATGGCACACCAAACTGTACCATTATTGGCAAGCCTTGCAGTGCTTTAATTTGTTATAAGAAGCTGACTTGTCATTGGTTTGTAGTTTTGCATCCTAATGCAATTCTTTCAAAGTACGTTGCACAGGAAATAATTTCAAATAAAACATGCCGACTACTTTTTAAGGGTGTATAATGAAACAGCTGCCAAGGTGGTTTGTTTTTTTTAAAGCATATAAAAATACAAATATGAAGTATTTCAAGAGCATGGTTAAATAATGTTACAGAGGATATCAAGTTCTGGTGGTACAATTCACACAACACAATACTCTCCATGAGACACCACGGGCTGAATCAAATCAAAGCTTTTTTGCATTTCATTTAGTGTGTATTGTAGTATTTCACGTTGCTTTATTATGCACTTTGTGTATCACGACATCACCGCGAGTCCAAGACCGAGCAGACATCACCGCGCCGGCCATTACAGCGACTGCCCATAACAGCGCTATGACATCACCACGACAGACATTACAGCGCCGACCATTACAGCGACTGCCCATAACAGCACTATGACATCACCACGACAGATATTACAGCGCCGACCATTACAGCGACTGCCCATAACAGCGCTATGACATCACCACGACAGACATTACAGCACCAACCATTACAGCGACTGCACATAACAGCGCTACGACATCACCGCGCCGAACTACAATTCTCAGAAGACTCTGCGAAATTCACAAAAGCGTCACTTACCAGGAACTGGGACACGACACAGTCAGAGCGGGGTTCACCACAGAGTTAACTCACCAGCCTCGTTAAAGGACGCAGCTGTCATGCATTTGTATTGGAGAACTATACATGGTAAAATGAGAATGAGTGCAGTTGGTGTCTGTGTTCGAGTTACTCCTATGTTGCAGTCGGGAGTCTGCGTCTGACGTCACGGTCTGCATAGACGGAGCTAGGACAGCTGTGGGAGGTTTCCCAGCACAGTCTAATGAGCAAACATGGAGACCGAGTTGATTGATTTTCTGAATTGCAGAAGATGATATTTTATTTTCACTGTTCCCATACAGCTCCATCATAACAAGACTGGTAAATATGATAAGTAAAACCTCCATGCAATAAAAATGTGTTTCCACAAGCATTTTTTTTATGTAGTTGGGCTGCATATCAATTTTTTTTTTGTTGTTTTTCACTTGTTGCAGAATTATATTCAGCGCGTGTTTTGATATGTATATATTTGTACAGTGCTGAGAAAAAGTGTTTGTGAACCCCTTAGGATTTTCACATATTTCAAACCTAAAATGTTATTAGATCTTAATCTAAGTCCTAATAATAGATAAAGATAACCTGATTAAACAAATGACACAAAAACATGATACTTTTTCAACATTTATTCATCCACAAATGATTCAACATTCAACATCCATGTGAGAAAAAGTATGTGAACCTTTAGATTAAGTAACTGGTGGCACCCCCTTGAGCAGCAATGACTTCAACTAAGCGTTTCCTGTAACTGCTGGGGAGTCTCTCACATCGGTTTTGAGGAATTTTGGCCCATTCCTCCTTACAAAACTGCTTCAGCTCTGTGACATTTGAGGGCTTCCTTGCATGGACAGCTCGCGTCAGGTCCTGCCACAAAATTTCGATGGGGTTTAGGTCCGGACTTTGACTAGGCCATTCTAAAAAGCGGAATTTCTTCTTCTGCAGCCATTCTTTTGTAGATCTGCTTGTATGTTTAGGATCATTGTCTTGCTGCATGACCCACTTTCGGTTCAGCTTCAGCTCACGGATGGATGGCCTGAGATTCTCCTCTAGAATCTTCTGATACAATGCAGAATTCATGGTTGTGTCAATGATGGCAAGCTGTCCAGGTCCTGAGGCAGCAAAGCAGCCCCAAACCATCACACTCTCACCACCATGCTTGCTGGTTGGGATGAGGTTCTTGTGTTCGAACGCAGTGTTTGGTTTTCAGCAAACATAACGTTTCTCATTGAGGCCAAAATGTTCTACCTTTGACTCGTCTGTCCAGAGAACATTGTTCCAAAAGTCTTGTGGATCATTTATGTGCTCTTTGGCGAACTTCAGACGGGCAGCAATGTTCGTTTTAGAGAGCAGTGGTTTCCTCCTGGCTATCCATCCATGAACACCATTCTTGTTCTGGTCTTTATCTGATAGTTGAGTCATGAACACTCACATTAGCCAAGACGAGAGTGGCCTGCAGATCCTTGGATGTTACTCTGGGGTTCTTTGTGACTTCCTTGATGATTTTCCGGTTTGTTCGTGGAGAGATTTTGGTAGGACGACCGCTCCTGGGCAGTGACTGTGGTCTTGAACTTTCTCCATTTGTAGACTATCTGTCTGACAGTGGATTGGTGGAGCCCCAAATCCTTGGAAATGGTTTTGTAACCCTTTCTAGACTGATGAGCATCAATAACTGTTTTTCTGAGGTCCTCAGATTTCTTTTGATCGTGGCATGACGTGTTTCCACACACCTGTATGGTGAAGACCAAACTCACAAAGTTTCTGATCTTTATATAGGGTGGGGCCTCCCAAACTCACTCCTGAAGATCTACCTAATTATTTAAACACCTGATTCTAATTATCCCCTTAATTGAGCTGATAAAACCAGGGGTTCACTTATTTTTTCACATACCCTGAAGCTTAATTACTCATTGTTTGTCTAATTCATACATCATTTTGTTTCAAAAGACATGGAATTGGTTATTGGATATTTAAGAAAAGAGAAAAAGTTTGTGAACCCCAATGATAACTATGGAAATTCCATAGTTTTACCATGATAGCCTTGATTCAAGAAGGTTATCATGGTAAAACTATGGAATTTCCATAATTATCATTGGGGTTCACAAACTTTTTCTCGGCACTGTATTTGATTACTCCTCCACAGGACATCTGGGATTGGCAACCAATAAAACGACATGACGTGTTTGGATTTTTTTTTTTATGTATATTTTGTACAGATTTGATTTTATATTGTTGTTCTTGCTTCTCTGCCCTGTCGTATCTCTAGTGAACCCACTGTTTTCTTTCTAGCATTACACTTTTATCCAGAGTGAGTTCGCTTTCGTTGTTTGAAATTATAATGTTGTTGTCACATAATTATCCTTTATGTACTTGCTGGGCACGTAGTTATTATTATTATTATTATTATTATTATTATTAGTAGTAGTATTATTAGTATTTTCTAGTACTACTGCTAATCAGGGTCTGTACACTATTTCTAATAAAAGGGTCTATTAAAAGATCCTTACAAATACATCAGAGATATTTACATCCGTTAATATTTTTTAATTGTCGAAGGCGCAAGCTTGATCCAATTCTTCCAGTGACAGTGTGAGACTTGCAGCTCTTCCCCATTCCCCTTTATCTGAGTTCTGAGCAGAAGCTTTATTATTATTATTATTATTATTATTATTATTATTATTATTATTATTATTATTATTATTATGTAATTGTGCATTCACATCTTTGTTTGAGCGTGCATTCACAGTTGTTTGTCAAAAGTATCCCATACTTTTCGAAGTATGCTTCTGTTTCTAACATTAAATGGTGATTTTTTGTTTCTTTGAAAATATATTTATTCAGGGCTACAAGAGCACAACACAAACAAAGCAGTACGTCACTGTTATATTAGAAAACAGAAGAAAAGGGGGGTTTTAGGAATGTAGCATCTACATATATTTACCATAAATAAATAGGGGTGTTTATAGGAATGAACTATATGTATTCAACATTAATTTTAGGATGTTATACTTCCATAAATTAGGGTTTGTAAACTTTGGACGACCACTGTATAGGCACACACATGGTATAAATCTATCCTCCAGCAGCTTATACCTGGGGTTTCCAACCTTTTTTTGAAACTGTAACCCTTCTGTCTGGAGGTTTCAGCTCAAGTAACCCTTTACAATTTTCGCTCTAGTGAATGGCACAACAGTGGTAATAAAGTGGACAATAATCAGATCAATACATTTTCCTCCCTGTTTATTTAATAAATAATTTATGTCACAACAGTTTGGGTGACAAACTGCTGGTTTAGGGCAGAATAACAAACAGTAGGCTTAATTCTTAAAACTTTTAATTACAAGTATTTCGATGCACAGAATTAAAAAAGACAAGTATTTTAGTAATATCTTTGGAAACAGTCGTATTCGCTTTCTATTTCGGCAAAGTTAGTATAAATAATACAAAATAGTGTGCATTGTAAAAAATGGTTTACGTAACTTCCCATCTCCGCATAATTATTTGCCATTTAAAATGTTTCTCTCAAGATAAAACTATAACAACTACTAACAATGATACACATTTTTATTAAAGCGAACATAAAATATCCAAAGGGATTCGGTATAACTATATTTACCGGAGCATTTATACTGTACTTCTAAATAATGCAGAAAGATTGCTCTTCACTGATTAGGAGGCTTGGTGGTCCAGTGGTTAAAAAAAGGGGCTTGTTACCAGGGGGTTCACCACCCAAGTCTCTGTAAGCTGCTTTGGATAAAAGCGTCTGCTAAATGACTAAGTATTAATAATAATTAGTATTCAATTATACAAGTTGAAAACAGCAGAGTTCATGAGCAACACAGAGTGCTCTCCACAGGAACAAATCGCCAGACGCCTGCTTCACATGCCCTAATGGAAACCCTGTCCACTCAATCGAAATCACGCAGGCCTAAGTATGGACGTGATATATTCCGTGTTTAAGTTTTATCTGCAGTTCGCGTTAAGCTGTAAACAAAAATGTAATATTTATGCACCGTGGTTTAGAGATAATGTATAATACTGTTAAAAAATAATTTAATTGTTATTTGTGCATTTCTGAGCCGTTCTCATGTACCCCCATGACCCTTAGAAGTACCCCTGGCTCCTGGTTTACAGGAATACATTTTTAGGTGCTCTGCCAAACGGGCAAACGAACATTGTGGCGGCAGAGGACAAAAGAAACACACCAAAGCCAGTTTTGTGGCCAAAATAGCATTAACAACAACCATGGTTTATTTCTTCCTGGAGAAATGGACGCTCTGAGAAATGGGATGGGGGGCTGGCAGTAAAACCTGGAATGCAAATGCTTTGCAATTGTGCAATAGGAGTCTTACTGACGCTGCTAGGTCATATTAAAACCTGCATACTGAGCGGGGCGGGGGGAGTTCCTGGTAAGTGACGCATTTGTGAACTTTGCAGAAGCAATTCTGGGAATTGAATGTTAGGTCGGCGCGGTGATGTCGTAGCGCTGTTATGGGCAGTCACTGTAATGGTCGGCGCGGTAATGGTCCTCGCGGTGATGTCATAGCGCTGTTATGGGCAGTCACTGTAATGGCCGGCGCGGTAATGGTCCTCGTGGTGATGTCATAGCGCTGTTATGGGCAGTCACTGTAATGGCCGGCGCGGTAATGGTCCTCGTGGTGATGTCATAGCGCTGTTATGGGCAGTCACTGTAATGGCCGGCGCGGTAATGGTCCTCGTGGTGATGTCATAGCGCTGTTATGGGCAGTCACTGTAATGGCCGGCGCGGTAATGGTCCTCGTGATGATGTCATAGCGCTGTTATGGGCAGTCGCTGTAATGGCCGGCGCGGTAATGGTCCTCGCGGTGATGTCAGTGCGGTCTTGGACTCGCAGTGATGTTGTGATACGCAAAGTGCATAATAAAGCAAAGTGAAATACTACAATAAACACTGAATGAAATGTCAAAAAAGCTTCTACAAACAAACAAACAAACTTTGATTTGATTCAGCCCGTGGTGTCTCATGGAGAGTACTGCATTGTGTGAATTGCACAAAAGAACAGATTTTTCAAGCCAAGCTGATCAGCACAACTGATCGGTTTATTAGCACATCAAAAGTATTTTCAATAAAACTTAAAGCAGGGGGTGAGTCTCAAATCAATCACTATAGTAATTTATATATGCATCTGTCAATCATGTCATGACCCTGTTTACAGTATATATATATATATATATATATATATATATATATATATATATATATATATATATATATATATATATATCAGGCTTGTTGAACTCGAGTGAGTTTTTTGTGACTCGGACTCAGACTCGAGTTATGGCTGCAAAAGACTCGGACTCGAACATTTGAGATATTAACGACGAGCCCTTTTTATGTTCTTTTACACATGTAGTATTACAGTTACTAGGAAACCTGTGCACAATAAAAACATTATCCAATCACTGGTTAGCCCCGTTGTCTTTGCAGCCAATCATAGTAAGAATAAGAAATTGGAAGCAAGTTTGCAGCGTAACCACACCGCCACACTAATCCAGCTGGTTGTAAACACCCCCCCACATAAACCCAACTGCAGCTATTGCAGACCAAGTTTATTTGTTTCCCTCTTTTGCATTAAGTTTTATAAGGAATAAATGATGTCAGCATGGTAAACAAGTAATTATTTATCTTCACTACTTAAATCAGTGTTCTAAGTTTTTTTAAGCACTTTAGAAATAAATTTCTATAACTGCATTCTTGAAAAATACGGAATTTGATTCTGCTGAACTCCCTGAATCTTTGGAATATATAAATGTATTTGTTTGCACTGAAAACAATAGAACATTGGTCACCTTAATAATTTTGAGTTTACTGAAAACAAAAATGAATGAAAAACGAATAATCATAGAAGTTATAACCACACTTTTAGAGCTTCTTAATTCATATCAGAAAGTAGCTGTGTGATTAAATATTCTGTGCTTTGCTTCTAATCTCCACACATTCCAAGCACGCGCCATCACTGTCTGCAGGCAACGTCAATCAATTTACCTGACAAATTCAGTGTAAACCTAGACACTAGAGTCTCAAAAATTGCCTACCATCAAAACAGGCAGATATATCAGACTGATATGACAGAAGGACTGATTGATAGCAAAAAAAAAATAAAAAAAGAATGACAGAATAACTTAATACCACTTCCTTTACCAAAATGAAAATTTATTACGGATGCGTGAAAAACATATTAACCACACGCTGCACAGCGTCAACCTAGAAATGTGTCTCTGAACTTCATGTTTTCATTCCATTATGAACCTACAAAAAGGGGAAATACATAAATATAATATGTTTTTGTGCAAAAGAGAAGAGAAAAATACATTATCTGAAATCAAATGAACGAAGCACAATGCACAATTGTGCAAATGCAATGAAAGTGAAACACAACTTTTCTGTTTTGGAAAACAAATAATAAAAATTATAATAAATGTACTATTTAAGAACACAGTATATATACAGTTCTGGTAATGTCTAAAACAGATTGGCAGATTTTACCCGAATTGAAGTCAAAGTAGATGGTATAGTCAGAGATGAAAGCAACTTTAATTTCTTACCCGTGTAGTATTAATTTCAGGTACGTGTTAAAGTGGTAGTCAGTACACTGTGCTTGCTCACGCATTACTAAACAACTTCCGCTAAGAAAGCAGGGAAGCGCCCATTCAAATCTGGTATGTTTTGCTGTTTTCGGTATTTTACATCTTTTTTCAATGTAATTTATCATATTTTTCCACCATTAAGAAAATAGTGGACTTCTTGTGAATTGTCATATTTACTATCCAACCTTGCCTCTCATTACTTTAACTGACTCATATATTAAATATGTACTGCAGACTCAGCTCATCGTGGCTTTGGGCATTACAGCTCCCTAACGGTAACAATAGTTCTATATAGATTTTGTTATTCAGTGAGGGAACCTGGTTTTTTAATGTGTCAGTGGGTATGGTTGGTCTTCACAGCAAATTGGCCAGTGTTGAAATCCCAGTGTTAACGGTTAATATTGATTTTAGGTGCTACATTTTCACATTTGGTGCCACACAGTGTTGTTTCATATCTAAACCAAGGTATGTTTCACAGTGTAAAATAAAGTACACTAATCCAGAGTAAACAATATCAACATCTGGGATTTTAGTTGACGGTTTCTGTAATGGCGCTGCTTCTGTCCGTGCTGGAGAAGTTCAAGGTAGCCTAATATATTGTAACAGGCACGGCTAGACTGACCTGTTGGCTGATCGCGTGCCATGCCCAGTCTCAGCCACCACAAATATGTTAATTAGAAGCAGAGGATGCTGGGAGTAGGAAATAGGGTAAGGGAAATACTGTTGTGATTATTGTAAGTGCCCCTATTAGTTATTTTGCCATACCCTGTAACTGTTGAAACCTTCCTGTGTTGTTTTATGTACTATGTTAATGTCACCTTGAGAGGCAGGGTAGTACTCTGGGGTGGGGAAAGGGATGTGTGTGTTTGCATTTGAATGTTTGGACAGTGCTGACTTGGTGTTGGCTGCTTCAATAAACCATGTTGTACATGCGAGCTTTGGTGTGTGTCTCCCTGATCGTTCCTGTGCTTGCTACAACATTTTCATTTATTTTTGAGGCAATGAAACAGTATTTGACAAATTATGCAGATATTAGTTTACACTTGTTAAGTGTACATAGTTTATATACAAAGTACAATTGTCACTATAGCAGTGTTATTTCCCAACACTGATAACACTATAGCAGTGTTATTTCCCAAATGATAATTCATTTTACAATAAAGGGGTGCTAGTTATACACTGAGATAGACATACATTTAACTCCCATAGTGTTAAATGTCTTTCAAAAGCGTAACTTTTACACTGTGGAGTCATATGTACACTGGAAAAGTGTTTGATTTGACTCCTGGCCAATTTGCTGTGTACCTGTCAATAAAAGCATTTGCGGTTACAGTAGCAGAGTCTCATTCTTCAGAAACGCACAGCAATTGTGAAATAAAACTTACAAGAAATTAAGTCAAGGAGACAAACAGTTCGGCTACTATATTCAGTGAACTCCGAAGTGTTTTAAAATCACTTTACACACGTTCACACTCGGAATGGGACCTACAGGAATCTTATTTCGAATACTCAGTTGCAATTGTGTTCTAGGAACATAATTGTATCTTTTATTTATTTGCAATGTATGCGCAATTCGCTGAAAAGCGTCTCTTACTAATGTGACAATAGTTTGACAGGGTGAGTTCATATGAGGTCCTGTAGACAGAGCTTCCGGTTGAGAAATTCAGACAATGTGATTTAAATGAAGAGATACTATTCGCAACTATCAGCAAATCAATGTGAATAAACATAAATGTAAATGAATTGCACAGCAATTAAACTTATGCACACTGAACTCAGATACATTCACATCCCATTTAAATTATCACCCCTTGCAGCCGAAGCTGGTGTGTTAAACTGTTTTTTTAAAAATTTTTTTAGAGAATTATCAAAGCATTCAGCAGCCCGAGTCAAATAAGCTTCAGTGATGCAAGTGTAGGTTGCAGCAGTCAGGACAGAACCGTTGCCGATCTGATTGGTTAGCAGACCGTCAGCAGACATCATAAGATAATTACAATTGGCCACTAGATTGCAATTCGGAAGTGGTTGCTTTTACTACTTGCGTGTATGCTGACGCCTGGAGCTACTTCGGGACGGCGAATACACAACAAAGTGTAGTCGACTGTTCTTTGTTTTGTGACAATATATGTATAAATGCACAAGTAATGCACATTTGTATTTTTCCAAACTGAGACATTACACACTAACGTTTCTCGGCTGTCTTGTACAGTCTACCGTACCGTTACGTGGAAAGTGAAATTTTCTAAGTTTATAACCTGTTTAGTTATCAGTCAATATACATAACTCAAAATCACAAATTCACTCATTTGACACTTGACCATACTTTTATTATGAGGGTTACAAAAGTAATGAAGTGACCGCATTCAATTTAATTTGCTTCAAATCTATCACAGCCATTGACTAATTAATTGCTCCCCACTGATAGCTAACACAGTAGGTTTTGTTTTACTAATTGACATTTGAACAGATGCATTCTCTGTTTGCTCTTATTATGCCAATATATATTTTTTCAACAGCAGTCTCGTAAAATATACAGAGAACAGTTGAAATGCAGTATCCACTTTTTGTTCTTTCAGGTAAGCATTTTATAATATTCGTTGGCACATAACGTTATCAACCCATAGCGGTTGTTAAGGACTCTTCTTGCATTTATAGTGCAAATATAATTTATATTACATTGAATAAACAATCAATACGCACAAATAAACAGCAAAGGAAGTGACTTTGCACATGAACTAAACATTGAATTAGGTTCACATTAAACTGCGGCACTTTCAGGAGTTAACTGGTCCTCTGCGATGAGCACATGGAGTTATCAAACCAGCTGTTAACTAGTCCCAGCACTTACATACACACACACCAACGACTTCAAGGTTTTATGGAAAGATCTACAGTATGTTACACAAAGAAATTTGACAGCACCGGTGAAACAGAAACTGAAGAGTATTGAATTGAACGAAAAGAAAGGGGGATGCATCTACAATAATAATATAATTATTATTTTTATTATTTTTATTGTGGCGTCCGTCTCAGTGTTTTATAGAAGGACCTTAAAATCCAAGAGCGGTCCAAACAAATACAGTATAACTTCTTGCTATCGGCGGCCTTGTTATAGATTCACGTGCCTGCCTGCCTGCCTGTATGTGTGTGCAGATGGAATCATCATAGCTGTGATACTAGTATCAGGTTAACGATCCACACTCAGCAGACTACATGCTCCCACAGAAGACATCCCGGATCAATTAATGAAAGCATAACAATTTGTTATAGGAATTAGAAAAGTGCAAAGGGCAATGACTTTACAACATGTACTGGATATCACTGAACATGTTAAAATGAACAGCAATACTAATTCAAAGATGCATTTTCACAGAAATGGGTGGATCATACTGCACGTGTTAAATTCATCCAACGTCTCGGTCTGTATCTATCTTTCTCTGAGCGATCTGTCATAATTCTGTTTGTGATAATATTGTCATTTCTTTCTAAATTACATCATATTGGCCGATACATTGTACCTGAAAAGGCAGGTATCCTCCCATGTAATGTCATTAGTACATCATCGTCTTGAATACCTGAAATCCTCGAAGTAATACCTAAAATATCCATAAATCTCTATTCACAAGAATCACTGAAGCTATCACCGATATATCTGTCGCATCAAAAATAAGAGGATAGAAAACAATAAAGCACGAATCGCCAATTACAGCTATGGAACAAAAAAAAAAAAAAACTAAACCACTACCCACATTTTATACACCCAAAGCAAAAATCGAACTCAATCAATCTCTGTTTATTAAATATTCCTCATAGTTTAATTGCCCTAATAATAATAAATCATCAGGTAATCACATACCAGTTTTCCTGCATCCACTGAATGGCTTCATTCTCGTTAAACTGTCTTTCAAATTCATATTCTTGCAAAGCCAGGACTGACATGTTCATGGGATGTCTTCTTGTAGACTGAATCAAGAATCAGTAAACCGTCTTTTTATTTAACCTGGAATCCCTTATCTCACTGCTTGAGCTCTATCCTTGATCTCGCATTGCTATTGCTGCCGGAGCCTCTTTCTGTCCCCTCAGCCTGAATGTTCTCCACCTCCAGCCGGCATCCGCCCTCTTGACAAAGAGTACGCTCCCAGGTCCTAAAGCATCGTTTCCAGTCTCTGCTCTGGTATGATTAGCCAGTTTGATTAAACTTTCAGACAGTTTCATAATACTGTAATGCTGGTGCCACCGTTTCTTTTTTTTAAATCTGTAAATATGTAATATGGATGAGGTGATGTCCTGTTAAAAAAAAACAAAAAAACACTTGAATTAAAATATTGCTCGCTATTGACAGACAATCATGAGAATTAATAATCTTTAAGTACTATAAACAAAATTAGTACAAATCTTAGACGTACATTTCAAAGATAATGTTTTTATATCATAATGATTGCGTTATTAAAGTTTTGGATGAACTACCTAAGGATTACAAAATGGAAAACATATTCTTGATATCAGGAGTTAACCACAAACATAATAATGTTTTGATAAGTGCTAGGGTCATTTGGGTCACCTTAAATTGTACAGTATACTTTTGTATTTGGTGAGCTGAAAATACAAGTTTGAAGTTTTGTGCAAAAAGCATAGTTTATAATTAATAAATGTAAGAAAATTGAATCTTCGGGTGCTACATCAGAGACATGTTGCCAGCACCAACTCTGAATATGGCCAAGGACAATGATACAGTAAAGCCTTTCTTGACAGCTTTAATCAGCATTGCCATTGGCTCTAGAAACAAATGTCAGAAAGGGAAACTGTCTGCAAATTAACAAGACAGACCTGTCAGCTGCATCTGGCTGGCTCTCACAGCCTGTGGCTGAATGATGAGTATAAGGGGAATCAGAATCTCACAAAGAGAAATAAGAGAGGTAAACTGTGCCCAGCTGTATTTTGATCTAAACCCTGGCCTGCTCCATGTGGATGCAGGGACTGCACAGCAAAATAAGAATGCCAAGACTGTACTTGTGGGTGTTCCAGAACAAGCTTGTGACATTTTTGTGGGGCATTGTGGGGAAAATCACATTGTCAATGCTTGAGCTATCTCTGGTGATAAGTTAAGTACTAGTACTCCTTTTATCAGCACCAACCACATAACAGAAACTCAAATGTATTTGCCTAGAGCTGAAACCAATAAAAAAGAGCAATGTTTTGCAATGTTGTGAAAGTTGCACAATTTAAATTACAGCACAGTTTCCATGGTTAGTGTCTGAATTTGAAAGTTAAAAGAGCCGAAAGACCTCAGAAGACCAGTCTCTAAATTAGGAACACAGAAGAATAGTTATCAAGGAAGCTATTGGAATAATCCCTTAAAAAAAAAACAAAAAAAACACAGAATTAGTTCAAGCCAGCCAGTTTGTCTATGTAGATTACAATTCTGCATGTTGGCATTAGAATCCTGATAGAAATTGAGTTGCAGCATTGTAAGCTACATAAAGAAAATGCTCTAATAGACCAGACCGCTGCCTTGTAAAGTGTGTGTGGGTTGATTAGAAAGTCAGATAGGCTTTGCATGGCTGCTGTCTGTGGAAGAAAATACTGTAAAGCAATGAAACTTGGAGGCAAAAAGATTCTAAAACTGCCACAATGGGTCAAACAGGGCCCTGTAGTTGATACTGCATAAAGTGTTTGTACATCACTATTGTTCTTATAGACTGTTGAGGATGCTACAATACAAAGAAACCAGGTTCATGAAATCAATTACACGTGTTAAGACCTCTTTTAAAATACATAATAATAATAATAATAATAATGGTAATAATAATAACTATTTGTTTTGACAAAGTAAAGAAACAATACGGAATCAGTCCAGCTGGTGTGGTTTTTCTTTTTCATAGAAAAACTTGATCTGCTACTACCAAAGCAAACTTAGCTGTCATAGCTGTTTAATCCTGATTTGAATTTTTACAGAGTTGCTAACAACACCTGACAGGCTCAACAACATATTTCAACCACTGTATTTCCTACCAACATGATATGGAACAGGAATAATATTATGCTGACACCCTACTACTTTGTAATAGATGTTCTTTATGGAAGTGCCCTAACTCTCGACTGTAGTGCCTCATTCTGCATATGAACACTCATACTGGTTATTGATTCATCCACTGAAAAAGGCTCTGGGAACATACACAGCTTCAGGAGTATTGAGTATTGACACAAAGTGATCCCTCTTTCTTCAGGAAGCTCCTGGTGTATTTTTCCTTTAAGCAAAATAATTGTAACATATGTACAGGTTGCTCCTGGGATATCCTCTGTTTAAATATAAAAAATAAAAAAACGTTTATATATACTATATATATATATATATATATATATATATATATATATATATATATATATATATATATATATATATATATATATATATATAAACTTTTTTTACTCAACAAAAAGCAATCTTTTTATTCCTCTAAAACAATACATTTAAGAAAAAAGCATATTACAAACCCAGAAGTGAACCCAGAAGTGAACAATGCACAGTGGAAGCCCAGGACACAACCCCTTGTGCCATTTCGAAACTTGCAACAATTGCAAAACAGCAATCTAAAGCTAAAAGGTCGAGAACACTTGTCCATTAATAACTCCACAGGGGAGAAAAACATGATGTTACCATGATTTACAATTTGGTTCAGATTTAATCATTTACATATATATATATATATATATATATATATATATATATATATATATATATATATATATATATATATATATAGTGAATAGATATACAGCATCTACAAAATAATAGAACTTTGATCTAGTAGCCACTGGATTCATCCACATGCAATATTTGAAGAGCTATCTGAATAAAAATGTTGTAATCAGGCAAGTGTTGCATGAGACCTTGAACTACGAGCAAAAAGTGGTTCCAAACAACATTATTTTATGCCATAATCTACAACAAGGTAAGGCTTTTTAGGTTGTTTTGCAAGCAGTCTTTTGGACATGATGGAGTTATGCAAATCAAACACATCGGGTGACATGAGGAGCCAGTAGACTCCCCTTTGCAGAAAACCCTTGAGTGGCATCACTGCATTTGTGGCTCTTTGCCCTCCATTAAAAATAAAGTTACATGACTTGCCTAATGACCAGGCATACATTTAAACCTGTATGTGACCTGTAGTCTATCGATAAACCAATGCATCATATAAATGACATCTTGTTCAAGACTATTGACAATGGATTATGCAACCTTGTATTTTTATCAATATTGTGTCTTCACTTGTTAATTAGTACGTGTATTACCAATTTTCTGTCTGATGTTTTTGATCCATCAAGATAAAAGTAATAGCAAGATCACAATAGCATTTTGTTAATGAATGAAACAGGCCAATATTTTACATACAAGTCAATGTGATTACCAGTAATTAAAATACATGTGAATGAAGCGAATGACAGTTGCATTTCCTACACGTTAATTGTGCATTATATATGTAGTGTGACTAGATTAAAGAACATAATCAAATAATTTGCTAATGGGTTAATATTAGTCAATACATAAAGACATTCCCCCAAATACATTGAAACTATACAGTAGCTACTGTACATCCCTGTTATGAAAAGAAGTTGAGGGGTGAGAGGAACCACTCTCCTGTCTTAACACAGTCAATTAACACTGCTTCCATTACATTATCTAACCAAGATTTATTATTTTCTCGAAATACAGTTTTACTTACAATAAATAAAGGCTCCTGTTTAACACGGTAACAGTGTACACTTAACTGATGTTCTGCTAACACTGCTGTCTTACTAAAATAGATCCACTACCAGGTCTAGTAGGCTAAACAGTAGCAACGTTCACATAGTGTAATATAAAAAAAGGAAGGCTGGAGCCTAGTAATTGTAACGTGGTTAAAGGGTCGGATACGATCAAAGATGGAGTTGGACCAGTTTGCTACAGTTGAAGTCTCAGGTCAGGAATCATCTCTGCTTGTCTGTGCCCTGTCCTCTTCTGCAATTACGGGCCACAGAAACTCGATTCCAGTTGCAGGAACTGCCTCTAGAATTGATTTTGCTGACTGAATAGATTCGCCCATCACAACTATGAATATCAACCTACTGGAGCACCTTAATAAGCCCCAGTCTGGGTGGTGAATTCGCTTTAATTCGGCTATTGACCAAACAATTAGGGTCAGGTGATCTTAAATAGTAGGAGGTCAGTCACCCCCCAGCAAGTTAAAACCACACTATATCTAACTAAATATTATACAAAATTACAAACCACCACCAAAATACACACTATTTCTATGTTTATGATGTGCATGTTCTTCACCCTGTCACATCTCCCCCTTTATAGTTAAACAGGGATTTAACTCTGCTGCTGCAATAGCTCCTTCCCTTGACGTGCAATTTGCCTGACTGATACTTAGGCCCCATTTTCAAGAGATGCTACGTGCAAGGGCACTGAAAAACTAGCCTTGCATCGGTGCAAGGTTTTGTTGGAATTTTGTGGGCATTTCAGGGCGTTCCGTTTTTTTTTTACCCACCTCCCAGTCTCTTTGACTTAGGTGTGCTTTGAGTTGTTCTAAATGAGTTGCAGTTGTTGCAATGAGCCGCAAAAGGTATTTTATTAAGAATAGCTGGGTTTGTGTGAAATGTGTTAATGAGGGGAACAGAATTGTGTTAAGTTTGTAATTAACGACAGCATATGTGATTTTGACACAATCTGTACTTAAACACAAACTTAAGCACGGCTAGAGCTATATGGAATTTTGAAACAAACACGGCATTACATCTTCAACAGTTTAGAATACTTGAGGAAAGAAGGAGAAGGGGAAGGAGCGTTTGGTCTTCTGGCACTTACAAGCACCGTTTGGTCAATGGATAGTCTCCTCATAATGGATAGTCTCCTCATAATGGATAGCTCTGTAATCTCCTGAGGTGGATTGCACGCCGCTCTGCTTGGCTCTACGCCGCCCTTGCACTGCACGCTGTTGGCCTGGCTGTACACTTCTAACCGGTCTCTGTCCCGGCCACTCTCGATCTCGATACGCACCAGCCCTGGACTGCCTGCTGTTGGCTTGGCTGCTCACTCTCGTACATGCCCTCGGCTTGCACGCTACTTTGGCTCGCTCTCTCTTTTATGGTGCCCCGTTCGGTCCCTGATTGAGACGTCATTACCATATTCGGGAGTCAATCAGAACCGGACACTGACGTCAGATACTCACAGATGGAAGGGGGGTAGAGGGTGGAAAGAGTAGGCACTATATAGCTGAAAGACTGCAACAGATAGGGAAGTGACAGTAAACACGCATACATACATGCTGGTCTTCTTTGGCTCACCAAATCGCCCAACGCTACAATATCAAGGTTATTGCTGCCTTAACCTTTTACGCAACAGGCTTATTCCATATACCAGCTGGAGATGTTTCTGGTATCTGCCAGTCTTCTATATCTAAATGCATCAGCCTTGCAACGGTAGTTTTAGTTAAGAGGGCAAATAAATACATTGTTTTTCCTATGTCCCCTACAAGCAACACTGCCAGCTGGGGTTCGGCTGAAGTGCCAATGTAACCATGCAGATGTTCCTGGCTGCGTAACATTAGACTCTGCTTCATTGAGTCCTAAAATATCATGGCTACCAACACCCCCGATTTATAATTATTAATAAGTGGATTAATAATTACAGACACTTGTTCTTCAGCACTGGTTAATTGTATGTTTATGGAGGCCCCCCTCCAGTGTGCCTCATAGTTGTGTTTTTTTGTGCTAATTTGTCTTTAGCACGGGCTTTAACATCATAAGACCTTTTTCTGATGTCTGCAATATATCTTGAAGCCTTCAACACAGCATTAACTTTGTTAACTATTGTTTGTCATGCCTTCTTTTCTTCTGCTTTACAATGTTTTGTAGAGGGCCTTTTCAAAATAAAGCCGATTCATTCTGTATTAGTTCTTCCAAAATTATGTGCATCTCTTCCACTGTGAAGTTTGCTTTTCTTTTTTTAGGGCAACATGTTTGAGCCATTGTTTGTCTTTCAAACTTTTCCAGCGCAACCCTCGGCGAGTGGGTGTGTTTGTACTTACTGAGGCCATTTAAATACCAATTTACTATGCAGTCGCAGGATTAAAATTAGCCCTGTATGAAAATGACCCCCTTAACACCTCCTAAGGCATCAGTTAAAAAAAACTAAATTAGTGCTGGTTTTGCAGAATATTACAAACCAGTTTGATGTTGTGAAAGCTTTGTCATGTAGCCAGGCTCCCTCCTTGTGTAAAGCACACACATAGAAGGCCACCTCCCCCTTAAAACAGAGCCATGTATCAAAGTCACCTGGCACTTCTATTATAAGCGGACATTCAACTTGATGCCTGTGCGAACCAAAGTATGAGCAAGAAGATGGTCTTAGCCAATTGTACATGTTTTTAAATGCTCTTTATTAAAAAAAGAATCCTATAATACATACGTGTTAATAACTTTAGATGTATTTTATACTTCTTTAGCAGTCTGGCTTGTGCCTGTTGTATATTTCTGATCAACTGTTGGCTTTCTGTCCACAATATGTTTACAGCAAAATAAGTATTTGAATTTTTGGGGAATTGGTCATTTCACAGTGTTCAGGAAGGTTCTGTGACCCAGAGTCAAAGGTTCACTGCAGCAGGTGTTCAGGGACAACAGAGACGGGAGCCACCAATTAGGAGCTTGGCTTGCAGCAAGAGCGGGAACTGGTTGCAACATTGTTGTCACAAATATGGGGTAAATTGTTACAACAATGTTGCGAGGGATCAAGAGCGGGAAAGTACGGTGGCCATGAAGTGCAAAACACAAATACAAATCAAAAAACACAATAGCAAAAAACCAAAGCAGAAAACATAAAAGCAAAAGCAGGAAACACAAATACAAAAAGCTCGCAACACAATGGAAGTCATTTCATAACGGAAAATACATCACGATGGAGGCCACTCCCCCAGATACCCCTGCACAGTCTCCATCTGTTTCTGGATTTATTTAGAAAGCGCAAGTTGAGTCTTTAGTAACTTAGTTGGCTGTGGTAAATTTCTGCATGTTATAATTGGTATGGCAACAGTAAGCCATGCTTCCTGACTTTTTGACAAAAAAAACATGTGCACGGCGGTGGGAAAGGAGCATGTATACAGGGACGCCTAACTATGATTAAAAGTGTGTGTTTGGAGACCAAATATACCAACCATACATGCGCCAAGTATGTGAAATATGCCTGTTCCAGACCAATGGAGTCAATGATATACTGAAATCTAAGAGATTACATTGGTAAATATTGAATTGCCCTTTTTATCAATCAGCATTTATTTCAATTTTTTTTGTCATTCAGGGACATAATATACCTCAATGTTTATTATTAAACAAATGTGAGTTTAAATTATTAGCAAGTTCACACGTTTTGATATCTAAGCTGAAAATTAATATCAACAAGAACAACTAAGTTCTTCTTCTTCTTATTATTTATTTCTTAGACGCCCTTACCCAGGGTGACTTACAGTTGTATATATAAAAATATACATATCAATAATTAAAGTACAGTAATTAAAGTAATAAGAGCAAATGCAAAACAGTACGATTTGATATCGGGGCAGTTCAAGAGCAGATAACAGTGTTGATAGTTTCATCAAGGTTAGATATGACTGCATGTGAAATGCAAAATACTACAGATTGGGTTAAGTGCAGGCTTAAATACAGTAAAATAGGGAGCAGATAAGTGCAAGTTAAAGTACATTAAAGGCAGAGTGCTATATTGTCCAGAAGGGAAGAGCTGAGTTTTACAGGTGTTGTCTGAAGAGGTGTGTCTTGAGGAGGTGCTGGAAGGTGGTCAGGGACTGGGCAGTCCTGACATCTGTAGGAAGGTCATTCCACCACTGAGGGGCGAGGGTGGAGAAGGAGCGGGCTCTGGAGGCAGAGGAGCATAGAGGAGGTACAGCCAGTCTTCTACTGCAGGCGGAGTGGAGAGGTGGGGTGGGGGTGTAGTGAGAGATGAGGGTCTGGAGGTAGCTGGGTGCAGTCTGGTTAAGGCATCGGTAGGCGAGTACAAGAGTCTTGAACTGGATGCGAGCGGTGATAGGAAGCCAGTGGAGTGAGTGGACCAGTGGAGTAGCGTGGGAAAAGCGAGGCAGAGAGAACACCAGGCGAGCAGCAGAGTTCTGGATGAGCTGGAGCAGACAGGTGGCAGACGCAGGGAGGCCAGCCAGGAGGGAGTTGCAGTAGTCTAGGCGGGAAAGTACCAGGGTCTGGATGAGGAGTTGTGTGGAGTAGTTGATGAGGAAGGGTCGGATTCTTTGTATGTTGATCAGGAAGAAGAGGCAGGTGCATGCCAGAGTGGAGATGCTGGGAGTAGGAGAGGCAGGGGTCCAGGGTTACTTTGAGGTTCTTGGCTGAGGAGGAGGGAGAGAGTGTGGTAGATTCCAGAGGAATGGAGATGGGGAGATCAGAGGAGGGGGAAGAGGAGGGGAAGAAAAGGAGGTCAGATTTAGAGAGGTTGTTTGAGGTGATGCGAGTGCATCCAGGAGGTGATAGCAGATGATAGCAGACAGACAGGTAGAGATACGGGAGGGGATGGTGGTGTCAGAGGGGGGGAAGGAGACGAAGATCTGAGCATCATCAGCATAGAAATGGTATGAGAAACCATAGGATTCTATGAAGGGGCCCAGGGAGCGGGTGTAGAGAGAGAACAGTAGAGGACCCAAGACTGATCCTTGGAGGACTCCTGTTGAGAGAGGGTGAGGTGTGGAGGTTGAGCCGCGCCAGGTTACCAGGTAGATGCGGTCGGAGAGGTAGGAGGAGAACCAGGCCAGAGCAGTGCCAGAGATTCCCAGGTTAGGGAGAGAGGATAGGAGAATAGAGTGATTGACAGTATCAGAGGCAGCAGAGAGATCGAGGAGAATTAGGACAGAGGAGAGAGATGCAGCACAGGCAGGTTAGTGAGTTAGTGACAGACAGGAAAGCAGTTTCAGTGGAGTGAGCAGAGCGGAAATCAGATTGGAGAGGGTCGAGCAGAGAGTGGTTAGACAGGAAAGCAGAGAACTAGCGGTGTACTGCCCACTAGAGGGTTTTAGAGAGGAAGGGTAAGAGGGAGACAGGACGGTAGTTCTGGATTTTGGAGTTCTTCGGATTTTCTCCAACAGCCTCTCCTCGCAGGACTCCCACAGCTAGACTGCCGACTCTTTGGTAGAGGCTGTTTGGATGGCTGCTGCTTCGTGCTGGCGCACAAATAGGCTAGCTGTCTATTATACTAAACTGCGCTAAAGACAATACTTAAGCAATACAACAGTTTCAATGCACTTCAATGGGATCACACAACTACAAAACGTTGTGTGGAAACCAGTCAAATTGCAAATCAACCTCTATTCAATTTAACCACTCACCTGTTACTAATCACAAACAGTAGATCACCCAATTAAGACACCACCTTTATAACGTTACTTAAATACAGCTAATGTTAAGAGCTGGAATGAGGCCTCAGTAGCCACTGAGATTTGGAAAAGGTCCTCGCTGGGACTGCTTCAACTGAGACTGCCCTTGGTCGTGTGGTCCTCAGACTGGCACAGCTCAGACTGCCCTTGGTCGTGTGGCCCTTAGACGGCTGGCATTCTAAGACACAATTTATACCATCCTGTAGTCCTGGAGCTGTATACTTAACACAAAATTTGCATCAACCTCACAATTCAAGACACCCCAACAGTTTGCATAACGTAATTACTAGTTCTTAAGTGCAGGCTGGTTACCTTTAGCAGGCAACGATTTTAACTAACAATTAAACTACAATCCACTTACCGATTCAAACAGCAACAGGAGCTCCAGACTGGAGCAGAAGCACATACCACACTCGTTTGCAGATTATACTCTCAAAACTAAATAGATTGCAGGGTTATAGTTGCCAATAATATGTGGAGGACGCCACAGAACTGACACACACGCCCCCTAGTAGAGAACAATAGACAGCTAATCACCGTTTACTTTACACAAACTGTGCATTTAATTTTTAATAACGGTCTGATACTCTCTGTTTCCTTTTTTCTTTTAATAATGGTGTTATACACTCTCTTCCTTCAGATATTTTTCCAAGTAATAAATAAAAAAATGATATTTTTTCCTTTCCCCTACCGATGTCAGGCCATACTTCACGTCTCTCACTCAGTGTGACGTCACGTTGCGCGTCCGTTTGGACTGTAAAGTGCAAAAGAAGAGTTCAAGGTTGAACCTCTCACAAATGACAGTAAATGTCCCAATCACAAACAGAAATTTGAAACGCGCGCTTTGGCAGACAGTAAGCATGTCACTGGTCAGTTGTGAGTGGCGGTTCATGTGTATACTAATTGAAAGCGCCACTGATGGTTGTGTAAACATTCTGAGGGCATTTCCTGGCCATTAATGCCCTCTACAGCAACCAATCAGAAGACAGCATTCCCGTTCTATTCATCTGACAGGTTCATAATATATTATTATTGTTGTTTTGAGATTCTTTTATTAGGGCGCTCCCCTAAATCCATTGTTTAGACACATCAGTGTATTCTTGTGACAGACTAGCCGTCTGTCGTGTGGATGCGGGTATTCGCTGCTGAGTGACACAGGCAGGAGGAGATCGAGATGGAAGTTGAAGTTGATATGCCACGCAGGCGAACAGGATTTATTTACATATTGTAGTGCAGAGCTGCGGGGTTTCCAAGATATAATGAGACAGACAACAGTTCAAAGCAGTAGGAAACCGCTGTCTTTATTATTATTATTATTATTAT
This sequence comes from Acipenser oxyrinchus oxyrinchus, assembly GCA_030684275.1. Classification (NCBI taxonomy): domain Eukaryota; kingdom Metazoa; phylum Chordata; class Actinopteri; order Acipenseriformes; family Acipenseridae; genus Acipenser; species Acipenser oxyrinchus. Next base: position 36,377,135 of record CM060247.1, on the reverse strand, counting down.
TATTATTATTATTATTATTATTATTGTTATTATTTAATTTTATTTTTAGCTTTTAGTGAACAATGGCTCTCATTCCTCTCCTCTCACTCATAAACTCAACCTCTCAACTCAAATTCAAAGGGTGCTTTATTGGCATGACTAACATCTGCAGTATTGCCAATTGGACAAATACAGATTAAATAAATGAATAAAGCAAATTTGTTTATGGCAATTTAAACGTTAAAGGAAATAATATTTACAGTAACAGTAAATAATAATATCAATAATAACAACTAACTTTCTCTCAATTTCTCCCGCCGCCAGATCCCTCTTCTCTCTTTCAAACTGTCATCTCCTCACCCCCGCACCTCCTTCCTCACTCATTGGTCCAACACTTCCTGTCTCTGACTGCTCGCGTCGGACCTGCTCTCACACCCTCTCAGTGACGCACTCCCACAGAGGCTGTCTTTCAGCGCAAGCCACAAGCACCAAAAACACACAGAGAACGACAGATCTGAACAAGATTAACAGTTTACAAACACACATTATTTACAGAGTACTCCCATCCCCTTCCTAGTCCATTCCCACATTTTCTCCAGCTTTTTGAAGCAACGGTGCATTGTTTGCCTACTGACAGAGTTCCAGGCATGCTTTACAAGCGCACAGCATCTAACATTTTATTAACACTGAATTTTCGTGCTGATGCTTATCACTTTTCTCTTTCCAATCATGCTTGCTTGCTGTTGCAGTCAGTGCTGTTTTTTTTCAAACTGTAAATAAACCTGATACTGTGTACAGGAAATAGCCAAGGTACAACAGAGGTAATCGCTCAGTAACGAGGTGCAAACAGCTGATTGATCGATCTGTCAAACCTTTTTACAACAGTAAAGTGCTGCCTTTTTATTTAAATATATGTGAATGGCAAGGTAACGAGGTGAAAGCAGTTGATTTGTGTATTAGTAAGAACGATTACTACAGTATAAGCACAGTGCTTTTGTTATTTAAATCTGTGTAGTGGTGTAGTGCTATATTTAGAAGTAAGGGGTCGCTATTATCTACCCAACCCCACTATCTCAACCCTACAACGCCGACTGTAGTCCCAGTTTCTCCATACACTCAGGACCGCAGTTCTTCACGGTATTTGAAAGGGCTAACAAGTGTACTGATTACAAATTCAGGTATTGAGGTTTTATTGTAAAGCAACTAGACTTACAGCTATTTGTATTAAAGATACATAATAAACAATGCTGTACATATTTACACAACCAGTTTCATGCACTAATACACATGATTAAAACGCCGTCAATATATTATTATTCATCCTATGCGTAACACACCCCTGTAAGGCCACAGGTACCCTTGTTTGTTGCGATTGAGTTTTATCTTTTAAATAAATGTTTAACTTATTGTATCTACATTATTTCTTATATATGGGTCTAAAAAAAAAACAAAAAACTCAAATTATTACATCTAATTGTAAAACGCTGACACCTCAGCACAGCGTTAATACAGCCGGTTCCCTTCACCTCTCTACATTATTAACACCTGTTGTTCCAGACCAGGCACCCAATATTCAAACTTTCTCATTATTTATCTCTCAATGGTTTCTTAGTTATTGTATTCTTTGCTTATTTGTATGGGTTATACACATGTATGTCTCCATATATTAATAGGAGCAAAACAGTTCAATTTTCTACACGTGAAGGAAGCGGTGCTGTCCGTGCCCAAGAGAAGTGGGGTAGCGGCGCTCCCCCGCGAGCCCCCAGCACTACACCCCTGAATCAATTGTGAATGGCACATAACGAGATCCAAACAGCTGAGTTTGTCCGAAATAATATGGCGCGCTTAACACGGTATAAACAATGCCTTTCTTATTGAAATCAATGTGAATGGCAAACGGCAAACGCTATTTGTCAGATATGGCTGCCCAAAATAACTCTGTACAGTATAAGTGGTGGCGACTGTACAGCACACAATTTAGTTGCGGTCATAGGGACCGGAACAGCCGGTGCTTCGGCATCTAGAGACGCCAAAATAATGTTTCTTTGGTGGCGTTGAAAATATTAATTTAAACGCCACCAAAGAATAAAATAAAACAAGGCAACATATTCAATTATTTTCGCAGGAGCCACTCTCCAAAACAAAGCAAGAACACCGACAGCTTTAAACGCAGTGACTTTGATAAGCATGTCACAGGTCTATTGCTGAAGCAGTGGCACTCAGTTTGATTTACTATCACCACTACTAAAGGATCCCACCATAACCAAGAACACAACCCTAAAACGTGCACAGTAAACACCCAACAGAAAGGAGGACAGCTCAACAAAGACCATTTTATTTCTATCCATCAAGTTCAATTGTACAAATGGAATTCAAATCCAGGCCCTGCTCTTTCTTTACAGATAATACTGGTAAGTATAATCCTGCAATTTATTGTGATGCTGGTGAGTTATTCCCCCCAAACAGAAATAAACCATGGTACCATAAATACGGCTGGTAATTAATTACTAATGCCTACTACGTGTTTACATCCACCAATTTACCCACAATTCCAGCATTATACTCTATAAAGTGTTCTATGGTAACGTTACCCTGTGAAAGGCACTATATAAATTAAAGCTTGACAAGTTGTTTAATAACGTATCCCCACACATAAAACACAGTAAGTACTAAAATACCCCCTTCCCTCCCACTCAATAAATATTATATAAATGATATTAAACTGCAACATACATTATCAAACATGCCCTTACTCCTACTGGCTGGGATGCAATGTCTCGCACCCTGAACATATAGCACGATTGGATTATTTGGATTGTAGCGCCCCCTATAACCAAAATACCATTCCTTCAATAAATTCCAATTGTTTTTTTTCAGTACTTAAGTTCTCCTGGACTGGGTTCTCTCAGTGTCTCTCCAACAGTCCTGGCCCCTGCCTGTGCAATCTCACTCCTCAGTTGATGGAATGTTGCTGCGGTCCTGGACGTTCCTGGGATGCAGCAGGAAATACTGGCTATGCTGGCTGCGGTAGCAAGTATGCACCTCTTTAATGTTGTTGCTCCAGAACCCACTTGCTGGTTCATCGTCGTGAGTGTGGTTTCAATGATCTAGTAGGATAGCTATTCTCACACGCTTCAGCCCTTTAAATAGCTAAAGTACCCCACACAACAGGCCTTCCGGCGCAGCCTGTTACTTAACTTCTGAGGGCTTTAGCCAGGCCTTGTGTTGTCAGCGTGAGCCTGCAGACTTCCACAATCCTCTCCTGCCAGGGCCCTGTCTGCTGCTCCCCTGCTTCACGGTAGCTGTCTCCAGTGAGCGGCTGAAACACAACAACACAAACAAGCCACAATGTTAGTTGTGCACTTGTTGGTTAAATTCAATGCACCTGTACCCTATGCGTGCTTTACCACACCAATACTTCTTTCCCAGTTAAATATTTCCACTGCTCCAGTCTTTCAGTTCCAATTGCAGCTGCTTCTCTTCTCTTCTCTTCTCTTCTCTTCTCTTCTCTTCTCTTCTCTTCTCTTCTCTTCTCCAACAGTGCTTTCTCTTCCTGGTCACTACCCTTTCCTGATCTTGTCAGCCTTTTATAGTCCTCCCCCTACAGGGCTGTGTGCACACAATTAACCAGATACGGGGCATGTGCAAACTCTTAAAGTGCACTCGTCCCCTTTTATGTCCACCCCATTAAATGCTGTAACCAGATACACATTGCAACCCAGCCTGTTAATCTAACTCCTCACAGTTTTTTTTTAAATTAATTTTTACGGCCAGTTTGTGACACATACAAAAAGACAAAACTAACACAGTGGATGCTGGAAAAAATATGGACATGTTTATAGCAAATAATGAGTGCAGAGTAGCCGTCTTTGGGTGTGATAGCGAATCTTTCTACATTCGTCATCTTGTAACACTATTTTAATTATTATTATAGGCACTTTACAGAGCGTTTAAAAGGGACCAAAAACAAAAGTACACAGAAAGAGTACTTGGAACTGCAAACGCAAGTCAAAAAGGAAGTTAGAAAGGCCAAGAGAGAGAGATAGAAATGAACATTGCTAAGGGGGCTAAAACCAATTCCAAAATGCTTTTCCAATATTTTATTACAGCAAGAGAACATTCAAAGAGGAGGTTAAATGTCTAAGAGATACAAGTATTAAGAACATAAGAACATAAGAAAGTTTACAAACGAGAGGAGGCCATTCAGCTAGGGTTGCCACCTTTGAGATACGAAAATACCGGACGCCCCATCCCCTCCTATTGTCTGCTTCTTCATTTGTCTCTGCCATTGTGACTAACGTTACAGTATGCTACTTAATAGTTTCGCGCTTCTTCATTCAAAGGGCCGTCAAACTTAACAGCAGCACGCATGCGCATACCAGATAACACACAGCGGTGAGCACACAAGAAAACATAACGGTACAGCGTTTTGGTGGCTTACGTGGCTTATTGTAACACATTTTTTAAGAACACCTCCAATAGATTAGAATGCTTAGAATTACTGGACGTCTTCCAAAAAAAAACAGACAGGGGGTCAAAGTACATAAAAATACCGGACAGTCCGGTAAAATACCGGCTGAGTGGCAACCCTACATTCAGCCCATCTTGCTCGTTTAGTTGTTAGTAGCTTATTGATCCCAGAATCTCATCAAGCAGCTTCTTGAAGGATCCCAGCTTCAACAACATTACTGGGGAGTTGGTTCCAGACCCTCACAATTCTCTGTGTAAAAAGTGCCTCCTATTTTCTGTTCTGAATGCCCCTTTATCTAATCTCCATTTGTGACCCCTGGTCCTTGTTTCTTTTTTTCAGGTCAAAAAAGTCCCCTGGGTCGACATTGTCTATACTTTTAAGGATTTTGAATGTTTGAATCAGATCGCCGTGTAGTCTTCTTTGTTCAAGAGTGAATAGATTCAATTCTTTTAGCCTGTCTGCATACGACATGCCTTTTAAACCCGGGATAATTCTGGTTGCTCTTCTTTGCACTCTTTCTAAAGCAGCAATATCCTTTTTGTAACAAGGTGACCAGAACTGAACGCAATATTCTAGGTGAGGTCTTACTAATGCATTGTAAAGTTTTAACATTACATCCCTTGATTTAAATTCAACACTTCTCACAATATATCCGAGCATCTTGTTGGCCTTTTTTATAGCTTCCCCACATTGTCTAGATGAAGACATTTCTGAGTCAACATAAACTCCTAGGTCTTTTTCATAGTTCCCTTCTTCAATTTCAGCATCTCCCATATGATATTTATAATGCACATTTTTATTGCCTTATTGTCTCTATTAAATGTCATTTAACTGTTGTGTTTAGCACCCTCGCCCCCACTGATACTGAGACCAATGATACTGTTACTAATCTTAATAAAGATATGAAAACTTATTTTAAAGTTTCAGTTATCATTCTTTTTTTCATAGATTAAAATTAAAGGTTACAATGAACAACAAACAGAAAGAGTCAGCATCCTTGCCATCTTCAAAATAAATGCCATTGTCCCTGGGTAGAACAGAAAACGTTGGATAGTAAATAATCTCTCTTTCTCTTAACATATTTTACAAGCAGCTAGAAATATTTTTTAGAATTCAATTTCATCAACATTTTAAACTGCGCTAAGACAATACTTAAGCAATACAATAGTTTCAATGCACTTCAATGGCATCACACAACTACAAAAGCTGTGTGGAAACAAGAGATGAGTGAGGTAAACATTTTAAATATTAAATTGACATAATGACTGCACAAAAATGCATTCGTAATAGAACAGCCAATACATTTACAATATCTCTGTTGAATTTGGATGTTTATTGTTTATTTTATGATTTAATAGATTAGCAGCCTACATTGTTGTGAGATAAGTCAAGCCAGTAATGAACAGCTAGGCATCTCCCAACTGTGCTAAATCTTATGAAATGCCACTTCATTAAAAAACAGACATGCCTTGTGACTGAGAGCAGGCTCTGCAGGCACTATTGGGTTGTAAATGCTTTTGGAATTCAGACACCCAGAAGGAAACCCAAGGATGCTTAACGAACTATAAAGGTCATTACAAAACCCCTGTGTACTCGTAAGATGTTGCTATGACATGAATTCAACAAATGCATGAAAACAAAAGCAGGGAGGGTCCCCAGTGGCTCACATAGTAAAATATCTGCTGCTTGCAGTGCAGGGTGATTCATGGTTACAAATCCAATTTGTATTGCATATGCATGGGTCTTTCCTATGGGTTTAGGGGAGAAAGGTCTTCAAGGGATAAATAATCCCTTGTTGCACTTTGGTGACCCCCTACTGGTCAAGTGCAAGACGAATCGAAGCAAAAAACATGCATAATTTCAAAAGATTCAGTCACAATTCTAAGGTAAAACTGACATAATGACTGTACAAAAATGCATTCCTAATAGAAACAGCTAATAGATTTTTAAACTAGCCTTTGTATTAGGGAAGTATTGATTTATTTACTAAATGGCAAAACAATTTTTTTGTCATAAGGACTCCTACAAGATGATTAAGAAATGTTGACAAAGAGGCCTGATACAAATGCTTTTTTTAAAATGTAGTAGTCGCCAATTGTTTTTTATAATTTCCTCCCAATTTAAAATAGCCAATTCTTTTTTTTTTTTTAGGCTCAGCTCACGGCTAGCACCCCCATGCTGACTCAGGAGCAGTGAAGATGAACACACACTGTCCTCCGAAGCTTGTGCCGTCAGCCAACCACTTCTTTTTCACATTGCAGACCCACCATGCAGCCACCTCACAGCTACAGCGTCGGAGGACAACGCAGCTCTGGGCAGCTTACAGGCAAGCCCACAGGTGCCCGGACAGACTACAGGGGTCGGTGATGTGCGGTGAGCCGAGGACACCCTGGCCGACCTAGGGCCTCACCCCCTGCCGGGAGGCGCTCGGCAAATTGTGCACCACCCCCTGGGAGCTCCTGTCCACGGTCAGCAGTGGAATAGCCTGGACTCGAACTGGCAACGTCCAGGCTATAGGGCACATCCTGCACTCCAAGCGGAGCGCCTTTACCAGATACGCCACTTGGGAGCCTCTCAAATGCGAATTTTTTTTACTAGAACTTACATACTTTGTAACCTATTTATTTCTGTAAAATTATAAATGGGTAATATGACTGGTTCTACTGTACACCAAGAACACTGCTTATATAAAGAGATCATGTACACAAAACACTATCATTTTACAATTTGAGAAGGTTGCCTCTTTGGAACTATGCTTGACTGATTCTATATAATACATGTGTGATGGTCTGACAAAGATAATGGATAGTGGTGTCTTCTTTTTATACTTTGGAAAGACCTTTATAGTGTGACACCAAGTAAAAGCTGGGGTGCATGATGAGTCATGCGAGCATAGTTTCGATATATATATATATATATATATATATATATATATATATATATATATATATATATATATATATATATATATATTTGTACTACACATTATACACCTTTTAACTGAGTGAAAACATTTTTTTAAAGATTTTATTTTAGCATTTCTTTTGTTTTATTGCTTGTTATAAACCAACATTCTCATGAAATACATTTCATAAAAATTTCTCTATGGCAACAAACAGTGTAAAAACAAACTTGGAAGAGACAGCAATGTGGTTCTGCTGTGAGATATTTTATGGAGTTAGGGTTTAAACATCCACTCCCCTTTCCAAGTCTCTTTTAATACCCACACTTATAATTCTTGCCAACTTCTTCCTTGAGCAGAAAGTTGGATTGTAGTGTTGATTATGTTGCTTGGTTTTAAGAGGTGCCTTAAAATCCAGATCCAACTTGACCAATTAAGAACTTCTTGTGAAAATTGGTGACTTCTCATCATCACCAGAGTTCAGTGATACATTTATATTTTACATGGTAATAGGCATAATTATTAATATTTTGATGTGTGATGCAGACAGGGCAGTGGCACAATTTAACAGAGGCCATCTTAATCTGCAAAATACATGATATTGCCCATGATGCATAACACCCTGTCAATGCAACATCTAGGCCTTGTCAAACACACAATAAAACCCAACCTTTAAGTATCATATCCCTAATACTACTATACCAAGGTATCCTTTTACCACCTTCAAAACTACAGTCACGTTAAAGCTCTGTCTCACTAAACCGGACAATTAGAAATTCAAGTTGATGATGTTCTGTAACCCACATACCCACATATAGGCAGCAGTGTGGAGTAATGGTTAGGGCTCTGGACTCTTGACTGGAGGGTTGTGGGTTCAATCCCAGGTGGGGGACACTGCTGCTGTACCCTTGAGCAAGGTACTTTGCCTAGATTGCTCCAGTAAAACCCAACTGTATAAATGGGTAATTGCATGTAAAAATAATGTGGTATCTTGTAATAATTGTAAGTCACCCTGGATAAGGGCGTCTGCTAAGAAATAAATATTAATAATACAACCAGTGGTGTATTCTTAAATTTGAAGGTACTGGAATGCCACACAAATATAGAGTTTCTTAAACAAGAATTAGAATATGAATTCATATCTTATTTGTATACTGAACTTCAAGTAACACACATTATAAGTAATGCATTTATCGAATTTCTACAAGTATTTCCACAAAGTGTCTTTCTTGTCAGAATGCTTTACTTTACATGTCTGTGTGTCCGTGGCAGAACAACAACATCTGAGCCAAGTTTTGGTATAGCTGAAAGGATTTCACATGGAAAGTGGAGTTATCCTTGCGGTTCACTGTCACTTCAGTAGACGCTTCACTGCATGCCATTCCGGGAAGAGCTTGGTTTGTGTTTGTGTCCACAGCTGTAGTCAATGCATTGTTGCTGTCGTCTTCGTCAGCATTTTTTAGAATTCTTAAAGATGTAGTTGTAATAGAAGAAGCTCCTAATGCTCTTTTCATTACATCATGAGGACTACTGACTAAATCAGAAGTTGTGCAGGAGATGTGAGTCATGTGACTTAGCTTGCCTGTTATGTGCGTTGCGGCTCGACTACACCACTCTGCCTATAGAAGATAGTAACAGAAGAGCGTTATGGCGTGTTCCGGCTCGATTACACCACTGCATACAACCTAACAAAACCTGGTTTAAAATAGATGATTCTGCACCTGAGCATGGTCAGTTTTAACCAACTCATTCTCTCTCTAAAAGTTACTAAAAGCAGGTATGTTTATTACATTTCTATCCTGACAACATACAGCTTTAGATAGTACAGTATTATCAAGGAATACAATACTGTAGTGAGCACAGGAGTAATGGACACACACAGCAAGGCTCTTTCGGGTACAATGCTGTTTATTAGGCAGATAACAGCAGCTAGCCCCATCCACAAACTCACCTCACAAGCCAATACACACACACACAGACAGCCCTTACCCATCCTGGAGCACTATTCCGACTTTCAAGGTGACATTCACTCAACAAACAAAGGCAGCACAGGAAGGGTTCAACAATAATAACATTTTCCCCGCAATAATTCCCACTCCTGGCATCCTCTGCTGCTAATTTGCATGTTTTGAAAGAGGCTGACTCCGGGCACAGCACCTGATTCGCCAACAGCAGCAACAGTGAGTCAGTCCGGCCGTGCCTGCAACAATACATTTGCAGTGTAACCGGTAAGACTTTCATTGCAATGCTGTTTACTGTAACCTTAATTGGTCACATCTGAGCTTCATTATATACCAGAGGCCATGGGCTTAGATAATTAATCTAAATGAATAGCCTAAAATGTCCTTACTGATACACTGCAATTGAATATTTTTAAACCAAAAAAACAGTTACTCAAACTAATTATGAAACCTTCCCACGATAAATGGGTAAAAACAAAATGTTATTCCAATTTATGGCGCAACTTATGGGAAACAAGGGGCAACATACATTTTTTAGTTTGAAGCAGCTTCATGTTAACATTAATATACAAGCCTTCAGTGCTTTTCCTCTGCCAGGTAACATGGATTTCCTATTGGCCCAGTGCTGATGGCTGAAGTGTAATGCTGACTCCAGTGATCAGCCTATTTGAGGCTTTTCTGGCACATCAGCATACACAGTGACGGCAATGCTGGATCCAGACAGGGATCAACCAAAGTGTCACCTCCCTAGCGTCCAGAATGGGTTGGGTGGGGCACTTTGCAGGGGTCATCAGATGGGCACCTCCTGTCTTCAGTGTAACTAGCCCACGACACCTCATCCCAGCACCACTCCCCTTCACCCCGCCCCCCCCCAAACCTAGTCCAGTTTACTTACCTTAGCCATCCATTCCTTTTCATTGATGTTAACTTCCTCCATCACCTCGGTTTTGAGATCCAGTTTACTTCTTTCCTCCTCAACCAGAGCCTGTTGCTACTTCTCTCTGCCTCCTCAGATAGAGCCTTCATTATACACCGCAACTCTGGTTCACTGAATCCTGTATCTTTGAGAAGCCTAGTCATGGAGTGCATCTGGATAAACCCAGACTCTCCACCTCAGTTTCTTCCTGTCGTATGCTTCGATCCACGGAATCCTCTCAGGGTGTGCTGAGTGACCAGAGGATAATGTCTGGTCGAAGGATAGCTATAGAAATCGTGGGTGGGAAAATAAGGTGCTGGCTGCCTGCATTCTCCAATCTCAAGCAGTCTCCAGTTGTTCCAGGTGAATCTTAGTTCAAATCACCTTTCCTGTTTGTTGCTCTCCTGGATGGCTATTGCTGATATTGGCAGCGAGCTGTTGATCTTAAGATGCTTTTCTTCCAATGCTAATGCCAAGCATTGCTCAGAGCCCCCTTATATCCTGTATGAATGTGCTTCAGGGTAGCCGGTGATGAACACAAAGGACATGCAAGGTTCTTCCCTACCCACGCATATGTGGACCTGATTAGGAAGCCGATTCTCCTCTCTTCCACTGTCCACAGGTCTCACCACCCAAGTTTATGCTGTTCCACATTCACCCATGTCATCCATTCACCCTGCATAGCCTGGGACGTCTTGACACACCTAATCTTTTCCTACTGCTTTTAATGTTCAGTAACCACTAACTTCCTCCTTTCAGCTAGAGCAGCTTTATGTCATCTTGGGGAGCCGAACTGAGACCAAGGCCTCCTCTTCTCTTTTGTACTTGCCCCATGATATCACTGATACAAAGGGCAGCCTTTACATCTTCCACAGCACCCTTTGCTGCCCACTTACTCCCAATTCTCACTACAGGGGCTTACACACTCGTCACATGATTCAATCAGTGTCATTTCCAGCCGAACCTTAGTGCACTTGAATTCCTCACTTACAGCTGAGTCTGGCAGCTGCAGTTTCACGTTACCAGTGCTACCCTGCTGAGGCATTGTGGAACTCCAAAACATTTCCTAATGTATGAACTAATGAAGGCTTCCAGTCTCTACTGTTGACAGGAAACCCTCATACACAGTGCCGGTGCTAGGATTTACTGGGCCCTGGTGCAAGACAGTGAAGTGGAACACAGGACAACAAAGTATAACCTTTAGAAAATAAATACATCAGAAACAAAATCTGAATCGGTCAAAAACATTATTTATTTATTTTCCAACAAAACATATTCTAACGTTATTTTAAGATTTTAAGATGACTGTGAACAAGACAGTAATCAATCAAGTAACAGTATATCCAAACATTTTAATAAATCAATTATGTAACAATATGAATCAATTTGATTAATTACTTGATTTATTAATATTGAAACATATTAATAGCTTCAAATTGGTCACAAACTGCATTAATCATAGGAATTATAATTAATGTTATCAAGCACAAAACAAAACTTATGAAAAAGTATGAAAACGTTTCTATATAAAAAAAACAACACATGTGCATCTCAAAACTTAGCCCACAATACAAATGCATTCGTTTCAATTCATAAGAAAAAACATAATTCTATGAACACACTTAACAAATTAATATCCTAAAAAAATGTCATTTTTTTTAAACTGAATTTTACCATCTGTTAGTTAATGCAACATTTCGCGAGGCAGACACACTAGGATACGTTCAGCTTGTTCGATGTGGAAATGGAACAAGTTTTAGCCTTTTCGCTAAATCATTTAAATTATTTTGTTCCATATCTGTTCTGGCATCATGGCTGACAGCAGGGCCTGCGCAAGGATTTTTGCCGCCCTAGGCAAACGAAATTTTGCGCCCTCCTTTTCACTCTTTTTTAAAATTATATATACATATATACATATATATATATATATATATATAGCAACAGGAGTTTGTACCAGCGCAAAAATATATATATTTGTCTGCGCCTTTCCAAACTGGGGTGCCTTGTCCCAGGAATTAAGCATAGAAAAAAATATATCTAACTGTAGAAAACCACAGAAAGAGGGAAACAGAAGCTCCCTTGGATTGATCCAGATCTGCAGTCGATTTGTAGATAAAAGTATTTTTATTTTCATATTACAAAAGTCAGCAAGCTACAATGTTATGTTAACATATTAAATTACAATCATACCGCTCTGTAGTTTTCCAACTTAACAAAAAACAGACAACAATTAAAAAATGTTACATTTCGAAATCCAACATGAAATACTGTACTACTATTATGCTGCCTTCTGGTATACTTTTGTGATATCGTTCTGTATTTTGTTTGATTACATGTTAAATAAAACATCTAAATGATGTTCATCTATTTTTTTTAATTGTCTCAATCCAACAAAAAGAAAATGTAGGTGATGCAAAACTTTTGGCCATAGCTGTACCTGCGGGGCTTCACCATGTTTCATCGTGTGCAGATCGGGCTGTTCGACTGAACAACATGTCCCATGGCAGGAAGGTGGAATGGTTTCGCCTTATCAGGTTGTTCAGTTCTGTTCAGTCTCACGAAATTACGCCTTTAGGATCACATCTCCCAACAGAGCAATCACATGCAGGGACGTGGGAAGTGGGGGTGCTGGGGGTGCAACCGCACCCCCACATGCCGAGGGAGCAGTGCTGGCGGTGCAGCTGCACCCGCAACTTTTCTCGTTAACTTTAGTTTATGAATGAGCATTTGCACTGCCTGCAAGATAGTTATGAATCAACTGTTTCCACCAATTGTATTGCCGTATGGGTGCTGGCATTTCCTGTTTCAACCAATTATCACTAAGCATTGAAATGCAAGGGCAGGCGTTCATTGTTTCAACCTATCATTGATAGTATCAGCCCCAAGCACTGTCATGCGAGAGTCAGCGTTTACTTTAGAAATGTGTCCTGACCTAGCAGCTGGTTTCGATGATAACTGTGTTTAACAATTTTGCATGGCAAAACATTAAAAAAAAAAATCTGTAACTTCTAGAAGCACATTTAAAACAGTTGAGAATAAAGGATATTTAACTGTTAACATATGTCAATATATTTCTCAATAAACAATAACACTGACCTATAGCCAGAGCGCTTGCTGTGCGTCCCACTTCCAGATAAACAATCTGTCAGCTGTAATTTGCGAATTTGAGTGAATTTTAAGTGGCCACAGCACCTTGGAAGAAGACCAAACTGAAAGCACCATACTTTAAGCTTGCCTGATAGAGCACTACTGACGATCGTCTTCAGCCCTTGCACTGCCTGCTCTCACCTCTCCTACTCCGACTGTGTCCTTTAAATCCCCATCATACCACCCCCAAGACTCTACAGGATTTTCTGACACTGTTGGAATGGCCTTGCCATCAATATAGAACACATTATCCACTACTTTGTCTTTGATGATGGAATGCTCCTCGACTTGGGAAGCTTGAACTGCATATGTGCCTATCTGAAGTTATCTTCTAGTTTGCCAAGTAACCGATTGGTGCAGGATACTGTTGTAGTCATGGTACTCATATCGTCCATGTATTGACAGTCACATGCCAGAAGCCAGCCGTTCTTCTCCCACTACCTATTTTGAGGCCCTAATAATGACTGCAGCAGAAGAAGTAAGCTTTCACTAACCCTGTTATTGTACTGGGTACACTGAAGAACTGAAATGCAGCCCAAAGGAGCTTATGTGGCACTGAACCATATGGATGATCTAAATCCAGGAATGTTACATTATTATTATTATTATTTATTTCTTAGCAGATGCCCTTATCCAGGGCGACTTACAATTGTAACAAGATATCACATTATTTTTACATACAATTACATTATTTTTTTACACATTATTTTTACATACAATTACCCATTTATACAGTTGGGTTTTTACTGGAGCAATCTAGGTAAAGTACCTTGCTCAAGGGTACAACAGCAGTGTCCCCCACCTGGGATTGAATCCACAACCCTCCGATCAAGAGTCCAGAGCCCTAACCACTACTCCACACTGCTGCCATGGCGCTCCTTCTTCTCCTTTTTTGCAGACTGTGTTGCCAGATCACACTGATGTGCTCCAAGCATCCCATAAAGTCTGAGATACCAGCTTTTTGTATTGATGTGTCGACCATGCGGTTTCTTCAATAGATGACAACCTTTGTGCCAAAATACTGAAGAATATCTTGCCCTCCACTTTTAACAGGGAAATTGGTTGGAATTGGCCAATGCTGGTAGATTATTTTTCTTTTATCAATGATATCGGCACTCGCAGCACGGAAATAGACTATGACTGACTATCATCCTGTCCATTCACTTATACTTGTGTTGATATTGCCCACACACCTGTACACAGAAGTTCACAGTCCCATAACCCAACACTACGTCAATATTAACCTATTATAAATCAGAAAAATCAACATGTGTTCTTTTTTAACTAGGAATGTGGCCTTTGTTCTTTGCATGGGATGACATCTGTACACAGTATTAGATACTAGAATGCTGTCAGATCCTTTACGGTTGATTTCATATACGTGATTTATAATATATGTATATTGCAAATAATTTAGAATCTTTTAGTTTGATACAGTACAAATATTTGCAGGGGAGTAAGGCATTACATGTAACTCATTAATGCAATCTGATTACATTTTTTCAGTAACTTGAAACTGTAATGGTTCCTTTTCAGACAGGTAACAAATTACATTTTCTGTGAAAAAACATAACATAGTTACTTTTAGTTACATTTTAAAAAAAAGGACTACAGCTAATAATAACATGGAAACAATATTTTGAGCAGTAGCCTTACCAGACTGAAAAAAAAAAATCTAATAATAACTACTTACAATTACAAGTAACTTGTACAGTAACTGTATTGGATTACTTTTTAAAAGTTCCCCAACACTGAATATTTGTGATGTGGAAGATATTCTGTACAAGTGAAGTTCCAAACTCTGTATTCCTTGTATTTCCAATCTGTTGCATATCTGTTTTTAGGCACTTAAATTCATTTTTATGGATTACTTCAAGTTTGATATTTCTTTTCTTTAATGATGAATAACATCAAATTGTTCTAGTCATGAAAACACTCTATAAAAACATACTTCAAAAGCTTCTGGGATTGTGCATCGACCAATTTTGTATCACAACCAACTGAATCTGTTTTTCTTTCTGTTCTAAAAAAGAAAAGCTCACTAACCAAGCGTAATGTTTGATGTAACTCCTATGGCCATGCATTTTCCCCAGTACTTACGTTTAAATATAGAATAAAGTTCGAATGAATAACCACCCAAATGTAATTGCTATTGATAATGCTGCTGTAATACAACGTTTAAAAGTCCACCAGTATTTAGGATTGTTTTCAGTGAAGTTGATGTTAATGTTTAATGCATATTAACTGCCATATAGTCTGTAAAAAGCATGGTATATGGTCTGATAACATGCAGTTTATCTAAAGAGCTGTTTAAGGGTTATTGTCAGTCATTACATAGATCAGAAAAACAGATTTTTTTGTAGGCTAGCAGTATTTGGCTAGAACATGCAGTATACCCATGCAACAGTATTACATGAGACAATGTATAGCATCTCTGTCCCTTTCGCATTTTACATTTTTGTCTCACTTATCTGTTTGTCCTCTTCCTTACTAGCAAACTATAATTAAAAGTAAATCAATGTAGCAATACTAGGAAATTAGATATTTTGTATTGTTATTATTCAGACCACTCACCCTTACCAAATGATCTTTACTGGCAATTCCACGATGCCACAATGGTTATGCAGTAGCTCTATATTACAGGGTAATTCTAAGATATTTAGTCCTAGCTTTCAACACTGATTGGTCTCTATGAGGGAAAGAAAATGAAGGAAGAAGAGCAAACAATTCACAGGACTGCATCCCTTTTGGAAAGGTACCATATGCTCTTCAGATGTCTGTCATAATTCCACAGGCAAAATAAGCACCTCACTGAGGGAATAGAGAGATTTCAGTCTTACAACAGGGATTTATCCAAACCAACAGTGAGATCTGGACTTGATTCGCCAAACAAGAGCTCCTCAGTGCACCCATCTCAAGCAAAAGGACAGACATCCACATTGCAGACAAAGACTTGCCTCAAGGGAGAGGTGTACAGAAAGAACAGAGAAGCTTATGCTTTCTGGAGATTTTCCTGAGGGAGGCTTGTCAATGGAAAGCGAAGATATTTTGTCAATTTAATTGAATCCTTCTGCATTAATTCATTCATTTACATTTTCCTACTGTGTACAAAGATGTTTTTTTAATTTTTCTGCCCAACTAAAAGTATTTCATTTCTAAAAGTCGTTGTGCCACACCCTCTGTGAGTTCACAAGGTCATGGCTGTCTTTCATATGTATCTGTCACAACGCGCTTGTCTCAGTTTTCCACACACACTTCTGTCAACATACCTCAGAATCTTCCTGAATAGTGTTCAGTACAGTACACATGTGTAATGTGCTTAATAACAAGGATATAGCATATAGAGATTGTAGGCCACATATATTTATACTTCAAATATGACCTGACTGTGTCTCCTTGACAGTTGCCTCATTGAATTCAAGTTGTCATTTTACTTACAGTACTCAACAAAGGGACAAAGAAGCTCCCGGCTGGGTGCTATAACCCATCATAAATTAATAGTATATTCTATCATTCTATCTCTCTCTCTCTCTCTCTCTCTCTCTCTCTCTCTCTATATATATATATATATATATATATATATATATATATATATATATATATATATATATATAATCATTTTCATTTAAAGTAGGAGGCTAAAAATCCTAAGTAGAAAGCCAGGGGGTATGGGGCGAGGATGCAGGTGGCAACGTCCCCCACCGAAAATGAATTTCAGGGTTTTGCAGCGGTCTAAAACGGTACATCTTGGATCTAAAAGTTACGTATATGTGTCTATGAAAAGTAATTACAAAATAATGTATTTATAGAAGAATTTTAAAACAACAAACTTGTCTTTGCACACAGTACATTTCTAAATAAGTCCACATATTTAAGTAAACTCTTTGTTTGGTTTTGCAATAATTTATTACACACAGGAAAAAGTGGTGAAAGAAAGACAGAACCAGACACCAATGAAACAGAAAAATTATATTTTAAGTACAAAAACAAACAATGTCACATTATATAGATACCGTAATACCAAGTGAGACAGAAGAGAAAAAAATGTGAACCAATTTAAAAAATAAAGACAAGTTAAAAAGCCATATTAATTGGTAGTATATTTGAATACAGAAAAGGTAGGCCATACGCTGTGTTTTGTTTTCTATTTTTCATGTATTCCATTTTTTCTTTTGCTTTTATACAATAGATATATACATTAGGAAGCAAGCGAAGTGTTCACTTAGCTGAAGTGTTCTCCAAGACAGAGTTGACCACTGGACACAATATGCCAAGGCCATACAAATGTATTATGCTTATGTCATCATGATGCACGTGCATCAACACATGAAATTAACAGAATAAGTAAGAGAAAAACAATATGCAAGCATATTTTAATAAACTAACAATAATAAACTAACTGACAAACTGAATTAACAAAACACCCCTACATACAATAACAATGCAGCAGCAGCTCTAACTGTAATTATAAATACGATCATTAGTTTGAACACTGTGGTTATTAAAAAAGCACCTCCCTACACATGTTAAAAAATGCAGCAGCAGCTCTAGATTAATCTCGCAATGACAAGGCAGTTTTGAAAAGATTGATTTGAAAAGGTTGAATAAGCCAATTTGATGATGATGCAGGAGGGTCATGGGTTCAATCCCAGGAGGGGGACACTGCTGCTGTACCCTTGAGCAAGGTACTTTACCTAGATTGCTCCAGTAAAAACCCAACTGTATAAATGGGTAATTGTATGTAAAAATAATGTGATATCTTGCAAAAATTGTAAGTCGCCCTGGATAAGGGCGTCTGCTAAGAAATAAATAAATAAATAACAAAAAAAAAATAATAATCTGGTTATCTGGTTACAAAACAGTACTATATCAGTTTTGAATCGGTGAGCAACAAATCACTATCGGTGCCAAAAAGAGGAACATTTCCTAAAAAACCTTAATGACTTGCACTCTCTCCTTACCTACATTACCTTTACATTTTGCCTAGTTAACCATTTCCTTTATCTGGATAACCTGCCCTTTTCCCAAGCATAGAACACATTCCCCTTCACCTGATTTATCCGATGTCCCATTCATTATTCAGGGTAGATGTACCTTTAAGAAAAATACCTCAAGTTACTTTTGTATTAAAGAGTTTAAAGTAGGCAAAAGCAAAACATGGGTTTCCTGGGAAATTTTCCAAGGACAACTGGATAAATAGATGTAAAAAAAAAAATGTAGTAACTGTTTCAATTTGTGTTTTAATATTCTGAAATGGAATAAGCACTTAAGCACTTATATATTTTGATTAAATATGTTTGTTTGTAAATGCATTAGACAAATAATTGTAGTACATGTGCTAGGAAGTTTTTTTTTTAAAGAAACCCTACTTTATTTATCCTTGCTTGTATAATGTTTAGCAATTTGTTGATAAACTTACATTACCATAACTAGGAACACAAAGAGTTTCAGAAAGTTCCAGCAACTATAAACTAAAGCTGGGCAGTTCAAAACTTTGGCATTTCACCCATGTTATAAGAAGTACTGAGAAATACTGTACCATAAAAAAGGTAAAGGAACATATAAAAACAAATGTTCAGATGTTATATGAAGCTACTTGTTCTTTACATATTCCAGTGTTAAAGACGGGGCTCTTTTGATTTATCCCATGAAGATATATTGCTATCAGTAAATGTCATTATTCTGATGTTTACGTGGGAACATGGAGTTTGCCAGGCCAAACTGCTTTTTAATAGCTCAACAATTTGATCAGAAACAGATTTCCCGAGTTTTTCTATTTTTAGATAGTTCCCAGATGACATGTAAAATGATTTGTGTGCACACCTAACTAAGAGAAACAGGAGAAAAATACTTGGAACAAATAAACTTAGTCTATAAATAAGCAAGTTTCTGATGATCAGTACAGACACTGCTACAAACCTGCTTTGTAAACACTTAAGTTATACAGTATGCTTTTAGTCTCTTCTCCTCGCAGTCTTTATGCAACATCTTTTGGGTAACACCAATGGAAGATGTTTAGTTTTTTTGTTTATCACTTCTGAACAATACTTCTGTATAAACTTAAATTGCTTTTTGAAGTTGCTTTAACAAATTGGGAACATTGTACATTTGCCAGCCAATATAGATCATGTTTATACTTACGCTGATGTGCAATAGTATTTTTATAAGAAGCTGTAGACCAGCATCAGCCAGTGGTAACTAGAGGGCATGCTAACATCTTTTTAGAAATTGATAAAATTATCAGACTTAATCAATTTCAATGGGTAGTGTGACAGAAAGACAAAGCTTTTCGTTCACACAAAGCAAAAAGACCTATATAAGAAAACACACGTAGTCAAATCAATTCAACCATGTAAAGTTTCTTCATGGACAAATGATCAGCAGAGCCACTGTGGACCTTTGCAAGCCATTTTTTCACATAATGACACCAGAACAGTTTTATTTTTTGCAAATTTCTGATTACAGTTTAATGAGATTGCTGGAGCTGTTTTTTTTTTTCTAATCCCACCGGGCCATCCCACATATAAATTTAATGAAACTTAAGACAGCTGAGCAGGAGCAACTCATTCAACCAGATGGCTGTGCGTTGCTTTTAATTCAATTTTGTTTTTATACTAGTAAGTAACATGTAGTAATGAGTTTAGTTCTGAGCAAAGATTATAATTATGTGCTTATATTACAAGAGATTTGTAGTTGAAATTTGTTTATTTATTTTCACAGTTTTTTTTTTAAATTAAGAAATTACACTTCACTAGTTGCCTACAAATAAATCAGTTGCAAGCTACTTAGCGTATTGCAACTATGCAAAATACAGAAGTGTCGTTAAAAATTAATCTATTAACTGATTGCACATACCTACATTTTATTAGTAGTTTATTGGATTTGACGTTCATTTATTGCATCCGAATAGGTTTTTTTGCTAGTTGCATATTATGGTGGTGGAATATCATAAAACCATAATTTCTGAACATATGTATATGTGTATGTGTGTTTTTGCTGAAGTGTTTACTTTTTAAGAATTTGTATACTTAAGCCTGAACTTTTGCATCAGTTTCTAAATGTTAAATTTGCTTTTGATTTGTGGAGGAAGGGATCAATATTTTGTATAATGTAAGAATGTCCTGGAATATGGAGAAAATGCTTTCGAACACGGCTTTAAAACGATAAGCAGTGTTTACATGTCTATTCAATATAGTTTTTGAGAAAGAAAAAAAATCTGGAAAAAAAAAAAAAATCATCTTCTTCAAAACTCCCTGTAACTCCACCTTTCTTGTTACAAAACTGCTGAGAGTAAAGGTACCATTGTACTGTGAAATATAACTCTTTATTATTTTATAGAGTTTAGCTCAAAGGTTTTTACAAATGATGCAGCGATTCCACTCTCACTGCAGGGTGCACTATGGTCTTCTGTCCTTCGCTGAGCTGCTGACAGCTACTTGGCATGTGAGAACGCCCAATTGCTGATTAACATACCACTGTTTTATATTTAACCCAAGTAGGGTATGAATAGAGAAACAGCAGTGCTTCTGTCTCCTGTCAGGGGCTAAGCTTCAGTCTGTGCGCTTTGCTTTCCTGTTTGCTTGACCCCCCTCCCCCTTCCCCAAGAAAGATAAAAGTAAAGACAAATTGAGCTGCCATTTTAAGAAAACATTACTCAACTTTGCAAGGGATGCAGTCTGCTGCAGATTAGGAGCTTCTTGTGGACCGCAGAAACTCCAAGAGAGGTAATTTTCAGAGGACAGCTGTTTAAAGACGTGGTTTGGAAGGGTTGACAAGACCATCATCATGCAAGGTATGGATTATGAAAATGTTAAATATGAGTACTGCATGAGAGGTAAGTATGTGGCCATCATCTGTGCTGTGGTGGTGGTAGCAGCCCTTGCAGTTGGACTGGGTGTAGGACTTTCAAAATCGAAGTCGTACAAAGCACCAGAGGAACCCCCCAGCACACCAAAACCAACAAGCGGCCCTGAGCCACCAGTAGATCGAGGGCCTTGCACCCCCTCCAACAGCGCTGGGGTTTGGAACAACTTCAGATTGCCTGACTATGTGATCCCAGTCCATTACGACCTGGAGCTGGCACCAAATTTGGACAACGACATCTATACAGGTAGCACAACCATAACCATTAACATCAAGCAGGCCACTAAACACCTGTGGCTTCACATCCGAGAGACCTTTGTCACTGCGATCCCCAAGCTCCAGATGAAATCGGGGAACAGTCAGCAGGATGTTGCAGTGTTCCGTTGTTTTGAGTATAAGGCTCAGGAGTATGTAGTTGTAGAACTGAAAGAGAGTTTGCAACCAACAGCAAATGATGCTCATTACCTGCTGACACTGGAGTTCCAGGGCCGATTAGATGGATCCCTGGTTGGGTTTTATAAAACCACTTACATGGAAAAAGGAGTTCTAAAGTAATTATATAAATTTTTCATTGACTGCATGTCAGTGTATGGCTATAGCAAACATTTTAAGTATGTTTGTGAATGTATAAAGTATGTCTATGCTTTCTTTTTTTTTGTTATAATGTAGATAAAGCATAAGATCTGAACAGCAAATAATGTATACAACTTTAACCAGATAATATGTATCTTTTTTTGGGATTCTCCAGTTATACTTTAGATAAAAAAAGAATAATAAAAAAAGATATGCAAATTAAACTGAAAAATGTTTTTAAACACACTAGTCAGCTTATTTTAGTCTATTTCATCAGTATAACAAATATGCAGCTTTCATATATGGATAGTTAACATATTATTGACTTTTGTTATAGGCTATGTGACATAGAGTAAGTATAGCAAGCCATTTATACACATATATAAAAAATTCTAAAACTAATAACAAACAACTTAAGACTATTAACCAATGCTGAAATTAAGTTGTTTATTTCTGTTTCTTTT
Source organism: Acipenser oxyrinchus oxyrinchus (assembly GCA_030684275.1). Taxonomy (NCBI): domain Eukaryota; kingdom Metazoa; phylum Chordata; class Actinopteri; order Acipenseriformes; family Acipenseridae; genus Acipenser; species Acipenser oxyrinchus. Next base: position 36,354,859 of record CM060247.1, on the reverse strand, counting down.
AAAATTATTAATTAATTTATTACCTTTTGGATAAAATAATGCTAATGATGATCTGAAGTAAAATGTTTTGAGAATTTAGCCATGTGTACGATGACGGAATCCTGTCTTATAGCATGTCCCTTTTCTAATTTTTATATATTCCTGGATTATTTAAAAAAAATAAAAAAAATAGAAAAGGCAATTTACTGTAAAGGTAACTGGGATGTTATACAAAAGTACAATTCTTTAATTTAAGATGATGATTTTGAATATCCAGTGTTAATCATACAATGTATTTGAATAATGACAAATACATTTGCCTGATTGGGGATAAAAGGCCATTATATGTAATATTGGTGTGTAAAAACAGACTTTGAAAAATAACATTCTAAATCATAAGTTAGAATGTTATTTTTTGAAGTCTGTTTTTATGAACAAAATAAAGTGATTTTCATTGAACAAGACTATCGTGGACTTTACAACAGTTTTGTGGATGTAAAACATTATTCTGTTCCTAAAAACACACTCAGAAAGTGTTGTAAATAGGTCCTATAGCAAATATATGTTGCTGAGTTTGACACTGCAGTGTACAACAACAACAAATATACCATGCAAAAAAAGATAATCATGGTATACTCTTTAGAAAGATTGCTTTACACATTAGAAAGGCAAACAATAAACAGGAAGTTGGTAGGGGTTCTAAAATATAGTGCTAAATTATTCACATATTGTTGCTTTTTATTTCAATTTTTACATCCTGGCAACTTCATTTTACACTTTAGTTGCACTTTGGTTTGAATGAAAGATTTGTGTCCCTGTTTTTCTGTTTTGTTAGTGGTACAAAGGCATGCTTACCCATACCTTCTGTGGAAGCCCGTTGTTTTTCTCCACTTTATTTAGCAAAGCATGCTGTGTATTATTATAAATCATGTATTAGAAATCAAGCAATCCCAGTTAACGATGTTCAAAATTCCACTACATGTTATCCTCTGCACAGACGTAATTCCGCCCATAGAAAACATGAGAAACAACAGTAGAAGTTCTTGAGTATAAACTTCCTTTTTGGCATTTATAATAAGTCGTGTGTAGGATGTCTTTTATCATCATGAGCGAAAACTGTATACAATTACATATCTTATTCTAGCAGACTAATTTGTAAAAGAGTAAAAAGTTGGCAACTTATAATACAGCAAGAAAAGACAAAGAAAAGAAAGTATTGTCTCAGGCCTGTATTTCTTTTTACTCATGATTTCAAGGAAGATTGCTGCAACCGACCATGAGCCCACAGATGCCCGGAAATCCTTCCCATGTTTTGACGAACCCAACAAAAAGGCAACCTACAAAATATCAATAATACATGACAAAGACTACAATGCACTCTCCAATATGCCAGTGGAGGTAATGTTCTTAATGTATAAAAGGGAAGCTGTGAAGTAGCAATAGCTTGATATAATAGGCTCCATGAACTAAAGCCCAAGGTCAAAACAGTTTAGGGGGAAAAAAGGTCCAATAACAAGTACACTTGTTTTACAACCCTTTATTGTACAATTTGTGACTAATATTTGGTTATTTGGAGTTATGACTGGCCTTCTTTGTACAACAGAGTTAAATTACCAGTGCATTTAATTTCTACTGAATACAAATACTTACAGTAGATTGCAATCTGATTCTTGGCATAACCTGGTGTTCGATTCCAGTAAAACTAACACAGATTTTATAAAACTGCTGTGGGAGCTCAGGGGAGTGAATATACTCTTAATGAAAGAGGTGTATGTGAACATGCAACTCTGACATGAATTTATGTCCTGTCTTTGAACTATAGCATTCAGTATTAATAACATAATGGTGACAATAACTCATCTTATTGTTACATTTTCAGAGCAATATTATACTTCCAGATGGCTCTGTTAAAACAGCATTCCAGAAGTCAGTACCAATGAGTACTTATTTGGTGTGCTTTGCTGTGCACCAGTTTATTGCTGTGGGCAGAACATCGGCCAAAGGAATACCTGTAAGTTTTTTTTCTCCCATTGTTCCATTGTATTCCAACTTTTCTGCACAGGGACAGAGAACATAGGGACGGGCTATTTATTTCTGGGGGCTCTGTAATTCACCTAACATTGGAGTATTTTCTCCTTGAAAGACTACCACCTGCTGTCTCTCTCTTTTAGCACAGACAGTTCTTCCACATTCTTAAACAAATAGAGACATTATGTTTTACCTGTCACAAACCTTTAAAAAAGTATAAATACAATATGATAAAGTAGTGGCCTTCTTGGGTAGGGTTGTTCAATTCTTATCTTAATAAATAACAGAAACTTGACATTATATGCGCAGTGACGCAGAAAAGGAGGGAAAATGTGACAAAATGTTTGGTTGAAATGTTGAAAAATACATCTAAATGGAGACAATCTTTGTATAGATATCCACAGGGGTGAAACTTCAATCAAATATTTTTTTGTCTCTCCACTCTTTCACACTGTTCTCTATATGGAGCCATGCATAATCTTAGGTAACCTCTCGTGTATATCAATATTAATTTGGCACTAGATAATGCAAAAAAAAAATCCTAGAATTGTGTGTAATTCTATGGTACAAACAAGAAACAGTAAACTGTCCTGCAGACAGAACTGTTACTTTAAAAATATACTATAGTACGTATGCTTGGATGCCATGCCCCTGATGTTATATCCGTTGGTTCAGTACCCAGAGTTCTAGCTGCTAGGTCTGAATGGATGCATCCATGTACTGTACTGTACTTGAGGAAGCTGGTGCATTGAGGGACGGTTTGGGATATTGAGTCTTTGAATCCTGAAATTGTCAATACTGTACATTCAAATCAATAATGACCCTCCTTTAGTTTGGCCCTTTTAAATGTTTCTCATAGTAAAAGCATAGTGTAATAAAGAATAGTGAAAGCATGGTAAAGCATAGATAAGCATTTTAAAACCCAGAGAAGTAAAGTAAATCGTATGTAAAAACATGGTAAATGATGGTAATTGCACAGTACTGCATTCCCCTTTTACACCTCGTCACACCCGAGCCGAGCCGGTGACGAGTTGAGCCAGTCTGGTACGGCTGGGGTAGCTTGAGTTGCGTTTACAAAGGTGAGCAGAGCTGAGACGTCACGCATAATGAACGTGCTGAGCCGATTAAATTAAATCGCACAGACTGCAAAAATAGAACTAAGCATTAATTAATTTATTTTTTACCATGGATTTTAATTTTTTATTATTTATTTTGTATTGCGGAGAAGTACTGAAAATACGCGGGGCGCGGGGGCGTTTTAAATAGATACAACTTATCAGTGTAACTCCCGTTTCTGTCTCTCCCTTTTGATACAGTATCTGAAGTTAAGAAAAGCTGCGCTGGCACTTTATAACACAGACATCTTATTCAGCATTCGTTTTATAACTAATAAATATTAGGTCTATTACGTGGTTATCTTTCCTAATGTATTTACTTTTTTTTGCTGCGAGAGGAGCTGCAGCTTTCTCCGGGAGACGAGACGCTTCAGTCCCGCTCTGGCAGCCGAACCTGGAGCGAGCCCATTTCCTCTACTTCTCGCACTTTGTTGGTTTGGTTGTGTGTCGCTTCAAACTGAACTCCCGACCACCGTTTAGCCAGGCTATTTGTAGTTTAAAAACTGCTGATTTAAAATGATCCTCGAGTGGGAATGTTAAAAAATATAGGGTTGATTATGCATGGTTAATTCACGTAAAGTTACATTTTTGATGCACTATATGCGTATTATAGATAGAGAGAGTTATTTTATTTTCTATTTCAGTCAGATGTGTGTTGCTATGTGTCCCGCGGTGTAAAGGTAAGGATTTAGGAAAACATTTACCGGTTGAGGTCCTGGGGTTTGCCGCTTTTTCTTGTAATGACGCTTGGCGTGATGACGATATGCAGTAACCCGCCCACAGCCTGCTTCGGCCCGAGCCAGATTCAGTTATGTTGCAGGGCTGGAGTTTCCGCAGTTTGTTCGGCTCGGCTCGGGTATTTGAATACACCCGTATCGTGAGGCGTGGAAAGAGGCGTCAATGCGGGGACTGGGCCTCGAAGCATTAAAAAAAAGAAATACACGAGATTTATTTACGAGGTTTGCAACCGCCGCCAATCCTCGAAGCATTAAAAAAATGAGAGTTATTTATGAGGTTTAAATAATAATATATGCAATTGCGTTTTTTTTCTTGCATGGCCCTCGAGCTATACCGTAGTTAAGTTGTGCCAGGAGCGAGCAACGTCAAAGCATTCAGTGCACTGTAATGCGCCGCAGCCGAGGTAAAACTTCACTGCCGTTAAAATAAAATATATAATTATATATTTTGCTAAGTCTTTATGATCTTGCATAAATTGTTACTTGTGGATTTTGTTTGAGAAGACAAAATTGGATCAGAGTATTTTTTTGTTCGTTTTATTAAACATTGGTGCTCGTGCGGTGTATTGGGGATTTGTTGTTACTGTTTTGTTATTCGCGTGTCATGTCTGAAGTGTTTACCGTATGTAGGTGTTTAAGATGAACACAACATGAGTTGTTAGCACTGATAAAACCCGACCGATTTCATGACAATGAACAGCAGTAATTAATTAATCAGGTTTCAGCTTCCCCCCCAAAGTTTTTGCTGAATTGGCGCCACTAGCGTGGAGCCCTCACGGTAGGGGTGTGGTAGTGTAAACGGGGGTAATAACCAAGCGGAAATCATGGGAATTTTATAAAATACCATACACTTTTACAAGGAAAAAACTAGGTTTTAAATGTGTGTACATTTTAAGTTGTTTTCTTATTTCTATGTTTTTTGCTTTTGTTTTTTTGAGTAAAGGTATACTCAATTGATTTGAATTCTGAATGTAAATTCAAATTAAAAATACCTGTGCTAAACATATAGTAAAAGTGCAGTGAACTGTTTTCAATGAAACTGTATTTGACATCATGAAACATTCCTTGGAAACTCTTTTTTTGGAAAATGTTGGAAATGAAAGACTACCTCTGTGTATTTACCCAGGAAACGTACTAGTAATCTCAAGTGTAAACCACCAAGGGAAGCCAGAAGCTACGATGGTACAACATGATCCCTTTATTCATTTAGTTTTTACAGAAGGACAACCTACACATTGACCCACCAGAAGAAAATGGCTTTTTAGGGTACGGAAACTACTCTTCAGTTGTCTTTCTGAGTATAAAAAAGAGCAATTGATACAGTATGCCAGATTATACATTTATGGACATAGGACCTGTTTTACTCCAGTTTATAATTTGTTACAAACCTTGTACAAACAAGCCAGAAAGTTAATATAAGACCTCTAACCCACAATATCGTTTCTTCAAAGTTTTTATAGCAAAACATACAATTTGCTAAAAAAAAAAAAAGAAAAAAAAAACCACAGTAAAAAAAACTTAGAGAAATTGAGACTACTGTATTTTGTAAGTTGCAGATTTCTGTACTTTACTGTAGCCTCGGGCTATTTTACCAGCTTCTAAAAACAAAAATGTAGTTAAACTCTGTAACAACATAACTCAATGTTTAACACAATATAATTTCACAAAGAGTTTATACAAGGCTCTCGGTTATAACGCGCCTAGTATATAACGCTCTTACAGCACGCCCCCCAATTCCCTATACTAGTGATTCATGCAATATTTCTACAGTAAATACAGTACAATTGTTCAAACAATAAACAACTTCTCAGTCTAATTTCCGTTTCTGTCTCTTTTGATACAGTATCTCAACTGAAGAAAAGCTGCGCTGGCACCTTACAACACACACATCTTATTCAGCATTCGTTTTATAACTAAATAAATATTAGGCCTGTTACGTGGTTATCTTTCCTAATGCATTTACTTTTTTGCTGCGAGAGGAGCTGTGGCTTTCTCCGGGAGACGAGACGCTTCAGCTTCGCTTCAGCCCCGCTCCGGCATCCAAACCTAGGGCGAGCCCATTCCCTCTTCCCTCGCACGACCTGCTCTCCTCGCATTTGGTTTGCTTGTCTGCTGTTTCGAACCATGACCGTAACTAGCTATGAGGACACCGAGGTCATGTCCTTGGTTGTTTTTTTGCATCATCAGTGCTGTTGCTCATGTACAAACTCTGGTTAAGTACAGAAGACTCCTTCATTTTCTCTGTTTGCTGTGTAACATAGATTTGGATGTTGAATAGTAAATATCAAGCAGTCATATAACTACTGCAGCTATAGCTTGAACCCTAAGTGTGACCTCGGTAAAATGTCATCTCGCCAACCACCCATTTATAACGCTGTTCGGTTACAACGCTGATATTGTGTGTCCCACGAGACCCGAGTTATAGCGAGGGAGCACTGTAATATATATATACAGTGCCTTGCATAAGTATTCACCCCCCTTGGACTTTTCCACATTTTGTAGTGTTACAACCTGGAATTAAAATGGATTTAATTGGGATTTTTACCATTTGATTTACACAACATACTTAACACTTTGAAGGTGCAATAATTTTTATTGTGACACAAAAGTTAATTAAACAAAAAAGACATTTGTTGGTTGCATAAGTATTCACCCCCTGAGTCAATACTTGGTAGAAGCACCTTTGGCAGCAATTACAGCTGTGAGTCTTTTTGGGTAAGTCTCTACCAGCTTTGCACATCTGCTCCTGCAATTTTTGCCCATTCTTCTTGGCAAAATTGCTCAAGCTCTGTCAAGTTGGATGGGGACCATTGGTGAACAGCAATTTTCAAGTCTTGCCACAGATTCTCAATCGGATTGAGGCCTGGGCTTTGACTGGGCCATTCTAAGACATTCAGGTTCTTGTTTTTAAACCACTCCAGTGTAGCTTTGGCTGTGTGTTTAGGGTAATTGTCCTGCTGGAAGGTGAACTTCCGCCCCAGTCCCAGGTCTCTTCCAGAATTTCCCTGTATTTGGCTCCATCCATCTTGCCCTCAATCCTGACCAGTTTCCCAGTCCCTGTCAATGAAAAGCATCCCCATAACATGATGCTGCCACCACCATGCTTCACCGTGGGGATGGTTTTCTCAGGGTGATGAGCAGTGTTGGCTTTGCGCCACACATAGAGTTTTGCGCTAAGGCCAAAAAGTTCAATTTTGGTCTCATCAGACCAGAGAACCTTTTTCCACATGTTTGCTGTGCCTCCCACATGCCTTTTGGCAAAATCCAAACAGGATTTGATATGGGTTTTTTTCAGCAATGGCTTTCTTCTAGACACTCTTCCATAAAGCCCAGCTTTGTGGAGCGTCCGGGTTATAGTTGTCCCATGGACGGTTTCTCCCATCTCAGCTGTGGATCTCTCCAGCTCCTTCAGAGTTACCATTGGCCTCTTGGTTGCTTCTCTGACTAATGCCCTCCTTACCTGGTCACTGAGTTTTGGTGGACGGCCTTCTCTTGGCAGAGTCGCAGTTGTGCCATATTCTTTCCATTTTTTAATAATGGATTTAACGGTGCTCCGGGTGATGTTCAAAGTACTCTGGGGCCTTCCAGAAACAGGTGTATTTAATCTGAGATCATGTGACACTTTAATTGCACACAGGTAGACTACATTCAACTAATTATGTGACTTCTGAAGGCAATTGGTTGCACCAGAGCTTATTTAGGGGTGTCATAGCAAAGGGGGTGAATACTTATGCAATCAAGACTTTTCAGTTTTTTATTTGTAAATAATTTTGAAAAATATGTAGATTTTTTTCCCCACTTCGACATTATGGACTATTTTGTGTAGATCAGTGACAAAAAATCCTAATTAAATCCATTTTAATTCCAGGTTGTAACACTACAAAATGTGGAAAAGTCCAAGGGGTGAATACTTATGCAAGGCACTGTATATATATATATATATATATATATATATATATATATATATATATATATATATATATATACACAGTATATTACACACACGGTAGACCATGTGAGTGGGTCTGACACAGATTATGATATAATCAGCATCTTTGTGATAGAGAAAGTTCTTAGAAAGTTTCATCACAATTTCTCTAGATATAAGCAACACTCTAGTGTGACATACTGTACCAAGTCATTCAGCAGTATTGCTATGGCCAAGGAACAGTCCTCCAAGATGCTCTGAAATAATCATTGGTATATTTAAAAGTGCTTACATAAAGATAAGAATGTAAACATGTGTTTTGCAATTGGCATACTATCTTAATGTATGTATTGGTTAACATGATGTAAAGAGCAACATTCAACAATTTTCAGAAGTAGAAAACAGACTAAGTATATGTGCATCCGTAATTTCTCAGTAGTTGTGTGAGGTGAAAAATTTCTTGCACTTAAAGCAATTTATATTAAGCAAACTCATCTTTTCAATTTTAGCTCAACATTTATGTCCAGCCGCAACAAAGGCACACTGCTGAGTATGCAGCAAACACCACCAAGATCATTTTTGACTACTTTGAATTGTACTTCAACATGAACTACTCCCTTCCCAAACTAGGTAATGTTGTTATACATTATTTTAGTATTCATTTATATTGAAAGTTTAAAGTTAAAAGACGCTAGTCACAAAACACAAAGGCCTGTTTTAAGGTATGTTTTATTTGGGGTTGTTTTTTAAAGCACATTTTGATTAACTAATGTTGGTGAATTAAAAATAAAGTCACTTATTTTCTCTCTCTCTCTCTCTTTCTCATAGATAAGATAGCTATTCCAGATTTTGGAACTGGTGCCATGGAGAACTGGGGTCTAATCACATACAGGGAAAACAATCTGCTGTATGATCCAGACCAATCTTCCTCATACAACAAGCAAAGGGTAGCCAGCGTCATTGCCCACGAGCTTGTTCATCAGGTAACTTAAACCATTTACAACCCATATTATTGCAAACAATTTGTTGAATGTTTAAAATATAATAACAATACATTTTTACCCAAAACAACACAATAAATAAATACATTAAAAAAACCCAATACAATAAGCTCAGTAATTTATGCAAACTATTAATCTAGTCAATATGCATATCCTTAAAGTAATTGAAGCTAACAAATTAATTCCATAACTCTTATCCATTTTGCTCTTCCATTACCAAGACAGGTTATTCTTAGGTTCTCTGCACTTGCACTTCATAAGTCATTTCACTTCAGCAGTGTATTCTGGGTCAAAGCATGTTACTAGCTGAATGCATGTCAGTTAATAGAGGAAGCGTTTGTTTGGTTAATGATAGGGAAGAAGCCAGTGAAAGGTTGGGTACATATTCACTCGTCAGGGTAAATGACCCATGAAGTGCAAGACAAAATTTATGGGACTATTTTGTTAGCAACAATTACTTTAAAAGTATGTTGGTGCTACAACCAAGCTGTAGCTAGCTTTGGGTCCTGTATATAAAGCTTCGATGAATTTAAAGTCTGTTTTTAAAGTACAGTAGCTTAAAATATCATTAAAATTTTTATTTTCATTTTCCTTACCTTTTTATGATGTTTGCAGTTATTTGAGTGGCTCTGGGTTCTATTGCTTCAATAATGATTTATCATTTTTCTCTATATCTTCCTTGACCTGGCTTGGAGCTTGCTTTGAGCTGTACATGAGTTCACTAACACAATTATTGTGGGGGTAAATATAGGGTGCTTCAGTTACGACAGCTGCAGACTACTATTCCCTTCAGCCTTCTAACCCCCTTTCAATTCGAAGACGACCACCAACATTACTTTTGGGATATGCCTGCCACAGGTCAGGTACTCAATGAGCATTTTATGTCAGAGCTGCCGATAGGCCCCTCTGTGGGGTGACGTACTCTGTCCCGCCTACCGAGGGATAAACAGTCAACCTGCGAAAACTATTTTCTCTTTTGCATCAAACCCATGAGGACGACCGAAGTGACCTTGCTGATTGGTGGTCGTCTTCTCTTTCAGGGAACCTGGGTTATGGTAAGTAACCTAACATTGCCTTTCAATTTGAAGACGACCACCAACATTACTTTTGGGAAAGTATACCAGAACAGTTGCGAGGGAGAAGGAACTGCAGAAGGTGAGGAACGCATCAGAACTGCATAACCCAAAGGTTAGCAGTGTGAGCATGCAACCTCAAGGACCCCCGTGCCTAATGAAGGCAAGGAAGGATCTACCACATTAAGGTGGTAGGACCTGGAGAAAGTAGGTGGTGTAGCCCAGCTAGCCGCAGTACAAATATCGGACAGCGAGGCCCCTCTGAAGAGGGCCCAAGATGTAGCCAACCCTCTGGTAGAATGCGCGGCTACCCTCCCAGGTGGGGGCAAGCCGACATTATCATACGCAGTGTGACAATCCAGTGCGAAAGTCACTGTTCGAGAGGGCCTGTCCTAGGTTCCGTATACCGTGACAGACAAAGAGCTGGTCAGAATGACGCAGAGCTCTTGTCCTATCCACGTACCACCTCAATGCCTGCACCGGGCGTTCAGTCTCCTATCCTCTTCCGAAGAAAACAGAGGTGGATGGAAAGACTCGAGTTCCACAGACTGGTTCATGTGGAAGGCTGATACCACCTTAGGGAGGAAAGCAGGGTTTGTATGCAGTGACACCCTGCTCCCATCATCCCAAATGCGCACACAGGAGCTGTGCACCGACAACGCCTGTAGCTCACTGACCCGCTTTGTGGAGGTGATAGCTAAGAGGAAGGCTGTCTTCATAGACAGATACTTCAACTCTATGGAGTGCTGGGCTCAAACGGGGCCTTCGTGAGAGCCTCCAGTACAATATCAAGGCTCCATTTGGGGTTGCTGGAGATGCAGTATTGAGTGTCCTGTTGATATGCAGTGCCTTTTAAAACTGTTTTACTGTGAAAAAAATACTTTTAAACAGCACGTCTGAAATAAACTGCGCATGTGAAAATAAATTGGACCTGAAGCGCCTGAGAGGCGCTGAATAAATGGGCCGCAAAGGGTTAAACCCTTGGCGCTGCACACTACCCTGCATGGAGTGCAAGACACGGGAGCACTTAAGCACCGCGTGCACTGAGGTACCAAAGCACCGAGGGCACCACGTGCACCGGGCTATACGTGCACCGAGGCACCAAAGTACTGCGTGCACTGATCCGAATCGCCGTGCACCAGGTGCCGTGCACACCGAGCACTGTGGGTACTATGCGCACCGAACTCACCGAGTGCACCGAGCACTACGGGCACTGAGTACCGTGTGCACCGAGTGTATCGAGCACTGAGGGCGCTATGCGCGCAAGGTACTACACGCCATGCGTATCGAGTGCACAGAGTACCGTGTGCACCGAGTGCATGAGGCGCTACGCGCACCGAGGAACTGAAGTACCGTGCACACTGAGCACCGGGCACCGTATGGACTGAGTGCACTGAGCACAGGGCTGAGCGTGCACCAAGGTACCGAAGGAAGCCGTGGTGGGCGAGTGAAGAAGAAAAAAGGAGAGAGCACAGTTTTTTTTTTTTTGAAGGTGGATGGGCCAAGGCAGCCGACGAGGTCTACTCAACAGCAGGGCAGGTAGAAATACAGCCCCTGTGGAGGAAGTACACGGCTGACTGGCTGTTGTGTTTTTTTTTTTAACTGCAATGCAGCAGAAATTCACATTACAAGACAGGCAATGCGGGGTTGTGTAATAGGGTCAACACACAGGTGGACACACAACAACAACAGTTCCACAAATAATATTTATTTTTATTTTGCACAAGCTGCGTGAATGGCAGCCATACAGCAAAGCCGAGTCCCGGTGGAGGAATGGTGTTCTCCCTGAGAGTGAAGGTTGAAAAGACAACACACACACACACTTAATCAATACTCTACAGGCAGTCGCTCACACAAGACAGACAGTGAAAGAAACAAGCAAGAAAGAAACTCAAAAATAGAGCCGCTGATTCCACGAAAACGGCAAGCCAGCACTAATGCAAGGGAACTGCAGTCAACTCAGAAGAGATTTTTCAAAATCACACTCAGTTTAGTAACACAGACGTTTACCTTACCGTAAGTGAGGCAAAAGAGAAAATGGTCTCCACGGGTTAACTGTTCCCTCGGTAGGCGGGACCGAGGACATCACCCCACGGAGGGGCCTGTCGGCAGCTCTGACATAAAATGCTCAGTGAGTACCTGACCTGTGGCAGGCATATCCTAAAAGTAATGTTGGTGGTTGTCTTCGAATTGAAAGGGAACCCAGCTGGGTAGTAGAGGAAAATAACATCTTCCAGTTGGCCTAGATGCATGTTGGCTTTTGATCTATATGAACTCTAAAGTGGTTTCAGGTAATTTAAGGTACTATTGCTAGTTTTTTACTACCTTAAAACAGTAACATACAATACCACCTTAAATTACTTAAATGGTTAACATGAGGCAGTTATAAAGATTTGGTGGTTTAAATAACTTCCACAAATGTTTTATTATTTTACTTCCTGTGTTTCTAAAAGCTCTAAAACAGGTGTCCAATCACTATCCTGGAGGACCATAACACTACAGGTTTAACAGGAAAAAGGAGATAATTAACTAATTCAGGGTCTGAATGGAGACTTGCTTGGTTCAATTAAACAGTTTAGAACAGGGTTGCAACAAAGCTTAGGAGTGGTTGATCCAACTTTGCCATGACCCCCAAAAAAACCTTGAGTGCCTGGCTCTTTTGCATTGTGGTTAAGACACTTTGTTATGGTGCACCAGCCTCCATCCTGTTACATATGAAAAGCTCTAAAATGACAGACAGAATAATAGTCTGATGGACAGACAAACAGCTTCCATATACTCCAATATTACAATACATTCAATAACCTGTTTATAACGAGGTTACAAGCAAGTTTCATCACAATTGGACCATTGGTTCTCTAAATATATGCAAAACAAGTGTGACACACGTATTGACAGACTTACGCCCGCCTAATGTGCGTACTGTATCCCTCAGTGAGGAAAAACATGTTGGCTTTGAGATTTTAGCTTTATGGTAGGACAGTGTAAATGTGTTGATGTTTCGTTTTATTGTTTTAATCTGCCCACAGTGGTTTGGAAACATTGTGACAATGGATTGGTGGGATGATTTGTGGCTCAACGAGGGCTTTGCCAGTTTCTTTGAATACATTGGAGTGAATAAAGCTGAACCAGATTGGAAAATGGTAAGAATGGTACAGTAAACTCTTTCTGTTAGTCTGTTTTTAGTGGCATGAGCTGTCAAATCAGACATCGAAGAATACACTTGTTGAAATGTCTACCAGACAAAGACATTTCTTTAATTTTCTGCAAATTCTGACTGGAGGAGTGTTTGCCAATGTGTGCTCATAAAATGAATATGCACATAGGTCCATAGGCAGGTTTTTGGGGTGTTCTGGGGGAACCCAAAACAAAGTTTAATAATGCATAGTGAAAGCACAATAAATCAAATGTAAGCATTGAAGAGCCCAGAGGGGTATGGAAAAGCATATTAAAAAACATGCCAAATTATGGTTAACCATGGTAAACTATATTCATAGACTTTTCACTGTCTTCTCAGACACTGTTGGTATTGCCTCACCATTAATGTAGAACCTCTTATGCACTACCTTTAATTATAGAGATGCTCCTTGACTTAGTGGGCTTGAATTGCATTTGTGCCCATTCAATGTTATTGATTAGTTTGCCCAATAACCACTTAGCGCAGGCTACTGTTGCAGTCATGGTTGTCATGTCATCCATGTATGCTCGAATTAGTGATAATCGGACCGGAAAGGGAAAATTGTAATGTCGGACCTGGTCCGACATAGGACCGCAAAGGGTTAATTTCTTAGAAGCCTTGGACGGGTGTCTCCAGCATCCTGTTCCATTTGAAAACACAGAGCTGGATACTGCCAGCTAGGGTGGCTAACCCCCGAAAAACTTCATGCTAATAATGGACTCAGTTCTTGCCAAGATAAGCACCAACTATGACATAGCTTCTTTTACTGTAAACTAATGTGATATTACACCACATGATTTGAGAAGGGTTTGAAACATACTAATACAAATTTCACTTTATGTTGCAGCTTGATGTGATGGTCATCGATGATGTTTTACCAGTAATGCAAGATGATGCCCTGCTATCCTCCCATCCCATTATAGTAGATGTGTCGACCCCAGCTGAAATAACATCGGTTTTTGATGGTATATCATACAGCAAGGTAATCACTGATATTAAACAATATAAGAAAAATAAATACATACAAATAATCATGTTATTTATTTTAATTTGTTATTTATTTGTTTTATACCAAAACAGATGTATTGGGAACAAGGAGATAAAGTGATGTCCAATGAGTTAAATAAGATTATTATGCACAAACAGTGCCATCTACTGGAGCTGGAGCTTTACTACAAACATGTTTTTGTTAAGGAGGTGCCATGTAAATCTTACCACATGCAGTTATGCTACAGTGCACAGCTTGCACAACTACATTCTAAACAAACAAACAAAAAAAAGTAAATAAAAAAGCGATTAATGTTGAAAACCAGCAGGCCAGCTTATGCCAGGTGCTCATATGAAACCTCAAAGTAACAGATTCAGGTTTTATTTTACTGGGGGCTCTGAACTTTGAGACTTCAGGGTTCTGTCCTCAGTTCCTATGCCCTATGTTATTTTTAGGACTCGTATGTGCCTCCCCAGCAGGGAAGACCAAATTAACAAATCTCTTACACTTCTCCGTAGGGTGCATCACTGTTACGCATGCTTCAGGACTGGATTAGTCCAGAACATTTTCAAACGGGATGTCAGGTAGGTACAGTGTTAATGTACGTCAATGAATGTGCGGATACTTTCACAATATGTTACTGAAAGCTAATGATCTACTGATTAAATAATTTGATCTTGTACAAATCACAGCTTAATCAGGCACAAAAATCGATATTGGTTTAATGTATTATTATTATTATTATTATTATTATTATTATTATTATTATTATTATTACTAGTAGTAATAGTAATAGTAGGAGGAGGAAGTGTAGTAGTGGTGTTAATAATACCAGTATTACGATGTTAGTACATTTACAAGATACCAAGTGATCTAATGAAGTAAAATGTAAGTGTATGCTTTTGATTACATATTTAAAGAACAGTAGTTTACTCTAAAATCAGTGCATACAATTATTAAATTGTTTATCTTGTTTACAGAACTATTTAAAGGATTTTCATTTTAAGAATGCAAAAACTGACAACTTCTGGCAATCCCTTGCTAAGGTATGTGTCTGCAGAAAAAGAGTGAAGAAAAATGTAGTAAATCCTACATTGAAATGCAGTTATATGCTTCTCTCAATGTAGGAAGCCTGTACGTTATTTTCAAAAACATTGAAAAAGAATTAAGGAGAGTTATGTATGGTAGTCCTGAACTCATATGACTTCAAATCAAGAGCTCTGCCAAAGATTGTCTGAAAAGAATTCCAACTCAGTATTGTCAGTACAGTTGGTGGGCTCTGGTATTCACCCTTGTTTATATATTGCTTTATATTTCTATACCATTTTATATATACAAGAACACCCCTGAAGGAGTGCAGTAGTGATAACACAATCCACTCTACGCACCTGAGACGCTGACTGTCTGTGATTACTTTAAACAGCAACCCTTTCTGTGCCATATCATTTTATGATAATGTTAAAACAAAACAAAAAACGCCCGATTGCAAGTGATGGTGTGCTGTTCTGTTGTTCTGTTGTTTAGGTGAGTAGAAAACCAGTGAAAGAAGTGATGGACACTTGGACAAAGCAGATGGGGTTTCCTTTACTGAATGTGTCAGAAAGTTATTCCATGACACAAAAACGTTTTCTGTTAGACCCCAAAGCAGATATCACTCAGCCGCCAACAGATTTGGGGTAATGTTGTTTATTCTAATCATACAAAAATAGCAATATAATATAAAGTTAAGGGGTATTATAGATAAATAGGAATGGTATTATTTGTGGACAATAATGTTGTGTTGGTTATCATAATGACAATTACTGAGGGTAGTGCCTGCTGATTTCTATATGGGCTTAGTTTTCATGCTTGGAGTAAAATTTGGCAAAAGTTGAAACTTTTTTTCTTTTCTTTTCAGCATTTTGAAACTGACTTATTGTAGTTATTTTATGCATTGCACTCATTTCAAAATGAGGTCAAGATGAAAAAAAAATTAATTAAAGTGGTCCTGTAACGGGAGATCTGGACTGACTATCTGGCACATGCGTGGTACTGCAGGAAGAGGGCAGCAGTCATGGCAGCGTAATATCAGCCTGTCAGTCATGGCGATGACACGGAGAGGTGGGGAAGAGAGTGTGTGGGCTTTCCCTCTCTCTGAGTGGCTGAGAGGCAGGCCTTAGGAGATTGCTCGGCCCCTAAGAACTGCGGTTGTGCATTCGGGTGGCCGTGTTCAGAAATATACAGTGACGCTGACAGAAGACGCCAGTGTAAAACAAGGACCAGGCAAACCCAGCTGAGGGAGACAGCCTGCTTTAAAATAATTTACATAGTAAAAGAAATAATTACGTACCCGAGGGGATGTGTGTAGGTATACGGGGATCTCTGGCCACCCCCAGTGTATAGAAATAGCTGAGCGTAGGTCGGAGGCCTGTACTGACCGGCTTAGCGGCAGTGGGGGCACTGCGTAAGCAGCACCTTTATTTTGTAGTTTTATTACTGTGTTTTGTGATTTCTCTGGTTTACCAATGTTGGTATTCCTGTGGTCCTGTGTACCGTTGTCGGTACTCAGGCCACAGACAACAGCGCCCTCTGCGGGCTAAAAGACAAAACAGCCAAATAATAAAACTGGGCACCAGTGAGGTGTTTTCAAATAAAACTTCTGTCTACTGTGTGTGTCAGTGAATTGCCCACCACCCTTCTGTAGGTCCTTTAAAATAATAGTACACACTTTATATTTGCAGGGTAATAGAACACCAGATTTTCAATTACAGTGTGAAATACAATCTGACCAAAAGTTTTCCATCACCTTAAATTTTAGGATTGAGACACAATTAAAAAAATAATAATAATAATTAAGATCTTTTATTTAACATTATGTAATTGAATACACTACAAAATGATATCACTAAAATCTACCGGAAGCCATACTAGTAGTTCAGTATTTTATGTTAGATTTTGAAATGTCACATTTTTCAATGTTTGACAGTTTTTCATTAAGTATATGGAAAACTACAAAGTGGTATGTAATTCAATATGTTAACATAACATTATTCAGCAGGTTTCATTCGACTTTATGATTCAAAATAAGTTAATTCTATAGGGTGATGCAAAACTTTTGGCCATAGCTGTATAGTCCATATCCACCCATAATCATAAACATTTTTTAAACCTTACAAAAGGAATACTGATTCCTTGTCTTTTTCTTCAGATATAAATGGACTATCCCTATTCAGTGGTATGCAGTGACCACTAGAAAAAACGGAACCCTTATCTTTAACATGTCAGAAAATGGTAAAGTACAGTAACTATTTTTAAGACACAAAATGTCTGTTCTTCACATGACTTATTACTAAGTGAGAATTCATTTTTATTGTGCTGGTTTCTTATTGGTGGGGGAAGGGGAGCGGGCTACTGGCAATTACCAATGTGGAAAACCAATATATTTTGTAATGCGTATTTTCATTAAAAAGTGTATGTGAGGTGCTTTTTAAATGAGGTGCTATGTGAGTACCTCTGTTTAGGGAGTTATCTCTTCTGGAATAATATACCACCCAAAGTATATACAGCATTATGCTTATTTGGGACTCTGCATATGTGGGAATGTTGATATTTTGGACAAAAATCTCTAGCACAAAAAATGTGTGAAGCATTACATTTACAGGGACAGTACTTCAATCTGGTTTTTATTATTATATTACATTTGAGAACTGCTTGTAACAAATACACGCTACTGTATATGCTTTTTATTAATGTTGAAAATACTACTTTATAAATAATATTCATAAATGTTATGTTGAAACATATGTTATTGTTATTGTCTTTTCTTTAAAAATCTGTTTTGTTTCCACACAAAGCAATTACGTTGCCTGGATATTCTTCATCTGCCGATGGACTGTTAAAAGTAAATAGAGATCACTTGGGATTCTACAGAGTAAATTATCACACTGAAATGTGGGACAACATTGCTCTCCAGCTGTCCATGGATAAAGAGGTATTTATTATTATTATTATTATTATTATTATTATTATTATTATCATCTGACATAGAACTTTACACTATACTTGATCTTTTGATTGTAAGTAACTTCATTTCTAACCCATGTCATTTGCTGTATTTAAAGAATTTTATTTTACCCTCCGTTACCATTTTATTATTTTTGCAATGCACATTCGTGAACATATTCATTAAAATATTTTGGTGCTTTAATTTATTTATACTATATAGTTAATTATACTGTTGTCCCGTTATTATGTAAACATAAAGTTTTGGTATGAAGCAATTGTTAAAGTTCAATTATTGATTTGTTTTAAAGATGTATAGCATTGCTGACCGAGCTGGGCTCATAGACGACGGGTTTTCTCTGGCAAGGTAAGTACACAACACTTTTTAGAAACTTTTATCTGCTGAGCAAATGCACACAGAGCAGTCACATAATAATATTTAACAATGTGAATTAGTATAATGTCTTTGCCACACATGGCCTATCCCATCAATATAATAGGATGGATCGCAGCTGTGTAACAGCAGTGAATTTTGTTTTATCCTTGCAGGGCAGATCTTCTCGATTATCAACATGCTTTAAACCTCACGAAATACTTGACAAATGAAACAGAATACTTAGTATGGCAAAGAGTGACTTCCTCCATATCATACGTGACAGACATGCTGAAGAATGACAATACACTTTACAACAAATTCAAGGTAAAATAAACTGCTGAATCAATCGCTGTCTGAGAAATAACACAATGGGCCTGATTCACGAAACTCTAAAGACAGTTTTAAGGAATGTTTTGTTTTTTATATTGCCCAGTTTGATGAATACAGCTACAAAGATAGCAGGTGTTTGTTTTTTTTGTTTAGCACTAAGTGTTATCGTTCATTTATTACAGTAATGATATTGTTTGTTTCGTGGTTGTTTTTTAAAGCCACTACAGCAGAGTATAAGGATACCAGCACCATAAATAACACGTAACCCTAGAGACAGTCATTAAATAAAGATTGTTGTTTTGTTTTCTCAGATGTTCTGGTACATCAGAGTGTAACCATTACCTTGTCCCCCTGCAACAGTATCCCAGGTAGTGAATGTAAGAAACACCACCTTTCTCTTATGTGGTGTTTCTTACATCCACAAAGGATATACTGTTGCAGGGGGACAAAGTAATGGTTACACTCTGATGTACCAGATCTACTCTGAGAGAACGTTTTTGAGATATCTATATTGAAGCCACAGGTAATGGAAACACTCCAGTGTACCATTTGTACTTAAATCTCTAAGAGGTGACAGGGGTGCTTTAAACTGCAGAATGTGTCGACAGACAGGAAATGACATCCAAAGTCAATCTAAACAACAAGAATACATTAGTAGTAAACTCTGACATGTCATGCCCATACCAAATTAGCCTTTAAGAAAACCTAAATACATCTTCCTGTACTACAGATATCTGTTGAAGAATCGCTTATGCGGACTGAGCTAAAGGAATAACGTTTTTTTTTTCTTCCCGGAATTCTTTTCAGACTTATTTCCGTGATCAAGTTAAGCCAATTGCTGACCGTCTGGGATGGCAAGACACAGGATCCCACTTGGAAAGGTGATTTTTGTGTGTCTGTTTTTAATTCTAAATCTGAAGGGAGAGAAAAAAAAAATGTCTGAAGGATTTAAAAATCTTTATCTTTGTTTCTTTGCAAGGTTACTGAGGGAAACTGTCTTGGGAATTGCTTGCCAGATGGATGACCAAGATGCTTTAAATAACGCCTCTGCTTTATTTAACGAGTGGCTTAAGAATGGCAAAAGGTGACCACAGATATGTCTTTAAAAATATATACTTTACATACATTCCAACATGTACATATATGGTTTAACTGCTGCGCTCATTAAAAATATTATTCATCTTTTATATTAAAATATATAGATATGTACAAGTTTAAAAAACAAGGTTTGCAACTTGTAACAAGAAAAAAAAAATGCTGTTGCAGTGCAATCTGACCAACAAAATGTCTTATGTACAAAAAGAACAGTCAGATCAGCCGTAAAGATGTGATATCTATAAAAAGGACCATGTTCTAAAAATAAAATTGGAGATTGATAGGTCATTGCAATTAGAAGGTATGATATGTCATTATTGACAGTATGGGTGTTTCACAAGGAGAAAAGAAAGAACAAGCTTTTTAAGCTGATTTATCCCAGCCTATCATGATAGAATGTATAATTTATTTTTTACCTGTATACATATAGCTGTGGACAAATTGATGGGTCACAATACGTCAATATGAATATGTCAACTATTATTTAATTAAATCTTTAAACCTAAACAAGGTCTTACTTATTGTGGTGGATTGACTAAAATAAAAAATGGCAAACCTATATAAAATAACTGAACAAGATAATTTAGTACAATTGAAATAAAAAGAGTATATGGAAATCCCATTAGTCATCCAGGGTATCGTAGTGTATTCCGTGGGAAAATCGATATTTTAGTAACAGGAAAGTATCAATCTGAACCAAACACATGCAGCTTAATCCAAATTGTGTATCTTGGTTAACTATGTTCGCTCCTGGATCCTGGATTTATTGATAAGGTTTTATGTACAGTATGCACTCTCCACCTTACACACACACATAATTCCAGTTATAAATCACAAATGCCTTTTATGATTGCAGCGTTCCAGTTAACCTGAGACTCTTGGTATACCACTATGGAATGAAGAATTCTGGGCACGTGGAATCTTGGAATGCTATGTTTGAAATATACACCAACACAGATCTTGCCCAGGAGAAGGACAAGCTGCTGAATGGATTAGCTTCTGTGCAGGACATCAACCTTCTGGACAGGTACTCTATCTAGTATTAGCATTTTTGTTTTGAGAGTACAGATGAAAACAATCTTGATTTGTTCGGTTGTGTTTTGATAAGCATATAGTTGAGGAGGTGCCTGCATGTAGAACTTACATTTGTACATATATGTAGAGAACCTCTTATTTAACTGATGAAATTGGATAACATTCTTAAGCATATATGAATCTCAGGAATAGATGTATGAATCCGACAATAATTCTAATGTTTAGATTAAATAAAACCAAACATTTTTCTTTTTCTGTGTTACTATCATTGGCTGCCTTTTCACAGGTTCTTAAAATCCATCAAAAATGAAAGTATTGTCAAGAGTCAAGATGTGTTTACCATTATAAGATATGTCTCATATAACACATATGGAAATACAATGGCCTGGGACTGGACACGGTTGAATTGGGATTACTTGGTGAAAAGGTGTGTCATATTCAGTAATACTGTGGAGCAAAAGCATATTCTAGGATATTATTATTTAACAGTAATACATACTTCTCCTTTCATTATGACATATATAAAAAGAATGTATTCGTTATTTTGTGTCAACTCAAACAAATCCAAGAGATCTTCCAACGCTACCCAAAATGTTCTACATCCTGTCCAAAATAGATTTACTCTATTGCAATTATGTGGAGAAAGAAGACTTACCAAGTGTCAGGAAGGGTGTCCACCAAAACCACACCCTTATCCTTAGACCCATATCTCTTGAACTTAAGAAGTGTGAACCCTGGAAGCAACATCTAAATTCAGTAACTATCTATATATGGTTCAACGAATGACCCCAAAGTCGGTGCAAGTTACAAGACAGGGCAGGTTGGAGGGATCAGGGAGTCTCCTGGTAAGATAATAAACAAACATACCTCTATCTGGCACCAATCAAACTTATGGGTCCCTATAAATGGCAAAAAAAGTTGCAGATTTTTTTTTTTTTTTTTTAAAGAGATACTTCAGGAGATTGAATAGTCTCATGAAGTCAGATAATAGTGCTTTCTATTTATTAACTGATTCTAAAACCTGCCTGAAATTAAGTATGTACTTTTGGCGATAACTCCCAAATATACTTTTAGGTTGCCATTATTCTCCAAGTAATTGAATTAGGGTAAAATTGTTTTTCCTGTGGATAGGAGTGTTCTAGAACATTCTGGAAAAGTTGACTTGACATAAAACAGGTGGCTGCCTTGGTTTTAACTGGTTTAGGGATGCTGTGTGAAAGTTATTTCATAACCGTAGCTGTTGGAAAGATGGTATACACAGCATTTTGGTTTTTGGGTTCCAATCTGCTTAGTTTTTTTTTCTTTTTTTTTCAGATTTACCATTAATGACAGAAACTTGGGTCGTTTGATAAACTCAATTTCAGGAACATTCAATACAGAACTGGAATTGTGGCAGGTATAGAGCAGATAATTTTTCCAGTTGAGTTCATTTGATTTCTTTGCGGTAAGCAAAAAAAAAAAAAAAAAAAAAACTTGTCTTAAACCCTTGTTTTTAAACATTGTAGATGCACAACTTCTTTGAGAAATATCCAGAAGCAGGTGCAGGAGAGACACCGCGGAAGCAGGCGCTGGAAACTCTGACTAACAACATTAATTGGGTGAAGAGAAACAAGGATGAGATTCTGAGATGGCTGGACACCATTGCTTAATAAAAACAGAACAATTGCCTGCTGAACCACGGAAGCACTCTAGAAACTAATGTAAAGATATAATCGTAAGCTCGGGTGATATTCAGAAGTCTTTTCCTTGCTACCTGTGTGTCTCTTCATTGACATTATGTATACAGTACATAATATTGGTGTTTTCAGGTGTAGTTGATTGTCTTCATGTGTTGAATGTGAAGAAACAGTTAATCCTGTTAAAATTCCTCATAGTTTATATTTTTTGTTTGAATGTGAAAACAAATCCAATAAAATACAGTTGTGGATGCCTCATTTTTACATTTTTACAGTCAATTTGTAATTTCATTTTTTTTTTTTTTTTTTTAATTTAGTCGTTTTTTTTTTAAAGTTAGTAGTTTATTTTCTCCCAATTTAAAATGGCCAATAATTTTTTAAGCTCACCTCACCGCTACCACCCCTGCGCTGACTCGGGAGGGCGAAGACGAACAAACGCTGTCCTCCGAAGTGTGTGCCGTCAGCCGACCGCTTTTTTTTCACACTGCAGACTCACCATGCAGCCACCCAAGAGCTACAGTGTCGGAGGACAACGCAGCTCTCAGGCAGCTTACAGGCAAGCCCGCAGGCGCCGGGCCAGACTACAGGGGTCGCTGGTGCGCGGTGAGCCGAGGACACCCTGGCCGACCTAACACTCCCTCCCCCGGGCGATGCTCGGCCAATTGTGCGCCGCTGTGGAATAGCCTGGACTCGAACTCGTGACGTCCAGACTATAGAGCGCATCCTGCACTCCACGTGGAGTGCCTTTACTGGATGCGCCACTCGGGAGCCCCCCTGTCAATTTGTAATTTCAGTAAGTTAATTTAGGGAAAGGAAAATTATTTTCTCTTCGGTTCCCCCAAACAAACTATTTACACAACTGAAATTCCAAACAAGCAGTGAAACTGTAAATTAAAAAAAAAATACTTACAAAATGAGAATGATTCATTTTAAATTGTAAATTAAAAAAATGAGATTTTGTAATACATGCATACCAAATATAAACTGTGTATGGGCCAAGCTTTTCATGTGTATCCAATGTAAATTAATTTAAAAACTCAGAGTATCATCAAGCTGGTTGTGAAGATAGTGAACTTTATAGTTTACTTCTCAAAAGCAAAATCCATTGGACTTTAACTCTGTTGCATCATTGAAAGTTTAATTCGATTTTTCTTAATGAAGTTTATAAACTAAAGTTCAGGAGGAGGTGTGATCTTGACATGTTATGGAAGTTGTAATGCGTTATGGGAATGTAAAGACAGCACTTAACAAGGGCTGCTTGTTGCTGTGAATCGTAACACAGCAGACGCCCTCGTAGTCGGCTTGTTGCAATGAATTTTCACATATGCGAAATCCTGCTGTTTCTTCCGACCCTCTTTGCCATCTCGCGGAGGACCAGTGTCTTTAATATAAGCATAAGCATTAGCTTATCACATTGTCAGGAGACGCTTTTTCATTATCACTGATTGGTACTGAAAAACGTATAATTGATTGGTAGCTTACTGAAAAACTCCATAGACAAGGCAGAAAATGTCATTGTAATGTGGCCAGCGGTATCGGTGTCGGGGCTGTGCTGAATTTTGCCCTACTATGATATATGTGCACGCGTAAGTGTTTTGTTGAAGTTTGTCCGTATGATTTCCATTACATGAGAGTAGATGTTAAAACTTCATGCTGATTTGAACTTGGCTCTCGCCAAGATAAGCACCAACTAAGACGTAGCTTCACAGTAAACTAATGTGATCCATATGTGTCTCCATCCATTTGCGCTTCCTTCCATATGATGATGTGGATATCCTTCTGTCTGGTGTTGATGGCTGAAGTGTAATGCTGGCTCCAGGGATCAGCTTATTTTGCCTCCCTAGCGCATCAGCACACACAACGGCTGCGATGCTGGCTCCGGGGATCAACCATAGTGCGGTCTCCCCAGCGCATCAGCATGACAACCGTCTGGATTGAGCTAAGTAGGGTACATCTCTGGGGTCTTCAAGTGGGCACCTTCCATCCTTGGTGTTTCGTCGACTAGCCCACGACACCTCAAGAGTATAATTACTTAAGCTATTAATTTATTCATCGCTGTGGTTTACCGTGAACTTTCGGTATTACAAATTAAATGTTTTATTTTAGACAGCAAAACAGTATAGAAACATCAAAACACAAAATAGATCATATGTCCATTTCCTCAAATTACGTTTCTTTGAAACAGACCAGATGACATTTTTATTTTAATATTTTATGCTAAATACAAATAAGTTGAATTAATTGCCCGCCAGGTTTGTAAAGCAAGTTACAAAAAAAACACATTAAAAAAATGAGATCAATCCAGACACGGAGCAATAGCGGTTTGATAAGTGGGATCACGGCTAATATTGAGAAAGAAAAAAAAAACCCTGTACTCTAACAGAAAACAAGAAAGTCAAAAAATCTAAATGAATTAGAATAGGTAACGTACTCATATTTGTGTGATACCTGTCAAAATTATGGAGACAGAAGTAGAGAAATCATAAACTCACTTCCCAGCAAACAGCACAGATACATCTGTTTGAATTCTCTAAAATCTGTGATGGTCCTTTATATATTTAGCTCATTAGCCATGCTAATGCCTGTGATAATGATAAACATTAGATACAAATATATGCACGTGCACAAATTTTATAGGCTTAAAGAGATCTTAAAAAGATCATGGCTATAAAAGATCATGCTTTTATAGGCATGATCTATACTCTGGTAAACTGGGACCAGTAAAAAAGTTTAATTTTAAAAGAAATCAAATACAACAATTTTTGCTTTTTTGAGCAGTGCTTGATTAATTCAATAAATACAGCTTAATAAACCTAACTACAATATTTTTTTTTTTTCTGAATCAAAACCTTAGGATTGTACATTGTGGTTTCTCATTCCCATGTGCTTACCTTGTGCTAAAATGGTCCAGACTTCCTTACATAGCAAGCCGCTCCCACTTTGATGACCTAACACCAATGAAAACCTTTGTATCTGTTAAGTACTTACCTTGCAAGAGTTCAATAAGATATTTAATGATTGGGTCATACCAATGTAAAAAAAAAAAAAAAAGTAAACAAACCTTAGGTGTCCCACTTTCCTTGACTCCAGCCTATACAGTACTCAACTATCAATGTAAATATGGTTGTTTTTTTATAATTAAAAAATGTTCTGAAACTTTTAAAATATTTTTACAACATGAATTTCACAAATGTGAAAAAAAATAATTAATTAATTATTTTGTATTATTCACTAACATACATTTCTTAGAGGGCACTTGTAGTGAACAGAAAGTGAATATAGACTTATTTCAATAGAAAATATGTTTCCAAATACTGTTGTCATATTTTACAGCCCCTCCTATTGTTGTGAGGGGCTATTTTGATGCACAAAAGTGTACCAAACCACGACAAGCTTCAGTGCACTGCGTTGTAAATATGGCACGTGATTTGACACAACAGCGTTTATTTGCAATTGTCGCCTATAGCTACACATGAAGCAAAGCCGTTTGTACGGGGATATACAAATATCATGGATGAAGAGAATAATTCCAACACAATAAATGGTACCTGTATGAACCATTATTATTAGACTACAGTACCTCCTCAGGCAGCGAGAGTGATTATTCAGACGAGGATAGACACCAGTTCTTTTTAGCAACAGATATGGTAATAACACAGCAGCCTGCGTGAAAATACAATATTCTACCGGAGTGACGATGCTCTGGGAAAAAAAAACAGGATGAAATGAGCATCCCAAGAAAGGTTCCGGGGACACTGGGACCAGTGTTCCAAAAGTGGGACTGTCCCGTCCACAGCGGGACGTCTGGTCACCTTAGTGTAGCATGTGGGATACTCGGACCACGCGGAATGCAGGTTGTAGCTCCATTTTTGCAATCATTAATTAAGAAGCTTTATAAAAATGCTAGTCAGGTTAGACATGGAGAATGCTGAGTCTGACCGCTGTAAAACTGCTTTTTGTACACCATTTGGGCTTTCTGACTTTACCTGAATGCCATTTGGGCTCTGTTATGCCACAGGAACATTCCAAAGGCTAATGGAACACATTTTTGGTGACCAAAGTTCTCAGTCTCTTCTTTTGTATCTAGATGATGTTGTAATCTTTTCTTCCTCAGTTGAACAACATTTGCAGAGGTTGGAGTTGGTGCTGCACAGGTTACAACAACAAAAGTTAAAAGTGAAACTTAAAAAGTGCTGTTTCTTTCGCCAGGAGGTGAAAAATATATAGGGTATGTTGTTTCAGTAGACAGTTGCTACAGATCCAGGTAAGATTGCTTCAGTGGCTGACTGGAGATAACCTCACAATGTGCAGAGCACCGGTCCTTTCTCGGGTTTTCCAGCTATTATTGACGCTTTGTTGAAGGTTTTGCTAAACTTGCTGCACCTTTACACCATCTAGTGTCAGAACTGACTTGTGACCAGAAGGGGAAGAGGGGACTTAAGCAGCCCTTTAACAGAACCTTGCATGACCTTCTGCGTACCCTTCCCTTGGAGAAGAAACGATGCTGGACAGATTGTTTACCTCGGGTAGTTTTTGCATATAATACCTCACAGCATCAGTCTACTGGCCAGTCTCCTTATGTTTTAATGACTGGCAGAGAACCTCAGTTACCTTTGGACTTCTTGTTGGGATGGGGTGACCAGAGGTTAGCAGGGTGAAAAGTTACAGACTGGATGGCAGAACATTGGGAGAACCTAAAGACTGTGTATCAAAGTGCCAATCGCTGTATGGAAACAGCAGCTGAGCAGAGGGGGAGGATTCATAACAGCAAGGTGAGTGACTGTGTCTTACAAGAAGGGCAGCTTGCTTACCAGAAAGACCATCGCAGAAGAGGACGCAATAAAATCCAGGACATCTGGGACCCTACCCTTTATAGACTTGTACTATGCCCAGCTGACCAGGGATCTGTGTATTCCATTTCTTCAGTGGATTTCGATGGCCCAGTGAAGTAAGTTCATCGGACTGAGCTGTGTCCAGCACACTACTCACTACCTGGGCAAAATGAGAACAAGTTCCTAGACCCAGGATTTCCATTACACGAGAGTAGATGTTAAAACTTCATGCTGATTTGAACTCGGCTCTCGCCAAGATAAGCACCAACTAAGACGTAGCTTTACAGTAAACTAATGTGATCCATCTGTGTCTCCATCCATTTGCGCTTCCTTCCATATGATGATGTAGATATCCTTCTGTCTGGTGTTGATTGCTGAAGTGTAATGCTGGCTCCAGGGATCAGCTTATTGCCTCCCTAGTGCATCAGCACACACAACGGCTGCAATGCTGGCTCCAGGGATCAACCACAGTGCGGTCTCCCCAGTGCATCAGCATGACAACCATCTGGATTGAGCTAAGTAGGGTACATCTCTGGAGTCTTCAAGTGGGCACCTTCCATCCTCGGTGTTTCGTTGACTAGCCCACGACACCTCAAGAGGGCTCGATGGTGATTCTGGCGTCCCAGCATCACCCCCTCAAATCCCCACTCAACTCAGCCCAGCTTACTTACCTGTACATCAGCCTTTCTTTTTTCCATTGTGCTTGAGATCCCCAGCCAGAATCTTTCCGTCTCAACCACAGCCAGTTGCTGCTCCTCTCTGCTGCTTCAGATAAGTTCTTCACTGTGAGACGCAACTCTTGGCCACTGAATCCGACGTCTCTGAAACCGGGTTGTAGAGTGTGCCACAAATCCTCGACAACCCACCTCCACTGGGTAAACCCAGATTCTCCATCCTCACTGTTCCGCTTCAGTGGCTAGTTGAGCATACCGCAGTTTCTTCCTCTCATACACCTCATCTACAGCATCCTCCCATGGCACTGTTAACTCTACCAGGTGAACAAGGCGTGCTGATCCAGACCACAAGACAATATCTGGTCGAAGGTTAGTGGTGGCAATCTCAGGTGGAAAAATAAGCCGTTGACCAACATCTGCCAGCATTTTCCAGTCACTAGCAGCTTCCTGTTGTCCTGTGTGAGGATTGGTTTTAACACCTTTTCTTGGTGGTTGCTCTCCTGGGCGGAGGAATGTTGTCTTTTGTGTGTAATGTTTTGATGGAACAGGTGGCAACTTATTGGTCATGTTACGCTTGTCTTCCAATGCTAAGGCCAAACATCGCAGCACCTGGTCATGGCGCCAAGTAAACCATCCTTGGCTAAGAGCCACCTTACATCCTGTCAAAATGTGCCTTAATGTTGCAGGTGATGAACACAAAGGACATGACAAGGTTCTGTGGTGATGGGAGAACATCATATGTTGACCTTATAAGGAAACTGATCCTGCTCTGTTCCATTGACCATAGGTCTTGCCAGCCAATCTAGCATTGTTCCACACTCTCCCATCTCATCCATTCTCCCTGCTTTGCCTGGGAAATGGCCTTTATGCACCTCATCCTCTCCTCCTGCTTTTGCACCTCGTTGATTACCAACTTCCCATTGAGCTGGGGCTGCCTTGTGCCATGTAGGAGGAGCTGAACTGAGACCAAGACCCCCTTTTCCATGCTGAACTTGCCCCATGATATCACCAATTCGAAGGGCAGCCTTTGCATCCTCCACAGCTTTCTTTGCCGCCCACTTTCTTCCAGTGTTCAACACAAGTGCTGCCTCCCTTACGCATTTGTCGCGTGACTTTACTAATGTCATTTCCAGTCTGACATTGGTGCACTTAAACTCCTCGGTTAGAGCGGAGACAGGTAGCTGCAGCATTCCTTTACCATAAAGTACCACTCTGCTGAGGCAGCGTGGAACTCCCAAACATTTTCTGATGTATGAACTGATTAAAGCTTCCAGATTCTCTACTGTTGTCAAAGAAACCTCGTACACAGTCATTGGCCACAGCAACCTCGGCAGTAGACCAAACTGACAGCACCAGAGTTTTAGTTTGCCTGGTAAAGTACTGCTGTCTATGCTCTTCAACCCTTCCACTGCTTGTTGTCTAACTTCTCCCACACAAACTGTGTCCTTTAGATCCCCATTGTACCATCTCCCAAGACTCTTCACTGGCTTCTCAGACACTGTTGCTATTGCCTCACCATTTATGAAAAACGTTTTATCTACTACTTTACCTTTAACTATAGAGATGCTCCTTGATTTAGTGGGCTTGAATTGCATTCGTGCCCATTCAATGTTATTGGTTAATTTACCCAATAACCAATTAGTGCAAGCTACTGTTGTAGTCATGGTTGTCATGTCATCCATGTATGCTCGAATTGGTGGTAGTCGCATTCCAGAAGCCAAGTGCTCTCCCACTACCCATTTTGATGCCCTAATGATTACTTCCATTACCATGGTAAAAGCCAGTGGAGAAATGGTGTATCCTGCCATTATTCCAACTTCTAGGCATTGCCATGTAGTGCTGAATTCTGAAGCTGAAAAACTAAATTGCAAATCTCCAAAGTAGGCTTTTACTAAATTTGTTATTGTCATCGGTACACTGAAAAAATCAAATGCTGCCCAAAGAAGTTCATGTGGCACTGAACCATATGCATTAGCCAAATCCAGGAATGTCACATGGAGCTCCCTCCTCTCCTTTTTAGCTGATTGAATTTGTTGCCAGATCACATTGATGTGTTCTAAGCATCCTGGGAAACCTGGAATGCCCGCTTTTTGTATTGAAGTGCCAATGAAGCAGTTATTTAATAGGTAAGTTGACAATCTCTGAGCAATAATGCTGAAGAAAAAATCTTGCCTTCTATGTTTAATAGGGAGATAGGGCGAAACTGACTGATGCTTGTAGAATCTTTTTCTTTAGGTATAAAGACTCCACCTGCTTGGCACCATGCTCTTGTTTTTCCCATGCCACTTTCATCAATTTCCACAGGATTCGTAGAACTCCTGAAGCACTCTTGTACACTCTGCACGGAACTCCATTAGGCCCCGGAGATGATGAAGCCCTTGCTTTTTTCACAGCTCGCTCTACTTCTTTCCACTTAGGTGCACAGTCCTCCATTTGGTATTCTGGTGGATTGATAGGTGGGATAGCTGAAGGAATTGACATAGGCTCCTGCCTTTTTGAATCTGTATGTGTTTCCTCCAAATATCTCTCCAGTTCAAACTTAGAAGATGCTTTTAGTGTGCCATTCTTCTCATTGGTGAATAGCTTATTTACAAATTTGAATGGGTCTTTATAAAAGTTAGTTCTTACACGCTCCTTTTTGTAGCATTTCCGTAGGTGCTCAGCTCTGTGCAATGTTGCAAGCTTATCTTTTATGACCCTTTGTAAGAGATTGAGTCCCTCCTTCTGACTTTGTTCTGCTCTTCTCCATTGCTTCCTCAGCTTCCTTTCTCTAACTAAGCGTTCAATCTCCTGCTGCTGTCTAGACTTTCCAGGAATAGTTTGTACTTTTTCCTTCCTTTTTTCAGCTCCAAACCTCTCGCTTCCATATGCGTAGATGATGTCCCCAAATTTATCCAGCTTCTTTTCAACTGTTCCACTTAACCTTTCCAACGCAAAGCAGAGATCTGTGTTTACTGTGTCCCATGCAGTTTTCTCACAAGCTCTTGGCCATTTAACTCCAGGCTTGTGCCTGTTGAGGTTCTTTTCTCTCTTATGCTGGTTTGACTGACCGGGTTGACAAGGATCATTAGGTTCATCACTAATTGTGTCCATGCAAGTCCTCCTCACGTCTATGACAGTGGTGCTGATATCCTGCAAACTGTGGTTTGCTTCCTGTCGCTGGATTTCATTCGACTGATTTGACTGACTTTGTAGGAAGTACTGATCAATTTTGAGTGTTTTAGCAATGAGGCCTGTGATTCTGATTAAGATTCCCTTATTCTAGAGCTACAAATGATGCCACTTGACCAGCTGACCCACAGGCTGACATTGAAGATCACCTTGTGGTGAATGAGCCAACAGTGGAAGATGACCCCATTGAAAGACTGGCCCCTAGATGAACTCAGAGGACCATAGCAGGTTACCATTCCAACGCACATCGCCTTCCACAAGCTACAATGTCTTAGGGCTAGCAGGCAGGGGCAGAGACGAAATTTCAGATTCTAAATCTTCCTGAGTCTAGGTTATCCAGCAATTGTAGCACTGTCCCTTATACTTGTTTTTGTCCTTGACAGTAGTCTATTTAAGGGAAATCAATGGGGCATCGATTTATTTAGCAGGGGTGGAATGTAGCTTGTGGGACACTAGGACCACATGGAATGCAAGTTGTAGCTTCCTTTTTGCAATCACTAATTAAGAAGCTCTATAAAAATGGAAACGTTAGTCAGGTTAGACATGGAGAATGCTGGGTCTGTTGTCTTGTCTTCCGGGGTCATTTTCAAATACAAACTGCAAACCAATACAGGTAAGCTGGTTACACTGCCATCCTTTAGTTTTTAATGTATTTTTAAACCACTGTTTGTAGAAATTTATGTTATTTGTAGGGTGAGCTGTGTGAGACTTCTCCAACTGGTATGTATATTAACAGCTTACTTGAGGTATGTTTTTGTTTTCTTTTTAAAGAATCGCTCCCATTATTTTGTTTTCTACTGGTTTAAATAATTATTATTGTTTATAGGTATTGTAGGGCAAGCTGTGGAGAGCTGTATGGTTTATGAACACGCCAGTCTGCCCAAGGTATTGTCTTTATTTTTGTTGTATATTTTTATGCGCTCACTTTTTGTCCCTTGCCTTTTTAGGACGTGAGCGCCAATTACTGTGTATTATCGATTTACTTCTTACTATTTTTTAGTTACTGTCTATCTGTATCTTTATGATTACCAATCTTCTTCTCTTTATTGACTGTATTTATTTGGTTATTTATTTATGATTACTGACCTTCCTCTTTATTTAAATACATTTTTTATCTGTGGAATATCATTTCTCTTTCCTTTTATTATTTTATGCACCTTGTGTTTTAGTTTCACGTTTTTATATTTCTTTGTATAGTTATCACATTTCCTGTGCCTGTCCTTTTCCTTGCTGTCCGTGGTGTGATTGTCTTTGTATAGTTTCTAACTTCTCTACAGACCCTGAATACTTGGCATTTCCTTTTGAACTTCAACCTCACCTGTCAAACTATAGAAACCTGACACTTCTCTTTAATTCTAAATTAGAGCCCTGTGGTGCTCTTTTTATACTGTTTATTATTTAATAAAACTGCTCTGTAAAGGAAATTTTAAACTGCACTCATGACTGACTTTCATTCAATTGAAGGGGCTTGTGTGAGGGAACCCATATCTTGGTCACGACTTAGAGGTCCCCTACCTCTATATAAACAAGGGGTGGTGTAGTTTTTGGGGTGTATTTGACTACATTTGAAATCAGGTTATTCAACTTTAAATCCTGCTCTAACCAAGGCAGACACCACATTAGCCTCAATAGTAACAATTAGATTTTGCTTAGTGGTTTTTCAAGTATTACCGTGTAAATTTCTAGATTTTAGTTATACTGTAATAGTGGTGGTGACATCTAGTGTTGCACTTGCAAAACACTAACCATTTGTAGTCTGCCAAAAAACATTTTACAAAGAATACAAACTTAAAATCCCAGTGCATTTTTGTTACTTATATAGAAAATAAATAATGTTAATTTTGTTGTACCTGCATACCCCTGCTCAAAGTTATTTTCTACGTGAATACATGCTGTGAATCAAACACGGAAAAAACATCCTTGCAGGGCTACAAATGACCAGATGTATTCTCTCAGGTTTAGCTTTGAATAACCTGTTAAAATATAATAAGGGAAAACTGTAGCTGTAAATCCAGGTGGTCTGCAAACAACTCCCCAAATGTGGTTACCCAGTTCTCAACACAACAGACAGCTCCTGATGGTGTAAACACGATCATATTGAAGTGTCATTCTGGGATTAAAAAAAACGCACTTTGTTTCTTTGACTTGCTGGGCCACCATAATTTGCAGCACAGCTTGTTAACGCACATCAACATAAGGCAGGAATATAGGCCTAATTTTACTGCCTGCTTGTTTGTTTTTTTGTGTGACGTCACTGAGACGGGCATTTCATTTTTAAAGGGCATTTTCATTTTTAAAGAACATTTTCAACAGCACAGTGAAACAAAACACGACACAAGAATTTGATTACAGCTAAGGAAAAAAAATGAAAGCACTGTACATCTTATTTGACTTATAGTTAGGCTATATTAGACCATTATTCTGTCTCCAACTACATTTGTCAAGTGTGTTTTTCTTTATTACTGATAATAATGGAATGAATGAACTATTATTTATAAATATTTATTTTGAGAAAATAATCGACAGTAGTGTCCATTATTGCTTAAAGACCCTGATAATAAACGTGTATTATGTCATTCCAATCACACAGGTGAAAACAAACATGTCTTGTAATTTGCCCATACGTCAATATGTCTCAATTAAAATTTCAGGAAGTATTGTAAGGTCCCTCTGGTCATAGAATAACACATTGTATATATCTGTCTTTAAGCAGAATAAATGATAATAAAAATATACAGTATATACTTAACGTTTAAAAATAAATACATAAATAAACGAAATACCATGTTGAAAAAAAAGCTTTTTTGGTTTTTGAAGTACTTTATAGGCTAATGTTACCCAGAGTGTTCTGAAAAAGGACATCCATTTCCAAGATGCTACTTAAAAAAATAGATTTCCAGTGATTTTTTTATAGGAAGAGAGTCAACTACATACATGGTCCCAGGGGAGCATCCCACTGAAAAATGCGTGGTCCTTAAAGGGTTAACCAGATGATATCTAATTATAAGATATGTATGTAGTCTGCATTTTTCACCAGTATCTGTTTTCTTTTATTACGGATGTGCAATAGTTATTGGTGACTCTGTGAGTGCAATACTTTGCGTTAGAAATTGTCAGATTAATTTGCTACACTTGAGGTAACGGTTGCGGGGACCAGCACTGGATCCGAGGACAACCCAAGCCCCAGTGCATTATTTGTCAGGAGGTTTTGTCAAACAAAACTCTTAAATCTGCAAAATTGAGATGCCCTTTATCTACAAACATTCAGAATGTGATTTTTTTTTTAACAAAAGAAATGAGAACTTTGCCATCAGCAACTTTCAAAACGTAAAATGACAACATTCCTTGATGAACTGGTAGTGAAGATTTTGGTCCTCATGCCATGTTTATTTGTTCCTGTGTTGTGTTTGTTTTTTTGTTTAATAAAGTGCACAACAGTGCTTCACTGCAGCTTCTGCCTCTGAGTCTTTAATTCCTGCCAGTAACATCTTGGGCCGTAACGCTATCCTGTCACGGTAGTAGAGCAAGCTGTGAAAAAAGCAAGGGCTTCATCATCTCCAGGGCCTAATGGAGTTCCATACAGAGTGTACAAGAGTGCTTCAGGAGTTCTACGAATCTGCCCAGTGGCACACTCTACAACCTAGTTTCTCAGAGAAGTCGGATTCAGTGGCCAAGAGTTGTGTCGCACAGTGAAGAACTTATCTGAAGCAGCAGAGAGGAGCAGCAACTGGCTGTGGTTGAGACGGAAAGATTCTGGTTGGGGATCTCAAGCACAATAGAAAGAAAGAAACGCTGATGTATGGGTAAGTAAGCTAGGCTGAGTTGAGTGGGGGACAGAGGGGGGTGATGCTGGGATGCCATAATCACCATCGAGCCCTCTTGAGGTGTCGTGGGCTAGTTGAAGAAACACAGAGGATGGAAGGTGCCCACTTGAAGACCCTGATATTTTGCAAATATAAAGAGAACCACTTGTGCAACTGTCTCAAAACTAGCTAAGGACCTTCTTAAGCACAAATATAATGTATCATAATCTCAAACTTGCTAATATTGAGTGTAATATAACCTGGTGGTATATGGAAGCAGTCTGTCTGTCCGACCATCTGTCTGTTCAGCCACACACTTGGTCTTTATATACTTTAGCACAAGTTATTGAGAGTATCAGAATCTGATAGTATGTGAAGTCAGCTGTCCATCAGCTTGTATGTCACACTACATTTTGAAATGGGCACACCATTGATTTAGGTCATGATGATCAACGTTTTCATGTTACTAATGGCTCTAATATTATTTACCTATAGCTGTGGCGGAGGATGAACATCACTAACATGCCACATGTTTAATAGTGAAGTTTAATACTGATGCTTTGTTCAGATATTGTAGGGTTATTGCCAGTATTTAAGAATATGAAAATTCGACATGCCTACCTATGTTCTGGACCTGTGTAGTTCATCAATTGGAGGACAATAATTTAAAAAGTAAAAGTTTTAGGAATTCTATGTTTAATTAGTCTTTATGTGTTTTTCTTCATGTACCAACTGAAATCATGTCTCATTTAGATTTTGTCCTAAATATAAAACACCTTAACACCTTGTTATTTTGATCTCCAGGTTAAGGTGATGGAATACCAGGCTAATCTTCTGTTTTAAACAAATAAAGTTTCTAAGTTAGGTTCGGGAGTCTGCCCCCTACACAAACATTATGTCCTCCAGTGCTGGCATATCAGAAAACCTGAAATAGTCAGGTAACGTACCTTTCCTTGAGTCTGCTGCTTCCAGCAAGCCAGGTGGTGGACCCTCAAACCAAGCCTGTTTGAGGCTAATGTTTATCTGTACTTAATCATTAATAAAAATGTAATTATTCAAAATGTCTGTGTTGTGGCGGTTTGTCCTGTACTACTGAATCTTCTGATTCTAGAATCAATTATCAAATATGGATAAACTTTTGTATCGTTACAGATATGGGAAAAAAAACAACTTGGTTATATCCATCTAATATATTGTCAGTGATACCTGGTGTCTTTTGCAAGGCACATCACAGCTGCTATGAGGATCCATGTCTGAAATAAATTAAAGTTAATAACTATACTGTATTAAGGCTTTGGCACTGCCATCATTTTGATGTAATCCAGGCATTTGTCTGTGTAATTAATGACTGCATGATGGATATCACAATACAGGATTCTAATATAGATATTGCATGTAAATAAACTATTTAGAATTAGTTTGGTAACAGTCTGCTTTCTTATATGCCTAAACTTGCATGGGCTATTCTTTAAAAATTGTATGTTAGGCGTAATACACTGATAAATCATGGATCTCAGATTTTTTGTGGTGATGGATCTATCCTATTAAACAGAAGTCTGTGGCTTGTCAGTAGTTTGATATAGATGAGTTAACAAATATTACATTGTGATGGAATGGTCCACATGCATAGATATCAATTGTTTGTATAAAATTGACATTTATAGTTGTAGTCACTGACAATGTAAACTTCAACACTAAAGACTTTGTTTGATTTTATCCAATTGATTTATTTGTGAACATTATGATACACATCACAAGTGGTAACAGCTACATATCAATGTAACATTATGGGTACACTTTCATCATTGTTACATTAAACAAATATACAGGATCTGGATAAACATTGTGAACAGAGCATAATTTTTTTAAATATAATTGTATATTTCTCTTCTCTACGTTTGCTGTTTTGCCTATAGAGTTCGTTTTGGATGTTGCAGTTTTGCATATCATTGAATTGTCTCTTTTTAGGCGGGGTTTGGAATGTAACACTGAAATGTATAAATTTGTAAATTCTCCTGCTCCCAAAGGCCATGTCATGTGTCTTAGAGAATAATCCCACCATTTCAAATATTTATAAAAACATGACCTGTTTGAATTCACTGCACTGTCTTTAGAGGTTTCCTAGCCTATGCAGGTCTATATATACAAACATACATTGAAGCCTGCCATTGTTTTCTTAGAAGAAAGCTTCGGAGGACGGTTGTTTATTTATTATTAAATAAAATAACATATGTGAATTTAAGCCATCCGTTTACCTCATTTCTGTTTGAAATGTATGCATATTTTGTAACGTTTTTACTATAAGTAGCTCAAATTATTTTGATGGACATAGTTAGCAAACGTTTTTCTCTTTGTTCAAACAATCAATCCAGCATTAATAGAGACTACAGCAAAGGCTAGAAATATGCCACAGTTTATTAATGGCAAACAATGCAATAAATTAGGCTTTTTGTGCATTTTACGGGCAACTCGGTTGCTTCGTGTCAAAAGAAGGATTAAATCAAATGGACAATCAAACAACTTGATTGAAAACCTGGCAAAATGCGAGTTCTAGATAAGCAAATAATCTCCCTTGAACTTTAGGGGGTTGGCCGAGTGATTACAAGATGGGTGGGACTTCGGGATTTTTAAATTTTTTTTTTTTACTCCCATGAGTCCGCAAAACACACACTTTGGCCTTACAGGGTTGCTGCATTGTACGGAAAGTATATGATGTATCTTTTTTGCTGTTGTTGTTTTGCTGTGTATTGTTCAGTATTAAAATTAAGCTGTACGATCACCGCCACCTCTTAACTTAACGTCGGGTTATCTGCTCCGAGACATCAGGGTGGGGTTGGGGTAGAGTTGCTGTCTAAGGGTTGTTGTAAATAAATATTAGCAGGTGTGTGTGTGTGTGTGTGTGTGTCACCTTAAGATGCAGCAGACCCGCGAACCACAAACATCAGGTAATGCTAAGCGCTACTGTGTACCACAGAGACGAATCTAGATGCTTTATAAATGCTCAAGCATCTACTCCAATTCAGCCGGATGTTCAGTATATATATATATATATATATATATATATATATATATATATATATATATATATATATATATATATATATATATATATTATTTGAAAAATGATCCGATAGAATTGTTCTCGTTTTAACATTAAGACTTACACTTTGTTATATATTTCCATGTCCCAAACTCGGAAAAAAGGATAATTTACATGTAAGTCTATAGACTAATTGTGTTATTGGCTATTTCTCCAGAGTGTTGGTTAACTTGGTCCATCTGGTCCAGCTGATAGTTTGAAATACATTTTCTATTGTTTACTTGTTCTGCTAACTTTGGTTTATGCCTAAGCTGTTTTTTTTTTTAATATGCTCAACTCCAAATTAAAACACCAGTGTATGCCTAGATGTTTCGAAGAAAAAATACACATACACTAGAATGTCAACCTACATAACTACATCTTATACGTTTTGTGATACAAAAAATGTAAATCGTTTTTTTTTCTAGAATTTAAAAACCATAATATTATAAACATACATTGACAATCAAGTACAATATAGGGCCAATGCGCTGACAACAACTGTACAACAAACATCCCAAATAAAATAGATTCGCTTACCGTATAAAACAAACAAACAAACAAAAAAGAATTATGTAATATGTTAATCGGTGGCTGTACATCGATGTATACACTGTCATTTCAATAAGACTTCTTTAGGTCATTACTTCTGTATGTTTTCCTTCAGGTTTATTATGGATTTCACCAGCTTATGTGGACTATAAGGGAAGTTCCCATGTTATCTCTACTCTCTACACACCGGTTATGTTGCCTACATAACATTTATGAATACATATAATGTATATCGAACTAGGTTTGTTAAACAATTCTAAAGGAGTCTGCAGTTATTCTAAATGCATTCTATAAATTAGCCCGACTTGCAATTACGCCACCCTTTTTAATTATGTTGGTTTAAGAGAAACGTTGCTACAGATGTTCTATTCGGTATCTGGCGCCAGTCTGGGAAATTATTTCAAAAGACATTAGCTGAGTGGATCAATATGAATAGCATGCGTACAGGTAGGGCCCAGAGGCTGCACAAAACATTATGTATTCTTCATTCCATTTAAAGCATATTCTGAAAAGAACGCACACATTATGACCTTCACAATTATTCCTTCGAAAGATGGTAAATCACAGACTGCACGAATAGTAAATATATCAAATAAACTTTAGTTCACATTGCACAACCAGTGATACAGATTATGTTTATCAGGTTATGAGACAATAAATAACCAGCCAGGTGTATAATTTTCTTGTATTGTCCAATGGTCGTCTTTGCCGGGAAAAAAATGGAATAAAGCGAGCCTCGCATTTCAAAGGCAATCTATTTTTTCCCCTCAGATCCCTGTATGTGTGGTTGGCTTGGTGGATGCCACTTGTGACCCTGCAACAGAAACAACGGGGATTCGTTAATACCTCTGACCAGACATTATTTCACATAAACACTTGGCATTGTCGATTTGCTGTTTAAACAAATGCGATTTGTTTGCGTATAGTGTGATATTTTGCTACATGTAGCTTACTTTTGCTATATTGTATCTGAGGCTGGCGACTGTGGTTTGCGCAGATCTGGGTCAGCAAAGTTAATGAGCACACACGGCTTTAACCCGAGGCTTTAATTTATGAAGAAATCAGTCAATACCCAAGCGATTTGCCAGTTCACATGACACAGATCTTTCTAAATTTCGACCACCAACACTGCCCTCGCATCTTAAATTAGACGAACGAGTTTATACTAATGTGTTCTCACGTAGCTTAATGTAACAAGAAAATATCCCAGCATGGGTCCAAGCAACTTTGTAATTAAGCTATTGCGAGCATAATGGGTCCAAATTTATTCGACGTTTAATAGATGCTTTAGTGTTCAAAGTAAATGCACGTACATGGGCAAAGCATCGATTAAAGTTTTTGTGTGACTTAAAGTCTTATAGCTACCGAGACTATACGAACCAACGCCCTTTGTAAATAGTAAACAAGTCAAGTAAAAGTATTGCATATTTAAAATTGAGAATATGTATTGTGTGTTTAAATTGTTAGCCAGCGGCACACGAGTAAATGATACTGTATATAGAAGGAATATGCTAAACTTTGTGTAGCCTATAGGTATTTTAGTTGTAGCAATACTAAAAAGTTGTTGGTTATTTAAAATATTGCACCCACTCTTCAACAAAACAAATTACTAGTTATAACGTACCCACCCTGTTATTGCAGGTAAGTACTATTTTATAAATAAGCTCAAATATCTGTATATTTCTCCATGCACCACTAAGAGGTCAAATGCATTGCGACCGAAAATCCAATGCTGAACTTTCAGAATAACTCTGTATATTTCTGTATATATGCTCGAGTCAGTATTATATTGCGTTCTTTATCTGTTTTAAAGATGTTTTCTGATTATAAGGAAACGGAACTGTTCAATTTTTTTTTTAAGTCCAGCTGTAATACCGCGTTACCTTATGTAGGCCTATAGGTAAAATTATATATATATATATATATATATATATATATATATATATATATATATATATATATATATATATATATATATATATATATTAAAATTAATTCTTGAAATATTCTACACATAGGCTACAATTCGTTTATATTGT
Organism: Acipenser oxyrinchus oxyrinchus; assembly: GCA_030684275.1. NCBI lineage: Eukaryota > Metazoa > Chordata > Actinopteri > Acipenseriformes > Acipenseridae > Acipenser > Acipenser oxyrinchus. The sequence continues at coordinate 36,314,189 of CM060247.1, read as the reverse complement.
GACTTTTAAAATACTGTTAAACAACATCTTCGGTTTATTTACTCCTTTAATCCCTCGTTTGGTGAAGTTATTTTTAGAAATCAACTCTGGAGTTTGTTGTCATATATAATAAATACCACAAATCCTTCAATTACAATGAATTGTAATGCACATTTAAAATAAACACATATATAATTACATGCTTGTATTAAAATAAACAAAGGCATATATAATCTGGTCATTAACTGTCTACCATCGACGATAATGTTCCTTACCTTTAGTTAAAATCTGGGAATTAGTGCGCAGTCCAAGCTTCCCTCTGGCCATTCTCATTACTGATCAGACTTTTCTTCCAAAAGAGATCGACCTCTGGGCAGCTCAGCGAGATGTGTATTGAGATGTGTATTGGGACCCAGACATCGTTGTTTGTTCACGCTGAGAGGAGTTTCCTTTTGTCAGCCATTATTATCTCCTCATTTTAACAGACTTCAACAAGAACATGCACTTCTCAAATGAGTAATTTTAAGGCCTCGTCTTTCAGGATGAAGTCTTTTTTGGCGCAATTCTAGAATTTTTTGGAACATATATTCTGAGCAACACATTTAAAACAACGCCGCTATACACATGCAGTCGTCTATAGCTTATGCGATATAGCAAATAAATAAATCAATAATAATAATTTTGTGGATTTTTTTTTTGGTCTCAGCTCCCCAATGTTTTGTATAATTCAAAGAATCAAAAAATAGTTTAAAAATTAATAAGGCCTACACCACAACTCTCTAAAAAATGTATTCGATATTTTAGAGACGCTTTAGCTGGGCAAAGAAATGAAAGTTGTTTCAGTTACCCGAGACTTCTGTAGTTTCAGGAGTGTATTCCTAAAACCACATTAGCAAAAACAGCTCGCCATTTTCGTACTGCGAACTTAATATTAGATTTATCCGATTATAGAGTTAAAACTTTATGTTATCGTAAAAAAAATAATTTAAAAGATTTTAAACTTACCACAAAAATAGAAACATCAATTTGCAGATAACGAGGGGGCTGTAAAAGCATTTTTTTTTATAATGACTAACTAAATGCACGGGCTACATTTACAAAGGCAAAGCCATTTTAATCTTTCTATTGCCTTCCTTAAATTATTAACGTTTCAGATATCTGTTTAATAGTCGCTAAAATATAAATTATATCTAATCAGTCGCGATCCTTCCATAAAACGTTCAAAATCAGCCATACTTTACCTACTTTGTAAGTCAATATAGATCAGAGTCCTTAACTTCCATTTTCAACTGGTTACTCGGTCGCTTGCATGCAACTGGTCGGAGTCAGAGCTGATGAGTGAACACGCCTCTGCAGCCTGTCCAAACACCCAGATACAGTGGAATGCACAAACGCCTGGGAGATATTGTTTTTCTGCTTTTGCGTATCATTCGTTTGAATAATCTTCCCTTGTGTACTTAATGACAAACGTCTCGGTTCCACAGACATGTCTACCTGGTTCCAGTGCCAAAAATAAATAAATAAAACAAACCAACCTTTATAACATAAATAAATACTTTTTTTTTAAAAGTAATTATAAAACTGAAAAATGTATATCTCCATTTTTTTGCTGAGTGGTGCGATAAAGATTAAATACTTACTTCGAAACATTTTGGGAGGTAAGGGAAAAAAAAAAACTTAAGTAAAAGCTGCAGTATTTTAGACATAATGGCACGCACTTCATTCATTGTTTTGTCCGGGTTTTGGTGTTTTAATAATACAATAGATCATTATCCAGCAGGTGTTTTAAAGGCTCACATTATTAAATAGTATTGCATCTAATTAATAATATCAATTTCGATATCCAAAACGCGTCTGGCATGATCTAAAGCGACCCAGAGTCAATACTGACTCTTGTTGGATTTATAATCTTGCATGATTACATGTAGAAACAGCTGTAACAAATTGTAAATCAACATTATTCAAAACTTTACACACCATGCTTGACCTTGCAGCGATCCACATATTGCTACTCAAGTGCCTGGAAATGTAGCAATAACCTTTACACCCCTCTTTGTGACAAAACTGTCACATGTGTATTGGAGAGACTGGTGCTTGGTCTGGGGCATATTAAAGTGTGTATTTCTATCAAAGTGATATTGTTAAGCTATTCCTGTAAATAACATTGTATGTGCTTTTTATTACCTGTGAAATTCACTAGTTATATATATTTGTGTTGATGCAGTGCAAACAAAAAAAAAAACATACTCAAGAATAGTTTTACAGTATATTTACTCCCATGAAATAAAACACAATATTTTATTCTTTTTTTGTTGTTGTTAAAAAAAAAAATGAAACAAAAATTTGTACCAAATATTATGCACAGGGTAAATTTTATATTTCATTTTGCAGAAACATTGTTACTTCTTACTACCAGGTGTGCTACTCTAAAACCAATATTCACACAGACGTATAATAATAATAATTAATAATATTAATAATAATAATAATAATAATAATAATAATAATAATAATAATAATAATAATAATAATAATATAATGTTATAAACATACAACTGGTGCATTAAGTATATACATTCCCTTGTTTGCAAGCAAAACAAATTTCCTTTACGTTTCCACATGCTTTTTTAAAACTAAACCTTGAAAACACTGTTGAGATAGTACTAGCATTTGATTTTATAAAATTATTTAGACATTCTAATATATACATCCTTTCAGTCATTTAGTGTCCACAATGCTAAACTTCAAAGTAACAAGCCTATGTAGGAATAAAATGGCACATCCAGTCGAATTCTGCACTTGTTCTTTTGAGAAACAAACAAACAAACAAAAAAATACTTGTAAGGAGGGATGCCTATATTTAATTAGTTCCTTTTAAGTTAGATTCTCCATCTCAGGTTTTGCTCATATTAAGTGGTTTAGTCTGTAGTGCCCTTTAAGTCAGTTGGAGTCTCTTTTTCTCCTCATTCCGTTTTGGAATTTTCAGTTTTCACACTGGCCTATCCACTGCATACTGGCAAGCACTCAGGTTAGAGGCCGGGTTCTGAACACTGGCATATCCAAAACTGGAGTGCTGCTTGGCTTTCAGTCTCAGGCTGGCCAAACTGGAGTTGCAAGTGTCCCTATATACATAAGGAGGGGTTGGCGGGGCATAAGGACAGGCTGACGTTGCCACGCCAGAATTGAGAGAAGGGTTGAGGTTATTCAAGTTATTGAGGCTGTTGAGACTGGAGCCGGGCACTCCTGTGACTGCAGAAGGTACCATGCTTGAGGACATACTCATGGAAGAGATGGAGTTTGGTGGCGAGAACATTGTCTGCGATGACAGTGGGTTGACATTCATTGAGTTGAAGAAAGGGAAGCTCTTTGTGGAGAGAGAGGCCGATGTCAGACCCTTCGCAGCCCAGTTATTGTAGGTGTAACTGGGGTACATGTCTTCATAGGGCTGCATAAGGCCATTGAATTGAGGACCGAAGCCATTCTTGCATAGTTCTGATTGTTGGTTTCTTTCTCTCTTCCTCCACTTGGCCCGACGGTTCTTGAACCATACCTAAATAAAGGAGATTACATTAGTTTAAATGAAACATCGGGAGTCCATTACATCTCTCATGTAAAATAACTGGTCAATTTTAAAAAGTACTGCAATGCCACATTAATTTGCATTAATTTGTACATTAATGTATCTTTTTTTATTTTAGAAAACATAAATGTGAAATACACTGTTAATTTGAGACAATTATCTATATGAATACATGCGGTTTAATTCAATTTGTAAAATATGTGTGTACTTATTGGTTGTGTTTGATTTGTTTTAAACAACACAATATTAAAAAAAAGAAAACACTTTTTTTTAAAACGGTTACGTTTGCTGTTTATAGCCTAATAGGGCCTATACTATCATTTAATTAAGCTTTTCTAAGTAAAGCTGTATTCATTAACGTTGTTTTATTAAGAGTAGGCCTACTAAAAACAACACCCCGCTTAATACCTGGATTTCAATTTTATGTCGGTCAGTAATCATTTGCAACGGATTCATCTTGTGGTGTTGTATTCACTGTAGCTTGTTTGTTAGTTTACAAGGTGTTAAGTGCGTTCTAATCGAGCGTTTTATCCCGCCTATTCACTGCCTTGTCTGGTTTAAGGGATCCCAATACACATCTTTCTGTCCAAATTGCCACTTGGCCGCCCGCCTGCAATTCCCAGGTTGTGTATTCCAGAATGCCTCGAGACAACCTGATGACCTAAATTATATTTTACGTAAGAAATCTCAACATTTCCGCAATCACACATCATTGACAACGTTATTAAAATAACCACTTGATTGTGTAGCCTATAATCGCCGTAGCTGACTCAATTAATTTAATAACATGAGTTCGATTTGGAGAATGTATATGTGTATTAAAAAAAAAAATATAGGCCTATATAATTCAAAACTACAACCATTTTTTAAAGGATATTTAGCAAAAGTCGTGCTAAGAATGCGCGTGCCTTTCCTGAAAATATTTGGTCCTAGACACATTCATTATATCTTAAATATGTAGCCTACTTAATTCTGAAACATAATTTAATTTAACTTTTGATTCACAACAACATGGTTTTTACACGCGCTAAAATCGGTTCACGTTTGATTTAAAAACAAACAAACAAACAAACAAACAAAGAAACACTTTAGGCCACTTGATCCCGTGAGCATTTGTAATAAATAGTCTTTATGTATATATATTTCTGCCACACAAATCGGCACCTAATATATGGTCCGTTTTAAATACCCAACTAGAAGTGAATGTTCAAACCAGTACACATTTAATAGGCTAAATTACAGAAATAATTTACCTTCCATTAAATCATAACTGTGTACCGTCCAGAACTTAATTAAAATGACCAGAACAGGGATCGCAGATTTTTTAAATTATTTTATTTCGAAATGTGCTTAACCACTGTCATTTTCATTCAATTAATTTACAAAAGCCGTGTTAGTTTTTGAATGAAGTCATTATTTCTTTGTGTGTTATATTCAATTTGTACATACCCGGACTCTAGCTTCAGTTAAGTTGGTCCAGACTGCAATTTCTTCTCTGGTTGACATATCGGGATACCGATTCCTCTGAAAAGTGGATTCCAGTTCCTGTAGCTGTTGGCTGGTAAAATGAGTCCTTTGGCGTCGTTGCCTCTTTTTTTTTGAAGGATCATCTGCAGCAGAGTCATCGTTTTTACTCTGACTTTTTTCTTTTTCTAAAAAAAAAAGAAAGAAACAGATGACTACACATGAAATCTTGCCAAATCGATCAAATTAGCATTTTCGATTTTATCTGTTAGGCTATTTTTGGACGCATACAAAATCATGCATATAATCAGAAATAAACCCTGGGTTTGAAGTGCTATTCATTTAAATCCACTTTTTATGTGACCTCCTGTCATATATTCTGGAAACTAAAATTTACTGTGTGAACTGAGACTGTCAAACAAAATCAGAATATCGCCCAATGCTGACCGGCCCTCTGAACCAAAATGTGCTTCATTTTATTTTTGGAATCACATCAAATGAATGCATGACTGCAGATGGGGGAATTTTTCATAGAATTGATATGTCAAAGATGTCAGAAGTAGAGCACCATTTTAAACAGCAGACACGGATAATTATTGCAATCATAACAATTTCATGTTATAGTTCAGCAATACGGTAACAGTGCTTCGTTGTTGGCAGAATCAAAGCAACATCATATTTAAACAAATGAGAAAACACATTTTCAACACGTGAAAGTAACACATTTCTTAAATGTTTCGTTTAAAATTTCACGGTTAAATGCAAACTACGTTTTGTAGGCATATTCTTGTTGGTGGTGTGAGTTTTACAATACCCTTACGCTTGTGAGGCATAGGTATGCTATAATAGTGCCCTGCAGTTTGAAATGCTTTCTTCTCCAACTGACACCCAACTCTAGATTACAAAGCCAACGCTGGACCTTACCTACAGACTCTGGACTGGAGGTGTCTGAGACTGTGGCCACCTCCAGTCGGTGTTTGGACTCGTTAGACCGCTGCAAAGAAGCCATGGCTAACGTGGTATGGTGAGATGCGAGTTTACTCCCGGATAGTCGTTCCAAATTCAATGGATCCTTCATGGAGTTCATCGATAAACAAATAAAAGACTCGGTGGTATAACCAGATTAACTTCTTAGTACCAACACAAAGCGTCCAAAGGAAGAACAATGAGAAAATCTGTGGTATCAAGAAGAGTATTGCGGTGGAGCTCATCCAATAAATAGCGTACACAGCTCTGCTTAAGATTTCTTAATTTAAAGCCCTGCTTGCATTATCTGAATCTGAAAAGAAAAAAAAAAAAAAAGTTTTGTATATATATATCCTGGCTGACACTGTGTTAGTGGCCGTATAGTGTCAGAGTGACAGGGACAGGTAGATGATATTATATCCACAAGCACACACTAATGCGCTGTTCAGTTCAGCTGCTCCCTGTTTGCCTTCAGTTACAGAGCCACCTTTCTAGAGCCAGACGTCACAAAACACCTCCCACTCCTTGACAGACTCGTTAGGAATTCAGAAATGACGTTTTCCCTGACCAACCAGAACTAAGGAGAAAAAACCTGCCAATGGTTTTCCCCCGGGGAAATGCTTATGTTCTGTTTAATAGAAACCCATTAGCCGTGCGTATAGGAACCCATACCGCACCCACAATGCAACAAATCTCTTTCGGTGCAGAAATAGGAGATATATTCCATCTTTATTTAATGAACAATTGTTCTTAAAAACCACATATTTTGCAAACAACAGCAACAACAACAACAACAAACTAAAAACTACGATCATTGGGAATATTTCAACAGATTTAAAAAAAAATACAAATAAAGAACATGCATCTCTAGGCTACTGAAAAAAAAACCCAAAAACAACAACAACAGTGTAACCCGTTTGGGTTGAAGCTCCCCTTTCGTTTTCTTTTAGATACTGTATGCTAACCTGCTGTCACGTCAGGCCTGCTATTATATTATGATAATTGCGATAGACTGCTGTATACAAAACAGGTCAGCTGCATACATAATCAGTTCGTGGAGATAATGAGAGGTTTTGTGAATGCTCGAGTTTCTTCACAAAAAATGTTCATAAACTAAACAAATAAATACGAAATGTAATAAAATACAGGTACACTACATTTGTGTTTCATTTTCAGACTTCAGTAGTAGAACTATAGGCCTATAACATCTGAAACGTACGGATTAAGAAAACTAAGACAGTACGGCCTACCCAAAGCAATTCAAGAAATATTAAGTGTACTTTCTGTCTGTTAAGAACGTCTTGTAAAACAAGCAAACGGGTAATCTATACCTACGCATCGGCCTATTTTCGAAAAAAGAGCTAAGGGGCTTAACCTTATCTTCCAAGATTAAGACAAAAGCCTCTTATTACTGCATTGTAAAACTATTGTTTAAGAGCTGAACATAAACCTCAAGCAGTATAGTATAAAGTATATTCTCCAACGGTTAAAATAAACATCAAGGTGTGTGTGTGTGTGTGTGTGTGTGTGTGTGTGTGTGTGTGTGTGTGTGTGTGTGTGTGTGTGTGTGATTCCTGTTGTGTAAGATTCATGCTAAATCTGAAACATTTGGTTTTAAGCGTTACTCTGTACTCTGTTGGTCTAATAAAAGGAATACTATTTTTTTTGGGACCAATACGTCATTTGTTCTATGGGCCTCTTTTCAACAATGAGCATGGACACGAGCTTCCTAATAAATAACGAAAAGTCATCTTCACAATTCAGTATACTTACCTGGTATGTGATGACATTAGAAGCCTGTTAAAAATGTATCATTATGTTTTTCTGTTTAAAAAATATTATCAAGACCAAATAGTCCGATTAGACATCGGGACTATGCAATGATATTCATCAGAATGCATTTTTTTTCAAGTTAGAACTGAAAGCGACAAAATTAAGATTTTTTTTTTTAAATTAAATAATAATCTAGTACAAGTATTCGTTTGATATATATATATATATATATATATATATATATATATATATATATATATATATATATATATATATAAATTACTAATTTATATTCCCAATATGGCTATTCCATAAGAGTGCAGTGTGGAGTAGTGGTTAGGGCTCTGGACTCTTGAGTTCAATCCCCGGTGGGTAGACACTGCTGCTGTACCCTTGAGCAAAGTACTTTACCTAGATTGCTCCAGTAAAAACCCAACTGTATAAATGGGTAATTGTATGTAAAATAATGTGTAAAAAAATAATGTAATTGTATGTAAAAATAATGTAATATCTTGTAACAATTGTAAGTCGCCCTGGATAAGGGCGTCTGCTAAGAAATAAATAAGAAGAAGAAGAAGAAGAAGAAGAAGAAGAAGAAGAAGAAGAAGAAGAATGAGGCGTAGATTCAGATTTCAAATTTATATATAAATACGTATTTATATAAAGTAAATAAATCTTTTCTAACCCTGGTCTGTCCGCTTATGTTTACGCTACCCATAATAACAAAAAAAATCATCAACAAACTAGATTTCACTTATTTAGCCTGTTAGTGGCAACCGCTTAATTAATTTACATTATCTCCTATTTAAATGACGTATTTTATCCCAGAGATTTGGCAGAGTATCTCTCCTTCAGACCCCTCAGCGTTTTGATCGAGACAATGCTCTTACATTTGTAGTGGTTTTTAATCTGATAAGACTCTAATTTGCTTAAGTCTTTTTAAACAGGGGGGTTTAAATGAGTTTTAGCAGTTTTCTCATTTGATTTTCTGTAATTCCCCCAAGATCATAAAGAATAAATGCAAAGTAAATATTTCCTTCCTAACATTTTAGCAGCTGACCTGCAAGTCAAGTAAATCAAATGCCTTCTTAAAAAGACACCGCTCCATTCAGTTTTGTAGTTGAGATCCATTATTGGCACTCTATATTTTTACACTGATAAGTATTTTGCTCAACCAGCCCGTTGCCTTACATTTTTGCACTCACTTTTCTGCCTATAGCTATTCACACCCGAGATAATTAATAAAGACAAGGCAAAGGAAATCACCCATTCATCTTCATTTAGAAAATAAAAACATAGACATAGAATGGACGTCGGTCTGCAGTCATTCTAAACGGCACAACACTTACAATAAATGGTCTGGATGCGTTTATAGTTTATTTCTTATTAACTGATGATAAACATATATGCACTTTTAGCTAAAACAATATAATAGTTTATGACACTAAACACAGGTACCCGCACTAGGCTACTCCTTAAATCACTTTCCTTTTTATGGATTTAGCTTAAAAAAAATATGTTATAAATATATAATAAATGTACATATTTATATTATAAATTGTTGAACATGTAAAATATCAAGAGAACGTTGTACTCGCTCACTAGTCAATCAATTACAATATGTATTTAGCTTAAACATTCACGAGTCAAGTAATTGATTCGGTCATTGTATTTACTATGTGGAGTGATCTAAACAGCTGGGAGATCGGACTACGTTTTCCGGGCGGTTTTCAATTTGTCAAATAGGTTTGATAACCAATACAATCTGTAAAGTAGGCCTACAGCTTTCAAATACATACTATTCACCAATAGGCCTATAAGATAATATTGAGATGTCACATCTTAAAATTCATATAAACAATTCGAAACCTTGTTGGCATTGTTATGTTAATTTGAATATATAGATGAATGTATACAAGCTGACCAACGAGATGTTTATATTCTTTAAATTTATTGTGTTTACGAAAAAGGGCTGCAAAATGAATTTAACATATTATATGCAACTAAACATATACAAAAGCAATGATACACATATTTAACAATATGATCTAAATAAAAACGTGTGTATAAAAAAATATATATATATACTTTAAAAAAAGTAATTTGATAAATGTACACAAACTACAGGAATAAATCATACGTATTTGGTATTTAATAAACAATATGTGTGAACCCTCTCTGTTTCGTTATTCTTTAACATTTTTCACAGAGGTCTTTAAGGCGGGACTTCTTAGAGTATTATCAACTGCTATATATGCAGCCCTCACATGTCTAACATAGGCCCTACCTGTTCTCATGTACGCTTCATGGATACTAATACTTTCTTGACTTAATCCTGTGAAAACCCTTGATATACACCTCACTTACAGTCTTCTGGGACAAAGAGAGCTGACTAATTACTAATGTAACCTGACAGGTCATTCTTGCTTTCTGGTTTAAGGGGTAGCTCAGTAATTGTTTTAAAAATAGGATACCTGCCAGTTCGTTTCAGAAATGTTAAAGTTTTCTCCCTAAAGCCGAATGGGAACTGAAATGTCGTTTAGACTTGAACCACGTATTTTCCTGTTTAATTGTGTGCCAATTCAATTCACCTTCAGCGGGGAAAATGCATTTAAGGAAGTTATTTAGTTGTATCCGATTATCATGGCTAATTAATCAAAATAATAATATATATTTCCCAATGTATTTAATGGATGTTGTTTTCCTAAATTCCCCTTTCCTCACCACAAAACCAAATTGAATTGTGCCCAAAGGGTTGGAATGGAAAATATTACGTTTTTCAAATTATGCTTTCTATGTCTACCTCTCTGTCTGTCTATCCATAACATCAATTAACTATCAAAGAAACGTATTATTATTATTATTATTATTATTATTATTATTATTATTATTATTATTATTATTATTATTATTATGTAGTAGTAGTAGTAGTAGCAGTAGTAGTAGTCGTAGTAGTAGTCGTAGTAGTTGTAGTAGTAGTCTTATGGTATGAACCAAATATCATTGCCCGTTTAAATAGATATGCCTCTTGGAAGGAACGCTTTTTAAAAAGATAGGATCATTGTAACCTGGGTTACAACTATTGTTTTTAACATACCTGCGCTTTCCATCTTATATCTCGCCCTACAAAACATGAAAACATAAGGGTGCCTTGCACAACACTGTATGTTATGATGTATTGTATAGATCGCTTAGGTTTAAGGTAAAGACAGCAGCAACTCATTTAGTTTGATTAAAACTCTGCCAGCCCTTTCCCAAGCATTGGGGTAGCAAGATACAGCATTAGTTGTCATGGTTACTGTAAATCGCATAAATCCAAAAATACCCACCTATAATCTGAGATGAAGCTTTTATTTCCCTAGCGAAATAATATTTAACAGGCTGTCAGCTGACAAAACAACCTCATTATTGTACTCTAGGCATGGTGTTACCTTCAGTGCTTTTATGAAATATGTGTTAAAAGTATTCTGTGTTTTGTGAAAAAAACACAGGTTGAGAATAGTGTACAATTGATTCAGATCACCGCCTAAACGTACGGGACTTGAAGCAGTTTGTCTACTGTTACTTAATTACCTACACAATATATAAAAACACTTTAAAAAAAAAAAAAACATTAGCTTTCCCCGAGTTCTTTTGTATCTGTTTATTAAGTATATAGGTTACAGCTTGCTGTTCTCTAGGGTTCTATATGCATTAGAGAAGGATTGTATAGATTGTGCTTCGGTAGACTCTCCTGTTAGTGCTGTTTTCTTGTAGGCTTGTTGTTTTTTCCTATCTTGGATTACTGGGTATTCTCCAAGATGAAGAGCCATTAATTACCCATTCAGTCAATATTAGGAAGACGACAAAGCTTTTTACATAGGATTAAGAAGACATCAAATTGTTCCATTAGTATATTCCTCCTCACGAATAAGCTTTCGTTATACATTTAGTTTTCCCCGGAGTCAATCTAACTGCCGCATATATTACGCACAAGATGTGGAAAACAATACAGCAGGATAAGCAACTCTCTAATTTGTTATGTCCCCAGTAAAATAGTGTCTAAAAATATTTTTCTTGTGTCACAAAGTTATTAAAATCAAAGATGTAACACTGTTACTCATATACACATAACATAGATTATTAACATACTATAAAATTGTTACACCTGTCCATTTCTTCCTGCCCTTGTATTACTCCATGGCAGATACAAAGTAAATACACGCAACACAAATGTCTACACTCCCAGAAATAGATGGGCCAATTTTACATTATTATCAAAGTAAAATACCCCCTACGTTTTCTACGCGGGATTACTCGTTAATAATGTGGGGCTTTGAGATCTTATGTTTTTTGGGATAAAAACAAACCAGATAAGGTTACACCAAATAACAACCTTGTCATTTTGTTATAGTGATTCAATTCACACAACTATCTTTAAAATGTAAATACCTGTCTGATAATTGCAGCTAAAGTTAATCAGCACCCAAATACATTGGTTGAGGACACCACTAGCCATGTCTTGGAATCTAAGGTGAGAGGTTTAAGATCAAAGAAGAAAAAAATACAGTACCTCGCTCACAGAAAAGCCATTTCAATATTTAAATATACCGATACCTGTTCCGTACCAGAATTGGCGAACACAAGTTTTGCATCTGACAACTCAAATATTAAGCGTGCGTGTACAAATTACATGTGGAGATAAATACTGCAAATTAATTATGATGCGTTTCTTTCTCTATATAGGGGAGTTAATCTTTCACATTTACATATTATTTTATTATTGTGGGTTTCCTCATGATTTCTTCCTTACCAAAGCACACAACCCATAAAGTTATCCAGTTAACGCCACGTGCTTGTGCTCAGTAACACAGAATGACCATAAATAATAATAATAATAATAATAATAATAATAATAATAATAATAATAATAATAATAATAATAATAATAATACAGACAAAAACGGTGGTGTAAAATATGCAAACTACTTAAATTCACCTACAGGCCCGGGACGATTATGTTATGGATAATAATGATCAAATATATAGGTTATGATAAACGATGTATTTTATTTATATGAATGTATCTTCATATCATGCATATATTTCTGAATTTAGTAGAAAGAGTTCGTGATCATATTCATATTATAAACATCTGGATTAAAATTCGGTTGATGTATTGCATGTACATTATGCACTAATTAAAGGTCTACATACAAAAATAATATTTCACTTGCATGACTAAGTCTGTAGACCAGAAAAAATGAATCCAGAGTACATCTCGAAGACAAACACACTGGTTAAAATGCGGTCAGAAATACTCCCATAGATTTGCAATTACATGTACCATCCTTTGTAACCTGTAGAGGCCACTCTAATACAGTTCAAAGTAGCCTGCATTTGGTAAAACGAAACGGTCAAATGAAGAGAAAAATTCAGATGATGCCCAACGAACTGTCTTCGTTATAGAAATCGAAAAGCAACAAACAGAAGAGATGGTAGCAATCAATATCCCTACCGTTTGTAACTTGCAACTGTCTTGCGCATTTGTTGTCTTTTCTGTCGTTTGATGCTTCACTAGTTGATAATTCAGATGTCTTTATATCCGAGTCTTTTGGGAACATGCTTTCCGCAGTCGAAGAGTGTACCTCTGGTAAGAGAGAGCAGAGAAATACATATCCGTGATGCAAACTGTATGACCGATTGCAAATAACAATTCAGTAGATTGTGACGCACCACAACTTGATACATGTTTTGAGAAAATACAAGCAGTTGTTATGAGACAAGCATGTATTTAATGCTGCGTTCTCACAAAACCAACACTGATATCTGACCAAGTGTGTGTGTTTTTGTTTGACACACAGGAACAAAACACTGTATTTTCCTTTACTTACCTAATTGAACACACGTAGGTAGGAACTTGCGGTAATTAGAATCCATTTTCAGTTCAGCACTTCTACAAAAGAATAAATTAACAGGAGATCCAGATCATGGAGTTGCATGCTGATTAATTGTAGCAAAAAACACACTTTTAATTCGTCTCATATTGCATCAAGGAACATTTAATTATTTATTTAATTATTTATTTATTTGTGTGTAATGAAAATGATGTAGGCCTACATCATTTAATGTAATCATTTAAATACTTAGAAATAATCCGCTTTTATATATTTGACACCAACATGCCAAAGAACTAGCTGGAAAAAAGCTTTCTGGTAGAGTAAGTACAAAATGAATACATCAAAATACCTGGCCTACTTGAATTATTGGAATGAAACTGTAACACATAGTTTTAAATGTTTAAATATATTTCGGGGTTAATGGTTAAAAACAAAACAAAACAAAACAAAAAAACCCAAAAAACATTCATACATTATACAGTATAGATTCATTTATGTACAACCCGTTTGCTAATTACTGTGCTTTACCAAAACCTCTCATCATTTGATAAGACTAATTCTTCGGTTGTTCACAATAATTTTGGGTAAACAAAGCTGGTCGTTATTGAACTCCTGTATTACCGAAAAGCCTAAATGGTTTGTTGGTTAAAATCTGTTTTGCTGCTGACAACAGGTTCGATGTGATTAATAGATGTATTATGAAGCTGCACAGAGAATTGTGAGGGTCTGGAACCAACTCCCCAGTAATGTCGTTGAAGCTGACACCCTGGGAATCCTTCAAGAAGCTGCTTGATGAGATTCTGGGATCAATAAGCTACTAACAACCAAACGAGCAAGATGGGCTGAATGGCCTCCTCTCGTTTGTAAACTTTCTTATGTTCTTATGTACTGCGCAATGGCTTTGTCCTCTGTTAGTGCCAGAGCAGCAGTTTGGCTGGTCCAGATTTAGTGATTCTGAAGTAAAATGACAGGATTAGTGTCTGATTGAGATGTCTGTCGGTGGGATATTACAAAATTCATCACCACAGCTCTATGCTAACTCGATATGAAGTAACACAGATGGGATTTTATATAGTCCAGGCTTCAAATGTTTACTTATGATAATTTTAGATGGAGATTTGCATGTTATCATGCTGGTAATCGTTTTTTTGCTTCTGTCGCTGCAGTATGCGCATAATTGCTATCTTGGTTGTTTTAAACAGATCAAGGTCTAAGGGGAGCATATTCTAAAAAAAACCCCAAAAAACCTTATAAAGTATAAAGTGTTATACAATTATATAATATAAAATTAATAACTTTTCATAAATCATGTAATGTAGGTGATACGCTGTGTTTAATTAATAATACCAAAATAATAACAACATGAACGCTATGTTCTTGTTATGTTGTCATTTTATTGTATTGGTATTTTTCTGAAACAGCAACAAACAGATTATATTTCCAATATTACTCTCTGAAAGTGATTAGAATGTTAACATTTTAGGTTAGGTTCATACCTTTTAGATATTATTATTATTATTATTATTATTATTATTATTATTATTATTATTATTATTATTACATTTGAAATAGCACCCTGTTCTGCTTTTAAAACTCGTTACTCGGAGTTAGCAATTGAGTTAGCGTTAGTTTGTAATGCACAAATCTCATGCAACAAATTATAAACCCATTTTGGTATTGGTATATTTTATACTGTTATGTTTTAACAGTAATTTCTCAAACAATCCAATTAAATTCTAAAATGTGTTTATAACCTGTTCCATACGATATATGTTTTTTTAATTCAATTTGGTTTTACTGTGTATTTTCTCGTCATAGTCTGTAAATCTGCACAAAAATCTGAAAGATGAAATATATTTATAAACGTATGCCTACTTTTATTCCAATTGTTATTCAATCACCAAACATGCATCGATTGTTGTCTTAAGACAACTGAACCGCAGTTGGACCTCCTAACAACACCTATCGCCTTTACATTGCAGTTTATTAGCGGCGATTGTGGTTATGTTTTCACCAAATAATGCAATTGCACTGTATGTGAATAAAAAGGAACTGTAAAAAACATTGTTAACAAGCTAATCAATGTATGCATAAACAACTGATACACAATATATTTAGAGAATCAATTTGCACACTTTGGAAAACGTGTGTTCACCTGAGTGTAATGCAATTGGCATTGAAGTGAACTATTGTCCCTGTACCCATTATAGTGACATTGTATAAAACATGACTTACAGAACACCACAGACACATTAAAAAAATGTTTTGTTTTGTAATATGTAAATATAATAAATGTAATAAAACAAACTGTTTAAATAATGTTATGCAGGGCATAAGTTTACATATGTAACATTTAAAAAATAAACAAAGCACTGGTTATAAGGTATATTGATAATGTACAATATGTGTATTTAATTGTTAACAAATACATCTATACATACAAAGGCACTGTATGCCGTTAAAATACCGAAAGCATTTTTTAAAAAGTGTGCTATTTTAAGCTTATCCTATTGCTTATAGCCTACTCCTTTGCATAAATCCTGAAAACAATTATAAGTTGGGTTTGTGAAGAACGGCGAAACTTTTTTGATGCAGAAAAAAAGGTATAGGTTCTAACACATTTTAAAACTGTGACAATTATAACAGCGCAAGTAATAATAACTCATGCTATTAACAGTCCAGTAGTTAAAAATAGTATTGTTTATATAAAACACATTCGTGAAAATAAAAATAAATAAATAATAATAATAATAAAAAAAATCAATAAAATGAAGGCCTACCTTGAACATGCCTCACCACCTGGTAATATATCATTTTATTGCAATTATTATTTACAGTGCAGTGTTTTGGAACAGGCGAACTCTGACTTTTGTGTGCTTCCCACTTCTGGATTAGGCTACTCATTACACAACAAACGCAAGAACCTGTGTACTGGAAAAGTAAGGAGATTGGGGGATGGTACAAAGAGATCGCATCCTCTTCACGTTACTCCCAGTACTGCAACTGTGCTTTACACCCAGCGCCGGAATCTGCACATAGGAAAGCTAACCCCCATAAGAAATCACTTATCTACTTTTTTTTGTAACTTTAACAGCGGTGAAAGAGAGATCAGAGTTGCAAATCATACCCTGTGAAGATTTTTAAGAGTGGAACGAATTCCTTGACTTGCATCATCTCAAATCGCAGGAAGGATGGCCTCTGTACTTTCCAGCTGTAGAGGTTCTTTTTTTTGCTTGTCTTATTCTTGCTGAGAATTGTGGGGGAAAACAAATCCAAAGCGGTAGCAGTATACAGCTGCAGAGATACGATTACATCAAAATGTTAGTTCCAAACATAAAAGTAAACTTCTGCACGATGCCTAGGTCTTTTGATTCTGCGACGATCTCTCTCACTCTCGGTCTCCACTGAGACAGACGTGACGTATGGAAAGATTCCAATGAACCTCTCGTTGCAGAATTAGAAAGAATGACTGAACCTGACATAGCTGGAGTCGCTCCATCAGTCAGACCATTTCCATCCCCTGGACTGGGTCTTTTAACTGCAGCAACTGTAATGTCACACTTATTATTTTATCAAAACAACAATGCTGGTATGAGGGCTATAAAAATGTTGCTGCTTATAATAAGTCGCCTTTAGTCTTGCATATTAAAAATAAAATAAATTGGCTACTACAGTAGTCTACTATTTCCTTGATGTCGCATGCACATCTGGTAAGTTTTGTCTGAAACAGAACTATACAATAATAATAATAATAATAATAATAATAATAATAATAATAATAATAATAATAATAATAATGTTATAAACATACAACTGGTGCATTAAGTATATACATTCCCTTGTTTGCAAGCAAAGCAAATTTCCTTTACGTTTCCACATGCTTTTTTAAAACTAAACCTTGAAAACACTGTTGAGATAGTACTAGCATTGGTGGTGGTGTTATTTAGCATATACAGTTTTGGAAATATCAATAAACATTTTTCATGAGGCCATTGTTTATATGTTTATATATTGTTTATATACATACACACACACACACACACACACACACACACACACACACACACACACACACACACACACACACACACACATATATATGCATTTTTTTCTTCGGTTTCCTAAACTACGGTAAAAGTGGTTCAATATTATTGTAAAAAAAATGTACCTTAAATAATACGGAAATATAGAATTAATCTACAAATATAGTTTTATTTAGTCAATATTAAGCTACATTTTTTACAGCGTACTGCTACGACTACTACTATTACTACTACTAATAATTATAATTATAATTGGGATGATTGCTATAGTTTGTGATTGTAATTATTTCAATTTCTTTACATTTGTGAATTAAAGAAAACGCAACAGATATGTTGGGATTATTGTCACGTTCATTTGTTTACCTGACAGTGTAGTCAGTTGACCTCTTCTGGTGGTAAGCACAAATGACTGACAAGGAGACAGATATATTACCGAAAACTCTTCTTTGGTTCGCACCTTTTAAAATATTGTCCTTATTTTATTTATTTATTTATTTATTTTAATAACTAATGTTCATTTGCAAGATTGTTATAAAATGAAGACAAAAAAGAAAAAAGAAAGAAAAAAAGAAAAATGCCAATACCATAAATTAACTAGCACACCAACTAAACTATAATTTGTTTATATGTTATTTCTTAAAGGGAAATACGTTTATATTATTATTATTATTATTATTATTATTATTATTATTATTATTATTATTATTATTATTATTATTATTAGTAGTAGTAGTAGTAGTAGTCGTAGTCGTAGTATAAGTAATTTTGTTTTACAAAAACATTTTAACCATTAACTTTTTAAACTATATAGGCTTAAATTATTATTATTATTATTATTATTATTATTATTATTATTATTATTATTATTATTATTATTATTATTTGTGGTAAACGTTGAATCAGATTAATCGTGGCTCTGTGTATTTTCTGTCACATGTGTTAAATGGGATAGTTTGTGCAGCTGAAGTGAGCAGCTGGTGGGAAATGCAAATGTACTATAAAGAAACATAAGATACAGAGTGATTTTCATTCGCATCTCGAGTGAGCCAAATGAGCCGGGCGTACGTTTCGCGCTCCTAATCCTTATTTTACATTTTCAGTCATACCCCCATTAAATAACTAATTAATGCCCACAATCCCAAGGGAATCCTATCACGGGGCAGTGGGAAATGGGAAACCTGTAATATAGGGTGGAAGTATTATTATTTTTGAAGTCGCTTTATGTAATATATAATTAAATATATAATATAAATATGAATGAATCCACACAATCATAAGAACAACGGTACATGTCAGCTATAATTTTAAGAACAGTGCAGTGTGTTGCTACAAGATTAATAATACAATCACTCTACATTTCATGGACTCTACGGCTCACGTGGGCAGCTTAAATTTGGGGTGCTCATCCGATTCTTAGAAAAAAAAAAGACACTTCGTTTTTATTTTGAATGATGGCTATTACAGAATAAATTATTGAAATGGGTTGATTGTTCGGCCGTTCCTCATCCAACTCGTTTAAAAATCTATTTACTATGAAATGGTGTACTGGTAAAAAAAAACAAAAACTGATCATCATTCTGATCAAATAAAATTGGAAGCATTTACTATGTTAACAAACATGTATAGCTCCCTAACGGCTTCATGCATCCCCAATACACGTTATATTCTAAAGCACCTGCGTTACTGTCTTAATCGCAGTATCTGCTTAATTAACCTTTGAGCTAAATACAATTGTCTGTAAGTGACTACATCATCAGTATGGTGCTGGAGATTTCCCACACCTATTTGAAGACGGATCCTTATGCACAATCACAACTAATTAGCACATCGGTATAAAGTGGGTGAGTGATCCGCAGGTTAAATTATTGTCGTGCACCGCCCTGCTGTTTACACAGCCGAACTGAAGACCTATAAACAACAACTCCTCACTCGCCCTTTAGCTATGTTATTTATTTATTTATTTATTTATTTATTTTATCTTCGAGCAGTACAGTTTTACTCTCATTGCGACCAATACACCAGCAATGGTCTTTGTATAGCTAAAATTAGTAAACCCTATTTAAAAAAGCACGGCTCTTGCTGTGACAATGATATGATGATGAAAACACAGATCTCCAACTGATGCCGCATGTCACGTTAAACCTCAAGACTATAATTGATTTTATCTGAGAAATAAATGATAGCATTTTGGAAGCATGTTGTTACACTAACTGTGCACTTACCTTGATCTGCAGAATAGAACTAAAAGCTTCTTTCCTCACAAACAAGGTGCAAAGGAATGCTAGAAGTTCTGAAAAGACTGGCGCGATGACATCTTTAGCCCCGGGGGCTAGCCTGCAGCCTCTTTCATTTCAAACACTTATCGATTTGCTGTTGTCATCTTTGGCGACGCAGAAGGACACTTGAAAGAATTTCTGATGGGTTTCTGATCTGAGAAAGGTGACCTGACCGAGCCTTCACCAAATTCTTAATTACCGCATCAACTACGTTACACAAATACCGCTGCTGACAGCAACACAGTCTACCCAGGCCATTTGTTTGTAAAATTCAGGAAAACTTTTACTTTCTTCTTTAGTTGCAGAAGTCATGTGTTATGGTACCGTATGCCACTGGCACATCGCACATCTACCTGTCTTTTGCATAGTCTATGCAAAATTTCGGTGAGAGAAACTCCCTGATAGACTAACCTTAAAAGCGTGTGTTGACAGTCTGCGTGTGAATGAATATACAGATTAATGCTAAAACTACAAGCACAACGGTATGACCAAATAAAAAGACGTGCTAAATGTAGTGTAGTGTTACACCATTTTTGTTTTGTTTTGTTTGGAAAGGTATAAATACACATTCTTTATTTCGAGTCCACTTTGCTTTAGAAAAAATGGTGCAAATGCTGTATTTGAGTACAGGCTTACTAAATCTGATGTGTTGGCCCGTTTATAGGGCAACTCATAATGACATTGAAATTGCTTAATGTATTTTGTCCTGCTGTACTAGAATGATTGCATTCATTTCAACACGTTTTTAATTGCTTATTTAGCTTAGATTTTTAGATATATTTACTTATTTAAATTATTATTTATATTATAAATATATGACAAATAATAACAATTGAATGCAGTAGAGGGGGCATTTCAAATGTTGTAAAAAAAATAAAGATTATTGTAAATACATTGCTTTCCTTACCCTTTATAAAACTACTAAATGATTTTTGATTCGACCAGGCTGTTTTGGTTTGGTTATAAATTCCCCTTCAATATCTGTGTTTTAGAACTAGTCTTCAAATCAATCCATGGCTACTACTGGATTGTGGCTATACAGTTTATTTATGTATTTATTTATTTGAACAAACCTCAGAGGTGTTTCAATTCAATGATTATGTTCAACAACCCTGTGTTCTGATCAAGTTTGAGGATACGAAATGGCCAGTCAGTGGCTCTATCAGTGAAGAGAATGTTCCTGTCTTTTTAACAACTCAACACCGCACCCCCACATGAATGGACAGGTCCCAAAGCTACATAAAGGTCTTTGTGCAGCGTTTCCATAAGCTTACAATTATTTTATTCTTGAAGATATAACACCACATGTCAATGAACACTAGGCACTTAATCTATTCATTAATTCATTTTTGAATTCATAATTTAGTAGGTCCAACTATTATTTTTGGCCCGAAGAAATGTCCAATCGCTTTTCCCCCACAATGCTGCAATTCCCCACATGGACCAGGAGACCCGAAGGTTCAGTTAGTGTCCCACGACCAAACCAGCTTCCCTTTTCACCGAATAACGCGAGAACGCTGTCCACATGAGGTCAAGGGTTTGAGCTCACTGGCCAACAGGGTTCGCTGTAGCGTGATGAGGAGCAGGCCCACCGAGAGGGCGGGGAGGATGGGGAAATTTCCCCAGGGCCCAACGTCTCGAAGGGGGCCCAACACCCCGAAGGGGGCCTTGATGAAGGGGAACTTTTTATTATTATTTTTTAATATATATAAAATATTTTAAAACAACTAGCCCGGCACAAGACCCTTTGCGTTCCCACCACCACATTAAAAATAAAAACTCCCATACTGCACACCGAGCCGATGTGCTTCTGTTGTGTAATGATTGTGTATCCAGGCGCTGTCAAACACTTCCTTTCACACAATGACTTGAACTTTCGCATTTCATATTTTACTACACCAAAAAGCTGAAAAAAAAGGCATAGTAATTTTATGTATTTTTTTTAAGACTTTTAAAAACTTTAAAAGATCCCTAAAGTTGCACAATATATACCACAGTATGAATTATTCTATTATTAAGATCTACAATTTGCTCAAAAATAACGTGTTGCAGCAGTTTATTAGAAAAATTGTATTGTGTAAAATAAATAAAGTACTTTCTTCAGCTGGTGGTAAACACAATTAGAGAATGATCCGTTATATTGCTTAAAATACAAATATATTTACCAATACTGGCTATTAGTTAAGAGCAGAGATGAGTGGCTTATTTTTGGCACAGGATAAATAAAATAGTGTATAGCAACACCATTAAAATGTAGTTTATGCTAAAAATGTATGTTATTTCAATGTATGTTAAGTAAGCTTCCAATTAATGACTATTACACGCAGAGTTTGTACAAAAAAAATATTTATTCACTTACCTAAAAAAAAAGTTTGAATACTGTAAATAACTTAAACGTAACTACTTTGAGAAAGAATAAACTATCCTGTTGCAGATTTTAATTGAGATATTGAAACGTGTCGTTAACAGTTTCCTTCAAACCCATTATCAAAATACTGTATCGGTTGAATTTATCTTCCTGAGACACTGCTAAGATTGCAAGTGTCATTGCTTGGTTTAGAAGCTTGATTTAGACTACAGTATACTACAAAGTCGGATGAATGTAGTACCATGGTGGTGGGGGGGCGGGGCAGCAGGGGAGGGGATGTGGTGCGGCAGCGGGACATACCAATCCTTCCCCAGGGTCCATGACGGCTCTCGGTGGCCCTGATGAGGAAAAGCAGGCCCTGCAGGTTTTGTCTTTTGTCTACGCTCACTTCAGAAACCCATACAGAAAAATAATATATTGCAGTATATGTCAAAGCAATCAAAATAATTTAAAATACATGATACTATATTGTCACCTCTTTCCTAAATATATGCTGCATAGTGCAATATATATATATATATATATATATATATATATATATATATATATATATATATATATATATATATATATATATATATATATTCTCTAATATATTTAGTGTATAAACACGTGCATGTTTAGGAGAATTACTTGTGTAAATGAGGTTAGTGGCCAAAGAGAGGGATAGGGTAAATCTCATTTACTTGTGTAAATGACGAAAAAAACGGGAAAATCCACACCCAGTTTCGCATGGAAACCCGCATTTCACATGTAAATGTTAATGAGCATGTTTATCCTTAAGTGACATCACCATGAATATTGCAAGGGAGCAGGTCATTTGTTACTATAGATTCCAAAATGGCAGAAAGTAGAGGCTGATGGGCGGTTTTATGGTTAGCAGTGGTGTAGTTCACCTTAATGATAATGCAGGCAGCTTTTTTATTATTGTTTTTTGCTGTGTCTGGTATATCACTTGTGGGTTTACAGTTCGGTATGCCCTCGTTATAGTATTAAAGCAGCTGTTTGAGAATACCCTTGCTGTAAAAACTACACTAAAGTTAAACATGAAGAGCAAGTGAGCTGCTTACTAAATGTCTGTAAATGGATTCCCTTGATTTTGATCCCAGCTATGTCCAAAGACAATGCGTGTCCACCCTCCACTCAAAATCGCTGGAGTGAGGAGGAAACCCGGGCATTAATAAGTATAGTTAGTGACTTGGATGTGTTGAGCCAGCTCGATAGCCTGAAACAGCATAACAAGCATGTGTACCAACAAGTGGTTGATGCCTTTTCAGAAAGAGGAATCGAGCACACAGTCCCACAAGCTAGGGACAAATTTAAAAAAAAATGAAACAGTCCTACCTGCAGGAATGAGCAAGGAGGAGCCGTTTGGGAGAAGAGGGATGGTCCTGCAGAACAATGCTATTTGCTTCAGTTACATCTGGCATAGCCTTGTACATGTTGCAGTGCCTTTGAACATGGGAGTTGACAAACTTATAAATACAGCGATGAACTGTGGTTTTATGCACCCCAAACACATTGCCAACTCTTTTTTCACTGGCACAAGAGACCATATGTAATTCTTTTTTGGCTGCATATCTTCCTTTACCAGTTCCACTATAATGCTGAATGTTGTCCTGGCGACGCAAAATGACTCTATCCACTGCAGATCTGTGAAAGACTGATGCAGCACAACCTCTTCCCACTGCAAGATGGACGAGCGTGTGTCCAAACAATCCTTTCGCTAACCATTGGCATTAGATAACAAGGCATAAGGATTTGCTGGTAGAGGATGTTTGGAGGTTCAAGCTCCCGAAACAAAGGCAAAACATCCACTGTTCTCAATCCAGACAGCCTTGGGAGCATATGTGGAAGATGTCTGGCACAGAGCTTTAGAATCCTACGTCTCCACTGGTTTTCAGCCATGGTGATCTGCAATACCTGTGTTGGTCAGTTTCATTTTATACTACCCAGTTAATTTTTAATGAATGAGTCGTAAGATAAATTAGTTGAAACCGAATTCAATACTAGCAACATGCCACCCCGCCAGTGACATTTAAAAAACAAAATGGGCAACAGCAGTAAAACACATTATTAACCAACCAGGCACGACTCGTGTACAAGTTCTCTGCGCATGGAAACCACATTTTCACCAAATTTTCACCAAATTTCACTAGTAATCTTCAAAAACAGCATGCATACTTACACATAGCTATTTTACATATCAGCTCCCACCTTTCCCATTCATTTGCATGACGTTGGATGAAAAACCCAGTTTAATCGAGTAAAATAAACTGAGCGAATGGAAACCTAACAAAGCATTTTATACAAGACATTTTTCTCGAGCAAATGTCTTGAGTTAAAATTAAAAAAAAAAAACATGTATGGAAACTCCACCTATGTGTACTCTTTAATGTCCCTCTTGTTGTTGTTGTTGTTGTTGTTGTTGTTGTTGTTTGTTTACCTACTATATAATCAGCAACTGTAGACTTTGTTTTTGTATCTGTTTTGTTTAATCTCAAATGAAATAAGTTGTCACAGAAATTTAAATGCTACCTTACCTATACTGAAAACAAACCATTGTGTTGTATTGAATACATTAAGTATTTAGTTTCTTTTGCCCAACAGTGTTTTACATTA
The DNA here is from genome assembly GCA_030684275.1 of Acipenser oxyrinchus oxyrinchus. Classification (NCBI taxonomy): domain Eukaryota; kingdom Metazoa; phylum Chordata; class Actinopteri; order Acipenseriformes; family Acipenseridae; genus Acipenser; species Acipenser oxyrinchus. The sequence continues at coordinate 36,289,239 of CM060247.1, read as the reverse complement.
TTATTATTATTATTATTATTATTATTATTATTATTATTATTATTATATTTGAAATAACACCCTGTGCTGCCTTTAAAACTTGTTACTTGGAGTTAGCAATTGAGTGCTAATGTTAGTTTTTAATTATATAAGGTAATGCATCTTCTTCTTATTGGTAGCGTTGTTGGCCGTCTTCAGTTTTAATTGGAAACACTTGGTAAAATGATATTGCTTCTTAGCAACAGCAACTTTCACCAAGTCATCAACATAATATATAATATTCAAGTGTATGATGCAGGAGAGTAAAGTGAGGTCATTAAAAATGAGTTTCTCTTTTCTTGGCTAATGTAAATTTTACTTCTATTCCACTGCCTACATTATTAATGTTGTGTTTTCATAGAAGGTAATGTAGGTCTATTTTCAGAATGGTTTATTTTCACTGACATATGGGATAAATAGCTTGGCATAACAAATCAAGTTTCAAATGATTAAAGTTGAATCCAACTTTGAGCATAAGGAATCAATTAAATGATAGTTAGATCTGACTAAAAAAGTAATGGGCCAAAATACAAACTGTGTAGCATTTTTGTAAATTCTTATTCTTAGCGTTTCTGCTTTAAATAAAAGCCTGGATATCTTCCAATGAGACATGAAGTTGTACATTCTTTTATTACTTTAGCAATAACCACACCCAAGCAGCAAAGGTTTTTTTTTTAAAGACGATTATTTATCTTGACTCTATGTAGTATGCTGCTGGTAGTCTCCCTCTGCACGATGAAAAGAGACCTTGACATAGCATCACTCCAGGTGAAGGCTGCAACATGCACACTGCTCACAATAGTTTTATTTATGCAATCTATCGTCAATTCGTCATGCAAACTGATTGCAGCAAACCAAACTGTACACAGTTTTACACCAAACAATCCAGCATTTGTGTTCTACTTTATAAACATACAATAAGACGCAAGTTAAGTCTGTGTTTAAGAAGCCAAACCTTAAACACATACTGTTGATGTGGTTTGACTGCAAGTAATGGTTTATAATGATAGTTTGTTGTGGGTTTAGTCAAACCAATGGCTTTTCTGTTTTATGCACCCAGCTTAAACAGTACCCATTATCTATGTATTGGCTGCTTTGCAAACCTGACTAAGTACTTTCCCTTACAGGAATGATATTGCAATTCCCTTTTCCACACTAATTTAGAATGTTAGTGTAACTAGAAATAGTTGAGTAATTAATTGAGTCTTTGGTGTAAATCTTAACATTGGTTGTGCTCAAAATTATATAAAGGATATTGACTGTACTCCAAACCTGACCATCACAACCTTTTAACAATACCTTCCCAACTAGTTCAGACAGCTGTATTTGCATTTCATTTGATGTGTTAAAAATGTGTTTAATGAAAAGTCTGTTTACGAAATACCTGAAGTCTGAAGTTGTCCAGGGGTTATTGCTATTTGATGCAATTTCACCCCATGTAAAAAATAAAATAAAATAAAACATTTTTACATTAAGCCTGTCAGTAAAAATCTAAATTGTGTGACTGTTTTCTTAGCTTTGTCACAATATGTACAACAAATCTCCTGTACTTTTTATACAGTCTTTTATTTTTGTACTTAAGGTCATTCTACAATTGTGTATGTGTCATTTTAAAAAGTAAATTTTAAAACAAACTCAGTCTAATTTATTCTGACATGGGAGAACATTTGCTGATGAGACCACACAGGAAAAAAATATTTACATTTAAGATTACTTTTAATATGTCACTTTTAAATATAGTAGTGCAACTGCTTACTGTTTCAGTCAAGAAATATTGGCTTACAGTGTAAATATAATAATAGTTTTTACAAGCTTTTGCCCAGCAGTATGTAACAATAAGTTACCTTTGTCCTAGAACTTTTATTAAACAGTTTAGAAAGTTTATTAAATACTTATCTTGAACATTTGTATGCTCACATATACTGTCTGAGTGACAGATGCCTGAATCATGCCTTTAAAAGTTATTAACAAGTCTCTATGCAACATCTTGTGTTTAACTTGTTATGTTAAATTAATATACCAATTCAAAGAAAGTGTTTTTCTATTTCTAAAAAGCAGTATTTCAATTTATAATGTAGTTAGAGCTGAAGCTTACCGATTGCTGTATGCTATATAGAGGCTAAGACCCCTTTTATGTTGTTGTTTATTACATTTGCAGTGATAGGTAGGCAGACAGAAGTCAGAAGTATAAAGCTGCTTTAAATTCTCCCAGACACTGCACCTGAGAATAAATCCCCAAATGCAGCTTCCTTTGTCATTTTATAATATATACTGTTTTCAAAGTAGTCCCTTCTTATTAAGAAATATTTTGTATGAAACTCGATCTTAATCACAGATGCAAAGGGACTAATAAATTGCTCCAGCAGTTGTTAATCAATGGCATGAAAAATCAATGAAAAGCTGCCACTAACATGCCAAAGGAGAAACCATCCAAGAATGAAATTGGTGTAATAAAATGACCATGATGTATCCTCAAAAACATGTAAAACAGATAAGTTACATTCCAGCTCCCAAACTGCAATGCTCAGATGCACGACTGTTTTAAACTTAAATCAGCTTAAGTCCAAAAGAAAAGACCTTGAACTTATGCCAACAAAAGGGTTGTTTTATTTAATTATAAGCAGTATACTATACTGTGTATTCATTGTGCTAACTTATACTTATTGTAGTTATTAATAAATCTATCTAGTCATTCACTTCTGGTAAACATCAGTTTTTGCTGTGAAAGACAAAGGAAAAACAATCAAATTCTTATTACAATTGTTACGCTCATTGAACTTTTAAATATCAGATCAGTTTAAACTGAAGTTGGCCTATAACATAATGTCATCTTTTATAAAACTTTACATGCATCTGCTGGCCAAAACCCTGTTTTATAAATTAGTTGTATGATAAACTATATGCTTTCTTAGTTTATTTTAGTCTTTTTAGATCTCTAGTATACACAAATAACATGCAGTCTTGGTTGGGCAACATCATTGTAAAACGTGGCACACGACAGCTGGAGTAACTGGTCTGGTACAATATTTTATAAAATGGTAGAAGTGTGGCCAGTGTTCAAGGCACTAAAAGGAAGATAATCCCTATGTAAAAAAATCAGTAGTATGGTTTGTCTAATCCAGTCTCAGTGTGAAACTGGGCCTGTTTTGTGCTGGATTAGTCACAAATCTCCTATGCAGCACATGTGGCATGTTACTAGTAGTTTAACTTCATTAATAATGTATGAAGAAAATGTAATCCATGAGCAGGAGAGAAAACAACGTAATTTCTGTGTTCATAAATGCTTTAGCATAGGTAATTGACATTGCTTTCTGTTAGCTGTTCGGTTGCTGCTTATATACATCCAACATATACAAGAACAACAATATTGCATTCAAATCTGAGTACAGGCATCATTAAGGTATGATGTGCTTTAAATTCAGACTAAAACAAATAGATTATTGGAAGTGGTTAGATCCTGAGGATCATTGTATGATCTATTAAATTGATTGTGTTCACTGATGCTTGCAATTGCTGACTGATGCGACTAAAAGCAGGAAATACCTTTAACTGGTATGCTAAACTATATTTGTGGCACTTCAGTAGGATTAATTTAGGAACATTTATAATTCTGAAGTGCTGGAATAAACTATTGGATTATAAGTGGTTGGTTAAGATTTATAATATTATGTACTTTTGTGGTATCAGCAAGCATGGTTTTAAATATTATGTTTATGTATAAAATCCATGGATGTGTGATGGAATAATATTTTTTGCTGCCTGGAATAATTTTTTCAATTATTTTTTTTTTTCTTGAACACATGATTTATATCAATGGCAAGTTGCAAAGTGGCCAAAAGAACTAAAATGGCCTGTTAGAAATGGTCATTTCAAAGTACTTTTGTGTTGCTCCAGTCACACTTGGACTGGCAACACAACAGCTGGGGAGACCGTTACAACAAAGATGAGTGTCAGATAATCCTGATGAGATTCCACATCTAACATCTTTTGTAATTATGTCACATTCAGCTGTAATGGAATAATTCAAGCCAAAAGAACAAGCTTTGATCTTTTCTTAAACCTTTCCCTAAGGAATGACCATCTAAAAAGATTTAAAGACATTCCCGTTACAGGATCTGGTGTTCCTTCACAAATTTTTTTCTCTAAAGCAGCACAATTTACTAACACAATATCAAATTTGCCAGACAGAAACTGCTTAAAGAAATTGCATTTGATTTAGAAACACAGCCTTTGAGACAAACAATGAGATAACCTGGTCTTTAAACAATTGGCTAAGAATGTGTGAGCACATTATTCAAAGCGTGTGTGTTCCATTTTAGTTAAAGCTAGTAGAGCTGAATTTTCCAGTTTGAATTTTTTTTTTCTTGAAATAGAACATTTCATTAAAGTGTTTAATGCAATGCTTGTATTTCCCCAGCTATACTTACAAAGGCTTAGGTATGATGCACAACAATATGTCAATTTTCAAGTAAGGATTTTCTAACTAGGCAATTGCTCAATTATGAAGTAATAAAAAGAGGGCGCGTAAACTTCTGTTGCTATAAATATGTTGTGGTAACTGAGCAACATTTATTTTTAAATTTGAAATATAAAGAGTAAGTTTCCATGCTGTTAACAGTTGATTTAAACAAAAAACAAAAAGCGTTTATCAGTGAAGTTACAGTAAGTACCTAACAAGTAGTGTTAGATTCCGGTTAATTGATTCTTAAGTGATTAAACTGGAAGATTAAACACATTTAAATGTTTAAACTTTAACACATTGGGAATTTATGTGCGCATTCAGATAACAAGAAGCACTGCAGTAGAGTTTGAAATAAATGACTTCAATATTAATGTGAATTAGGCTACATATGTACAACACTAATGTGTATATGGAATAGACTATAAGAATACTAAATAAATAACCTTGTAAACACAAAGCCACTTCTGAATATGTTTACAAATTTAGGCAGTTTTCTAAATGTTTAACATTTGGATAACGTTTAAACTCGCAACTATTAACACCCTTATATACGACATTGCAGAAGACACATTTAGTAAATAACTAAATGCCATTAACATATATTTCTTAGTTTTTATTATTACAACTTAGGGTAGCTGTCTACATTATATTTGCTGCTACTACAGCATAACACACGATTTTGTTCACAAAGAAGTAATAGAAAACTTTCTGTTCTGCCTTGCTAATGGAGGTTCCTCATTCATTTTTTTCCTGCAATGTATGTAGATAACACTCTTGTAGCAGGAGGTTGTGGTAGAAAACAGAGACCTCTACTTTAGCCACTACATAAATCTCCTGAGCAATCTCCTGAGAAAGTTTTATGTTACAATGGTAGAGACTGTACTTTTATGGAAATTCAACAGCATTTTCCAAATCAATTGACAAAAACCCTGGTTTGTGGAGTCTGTAATGGTAAGTTTGATACATTAAAATACAGGGACAGGCTGTGAGTTTTCTTTGGCCTTCCCAATCTTGGATAGTGTGTTGACCCTTTTGACAGCATTAGGGAATAACTAATAACTGGGATACCGGTGACATTTTAAAACTCGATTAATTAAATATGACCAATGTTTGTCTTCTATGCACTAAGGCAAATACGTTTACTCCTTTGGGTTTTTCAATACACAAGACAAAAGAGTAGACCTTTATTTTTACTTTATAAGCAAAACTATCAGTGAGAGCAAGACGTTGCTCCAGTTTATACAATAAGTCACAGTGCATGCCAGCCTGAAAACAGGGTTTTGTTTTCACAGTTACTTGCCTCTAGGCTTTAACGTAGACATGGCTATGGAAGGGTGGGGAGCTCCTATTTGAAAATGAAAAGGTGAACCAAATTCATTGATATTTCTTTGTCAAAGCTTCTATAAATACCAGAACGTACAGAGTTGTTCTTGGCACATAATATGCAATATACTGCAAAAGACACAGCCTGTCATTGTGATGCTTCTCATTTTCAGCATGTTTCTGTCAAATTATAACTGCAGATCTTTAATCCTGTTTGTTCATGCCTTTGCAAACGGTATTGCCTCACATTTACATCGCTATGCAAATTACTGGCCATTTAGATTGCTCACAAAAACATCATAGTTATAGGCCTATATTCCAAAATAAAGTTGCATTCTTTTCTATGGCGTTTCCCACTTTATACACATAAAAACAATAATAATAATTACTCATACTTAAAATATTATAAAAACTATATCTAGATGGACTGATATAACACAACACCTGTAATGCTCTGCATAGTGTTATAAGTATCATACATGACACTGTGCAGGCAAATTGCCTTTTTTTGTTTGTAGTTTTGATGGAAACTAAATGAGATGGCCATGGAAAGATCTGGATTTTTTTTTTAAAAAACCTTTTAGTATGTAGTCTTTAACACAAAATAAACAGTAGTGTTTCATGTTAATTACTGCTTTGAATATTTAAATGTTTCTCCAAGGAAAAGCATTTGACATTACTGAGATATACGTACCATTTATTTAGATTCAAGATGGTGGGCGTGGCACAAGAAGGCTATATAGCCACAGGAATCGATAGACCCAGGGTTCTCTGGTTCAACTTTCCTAGTAACATGTCCTAAAGAGGTATCACCTGAATGAGGAAGAAATCCTCAAGTATGTCTAAGGCTTCAGGTGGACCTAGATACCATTACGGAAGGGAGCTCATGAGCTCTGAGTCTATGTTAAGATCATTGCTGTATTACCTTTCTCTGACATCGGGTCAGTGGGTTATGGGGTGAATGTGGGCTAATAAAGCTTCTAAAGAAGATTTTGCCAAGGGATACCTGCCTTTATAGGGAAAACAAATCAATAGACCCCTTTCCATCTCCTGGGGCACCCAAACAAACATTATATATATATATATATATATATATATATATATATATATATATATATATATATATATATATATATATATATATATATGTTTAGTTTACAGCACACTTTACTGTCAGTTTATCCATTCATAGGATTACCAATAAAAAGGTGTACTTAATTAAGATGTTTATTCTTTAACTTTTACAAACCTTGGGAAGCTATTCACAAAATGAAAAATCAAAAACAATCTGTGCTGTGTGCATACCTTGTTACCTTGTTTAATTTACCTCTGCATGCAAGAAGGCACTCTCTCACTGCTTGTAAGTGTTTTAGTTGTGTATGACTGCATTGAGCCTGCACAGCTTCTCTGTATATATTCTTCTAATTGAATATTCCTGAAAACTTTTTTATTCAACTGACTATTAGTAAATTTGCTGCATTTGCATCTGCGCCTGACAGCTGGTTTGTAATGTTATATTTATAAAAACAAGCTAAAGTGCCTTTCCTGAAAAGTTGATTCGGGTATACACGATTGGCATCAAATAAAATGTTATACACATATGTTTCACATACAACATGGCAATGAAAAGAACCGAATGCACCGCAGCATGATTGTCACTTCATCACTCTCTCTCTGTTGAAAGTGAAAAGCAATAACATTAGCCAGGGCTCTGTGTTGCTGTGCTGCCTCTTTTTTAAGCTTAATTAAGGCAGAAAAGTATTGCTCTTGTTAGTGTGGGTATACATATCCATTTTAAGAGCAGTTTTAAAAAAAGAAGACAAAAATGTTGGCAGTGAATAGAGAACTCAGTCTGCATTCAGCTGCAGTAGTGTTCTGTGCCTCAGAAGGATATGAATGTGCCTTACAGTATTGCCAGGATCAAGGAAAGTGCTTGCCAGCCAAGTCCCCCTTCTGACCGAATAAGTGGTTCTGACTAGTAGTGACTGTGTGGCACAATGAAGTTACTCCATCCCCAGTACGGATTCCAGTTGGCACTATTTAATAAAACAATCTTTCCCACTGAGCCTTCCAAAATTGCCCCAAAGTGCTTTACAATGAGAGAATTATACATCAGACAACAATTCAAAATAGAGACCACAGGTCAGCTGGACCCATCAGTCATCACTCTGTGAGTCACTGCTGTCCTTGACCCTAGAAAACCTTCAGAATGCAGGTTAATATTTGTGATCAGATGGGCGGAGGGTTTAAAATAACTGTTCTGGTGTAAATTGTGGGATTTCTGGTACCCATCTATAGGAATAACTAGAAGGTGTTTGCCTAACACAGTAAATCACACTATGTGCACTCACAAATGATTATCCTCAAGCGCATTAGTTTATTTTATTTTTTTTTTTTAAATTTAGAGTGACCAATTATTATTATTTTTTTTTCCCAATTTGGAATGTCCAATTATGGTTTTTTTTTCTCCTCACTGCAGCGAGTCCTCATACAGCACAGACGATCTGAGGGCATGTGAGCATCCTCCGATCTCACAAGCCTAAAGCCAGAATCGCTTTTACGCCGAGCAATCCAGAGCAGAGGTGGGCGAGCTACCGATCCCAGAGAACAGAGATCAGCCCTGCTTTTTATCCATTTTGAATGTGCTCTGTGTCTGGCCAGTAGGGTTTGCTGGTGCACGATGAGGAGAAGGAATCTGAGTGACAGAGCCAATATGATGCCCCCTTCAGAGTCCCCAGCAAAGCGGCGAACTGGCGCCGTCCAAGCTGTATGACTCACCCTGCGCTCCCAGTGGCAACGCTTTAACTGGATGAGCCACTCGGGGACCCCAAGCAAATGGGTTTTTAAGGTGTTTTCGGGGGACCGGTTGTAACTATGCCTGTTTCGTTCCCTTGCCATTATTAAGCTGTATACAAATGTTCTGATCAAGCAATTTGTTCGGCTCTGAATTTAAAAGTATTTGTTATCATTCCTTTAAGGCAGGTGGCTACTTATTCAAGGTATCCCTGTAAGAAATATAAGATTTTACAGGCTTGTGAGATGCCTGCTTAGTTCAGTTGACCATTATTATATGTTTTACATTTAAATTATTACCACAAAAAATGACTAAATTAAGTGGTTCTGATATTAGGTAGTAAAGTGGAGCAGATTGAGTTACATGGCCACCCAAATCTGTGCATTCTTTTTTTTAAAATGATGACTGTAGGTAAGTCAATTTTGTTGTTATGTTTCTGAGTATTTTTCACAAAGCGTTGGTACTGTTGTGAATTCACATAGTTGGAACCAAATTCCTTCACATCTTTGAGCAACAAACACCTTCCTAAGTGGAGGACAACCATTTTATCAGCTTTCTATTAACGGTAAGTCATTTACAGTCAGCCACTGGTTAAGGTCCTTCAGGCAGTTTTAATCAGACGGGATTACATTGGGGAAAAAGCATTGCCTGATGCCATCACCAGAAAGCCATTTACCCCCAAAAATTGGTTTATAAGGTGCGCATTATGAAAGGATTTGAACCTACTCTTAGCAAGCTCCAACTATTTGACTGAAATGTAAAGAACATTTATTATTTAGTATTGCTTTTCATGGGTGCTTAGGTAAAGGTGATGAAAACCATTGCAAAATGATTTCACCCAGACCTACACATGATTTAAGTCATCCTTTAAGGGTGGTACGAAAGCAAATGCTGGGGTACGGTTTATTCCATTAAATTCTGTGATATGTTTCGTAGTATTAATGCAGGAAAATGTGTAACAGGATCATCAAGATGCACAAGTCTCAAACAACACTGCAAAGGCTTAATTTATAAATACACTGACCACCATAAGGAACACACCAGGTATAGGCAACAATTTGGTCCTGAAACATGGGCTTTACAGTCAATATATTTCTTGATTGCAGATTGCTTTGTAAGGAAACTTAGCAGATGTTTTTTTTTCGGCTACATATTTTTAATGGTAATAATAGAAAAGTGGTTGATGCAATCCTGGTTTATTTATTCCATAAAATTCAACTTTGACTTATCCCAGAGTATAATAGGTCTTTATTAATGCCACAACAATGGTTGTAAGTCAAAATGTTTGTCTAAATTGCAAATACTTTAATTTTTATGATTGAGTATTGAAAAGTATGAATGATAAATAAAGGAGCTGGAGTTGACCTTCTCAGACTGAGTTGCAACAAAATGTATTTTCCTTGTTTTAAATTTGTATACTATATAATTAGAATTCAATGCCAAAAATGTTGAAAAAAAAGCAAACAAACAAACAAATTGTGTATTGTGTAATATCCAGCACTGCACACTAAGCAGCCATTAAAATTTAGTTTGTAAATATACATAGAGAATTTAACTAAAATTCAAATATAAAGACAAGCACATTGTTAAAATGTGTACTCTGAAAACATTATGCTGATTCCATTGCTATATCACTGTTAAAATGTCTGATCTGTAAACATTATACTGATTCCATTGTTATATCATTGTTAAAATATCTAATTTGTAAACATTATGCTGATTCCATTGTTATATCATTGTTAAAATGTCTAATCTGTAAACATTATGCTGATTCCATTGTTATATCATTGTTAAAATGTCTAATCTGTAAACATTATGCTGATTCCAATCTTATATCATAGTTGTTGACATTTTATTAGAAGAAAAACAGCTTGCAAGGAGCCGTCATGAACTTCCCCCACCTCAGTAGAATCACTAAAATCCAACAGGCCCACTCCGGGTGACAGACTTGTAATATGAGTTTAGTGATGGTAATATGAGGTTAGTGACTTGTGATATTATGCTAATCCTGCCCTTCTCAACTTTCCCAGCCTTTGCTGTAATGAGTTGGCATTGTGTGTGTCGTGAAAAGTCGTCATGCTGGTATTACGGTGGAATTAGATCACTTGGATGTGAAAAAATAAATAAAAAATTGCCCCAAAGTGCTTTACAAGGTGAGAATTATACATCAGACAACAATTCAAAATAGAGACCGCAGGTCATCTGGACCCATCAGTCACTGCTGTCCTCGACCCTAGAAAACCTTCAGAATGCAGGCTAATATTCATGATCAGATAGGTGGAGAGTTTAAAATAACTCTGCTGGCATAAATTGTGGGATTTCTGGTACCCATCTGTAAGAATAACTAGAAGGTGTTTGCCTAACACAATAAATCACACCATGTGCACTCACAAATGATTATCCTCACTGCAACGAGTTCCCATACAGCACAGAAAAAACTAAGAAACTGTGTATCGTGTAACGTGCTAGCACCGCACAACCACTTGCCGTTTACACAACACATACACCCTTGTTCATCACAATATAAAAATAACTTTTGAGAACCATAAAAATCTGATGCATACATCAATTTTATATTAACATGAAAAGGTATGGCTGGTAAAGCAGTCAACAAAATCGATGCAGCGTAGCCACATTAAGGGCCAGAAAGTAGCTAAGAACAATTATTGTACCAGCAATTCAGATAATTACAGCCACCAGAAAACCTTGGAAATCTTCTATGGAAATATGATGTTATTGGAATGCCACAAGCTTGAAAGGAAACTGGGGAATATGTCTAGGTTTTGAAGAAGCTAACAACAAACCTGCCAACCATACTACAATTTATAACAGTTTCTTTAATGTTAAATTATATCTATACTTAAGTTTAGAATTGGTTAACAAAATGCCTAGATGTAATTTCCTGAGTTCATTTTTATTTTGGATGTGTGGTGTTTTTGTTTGTGTTTTTAAATTGGCAGTGATTGTGAACTCCACTTTTGGATAAATGTTGCATTAACTAAATAATGTCAATGAGAAAAGCTCCTGATGTATTAAATCTTAAAATAATAAATCATAAAATGACAAGCTGTCCATAAGATTCTATAACCTTCTCTGATCAAATAATTCGTGGCTTACCACACAACCAGTAAACAACTGGAGAGCTTGGCATGGCACCATTTTGGTGGAATTTAGGCCATTTGTCCCCTAGCCGCGGAACTCCTAGTCAAGATAAAGACAGACCAAGATGACGTAGCTCAAATTTAGACCCTCTCCTTCCAATCTTGTGGTTATTGTCATAACCAAAGGTGCCAAAAGGGCTCCAGTAAATGATCAGCAGTCAATTTGTATTAGCTGGCTAAGCCACTCTGCCAAGTTCTTCTGCTTGAAATACAAACATGACTGCCATCTATTTCTTATAAGGTATAAGGACAAGGGTCTATAAAATGGGACAAGAACTAAATATTTACTATGGAAATTGTTTAACTTTGAATGGAATTATCATAAGGTATATCTGCAGAAAACCTATCTAGGCCCACTTATACAGTTTTGCCTATTTTAAGATCATTTCAAGATAATCCAAGGCTGGGGAGTAAGCGTCACTTCCCCCAAGGAAATAATGAAGGGAAGGAAAGAGGATACATTTGAGAAGACTAGAAGTCACCCAGACAAACAAGCAACGCCTACGCTTTGGGAGATCGGCACAGCCAGACCTCTGAGACAGCCACACGGGGCGACAGGAATTCTGAAAGAGAGAAGGAAATGAACATGCAAAAAAGGGGTTAGAGAGGAACACTGGCATAGATGAAAGCAAGTTGTTAGTAAAGAATACAGGGTTTCCCCCTGGCTCACTGAGAGCCGTCCTCTCGGAGTTGAGACCGAACCGACTGGCCTCCATGGCTGGGGAACATGTATGCTGCCCCCAGGGGGAACCTGGAATGATAGAGAGATTGTTAAGATAGATTTGTCCGGGCGTCCCCTCTGGCTCGCGGAGAACCTTCCTCTCGGAGGTTGAGGCCAGCTCGGCAGGGCCTAAGGTTGGGAAGTGATTGTCACTTGCCCCAAAAGGGAGACCGTTACAGAGGTTGCAGTGCATTTTGGAGGAGGAGGGGAGGAAGGTGGAAAATGCAAAAAAACAGATAGAGAATGAGTGTTCGACCCAGGGCTTAAATAGGGTGGTTATTTGATAAATTGACTTCATTAGCTAGGGAGGAGCACCTACACCTGCTCCCCGAATAACACCCAATGGTTACAATTAATATAATTTACAATTGGAGACAATAACCTACCACATAATTATGTTTTATACATAGATAAGTTATACAATATTTAAATATAATTACACTTATGTACAAATTATAAATAATCATATTTTTAGGTCTGGATTTTGCATGGTGCTTGTTTTTACATATAAGAACTTAATAATTCAGTGATTCTTGGTTTACAGAGAAAGGGGAATTTTAAAAAAATATATGTTTATTTGTATGGTTTCACAGACCCTGAATTACTTTATCTAAAATAACATAGGTAATCCAAGATTAGTGCTAACAGGGTCTTTGAAACCAGCCTAATGTGAACTATTTCTTTGTAAAGATTCAACCTACTGCACATGATATTGTAACAAAGCCTACTTATTGCTATGGTGAAGAAGCAACACTCACAACAGGAATACATTTGAATAGTCTGTTAAGCTCTTTATTAAGCAGCAGCACATAATCCTACAGCAGTCAACACAGCAACACGATTCTCCACTTCTTGAATCCCCAGTCACCCCAACCATGGCTAGCTTGCAGGCAACCTGTTATATAACAGAGAATCCCTTAAAACTGCAACATTGTGAGTGCGTTACCTTCAGCCAATCAATGCTTGCCATTAGTCCCACTCCCCCTGACTCCTGTTTTGTAGAAGTTATTGATACCAGTACTGAAAAGTAAGCAGACTCGGGTAAACATAAATCATAATGGAGGTTTTTTTAAAATTTACAGACACGCATGTATTTTTCATAGTGCTTAAGTAATGGCTTCTGACCTTTTGTAGTGCTTATGTAATGGCTTTGCTCCACAGCACCCCGTCTGGAAAACTGTGGTATACAGAATCGCTGAGCTGAGTGGTCAATCACAGAGCACTCAGTTTGGCAGCTGTGAGCGCCTTCAAAGTTACCTGACAGCACTTCCTCATGACTGATCAGGATCTATGGCACCAACTAGCAGTCTGCCTTACTTTCTCATTTGTCTCTTACACTAGCTGACCGTCACTAACCTCATTGCCAAGGAATGTGATTTATTTTTTTTTACTTTGTTAAATATTGAATTACTATTCCTATCTCTGAATCCCAGAAATGGTCTTGCCTAAACCACTGTTCATTACAGCATATAAAATACAAAAGTTTACAGTTCATTGTGAAAATAATACTGATTTGATTGTACTATTATGCCCCCTTTTATACTCAAATGAAAAACAGGAAATCTGAAACACATTTGATCTCTGTTTAATTCTTAAAACAATGGCAAGGCATTTTGAAATAAACCTTGAGTATTTTGAACTAAGACATCCTGTATGGCACGGAGTTGCTGTAGCGAGCATGGTTTATGATGACATGCTTCTTTACTGTTTTAGTAGTTTTCAGCACAGCCCTAGACCGTGAGATTTTTGGCAGAGTACGAGTAGGGATGGGAGGGGGTCCTTCTGTACATACATTCTCTTTGTTACACATTATATTCACACAGAAAAAATAAAGCAACAAAAGAGTTTGTTGTTTCTTGCCATTATTTAGAGATAAGTGGTCTATTAATTATCTAAACAATGGGTCATCTTAAAGGAGTGCTAACAAAGGTTATAAAAGCCATACATCTTAGTAGCACTAACAATATTCTCACTATCTCCCATTCTGTTAAACTCACCCCAATGGTCTTGAATCTTAGTGCTGTTGCCCTAAAATTTATAGACCACCTTACTGTATGCTGTCTTGTAAATTAGTGGTCGTTGAACTTCCCTGGTAGAAAACACCAGCAGGATTAATACAAAGCTAAATGGCAGCAGTATTTATATCTGCTATAAAAACTGCATTGTTTAGATACTTAAAATAGACACCCACATAGCCAATGGTTAAGGTAACAGGGTGCAGCAGTTTATGTAAAGCTGTGTATTTGAAACATCTGCATATAATGTTAGTAAGCAATGGGAGGTAAGACAATTGAAAATCATTATTTCCTTTTCTTATTTCTTCCTTTGTCTGTTTGTGTTTATCTGGCCTTCCTTACATTCTTCACTTTTCATTTGGGAAAACACCAATAAAAAAGATATAAGTATCTCACTTAAATATTTAACACCCTGTGTTGACCTTGTGTAACTAAAGTGTTTCTTCAGCGTTTCATCTTTATAGGGCTGAGTTGGTTCTCCGTCACCATTATCGTAAGTCTCCCTATAATAAAGGTTACTTCTGATATACAACTACTTAAACCTTGGCTCCTAACTGTATAATAAATCCTGGTAAAATCACCATCATCAAACGTGAAGTGCTCGACCCACAAGGAAGATGTTCTAGTAAGGGTGGAATGTTCTTTAAGTGCAGCACACACATGCTGTGTTAAGCTGATTCTTAAGCATTGATAACTTTTTACTTATGTAAATGCTATTGAGAACATAACAAAAAAGAGCTAGAATTATATGTAAAATAAAAGATTCTATTATTATTATTTTTATTATTATTCATGTATATGGGTGTTTTACAGCAATATATAGGTGTTTTACATTGATGAAGGTATAATAAATACCGTACTTTATAAATACTTTTAAATATTCGTGTGCTATATTTACGTGCAACTTCCTGTAACACAATTATAATCGAAATTATTTTAATTTCAGTTACGGTGAATAGTATTTGTCCAAAAGCTCTGAAATGTCAAAATAAATACAAACTGCTTTAATACAAATACATACTGTACATTAGGGGTGCACAATTCCGGGCTTCGAGGTTGGTAGGCCTCCTGTCCTTTGTTCCATTTATTTATTTATTTGCATTTTTATAACGCTTTTCATACAGAAGTATCTCAAAGCACTTTACAGTACATAGTAAAAAAATTCAAACCACAATACATTTGTAAAACATATTTCACATCTACCACAATCATACAATTTAAATAACATATTCAAACAACAGTATAATATATATATATAAATACACACACACACATACACAAACATATACACATACATACACACATCCATAATAATAATAATAATAATAATAATAATAATAATAATAATAATAATAATAATAATGATTCCATCTGTACCCTAAATGAACCAACTGAACCTCTTTCCAGGTCTTAATCAGTCTGAAGTTGTACATGGAACATCGCATGTAAACACACTATATATATATTGCTGTATTGAGCTTGAGAAGAACAAAAAATCAAACTACATAAAGTTCTACCCTTTCCAGTTTCTCTGTCAAGAGACTTATGAAAGTTGGAATGTAATCAGAATTGTTTAATGTTTCATTTTGATTATATGCAAGTGTCTAGAAGGGAAATCAAAGGTTTACTATTAATCATGTGCCCTGTTTTAATAATGCTTTGGCACTGAAGTCAAGTTTGGAAAGCTGCCAGGCGCCTTCAAGCACATTTGTAAGTTCGAGTGGCTTATGTTCAAAGGCTGCAGAGCTAATTCTGTTGTACAGTGCATGTATTGAAAATAAATGGTATATAAAAACAGAGATATTATTGGTGTCTGAATTGAAAGGAAGTAAATCAGCCTTCAGTCCCTCGTGGCTGTCAAAATTAATAAAATGCACTCTTGCTCTGTGGATTAATTTAGTTAATATTAATACTAATAGTTCATAGAACTTTGCACAAAGCATCTGCATACAAGATCAGCATCATTCAGCAGGTATTTGCTTGTTTTAGTCCAATTTGTCTGGCATTTAATACTGTAACGACCCTGGGTCTGTTGTAGCCTCGTTCGTGAAGGTTCTGTGACCCACAGTCAGTTCACTGCAGCAGGTGTTCAGTGACGTCAGAGACGAGAGAATCGCCAGCAATCAGAAGCTCTGCTTGCCATACGAGCGGGACCCGGTTGCAACATTGTTGTCACAAATCAGGGAATAAGATGTTGCAGCCATCAATGGCTCGAGAGCAGGAAGACGTGCTTGCTTGGGATTGGTGGCTGCTGCACCGGGGGTGTGATCTGGACGGGGGGATAAGTAACAGGCTGCTGAAATGAACGGCGTGGCGGAGGCAAAAGAGAGCTGGGGTGGTGTGAGAGGAAAGAGAGCTGAAGAACAGAGAGAATTGGAGAAGAAACAGAGAAGAAATAGAGCCAGAGAGACGTGGGACTTAGAAAACCAAGAAGGAAACTGGAGACTGCACTTAGTTGGCTGTAGCACACGGCCAAAGCAGTGTGCTTTGGACTTTCTTTTCTTTTCTTATTTTTGTCACAGTCTGAGTAGCACTAGGCTGCTCAGCATTAGCTGTACCACTAGCATCACGTTGTTACCTGTTAAGTGTAGAGTCCCAGCTTAATAAACCGCTGCATAATAAACCACTGAAGAACCTGAAAAACCTATGTGAGTCTGCCTTCATTTTCACGCAACGCTACAATACTATTTTATGAGTGTTAAATCTGAGTTCATTCTGTCTTAAAATACAATAAGTCAACCAAGTTTAAAGATCAAAGGGCAACATCAATATCTTGAACCAAGAGTAACATCAAAGATATTCTGTATACCAAGATAATCAACTTCACCTTTACTTCCGTCACGCTGCGCGCAAAGGGTTATGGGATGTAGAGAGAGCTCAGGAGGAATTTTTCTGTTGAGAGTCAATGGAGCAGTCTCAAATTTTGCAGTTTTTTTTTGTGCATATTTTCGCTATGTTAAAAACATGCATCAAACTTCATCCCAGTAGCGGTTTTGTGATACTGTTATGTCTATTGTTAATATTTTGTAATGTTATGTATTCCCAAAGTTAAACAATTAAACAAAAAAAAAAAGTTTAATTGAAACATATTAAAGAACAAAAAGTTTTTACAAAACAACCAAAGCCTAATATAAATATTGTGTATTTAAATTGCTAACAAATAAACTAAAAAATAAAATTAAATACTGATGCATTTAAATAAACATTGCAAAAAAACAAAAAGATCGAACAAATAATTAAATAGATAGTTAAAACTTAAATTCAATGTATATTGAAGAATAGTAAATAAATAATTTCTTTTCTACACGCCTGGATTTGCATACAGTCACAGCTTTGATAAAGTTGGGAGCAATGTTTCTGCGTATGCGACTGTACTCAGAAAATGTAATTTTGAATAATGATTACGTAGTGTCAAAATTTGCCAATGTTGCTGTTTTTTTTTTTTAAGAGGCCTTGGGCAAAAGTGAAATATACTTCAAAAGTTTGATGCATTTTTTGAACATCGCAAAAATCTGCAAAAATCAGCAACATTTCACATGGCTCTATTGACTCTCTATATCCCAGAACCCTTTGCTTGCAGTGTGACGGAAGTCCCCATAAAGAATCGGCCAAGTCGAGTATCTTGGTAACACTGCTTTGCCTAAAGCAGTTTGGAGGAGATCCCTGACTTATTACTTGCTGTATTCAGAGCATTGCTGTATTGAAGCACTTATTTACCATCAAAAAACAACTCAAAGGAGTCACTAGCATTGCAGACATAATCCACGAGTCACCTTCTGTTCTATCTGGGTTTTTTTTTTAAAACTATGCATGGCAAAAGGTTGACATGACATTGACAAACATTTGGAAGATGTTGTACATTGCCTATTAAAATGTATGATGTTCCAGAGACACCGATGATCCTCAGGGTTTCCACACTTACTACTTCAGGCAAACTAGACCGAAGGTTAAAATTGAATCTCTCAAACATTTACAGTACGTTGTGGTTTTAAGACTCAGGAAGATAACTATCAAAAGGTATAATGTGTGTTTTCTGGGTATCAAATTAACAAGGCTAAAATGACATATCACCTGCTATAAATAAACACTGGAAGATCACACAGTTTCTATATGTTTTATAGTGCCGTAGCAGAGTTTATGAGCTGAACATATGAAGGGCACTGTTACCAGAGCCGCCATTCAGATTATGTAAAACTGAGTTATAACTAATCAAATCAGATATTTGCCATGGAGAGTTATATTACTTTGGTGTGGCTTGAAAGAAAAAAAAAAAAAAACTTTACAATGCTGTGTACATAGGATCTGCAGCTACACATTAGAGCAATCATTCTCATATTACAGTAATGTATGCAATTATGTTTTCCACAACTATAGGTTGCCAAAATAAATTGGTAAAATACTGGCACGTATAAAAAAAAATCAAAGAGACTAAAAGCTGAAAATTGCCTCAGTATTTCAGTGCTATAACTGCTTAAAGATAGCAGTCTAGTACAAAGACAACAGTAGAGTTGAAATGAGCTTTGCGGCTGGAAATAATACAGACCTAAAGTATGTCTGTCAAACACCCAAATGAAACAGGCTTGTTTTAAATATGTATATGTATATATTAAATATATATAATAGTGGTGCGGTAGTTAGGGTTGAGTAGGCAGTTTAATGTTAAACCCCAATTTCTGGCCTTTAATAACTTTGACCCCGTTCAATGGGTTTGCATGAAGGTTTGGATGTGTGGTCCCTTTGGTTAGATCGCTTAATGTCGACCATTTCATTCTGCTTGGATATGCAGATTCCAAGATAGTGAAAAAAAAATTAAAATCTGTGTTTTTTGCTGTACTTTTTTGTCAGTCTCCAGCTCCAAAACGGTTTGAAATTTTTGTTAGACAATTTTAGGATACTGGCCCAGAATAGTGCCTTTTTCTGGTTTGATGAAAAAATATTAATTTGTGCCTGAGTTATAAGGATTTGAAATTTTGGCTCTGAGCATGCTCACTACAGCTCTTACAGTTAGGTGTTTGATCTCGAAAAAGGAATTGGCCTCATGACAAAATATCTTTTTTCGCGAGGGTCTAATCTTTCGTCTGAAAAATAAATCTTTTTTTCCGTTTAAAAAATCATATATCTTTAGTAAACCATGACATGTCTATATATAATTCGGAATCCATAAGATTGACTGTAACATTGTCTTTTCATTTTGTGAGTGGGAAATGTGTTTGAAAACTATCAACTATTACGTTTGTACATTTTTTCTCTGCTGAGAGAGATGGTACAGCCATGGGTACAAGTTTTGCATCACCTACATTTTTTGGGGGGATTTAATTTTCCACTATGAGCTGAGTCTGCAGTATATATTTAACATATGAGTGAGTCAAAATAATAAGAGAGGCAAGGTTGGATAGTAAATATGACTTTATGTGTTGTAAAGCCATAAATATTTGCAAGCCTTTTACTATGTGTTTTTTGGCGTATGAAAAAAAAACCCATAAACATTTTTGGCACGAATATCTTAGTGCTGTGCATATATTGAAGTAATATACTACTACCAGTGCAACTGGTCATCAGCATTTCTGGAGCAAAATAGGTTCCCTTTCAATTCGAAGACCACCACCAAAACATTACGTATGGGATATGCCTGCCTACTGGTAGGTATTCACTGAGCGCTCTATACCAGAGCTGCCGATAGGCCCCTTCCTGGATGACGTCCTTGGTCCCGCCTACCGAGGGGTACCGTCATTCCACGGAAGCCATTTGTCTTTTTGCCTCTCAAGACGGTAAGGTAAGACCTCTGTGCTGAACTGAACGTTTTGTGTAAAAGAGTTTCTGAGTCGACTGCAGTTCCCCTCCATTCGTGCTGAAAGCTGGCTTGCCGCTTTCCTAGAATTAGTGGCCCAAAACTAAGCCTCTTTTTCTTTCCTCCTTCATTCATGCTCGCTTGCATGCAGGCTGCCTTTTCTTACTGTCTGTCGTGTGTGAGCAACTGCCTGTGCATTATTAATTTAAAGGAGTGCATGTGTACATCTTTTCAGTCTACACTCTTGGGAGAACACAGTTCCTCCACCGGGGCATGGCCTCGTCGCATCCCCGCTGTCGAGTGCTTCCACCAGCCACTCTCTTAGTGGCCCCCAGGTGGCCCAGGAGAATCTGGTTCTTGACCCTGTGCCAGTTCCTACAAGGCCAGCCCTGGGAGATCCTGCTTCACCTGGATCTCCTCAGTCAGACGAGAGGTACTCTCTGGCACCCGGAACCGGGCAGGTTCCAGCTATGAGTCTGGCCCCTGAACGGGACCGCTGGTCAGCCCAAGGGCTATCATACGTGGTTGTGGGTATGTTGCAGAACGCTAGGGCGGATTCCACTAGGTCGATGTATGCCTACAAGTGGAAGTATTTTTAGAATTGGTGTCTGACTAGAAGTCATGACCCAGTCTCTTGTCCCATGCCATTTATCTTACAGTTTCTGCAAGAACTGCTTGATGCTGGTTGGTCACCTTCCACATTGAAGGTGTATTTAGCGGTTATTTCTGCATGCCATGCCCCCATAGATTCGGTATCTCCGTGTACCAGGTTTCTTAAAGGCGCTCGGCAGTTACGCCCTCCCATGAGGGCCGTTCTCCCCGAATGGAGCCGTGATATTGTACTGGAGGCTCTCACGAAGGCCCTGTTTGAGCCCATACACTCCATAGAGTTGAAGTATCTGTCTATGAAGACAGTCTTCCTCTTGGCTATCACCTCCACTAAGCGGGTCAGTGAGCTGCAGGCGCTGTCAGTGCACAGGTCAGACGCGTCCCTCGTATGCTGCCGTTCCTTCTCCCTCGCGACCGCTCTGGTATACATTTCCCATACGTAATGTTTTGGTGGTCATCTTCGAATTGAAAGGGAAGGTTAGGTTACTTACTGTAACCCTGGTTCCCTGAAAGAGAAGATGTCCACCAACCGCAAGGTCGCATCAGTCGCCCTCACGGGTTTGATGCAAAAAGAGAAATGGCTTCCATGGAATGACGGTTTTAACCCCTCGGTAGGCGGGACCGAGGATGTCACCCAGGAAGGGGCCTATTGGCAGCCCTGGTATAGAGAGCTCAGTGAATACCTACCAATAGGCAGGCATATCCCATACGTAATGTTTTGGTGGTCATCTTCTCTTTCAGGAAACCAGGGTTACGGTAAGTAACCTAACATTTTATGGATGTGATTCGCCAAATATTTTGGTTTTACAGTATTTTGTTTAAATATAGCTGATATAGCATAAGTAAATAACTAAACAATATAAATAAATAACAGAAAATGTTTTGGAAGTTCATGCTGTGAGCTTTTTTTTCTTTCTTTTGTAGAATGTTTTGTAATTAATTTTCTGTTTGGTCACAAAATCGCCGTTCAGAAGTTTTTTTCATTCAGCCATTTTATCTTATTGTTGGAGTGGAGGTGGAGGGCGTTCCTTTGAAAAGGGGTGGGACTGACAGTGGTGTGTGCATTGCGAGGTATTAAGTATGCATTTCCTAAATTTACAAACAGATCAATGTAATACCACTTTTTGAAGTTGAACCCATGAATGACTTGCTTTTAAATAGTAATATATATATATATATATATATATATATATATATATATATATATATATATATATATATATATATATATATATACAGTACTGTGCAAAAGTTTTAGGCAGGTGTGAAAAAATGCTGTAAAGTAAGAATGCTTTCAAAAATAGACATGTTAATAGATTATATTTATCAATTAACTAAATGCAAAGTGAGTGAACAGAAGAAAAATCTAAATCAAATCCATATTTGGTGTGACCACCCTTTGCCTTCAAAACAGCATCAAGCATCAATTCTTCTAGGTACACTTGCACACAGTTTTTGAAGGAACTTCGGCAGGTAGGTTGGCCCAAACATCTTGGAGAACTAACCACAGTTCTTCTGTGGATTTAGGCAGCCTCAGTTGCTTCTCTCTCTTCATGTAATCCCAGACAGACTCGATGATGTTGAGATCAGGGCTCTGTGGGGGCCATACCATCACTTACAGGACTCCTTGTTCTTCTTTACGCTGAAGATAGTTCTTAATGACTTTCGCTGTATGTTTGGGGTCGTTGTCATGCTGCAGAATAAATTTGGGGCCAATCAGATGCCTCCCTGATGGTATTGCATGATGGATAAGTATCTGCCTGTACTTCTCAGCATTGAGGAGACCATTAATTCTGACCAAATCCCCAACTCCATTTGCAGAAATGCAGCCCCAAACTTGCAAGGAACCTCCACCATGCTTCACTGTTGCCTGCAGACACTCATTCGTGTACACTCTCCAGCCCTTCAGCGAACAAACTGCCTTCTGCTACAGCCAAATATTTCAAATTTTGACTCATCAGTCCAGAGCACCTGCTGCCATTTTTCTGAACCCCAGTTCCTGTGTTTTCGTGCATAGTTGAGTCACTTGGCCTTGTTTCCACGTCGGAGGTATGGCTTTTTGGCCGCAAGTCTTCCATGGCCACTTCTGACCAGACTTCTCCGGACAGTAGATGGGTGTACCAGGGTCCCACTGTTTTCTGCCAGTTCTGAGCTGATGGCACTGCTGGACATCTTCCGATTGCGAAGGGAAGTAAGCATGATGTGTCTTTCATCTGCTGCAGTAAGTTTCCTTGGCCGACCACTGCGTCTACGGTCCTCAACGTTGCCCGTTTCTTTGTGCTTCTTCAAAAGAGCTTGGACAGCACATCTGGAAACCCCTGTCTGCCTTGAAATTTCTGCCTGGGAGAGACCTTGCTGATGCAGTATAACTACCTTGTGTCTTGTTGCTGTGCTCAGTCTTGCCATGGTGTATGACTTTTGACAGTAAACTGTCTTCAGCAACCTCACCTTGTTAGTTGAGTTTGGCTGTTCCTCACCCAGTTTTATTCCTCCTACACAGCTGTTTCTGTTACAGTTAATGATTGTGTTTCAACCTACATATTGAATTGATGATCATTAGCACCTGTTTGGTATAATTGTTTAATCATACACCTGACTATATGCCTACAAAATCCCTGACTTTGTGCAAGTGTACCTAGAAGAATTGATGCTGTTTTGAAGGCAAAGGGTGGTCACACCAAATATGGATTTGATTTAGATTTTTCTTCTGTTCACTCACTTTGCATTTAGTTAATTGATAAATATAATCTATTAACATGTCTATTTTTGAAAGCATTCTTACTTTACAGCATTTTTTCACACCTGCCTAAAACTTTTGCACAGTACTGTATATATATATATATATAACTTAGCTACTAGAAATGTTTTCATTGGTAAAAAAAAAAAGGAATTGGATCAGTGTTGTCAGTCCATGATTTATTTACTTTTTTACCTGGTTTTTGGTAATGAATGTGTGCGAGTGGACCTTATACGATGTCAAGTTCAGCTGGTGAGTTATTTTCACAGGTTTGGAGATGCAGTTTTTGGTTGGGTACCCTTCTCATACCCAACAGTAGTAGCAGCAGTGCTGCCCACAGAATTTTTGGGCCCGGGATAAGTTTTTAAGTCAGGGCCCCCCTCGCCCCCCCGGCACTGATTTTCCTTACATTCCCGGTTGTCCCCCTTCTGTGGCCATCACTGAGTTGCAGCAGCATTTTATCCTATCTCTTTGAAGTGTTTTGGGGTTTCCTATTTGGTAAGTAACTTGATTTAATGCTGCATTGTTACACTTACCAGTATGGTTTCCTTTTATTACACATATGTACCACAATGCTTTTTATTTATTTATTTATTGCAAGATATTCTTCTTTCCTTATGGCACGCGGTTAAGTGGCTTTCTTTTGAGCCAATAACGGCTCTACCAATGGGTAAAAAACAGTGGCAAGAAACGGCTAAATAGCAGGTTATTTGTAACCATTATGTCAGAAGTGAGGTGATTAAATATTAATTAGTTAGTCATATAGCTGATATTTCCCAATGGATATTCATTATTTAGATTTTGTTTAGCTTTCCATTTATAGAATAAATAAACACACCTAACATGTGCATTGCTGAGTTTCTTTAGAAACTATGGTGTGTTTCTGAAAGGAGAATCCACCCACCAATCACATACATAATTAAGCTGTTCCTTTAAATAGCCCTCTCGTCTACACCTCCTTGTCGTTTGTTTGGTTTCGTATCCCCACAGGTCGTGTTGGTGTTAACTCTCACCTTCGCATCATGTATTTGACTTCTCCAATCGTAGACCCAGGGCATGACATCCATTTTCAAGTGCTGCAATTTTTCATTCTACTGCATTCTTTCATTCTGCAGTTCTGGTAGACCAGCGATTATCAGTCCAGTTACTCTGTTTTTCATTCTACTGCATTGTTTCATTCTACAGTTCCGGTAGACCAGCGATTATCAGTCCAGACACCTGTTTTTCATTCTACTGCATTCTTTCATTCTACAGTTCCGGTAGACCAGCGATTATCAGTCCAGTCACTCTGTTTTTCATTCTACTGCATTGTTCCATTCTGCAGTTCTGGTAGACCAGCGATTATCAGTCCAGTCACTCTGTTTTTCATTCTACTGCATTGTTTCATTCTACAGTTCCGGTAGACCAGCGATTATCAGTCCAGTCACTCTGTTTTTCATTCTACTGCATTGTTTCATTCTACAGTTCTGGTAGACCAGCGATTATCAGTCCAGTCACTCTGTTTTTCATTCTACTGCATTGTTTCATTCTACAGTTCCGGTAGACCAGCGATTATCAGTCCAGTCACTCTGTTTTTCATTCTACTGCATTGTTTCATTCTACAGTTCCGGTAGACCAGCGATTATCAGTCCAGTCACTCTGTTTTTCATTCTACTGCATTGTTTCATTCTACAGTTCCGGTAGACCAGCGATTATCAGTCCAGTCACTCTGTTTTTCATTCTACTGCATTGTTTCATTCTACAGTTCCGGTAGACCAGCGATTATCAGTCCAGTCACTCTGTTTTTCATTCTACTGCATTGTTTCATTCTGCAGTTCTGGTAGACCAGCGATTATCAGTCCAGTCACTCTGTTTTTCATTCTACTGCATTGTTTCATTCTACAGTTCCGGTAGACCAGCGATTATCAGTCCAGTCACTCTGTTTTTCATTCTACTGCATTGTTTCATTCTGCAGTTCTGGTAGACCAGCGATTATCAGTCCAGTCACTCTGTTTTTCATTCTACTGCATTGTTTCATTCTACAGTTCCGGTAGACCAGCGATTATCAGTCCAGTCACTCTGTTTTTCATTCTACTGCATTGTTTCATTCTACAGTTCCGGTAGACCAGCGATTATCAGTCCAGTCACTCTGTTTTTCATTCTACTGCATTGTTTCATTCTGCAGTTCTGGTAGACCAGCGATTATCAGTCCAGTCACTCTGTTTTTCATTCTACTGCATTGTTTCATTCTACAGTTCCAGTAGACCAGCGATTATCAGTCCAGTCACTCTGTTTTTCATTCTACTGCATTGTTTCATTCTGCAGTTCCGGTAGACCAGCGATTATCAGTCCAGTCACTCTGTTTTTCATTCTACTGCATTGTTTCATTCTGCAGTTCCGGTAGACCAGCGATTATCAGTCCAGTCACTCTGTTTTTCATTCTACTGCATTGTTTCATTCTACAGTTCCGGTAGACCAGCGATTATCAGTCCAGTCACTCTGTTTTTCATTCTACTGCATTGTTTCATTCTGCAGTTCTGGTAGACCAGCGATTATCAGTCCAGTCACTCTGTTTTTCATTCTACTGCATTGTTTCATTCTGCAGTTCCGGTAGACCAGCGATTATCAGTCCAGTCACTCTGTTTTTCATTCTACTGCATTGTTTCATTCTGCAGTTCTGGTAGACCAGCGATTATCAGTCCAGTCACTCTGTTTTTCATTCTACTGCATTGTTTCATTCTACAGTTCCGGTAGACCAGCGATTATCAGTCCAGTCACTCTGTTTTTCATTCTACTGCATTGTTTCATTCTGCAGTTCTGGTAGACCAGCGATTATCAGTCCAGTCACTCTGTTTTTCATTCTACTGCATTGTTTCATTCTGCAGTTCCGGTAGACCAACGATTATCAGTCCAGTCACTCTGTTTTTCATTCTACTGCATTGTTTCATTCTGCAGTTCTGGTAGACCAACGATTATCAGTCCAGTCACTCTGTTTTTCATTCTACTGCATTGTTTCATTCTGCAGTTCTGGTAGACCAGCGATTATCAGTCCAGTCACTCTGTTTTTCATTCTACTGCATTGTTTCATTCTGCAGTTCCGGTAGACCAGCGATTATCAGTCCAGTCACTCTGTTTTTCATTCTACTGCATTGTTTCATTCTGCAGTTCTGGTAGACCAGCGATTATCAGTCCAGTCACTCTGTTTTTCATTCTACTGCATTGTTTCATTCTACAGTTCCGGTAGACCAGCGATTATCAGTCCAGTCACTCTGTTTTTCATTCTACTGCATTGTTTCATTCTGCAGTTCTGGTAGACCAGCGATTATCAGTCCAGTCACTCTGTTTTTCATTCTACTGCATTGTTTCATTCTGCAGTTCCGGTAGACCAACGATTATCAGTCCAGTCACTCTGTTTTTCATTCTACTGCATTGTTTCATTCTGCAGTTCTGGTAGACCAACGATTATCAGTCCAGTCACTCTGTTTTTCATTCTACTGCATTGTTTCATTCTGCAGTTCTGGTAGACCAGCAATTATCAGTCCAGTCACTCTGTTGCCAAACGTCCTCGTTCCAATAAACTCCTTGCTCAACTTCACAAAGGTAGAAACATAAATGTAGTCATATTGTTACTTCTTCCTTGAAATTTATGACATTGAGTTCCGGACTGCGACATCTTGCTTGTGCAAAAGTAACTTTTCCGGAATTTGTTCAGTTTAGTTCATAGAGTCAGCTCTGTAACACATAGCTAATACGCCATCAGGAACACATCATTCTATTTTCATGTTGCCATATTCATACACAGTACTCATTTCAGCTCAGTATGCATACTTGCTAACATTTAGGAACTATTTCGCAGGAGCAGGGCGACGTTCCATTGGCTCACACATTTTACTCTAAATCATACACATCAAATCACATTGCAGCAGCAGGGAGGAAACAATACGCTTCTCCAATATGACTGCATATGATATATATCTGAGATTAGGTACTGTGAACACAATCCTGCAACTTTTTGTCTAGAAAAAGTACACATGGACATTCTTAAAAAAAATAAATAAATATATATATATATATATATATATATATATATATATATATATATATATATATATATATATATATATATTTGGTAAACCCTTGGCCATGGATTCCCTAAAGTTTCCTCCTTTCGCCTTTTCAGTGATTAAGGGTTTTTTCCTTACATGAGCGCTGGGTGGTTTAATACTGCAAGGTGAAGGAGGTTGAGGTGGGCCTGTCCTTTGGGGGAAAGTGATTTCGGCCCACTTGTCCTACCTGCTGGCAAGATATATTTTAATTTTAATTTATCATTTTTATTTATTATTTATTAGGTAGTTTGGCCAGCATATGGGGCGAAAATCTGTCAATTAATTCTGAGGATTCTTCTTTTTCTCTATTTTATAAAATGCTGTTTATTCTAAAATGGGCTGGGCAATTTTATTTCTTTATGACTAGGTAAGCTAGACGGCGTTGCTGGCAAGATGTTTTCATTTTTATTTGCAATATTTTTTTTTTCTTTATTAGGTAATTCGGCCAGCATAAGAGGCAGCCTTGTCCTTTTGGGGGAAGGTGGCCCAGAATGCCACTTGTCCTGTCCGCTGGCATAAGCTATCATCAATCAATATACATCATAGTTCGGCCATTGTATAGGGGCGGCTAACGATCTCCAATGAACAAGACCATGTGCCAAATTATATTACGTTTCATTATGGGCATGGTCATTTGTCAAATGCAGTAAAGAATTGTTCATTTTAAATCTTTTGGTTATGTCTCCTTTCTGAATCTTAAATTGTATAATGTGATTTATAGGTCATAAAATCAAATCTGCTTAAAAAAGCTTAGGGATAATTCCATTTCATGACATGTTGTTGTTTCTAAGTCAAGGTTTATGAAGTTTAAGTCAGCTTGTGCGATATTAATCATAGTCAGTTCAATAATAGTTAAAAAGCGGGAAGTGTATACATTTTTTGGTGTAAATCAGATGTTTGTATTATAAGTGTAACGTAACACAGTGTCATGCACATTTGTATTAGATATTTATATAGAAAGAGTTTAGATATTTTACTTGAAGTCTGCTCATTTATTTGCTCATTTTTATACTGTGAACTTGTACCAGTTTTTGAAATTATTTATAGATAGATACATACAAAAGTCCTGTAGGTAGTAGGCTAACTTTGCTGATACTTTGATAATAGAGTGGTGTATTTTCAACACGCTGACATTGAAACAATGAATCTGTCAATTGTTCTTCCATAACTAAAACTGAACTGCATGACCTTTTTAGTATGATGGGTAAGGATAATATTTCTACAACAATACAGTGCATACAAAAAAGGTGATGTATGCAGAGATCAGACATTTATCTAACACTCCCTGAAGCAATAATTTGACTTTCTACTTTTGATCCAACTTGCAGCAAAGGGATATAGTAAAAGCAGAAAAGCTGTATATTGCATTTACTTACAGTACATCTGTTGAAACATAGTAAAGTAGAATGCAATTAATTAGGGGGCTTCTGGTGTGGTAACAATATCCACACAGATGGACTGCAAACAGCTGATTTCTAAAGGGAATGTTATCCCATATGGATTTTTTTCTCTCTCTCCCAAAGATTTAATTGCACATATAAAGCAGTTTTGATTGTGATGGTAAAAGTGCTTCACAGCGAAGGAATTTTAAATGACTTCAATTGAAGGTTTACTTTCATTACTGTGTATTGAAAGAGTAGGGGAAGAGGGCTTTGATCAAGGTTCTAGTTATTTTTTATTAGTGCGCAGTGCAGAGGATAGCCTTCAGATGTCATTTGTAGTAAAAATCCTGATGCCTGAAATGCTAAATGATTATAGACAAAAAGCAACACAGCCCTGTTTTAGTCCATAAAGAATACCTGTACAATTTTGTGCATAACCGTGTACATGTATTATATATTAATTCTCTTAACTACAATCACTACAGGGGTGGACAAATATGTTTGTCCAATATTCCCTCTGTTCTCTTAATTTATGTAGTTGTGTTACTGTAATGGTTTTATTACAAAATCTGTTTTTCAGAACATAGGCACAAGCAGAGTGTGCTAAGTGACTGTACACCATCTTACATGCTATAAAATATTTGGCTGTGTTGACAATGCACAGAAATGGTACCAAAAATCATTTAAAAACCTTTTGACCTACAACGTTTTAAGAGAATTAACCAAAGATTCTTTATTTTAAGCCAATTGGTGACAATAAATGTGGTCATTTGTCAGCCTTTTTGATTGATAGAAATGTGTGTAGTTTCAGCTGCTAATACTGTATGATCTCTAGATGCATAGTTAGTAAATATAGAATACTGTCTGTAACCCACATTGATGGATTACTCATAAGTGAGACAATGTGGTTTAGATTCTGCAGAAGAAGAAGAAAAAAATATTAGTGGAGCTTCAGGGAGCAGCAATGTTATTATTATTATTATTATTATTATTATTATTATTATTATTATTATTATTATTATTATTATTTGTTAACTTTGATATCGTGAGGTATATTGCCAAAGCATTTACTGCAGTAATGAAGTAATATTATACAAAGCAGTGATTTGAATACATTCAATTATATTAATATTACTATAGTTTAAAATAGTACTAGTAAAAAAAGGAGTTTAAGACTGAAGTAAATGTATGGCAAACATGCAGTATTTCATTGCATTTTCTCTTTTTTTAACTTGGTGAATGCTAGATTCCAGGGAGAGGCCTTTTTAGTTCAATCATTTGTATTTGATAATCCTTATTTACAAAATGGTTATGCAGAGATGTAATTGTAATTATTTAGGCTTTGTCTTGCTAGTTATTTATTAACAAGTAAATTTAGTGTACATTGCTTTTCTGTATTCTTCCTACGGCCTCCTGTTGTCAACCTACTATATTTACACAGCAACATTATTATTTCACGGGGCGGAGCTATGCCACCTGGTAGTGTTTATTGACAGAGTTAGTGAACATATACACAAGGAGAGAGGGGCTCCGCCTCTTCAAGGCCCAACATTTACTTGATCGATAGACACGATAAACAGGAGGGGGGCCACCGTCTTTGAGGTGACCCGACACACGAGAGGGGCACCGTCTCCGAGGTTACCCGACATACTGAAGAGGCTCGCGAACCGGAAAGAAAACATAAAGTTAGTATCTGTTAAAACATGTAATGCGTGGTGTTCCGCCTCTTGAAGCCCAACATAATAGAAGGGGGTTCCGTGGCTGAGGAGACCCGACAAACAGGAGAGGGGCCACCGTCTTTGAGGAGACCCGACAAACATGAGGGATGCCACCGCTTGGGGACCCTCGCATAGAGGCATCAGACCTGAAAGAAGAATCCCAAAAGAAGAATCCCAAAAGAAACATACATGCAGATGGAAGGGTTTGGCCGGGGTCCCTCTGACTCATGGAGAACCCTCCTCTATGAGGTAAATGAAGCGGAGCTTAACAAAGGGTTGGAGAAAGTGGAATCACTAACCCCCAGAGGAGACCGATGCAAAGGCGGTTGAGATGCTAGAGGAGGAGGAGGGAGGAGGAGGAAACGAAAAACACAAGACAGCTAGGTAGAGGTGACTAATGTTTAAATAAGGTAGATTTAATTGATGACAGCAGATGATAGGTTGTTGGTGCCTAGCTCCTCCCCTGAACCCCACCTATAGGTTAACATTTCACGGGCGGAGCTATGCCACCTGGTAGTGTTTATTGACAGAGTTAGTGAACATATACACAAGGAGAGAGGGCTCCGCCTCTTCAAGGCCCAACATTTACTTGATCGATAGACACGATAAACAGGAGGGGGCCACCGTCTTTGAGGTGACCCGACACACGAGAGGGGCACCGTCTCGAGGTTACCCGACATACTGAAGAGGCTCATGAACCGGAAAGAAAACATAAAGTTAGTATCTGTTAAAACATGTAATGCGTGGTGTTCCGCCTCTTGAAGCCCAACATAATAGAAGGGGGTTCCGTGGCTGAGGAGACCCGACAAACAGGAGAGGGGCCACCGTCTTTGAGGAGACCCGACAAACATGAGGGATGCCACCGCTTGGGGACCCTCGCATAGAGGCATCAGACCTGAAAGAAGAATCCCAAAAGAAGAATCCCAAAAGAAACATACATGCAGATGGAAGGGTTTGGCCGGGGTCCCCTCTGACTCATGGAGAACCCTCCTCTATGAGGTAAATGAAGCGGAGCTTAACAAAGGGTTGGAGAAAGTGGAATCACTAACCCCCAAAAGATGGACCCCGGCTCCCGCTGACTAACGTGAAGAAGAAAAAGAGAGAACCGCCAATGCATAAGAAAAGAGAAAAGAGAAAACATTTAGACGAAAGAAAACAAACACTTAACGTGACCAAGGGGTTAGTAGACTGTACCCTAATGACTATGTGAAGACCCTCTGCACAGTGGAAAGAAAAACCCCTTTCTTTTAATTTAATTTCTTAGGGGAAATCTTTGGAGGCCCAGGCAGAAAGGTCGTCCCCACTCGGACATACTAGCAATGGACTGATGTGCGGAGGATATTTCAGATGATGAAGAACGAATATAAGTTTCAACTGCTGATGAAGTCCAGCGCCCATATTTTTAATTAAATGCTGGTTAATGTTGGCTTTTGCAGCTGAAGTAGCTGCCCTATTCTAAATGAATGAGGAGTGTAGAATTGCGAAGGAAGACCTGCTCTGGACACCACGGTGGAAAGGTGTGTTGAAAACCAATGCCTTGATACAATGGACCGGCTTGAATTGATAAACAAAGGGTCGGAGGATGAAATGGCCTTGCGTTCTGCAATGTACTTCAACATGGAAGTGAAGGGACACAGAGGAGAGTTGATCTTAGAAAGCTGAATACATTGTCCTTGCCGCAGTTGATCTGTTTTTGAAATGCTGAAGAAATAAGATGAAATGAGAATCTGGGATGAGCTTGAGGTCACTGCAGCGGATACCGAGGGTAGGAAAGCTGGCAATGGAAGGAACTGTATATTCAGAACATCTCAAAAACCAAAAATGCAGATAGACATATGACTGCCATAGTTAAATCATCAAATGGAGAAAAACAGCCATGGCGGAGAATTGAAATCAAGTTACTGAGAATGTCTATTGAAATAGGCAGGCGAGCAGAAGAAGGAGCCGGAGAGCACTTGGAAATTCCTCGTAAAGAAGACGAACCTCTGGAATTGATAATAGAGTTGGGGAATTGATGGACATCAAGTGAAATTGATGCTGAATTCCTGACAAATATAGCCTGATTGTAGCTGGTGCCAGATGTAGAGAGTCCTTTGCATGCACTATGAACGCCATGATCCAATCCTGGTTGAATGGAGTAGGATTAATCCTGCTTTGTAAACAGAAAGTTACATAACATGCCCAACCTGTAGAGTATGAGGATCTGGTAGATGGGGCAAGTGCTGATGCCATGTAATCTTGAGCTGAAATAAGAAGTTTATTAATAGTTGGATTTAGTTGAAAATCAGCTGATTGAACTGTGGCGTTGCTGCTGGATATTGCAGAGCTGTAGGCAGCAAACTGTGGAATTTGGAAATCTGTAAACGAGAAAGAGCATCAGCTGCAATATTAAAAATGCCCGGTAGGTGGCGAGCTTGTATTAGGAAATTATTAGAGACTGAAATCCATACTAGCCGACGCAGCAATTGCATGATAAGAGGGAAGAGGAACGACCTTTATTTATAATATGCACTGTGGTTGAATTATCACAGTAAAATAGTATTGATTTCTTAGACCAGAGATGACCCCATAGCTGGGCAGCTGCTACTATTGGGTATATCTCTAGCAGAGCTGTGGATTTTAGATGAGGAGATATGTTCTCGATTTCCTCAGGCCATGTACTGCAAAACCATTGATTGTTAAATAGACCTCCGAATCCCAGAGATGAGGCATCAGTAAATAAAGCCATATCGTGTGGAGCTGACATGAAATCATCATAAAACATAGAGAGACCGTTCCAGTGCTGAATAAGCGCAGACCACATTTTAATGTCTTTCCTAGCTTCTGAAGAGATATTTATATAGGAGTTCAGATTTTTGCTGTTGATGCCAGCGCTAGCAGTCGAGATATAAACGTCCTCCCCTGTGGAATGATACGTATTGCGAAGTTAAAGTAACCCAGCAATGAAAGCAGTGCTCGTTTTTAATTGTTTTACTGATCTGAAATTCCTGAATGAGATAACGAATATGTTTAAGTTTAGACTCAGGCAGGCTGGCTTCAAACTTTTCTGTATCTAGAATGATTCCAAGGAATTCCAAAGAATGAAGGGGACCGATTGATTTCTCTTCTGAAAGCGGAACGCCAACTTCAGAAAATAAGCTTTTAAAGATTGGAAATCGCTTCTGCTGGTGCATCTGAAGGAGGAGAAATTACTAAAAATCGTCCAGCAAGTGGAGTAAGAATGGGACATGATAGACATTAAGAAGAATCCAGCATAATGCTTCCGACAGGGTATCAAATATCTTCGGGCTACTGCGGCGGCCGAAAGTCAATTGGGTGGCAAAATAAAACTTTCCTTCCCAGCATATACCAAACAGGTGACGGAGAGAAGGATGGATTGGCATTACTTTAAATGCGTCTGATATATCTGCTTTTGCTAACCAGGAACCACGACCTGCTAATTTAATTGAATGTATTGCATCTGCAATAGTGATGTAATGCAGGGAAAATTGATCTTGGGGAATTAATGAGTTAATGCTGCTGGTGCTTGACCCCGTGGTGCTGATAAATCAATAATGAGACGCTTTTTCCTGACATTTTCCTCGTGGCAATGCCGATAGGATTAATTCTATATATTGGAAAAGGAGGAGCTAGAAATGGACCGACTATAAATCCTTTTTAATTTCTTTCTCGATGAGAGACTACACTGATTGTGGATCTTGAGTCGCTGAATAAAGATTTTTGCTTTTGAGCGAGGAAGAAGGAATTTGAGTAAGACCGGTTGAAAAACCATTTTTAATCCGTCTATCAGGTAATTAAGTTACTGTCGGGATGATTCTGTAATTTACTTGATAACGCCGGGATGTTTATAGGAGTAAAGACTGAGCAACGGGGAAAGTCACTTGCGTTTTAAAGGGCAGATTGAATTAGAGTGAGCGTCTCCGCAATTGCTGCACATGTGGATAAAATTGCATTGCCTATTCGAACAGAAGCCAGTATTGAAATTGTTGCAGATTTGTCTTCCTCCTGAAAATCTAATACTGCGCCCGTATTTGTCTTTCCTTGTAGACTGATCGAGGGAGCTGAAGAATGTATAGGATTAGGTACTGAAGATCTGTATGAATTAGCGGCGAAACCGGGTGCTTTAGAAGTTGATGCAATTGCGGCTTTAGGGCAGAGGGATGTTGAGTGAGCTGTTGAAGCGCAGATCCCACATCGTTAGCTCTTAGACCACCAAAAATTCTATTAAATAGATCTGTGTCGGTTTAGCCCAATTGATGATGTGATTATCTGCTGCCAATATCGCTGCTGCTTTTGCGGAGAATGATTTATGATACTCAAAAACATAGTCCCCGTATCTGACAGACAGCTCCACGATATAGTATTCGTAGGAGTCCAATTCAGCTCTGCGGTTAGGATAAACCGAGCATAGCACATCTCTGAATATGGAGAACGCAAGGACAAATTCCCCTAATGTAAGATTTTTAATCAGTCTGGGATCTCTGGATTTTAGAGTTACTGCCAAATCTCCACAATCCACTACTCTGTGATCCAAGAATTCCGAAGTCGTCATTAATAGTGAAACAAGATTAATGTCCTTACCTTCGAGAATGTTACGTCTGATTCGTGGAGATATAGTGTGACGTCTAGCTGCAGTTGGAGAGGAGGATCCGTATGTAGATGCAGTAGCGAGGTTGAATTGTGGAGGATCTGCTTCGCTGGCTGAAATTGGGGCTGGACCAGAAGAAGCTGTAGGCGGCGCTGCAGTGTTTGATGCTGGAATTAATGACAGCGCTGAAGATTGTTTTCCCTGTTCCATAATAGACACCCTTTTATTTAGATCCGACAGTTGAGAACTGACCGAAGATAGAGTATCGGAAAATGGCTGCATAAATGATTTTATCTCTTTAAATATTTGCGAATGTTGGATTTCCATGGCTGGCTGCTGGTTAGCGGTGCTAGTTGTGGGGGTGGTTAGATCCGGAATAGACTGCCTGCTGTCTGTTTTAGGATGCTGAATGGCTGGGCGCTGCTGATTATGTTTTTCGGAGGAAAAACTGGTTCTGCTGATACTGAATTGCAATAGAGAATGAAAAGAGACTCTCTATCACTCCCTGCGGAATCGCATTACCGTTTTAAGGAGGGTTTTATCAATTTATTCATGGGCCAGTCCTTCCAAAACAATCGATCCGGAGGGCGTCCTGAGGCGAAGTCGCTTGGATCGGCGCAGATTCGATGTTTGGGTGGCAGGAACGGTAGGCAATATTTGAACTGGAACCTGATCGGGAGCCTGATCAGATGTAACTGAAATGCCAGAAGGGGAGAAAAACGGAGACTGGATGGGCCCTGGATTGAAGCTGGAGAAGAATGATCTGGTAATGATAGAAAATCCTGGGAATCCTCTGAATCCGATGACAACTGCTGTAAGTACTCCATTATTGAGGTATACAAAAGTTGATGGGTCTTGAAATCGCTTAGGTTTATGCCAAAACGAAAAAACACAAGACAGCTAGGTAGAGGTGACTAATGTTTAAATAAGGTAGATTTAATTGATGACAGCAGATGATAGGTTGTTGGTGCCTAGCTCCTCCCCCTGAACCCCACCTATAGGTTAACATAAAAAAAATGCTGGTCCCTAGTCATAAAGATTGATCTCATGAGTTGTTTAAAGAAAGTTGTTTTTTATAAATGAAATCAAGTTTAGAATATGTGAAAACACAAGGCTGTTGTTGCTGTCTTTAAAGTTCATTTAATTAAAAAAAAAAAAACATTCTTAAATAACTCACAAGTTAGGAGAGGGCCCCACTGACAGTTAGATAATAAACACATTATAGATATATCTATTTAAATGGTTTTATGCCTCGTTTGATAGAACATTTTTTAGAAAGGTACAAACCATCTGCTTCTGTGATACTTGTAGTTGTTAAGTTTTCATTTTGATTTAATGCAATAACTTTTTCCCCATTGATGAATACTTCAGCTATAGAGATTAAATATATCCCAGATGGATGTTCATATTATTTAAAGATTAATCATATTGCTTTTAATTGAACAGTGTAAATGGCATGCCATTACACTAAAAGCTTGGAGAGGCAATGAAGAAATTTGTTTTTAAGTTTTTTTCTGCCTCGTATAAAGTCTTTTGTTAACAGCTGGATTTGTTTTGTTTGGGACATGTCCCATCCAGATGTTTCATTTTGAGCCACTGTAACTGATACTGCATTGCTTAGTGTAATTTTTCAAACACTTTGACTATATAGCTCAACACCCACATAATGCTTTATTACTTTAAGCAGAATCAATACATATTTTGCGGCAGTATTCTTTAGTATTATTTAGAGTACAATTGCA
The DNA here is from genome assembly GCA_030684275.1 of Acipenser oxyrinchus oxyrinchus. Taxonomy (NCBI): domain Eukaryota; kingdom Metazoa; phylum Chordata; class Actinopteri; order Acipenseriformes; family Acipenseridae; genus Acipenser; species Acipenser oxyrinchus. The sequence goes on along the minus strand of CM060247.1, from coordinate 36,252,096 downwards.
TGGCATCTTTAGCTCATATAAAGTAATGGTTTGGATTTTGAAAATGTGAGAGGTTGGTACCATGAAATGTGCCATCTCAAGGACTAATTGCTTGTTGAGAGGAAAATATAATCTAGTGGAACAGATTCTTTAACCTTGCTGTAGCTCTCACTTTGTGTATGGTATAGGAAAAGAGCATTCATTACCTGAAACAAGCACTTGTTATTAATTTAGAGCAGAGAACATTATTTCCATACATTGTTAAATTGCATGTGTTATTAAAACACTGGCCTGCAATAAATCATCATTTTACATGTAGGCTGGAATCTCGGAGAAAGTCATTTTTGATCTGAACAGACAAGAATCTCACCCTCTGATTATATGTCCACTACAGCCAGTACATGTTCATAAACTATTATGAATAACTTTCAGTTTTTTTTAACAACCTTCTACTAACTAACCCAGCACAATAATCAAATAGTAATAATGTGCTTGTGAATGCACAATACTGCCAAATTAAGGATGGCTGTTGTAAATGAAAAAGACTCAACCTCTGTTCTCATCCCTCAATCTTTAATATGCTAGCAGAGTACAGTACAGCAGCAGTAAGCAAACATTATCACAATTATTACTTAATCTCTGTGAGAAGACTTAATGTAACTGCATGGTCTGAAGTGTCTATTCCTGAAAATTGTTTAACGTGCTTGATTGTAATGAATAATATTTATACTGAAAGTTGACAATATAATACAGTATAAGATAGACATCTTTATTTTGTAGGTAATATGTTTTAATTTTGGAATGTAAATAGTAATGTGTAGATCAATACTGTAGAATGTTTAGAAATGTGTATATTGTTATGCTAATTATTTTTTAGTGGGATTTGTTACAGTTAAATGTATTATGTGCCTCCATGTGCAATTGCTACACTGAATTGTAGTAGTAATAATGATATGATCAATCTGCAGTTGGCAGCATTCATAAACATACAGTATTTGATGTTAAAAGACACTCAAATCCAATATGTAGTGTCTTTTCTTACTGATTTTTTGTTTCTGTGTCTGCTTATGTTATTTTATGTCAACTTTTTAATTTAGCCCAACAAAGGGTATGGTCTGCTCTCTATTTGAAAACATAAGTAAAATGAAAAGGTCCCATTTCTAGAAGTATCGTTGTGGTAAGAAAAGACAGTGGAGAATATGTTACCTCAGCCTTGCCGGCTACAATAAAATAAATAAAAGATGGATTTATATATATATATATATATATATATATATATATATATATATATATATATACAAGCTTGGTTGATTTCAGTGTATAAGATCATGCAACATTATCCTACTTATTATATCATATACACTGGGTAATTTATTATCCTCATGATGGGGCTGAATCCCCGATATTGGGCCTAACATGCAGGTGTATATACATATAGTATGCATGTCGCAATATTTATAAGAATCTAAGCAGTTGCCAAGTTACTGAACACATGATAGCTGGCTTCTGATGTTTCTTGATGTTGTGAAGTAAACCAACCCCAGAAAATTTACCCTTCCTAACCCATCGGAGTGCAAAGGCCAATGCAGGCCATGGGCCCGCCAGCCATATTTACTTTTTTTGAAAATGTGTAAACTACCTGCAGAAAACTAAATGACACTACTTAAATGATGAGCGGGGCCTTTTTCAAAAATACTGGTATATTCAATTACTAGATAAAAAACACACAAAAAATACCTTTCAATTAGGCCTTAAACATTCTTTCACGTGTAATACTGTATAGTACTAAATAGTTCATAGTACACTTTTATTAAGGTAGAAAAATTTATTAGATACATAAGGAATAATTATGTGCACACAACTGCTTCTGTGTTGTAGTACAGAGCATTCGAAAAACCTTATGTCTAATTAAATAAAGCACGAAGATAAGCACACATCAACTGCCAGTTAGGTTTGACTTTTATCATCAAACATTCTGCAAATCTACAAGTAACTTTCACAAGCAAACTAAAAATCTTATAAAACTCAAACGGTAGATTCATCTCTGCACATTTTTAATAAAGGTAACGATCTTATAGTGGCTGTCCTGCATAGTAATAATAGCAAAAATCAATAGACTCGAAAATAACATAAGCGCAATGGGAATTTGGTCATTTTAAAAGCATTTTTGTTTCAGTAAATGTAACACATTTTCACAGAACAACGTCAATCCTTGAAAGAGTTTAATAGCAAAATATAATGCACAATAACTGAGAATTGATTTTTTTGTCTTTGATGCAAGCATACCGTATATATCACTTATGGCTCTTTATGAACAACCTTTAGTTTATTTATTTTTTACATTATATTTGAGGGCTTCCGGGTTTTCGGCAAAAAAAAAAACTTTTCAGGAACATGAAACAGGTAAACATCGGTTAAAACATCTCCTACCCATGTCCCACAATATAAACTAGTAAAAAAAAGTATACATAAACAACTTGAACAGTAATGTAATATTAGCAGTACTAACATCAATAAAACAAAACGTTATAGTCACAGCTTGTAACACTAATAAAATACATTTACTCGCCTGAAACCATGCCAGGCCAAATGAAGGAAAAGTGAAAAATAAATGCTGCACTGCACAGTCAACTCCTTTGAAATTAACTTGGTACATCCAACTTAAACATAAAAAAGCTCCCTTTTCACCAACTCAGTTTTAAAATGAATAAAGTCTGCTTTGATTGTAGTAAATGGAGGCTGTGTAGTCCAGTGGTTATAAAAACAGGCTTGTAACCAGGAGGTCCCCGGTTCAAATCCCACCTCAGCCACTGACTCATTGTGTGACCCTGAGCAAGTCACTTAACCTCCTTGTGCTCCGTCTTTCGGGTGAGACGTTGTTGTAAGTGACTCTGCAGCTGATGCATAGTTCACACACCCTAGTCTCTGTAAGTTGCCTTGGATAAAGGCATCTGCTAAATAAACAAATAAAATAATAATAATAAATGCAGACATAGTTTTCCAAGCTGGCAGCAGACATTGAGGATCGTTCTGGGCGTTGTAGAAAATGTAAGTGTGCGTGTATGTAGCAACAACAAACCAGACACGAACTGACGCGGGAAGCCTTCTCACGCTCATTCTTTCTCAGTAGGGAATGTTGGGAAATGGAGTTCAAAATGCCCAGCCAAAAAAAAAAAGCCTGATTAAATTATAAAAAAAAATGAATCTGTGATCAACTATTTAGTTGATTAATCGGAGCAGCCCTAATATATATATACAGTATATAAAACTGTAAAATCCAGTAGAAGACTGTGGTACCTCCCTTATTGCAAACATAAAGTAAGGAATTAGATTAACCCAGTCTTTCCATTCTCTTGTATTATTTTTCTCAACGTTTGTTTCAACGTTTTGTTAAAACGTTCTACCAGACCGTTTGTTTGTGGATGATAAATCGAGGTGTTGAGCCTCTTAATTTTAGGCAACCCACATAATTCCTTCATAATATTCGACATGAATGGGGTTCCCTGGTCAATATTCCCTTAGGAATACCGACCCTAGTGAATACCTGTACTAAAGCTTGGGCTATGTTCTTAGAACTGGTATTCCTCAATGGTATAGCTTCCGGGTACCATAATTTCTAATTGTTCTATTATACTAAAACAACAAATTATTACATAACATGATTAGAAGAATCAATGAATGCTGCAAAATATCAAGACATTTTGCACTCTCATTTGTTACCCAGTGCTAGAAAGCTTTTTGGACAGAAGTTTGCATTCCAGCAGGATAATGACCCTAAGCATTCTGCGAAGTTTACAAAGGAATTTCTGAAAAAAAGTTAGATTACAGTTATGGATTGACCATCTCAGTCCCCAGACTTGAATCCCATCGAGATGTTGTGGATTGACTTGAAGGCTGCTGTTGCAAAACGGAAACCAAAGCCAATTGCAGAACTCAAAGCTGTATGTGTTGAAGAATGGGCAAAAATATCTCTTTTATGCATGTTATGTAATAATTTGTTGTTTTATTATAAAGCTGAATCTTTACTTTAATTTATATCTTTCAATATAACAATTAGAAATGATAGAAATCACTTTCTTGTGATTTTTCTCATTTTTTTTAACCTGCCCAAATACTTTTGTCTGCAACTATATATATATAGGAGGCGCTCATGCTGGGCTGGGATCAAGCTTGCTATAACCTAAAGTGTTCACCAGGGGGGACCTGTGGTGGCTGTGGAACCAGCCTCCCATGGAGTCAATGAACTAATTGGGAAACAGGCTACTGGCCCTGCACCTATAGCCTGTAGAACCCAATTATCTGGTTAGTTAGCTCCCTATAAAAGAGCACCACTCCAGTCATTCAGGTTGGTTCTCTGACCTAAAAGCCTGGCTGTCTTTTGTCTATGCTCAGTCCTCTGTGCTTTCATCCTACCTGAGAGGCTGTGTGGATCTACAATCTCCTCTCCTACCTATGATTTGACACCATTGTGACTCTTTCTTTAAATATACTGTTTCCTGGATTGCTACTGTGAACTGTATTTTTTTGTTCTGGAATCGTATTTCGTTTGCACTGAAGAGTTGTTGAAACTACACATGAAAATCCCATAATAAACCTTGACTTTTGTTGGAACTACCTGGTCTGGTTACTCAGCGTGCATGAGCCTGTTAATAAATTTATCATAGTGGCGCAGGTGCTCAATGTTAAGCCTCTAACTTTGTACTTTAATAACTTTGGCAGGGTTTATTGGAATTGCCCACAAATTTGCATGATCCATTGACTTGCAACATTGTGAAAGGGTGGAGAGTTTCATGATGCCATCTTGTGCGGTTAACCCGCTTTTTTTGTAAAAGTTCCCTTGTTTTCCCCAATACTTAACATGTTTTTTTTCTCTCATGTACAGGCTACACAGTACTGAATTTCTGCACCAAGTAAGGTACACCTGGTCTGTGCTGAGGTAGGGCCTTTTGAAGGTTTGGTGAAAAAATATTAAACAGTTCCTGAGTTGTTAATTATAAAAAGATAACAGTCTAACATCTGTGGCTTTTTGAAATCCTCTCGGCAAGGAATCCAACCCCTGAAGGAGTGTGCTTGTTACATGAGCTGTTTGCTGATCGGGTTAGCAAAACTGTGTGTAAGTGACGTCAGGCCACTGTGGGATCTGTAGTTCTGGGGGAGCCTGTAAACAATGCAATCACATAGCTACACACGCTCCCGTTTGAACTACAGTTCCCAGAATGCATACCAAATGGCTTGATAAGTGTTGTTTTGTTAAACCCCCGTTTAACCCCTTGCTATTGAACGTACCTGGTACGTTCTCAAAAACGCTCGCTCAGTGCTGCCTAACATACCAGGTACGTCCTAATTTAAATGAATGCTGGATTGCCGTTATTTCACTTGGGACTGCTCATCGAGAAGCTCCTACTGATAATATGGGGTTGGTATTTCCAATTTCATTATGTTACACAGATAAAAGGGTTTATTCATAAATGTACTTGCCGACTGTCCTAGGTAATCGAGTCATCCATATTGATATTCATAAAATGATCTGTGCAGACCGGCGACTGTCGCAAAGCAATTTATGAATGGGTATATATTCGTTCACGACCGAAATCCGTCTCCTTTTGATGACATCATCAGCTCTATAAACATTCGCTCAGTTCCTTCGTTAGCTGTTAGAAACATAAACAGATGGAATCTACCGACAGCAGCACCCATCGTGTTATTAACAGCGTGCCTGTATGATACGTGACTTATATACTGGAGGATGCAGCACCCATCGTGTTATTAGCAGCGTGCCTGTATGATACGTGACTTATATACTGGAGGATGCAGCACCCATCGTGTTATTAACAGCGTGCCTGTATGATAGGTGATTTATATACTGGAGGATGCAGCACCCATCGTGTTATTAACAGTGTGCCTGTATGATACGTGACTTATATACTGGAGGATGCAGCACCCATCGTGTTATTAGCAGCGTGCCTGTATGATACGTGACTTATATACTGGAGGATGCAGCACCCATCGTGTTATTAACAGCGTGCCTGTATGATACGTGACTTATATACTGGAGGATGCAGCACCCATCGTGTTATTAACAGCGTGCCTGTATGATACGTGACTTATATACTGGAGGATGCAGCACCCATTGTGTTATTAACAGAGTGCCTGTATGATTCGTGACTTATATACTGGAGGATGCGATCATGTTCAGGTTATTTAAATGACCTTATTAATTGTTAATGTTCCTTTGCTTTGCAGGACATATGCAATTAAATGAAAAGCAATTATTTCAATTATTATTTCAGCTTAACACATCTCAATTATCTCTTATGAATATCTCTTATGAATAGCAACTGCCGTTAAATAGGCGGCTATGGACGAAATCTGATCATGTCCTCCTGTTTTCTCATTTTGACAGGCGTTAACTCTTTATGAATAGACCCCAAAATGTCTTCGATGTGATGTGACACAGTTTTTAACTGAATGTATAGCCTGCTTGAATGCTAACGCTCTAATACATCCAGGGCATTTAAAACAATCTGCATGAAGCTTCAATGAGGATCAATGATAAAAAAGAAAAAAATTATTTTGATTAGGAGGTTTATTACTGTCTCGCGTTTCATGAATTAAAATTCTAGATAAAATACTGAGCTGATTGTCTCCTTTACTTGTAAGCCTGTGTTTTTTCATTCTCTTCATCAGTTAAATCCTTTACATTTGAAAATAATCTCATATTAGAAAAGTGTTAAGGAGTATAGATTTTTCCCCCGTTAGCAACACTGGTACCTCAGCAGAGTGGGTCTTTTATAACAACAAAAATGCAAGTTGCCCTCTTTTAATAGACACTATTTTTTGTGCCATTTTCAACGGAAATGCAGAATCACATTGTAAATGTAGTTTAAGATTATATTTAATAGAATCACTTTGAAATTACAGTTTACAACCAAAAAAGCAGTGCAACACACTGCAACTGCAGTTTAACAGTAGCCTGTAATACAATCACATTGTAACTACAGATTAACACTAGACTGTAATAAAATGACATTGTAACTGCAGTTTTAAACTAGACTGAAATAATCATTGGAACTGCAGTTTAACACACAGTCCAACACCACACTGCAGTACAGTCCAACACCACACTGCAGTACAGTCCAACACCACACTGCAGTACAGTCCAACACCACACTGCATTACAATCACACTGTAACTGCAGTTTAACATTACATTTAATAGAATCACTGAAAAGTGTGTGAAGAATGGGCAATATGTTAAATCCTTGCTCTCAATTGTAAAAACAATTATTCAAATTTATGTTTCATGTTCATGATTTTTTTTTTACTGTTAATGAAGATTGCATTATAAATGTTTCATTAATAGATGATAATTAAAGAGGTTTACTTGGTGGAATCATGGTTGAATGTTTATGAAAGAATACCAGGACATTTTTAATGAATTATACTAATGATACACCTGTGGTGTATGTTTTTGTAATTTGTTTTCCGTTTCAGTTCTTTTGTGTTATTCACAGGGTGCCTGGTATAAATGGCCATATATATATATATATATATATATATATATATATATATATATATATATATATATATATATATATATATATATATATATATATATATAAACAGTTATGTTACTGGTAGGTACTTGTATCTGTATTACAGATGTTAAATGAGGATTGTTTGTGTGCTTGTTTTTAAATATACATGACATCTTATATTTAACAATTCTGAACATTCATATTTTCATTGTATTATTGAAATTGCAGACTCTTAGCCACAAACACAACTCCAGATTACCGTACTCCAAATAAATACACTTCTCACGGTGGTATGGTAAGTAGACCTCAGTGAAAAGCCCAGTACAAACTTTGAGATTTGAATAGGAATTTATTGCCAGTGACGATTCAAGCTGTGACTCAGAGCTCCCATGTAAGGGTCACAGGGTGAGTTACCTACTGGCCATCATTCCAGTTTATACAAATGTTTTCTCTCAGAAACGAGAGCTTGATCTTCTCTGAACAGGCCTACAAGCCCTAATAATACAGCTCTTTGATCTTGTGCTTCGCCTTCCATACCACTGCTAAACAGTTCTTACTAAGGCTGTGTGACTGAGTAAGTACTAGTTAGGTATTTCAAATGTCTTGAATAAACAGCAAATAGATATAAAATTTTCTAAACAAGGAACTATAGCCTTCACACATTTTTCTGTAATAATAGGTTTAACATAGATAAATACCCCATGTGGAAGGCCAAGCAATGCCTTGACTATGAAATAAAGCAAAACAAACATGTGTTCAAATTTACAGATCACTTACAACTATAGAAACAGCTGCTAATTTATGTATTTTACTGTAACGATTTGCAGGTTTGTAGAATGTTAAAATAAGGAATGCTCTATGGTTGTAGACTTTTTTTAAATTAGTTTTAGACTTATAAAATGACACATTGATACTGCATTCTTTAAACATGGTAAACTATGAGTGAAAGCTATAAACAACTGGTCAGATACTACAAATGTTTATGGAGACCATATGTAAACGTTATACATGTATGTAGCACCTTCTTTGTTAATTTGTTTGTAAATCACTTCATGTACAGTTACTAATTCAACAACTTTGTAACCAATTATCAAAGGCAGGAATTCAATAGCTGTATATTTAAACTATGCAATGCTACCCCATCTGTTCATGGACAAGCATTATTCATAACTGTGCGAAAGCTGATGGAGTTTCCATGTTACTTCCGACAGAGTAAATCACAGGTGCGACTCAAGTGGCTAGATGATACTGTACAGTAGAACAACAGGTGGAGAGTATTTATGATGGCTCCACTGGTGTGCCTTATAATGTTTCTGGTATGCAACTTGAGACTTGAAACTTGTCATAGATGCCAAATGTATATGTGAATGCAGTGTCTGAAAACTGGAGATTGTATGCATGCTGTTTTTCTTGTATTATTATTATTATTATTATTATTATTATTACTACAGATTTGATGCATTATATTTAGCTTTCTGTAAATGGTCATTTGAACTACTGATCAGTAACAGTTTAGTTACAATAGACAAGGCATTAATTCAAATGTAATGGCAAAGTTTGTTGCTAAATAAAGTTTAAGAGCAACTTGCAACAGACTAGCAGGCAATTATAAAGTAACAGATAAATATAAGGTAACAGAACATGGTCTGAGATATATGCTACTTACTGAATGTATTATCTGCTATTTTTTTTGCTTGTTTCATTTTTATATGCTGTATACTGAACAGCACACTACTAGAGCAAAATTAAAGACGCTCCATAGCTCCCCATGCTTTCTGCAAAACAGTTGTCTAGAGAGACATGCAAGCATCAGACACAGTGGGACCTGATTCCACCTATTGAGTGCAGACACTGACTGGCAATGTTGTCCTATATAGGTAGTGCAGTATATAGACTGACTCGGGGAAATTATCAACAAAAAAGTGCAGGTACTTATATGCACAGCCGGGTGTAAACATTTACAAAAATGAGCCAATTTGAGTGCCAATGAATAAATGAGTTATTGCAGCGAAAGTGAAGAGAAACAGACACTGTAGATGTAGGAGCTAACTGAAGCCAAAAATAATTGAGTCGCCATTAGAAACATTAAACCTCAATTAATATGCCAAGAATTATACAAATCCCTCTGTAAAAGGCTGTGGTAATGTACTCCAGGAGAACCTTTATGACTGGCTTTAGTAGGTAAATAAGAAGTGGGTGAAAACAACTGTGTTGAAAAAATATTAATTTGTTCTGAATTAAGTTATTGAAACAAATGATAGGTGAAGTACCAGGGTTAAACAGCAGTCCAAGCATTTATCAGCTCAATGGTGAATACTTTACACTGGAGTTAGCGGAACTGCTTCTGGAAACTAAAATGGTTGAATAGTTTTAGTTTAAAACTAGGTCAAAGAAGTAAAGCGACCTTGAAACCACTTGGTAAGTGCTGTACCTTGACCTCTAGTATGTGAAATTGTAACTAAAAAGTTTAATTTCACTAAAAAGTTTTAATGAAGTGCACACTGCCATTACATTTTATTGTAATTAGTAGTTCGATAGTTTGCATATAAAATGTTTGAAGTTGTATGTATTTAAAAAACAAAATCTATAAACATGTAAGATAAAAATAGAATTTGATAAACTGCTGTAAAAAAAGCACTGTTATCGGGTTCTGTGAGAAAGAAGGGCCCCCTTGTGAGTGAAACGTTTCTTTTCATGTTTTGCCAGTGACAGCCTAAATTAAAATATGAGTCATCAATTCATTTAATTTTGTGTTCAGTTTATAGAAAAAAAGGCATTTGCTTGCTAGAACTAGAAAAGCTTAATTAAGCAACAGAGGGCATTTACAGTCTCATAAGAAAACAAATCAGTACCATCAGCCAATCAGCTTGTAGCTCTAGCGGGCTTCTATCAGACAGTAGATGCCTTCTGGAAAGTCACAGTATCAACTCTGAATCAAACTTAAAATCAATCCGCACAAGTGCTGGCTTTTTCATTTCTAGTTGCCTTTTTGAAAGTTCACAACTGGTCCAAATGTATTTAATTATCCACCAAAACCAGCCAATCAATACTTTGCACCGACTAAAGCAACCAGTTCTGTACCCGCAACTGCTGAATCAGCCAATCACAGCATATCAGCCTGTCAGCTCGACTGGAGCTCAGTATCTTTGAACAACAAACCAAAAGGCCAATCTGGCACTGTCCAAATAAACTATAAGAAGCTCTGACAAGTTAAAAGTTATTTGTTTAATAAAGTTATTTGTATTTTTCTTTAATTATGTGAGTGATCATTTATGAACATTTTCGGGACTATTTTCTTAAAACATTCCTCAGCAGGAGGATACCTGACAAATCATTACAGGTTCAAGGTAAATCTTGTTTTTAAAGTGTTATATTTTTTAAAAAACAATAATGAGAAAAATCGTTTTCTCCTTTAGATGAAGGTTCTTTCGTGTGGTAGTTGACCTTGGCTTTCATTAGCACCCTCGCCTTCGGGATGCATGACTCCAGTCGTGGTCAACTACCACACAGTAGAACCGGTTTTTCTTAGCTATTTGTTGACAGTTATCATTATCACACCCTTTAGGCTATGTACCTTTCTGTGATTGTGCTCGAGCCAGGAGAGATGCCAACTGTAGCAGCTCATTAAATCTTAGTAAGCGCAATATACCCGAAATTGCTGATTGAAAAGTAAAAGTAAAAGACAAAACAAAACAAAAAAAACATCTATAAATCTGCTTATAAAATGAACCTCCTGTCAAATGCTACACATGTCATTTGTAAAGCTCTTTATCCAAATTCAACATATGGAATCTATCGAAAATTCTATTTAGGTCACCTATTCTAACAAACCTACCTTGGTAATTGATTGAAGATTAGCACCTTTTTTTAACCACAAGTTGAAATCACACTGAATAAACATACAGCTTTTTATTTAGAAGCACTAAATCCCCTGAACTAAAGAAGTGGATGTGCATCTTCTATTTCAGGAAGCCAGTGGTTATAAAATGGTGCTCCACATGTTTAGCTCCTGATCCATGACTAAAATAAGAGCCCCTCTGTTATGAATAGACTGGTTGGTCGGTCCTGGTGCCAGTGCTTTGGAGACTTGGTTTGGGAAAGCAGACAGCTGGGAGAGTTCAGGGTTTTGAAGGTTATGATCACAGCAGTTTTATATGTGCTTTATTTCAGCCTCTCCTCTAGCTGCAGAGAGGACAGGTGCGATCTGGTTCTGATTTCACTGGTCTTAATTTCTTATTGACCTGGTAGTCAATCAGAGAGAGAGAGAGAGAGAGAGAGAGAGAGAGAGAGAGAGAGAGAGAGAGAGAGAGAGGGAGGCACGAAGCATCTGCAGGAGATTCATCTGCCAGTCAGTTTTTTTTTCTTTCTGTGTACCAACACTGGTCTGTGTGAAATGGATTTCTGAGTGTTAACCATGATGTTCTTCCTTTCCAAAAGGTCTTCTGTAAGATTTCATTTGCAGAGCACAGGGGGCAATATATAGAGTAATTCCAGGGCTTAGATTCTCTGATCTTTTTTCAGCTCTCCTTGTGAGTGAAATTAAACTTGCTATGAGCCTCCTCAATCTGGGCTTGTGCTACACTGATTTCGAGCCAATAAATGATTCCCTTGCCTAACAAATTTCTTCCATGTAAAGGTTACCTGGCAGTAATAATGAGTGAAAATGTATTACTCTCCCATGCCACTAATTTAAAGAAAGAAAATAGTCTCTGATTGGTCTGTCAGTTTCTAACAGACTTACAAACTTTTTAGCTTTGTTACATGGCTTGTTCACAGACTTCTTGAAAATGGATCTTGAAATTCAAACATTACTAACTATCCCTTGTATTACTCCTGTATATATTACTGTATTGTTAATACAACAAACTTAGACCAGTAAGGTTACAGAAAAAAGAGTAACTAAATACATTCAAAAATATATATTTTTCAAAGCAAATCTCTTATTGCTGTTGCTGTTTTTCTTTTTAAAACTGTTGTCATACAGAGTTGTTCGAAAGTCACTGCTGATGTATAAGGTATATCATCAACTATCAACTTCCCCATTTAATTGCTATAAGACTTTCTTCAGCATATTCATGAACTGGTAAATTCAAGAGAATGCAGACAGAGAAATTCACCCTGTGAGGGCAGTCCGCACCCTGACCGAATATGGATGCCATATTGTAGTCGTGTAGCTTTTTAGTTTCTGCATGATAAAGACTAAAAACTTTGAGATACTGTCTCCATATTCATAACACAACTTTATACCCTTGATTCTTGTTGTCAAATTTGATAGTACAAGACACATCTTACTAACCTTTTATAAGTTTGCTGTCACCAATATCTATGGTGCTAGCTTCATATTTGCAGGGCTATATAAAAACTATATGTTGAACGTCTTAGTGCCCATGACATTCACTCCTGGCATAATATGGCTGGGGTTTAGCTATTACAAACACACTTCATTGCCACATTGTTTTAACCATTGGCAATATCAATTATAGAGACTGCACATTTAAGATGTTGTCTTTACAATTGGTACACTGTTGTTTTCTATGCTTCTTTCCAGGTGTTGTCCAATAAAAGATTAACCACTTCACTGCATAATTGCACAAAACTCTGGCCATACCAATGACACAGATCTTTTTCACATATCCATTGTACTTCATGGTATGCTAAATCCCCTACCCCCAATAAAATACCCAAAAAGTTACATTTACTGTTAAATTACTTAATTGCTTTAAATTGGCATCTGGTGAAAGTGCTTGTAATAAAAAACTTGTTAAGCACGAACCGTAGTTTATAAAAATTGGAATAAACCACAGAATGTTTTTTCCAGATTAAAGATTACCAGAGATTTGGGGGGTTGTGTTGCAGTAAGAAGATGTGACAGCTATTGAAACATATTCCCTATACTGTTTTTTTTTTTTCTTCAAAATTTTAAACATACAAATAAATTCTATCAAAAGTAAAGCAAACAAGATAAAAGCCAGCAAAATCTTGGACATGAAACTGCACAACTCTACACAATAGTTTTTAACACTGGTAAAGCAAATGACATTCTCTTCTAGACTGTTATAAGTATAAAGTTGCACAGGTTAAACAAATCACTTTGCATGCATTTCAAAGCAAAATGAAGCTGTCCTACAGTTTGTAGGACTTGCTGGTGACACTTTTTGTCATCCCCTTTAGAGTGTAACAGCAGTGTGTGTTGAAAGCCATTAAAGCACCACTACTTGTTAATATTTTGTGTGGCTTAGGGGTTAGTTCATCTACATAAGCAAAGTAAAGGGGATTATGCATTTGGCCACTTCTCACTACTGTTAAGGAAGAACTATTAAACACAGAGAACTGAAGGTTAGTTACCAAATCATAACTAGATTCTAGAACTACCGCCGCTGGTTGTAGAGGTTATTAGTTAACCTAATGCAAATACTGTGAGCGTTAAAAGCAGCAATTCCTATCTGGTTACAAATACTTTCTTCCATGACATTAGTAGCAGGAGTGTGACCAACAATTATGAATTATCCCAAAGTTGCATAAAAATAGAAAAAAGAAAAAAAATCTTACTGCTGTCAGGGTTTAAAATATATATATATATATATATATATATATATATATATATATATATATATATATATATATATAACAATAAGAAGTACTGCAGACACATCAGTGGTTTGATTATGTCACACTAAAAGAAAGAGTAGGCCATCTGGCTGAGGTGATTGAGACAGAACATCACCTAATTATATCAAAACCAGTTGTGGTTTGCTTGGTTCTGCTTTTTAAAAAGATCTTTAGAATGCAGACAGTTTATTACTTGTTTATTTACAACCCCTCACTAAGATCATCTGACTAAGATGTAAAGTCTTCTTTGTGTGGCTATTCCGACATTACAGATAATTTCATAAATCAAAAAATTCTGTAAAATAAGGACTGACAAACCATGGGTGTTATTGAAAGCAGTGGAAGCTTGAGCAGACAACCGTTGAACATTTTGGTTTGTTTCTTTGTACAGTAAAAAACTAACAAACAATATAATCAGCCCCCAACCCTGACCCTTCATCCAAAATATACAAAAATAAAAAAACAAAAAAACAAAAGAGGGGATAAGATTTCATTAAAAAAATAAAAAAAATAAACTTTCTGCATGTGGGAATCATGTGGGAATCTCGTGTGTATAAATAGCACACACTGTAATCAGCTGTGACATATGAAAAGGATTCCACTTGTACTGTCAGACCATTGCTCAGTTAGATGTTTTTCATATCATACCAGATTATCTTTAGCTCCATTGCCGTTATTGCACTGAAGTTCTGTTCTATAGAGCAAGAGACTGGTCTGTAATGGGAAATGGCGCCACTTTTATTGCCTTGATAAAGCAATCACTTACAGACTGAAGTATTTTGCCACAACTGACAATTTTACTCTCACTCCATTAAGCACAGTGTTTGCTAGATTAAATTAAGTTGAGGTTTAACTATTGTATAAAAGGGGGTTTAAAAAGTTTTCTATAAGTTATGCTTGAGATGCCTGCTTAATTCAAAAGTATTTTTTAAAGCTTTATCAAAGTTTATATATATATATATATATATATATATATATATATATATATGAGAATTCAGCATTATTTAGTCAGTTTATTTATTTATTTTTTAGTTATTGAAAATTGAGAAAACATGTTTTTCATTTTAGAGATGTATAAAGCACATTATGTGACATGCATGTTTCTCTTTGAAATTATGTGCCAGTCTCAGAAAACCAACAAATGTTTGCCACCGGGCACATTTAATCCCTTCTTTTGAAGCCGCAAGTCGTATGAGATGCATTATTTTGAAGCAAAAACATGCTTTTGGAATTAAAATATTAAAAGACATTCAAATAAGATTAGTCTTAATTTGATGCTTTCGCAACATTTACATATTGTATTTCAGTTAAAGGGATGCAGTGTTATTACTATTAGTTTTTCATGGTGAAATAAAAGCTAAATAAAATATGCATGGGCAAACTACTTTTTAAATCCATGCCAGGATCAATTAAATGTTGAAAAAAAGTGTTTGTAATTCAGCTTAAATGCAAAAAGCATAACACAAAGACCGTCTTTGGTCACACTTTATTTTAAGAGCCGCCTATTAACTATTAACAACCAGCTAATAAACATGTTAATATACGTTACGTTTCTTTATCTGTGTTAATTGTTAATATATAGCTAAAACTGCAAAGCCTTACGGATGATCAATTCCCAATCGATCATGTATTTAAAAATCATTTCAAATTGTTACTATAGTAATGTTTAGTAAATTAAATCAGGTTTTTATTAGCAGGTGTCTCATCCACAATGCAGAAGAGCCAGGTTATAGTCTTTTAATCTCATCTCACCGACAGGGAACAATATCCGTAATGGCACTGCATCACACAACACTGCCCGTTTCATGCATTTATAAAGATCTTAATGTATAACTCTTAACTTAAAATGAACAACATTTGTTAACAGTTAATAAACTAAAAAAGTGGCCCTTAAAATAAAGTGTTACCCTGGCTTCTATAAAAGACTGTATTGTGTTTTTTTAAAACAGCTAAAAAGATTCTGGTGCAATAAGTTGTTACATTTACAAGTACAAGGAATCAGCTTCTTTGGAATGTATTATTTTCCCAAATAATCCAAAATGCATGTTCAGTATAAACAGGTGGCTGGTATTGAGCAGAAAAGCAGCAATTGCGCTAAAAAGAGCAATGCAGGGAAATTACCCTTTGAATCTAGTGTAGTATTTAGAGGATGAACACACATAGACAGTCTTGGCAAGTCATAAGGCTTACAGCACACACTTTAACACATTTAAAGTCAAATGTTTGGCTGTTAGTAACGTGCAGCTTCATAGAGTGCTGCTATTGTAGTATTGGTGTGCAAATACATTATTCTCCGTTTGCCTTAAGTGTCATGTTTAATATATTTTAAAACGGTGTAGATCTTAAACTTCTAAATGCAGTTGGATTTGCAGGAGTCAATACTTTAAAACATCTGAATCCACAACTTGATTCCATCTCTGAATGTGTTTAAATGCACAGTCTAAAGGGTAATTAGGAAGCATTTCTTCCAAATTTGTTGTTATAACTGATTATATTGTTAAGAATATGTCAAAAGGAGGGTTGGCCTGTTATTCCGTGACCTTGAAGCTGAGGTGAAAGGTTTCCCACAATCTCCTGTTAGTCAGTTTACCTGTGTGACAAGGACCTCAATGAAGATATAGATACTGTTTTTTTATTTAGCAGTGGACACTATTGATAATATCACATCATCAGTATTTAAATCTTTTAAGACATTTTTAATGTATTTATTTTCTTTGACTTGTTCTTCTGTAGAAGGAAACTAAAACATTGTGTAATTTTATAAAACATTCTTATCTGTTCAACACCTATACTGATAAAAGGAACTTGATTGAAATGCTAAAATATGGATTTTTTAATAAACTTTTACAAAACAACTGTAGGTTTGACTTTCTGATTGTTTTTTTTGACCTGTTATAGAATGTGAGAAATAAAAAACACTTGCAAAAATATTGGAAGGACATGGCAAGGAAAAACAAACAGTAAAATTGGTTCCTGTGAAAAAAACATAACATTTACTTTAAACCATCAGCATGCTCCCCAGGAAAGTTGCTACTCCTCTAATTAATCCCAGACCCTCTCTGACTTTGTGGCCTGGAAGTACTGCCCGGGCCACAAGCAGGTCAAGAGTGACAACCTTGAGAAAGTGCACTTCATCATTTTACTGGGAAATGGAGCATTCATGGTTCAATAAACACAACGGCCCATTACCTAATCTATTTCCTTTACAAAACACGCCTTAAAAATGTCATCATTAATACATACTGTATGTAGTAACAACTTCAATGTACATTACTGTATTCTACAATAAACACCTTCTATTGATATTGCTGTTAGACAGCAGCAGAAAAAAAATAAAAACTAAACTTGTTATAACTTTTTCTTATATTAAAAAAAAGAAAAGTTAAAGGTCACCTTCTGGAACTGTTTTTCATTTTGTGTTATCAGTGCTAATAAAAATGCCTTTTGAATCGCGTTACTGCTTTGTTCTGACAGCTGAAAAGGGTGCAAGAGCAGGATTCTTAACCGAAAGCATTTTAAAAAACAAAAGCACACCTAATCCACAGGTTTAACAGCAACTTTCATAAAAAAAGAAAAATTCTGTTTCATCAACATAAAAGGTAAAAATAACACAACACTGACTAAAGCAGACAGCTGTTGTCTATGTATTCTTTCCTAAGACTTGGCAGACATTGTGGCGGGGAAAATCTACAAATCTACATTTAATTGGATATGTTAGAGTAATACAAAAATGTACTTTTGGTTTGTGTGTGCTTGTGTGTATTGGGGGTGGGGTTGTTTCTGTGATACCTTGTATTCAACAGCATGAGGATTTCTAAGATTAGGTAAAACTGAGAGCTGGGATTTTTTTTTAGCTGAAATTTCCCCCCTGAGGATGATGGGAAGTATAACACTGAAGGCTATGTCCACAAAGCAGTTACCCCAGTGTTTAGCTTTGATGCTACTGAACTTCAAATAAATAACTGTGGAAGTAATTAAGGCGCTCTTACATGAACCTTAGTTGTTTTTTCACTAGTTATATAACACTTAATAGTTTTTTTGGTTGTCTTTTAAAAAAAGAAAAAACCCTGGGGTAATTGTGTCGGAGGTAAAATATCTGCCGTTGGGTCACACTGAAAATCTATTGCAGTTTCTGACCCACACGAGTTTATTTCAGAATTTGTCAGCAGATTGATTTATGTTTCCTGTTTTACAGCTTCTTACTTTTCCTCCTTAGTGGCCACACCCTTATAAAAGTTTACTGTTGTATAGCAATAAAGTTAAGTACAGTAAAAGGTATGGTAAAGCACTGGCACACATTGTAAATAACTGTGAAGTAGGAACAGCATAGAAAATAAAATATGTTTAACCCCTATAAAGCACAATAACTGCATGGTATGGGAAAAGCAAGGTAACTGCAAAATCCCCATGTAAATTGCCTGTGGTAAGCATTAAAGTATTTATTCCCTTTGCAGTACCCACAATAATGCCAACAAGCTATAGTATAATTGTGTATTGTTCAGTGAATGAATGGCATTTCTCCATGAAGCTTAAAACTGAGTTTTCAACTGTGTTATTTCAAAGTATATATATATATATATATATATATATATATATATATATATATATATATATATATATATATATATATATATATATATATATATATATATATATATATATATACACACACCAGAGGTGGCCAAACCGCGGCTCCCGTGCAGTCCAAGTGCGGCTCCGGTGAAATGCTGAGTGACGACACTTTTGCCTTGAATAAACTGAATAATAAACAAAAAACGAAAACAAAAGAGAAAAAGTTAAAATAAACACAACAAGTTTATTATTTGTGTTTGCTGTATTCATTTGTGTTTATTATTCTTTCTTCTCTCTCTTCTGTTTCTTTGAGCCTGCATGTTCACTGCAAGGACATTTAGTGACTTAATGACCTTTGACATCGCGTGCTGGCGCATGCGTATTTCGGTCACCTCAGGTGAAAGCCGGGTGTGCAGTTGAAAGTGAATTTCATCATTTTGAATTAAGTGCTCATTTGTTTCGTGGCGACAATGGTATTGAGCAAACCATCCACGAGTAATAAACAAAAGGTTGAGGCTTAAGTCAGAATGGGAGGAAGAGTTTGCTTTCACTGAAAACAGTGGTAACCCTGTGTTTCATCTGCAACAAATCATTTACACTCTGTAGTCTGTACAAGGCAAGCAACCTCAAACGTCATTATGAAACAAATCACAACACATTTTCATCTGACTAATCCTCCTGAATCAGACTTGAGGAGAAACAAGCTGACCTCTTTAAAAGCACGCCTCCGCAGTCAGCAGATGCTCCTTTTGGCGTTCAGTAAAGAAGCTGATGTAACGACTCAAGTGAGTTTTATCGCTCGTGCCAAACGTCCTTATTCAGAATAATGAATATTTTTATAAAGTTGGAGTGTTGGCGCTAGACTAGAGAATGCATGTTTAAATGTTATATTACAAGTCTAAAACTGCGTTATAATTACATATCTTACGTCTCGTCATGAGCACGTACTATAATCCCTTTCAAAATAAATAAAGTGCATTTGTCATCCACAAAGCTCACAACAGTATTAACATACACGCAGCAGTCATGAAAAAAAAGAGCATTCAGATCTTCAAGGGAAAAGCTTGTCAAAAAGAATCCTTACCAATCCTTTTATGTGGTGTTTTTGGTGAAATCAGGTCAGTTATCGTATTTTGCTTCATATTAACTGAATATATTTTATTTAAAGTGCATAACATACAGTATAAACATAAATAATGGAAAACATCAAGAGATAACAACTACTGTAATACACAGAGTAAGTGCAAGATTCCGTTATAATGTTCAAGAGAATAAAAAAAAATTCAAATAATGCTATTATTTAAAATGTTTTACATACAGAATGTGTCTTGGTATGCAGCTCGTTGTGTCAGGAAGTTTGGCCATCCCTGATATATAGTATACTTTGAAAATATATGTGCATGCTATGGCAGGAGTGGTAGCGACCCCAGGCGAAGCAGGACCCTCGGGAGGCGACAGCAGCAGCAGCGGACCCTCGGAGGCGTAACTTCGGGAGGGGAGCCCCTGGCCATGGAGGCGGCAGTGGGAGCTCCACTTCTCCCTCGTACCCTGTAACTGGTGGCTCTCCAGGTGATGCGGAGCAACATGCAGCCCCAGGCGATGCGGAGCAACAGGCAGCCCCGGGCGATTGTGGAGCAACAGGCGTCCCCGGGCGATTGTGGAGCAACAGGTGTCCCCGGGCGATTGTGGAGCAACAGGCGTCCCCGGGCGATGCGGAGCAAGAGGCAGCCCCGGGCGATGCGGAGCAACAGGCAGCCCCAGGCGATGCGGAGCAACAGGCAGCCCCGGGCGATGCGGAGCAACAGGCATCCTTGGGCGGTGCGAGGCAGGCATTCTTGGGCGGTGCGAGGCAGGCATCCTTGGGCGGTGCGAGGCAGACATCCTTGGGCTGTACGAAGCAGGCATCCTTGGGCGGAGCGAGGCAGGCCAGGAGCAGTCCTTCCCATGATGGTGGAGGTGGAACCAGCAGGTATTCACCCTCTCCTGGTGGAGGTGGGAGATGTAAGCTGTCCTCCCATGGTGCTTGAGACCGAACCAGCAGGTATTCACCCTCTGCTGGTGGAGGTGAGAGGGGCAAACAGTCCTCCCACGTCGGCTGAGATGGAACCAGCGGGCATTCACCCTCTGCTGGTGGAGCTGGGAGCGGCAAGCTTCTCTCCCACAATGGTTAAGATGGAACCAGCAGGCATTCACCCTCTGCTGCTGGAGGTGGCGGAGGCAGAGGCAGCTCCTGCTGTTCTGCTCTTGGCGGTGGAGGTGGTGGAGGCAGAGGCATCTCCCGCTGCTCTGCTCCTGGTGGTGGAAGCGGTGGAGGTGGCGGAGACAGAGGCAGCTCCCTCTGCTCTGCTTCTGGTGGTGGAAGCGGTGGAGGTGGCAGAGACAGAGGCAGCTTCTGCTGCTCTGCTCCTGGTGGTGGAAGTGGCGGAGGCAGAGGCAGCTCCCGCTGCTCTGCTCCTGCTGGTGGAAGCAGTGGAGGAGGCAGAGGCAGCAGGTATTTTCCCTCTGCTGCTGGAGGCCTAGGTTCTAGACCTATGGGCTCCCCCCTTCTGGGCGCTGGATGCTCGCACTCCCCCCTTCTGGGTGCTGGATGCTCGCGCTCCCCCTCTTCGTATTGCATGGGGCATATGGCCAACGTGTGCCCATATGCCCCACAGCCAGGGCATAACTCCGCCACGAGGTTTGTAACATAAACCTTGCAGCCATCATCCCTGACCTTCTCCTGCTGTTGCAGCGGTTGCTGTTGCTGCTGCAGCTTACCTCTCCCCCTTCTCTTCCTGCTCCTTCTCCCTGCCTTCCTCTCCTTGGCTGGTTCCTCCTCTTCGTAATAGCGGAAGGGACAGTTGGCATACCTATGGTTTTGGTCGCAGAGGGGGCACACCTGCGATGGCTGGCTATATCGCCCTGGATGTCTAGCCATTAGGCAACACTCCTCCTCCCTGTCCTTCCTCTCCTGCAGTTTTCCGCAGCCGTCTCTCCAGCTCCAGCCTTCCATTATTTATTTATTTTTATTATTATTATTTTCCCAAAACACGAAAAAAAAACTAACAAAAAAAACGCCCTTTGCTGTTCCTGGTCCGACTCCTGGAGGCGTTATTTGTCCCACGCAGGACACCATCTGTGGCCGAGCAGCTGTTGCAGTGACGTGTGGGTAGCGATGTCACGGACCAGGAAGTAAACAAAGGCAATGAACGAATGGCGGTGGTGAAGCTAAATGCTACGGCGCTCAACATATTTATTAAATAATAAATCCAAAACAAAAGATTTAAACAAACAGTACAAAACAAAAAGCCGCGTTGGCCAAACAAATAAACAAATAAGGTTTGGTTTTGTTTTCTCTCTCCGCTCTCACTCCTAATACTCTCTCCCGCTCTCACTCCTAATACACTCTCCCCTGAGGGTAGAGAGCTGCAGATTTATATACAGTGACCATCTCCCGATTAGCAACAATTAATCAATGAATTAACTCGGGAGATGGTCACCGTCTGCACGAGTTTAATAAGGATGTGTGACTGTCAGCCAGCTAAATAAATCACTAGCTGATCAGTCACGCATCCTCACAAGGTTTTTAAAAACACAAAAACAATAACAAACACGCTGCGCTTAAATCCGCGCCGCAAACAATAATACAAATAATAATAAAACAGTGCACAAATATATATAGGGTGGTTCACTCCGCCACAAGAAACTATCCAATTTTGCTTACCTTATTGTGGCCACCTGGCTTTACAACAAATGTAACTGGATCATTCTACTTGGTGTGTCAGATTTGTATCTCTTGCCAAGGATAGTTCATTAATTGCAATTATTTGTTGATGTTTCTCTTAAGCTTACTTTGCACAAAAGTTATTTGTTAATGTGCTGTGCAAAAGTTGTGCCATTAGGTTATCGTTGCTACTAATCTTTCTGAAGTCAATGTTTTAAGCAAATGTGTGTCAGTGGCTACCCGTCTTTACTCAGCTATGCTATCATCAGTCTCATTAGCTTCACTGTAATATGAATTTCAAGTTAAAACAAAATATGTCTGGTAAAAGATATACTATTCTTAACTCCAAATCAAATCCATGTTCAAAGAAAGTTTATATCTACTAATATAAAAAGAGAAGTACCATTTTTTAAAAATAATTTCCAACAATTTGATGCTATGATTTTATGGCTAAGGCTTTATTGACGGAGCTACACAGAGACCAGTTTGCTGCTGAGATTGCAGTGGTTTATCTGGAGGTGTGCATATCTCAACTTTGATTGTATTATAAACAAATCTACTCTATAAACAGATTAACCTGTTTGGAGATTATTCAGAGAAGTCTGTTGTGAAGTTCCTGAGAATGTACTTTGACAATCATGATAAACACTAATGTATCTCTGTGCCCTTTTCTGGGTAGGCATACTTTTATTTATTTTTTTATACCAATGACGTATGTTTCACTGGTTGTTGTGTTAGTTGTTCTGAAGTTTTGTGATAAGCATTTCTTAACGTGAGATTTGCAGCAAGATTAGAGAAGAGAATGAAGCATATTTTTGTCTCAGTAGGATGATGATTCTTCAATTTGTCCGTGGAATTTGACGCATCTTGACCAATGGAACAATGTCAGTTAACCCAAACTGGCACTGGCTGACCCCCCGTGCCCCCCAAGCCGTTCCATGCTGGGAATGTGCATTTACAAAATCTTGATACGATGAAAGTATGATGATCATATCAACAATCTAGAACCAAAAACATGCCAATTGGGGTGCAAACATCATTGTAATTATGGCCAATGTTTATTTTGATGCTTCAAGAATTTGACCAGGTTGCCTTAACATATACATACCAGTGTAATTTAACAATCCTGTTTTGTTCAGTAAAAAAGAATCAATATGAACTGACTTTATAGTTTGTGTATGTTACCCAATGCAGAAAAAAGTGTTGTTTTCAGGACTAGGTGATGCAGTCAGAAATGCATCACAGGTGTAATTATTTATATTTGGACTATAGTTACCACCATTTTTATTTCTTAAAAATAAACACATTTGTTGATGTTAGAAATGTTCAAATAAATTGATGAATAAGGCTGTTTAAAATGTATCCTAGATTGGTATGAAAACAACATATTGACATCCTACAACTGCACCGCCAAGTATACAGTACTACAGAACTTCTTATAGTGTAAATGGCAGAGCGCCTAGTAATACCATTGCATTTTGTGATACAGTAGAATTCTATGAATGTGTCATTGATGACGTGATACAGTATTCAGGGAAAACAACTCGGTCAAATAAATCTCTTGGCTTGTTATGCAGCCATTGTACTTTGTTTGAAAGAAAATTACTTACAGAATTTATTTTCTGTCGTAATTAATTACCATCTTCTGTAGCTTTCTTGGTTGGATTTAGCCACGATCAAATGAAACACAGCAGGAGTTCCCAGTGTGCATTGTCCCAGAGTGTAAAAATGCTGTGCTGATGACAGATCATACTGTTTTGATTAGAGCTAAGAGCGTTTGCCTTTACTTTGGTTTTTTGACCCTAGTGCTTTACTGTCAAGGTGATTTTATTTCTACAAATTTTCCTTCTGCAGGCCTCATCTACAGGTCACTGTAAAAGGGGCATTAGACAAATTCCCATCATCTGCATGCTATTATGGCAGATTGTATTGTGGTCTGTGTTAAAATGTAAAAAATGTTGCAGGTTAACACAATGTGAACAAGTAGACCTAACTGAGCTTGTTGCTACAAAACAGATCTTCCAGCCTATACAAATAAAAAGTAATCTGATAGGTAGTTGAATTGAATCATTTTGTTAGCTTTGTGTACCTTATGCACTCTAAACTTATTTCTAATCTTAGCTACAGTACTTGCATGTATCATATTTGCTGTACATGTATCACAAACGTTTCTTATGGTTTGCAGGACTGATCTCTGATGGTACTGGGCCCACATACTTGCAGGGCTGTGCAATTCATAGTCCGACGCCCAGGACAACAAGATTTGTGTGAGGGACAACAAGTTTTTCCATTATACTTTGCCGGTCGGACAAGTAGTTTTTATTTATTTATTTTTCCTACGTTCGTTCTGTTGCTAGAAAAACACTGGGTGTATTTCTAGAGAGCTACGCATGTTTCTGAAAACTGAATTGCGGAAGTTTAGCACCTACACATAAACATTTAAAAAAGTGTTTACTTCCCACCCCTATCACTTCTGATTGGCTAGCTGTGTAAGAAGCTGATCTTCTATTGGTTATAAAGAAACCCAGAAGTGGCTGCCAAGAGAGAGCCGCTGGTAACGCACAGACTACTCTTTTAAATTTAAGGTATTACCGGTATTTATGTTTTTTGTTTTTTATAAATTAGCAAATAGGTGATACTGCTTTCTTAATAAATGAACCTGACATTTAACACCACCATAGTCGTTAAAGTATACTTTGTGGTCAATGTACTTGTTGGGATGTGTTTTTTTTTAAAGTACTTTACTGTTTAGAAGCAGTTCAAGACCAACTTTCCCTGGCAAAAAATGTAATGATTTTTTTTTTTTCGATTTTAAGTGTTGCTAACCTAGGCTGGGACCAAATCAGAACTTTGACAACCCGCTAATCGCACTTCTTTTCATGAATAGAAGAAATAAGATACTTACAAAGAAAAAGAAAACGCTATTAAATACAGTTTTGTTAAGTGCAATTAGCGGGTTGTCAAAGTTTTGATTTGGTCCCAGCCCTAGTTTGCTATTAACCATATATACATATATATTTTAGATTTAAACACAAACTTAAAAAAAGAAGATTTGAACAGAAGCGATATTAGTTATTTAATGTTAACTTTAGTGGAGTTCGAGGAGTGTGAGCCCTTCCTAATTTCATCTACCTATCATCATTGACTAATTTCACCTGCCTATCATCATTGACTAATTTCACCTGTCTATCATCGACTCCCTATTTAAACCCAGTCACAGCTCACCTCTTTTTCTTGCGTTTTACTTTTTCTCTCCTCCCTTCTCCTTCTCACTTTTTCATATGCCGCGTGCCTCTGTGTCGGTCCCTCTGCGGGGATAGTGAGTCTCACTTCCCCGACCTGGAGTTCCAATAACTCTGCAGGTTCTTCGTGTGGTCAGAGGGGACCACCAGTCACACTATTTTTTCGCAGCTCATGCGGTATATCTTGCTTCAGGAAAGAAGGCTGTTTTCCTTCCTCCTTTACCCTCTTGGGATGTGGCCCTCTTACTCTTAGTGTTCGAGTCCCATAACTAACAATTATTTGAGTTTTTCAGATTCTCTTTTCTTCCTTACATCAAGGCTTCATGAGCCGTTCCATCCTCTGAGGGTCGAACCCGGTCACTAACTGGGACCCAGTCGTGAGGCAACGCCTATAACGACTCTCTGTGAAGTCGGAGGACTCTGTATTTTCAGGGGTGCGGAGGCCATTAGGGCTAGTCTCGACTTCATAGGGAAGGCTCTCTCGGTTGGAGTCAGCCCATCCTTTTCTCTCTCCCTTGTCTAGAGGCCAAGCCTTCCTCTCGCAGCCCTGCCTCCCACCCCGTGAATTGAACATGCACAATCCATTGATTTGTGAAACTATTAAAACATGAAGATTGACAAATATGTTTATAATGATAGAAATGAAATGGTTATATATGAGATTATCTGTACAATATATATATTTTTACAGATTATGAATTAATGTATGTATTTATTTTTCAGTGAGAATAGTGCAGGGAAAGACTGTTTGCCCTCACCCAAAAAAAAGCCATCAGGGTATTATGAAACCAGGATCACCCTGCTGCAGCAGTTAGCCATCATGTTCGATGAGGAAAAATAGTTGTAAAATGTTGTACACTATTTAAAAAAATAAGTATATATTAGAAATAAACATAAGGAAAACATATAGTTTGTCTTTGTAGAATTTGATGGAGCCTACTGTAAATATTGCGAGCATTTTGGTAGAAAAACAGTAAAAAATACAGAGAAACTTGACAGGTTATTCAGGAGTCCTTTAAAAATCTGGGGTTCAGCAGTTACAAAACTGAAACAACAAACTAAAACACCTGTACATCAGGAGTTGAATTCAACTTCTAGAGAAAGAGTGGATAAAAAACAGGCAGAAGCTATTTTTATATTTGAATAACTCCCAATTATTGCTTATTATAGTTGTACTCTTAGTATGTTACTTAAATTTACTAGCAAATGTGTTCCAAACTGCACTGAAAGGAAAATTTCTTTAAAGTATGTTATACATTTGTTGAGCTGAGGTGGGTCACAGGGAACCTTTCGTGCATCTTGAAGAATTTAGTGAACCAGTCAAGCTACAAGGCTAGATCCGCCCATGTTAATCACTAATTGATTGACTGTGTTCACTATTAAATAAAACCAAAACCCTACAAGTTCTATTCTACTTTTTTGTGTGTGTTTTGGACAACACGTGTTTTTCAAAAATTGCACACCCCTGATACTCGCCATACTCTTAAAATCAAACACACACACACAAACAAACAAGCACTTTGAAACCCTTAAAGCAAGATCATATGTGGAGATAATAAACAAATTTAAATGTCTGCCATATGCTATTTTAGAGCTTCAGCCAGACTGACACGTACATCAGTACAGCCATACAGTAAAACTGCATTTTTAACACACTTCATTAACTAGTACATCATTTCAAAGTGGATATTGTCTTTGGTCTTGAAAAACCAATTGTTCTTGTTAAGTTCTGGAGAAAAAGAAAGTCTGCAAGTTCCCTTTGTAAGCAGTAGTTTAGTTGCAATATTTTTCTTACCTGATTGTCAGGTAAAATGTCTATAATCCATGTACAGTATTGCAGCTGACTGTTTGTAGGTGCCTACTTTTTGAATCTCTATGTTTACAACAACCTTTGGCACCCAGAATGGAATGTTCTTTTTCTAGATTCGTGATGTCAGCATACCACCATCGTACTGCTTTTTTAGATTTTGTAAATGTGCGTTCCAACAATGGAACACCTGGGGGTGGTAGGTCAATACCAGTTTGCTACGATTTAATACATCAAATTCAAGGGACAAATTGCACAATTGTCATCTTACTGAGACACAAATAAACTTCCTTATCGCCTCTCAAATATTGTGTTAAGAAAGGCATCACAAAAAAAAGTGCCAACCAGGGACATAGCACACATCAGTGCTTCCCCACGACTGTCAAAAGTACATTCTCAGTCATTTCAAAACATGCATCTCTGAATAATGTCAAGATTAATATGCTGTACATTTTTTTTCATAAATAACATATACAACTTGATATACGTACCTTAAGGTTGCCACCTCCATGACACACGGCCACCGACCACCAGCCACCTGGTGCCGACTCTAGCTTAAATGTTTTAGCGAACAATTTTACAAAAAAAAAGTCTGTTTTATGTTATAGTAGTGACGTAGTGAAGCAGAAAATTGATTGATAGATGCTGATGATTGTATCTGCTTTCGCGTATAGGTTATATTGGGCAGGTATACTGATGTAAGATTTAAATGGGCAGGAGAAAAAAAAAACATAACTATATGAATCACTGTTCTTAACTGACCCAAGTGAAAAAAAACTGGCGGTAAGTAAACTTGCAAAGTTTCTGTAATATCATTCTAAAATCTTAAGCACCCTTTATATTGCACACAGATATATAGTTTAATCATTGGTACATTCGTTCTTGTGATGTGTGCTACATGCAATATTAGCATAGCCCCTCCTTAATTACCATAAAATGACATCCATTGGTGTGGAATTTAGCAGTTTGTTGTAAACCCCTGTCAAAATAATAATAATAATAATAAATAAAAAAGGACAGGCGAGTGATTTTTTGTTCTGGAATAATAGTGTGACAATCATAGCGTGCTACCTCTGTTTTGATTGGAAACATACGGCAGTGTAAATTAAGTTAGAAGTTGATTGTAATCTCAATTTCATTGCAGCACTTGAGTGTTTAAATTCATACCAATTTAGAACAGATCAGAGTGTCTGGGTTGCTTGGCTGTTGGCTCGACTGCTTCTCAATGTATACATACTGATATAGTTGAAGTATATATAGTATTACTTTATCTATTTTCTGATTATCTACAAACCTTTATTTTCTGGTCTATACCTAAACGTACAGTTTTCAACAGTTTGCCCTAAACTGAGAAAATATATACTGTATATAATAAATATGGACTGGAGAGGAGGCTAATAAAGAGAAACTATGGCCCCAGAGAGAACTATAGGTACAGGTAACAGGGGACTATAATGCCTGAAGCCACAGGAGGGTTTATCCTCCATTTTGTGAAGAGAAGGACTATCAACATGAAGATGTAATTTGAGGGAGTTTATAGAAGAAAAAAAAAAACTATTGACCGAAAGCAGCGTCCCAGGGGCAATAGTTGGATCTATGGTTGGTCATGTGATGAGGTTTTAACCAATCACATGCCAGAATTTCTAAGGACTGATTCATATATATATATAGAACACCATTGCATCAAGTAAAAATAAATCATGGATTTGAATATAAACAATAACAAGTCGATGTCATGCTGTCAAAAACCTATAAATACCACCAATGTTTTGATTCAAACACATGCTCCCTTGAGAAAGATATGTGCAACATATTGAAATGTTGGGCAGCTGGCTCTTTGAGCTTATATATATATATATATATATATATATATATATATATATATATATATATATATATATATAGTTTCTGTTCCATCATAATTATAAACTGTCACAGAAACCCGAGATGGAATTGTTTTCCTGTAACTCACCGAAGAGGCCCATCTATTCTTTTTTAATAATACATGGATACCCTTGTGATGCTAATATTAAAGAAGACGAGGTTCAGCAGTACAGTTGGGTTTTGTTAAACGTAGTGTTTCAGTGCTGTACAGACATTCTATGTCATTATACGTTAGTGGTTCAGCTTTATTTGGATGATTGCCTTTACCTTTTTTTAATTTCCCGTTCCTCTCGAGTTTTTTGAGATACAAATGTACCAGCTTTACATCATCATCATTTTTTTTACGTATATATATATATATATATATATATATATATATTAAAAAAATCAGCTATGATATGAAAGCAGAGGAAAAGCATATGTAACAGCCATTCTTGCATTACACAGCACACTCTGTTTTTTCCACTGCATGTGAATATAAATTTTCATTCAATGGGCCACATTTTTTTTCATATTATAAATTAAGGAAAAGACTGTGGCTTCCATTATAAACCATCATGATAGTTAACATAAAAACCACTTTAAAAGGCAGCTGGGGGAGTGACGTGAATAATGGCATTTCATTGGTCTAATCTTAGTAAGAACAGTGGGTGGCTGGTTAGCAGAATTCTGTCACCCCGCTGAAGTTTAAACTTTTGTATTATCTTAGTCTTTGTACAGCTTAAAAATCACAATCTCTATAATGGGTAGGAAAGAGGAAGATGGACTACATTATGTTGATGCTTACAGTAGATTTCCGTAATTTTCATTTTGTCTATTTGTAACTACATTTCTAGATGAGTGCAGTAACCCTTGAAGATGACGTACCATGCCGAGTAAACAGTAGTGTAGAAGGGGACTACTTTAAATTACCAGTATTATTTTGTCAGTTTTGGGCAGACTGTAATTTAGGTTATACTGTGTGTGAACATGGACATACAGTATATTATAGTTCTGTGTGTTTTATTGTATTTTTTTTGTTGGTACAATAAAACCACTGAACACCAAAGTTGTTTAAACTGAAAATACTGGCAGTTTCTGAAATCCCAAACCCTGACTTTTTATGTTGTACAGATTTATACATAGCTAGTACTGTAGCGTTTCAGGGGAACAAACAAGAGCCAGACTACCACAGCAAAATCTCATTCAGATGTTTATTCATTCAATGTCAGGACACCACAACACAGCCCGAAGCTGCTCGCAGGCAGCTCCTAAATAGAGATCCCCCCCCCCCCCCCGAGCCCTATTGGCTCACACACACAAGGGCACATTTACATGCACACTGACCAATCACTGACCCTCGGTCCCGCGCAAGCAACTGACCGGCGGAACCGAACACAAATCACAGTGCAGCAAACACAGACCCCATCTACATACAGCTGCACTGTGCTCATGACACCCCAGGCAGTGCACCAGCACTGCCTAGACACAAAACACTCTTTACTCACAGATTCATGCAGGATGACACGTAAACGGCGGGAAAGACAGGACAGCACACGCACACACACACACTTAGCGCAGATCGCTACAGTATGTAATGGATATCTATTAAAATAGGTTCAATATTGCTGCTGTATTGCTTTATTAAACATGTTGGAGTTATAGTAGAGTAAATAACACGTTGGAAAAATTTACATGTGTCGGGCAAATGAAATCTGACTATAATATTTCTTCATAGAAACTACTAAATACATCACTGGTGAAATAGAATGTATTCCATAAAACTTTCTGCATGGTATATGTGAAAAAGTAAGTGAACCCCTGGTTTTATCAGCTCAATTAAGGGGATAATGAGAATAAGATGTTTAAATAATAGGTAGATCTTCAGGGGTGAGTTTGGGAGGCCCCACCCTATATAAAGATCAGAAACTTTGTGAGTTTGGTCTTCACCATACAGGTGTGTGGAAACACGTCATGCCACGATCAAAAGAAATCTCGGAGGACCTCAGAAAAACAGTTATTGATGCTCATCAGTCTAGAAAGTGTTACAAAACCACTTCTGTCAGACAGATAGTCTTTAAATGGAGAAAATTCAAGACCACAGTCACTCTACCCAGGAGCAGTCGTCCTACCAAAATCTCTCCAAGAACAAACCGGAAAATCATCAAGGAAGTCACAAAGAACCCCAGAGTAACATCCAAGTTCATGGTGTTCATGGAAGGCTAGCCAGGAGGAAACCACTGCTCTCTAAAAAGAACATTGCTGTCCGTCTGAAGTTCGCCAAAGAGCACATAGATGATCCACAAGAATTCTGGAACAATGTTCTCTGGACAGACGAGTCAAAGGTAGAACTTTTTGGCCTCAATGAGAAATGTTATGTTTGGCGAAAACCAAACACTGCGTTTGAACAGAAGAACCTCATCCCAACCGTCAAGCATGGTGGTGGGAGTGTGATGGTTTGGGGCTGCCTTGCTGCCTCAAGACCTGGACGGCTTGCCATCATTTACACAACCATGAATTCTGCATTGTATCAGAAGATTCTAGAGGAGAATGTCAGGTCATCCGTCCATGAGCTGAAGCTGAACTGAAAGTGGGTCATGCAGCAAGACAATGATCTTAAACATACAAGCAGATCTACAAAAGAATGGCTGCAGAAGAAGAAATTCTGCGTTTTAGAATGGCCTAGTCAAAGTTCAGACCTAATCCCCATCGAAATGTTGTGACAGGACCTGAAGCGAGCTGTCCATGAAAGGAAGCCCTCAAATGTCACTGAGATGAAGCAGTTCTGTAAGGAGGAATGGGCCAAAATTCCTCATAACCGATGTGAGAGACTGACCAACAGTTACAGGAAATACTTAGTTGAAGTCATTGCTGCTCAAGGGGGTGCCACCAGTTACTGAATCTAAAGGTTCACATAGTTTTTCACACATGGATATTGAATGTTGAATCATTTGTGAATAAATGTTGAAAAAGTATCATGTTTTTTTGTCATTTGTTTAATCGGGTTATCTTTATCTATTATAAGGACTTAGATTAAGATCTAATAATATTTTTGATTTGAAGTATGTGAAATATGTGGAAATCCTAAGGGGTTCATAAACTTTTTCTCGGCACTGTATATATATATATATATATATATATATATATATATATATATATATATATATATATATATATATATATATATATATATATATATATATATATATATATATATATATATATATATATATATATATATATATATATATATATATATATATATATATATATATATATATATATATATATATATATATATATAATGTAACATAAGCAACTGTTGCAGCACTTTTGATCAATGTGTTTCAGCTGTAGCTAAGGTTTTTATTGTAATGTAAACAGCATATAAAAATTGCACAAGTAATCAAAGGGAAGTGGGCTGAAAGATTCAGCTGCTTTGGGCCACAGATGAGAACCACGAGACTCAAAAGTTTCACTTTGTAGTCTGAAAATTCTAAGAGAAGCACAAAGAGTGAAAACCTTGTAACAGCAATCTCATCTTGATAACCTAGATTAAAAGGAGACTCATTGGAAGCTAAGAGTTCAAAACCTGGGAACAGAAGATGAGGCTCAGGAGCCCCTCTCCTGCTAGAACAGCTACAGCTGATAAAAAAAAGTAGTTAAATGTGAAACAGTTGCAGTTCCAGACAGCAGTTAATGTTTCAAGGAGTGTACTAACAAGTTGCTCTTTTATCGGATGGCAGTAGCCAGCTAATATAACCTAGTCAGACAGTCACAGACCTATATTGACTTTCTTTAGCCTTCAATGGAGCTTGTTGTTCCAACAAATACAAAATTAAAGATCAAAAGGTTTACTGTTTATCAAACAATGTATGCTTCACCTATTTCTCAAGTAGTGTGAGAATACAATGAGGTTTGGAACCGTTCTGCTTGCTTCACCTGTTTTTTTTTTTTTAGTTTTACTGTTAAATGTAATTTTTTAAACTGTGCAGCTATCGTTTATAATAACCCTTATGTACAATTGTAAAAATGTACATGCCCTTAGTGTCTTTCATGCAAGTACAACAATATACTATACTGTTATTATTTTTTATTTTTTTAAAAATATGGCATTCAACATATACAGACTGAAGCCAAGTGAATTACTTAGAAGTGTTAACATCTGTACTAGCTCTGCTGATGCCTATTGTTGAAACTTAAAAACAAAAAAAACCAAAAACAAACAAACAGATATTTTACCAGACGTAAGCAGCATTATTCTGAGGCACTGGTAATTTTATGACTTGCTTTAATGGTAGTTAAAGAGACTCAGTTCAACTTAATGGATTGTGACATAGATAAAAAGCAGGAAAAGTATCTACTGGAGACTTTGTACATTTATATTGTAACTGAAGAAGAGCTCAACAGCCAAACATTTGGAGACAGTATGGTGAGAACGCTGCAGACCCATTTGGACAGACGCAGGGTGACCTTGTACACAGTTTGTCCCAAAGTGAGTTTTGATTACAGTACTAAGCCATGCCGGCATGCCAGAGTAGTCGCTGTTGATCTTTTATACTAATTTTGGATTAATTGTGAGCTGCAGCACAGCATAAACATGCTAACCTACTATGCCTGTTTCACCACAGCTAAACATTAATCCTTCTTAATGCTCGAAGTCAACTTCTAGTCCTTAGCAGAATTTATCTTAATCTCTGGCTAGGCAGCTAGCTGATTTACAAAAAAAACAAAAACTTGCATCTCAGGAAAGCCAATTCTTAATACCATACTTAACAAGATATGCATACAAACATCATATTTACAGAGATTGCACAAAGTAGGGTAGAGATAATTCACTTACCTTTCAGGTATAGTTTCTACCTGTACTCAGACTTGACATGTGCTGTGTGTGACGATGAAGAGTAATTTGTCGATCGCTGTGCCCTCAACTTTTTTTAATTGATTGTCTAAATTCGCAGCTTAACCTTAGTTTGTTTTGATCCATGACATGCAGCTCTATAACTTATCATGTCCAATTACTTGTCTTCTTAACCTTTCAGCCAATGAGCTTGAGCAGCCTTCTTTTCCTGCTAAGCAAAGCAATTGAACTAAGTGCCAACTGTTCTACTGTAGTTTTTTTTTGTCCTACAATTGCTTGAGTATGCAAGCAGTTTTCAGTGCTGTTCCAAAAAGGCAGCACTTGCCTGTAATTTACTCTGAATGATTGCATTCTGCAGATGGGGAGCAGTAAATGAAAAAGCAATGCGGGCATGTTTTACATATTATGAAAAACTGTTTTTATTATATCCACATTTTTATTACTGCTTTAGCTCTCTCTCTTTCTGTAACAGCCCTAAGATTATCTTAATATAATATAAAAAATAAAAAATAAGTTAATTCATGTGCACAGATGGGCTCACATTACCTTTTTTTTAATTACAACTAAAAAGCCTGAATTAGATATCTAAAGAGCCCTTTTATAAGTAATGTATTAATTAAATGTCAGTTACAAAAATTGGCTGTTTTAATAGCTATTTCCTGAAAAACAGACTCTGTTGCAATATTAGCTTTTAACTTTGTTTTCTCATTTTCACTACTTTAGTATCGGTACTTGTTTCCAAGCTGGGTCAGTAACTATTGCTTTTTTGGTCAGATTAGAGATGCACTTTTACTTTCTCTACTTGATACATACTGGTTTTCAATGAGTTACTGCTTTTATCTCCATTTGTAAGGGCAAGACCCATAAATCATGAGAAGTAGAGCCTCAAGTATGTTATCAAAGATCTTGCCAAGCTTTCCATGCGATCCTCTTAAAATAAAACATTGGTCATGGTGAAATATCTCAAATTAATAAATCTCACAGTTAACCTCATAAATCAGATTGTTCAGAGATTTGTAAACTAAATGTCATACAGGGAGATTTTCTAGCTTTATTTGGGGTTGACAATCATTTGGCTCCTATAATTTCCTCACATAATCGCTGAGAAGGCATCAGGTTACTTATTCTGTCATATAAAGAGTGCACATATATACAAAATATAGGGCAAAGCAGAGTCAGCTTTTCTGAGAGCAATAAAACAATTGTAATATTATACAATTAGCAGAAAACATCTCTGTCACAGGAAACAGTAGGTCAGCTATTATTCATTGTAGTTTTATGCTGTTAATTTAATTTTAAAGTTTACATTTCCAATGCACTTGCTTCAGAATAGGGTCCATAATCGTATAATTAATTTTAAATACTGGAAACAACCAAGTACAATTTTTAAATGAAACCACATTGAATAATGGTAATATGGTAAACATATTGCAAAGTTGTGGTGCTTAATTACAACATGTTATGTTGTGACAGAAGTGAGCTGTAACTAGTCATAAATACAAATTATTTCACTGTTAGCCTTAAGTCTCACTTTCCTAAATGATGTTTGCTGAATAGCTTTTGACATTCTTAGGTGGGATGAATGCTACACTCACTATATGTCTTGATAAGCACTTACAAAACCATAGCACTTCTTTGGCATAGCCATTCCAAGTTCTTGAGGGTATCAGAAATGACCTAACTTTACATATGTTCTGGCCTCTGATAAATAAATAGTTGTCCAAGTACACTATGCAGCATGCTGGGACTGTTCCTGTAATTTGTTTGAAATTGAATACTGTACCTACTCTAATTAGTCCTTTTAATAGCTCTTAGTTTGTATAATGTGCACATGTACATTACTGTGCACCTATGGGTGCCTTCAAAGTTAGATTGCTGGAAGGATTTAGCCTGCCAGGTCAGAGCTGGAGCACACCCTATGTGCTAACCTTTTTTCTTAGCAACCAATTTTCCTGTTATACATGGTACATATTTCTTTTGGGGATGCAGCACTTTGCAAAAGAACGTGAAGGGGGCATTAGCATCTGGCAAGGCCTGCCTCGTGCATTTAAATGTGCCGATTGCTATTAGAAAATGACTGTGTTAAAATAGGGTTACCATATGGCTCCAGATTAACCGGACGCTTTGAGACAGACCTTGATTTCAAAATTCCCCCTGAACTGAAAGTAATGCATGTATAAATGAGCTCCACCTTTGCTGAGATTAATCCTGCTGTGGTGGAATTGCTTGGGTGCAGCAAACAAGTCACACTGATCAGCTGCTTCTGATCAGATCTTAATGAACGAATAGCTAATCTGTCGATAGAGCAACGAGATGATGATGCTTTGATTGTATTTGCAGAATAATATGGGCAATTGAATTTTAACAAACAGAAAAAATAGCAACTCGCTGCAATTTGTTCTTAGTATAATACAATTATTTGACGCGCATGTAGGTATTTAAGGACCATTATTAATTGTAGCTAAGGATGGTTCATTTACACATTCATTTATTTCAGTTTAGGGGCAAGTTTGAAATCCCGTTCTATCTCACAGCGTTCGGTTAATCTGGAGCCACATGGTAACCCTAGTTAAAAAAATAATAATTTAAAGTTTTTCTGTTTGCTTGTCTTTTTCATGATTTTATGCAGCTGACCACGATGTGGTCTGGTAGCTTCAGGATTCATTATCCCTTTACTCTATTAAAATTGAGTTCCCCTGTATTTTTTCGATATATTTTTTGAGATTGTTAAACTGGGGGGTCGTGTGCTGTATCAAGCTTTAAATTACTAATGGTTGGCGATGTCACATACTGGTTATTTAAATAAATAGTGGTTATTTATTTTAGGATTTGAGTGCAGATTCGTGTGTTTGTGTAAGTTTCACTATTTAAGTTACCATTAGGTCCTAATGTGTTAGTGAAATAACATTTTTTTTAAATGTAGTAATTAAAACCATCTCATAGCCTACATGTGCTGATTGTGCTGTTTGTTCAGTAACTTGTTCAGTGTGTTTATAAAGTTTATTCAAAGCTTCCTGACTTTGTTAGAGAAGACAGCACCGTACTGTGATATTATGTATGAGTTGCTGAAATAAAGTTGTTGAAAGCAATAATTATTTATGATATGCTGAAATAAAGTTGCTGATAGCAAACACTGTTCTCGATTTTTTTTTTAAACTTTATTTAAATAGAAATTTTAATTGAACGTATTAGACAGTGAGGAAGCAGACTATAACACATTCAGAAAGTGTGTATTAGAATGGAAATTGTACTTCATCAAGCAAAAAAAAAAGATAAATTACATAAAAGAATACTGTATTTACATATTTTCCGGTGGATTCATTTGGAACAAAGATTACACATAGTTTGAAAGATAACATTTGAGGTCTTTTACCAGAGATTAGGGACTTCATATTGACCAATCAGGTTAAAGGAAATACCCAATCAATTTTCTAATTTCATTTCAAGGATGAAATATATAAAAACAAGCAACATTCATTTTTTGAGTGAAAGGCTAAGGAACTGCTTGGACCTAAAGCCGTAATGAAATCCACAACTAGCGGATAAAAAGCTTTAGTGTCATCGTACATAGTGGTGCAGAAAATTGCTGAAGCAAAAAAATTGCATGCGATTGCTGAGGAGTTGATAATGGATGTTGAAATTGTAAAGGAAATGTTTGGAGAGCAGAAGGCCAAGGAACTGGCAAAAATACCAATGTCAAATGACACTGTCAAACGAATATGTTATAGCATATAATGAGTAGTTTGTACAACCATATATTAGTCAGGTTAACCATTGCAATAAAAAATACATTATTTCCCAAATAGGGAGAAATGTAGCTTTCCGTTGACAAATATTTGGTTTTAAAGTTCCGTTAAAGAGAGAGTAATGGTACAGAAATGCAGTCTTTTTTTTTACTCATGCATTGTCTTGGCTCTTTTATGTTGCATTTCTTTTATTTTTTTGGTTTAAATCTTTACGTCGAGGAAGCATGGAACATCTGTATTATACCCTCTATTATGGGATGTGGCTTCCAAAGGCGTCTGTGGAAATAACATACTGTACACACTCGGGCAACTGTGT
Organism: Acipenser oxyrinchus oxyrinchus; assembly: GCA_030684275.1. Classification (NCBI taxonomy): domain Eukaryota; kingdom Metazoa; phylum Chordata; class Actinopteri; order Acipenseriformes; family Acipenseridae; genus Acipenser; species Acipenser oxyrinchus. The sequence continues at coordinate 36,213,861 of CM060247.1, read as the reverse complement.
TTGGGACTGCAGAGATTGAATTTGCTGCAGTTTACAGGGTCACTTGAAAAATGTACTTGTTTTAAAATAATTAAGATACAATCAAACCAATATAAATAGTTTACTAAAAGTTAGAGTGATATAGTGAATTGATCTAAACCGTGTCAGCTATAAATACCACCACCTTTTAGATTATTAAAATTGGGACTAAACCAAAGGGGAATCTTTCAATTAACGATTATTATTATTTACTTCTTAGCCGACGCCCTTACCCAGGGCGACTTACAGTTGTATGCTAAATATACATAAAGAATTACAGTACAATTAAGAGCAAGATACCAAATACAATGACTTCAGTCCTAATAAGAGCAAATACAAACCCCAGTACGATCTGATATCAGTTCAAGAGCAGATAACAGTGTTGATATTTACATCAGGGTTAGATACGAGTGCAAGTGCAGGATTAAATACAGTAAAATAGGGAGCAGATAAGTGCAAGTTAAAGTACATGAAAGGCAGAGAGCTATATTGTCCAGAAGGGAAGAGTTGAGTTTTACAGGTGTTGTCTGAAGAGGTGTGTCTTGAAGAGGCGCCGGAAGGTTGTCAGGGACTGGGCAGTCCTGACATCCGTGGGAAGGTCATTCCACCACTGCGGGGCAAGGGTGGAGAAGGAGCGGGCTCTGGAGGCAGGGGAGCGTAGCGGAGGTACAGCCAGTCTTCTAGTGCAGGTGGAGTGGAGAGGTCGGGTGGGGGTGTAGGGAGAGATGAGGCTCTGGAGGTAGCCGGATGCAGTCTGGTCAAGGCATTGGTAGGCGAGTACAAGAGTCTTGAACTGGATGCGAGCGGTGATCGGGAGCCAGTGGAGTGAGCGGAGCAGTGGAATAGCGTGGGAGAAGCGAGGCAGAGAGAACACCAGGCGAGAAGCGGAATTCTGGATGAGCTGGAGTGGACGGGTGGCGGACGCAGGGAGGCCAGCCAGGAGGGAATTGCAGTAGTCTAGGCGGGAGAGTACCAGAGCCTGGAACGATATTTAAACAACATCAGTATTTAGATCCACCAACTTATATTGACCTCAGAATATTAAAATAAGTTACATTGTATTGAAAGGGGGAATAAACATTTGGTAGCAACACTTCATGACTAAAGTAATAGTTAATGTAGAAAGATTAATGTGAAAGAGTATCAACGTCTTTCTGCTGCAAACACACTGGACGCGAGCAAATAATTTAGAAGTCACTGCAGTCAGATGATGAGTATCCATCCACACCAGCAGCAAGCGATGTCGCTTTGAGAACATTTTGCGCCTCTAAAATAGAACATGTTTCAATTTTGTTTTTCATCCCGCGACTGGAATGAAACTGACCAATCAGAAGCAAGGTAACACCTTTGACACACGTCAAACACACGCCTCAAAACAAGTTAATCATGGACGGCGAAAAGTTAATTTGTGAGGTGCAGCATTACCCAATATTATATGATTGCAAATTGAACGACTACAAAGACATCCAGAAGAAAGACAATGCCTGGGTGGCTTGCAGGTGGTGCATTTAGCAGCAGAGACATTTTCTTTCCGATTATGCAAGTTGCATAAAAATAGGTTTATTAATAAGCAAAAATAAACCGGAGCATACATGCAGTCTACACATCCAGCATTTAAAAATGTGCACTTTTGCTGGCTTTTAAAAATGACAAAAAAGGTCCGCATTCACACAACTTGAATATGTGACCTAATTTTAAGCTGTGGCTTTTTTTTTGTTTTGTTTTGTTTTTGTTTTTGTTTTTGTTTTTATGATAAATAACATTTTGGTCACTAATTTGTTCTGTGGCACAAATCTGTGACAAGAAGTAGGTTGTTACATAAGCATAATAACAATAATAATAATAATAATAATAATAATAATAATAATAATAATAATAAAGATGGTGATTATGTAGCGCTTAACAACAACGTAATAATAATAATAATAATAATAATAATAATAATAATAATAATAATAATAATAATAATAATAATAATGTTGCACTTTAATATACTTAAAAAAGTTAATAAACAAAAAGGATCAAAGAAGGAATTTGTAAAGAAACACAATTGAGATTGCAGTAAGTTGTACATATAAATGTATAACAGTAAAATAATTTTGTTGAAATATCAGTTCAACTATACTACTGTTGTCCAGATGTCTTCTGACAGCTGGAGATGTACCGGGCTTCAAATCAGACTACTACGACTACTGGTACCACGAAGAAAAAAAAAAATTCTTACGACTACAACTGTACAATTACTACTACTAATAATGAGAGCAATAAAACTGTTGTATATATAGGGATGTTCAATACTGATCTACAGATTTTACAAGTCCAACCTTTATTTTACAACAGAGTTGCTGGAGGTCAGGATGGTAAACTTTTTTCAAAACAAGCCCTGTTTTGTAATGGGACAGCCCATCTCTGGTATGTCCAATAGGAATGCATGGGCGGGGTCATGTATTTATTTCCAGTCTTTTGGATCGTTTCCAAGTCGCGTCTGGTGTGGACTGACATTCGGCAACTTCTCTCGCGTCGTTCTGTCCTGTGTGGATGCAGCTTTATTAAGACTATTTTTATACTGTGCATCATTGAGGAAAATATATGAAAGAAGGAGTTCATTATCGACTCAGATACACACAGGCATAACTCTTTAACACAGTAATATCTGAGGATCTGACGTGTAAAATGAATCTGTTTCTATAACAGCCAGGTTAATATTAGCAGCTTGTGGATCTTTAAATCTACTGAGAGAAAGTAGATCTAGTGCCATGTAAATCTAGAGAATGCACAAAGCTGTGAATTATGATGTGGGCTGGGTGACTCATCAGTCTTTTTTTAATTTAGTAGTTGACAATTGTTTTTATAATTTTTTCTTCCAATTTGGAATAGACAATTATTTTTATGCTCAGCTCACCGCTACCACCCCGCTCTGACTTCGGGAGGCGGCGACGAACACACTCTGTCCTCCAAAGCGTGTGCCGTCAGCCGACTGCTTCTTTTCACTCTGCAGGCCCGCCATGCAGCCACCTCAGAGCTACAGCGTCGGAGGACAATGCAGCTCTGGGCAGCTTACAGGCAAGCCCGTAGGTGCCCGGTCAGACTACAGGGGTCGTTGGTGCGCGGTGAGCCAAGGACACCCTGGCCCACCTAAGCCGGGCAGTGCTCGGCCAGTTGTGCGCCGCCCCCTGGGAACTCTCGTCCACAGTCGGCATAGTAGCCTGGACTCGAACCGGCGATGTCCAGGCTATAGAGCGCATCCTGCACTCCACGCGGAGCGCCTTTACCGGATGCGCCACTCGGGAGCCCAACTCATCAGTCTTAATACCATATAGAAAAGTGAAATATGTTTTATTAGAAATCTGACATTAGTTCATGTTAACACATCAACAGGTCGTTCTGAACATGAATAACCCTCACACTATCATCAGTTATCTTGAAGGAGTGAAATTAAGGCAACATTACATACCTTTAATTACTATGTAATTAACAATTGCTTTCCTAAAAATAATGTATCATCCACATTTTGTGTGTTGTTATGCACTATACATAATAAAATACTTTCATAATATGTTGTCCTTTAATAAAACATTACTAACACCAGTGCATGGTTTTAATTAAATATTAAATATTTATATCATGAGTAATAGTTTTATGTATCACTTATCACATATAAAGCTATTCATCCTTAAAGCATTTGTCAGTGGCACTTTCATAGTGGTACTTGTTTTGGTTTAAAAAATAAAATGGGGTTTTAATCTGTATGCTTTTCTTTTTGACCCAGTTCAATACTTCTTTGTGTTGTTATAATCGTTCTTTCTGAGGCTTTTACGACTTGTATTAATAGAAATAGTACCCTTTCGTTACTCTCAGAAAATAAATGTACTCATTTCCTAAAAAGTAAGTTAGTATTACAGTTCCCAGGGGTGAGGCAGCATTACTGTAAAGACCAGGAGCCCACAGAGAGCTGTTAATCTTTAAGTAACTCAACTCCACAATCATTACTGCTTACTGTAGTAAATATTTTAACAGCTTACCAGCATACCTTCATTGCATTTGTGAATATTTTTGTAACTTAAAATGTACTATAAAAATACCTAAATAACAATATACACCATAATACACACAACAGTGTACTGGTGTCATTTATGTAAATGCTATGTATAATTTCAATTACACTGCTTCTTTTAAGACCTCTGTTTAAAATTACTTTCATAGTCAAACTGCATGCGTCAGATAACAGCCTATTTATAAATGGTTTCAGTAGTTGTAAACATATCCTTTTCTAAAGTTACAGTATACTACAAATAGCCTGTTATACTGTACTTCATCCTCCAAAAAAACAGTATTAGGGTATTGTAAGTATTGAAAGTAAAGGGGAAGTCTACTGGAGTCAGGTTTCTTCTTGGAAAGAACAAAGTTCTGTAAAGAAGATGTAGAAGATAATCTAACACTCATTTATCTCATGAGCTAGAAAAACCAAATCTCTTAACAGCGGCTGTTCTTGAGTTATAGGCCTTTTACGGTTCCAGTCTGGGAATCTCAGTGATCTCATGATGCCACTAACAGGAATTTCTTGAACGCTTTACATGCAGGATCTGATTTTGACGGGAACTCAAGCTTTGCCCACATTCTTTCTGAAAGGAAAGAAAAAAATAATCTGCATTACAAAAGTTTGCAAGAATCAGCTTAATTGCAGGTACAATCAGTTACTGTATGACTTTATGCTGTTTTATTCCTTATAGAAAAGGCTGAGGGTAAGCCACAAAATACAAATCGAATACTTCAATACTTAAAGATCTTTAGATTTAGAAAGAAAACACAAAATGTAGGCAAATGTATTTACATTTCTAGGTGACCACACAAATTAATCATTTTATGAAAGGATGAGAAAATCAATACAATTCAGCACACTGGGATCAACAATTAAAATAAGTCTTCAAGTCTTGAATCTGTGAACCTGATCAACAAACAATTTATTTTGGTACAGCGCACCACTGCGTTTGGTGCACTGCAAGCCTTCATGACAGGTGTCAGTCAAAGCGTTTCTCAGCTGGCCTGCCGTGTCAGCCGTCAATTGCACCACACTTTCCCAGAGACCTTTTAGCATGGCATCTTTGTTCTGTTTTCAGATAAACAGATCCGATTTCTACACAAACAGACTTCTACAGTCCTTTTGATAACAATGTAATAATTCAAAACAAATGATTCCAGGCTTTGATGATAGCACTTTTATGGGTCATAAAGAAATCCTCCCACCAACATCTGTTTGATTTTATCTACTTGAACTTTATCCCCCAGTTGAAGATTTATAAGCTGAAATCATCCCAGCCTATTAAAGTCAGACTAATGTAGGGGCAATAAGAATTGAAGCACTTTAATAGTGCTTTACCTTTTAAAATTCTGCCTTTAGCCAGATTCAAGCAAATTATGACCGAAAGCTCTCAAAATACCGTTGACGCATTGTCTTATTTATACAAATATGTATGTGATTTGACCGGTGAGAAATCAAGTTCACCAACTGGAAATAAAGAATACAGATATTTATGTAAACTTGAATCAGAAAGACAACATAAAAATACAGATGTTATTTACTTTGAATGTCTGTTTTCTTAGCAAAAAACACTGCTGCACATACTGTGGGAAAAGAAAATTTACTCCAGGTTTCAAGCTCTTTATTCTTTTCCAATTCCTTATATTCCTTATGTACTGTGAATACAAAAGCGTGACAACAGATTGATTAAAATCACTTGTTACTTACTATCACCCAACACAAAGTTTAGATAGGATGTTTTAATTAGGGTTCCGTCCACCTGGAAATGCTTTCTGGAATATCCCTAAGAATATAAATATAAAAAGAGTCACTTTCAGCTTCTCATGTGCATTATAGGAAAAATTAACTAAAAGAAAGAAAATTACCTTATAAAGCCAAAATTGAATCAATTTTTTTTTTCACAGAGAAAATGTACAATTTCAATACAGCCATTTTAAAAGGATTGAGGCTTAATATATTCAAGTATAAGCATGATTACAACAATATTCAGCAACAACAAAACACACACATTTATAAGAGATCTTACACAGAAAAGCTCAATATATTAGTGTTTTCTTTCTAAATCTATACATATTTAAGAATAAAAAATTGAAGTACAGATGAACCTGCTTTATATCATGATTGCCATGCAGGCACAATTCATTGTAATGCCTTTTTATTTATTTATTTTATATTATTTATTAATTATATTTTCTTTTCTCTGCGGTCTGGAATTGAACTGCTGACCCTTGGCACTAAGAGCAGACACGCTGCAGTTTTGCTAAAGGGGAATCCCCCCTAGAGGGGTTTGTAGTCATGTATTTTATGCATACATGTATTTTATGCCTATTCAGCCAGTAGGGAAATAAAGAGCAGTGTTTTAATTCTGTACATTTAGTCGTTATTTACATTTAAACAAATGCATATAGTTACTACAGGACAAATACATTTTGTGTTATTAATTGGAAAGAAACAGTTTGTGTCATTATCTAAAAAAAGGCATGAATTGTCGACTGATGAGAGCTATCAATTAGGTGCTGCACTTGGTATTTTTTGGTGTGCATTTGTATAGACTGACTGTTAAAATTTAGTGACGTTGGTGTTTTGTAACTGATCTGTATCCCGATAGACCGCGCACACGGCATTTGACAGGCTGCACAAAATGTCAGTTTATCAGCCAAGATGATTATTGGTTGTTAGTTGCGTTGGAAATTAATTATATCCTGGGGTTACTTAAAGCCCGGCCGCACAGCATTTGACAGGCTGCACAAAACATGACAATAAACAGGTTTGTGAGATGATATTAAGAAAGGTAATTTCTCCAAGATCCTATGGTGCATGGCGAGTGGTTTTTCCAAAAATGGTGATAATAAACGGGGCACGATATTAAGCAAGGTGATATAAAACTGGTTCCTCTGTATTTGATTTGTATTTTTGGGCTTACACCCAGTCTTCACTGTAAGAAATAAAACAGCACTGTAAAAACATGTATGAACCCACTCAAAACAATACAGTACAAAACAACACAGATATTGTAGCGATCTCAGGTAATGCAGGCAGGCGCATCACACATAAGAACATAAGAAAGAACACAGGGCGAGGCAATCCACAGACAGACAGAGGGCGGGCGCAACCCCAGGACCTCTCGCACTAAAGCATAGCGCTGATACTGCTGTACAAAAGAGCCGGCTCCTTTGCAAGGAGCGTATATTGGGCTTATGTCTTTGTGTGTGATTAAGTCACCTACCAGCCCTACTGCTGCTTTCCCCTGTGCACGCTACACTCTCCCCTGCCAGCCACAAGTCTGCCCCAGACTACAGTCTGACAGCTGTGTGTGGGGTACCTGCATCCCACTCTAACACCAATGTAGCGATCTCGGTTAATGCAGGCAGGCGCATCACACAGGGCGAGGCAATCCACACACAGACGGAGGGCGGGCGCGAACCCGGGACCTCTCGCACAAAAGCATAGTGCTGATACTGCTGTACAAAAGAGCCGCCTCTTACCACACTTGTCTTTCAGATCAACATGCTGAAAAGTTACAGCCTCTGTGGGAATTTCACAGTTTAGTTGCATGTAGCATTGAAGAACACCATTTTAACTTTCCATAATTGTAAGCATTCCGACAGATGTTGAACCACCTTTCCAGACACCTGCTAGACATCGTGCACCTATAAAAAAAAAAAAAAAATCAGATTTAGACATTATTCTAAATGTGTCCCAACTCCAAGTCGAATGGGTTTTACATTACAATATATTTTTTACAGTATATATCTTGATATGATTGAAACCTACACTACAAAATGGATTAGTGTTATTTGAAAGTCAAAAGTTGATAATAGAGGTTTGAATAATTTAAACACTGTCTCCCTTGCACCAAATAAAAAATGTCCTCTTTACTGTATCAAATTCAATTCTTTGTATTAAGTGTTTTACAACTGAAAAAAAAAATACTGTTGCTATTGTTTAAGAAACAATGAATGGGATTTTTGTTTTTTTATGGAACATTAAGATACTATAAAAAATAAGGTCAAGTTAATTGGCAGTTCTTTACAGTTGCCTTTGTGTGGCTGCAACCTCCATTCAAGGTAACATATTGGATTAGAATGTAACATTCAGGGTGTGTTTATTAAGGACTTTGCATTAGTAAAATCAAGACCTCTTCGCTTTTGAGAAATAGAAAATCTCCTCAAATAATGCAATTCCTATTTATGTACGCTGCTTCGGTTCATCTTAGTTTTCAAGGAAAAAGCTAACTGGCAAGGTTTTATGTTACCAAGCAATAGAGATTCCTCATGTTAATACTGTATATTTGAGTATTTAATTACTGCTGAGTTTTTTGTAGTTAATAAGAAATGTCCAGCTGCTACATTAAAGCGAAGTTCAAAAGCTTATGGTATCTAATGTTTCCATACACCACACGATAAAAAAAAACTGTTATTGCACTACCAGTATGAAACAAATGTAATAGGTTTGTTATCTAATGATGTTAAAGGAAACATTTGGCTGACCTTAATATTTTAATGCAATTTAAGTTACCGTACTGGAATAAAAAAATCACAGTACAGTACAGTTCTCTACTGTGACATGAAAAAAAGCAGTGAAAAAACGCATTAAAACCAAAATAGCAAACATACTGCTTGCAACATTGAAACCTACAGTAAAGAAGAAAAAAAGAGACAATTATACAATATAAAGCCTGAGTGCTCTTATGATACAAGAAGTACTTTTGGCTAGCACTTGCTTTTACTTTATGAAATGCATTATTGGCAACAATACAGTACTGTAACTTTTAACTTTGCTCAGTTAGTTAACAAATACAAAAAAATATCGTTTGAATGGCTTTTCATCTGGTAAAAACTACAAAAGAAAGCAGCAAAGAAAAATATCAGTATGCTATGTAAACGGTTCAGTAGCTACTGAGATGCACATTCCCGTCGCTTCCTGATTGTTTTTAACCCAGGCGCATGTCACCGAATGGATAAATGAGAGTTACTAACAATTCAAAAACACCAGTCAGCTTACACAACCGGGCAATAGTGTCCCTCTGACATGTGATTGGCTCACATCACTGTCAGCCCCGCCCCACCCCTTTCTCCCCTGCACTCTTCATAAGGGAAAATGGCTGAACACCAATTCTATGAGTTAACACTAGAACCGCCGCGGTTATACTCATACCTAAAACCACTGCCGGCAGTCATTATTACAGTTACATTTTAAACAACATAAATATTAAAATGAAAGATGAACTATCGGATGCAACTCAAAAGTTTTATTCAAGCACATCATATATATATTGTTGTGTAGCATAATAATATAATAATGTTCAATAAAACAAAAACAAACATATTATTTAAAATGCAAGAAGAAAGAACATTTTAACCAAAGCCCTATATTCAACATTTCTATATTAACATCAGTTCTGGCCCCTCAGAGGAGAAAAATCTCTGTTATAAACTTCTATCTGCTATTAACCACAGTACTAGCAGTAGCAGATCATGTGATCTGAGCACAGGTTTTAACTGGGGGAGCCCAGAGAGTTTTTTTCATCAGAGGAGACAAGCCTCTGTTACAAACTCCTATCTTATTATTTTATTTGGTATTTTAGTCAGATGTGTGTTGTTATGTGTCCTGCGGCCCCCACCCCTCCCGTTTATAAAGCTCTTCAGTTATAACACTAATATTGTATGTCCCCCAAGACCCGCGGTATAGCGAGGGAGCGCTGTATATATCTTAAAAAAAGAAATACAGTACGTAATTGAAAAATATATTATATTGAGTTGCTTGAGGCTAGATATAGCGCATATTTCAAAGCAAATATATAAACAAAAAGTAGGCAAAACGGAAAGTAATAACTACTGTGTTAATTTAATTTTCAACTTTGATCCATTTTGTGTTTTGGTGTTTATATACTGTTTTGATGTCTAAAAAGTGCATTTAATTTATAATCCCGAAAGTTCACATTGAAATCATGGCGATGAATAAATTAGTATGTGCATATCTCAAAGTAATGCAAAATTTGGCACGGCACAGGGAACTTACAGAAATAATTGCTCGATATGACGAGTTACATACTCACACAAAATAAGGAACCGTATTTATTAGGATGTCAAAAACCATACATAATTAACTGATTGAATCCATTTCCTTTATTGTGCAGAGGAAATAAATAAAGAAATGAATAAAGCTCCTTTTTTTGCATTGGAAATTGATTAGATGAAACAATGGGTTTGTAATTGTGCCTCTTGTAACTAAGAAGTCACCAACCACCACTCAGTACAGAACTGTCCATAGTTATTTTGTAGGTAATTTATTTACGTTTAATAAATTAAGTCGATAGGATGTATTTGATTTTTCTCTGCCTTTATTTATTTATTTAGAAAATATGTTTTGCAAAGTATGTTAACAGGGGACAATTTGATGGTTCTGCTTTTTGTATCACAGGCTGTTAAACGAGAATAACATTTGCATGGTGGCAGATGTTAACATATTAGTGGTCTACCAACGTGATGTATCTTTAGAGGCTTTACTACTGTTTTGTAGTTTCTGTTTCCCTTTTAATTTGAAGACGACCAACAACAATACTTTTGGGATATACCTGCCACAGGTCAGGTATTTACAGACCTTGCAGCCTCAGACCCACCCCTTCTCTCAACACCAGCTGCAATACTGTCACAGTTGCACCTCAGACTCTTGGGTGCTTGCTACCGTACACACCGGTTACGTGCAGGCCCCCCTCCCTTTCAAGGGATCATGGTTACATCTGTGAGCGACTCTCTCCAGGTCTTGGCCCTCAGGCATCTGCCTCGTAGAACACACCTTTGCCATCTGCCTCGTAGAACACACCTTTCAAGAAGAGGGGTTCTACTTGAGGCACTTTCTAGTTTAAATTATTTTTTAATTAATGCATTTTTGGTTTTATTTTTTTATGTTTCAAGGGACTATTTTTTTCTAAGGTCAGGCAGAGGTGGAAGGATATTTAATAAAAATGACTTTTTTGTTAATTAAAACATGTTTTTACTTTTATTTTGTAATGTTGGTTGATCCATTTTATAAGTGCAATAAGGCACTTCAGGGTGTGGGATATACCCTAATATCCACTCGCCCCAGGTGGTTAAAGCCACTCGGCTTCGCCTTGTGACTTATAAAGAACCCGGGGCATATGGATATATATTAGAGTATATCCCACACCCTGTCGTGCCTTATTGCTTACAATTTCTTGTAATATAACATTTAAACATGCATTCTAACTTTATAAAAAGATTCATTAATCTGAATAAGAACGTTTGGCAAGAGCGATAAAACTCACTTGAGTCGTTACATCAGCTTCTTTACTGAACGCCAAAAGGAGCATCTGCTGACGGATGAGACGTGCTTTTAAAGAGGCCAGCTTGTTTCTCCTCAAGTCTGATCCAGGAGGATAGTCAGATGAAAATGTGTTGTGATTTGTTTCATAGTGACATTTGAGGCTGCTTGCCTTCTACAGACCACAGAGTGTAAGTGATTTGTTGCAGATGAAACACAGGGTTACCACTGTTTTCAGTGAAAGCAAACTCTTCCTCCCATTCTGACTTAAGCCTCAACCTTTTGTTTATTACTCGTGGATGGTTTGCTCAATACCATTGTCTCCACGAAACAAATGAGCATTTAATTCAAAATGATGAAATTCACTTTCAACTGCACATCTGGTTTACACCCAAGGTGATCGAAATATGCATGCGCCAGCACGCGGTGTCAAAGGTCATTAAGTCACTAAATTTCCTTGCAGTGAACATGCAGGCTCAAAGAAACTAAAGAGAAAGGGGGGAGAAGAAAGAATAATAAACATGAATGAATACAGAGAACAAAAAATAATAAACTGTTTATTTTTACTTTATCTCTTTTAGTTTTTGTTTATTATTCTTTCTTCAGTTCATTCGAGCCACAAAGCCTGCGTCACTCAGCATTTCACCGGGAGCCGCACTTGAACTGCACGGGAGCCGCGGTTTGGCCACCTCTGTTGTATACAGTATACATTTTTAAACATATGCTGGCAGTGTGTAACAGTTAAGTTTATTAGGATAAACTAAAATGGGCTACTGACTTTTTTTCAATGCGGGCTAGTGGAGAAAATGTGTTTCAGAACCAAATTGTTAAAAGGATATGAAAAGTGTTGTCAGTCAGAATACAATAATAAAATTCTACTTTTAGCCACCAGTCGCTATTATAATAGAATCCATCTGTTGCAGCACTGACCATAAGCTAAATGAGGGGGACAGGTTAATGAGAGATGGATACATGGGTGCTGACTGTATACTAGTCGTTTTAATATCTCTAAATACTAATTAAATAAAACTTCCCATACTGGTCTGTTACTATATATGTGTGTATGTTGTGGTCCTGTAGTCGCAGAGCATTTATACAGGTGGTTTAAAGAATTAAGGGCCAAATATTCAAAGATTTTGCACATAGAGCAACGTTTATCCAACTCTGCTTGCATTGCGAATATCTTGCATATATCCACAAGTCAAAAATTCAAAAGAGATGTGGGGAAATTCCTAATATCGCATAGCTGTGGGAAATGATTACATTTAAATGAATCTAAACAGGAAATTAATCGCAACTCGGCTATACCCAACTGATGCAGGTGTATTTGCGTATGAGGTGAGACAAAAGCAGACAAAAGTTTTCAAAAGCATAGAGTGGGAAACTTTACTCAAGAGGATATTATAATAATACCTGACAAAAAGGGAAAAAAACTAAAAATAAGATTTGGCACCTAACAATGCAAAACATATTAAAAACTATACCACACTATTACTCTGCCACTATAGTCTATATATTAAAAATAATTATCATTTTTCGTATTTTATTTTATACGTTAAAATGTTTCCAAACCAAGACAAACCTGTCCCGATGGGGCAGTAAATAAATAAGAAATGTATTTAATCGTGTAATAGAATTAGAAGTTGGTCATATAATAACAATACCTTTAAATAGAGGCTGAGTAATGTGGTATATTTTTCAAAATATTTCACTGTTTTAGTGCCACGTACAATACAATTGAACACACCATCAATCGGCATGTTAAAGGCTGGACTAGGGCAGCATACTGTGGCTCACCGTCTTGGGTGCTCACAGCCAGCAATTTCAAACCTGGTGATACAGCATAACCTTTTAACTGGGAGACCAAGAGTCACAACACCTGCCCAAGATCGACAGGTCATTTTGCAGCATCTTCGTGATGTCAATTGTTAATCAGCACAATAAAAATTCACTGCACCTGCTCTAAAACAGAGTTTGTCATTTTTTGATCACATCTAGTGAACTTTATCCAACTATAAGTGATAAGTTTCTTTTGATGCTCAAATATAAGTGATATGTTTCTTTTGCTGCTCAAATATAAGCGATACGTTTCTTTTGAAAGCGGTTAGATGGATTAGATGGATTACCTGCTGTACCTGATTCTGTTCCAGGGTTTTCTGAACGTGAAGTGAATACTACAAATATGTTAGTGACTCAAGTTATCGAAGACTCACAAGTTAGAAGTAGAAAAGAACCTGGCACTGGTCCTCGAGGGTCATATGCAAATTATGCAGCCGAGCAGCCTCTTGAAATTGGTAAATATGCAAGTGACCACAAGATTGCTAAAGCAGTTTGAAGATTTGGTGTCCCTGAGACAACAACTCGGCATCTGAAAACATTATACGAGAGTAAACTGAAGTCTAAGGCTGCTGAAATGAAAAACAGCAGAGAGCTTGTTCATTTACATTTACATAGAAACTACATTTCCCATCATCCTCCTGCTCACATATGTAACTGAGATCGATTTACCAGTGAGCAGGAGGATGACAGTAAATGTAGTTCTGAGAGGTCCACGCAGGTACATGTGAAGCCATCTTGAGGCAGGGAATGCAATTAAAAAAAATTAAAATGGTCAAAATGTAAAAAAATAAAAAAAAATAAAACAATACACACAGTTTACTTAAACAGTTGTAGCAACACATGGGAACATGTAACACAATAAAATGAAAAGGTCCTTATATACCCTTTAATTTTCTTTAGCATTCATATTCCTTTTAAACTGTATTCTTTGATTTATTTCATTTGTGAGCATTTAGTTCTAAAACAGGTGATCTTGGTGTTGTCTGATGGTTTAATTCCAGCTGACCTTTAGGAATCATTAATCTTAAAATTTCTTAAAGTATAATGCCTGTCCAGAATTCTTGCTCTTCAGGAGTCTTTTAGTCAACACTTTACACTGCTTTATATGCAGTCTTGTTGTAAAGAAACAAAAATGAGATGTTTAATATAACTCAGAACTTGCTACATAACTGATAACTAGAATACATGTTCATGTATTGAAATCTATTTTGTATGTGTGGTGTTTTTGTAATCCACTTAATATATCTCAAAGGTCTCTTATGTAACAATGGGGTTATTTACTTTTTCTGTTGTATTGAGAGTTTGGGTTTTGAACTTTCTCTGCAGCATTGACTACTAACAATAAACATGTATCAGGACAATAAGTATTTACATAATACATACATGCCTACATACACAACAACATACATACTGTATATACATAAGTGTGTGTGTCTCTGTGCAGAGCTCTCATTGTGTGTCCCTCAGTCTGTGACATGCAGACACATACTGGGCTGCTAGTTGGGCTGTGCTTCCCTCCTCTCCCAGGAGGATTGGGACTTTTTCAGGGTTGGTCATGTTTGGGAAATTTAGGAGGGAATTTGCAAATTTTTTAAAATAAGTTTGTCTATTTTCTGAGTATTTCTTACATTGAAGAAGGAAGTGCATCTCTGTCTCGACCTCTCCTGTCTCACAGTGACCACAGAGCCTTTCTTCTTTAGGAAGCCAGGTCTGCCGGTGACGGCCTTTCTCAATGGCCAGGCTGTGGTCACTGAGCCTGTACTTGGTCAGGATCTGTCTCTGCTTTGTATCTCTGACAGTAGAGAGATACTCTGCCAGAGTGTAATCTCTTTTTAGGGCCCGATAACAATCCAGTTTATTTTGAGATTTTGTTTCTGTGTCCCAATGTTTCAGATAGCAGTTTTTGGTTAGTTTTATAATTTGGTTGACTGGGGGCTGGTAAGCAGTGCTGACCTGAAGCTGGTTTGTTTTAGTATTATTAGTTGGGTTCAGTGCAGTGAGCTTCAGGGCCAGCTGGCTTAGAGGACTCTTTTCAGGGCTGAGCTCTTGGGTTTGCATGGCCTCATACTGGAGGGAGTCTGATTCACTTTTCTTTAGGTGCATCCAAAACTTTAGTGCTCTTTTCTTTATATTTATGAGTGTTGGGTAACGGCCTAATTCTGCCCTGCATGCATGATTTGGTGTTTTTCTTTGCACCTGTAGGATGTTTTTGTAGAGTTCAGCATGCAGGGTTTCGATTGGGTGTTTGTCCCATTTAGTGTAGTCCTGTTGACTGAGTGGACCCCATATCTCACTACCATACAGCGCAATGGGCTGGATGACACTGTCAATTAATTTTAGCCATATTTTGATAGGGATATTTATTTTATAGAATCTTCTTTTGATGGCATAGAAAGCTCTTCTGGCTTTTTCCTTTAGTGCATTCACTGCTAGGTTAAAGCTCCCTGACGCACTGATAGTCAGGCCCAGGTAAGTGTAGTCTGAGGTGTGTTCTAGTGTAGTGTTGTTTAGGGTGAAGTGTTATCTGTTTCCCTGACTTCTGGCCTTTTTTTGAAAAATCATTATTTTGGTCTTTTTAAAGTTTACTGCCAGGGCCCAGGTCTGACAGTACTGCTCTAGCAGTGCCAGGCTCTGCTGCAGCCCCTGCTCTGTGGGTGACAGCAGGACCAGGTCATCTGCGTAGAGCAGGAACTTGACTTCAGTGTCATGTAATGTGAGGCCAGGGGCTGCAGACCGTTCCAACATCGTTGCTAACTCATTGATGTAAATATTGAACAGTGTTGGACTGCAGCCCTGCCTCACCCCCCGCCCCTGAGTGAAGAAATCAGTTCTTTTGTTGCCAATTTTTAAGTCAATGAAGCAGGCGAAAATTCTCTCTCTCTCAGCTGCAGCTGATGCATAGTTCACACACCCTAGTCTCTGTAAGTCGCCTTGGATAAAGGCGTCTGCTAAATAAACAAATAATAATAATAATATATATATATGTGTATGTGTAGAGAATCTTGGAAATGCTGTCCTTTATTTTTTACAAAAAAAGCATAGCAAAGTAAAAACAATGGGTAATAAAGCATAGTGAAAGCATGATAAAGAATAAACAAGCATTGTAAACAATAGCAAGGTATGGTAAATCATAGATGGTTTGTGATTGGTGTGACTGTTGAAGCATTTATCTTTGGAACTGGTCTCTTGAATTCTTTGGAACATGTACATATACATTTATTACAAGAATGACACTTTTCTTCCTTTTCTCATGCCGAATCAGATTTAGTGTCTACAGTAAATATGAAGCCGTTAACGGGGGGTATTCTCAAGTGGGTGTTTTTTTTTCTTCACTCATCCTTTAACGAGTATGAATTACGATATATGTTAGTAGTTAAGGTAAATGAAATTCATACTATATATGCAAAATAGCCCTTTAACATTTAAAACTATTACATTAACATTTAATTCAGTAACATGATCTTGTAAATAAATGTCAGTTGTGATATAAATCCACATGAAAGACATATTGTTGAGAACACACTAATTGTTTTCTCTGTGGCAAGTTTTTTAAACTGTAGTTTAATATTATTATTATTTTTTTTTTTAAAATATGAGAACAAAGCAAAGCAAAGTGAAAAAATATTTACAGTATTGTGAGCCATATAAAGATGTCACATTTTCTTGCCACATTTTCTAAAAAGAAACCACTTTTTGTTACAGATGTTCTTATTCTTTTGAAGTGAATTTGTCATCATCCTTAGAGCACCTTCAATACCAGAACTATAATGTGTGTTGGGGAGATGATGCTGACATTTCTGGCTGCTTTCTCCAACATGTTCTCAATAGCTATAGTTTTACTGTTTCCAACACCCAATTAATAAATATTCCAGAAACTGTAATCAACAACAACATGAAAAGATTTTACAATACCGCTGTATGCCTAAACTACAGGGCACCACAAACTTTTGCATAATCCATTAAAGCCCCCTATGAAAATGACCACCAGTATTGCCATCCTGTCTATTTTAGTTGATATTTAATGCTATATATATATATATATAGTAGTCAAGTTTTATTTGTCCTGCTGCCATTTAGCTTCTGTACTCCATCTTGTAGTGATTACTCCTGCAAGCACAGAATTTCTATACATGTACTCGACATGACGTGACCTGTGCCCAGGAAAAGGAACTGAGAAACAGCTGCATTTGAAGAGTTGAAGATATCTATCTTTGAAGTTACTTTAGGTTTCTGTGTTTCTACAAATATGTTACATTTGTCAAGATGTGCACTTTTGAAAGTCCTCTTCAAAGTAAAGTAATACTTGTAATTTATTAATTTTTTTGTGAAGAAAGACTAAAATCACCAGGCATGTACTTTAAGGTCAGTAAGGTAGCTACATTTAGGGGTAGATGTACTAAGATGGGCCTATACATGCAAGAATCAAAATAACATTGTTTGTTAAATGTAAACATCACCTGTACAATACATGTATATTATTATTATTATTATTATTATTATTATTATTATTATTATTAACTTGGCCTACTTATTAGCCTAGACAATTAACACCCAATAAATCTTGGTCCTATACAGATGTTCAAAATGAGCTGGAGGGGTTAGCGGCACATGTGTGCAGTCTATTGCTCCCAACATGTCACAGAATGTCATAGAAATCTGTTTTCAAGGCTTGAGCACAACTGGTAATGCACGAGAAAAAGCGGACTGGGAAATGCCAGCAGCAATTGCAACTGTTTAAAACATGCTTTCAAAGGTTCTTAATAAATTGATGCAATTGTAAGTGTCGAAATTGTCGACAGTTTTAGTACATCTCATTATAATATTTGAGAACCCTCATTTGCACTATCTCCACCCCCTTTTTGTGAATGCACTTCCTAGAAACACTGAAGGGTGTTCTGAAACTCTGCAGTACCAGATTACTCTGGCAGTAAATGGGTGTGAAAACACAAGCATGGTTTTTACCAATAAGTAATTGTATTGTATATATCTGTCATTCATAAATGAAAACTCTGAACCATAGATTCTAGGGTACATGACGATACTAGCTGAAACAGCTCAATTAAAATTTAACTGGTGTTTCAAAGTAGAATTTAATTTAATCTTGGTTATATAAATCGTTAAAATGACCAGACAAATATTTGTTGGGATCCAATCAATTAATTGATATTCATTCCTAATGGATATCATAGAACTAAAAGCATTATCCTGTATGTAGCCCTTTATGGGACTATTTACCATAGTCAACAATGTGAAATGTCAGAGAACACATTGTACAAATTGCTTGTGCGTGACAACCAGTTCTTACAACACACTGATAACACACAGCATTCCCATGTTGAACATGCAGTCACTGGTATGCAGGGTACTTCATATTTAATTGATGCAGAGGGCCAAGTTATTCATTCATTTATTCATTCATATAATAAAATATATAGTAACATAACACAACAAGGTCAAGCTAATTTTAAGCTACTTTCTGTGATAAGAGTTGAAAAATAGTCACATCATTTAAGCCACTAATATAAGACAAGGGTGTTGTGTATAAACATAAGTGAGAAATGGATATGGTACCACTGATAACCTGCAGGAAGTCTGACACATTACAGCTCTTAACTTCTGTTTTGTTTTGAACATATATTGTTACCTGTGTTATGATTGCAACTTACAGAGGATCTAAATATAGCCCACCATCTGCTTTGAAGAAGCACCTTGTTTTTTTTTGTTATATGTAACATTTATATGGCATTGGCAGAATAAAAAGAACCCTTGTTTGGGTATCAATAGGAGCATGAGAATGTTGGGCATTCATAATGGAATTGCTTTAAGATACTAGATCCTTTAAAACCCTTATGGACCTTGTATGCAACTGGCAATTCATTTGTAAATAAGGTTTTAAATAACAACAAAGAAATATACAGTAACACTGCAGTTTACAAATCACACCTGTGGTGTAATTGTAATTACTTTTTAAAAAGGTAAAACGATGGAGTAGAATGTCTTAATAATAAATATCCAGATTATATATATATATATATATTTTTTTTTTTTACCTTTGCCATTATGTTGGAGTATCCTGAATTTTGGGGTCATCCTGGCTCCATTTGAGTTTGACCACTGCAGCATCAACTATTTAAAAAGTTCAAACACATTCTAGAAACCGACATGTTAGACATTCATCATCTTCACAGATTGATCAGTGAAGCCATAAGGTTGACTTTATCACCCAAATTTCATTGGTACAGTATTTCTTTTTTTTTAACAGAGTACTCCATGACATGTATTCAATTTATATTCTTTTAAATGTTCTGTACTAAATAATGATCAATATTTCACTTTTTAGTAACTGACAAATATGTAAACTGCACTGCAATGTCTTTGCTATGGTCAAGTGATCTTTGGTGTAAATCATGTTTGGTTACTTTGCCCTGTGATTTAGAAATATACAGTTATCCATGCCAGTGATGTTGATACTGAGCAAAGACATTGCTTCCTGCCATTTTTACCTTTATAACAGAACTTTTGAATGTTACTGACAAATTCCTGTTTAGTAGTAGACTTCTGTAATTGAGCTGGTCTCACTGGACTAGAAAGAAAATAGTAAGAAAATAAACTCTACCTATCCACAAATATACTTATTATATATACTTATAATTCTTTTCTGTTTCAACATAGCAAAATACAGGGATTGCATGAGAACATTGGCCTTTGACCTACCAGCCTCTTTTAAGAGATAACAAGATACTTACCCACACTTACTCAACAATTTGCAAGTCCAGTATGTATAGTTAACTCATGGAAAAACATTGTTTAAAGCCACAAAAGGTTATACTGAAATGTGGTATGAAAATGGAGTCTGTCTTTTGAAATCTTTAAGTTTGTTCATGTGTGTCTAATTGCTGTTGCAGGTTTTTATTTATTGATATATTGATATTGTATCTTGGATGAGTTCAACATGAATAAATTGATGAATTATAATCAAGAAAGCATGTATTTCAACTTAACACTTTTATAGAGACATACGATAGTACAGTCGTCACATATGATGAAAGGAAGTTAGAAAGGCCAAGGGAGAGATAGAAATCAATATTGCTAAGGGGGCTAAAACCAATTCCAAAATGTTTTTCCAATATTATAACAGCAAGAGAACATTCAAAGAGGAGGTTAAGGTCTAAGAGACACAAATGGCAAAACCATAGATGAAGAAAAAAAAATAGCAAATATATTAAATGATTACTTTTCACTGGTTTTTACAAAGGAGGACACGAACAACATGCCCCACATGTCGACCTGTTCCTATCCAATTTTAAATAACTTTAGCATAACAGAGGCAGAAGTGTTAAAGGGACTAGGAGCTCTTAAAATAAACAAATCCCTTGGGCCGGATGAGATCCTCCCAATAGTACTCAAAGAAATGAAAGAAGTTATTTACAAACCGCTAACCAAGATCATGCAACAGTCTCTTGACACAGGGGTTGTACCGACAGACTGGAAAATAGCAAACGTAATACTGATCCACAAAAAGGGAGACAAAACCGAACCAAGTAACTACAGACCAATAAGCCTGACTTCTATTATATGTAAACTTATGGAAACTATAATAAGATCCAAAATGGAAAATTACCTATATGGTAACAATATCCTGGGAGACAGTCAGCATGGTTTTAGGAAAGGGAGATCGTGTCTAACTAACCTACTTGACTTTTTTGAGGATGCAACATTGAAAATGGATAATTGCAAAGCATACAACATGGTTTATTTAGATTTCCAGAAAGCTTTTGACAAAGTCCCACATAAAAGATTAATTCTCAAACTGAACGCAGTAGGGATTCAAGGAAATGCATGCACATGGATTAGGGAGTGGTTAACATGTAGAAAACACAAAGTACTGATTAGAGGAGAAACCTCAAAATGGAGCGAGGTAACCAGTGGTGTACCTCAGGGATCAGTATTAGGTCCTTTGCAATTCCTAATCTACATTAATGATTTAGATTCTGGTATAGTAAGCAAACTCGTTAATTTGCAAACGACACAAAAATAGGAGGAGTGGCAAACACTGTTGCAGCAGCAAAGGTCATTCAAAATGATCTAGACAGCATTCACAACTGGGCAGACACATGGCAAATGAAATTTAATACAGAAAAGTGTAAAGTATTGCATGCAGGCAATAAAAATGTGCATTATAAATATCATATGGGAGATACTGAAATTGAAGAAGGGAACTATGAAAAAGACCTAGGAGTTTATGTTGACTCACAAATGTCTTCCTCTAGACAATGTGGGGAAGCTATAAAAAAAAGACCAACAAGATGCTCGGATATATTGTGAGGAGTGTTGAATTTAAATCAAGGGAAGTAATGTTAAAACTACAATGCATTAGTAAGACCTCACCTAGAATACTGTGTTCCGTTCTGGTCACCTCGTTACAAAAAGGATATTGCTGCTCTAGAAAGAGTGCAAAGAAGAGCAACTAGAATTATCCCGGGTTTAAAAGGCACGTCATATGCAGACAGGCTAAAACAATTGAATCTATTCAGTCTTGAACAAAGAAGACTACACGGCGATCTGATTCAAACATTCAAAATCCTAAAAGGTATAGACAATGTCAACCCAGGGGACCTTTTTGACCTGAAAAAAGAAGCAAGGACCAGGGGTCACAAATGGAGATTAGATAAAGGGGCATTCAGAACAGAAGATAGGAGGCACTTTTTTACACAGAGAATTGTGAGGGTCTGGAACCAACTCCCCAGTAATGTTGTTGAAGCTGACACCCTGGGATCCTTCAAGAAGCTGCTTGATGAGATTCTGGGATCAATAAGCTACTAACAACCAAACAAGCAAGATGGGCTGAATGGCCTCCTCTCGTTTGTAAACGTTCTTATGTTCCTATGTTCTTATGCATTTGTGCTGATTTCTTCAACAAAATGTCTTCAGTTTTGGTGACTATTAGTGGCTTATAATGTTTCTAATCATGGTTTGTGGGCATCCAGAGCCTAGTAAGGGTTCCTTGTTTTGTGTACCTTTGTTTACAACAAAAAAATAATAACTGAAGGGATGAATTTGAATGCTGAATGGGACAGGGCTAGTAAGAGAAAAACTAAACAACAGGACCATGAACGATCATCCACATTTAAATAAGTAGCAAATAGCCAGTCGATGACCAATTAAACTATCATATTTTGTATGTATCAGAGCTGACAGCTCAAAGTAAATGACAGCGTCTTCCCATGACGGACACACAAGGACAAATTCAGCACTGGTGAAAGAATCCAAGAGGCTGTATGATAAAATATTGTATTACAGAAGACTGCTTACTACTGTAGATGTAATAGCACAGTGATGTTTAAGGTTGATAGTAAAATGGTATAGCGCTCCTACAACAGAACAAGGTATTTCTCAGTTTCAAGCATCTGACTGAGGTGAGCTTTGCTGTTCATTGAATGATTGGGCAACATGCACTGCCTCCACATCAATGAAATGTGTGTATAAAAAACACTTTTGCAAAAGTGGAGATTTCTTAGGAATAAGAACACTCATTAAAGACTGGCATTGCAACAGGTAACCATTTATAACTGTACAAGGGCTTGCTAAACTTCTTTTTTAAATAATGTGTTATTATTATAACAGGAGTTTAGCCTGTTTGTTTTTAAATCATTCTTGTAGATAATAAACTCCACCAGAAGCTGTACAGAGTATAGAATGGAATATAGAAGGGGATTTTCAAAGGGATTTGTGTCTTCCTGTCTCTAAGTTCAAATATCTGTGTCTTTACTGATCATGTAATCATAACCATCATGCATAACCCTGCTTTAGTACTGTAGCACAGAAAATGCAGTCAGCACTTTTTAAAGACCAAACTCCAAACAAATGTAGAGTAGCTTTAGCACTGAGCTACCTTTTTATCAAGGAGTTTAAACAGTGCTTTGCATACTACACATTTGTGAATAATTCTTTACTTAATTTATTTTAGTGCAGGGAAGGTTGGGTAAGGGAGAGGAGGGGTTTGATGTTTTTTGTTTCTTTTGCTTTCATTTAAGTCCAAAATTGTTTATTTGAAATTAAGGAAACTGAAACTTATTCGGCTGCAAATGTAATTTGATTTGTGATTATCATTATATATTGGAAACTATTGTTTCTGTTGCTTCAGGGAACAATACAGGCAGCATAATTATTTTGACAGTGTATGCAGTTCCATGCTGTGATGTGCGTTATTGGTTCATTGTTGTGTCATATATTAAATAATAGTTTTACAGTGAAATGCATGCTTACTGTAATACTGCCTTCTGGTGGTAGTATCATCACCACTATTCCAAGAAACTGATGGAAACCCATTCCGTTTTTGTTTAAACTAGAGAATACATCCATTTGAACAAATTGACTTTAATTGAAAAAAAAAAAGTATATATTGTGTATTTATTAAACCAAGGATGAGGCTCTGGAATAGGTGCAATCTACATGTAAAGTAATAAGCACTGCTTATATGTAAAAGGGGTCCCTGTTATGTTTTTTTTCATTTTGTTTTTGTAGCAGTTTTAGGCAAAAAAGCTAAAATATCGTCTGTGTTATACCACCTTATATTAAGTTGTTTTGTTAAATACATATTTCAAATGTGTATGTTTTTAGATTAACTCCATACTAGCAAAACATACATTTATATAAACAATAATCTTTGTTTGTAATAGTTATGATTGGTAAAGGAACTACCAGTAATAGTAAAGAAATTGAACAACACATCCATTCATCCAAATGTTGTCTTGATTATGTTCAGACATATATTGGGGGTGCTGGGTATGAAGGTATCATTATTTTGCACCTCATACACTTTCTATCTACAGCATCTGCGCCAACCAGTGTCTCTTTGTACAGTGATATTAATGAAGTGGTTCAGCAGTGTGGGAACATTTTTATTTCACTCGGGTTGCCTGGAACAGGTCAAATCCTCTGCAAGTTGCCTGGGGCTAATTTTCTTTTTCTTTTTCTGAACACCTTCACACAAAGAGTAAAATCCCAATAAAGCAAAAAAGAAACATACACTTCGGTTTCCACTTAAGAATTGCTTAATAAAAAACCTTCAGGGCTAATAATAATTAAGCTCAATATTTATTAAAGTTATAGATTTTTTTAAGAAGAAGAAGAAGAAGAAGAAGAAGAAGAAGAAGAAGAAGAAGAAGAAGAAGAAGAAGAACAACACCTTTCGTTGAGTAATGATAAAATAGTTTCTGTTTAAAAGGAAATATATGCTTGTATATCTCTGACAAAAAAAAAATGTTTTTTTTATAATTTTTTTTTGTGTCGGTCAGGACTGTTGTCTTTTTTGCCACCCATGCTAATACATGAATTATAAACAAATAACAAAATATGTAAACAGTTGGCATCTAACTTTTAAAAAGCCAAAAACATAAAAGAAAGAAACACATTTAAGGGGGTAGCTTCTACCTCTTTCAGTTATTTTATTTTTACATGGGAAAATGCTGGATACATTACACATGCCAGAACACATGGGATGAAATTAGGTGTGACATAGAACTGAACATTAAATTTGTAACAGTTAAGCCATAATACATTATGATTTCACAATGGAATTACTGGGGTCCTAGCAACATTTAAGGACTCATCTAAACAAAGTATTAGCATGGAAGGCAGTTTTATCAAATACAATGCAGTATCTTCTGGACAACCATGAAAGCAATTACCATTGATTTGCCCAGATATTTTCATAACCATGTATTACCGAAATTAAAGTTCATGTTTACATCTGTTTTTATGCAACATATTATCTTTTATTATGCGTTTTTCGAGTATGAAAAAGAACGTAAAAAATGTCTGCACAAATATCTTAGTGCTCTACATATAATGAAGTAATATACTACGACCAGTGCAACAGGTCGCCAACATTTCTGGAGCAGAATGGGTGTGATTCAACAAATATTTTGGTCACAAATATTTATGGCTTTACAGTGTTTTGTTTAAATATAGCTGATACAGCATAAGTTAATAAGTAAATAATATAAATAAATAACTGTTTTTGAAGTTCACACCACTAGTTTTTTTCTTTCTTTTGTTGGATGTTTTGTAATTCATTTTCTGTTAGGTCACAGAATCGCCATTCAGAAGTTTTTCCATTCAGCCATTTTATGTTGTTGTTTAGGAGTGGAGGTGGAGGGCGTTCCTTTGAAAAGGGGCGGGACTGACAGTGAACGAATCACATGACAGATGGATACTATTGCCTGGTGGTGTAAGGATGTGAGGGCAATAGTTCAATCTACTTTTGCTCCGATGATGAGGTTTTAACCAATCACAGGCCAGGATTTCCAACCACTGATTCATATATGTACAGTCTAACTTCAATTTAACAAACCCTTCTTATAACAACCCCCTTTTTAATGTTCCAAGCAGCAAGAACCGTTTTTTAAAATGGAAATTAGCCCTATAAAATGATCACTTTTACAAAATCTACCCGGATAAAACGATCTCTGTAGTGACTGACGCTGAACGTTCTCCAGTGTGAATGTGTTATTCTCTCAGTGAAAACAAAGACCTTGGTAGGCTAATTCAAAGATAAGGCTGATTCATAGATAACCTATTGTAGTGCGAATCATGTGTGATGTATGCAACCGTTGCCATCTCACACAAACTGCAACCATGGCAACAGGCATGAGGAGGCAACAAGATTGAAACAGCGTGCATTGAGAAAAGCACAAAAAATATGAAGCAATCTACGCTGGATATGTTTTTCAAGAGAAAGGGCACGTAATTTCTGTATTCAGCATGTAAGTGTACTTTCTATTTTTTCTTTACTGTTTTCTTTCAAATATACAATGTTGATCAATGTGAAGTTGTCTTGAAAAGAACTACTGTATACTGTATAAAGATGTTCAATTCAATATGGGCGTTTCTTCATTATTCTGATTCACCAAACCCTATTATAGTGAACAACCTGATATAACAAACATTTCTCCAGGTCCCAGGGGGGTTTGTTATAATGAAGTTAGACTATCTGTCTATCTATCTATCTATCTATCTATCTATCTATCTCTCTCTCTCTCTCTCTCTCTCTCTCTCTCTCTCTCTCTCTCTCTATATATATATATATATATATATATATATATATATATATATATATTGTAGCAATGTCAAGAAAGAACCTAAACAGAGTTGCTTAAAGTAAACAATTGGTTGTTTATTCTCACACAAATAAATCAAATAAAATAACCAGTTTAAACAATCCAGGTTCTTGTAACAGTTCCTTTTTCTCCAGGCTAACCCCGAGGTCCTGCTCACAGCCCCTTTTATAGGGGAGCTGGAGGGAGGCAGTGCCCGCCCCAGCTAATTCGCACATGGCTGGAAATACCCTGCCTGACAGTTGGTGAGGGAAAGTCCTCAGCCCAGGGATCCTGGAAAGTCCTTGCTAGGAGAACTGGGCAGCACCCAACTGTTACATATATATATATATATATATATATATATATATATATATATATATATATATATATATATATATATATATATATATATATATATATATATATATATATATATATATACATATATATTTTACAGATGCTTTACAGTTTTAACACGCTTGAAGTTTGGAACCTGACTTGGTAGAAATGGAATGAATAACACCCTGCTCTCTAGCTTGTTTCCATGTTGCATCATGTAATGTAATAGAAAAATGGGTTCTTAAAGGTACAGGGGTATCTTCATATATAGTAAAAATAGAACTTTTTTTTCATTCTTTATTTTTTCCTTCAGCGCTTAATGGGTTAACATTTTGGGCAAGGTTCACTTTTTATATGTTTATATTTTCTTAGCCTTGGTAAGTAAGAGTAACTTTGTTCAACCTTGCGCAGTGCAGGGTGATAGAATTTCATTATGTTTGAAAGCAGACACATCCCTAGAGGTCACCTTGGTGTAGATTTCATTCTCTCCCCCCTGTATTAAGACCCTCATCATCGCAAAGTGACTCTCGTGCTGCTGACCAGAGAGAAGTAGCGGGGTAAGAAAATAAAATAAATAATTCCTGGTGTGATGTCTTTAGAAGTGATTTCCCAACAGCTTGAGCAAGGTTTGCAGCTGTTGTAACTGGTGAGAACGATACTGTGTGTTTTGGGTTCTGCTAAAACACATTAGGGGAGGGGGTGTCAGAGGGTGGTGGTGGTGGGGGAGGGTGTCGGAGGGTGGTGGTGGTGGGGGAGCTAACCATTATATTTTGAAAATGCAGTGCAATTTTTGGCCATTAATTGGCGTGCAAATAAAAACAGACCGACAGATTGTAGCTGTAGTAGCCCGGCACTATATGCAGTACCGGTATCAACATTTCTTACACATATCACAGTCAGTTGTAGCAGTTCAGACCATGACTAATTGAAATCCAAAGCATACCGATCAAATTTAGCAGTACCAGCATGCACATGGGTGGGGACTCTATGGCGACAAAGTATCATTTATTACTTTTTTCACAACATTGCCTGATTGTATTATCAACCCTTGTCAGCACGCAATTGTAATGACACAGCTTATCCAGCCTTTAGGAAAATAGATTATTTTGGCATATTTTACACAACTATGCAGACAGTATCAATCTCACTAACTTTGGTCATTATTATTATTATTATTATTATTATTATTATTATTATTAATAATAATAATAATAATAATAATAATAATAATAATAATAATAATAATAATAATAATAATAATAATGTATTATCTGTTTTTTTAAGGTCAAAAGCTAGATCAAATGTGCATCCCCTTAGATAAAGCACAATTACATGCCACCACATTCAATGCCTGCCTTTAACATTTGACTGGACTGAATGCGGAGAGAAACAACCTTCATCAAATACAGCCAGTGTTACAGTTAGTACTGCCTTAAATCTCAATGCAAAAATTCAGAAACACTCATTTTAATAAAGGCACTGAAATATAACTGTATATGACACAAGTCAATTTTAGCATTTTTATGTGTTGCAGCCTTTAAAGGACATTTTTAAACACAAAACTCCCTTTATAGGGTCTTATCATTCCAAGCTCAGCTGTGTTATTGTTCAATAATATCACATATCAAATGCCTCTCCTCTTGTGTTTTTACGACCTTTTGCTTGACAACATATAGATCTAGTTACCTCTGTTTGGTTTAGCTTCAATATAACCAAAGGTTTGATTTACTTTTCTTCTTTCTGAGTACTGGTGAGTATACTGTTATTCCCCACTGTGTGCGTTTTTAAAAGGGCTTTAATGCATTACATTTTTACATGGTGAAGTGATGTTTGCATTGAGCAGCTTCCATTCCAAGCAGTGGGAGCTATGTTTATTTTGAGATGCCAGTTTCAAAGATATCTATTTTTTTTCATCCTGCCACCCACATCATCAGGATTACTACCCAGAGGGATGAGGCAAAGTACCAACCAAATGTTTAGAAAGATCTACCCTGATTGAATTCTCGACAAAGCTGCACAGGCATGACCCCTATGGTGCCAGCACGTCAGTCCATTCATTGTTACTGTTTCCTCAGTCCGCACAAGATACACATTTTCAGTGTGGAGGCCAAAGATTTTAGATGACTGATTGTCAGAATACCTCCCTTCCCCACAACCTCAAAAAAACTCTGCACATAAAGACCCGTAACCCATATATTGTTCAGTAGTGGTGGGAATAGTGGTAAACACTGTGGGCTAAGAGCCAGGGGATCCTGAGTATGGACTCCCAACTCATCCACTTACAAGCTCTTTGACCCCTTGTATATAGCTCCCACCCTACTGTAGAACTAGGAAGCCTACAGTCATGCCAACTTGGATTTTGAACTCATTAGATCTCAGAAGCTCAGCAAGATTTGACTTAGACAGTACCTGGATTTAAGACCTCAGGTAATTCAGTACTGAGTGATTTATGAAGAGGTGCTGGAGGCTCGATTTAAAAAAAGACATGGCAAGTGGTGTTATTGGCTCAGGAGTTGTCACGTGAGGTGGTGTTTTTTTTCAAGTTGGCACGTCAAGAAGATGGAACTAAAACAGAACATCCACTCCCGCAGAGGGCATTGACATTATCTTATAACTGCTGGGCTGGAAATCAGCAAGGCCTGTGAATGTGGAAGCAGGTGTCAGCTGGAAAGAAAATATGTTTACATGGATAAGAGGAGCAGGCACAGTGTCCTTTTTAAATTTAAAAAATCGCCTGCACTATGTAGAGCATAGTACAAAACAAGAAATGGCAATGAACAGTTAAATGCAAATTGGATAAGCAGTATTTAAGCCCTAGATTAGGTATACCAGACACCCCCATTTATATCCAGAATCTAATATTATCCGTTCCTTATGCTCAATAATGTCATATACCAGGTCACAATTTAAGTTCTTCAGATATATGGAAAAATGTAAAGTTTGACATATATTCCACTATACCTCCGCTGCCAGGGGGATAAGGTCCTGCATTTACAATGGAACCCTCTTTTTTACAAGGGGATCTGCTAAATGTATTAAGACGGCAATTGATCTAAATGCTGTTGCTTAGATCAGTGTTTCTCAAACTGGGGTTCCAGACCCAAAAGGGGGTCGCAAGGCTATTGTAGGGGGAGTCACATAATCACAAAAAATACTGACATAACCTTAAGATTAGGGCTTCTGATTTTTGGTTTTAACCGATAAAAAATGATACAACACCCGATACAAAAATGGAAACACTGGAAATGGTTGCTCAATTCACGTGGACTTTACCCCTTTCCCATTTAAAAAAAAAAAACCCTACTACAAAAAAACTAAAACAAACCCACCTTTCCCAGTGCAGCTGGGCAATGTCCCTCTTTCCTGACTCATATCTAGCACTGTTTCGTTCTGAATACTTAAAACCCACCCAACTACTGAGTGGCAGCAAATTCTACATTTCTATTGGTGACTCCACTTGCAAGATTTAAAACAAGATTACAATTACAGTAGATGGCCTGTTCGCTGGACTTAAAGCTATATTAGCAGCTATATTTCATAGCCTGAAACCTTTGCAAAGGGGGGCCCAGCAAAAAACGTTTGAGAACCCCTGGCTTAGATAATTAAAATAGGGTAAAAAAATAAACAAAATTAAAAATTAGAGCTGTCAGTATGTGATAAACGTGTTGACGTATATCAACAGCATGTACAAAATAGTGAATTAGTTAGTAAGTGTGACATACAGAGGGACGCATGTGTAAACTGACAGACACCCACTTATTTATCCAAAATCTAATATTCTTAATAACTTAAATTAAGTAATATTAATACCAAGTTTCATGACAGTCATATAAGCTATATCTCTAGAATCTGTCTCAATAACAGTAATGTTAATACCAAGTTTCACATTAATGGGATAAGCGGTTCTCCAGCTGTGTGAAGTGTGACATATCTGCATAGGTCAGTCTACAATATATACCCTTCGCAGAGGATTCCATTCCCCATCGGAGGACAATAATGGGCCCCATATTGCGGTTCGGGGGGGAAAAAAATCTATTAGCACTGTATTCATCTCTTAATTGGTGCTTTTTTCTTGGAGCTGCTATTGTCACATGTCCCTTAGGGTTATTCCAGTTCTCCTTTTTCAATGTGTTACTATAATCAAATTGCAGGGAAACTTTGTTGTGGAGCATAACCTCATGAGTATAACAAAGAGCATGCATAATGTTTCAGCAGATTTTTTGTAAACAGCAGTAAGAGGACAAAAACTGTTGTTTTCATTTAATGCAAAAGTAATATTTTTTATTTTAAAATCTGGTGTCTTTTTGTTTTATTAATATTAAATAAATAACATCTTAATATATTTGAGTTGTTGTCCTCCAATTCTTTTGTGTAAGTCTAGATTTAAGGTTTTTCATAAATCCCAAGGTTTTTTCAGTAGGGGTCTCACTGGTGTGAACCCTTAGGAGTTGACATGTCTGTTAATGTAAATTTTCCACAAAAGCGTAATGACTTCTTCTCTGAGTGATTCAATTGGAGGATTTGCATGTCAGCACTAAGCTCTTAGAAAATGAGAAGTAATTTATGGATTATTTAATATTTTTCACATCATGCACGGCCTATTGAATTCAATATTTAAATCATACACAATATAATAAACCAATATTTTGTCATACATGGTTTGAAAGCTCTTCATCTGTAACATACTATGATATGATCATCCTATAAATAAACAGTTTTACAATAAAATAATCATAGTGGGATTGAGATACAGTCCTATCATTTTTTTTTAATTGCTTATGGATTGGAGACATGAAAACAAATAAATACAAATTATAAAAAATATATTGCACAAAAGCAATGAATGGGATTTATAAATACTACTTTCTATGCTGTTGATGACAAAATCATTTTTAAGTACTGTACATGTTGGAAATACACAACAGCAGCATATGTTTTTTTCAGTAGTTCATCTCATTTCCAGTGAATGGGGAATATCCTACACCCAGTACCCGTAATTACACATTTCCACACCACCTGAATTCTGTTATTTAAACTGCGGTCATTTTGAGACATGATATAAAATAATATAAGCATCTTTAGCTTTTTACTCATTATTGCTAAATGAATATTTTTTTTTGTAAATCCCCTGTAACAAGTTCAAAACAGATTATTTACTAAATAGTGTAAAGTGTCAGGTGCAGTACTTGTTACCCTATATATTGCCAAAAAACTAAAGATACAGGAACCACAAAACATATACGTTTTGAAAAAAACAAATGATACCACCAAAATGTATTCCTTTTGTGAAATGTGATTTGTAAAAACGATGAGGCAGTTTTTACCCCAATATGCAATGATTCCATCAGAAGCAAGTGATATTATTCATTAAAATAATTCTAGGATGTTTATTTCTTGCCATATTTGAATATAATATATTGACAATATAGTATGAATATGAAACCATGTAACCCTATTAGAAATATAATGTAAATGATTTCAAGATCATTTTTATTTAGCTGGAGCATGCAAAATACTCTTATATGATTTAGTCATAGAAATAATTGTGGAGTAGTGGTTAGGGCTTTGGACTCTTGACCAGAGGGTTGTGGGTTCAATCCCAGGTGGGGGACACTGCTGCTGTACCCTTGAGCAAGGTACTTTACCTAGATTGCTCCAGTAAAAACCCAACTGTATAAATGGGTAATTGTATGTAAAGATAATGTGTAAAAATAATGTAATTGTATGTAAAAATAATGTGATATCTTGTAACAATTGTAAGTCGCCCTGGATAAGGGGGTCTGCTGAGAAATAAATAATAATAATATTTGCAGATTTGGAATCCAGTCCTGTTTTTTCTTCATGTCCTAATTTAGTACTTTTTGATTTGCAAGCAAAGCAGGATAACATCCCAGTGTCTCAATGCATGCAAGTTGCTTCAGTGCATTTTGTATGTCTTATTTTAATTATTTTAATGACACAGTATTTACAGTAGGTCTGCAGTACCGCTGTTTGAATCAGTTGAATAAATCCAGCTACATTTCATCACCCTAGCTTAGACAGGTACATTTTAGGAGTCCTGCTTCTTAGCTTTAGAAGAAAAAAACGAGGCAGTTCATTTTAAAAATGTTTACTCGGAAAATCCAAAAAGCTGTTACAATTTTAAGTGGGACTGGCAGTGCTGCCCTCATGAGCAATGATAGATCTGTGTGAAATATAATACTGATTAAAAATGCATTTGTGGAACACTGCAAATAAAACAGTTTAATCACAGACGTAGAGCTCTTGTTTGTAAAGAAAACTCTTCATGAAAGCTAAATCTTTATGGTTTATAGAGTTACATTACAGGTTATTGGACCCTATTTTAAATCAAAGCAAATATTCAGAAAGGAATATAATAATAATAATAATAATAATAATAATAATAATAATAATAATAATAATAATAATAATAATTTATTATAAAACTACAAAACAGCTCAACAGTTGTTGTTTTTTTCTCTCAAAACGTTACTATTTATTTGATTATTATTGTTGAGATGAAGTCATTTTGTCATCTTTTTTACATTAAACTGAGGTTCAAACCTGTGGCAGTGAAGCTGTTATAGACTGAACCATGGACCATTGACTGTTGTGTTATTTGGGGGAAAAAAATTGTCTGGCTTTTAGAATATAAAATATATGTCAAGTATATGTAGAATTGATTTTAATATTAAGCAAAAGAGGTGAATAAGAAATTGTGGGTTATGAAGAGTTTCCAAGACACCCTTCAAATTATATTTATTCCAGCAAGTAAATGCGTATCCATGCATTTTTAAGATTATATTATACACTGTGTTTGTTTATCTTTTAGGCAAAATAAGAGTTGGCTATCACATCAGTGACAGAGAACACTATTATCAGCCTTGTGGAGTGTAATATAGGACAGTAAATTGATTCTTTAATCTGGCTTTTTGAACATGTCAATTAGAGAAGCAAAAATGTGGGAGAGATGAACACACCCTCCAGTCCCAAGCCTATGGTCAAATAGTTTGTTATGACTCGCTCTTGCAATCTAAACCCTCCCTCTGGAATGGACTTATTTAACGTAAAATGAAATAAAATAAAGGTAAGTAAAAGTAAATAGATTTTCCTATTGAAAGTTATTACTTTAGGAATGAAGAAGATGGGTATTGATCTGCTTCATCCTTAGCCATTACAGTCAGGTCCACAATGATAGCACAGTCTATTCCTCAGCAAACAGCCAGTTTCTCTTCTGGCTCGCATTCCAGTGAGAATTGGAAACAGAAAAAGGTTTGTAAAAACATTTTTTCTGTCCTTCTTATGGGGACAATTTATGTTGAAGTGCAAGCTTCTTTGATACACGTACCCGCTATTGATTCTTGCCTTGTTTATCGCAAGACAATCTCCCTTTCCATCACCCTATTGCTGTATAAACAATAGTATTATTTGGTTAGGTTATGGAAAAATAACAGTTTTTATAACAACAAATCATTAAGAAAAAAAGTTATATAAATAAGTTTATATACAAAACAATCTTTGTAAACAAATTCACTCAAGACACAATCAGAAAAGCACATTTCCTTTCGTCATAGAATTTTGATATTTATGGAAACCTGTGGTGTTTACAGAAATGCTTGAGTCATAAGACAGAACAAAATGTGAGCCCTGTCTTTTTTGGTTATTACATTAAAAATCTGGCAATATTTATTGTCTTGTTTGTTTACTTCTATGTATAAGGATCCACAGTAACTGTCACTGCTAGAATTTATGCTTCAAACTAGAAAGGGACACGTGATTTTTTTTTTTTTTTTACATCTGAAGCTGCTTTATTAAATTATTCGTGGAAATGAGAGGCAATGGGTTGTCTGGAGAAAGTGAAATAAAATAAAAATGCGGCCATCGGTGTAGTCCATTTTTATTACATGTATATTTATTGACAGGATGGAAGCTGCTGTAGGAGCCATGGGTAACGGAAGGGACATTTGGCATAAAAAGAGTTGCAGGTGTCAACACTCAAGTCAAAAGGACATTTTCTTTTTCACTTTTGGGGCTCATTAGCATACTGAACTGTGGGTGGTAGAAAGGGCAGGTTCTGAAAGGTGAAGGGTAATGACACAGTTACCGTTACCTAAACTAAAATAGATACCGGTACATTTCTACAAAGTAAATCCACATCTTGTTTCCAAGGATGTCCTATACCCAGTCATACATGTTAAGGAGGTGTGGGCAAGTAAGAATGAAACTAGAAAGAAATCTCCACATTATTCTTTTATTTGAATCTGTTATATGAATGATGCTCAGCTCACACATAATTGTTCTCTGTACCAGGTATCCAGATGCTTACCATAAGAGATAAACTGATTTTGTTTTTAACAGTTAATGTGGTTGGGAAATTACCCCATTGTACTTGACTGCTTTATTTAGGGTTTGTGGTTGTAAATATGCTTTTCACTCACAGAATGAGTTTACATAGATTTTGCTCATGCAAGTTAAATCCTCATGATTTTATTATTTTACTGGTGAAATCAAGTATGGCTAGGGTTTTTACAATAATTGTACATACCTGTCTTTCAGAAAGGAGATAACCACCAAAGATTTGAATTGAATTATTCTTTATTGCATTTGACAGATGGCCATGTCCATGAGGAATGTAATAGATTTTGGCCCATGGCCTTGTCCATTGGAGCTCTATAGCCGCCCCATATGATGGCTGACCTGTTACGTAATGACTATAGATTGAAGACAGTTATGCCAGCGGGCAGCAGGAGGCACCCTGGACAATGCACGTTGCAAGATGGAGGCAGGGGTGGAGGAGGACCAAACAAAGAAACGACAAGGAGGCGTAGGCGAAAGGACTATTTATAGAAACAGTTTGATTACGTATGTGATTAGAGGGAGGATCCTCCTTTCAGAAACACAACATAGTTTCCAATTAAAGTACACGGGGCTAACAAAATAATTCCAGTAAATCTTACCCAGTATAGATTGCCATAATTTCGTACGGCTCACATTTTCCTATATGAAAAACGCATTGTGAATCTGATTTTTTAAGTTCATTTATTTGAAGCTCTTAGTGAAGAATATTTGTCAAACAATCCTTGCAGCAGATCAGGAAGTTTATTACTGTATCAGTATGATGATGATTCCTCAATTTGTCCTGAGAATTGTATGCATTTTTACCCAAGGTACTATATTAATCAAGCCAAACTGGTACTGCATTTGTTCTGTACTACACAGTTGTGCAAAACGAAAATCTAATCTAAATTGGCCATTACATGACTGCCAAAGTGTTAAAGCCTCATATCTCAGACATTGAGGTATTGACAACATATTTGCAGAGCTATATAAACCCTGCATGCTAAATGTGTTAGTGACCTTGACATTGACTTCTGACATCATATGGCTGCCATATTGAGGTCATTTTTTTTCTTGGATCTAGAGACCATACAGTTTGATGTTGGGTACATACTAGATCTGTATTCTAAAGCCACTTTCACACTGGCATGCTCTACCTGGGTCAGAACGCGATTTAACGCTGCTTTTGATAAAGCAGGACTGACCTGGGTGACAGGCGAAGTACAAAATGCGAGTATCAATGCCCTGGAAGCAGCTTGTTATGGACGCTTCCATCCAAGCTTCTCTGGATTGAACTGTCAGCGCAAATGTTGATTAGAGTAAATTTTTCTTCATCCCTGCTGCAATCTGGCTCATGGTGTGTCTCAAGCAACTAAAAGATGGCTAAACAGAATAAACAGAAATGTTCCTTGTGGAAGTGAAACCTTCACTCAGGCGTGGCTGTTTGTTATCGCGTCGGCTCATGAAGGCCCATTATGCATTTTGTCTCGCTCAACCTGGGTCAAAGCGTGTCGACCCACATCCTGAGGTGGGTCGCTGCAACCAGGGTCAACACGGTACAACCCAGGTATGTGGTTTCACACTACACGGGATTGTGACCTGGGTGGCCAGAAGCCGGGTCGGGACCCGAGTAGGAGTTTCAGTGTGAAAGGGGTTTATTACAGGTGTTATCCAATAAAAATTAACCATTTCATTGCAACATTGTTTTTCACATATCGTTTCAATTTGTGTTTACAAATCAGGGAGGTTTTGTTTTCGTTATTTAAAAAAAAAAAAACTCCACTTCTAGTTTTAAACAGTTGACAGTTGGAAACCCATGTTGGGGACGCAAACAAAAAATACCTTGGAATGACCCAAATCTGACCACTTGTAATTTAAGCCTAATATTCCTTGTGTTTTATATTAATTCTCATTAATGTTTATTCTTGTTTTGGTTTATATGTTTCTTTTTCAACAAAAGCAGAACAGGATAGCATTTTAATAGGAATGTTATTGCACTGTGGTGTTGCAAATGGGATTTTTAACTCATGTCCCCACAATGTCTGGCCAACTAACCTTTATAGCATGACCTTGAGCAACTGTGGACTGAATGTGCAGCCCAGAGCATGGTCATCCAAAAGCATCATGCTGCCTGCAACAGTAATAAAGGCAGGTTTTCATTTTATAAATGTTGATTCACAGTAGAAAGTCAGTGTTGTATTGCCAAGTTTAAATTACCATTTAAAAAATTTAAAATTGTAAAAATACATGCTAATATCTAATGACAATTTCAATTGGACAGTGATGAACATCTGCAAAAGTGACTGTTATCATAAATACAGTTTTACAGCTTTACAGAGCTACTGTCTCTGATGCAGGGAAGATTATATTACAGAGAGGGGAATAGTTATAAATTTATGTTCATTTCTTCTTGGTATACAGTATGAAATGGAATGCCAGTTAATTTTTTATGTTATTTTATACAGCATGACAACTTAAACTCACAAAATGGTTTGCAAAAAATATATAATACATTAAGCCTTGACTATAGTGTGCTGTTATTACATTTGGGGTATGCATTTCACTATAAAAAGTATTCAGATATTTTGAACCTTTTATCTTTTCTAAATATGTATGGCAGATGTAATGGAGAGCAGCAGTTTACTATTTAAATATAAGTTTTCCATTAATGTTACTTGGCTTGGCTTATTTAGGACGGAGATACTGTTAACAGCTATGTAGCTTGCATTATGAGCTTTTCATTAATATTTTATTTAAAGCGACATTTCGGTTTGAAAGGTGCTTTTGGGAATCCTGAAGGGTACTCAGTCAAGTACATCTCAATGCTAATGTGTTAAGAGTGTCTCATATCATTAACAGCTGATGTTATCCAAGCCACTCTGAGGTAAACATTTTCAAAACAGGATCAAAATCATTGGTAATTGAAGTCAACTGTCTCAATACAGATAAGGTCATGTGCAGCAGAAAACAGCACTAGATGGCCCACAGTGTCAATTTGTACAACAGTTCAAATATGGCACTACCACACTGTATGGGAGTAAATAGCAGATGGTTCAGAAGATTTGAAAAGACTGTGGAAGGACTGAGATTACTCCTATGGTTTTACTTGTTACCAAGATTAGACCCGCCATTTTAGCTGTAAAGGGCAGGGTTCATGCCCATATAGCCATGTACCATTCACCACTGTTTATTTGATCAAGTCATCCAGTCTCTTGTGCAGTCATTTATATGTCTGCTGGGTAAATAAATAACCATAGTTACATTTAAGTGCAATTTGCAGTGGGACTAGTTTAGAAAACTGTACATGGGTTTTTAGTAAAACTACATTGTCGTTATGAATCTGAGAAACAATTTGAATCACTTGCTTTATTTTTAGTAGTGTGTGAAACAAATGTAACAGAATTGCTGAAATAATTTGATTAAGCTTCTTGCAATTTTTTTAGTGCTTGCTAAACCCCATGATAGGTTTTATGAACATGTGCAGTGTATAATGCTCATGCAAGTTAAATTATGTCAAGAGTTGTTTTATAATGTTCAATAATTTCTCTGTGACATTATTATAATTGTGTTTCCATTGACAGCTGAGGTGACATGTAGATTAAGCTGACTTTATTTTGATCTATATTTTTTGCAAGCAAGGGCACTTAAATAATTACATTTCTTTGCACCTATTATTGACAATACTTTGGGATAAAACATAATCTTACTTGTTTTGAATAGTATAAAGCAACCACATGCCATTAATAGAGTGTTACATTTCTTATTTCGCCTAGATAAGCAGAGCTTACCGAGATAAAGAAAAAAAGGCATAGATCCAGGGACAGTGGCTAGTAATATCTAGTGGACTCGTACTTTCCACTGCCAAAATATGTGGAGGCATGCATGGATTGTACTAGATTAGCAAGATGGGCTTGTTTCCGTGGCATTAGATGGGTATCTTAGCAACAGGATCATGCCAGATTCTAACAGCGCTCTGTGGTGGTGCATGTAATATCCTGGACGCAATCTGTCTTTTAATTTTCTTTGGATTGTAGTGATATTACAGATACATGTGTTCAGTTATAGATCTTTATTTAATAAGAAGAATGCCTTAGCTGAAGATTTGTTCTATGTCAGATGTGGACAGCTAAGATCTAGCTTAGGTACAGCCTTGTCTCCTGTTTTAGATTGACAGGGAGACTTAGCACCTTCATTAAGCTTTGCTGCTTAGTTCATATCTTTGAACTGAGGAAATAAAAAATGCTGCCAGAATTCATAATACCTAGCGTGTCGTTTAGAGTCAAATAGAATGCAAATTACTTGTACAATTGAAATGTCATCTTAAACATGCCATGATATGCAAAACCACTTTGGAATAAGTCATTGAGAGTAATATCATTGAATTGGGACTCCATTAATCCTTCTTCATTTTCTTTTGCCTTTGAGCTTTAACTCTGAGTATATAGCAAGTAAGGTATTCAAATTATGCAGAAGTCAAATTCGTTTATTTTAACTGGAAGCTGCTTGAATGAAAAAATATATACGGAATGAACCCAGAAGTGCTGAAAATATTTGTGTGTGTGTTTTTCTTCTAGTTAACATAAAACATATAGCCTCATATTATTTTTGCAGATATTAATTATAGAGACATTTATAGTGGTATGGTTAGTACTGTAGTAAAATGTATCCCACTAATAAAAAGAAGGTCTCAACCATAAAGTCTTGGGTGGGAATGGGACTCTGAATTAGTGAATGATAAACTATTGTAATTGCTATAATCAGTTCTCAGTCTATACAAAACACATAAATGCCACCAGAACCCGTTGTAATTCTCTGCAACCCATCTAACATATACAGTATCACTCCTAAATATAGCATTTTTTTTTTCTTTTTTGCACACCATACTCTTTATGTAGTTGTGGATCACTTCTAATTGGCACACCAATAAGACTGCAATGGCTTCAGGTAAAAATTCTACCACTACAGTCATTTTAAAAGCATAGTTATTTCCTTCTTTCTTTATTTTTAAAATGTTGTGTTTATGAACACTGCATTATATGCAAGGTTATATATATATATATATATATATATATATATATATATATATATATATATATATATATATATATATATACACTACAGTGTTTATTGCATCAATCGTGTATGTTATAGATGGGGTGCACATATTATCAAAAAAATGTCAGCACTTTACTCACTCAAAAAATAGTCTGGTTATTAATCCTCTTTTGCTGTGATGATATACATCTTTAATAACATTTAGAATTCCTGTTATAATATGTATGTGTGTTTACAATACAAACACAGACATCCAGATCTGTCTGGTACAAAACTTAGGAGCATCATTTATTGCTTGCAACTTAGGAGTATCTTTGGCTTTGACAGCAATGTGGGGCCTGTTATATCATTTCCAACTAGCTTGCCTCAGTGCCAGCCCTCTAATCAAATCAAAATGTGCAATTAACAAGATCATTTTCAAAATAAGGATAAAAGTAAACCATTTAAAAACAAAACGTAGCTCAGAGCCTAACTGGAATTTGCCCAAGAGGGGAAGATTAGTGTTAAATACAGATGTCTCTTCATTTATTTTCTGTTACCAGGTTAGGAGTGGAAAGGTTTTTATTTCCAAATTGTTGTTGAATCATTTTTTGCATAATGTTACAGAACTGCAAATGGAAGATACATGAAATTCACAGAATTAAAGATGTACTATTCTCTCTCTCTCTCTCTCTCTCTCTCTCTCTCTCTCTCTCTCTCTCTCTCTCTCTCTCTCTCTCTCTCTCCAGTATATACTGTTAAAAATGTTACATTGAAAGCACAGGTCAAAGTCAAATTCTAACACATTAAAATGAACACGTGGACTAGGTTATATATCGCTTTATATTATTCATCCTCTTCTCACATTAGTATGTGTGAACGTACATACATGATTAGTTTAAATATTTTTGCTGCAAAAAGTACTGCATATTGTAAAGTATGCTAGCTGGAGAGGAAAAGTGAGTTTTATGTGATATTGCACTAAGGAGGAGATTGAAGTGTCAAATGTACAAAATAAATCAAAGCAGAAAAATAACGTGTATTGATACAAGAGAATTGTATACCTTGACCTCATAACCTAGAATACATTGTTTTATGTGCTTGTAATTTTATATTTCTGTGGATGTTATGTAGATGTCAGGCATGCGTGACACTCAGTTTCAACAAGATGATGAAAATGCATTCAGATAATGTGTGTACTGTATTTGAAAAACTATCCTTTTTACTATGATACGTCTACCATGAAAGGAAAGTGTGTTAATTGATGTTTAATATACATTCTTTAAAACATTTTTTGTAGTAACAGTAGACCATTCTGATAATTTATAGCTTTTTCATTGCATTTCAGCAAAACATAAACTCTGAATGGTCTACATAATGTAATCTAATCTGGATTTTGAATGCTAGAGATTTGATCTGGTTTGTATTGTGTATGCTTTACTGCAGAAAAGGAGTTTTCTCAAAGACACTCAAGAGATAATTCAGGTATTTGAGTTTGCACGTTATACTTTATACATGCCTTTAAAGTTGAATATTTTAAACTTAAGTTGCATTTAGCCAATCACAGCTAACAGAGGTAGTAAAATAGCCAATTAAATAGCACACAGTATCCGTTTGCTCAAGCACACGTGTAATAGCACAGAACACATCATTTTGATTAGGATGGCGAGCGAAGGCTTATTTAAACTATTTATTTTACTTTGTGTAAAATTTAAAATCAGTAGACAAAAAGTATTTGGAGATGTCACAGAAGCGAAAGCTGGAAGCGCTGAAAATAAAGAAAGAAATTAGCACTGTTACATTATCCTAGTTGATTTGTTTTTTTAACTATGTAAAGCATTTCTTTCTGTGCTACCTGCTCGTATGTGATGGAACAGGTGCTGCTTCTGCTGCTGGCACTGCTGTGTTGTGTTCTGGGGGTAAGGCACATCTTTGTCCCGTTGTCAGGAAGTGCACCTCTCGACCTATCCAGGCAACAAAAAGTTGGTCCAAGTTGGCATAACACAGATGCAGTGTCACAGTTTACACTATTCATTTTTCAAAATATTAGGCAGTGTTAATCTGTGGAACAGTAAACTGTATAACAGTGAACAGCAGTATATATAGCATAACATAATATTTGTAAACATTTTTCATATGGTTTATTTTAACATTTTTTGACTGGAGGAGCTTTTTAAATATGATGATTACTTGTTTTGACAATGGTGATCCCTTTACATCATTAGTTTAGACTTGACCGCACCAAGCGTTCAATAACACCTAGTTGTCGACAGCATTTGCTGTTATTCAGGTTTATGATGAGCAGGTTGATGTTCAGAACCGATGAACACTTTATGCTAATGAGGTATTTGTTAACCTTTATCTCAATTTGTTTAAAATATGCCTTCAGGAACGAATGTCCTTGGGGCTTAACGACACATGTCAGTTGTCCCTTTTGAATAGCAATGGTTATTAAATAAGCGGCTATGGTCGAAATCCAATCATTTACTGTTTTCCCCTTACGACAACCATTAACCCTTTATGCATAGACACCAATAAGATACTTCAAATAATTATCAGTACTTCAAATAATATAGCAACTTCAGATGGTCAAATGCAATTCAAAGTATTGCATTGTATTTTTAATTTAATTGTTTTAATTGATTAAACGTGACTGATTTGATGTAGCTATGGTTGAGCTTGAATTGAGAGCCCTAATTAAGTGAGACAAAGGATCCTTGGGGTTCTGCTGGCTGTAGCTATGTGTAACTAGCTGGCAGCAGGTTAAGTGATGAATACAAATGAAATGAAATGTGATGCCTTTGAATCATAAAATCTATTTGAAAGTGTTTATTTCCACAAATATAACAGTAGGAGATATCATCTATTTGTGTTTCTGTCTCACTGTTTACATCTGTGAATAATTAGCCTAGAATTATACTCCATATGGTAAGTTTGGTTTAGGGCATCATCACAGTTGTAGTTTCCATGGTGACTATGCAAACATTCAGCTGCTTTTTTTTGTTGTTGTTTTGGGATAATGAAAAAAACCCACACACTGTAAAGATAACATCACAACACCAGTAGCTATAACAAAAATGATAGGGACATTGATACTAACTGATAGCATGGTTGACAAAAAAAAATGTTTAAACTGGTCAGAAAGTCTAAAACAAAAGAATTGCTGCCACCAAGATAGAGGCTGGTTGGGTAAGATATAATATAAGCATGACTTATGGTTAAATACTATAACCTGTCCTTCAAATATTTACAGGTGCTTGGAACAACGAAATTATAGTAACCTTTCATTTGTAGTCTGGTTAAAATTAAACGCTCAGATGTGACACATTAAAATACAAATGCATGACAACAAATTAGGGAAGTTCAAAAGCAGTCTGTATTCTATTAAAATGAATGCTGCTAAAATGAGAGTTGGTGAGGACTTGTATCTGTTATTGTACCCAGACAACCAAACTACAGTGACCCACAAGTGGCCCAGTTCCGGCTGCAAAACTGGTCCAGAACTGGCTGCCGGCATCGGCCCAGTGTCGTTTTGCACCTCAGGCCAATACTGGCCTGTATGTATTGGCCCAAAGGCGGCAACCGGCATTAAGCCATGTGAAACACATATGGCCCTCTCTCTGCCCTAATCTGCCATAAGGATGTTGGTTCTGGCCCACAACTGGTCCAGTTTTGGAATATTAGTCAAGAACTTTGGCTATGTTCCAGCCCTCCACCAGTCCCATTATGGCACACTTGCGGTTTGTACTGGCCCAAAGCCGGCTTTCTTTTGGCATATTGTTGCTTAAATTATTCGGCCCTGGTTGTATTTTGGCCTATACTATTTCAATATACCAAATACACTGAAACAAACGCAAATATATCATAGTTAATATTTTTATTTGTATTAATAAATTGGGTAATTATGATTACAGATCAACATTTAATATGTACAGTACCAAGAAACACTAATCAGGGTATCTTGGTTTTACTTAATTCATTCAGCAAAGTTAAAACACTTAAGTTCATGAAATTAGATTTGTGCCGTAACAGAAACTTATGCACAATCTAAGCCAGGAGTGCCTAA
Source organism: Acipenser oxyrinchus oxyrinchus (assembly GCA_030684275.1). Classification (NCBI taxonomy): domain Eukaryota; kingdom Metazoa; phylum Chordata; class Actinopteri; order Acipenseriformes; family Acipenseridae; genus Acipenser; species Acipenser oxyrinchus. The sequence continues at coordinate 36,169,805 of CM060247.1, read as the reverse complement.
AATCTGATCCTGGTGGGAGGTTTTGCCTGAAGAAATATATATATATATATATATATATATATATATATATATATATATATATATATATATATATATATATATATTAGCTCAATATATATATATATATATATATATATATATATATATATATATATATATATATATATATTAGCTCAATATATATATATATAATTTTATTACCACTTTTGACTCATTATTTTTGTTAATTTACAGCACATATTAAGTTGTTGTTTTGAATGTGATGTTTGTCCAGATCCATTGAGAAACATAAGAATATTGACATTTCAGCATTGAGAACAGTTCTGGCAACACCTCAGATTTGGTTACAGCAGTTCTACTCCAGCCTTTCTTCTAGCTTGGCTAAATTCACTATTGTTTTTTTTTTTGTTGTTTTTATCTTCTAAATTTAGTGACCAAATATATCTTTTTTCTCCTGACCGCAGCAAGTCCCCACACAGCACAGACGTTCTGAGGGTGTGTGAGCGTCCTCCGATCTCACAAGCCTGAAGCCACAATTGCTTTTACGCCGAGGAATCCAGAGGTGGGTGGGCTACCGATCCCGGACAACAGAGACCAGCCCTGCCTCTTATTTACTCTGAATGTGCTTGGCGTCTGACCAGTAGGGGTTGCTGTTGTGCAATAAGGAGAAGCAATCCCTGCCGGTTTCCCATCCCCCACACCGGGAGTGTCAAAGCCAATGTGACGTCCCCTCGGGGTACCCAGCAAAGTTCGGCCTCTTTGCACAGTCTGGACGTGAACTGGTGCTCATCCTGCGCTCCCAGCAGCAGCGCTTTAACTGGATGAGCCACTCAGGGACCCCCCTAAATTCACTATTGTAACTCTTGATATTATATAATTTGTACAATGTATATATTTTCATATTAAAAACATTCACATATATACTGATACACAAAAGAAACGCAACACTCAGGTCTAATGGAGTTAATCAAATATTTTAAATATAGATATCAAACAAAATGTGAACAAAAATACAGATCAAAGAATCATGATATGTTTTCAGTATGAAACATGACACACTGTCAAAATGAAAACATTACAAAGTTAGTATCGGGTATGACCTCCCTTAGCATTAACATAATCCTGGCAGTGTTGACGCATAGACCTGATCAGCCTCTGGATAGATTGCTGCGGGATGTTCCACCACTCTTTCTGTGCAGCTGCAGCCAGCTGGCGAATGTTGGCTGGTCGTGTTTGTCTCCTGTGGATGGCACTGGCGATTTGGTCTCACAGATGTTCTATTGGACTCAGGTCAGGAGAAAAAGCTGGCCACAGCAAGACCTCGACATTGTTTTCTTGAAGTCTTGAAGTTGTAATCCTAGCACTGTGTGGTCTTGCATTGTCCTGCTGGAAAATCGACACTTCCGGATTGGCTTTCAGGAACAGAAAAACTGTTGCCTCGAGGACTTTGTCAATGTATCGCTGAGCAGTAAAGTTGCCCTTAATCGGCACAAAAGGCGTTCTTGTGTTAAAGGAGATTCCTCCCCACATCATCACACTTCCACCACCCCACTGGTTGGCTTGAACAACGCAGCAGTCAGCATGACGATCCTGGGCCAGAGTGGTGACCCTCTGCCTTCCAGGACGTGGCCTGTTCTTCACAGACCCGGTTTCCCGGTTTATCTGGACTAGTCTGCTGATTGTTGAAGCAGAACATCTCATTCTCCGGGCAACTTCTCACACAGACAGATCACCTTCAATCATGCCAACAGCAACCAGGCGATCTTCATTACTCAAGCGGGGCATGGTCGTATCTTTCACTGTTCTTGCGTTAATTAAATTCATGTCTTTTCAAATGCTGATTTATACAGAGTCTTATTCAACTAATTTTGGAAATTTTAACTCATCTCAAATACCAAACACTGAGCACCTGGCATTTTTATGAAATCATGTGACTTAATTTCAGTATTTTGTTATCCCAAGGAAAGATACTACTCAAACAATCAACAAACCTATCTGCTCATTATATAAAATGTAAGTAACATTATGTTTTGCCCAATGAGCTACTGATGTGAAACTTAGACTGGTGAGTTTTCATTGTGCATAAGAAAATAATAAAAACATATAGAATGATAATCTGTGTACATTTTTTGAACACATTTTATTATCTTTAAAATTTATAGATGGTCAAGCAATGACATAAACCATGGAAAACAACACAATTCAAGTATTAACCATTAAAAATGTACTGAGAGATAAAAAAAAATTACATATTATATTTTAATATGTATTTATGTGTATAATAGATTTCTCCCTGATTCTAAATTTGGTGAAAAAGTGGTGAAATAATTGGAGATTCCAAATTACTTTTATTTTAATTCTGTGCCTTGTTTTCACCCTGGCTCCAGCCTGAGATGGACATCAGAGTTTGAATTTGCACCTCAATCAGGATAGTAATAAGCAAGCATTCAGTTTCATTGCTTAATTGGAGCAAGTTGTGGGGTCCCGAAAAATGTAGCATTATCCTATATATAATCTCCCTCTTTTATCATTACTCCTTAAAACTCTTTTTGTTTTAATGAAATACATATGCTAATGGTTTATATGCATAATTTTAATTATATTTATAAAAATAAAAAAAAACTTCAGCTACCAATAAAGATCTTTGCATAACAGAGATATAAACATGCAGACAGGACTCATCTATCTATTTTCATGTTATCTACTTTAGTTATATGTACAATATTTCATATATTTTGCTAATATATCCCTGCTGTATTTTATCACTGTGATTCATACATGCTTAGTGTGGTGAAGATACTCGAAAGACTTTGTTATTTGGAAACAGTGCAAAATTAAGATAAGACACATGCTGTACTTTGAATATTACACATTGAATATTAACATCCTACTAAGGTTACTCTTACTGTACAGCACCCACTTACCTTATAGAAAAGGCACTATTTACACCAATTTGTAATACTGGCATTTGTACTACCACTCTGCTTGGCCCAGAAATAATATTCTGGAGTTTGCAATCAGAGCATTTTATTGGGAATTTCAGTCATAAAGCAACACAGTGTGATGGAGAAATTGAGTATCAAATCCATATTGCAGTAAAATTTACTGAGAATACAATATTAAAGGCAAACAGGGCACTGTATTCCAGCAGAAGCTTTGTTTAATGGAAATGTGGAGGAAATATATAATATTGTATTTATTGTCTCTTGCCTTGTAACAATAGACTGGGGGGGGATGCTTTTAATAAAACTATCCGTTGTTAAAATGTGTATTTCATTTTTAAGTTGTCCTTTTTATTCCTAAAATGCATGCAATCATTAATCTAACTCAAAACAGAGGTTATGCTAAGATAAGGAAGAGATATTCAAGTTAACTTATAAAGCAAGGGTTTTGTCATTTTTCCAGGAGGAACATTATCTCTGGTTTCTCATTTTCATTCATGTATATGAGTCGTGCAATAATCTTTGGAGCCTAACCCTAATGTGTTTTCCAGAAACTGTGCTGTAAGAACATATTGCATCTATTTTAATGGCTTACAACCATGCATTATTGTATTTTATGTGGGTATATTTCTTTGAGGAAGAGAGCAGGGAAGAACATAGTAAAATGGATAACATGCTAGAGCAATTGCAAGTGCACTGTAAGCCAGTTGCATGTGAATAATGCATTTTAAAGAATATTTTTTATTCGCTTAAAAATGAACTTTATAAATGGAGAACATCTCTTCAATTTCTATAAATGACAGTATAACAAATGGCAACACTAAACAGTCCTTCAGTGTCTGATTTTATTGGTACAGGCAATACTCTGGGTTTGATTTATTTAAGCAGGACACATTTTGATAAAATATGTATGTGAAAAGTTGCAGTTTTACCAGAAGACAGGCATTTGGGACACATTTATTTTGAACTGCTGATGCAAGCTCCATGTTGTTATAATAAAATTCTGACAGCTGTGATTTCAGATTAAAGATTTTTCATTCACATTCCGATCCTGATTGCTCTGCATGGTCTTTATATTACCTTATTGTCAATAGCAAGTGTTCATCCTACTGGGAGCCATTCAGCAGCCAGCTGCCATATCATTTGAAGACAGAGCATTTGTCTAAGCCAAGTAATCTCAAGTACAGTTTCTTCACAGGGAGAAGGGACTTCTTCAATAAGGAGGAAAAAAAAACAACAGCTGGACTGTCAGTATCTCACCATCATTTATTCCTTTCATAGGGGCAGCTCAGAAAACAGAAAGTACTTTTATTCCCTTTCTCTAGCATTGTCATGCTGGTCATTCTTGACTCAAAAAGTCATTAACATTGCTGTTTACTTTATTTTTGTTTTTCAAAAATGGGCATAATTTCCTTCTGTTCCACAGCATATGCGATATTTTGGTTTCCTCATGTTTCTCAGATATAGAGAAAAATAAAATGATTACAGTTACACAACATAACCTACAATAATGTGGTTGAACACGCAACTTTCCAGCTGTGAGCAAGTAGTATTTATATAGGGCTGCATGTCAACGTATATTGGCCTTCAAAACTCACATAGAAACTCTGAAGTCCATGAAACTTGGACTAATAAACAGTCCAGACAAAATAATAGGTTGAGGGTGCCAACTTGGAAAAATCACTGAAGTTTACACTGCACAGTCAATTTTTCAATTTAAGAGAGGTACTGTATGTCTTTTTATACTCTTCAAACCAGTGCCTGATCTTTCAATGGGTAGGTGCAGGGTCATCATGGTACTAGCCACCCCTGTCACAGAATAAATTACAGTATGTATTGCCAGCAGACCCACATCTGTTACAGTATTCATGTATATCACTTTTCCTCAGTCAGCCCAGTTGCTATCTCTCAGTCCATTTGAGGCTCTTTTTAATAAGGCCAAAATTTCCATGCTGGGCAAACCTACATAGTAACACTTCTTATCCAAGCTATGATAGCTGATGAATAACAGCAAGTAATAAGCATGTGGATCGATATATGTGTCTAGAAATATAAACAACATTTTACATTTTTTCTGCAATGGTGATAGCCTAGACTGGCCAGTGATTATTGCAATAATTTGTGTCTGGTATCAAATACAGGTCTCAGTACATATTATGACAGGTTTACCTTATTTGTTCAAAATAGCACCTGGACATTTATCTTCTCAATCTTCTCTTTCCCGGGGCAATTATTTGGATAAGAGTAGGCGAGTAAGCACTAATTGGCCACTGTGAGATTGATGCAGCACCACACAGGCTGTGGATCCCGCAGTAACCTACACAACCAGAACAGGGATACACTGACAGAATGAGTTTAGGGAATCATCTATCTGCTGTTCAGCCTATTTTTTTCCTAAAATAATGCAATTTGTCAGTACATTTCCGTAAAAAAACAACAACTCTGACTTAGAGCCAATGTCCAAATTGTTAATTGTTGTACATTTGAATGAACGACCAACCAAATCCAATCATAAAAAGTAGAACTCGCCTGCTAAACAATGACAGCAGTAGGTTTTTTTCTTTTCTTTTACATTTACATCCAGTGGCGACAAGGCATGTATTATATGTCCTTTCTCTTCTTGTATCATGCTGATAGCTGAAAAATCACTACCATTAATCATAGACCAGTTTTATACAGGTATCCTCTCTATGATTTAACTTTTTTCCCCAGTTTGTGAAGCTAAATGGTTCCAAAGTCTACATAATTTTTACCATGCACATAAATCTGCGATATTGTACATTAATGTTATTGTGTTTAGTGTAGTGATTTTACCAGGCCTGCCGCAGAAGGGACACGGTTACTGGGTAGTTTCAGCTCTTAGGGAGGGTCGCACTTAGCACAGGTGAATGTTACCAAGCATACACTTTTTTAAAGGTGGAAATAATGAAATAGAAGCATCATCTAGCGAAAAACACATTTCACAATGAACATGTTTCTTTATGTTTTAATTAGGAAACTGCTCTGTTGTACACACTCATTACAATATTAGCAAACCTCTTCATCGCTCAAAGTTTATTGATTGATGACAGTAGTTTATATTGAAGTCATGATAGAGCACCACAGTGTAAAGAAGCATTGGAGTTAAAATGCTTCAAACCCAACAGCCTTTTTAAAGGCTACCACAGCATTAAAAGAGAGTAATTTCCCTGACAGTAGTGTCATTGTAATAACACATTGTTTTTTGATATTTCTGTCATATATGCTCCTGCATAAGAATCAGTAACAGTTCAGTTATCTGCGGCGTTGTACCCTTGTTCAGTACGTAAAATGTATCGGTTTGTGGTGCATGGCAATCATATTGTGGCGATTGTGCAGATGTATCATCATCTAAAAGCAAAATGTTTGGAAAATATGAAGAAAGTTACTTATATATTGGGTGTATCTTAGTTGTCATTGCAGATCAGCCCCATCCTCAGTGTGTCATCAGTGGTGATATACTGCCTAATGACTAAAGTACAGTCGCAGAAATGTGTGTTTTTAAAAGTTTGTAGCGTTTTCTGTAATGCTTTTTTTTTTTTTTTTAGGAGAAACTAGTAGCAAGTTCATTAAAATTTCAAGAAACAGTAAAGTTAACAGAAAGTTTACAAAAAGTTACCAGGTAAGTGTTTTTTTTTTTTCCTTTTGATGTTTCAACATTGGAATTAATTGTGGTGTTCACAGGATAACATGTAATGGAATTTTGGCAAATACTTCAATGTGATTGGTTGATTTCTGATGTGTGATTTATAATTCTCATTGGGGTCTCCAAGAAAAAAAAAAGAATTGCTAAGGTGGGGTGTGATTTAAAAAAAGGTTGAGAATTGACCCCTGCTGTAGAGCGTGATCGCATTTTGTTCAGTAGCAGCAGTGAGAACGGGCCCTTTGTGTGTTTTCGTGTGCAGTTTGAGTATGATACTAAGGCAATAAAAACAATTAGATTAAGTATTCCCCTGGTTCAAGCCACTTGTTCTATTTCAGGGTCTCAGCTACTAAATCCCTCTGCTTGTCTTGCTGCACATTTATTTGAAAATGCTTCTTAGAAATGAAGTGTTTGCATCCAAATTCTTACATATTTATTCCTGGGGGACGTATCCCCTCCACACCCCATTTGTGGCAAAAGTCACTGACAGGGAATGTCCACCAGTTTTAAAATCCTGCTGATGTCATTGATTTTAACATATTAAAAAAATGAATAGGGGGGCTTCAAAGCGGATGGGAACTTAACCTTGTTCCAGTACACTGGAAACATTTTAAATTAGCCCTTCCCCAGATGGGGACAATGGTGTGCTAACAAAGGACTAACCTTGATGGGCCGAATGGCCTTTTCTTATTCTCAAACTGATGTTATGTACTTATGTTCTCATATGAATAAGGGTGGTCAGTCAAGACTGGGAGCTATATTGAGCATATACAGTATTTATTTTTTACTTGGTAGTTGTTGGTCTTAATGTTATGTAATATTAAAAAATGCAGAAAGCAGCAGTTTCTTGGAGACCCACAACAGATATAAAACAATTAGTCAACTTCTCCCTTGTAAAAGTACATAAAAGGTGTAAAACAGGCCCCTGCCTGTTTCAATATAGAACCGTCCTGTTACAATATAATTTTTATAGCTAAACACATTCCATTTGGAAGCTGAGAGCTAGTGGTACAATTACTATGTTACCAGTCTCTCCCACCAAAAGCAAATGTCCTTGTATATTTGTCTGTGCTAGCCAGCTCTTTCCACTAATTTGTTGGTTGAATTTGTAGGGTAATGAAAGATTTTTCCTAGTGAGTCAGACATGGTTGCAGCATGATGACACTATCCAATTACCGATGCTGAGATACGGAGTCCCTGTGAAGTAATACTGTCTTTATTTATTTACAATTGTGTTTGTTTGTTTTCTTTTATCTAAAGTGTATGTATAATATGTATGAGAGAGAGAGAGAGAGAGAGAGAGAGAGATAGAGAGAACTTGAGACTGATTTTAAACCAAGATTTTAAACCAAGATAACTACAGAAATCATGGCATCCTAGATGAAATTGTTCAGGTTTGCTACTTCAAAGATAACCACACACCGCATAGGTCAACATCTGTCAAAAGAAAGTTGCACATATTTAAAAGTATCATCAGGATATGAATGATCCAATGTTTTTCTGATTGGCAATATGAATCTTATCAGCATGAATGTGTCACATTTTCCGAAATAAGTATATATTTAAAAAAGCTTTATTTGATTTTGAAATTGTTCACTGTAAATGTTAATTGTATTCCAATTGTATTTGCTATTTTGTTGCATAAACAGTACAGTTTAGACTAGTATCAAATACAAATAACTTTAAAAAAAAAAAACCTTGCTCTTATTTTCAGTGAAGGCCAGCACGGGCCTAGTGAAGTGCTGGTATTTACTGTAAACAAACTAAACAGGCCTCTGGAGGTTAATAGGACTGCTGATTAGTGTTTGCTCATCTCAGTGGGAGCTGGTGTGTGATGCAGGGGGCTTCTGGATATTGATGAGTTTGGGCTCCAGGCAGGGTAGTGCCTGTGGGGGTTGTTAGCTCTCTCCATATCCCTTGCCTGCTTTGCTCTTTTTCCATCTAAAATGAGTGACATGCGAAATATAACCACAGTTCTATCAAATAATGCCTTCCACGCACACAGACACACATTCACATACACCAAACCCTCTGACCATCAGATTTATTTTCATAGAGTTGATCTTTGTAATGACAGTCCTCTAATGTGTGAAAATTCAGCACTTTGGAAAAGCGATTAAAGACTGGAAAACAGATTTAATGAAGCCTGCGCTACTCTTTTTAAGTGCCTAGGAGGTTGTATATTTATAAAATGGAATTCTGGCACTTGTGTAATTTCCCAAGTGTAACTCAAAACCAGAAGAAACCTAATGCTTGTTCTTTGAAAGTTTCATATTTTGGACATACATGACACACTTATAATCCTAGGAAAACATAAAGGGATAACTACTGTATTATGCTACTTCTGAGGACATACTGTGCAAGACATTATTTTTCAATGTTAATTAATGAGATTGTTTTGTGGAGTCCATGACAACTCGTCCCCAACAATTCGTCCCCCTCCGACAACTTGTCCCTATTACTAGATGTACATATTTTAAGAGTCATAATGTAAGAAAAATGTGTGTGTAACCACATAGAAATTGTGGATCGTTCACTTCAACAAGCTGGGGGTTGTCTTTATGAATGTTACACTTTAGTTATTGATAATCTGCGATAGCAACTCACGTTTTTTTTTTACTAGTTGTCATTTTTAAAGTGTTCTGGTATTCTTAACATGTATAGTAACAAACCATTACTATTTCAATGTTTTGATCAGTAAATATCAGTAGATCACAAATAGCTATCAGCATTTGTAAAGAGTATTGATTGGAAATTATATAACTTATACTTTAGTAAATACTGAATTTTTGGTAAAAATACGTTGCTCTATGTCATTGTATTTTTGAATTTCATTTCATTTCATTTAATAAAATGACAATGATCCCTGTTTTTGCCGTATTTTGTAGTTTCCAATAATTACACTGTAGCCTATAATATTTTGTGCACAGAGCGAGCACATTTACTAATGTAACAGGAGGAGGGTAGGAGGAAGAGATGTTTTGGGCAGGGGGACCTGTTGTGTTGTGGGTATGGTTGGTTGTTCGGGCGAGGAAGGGAGGGAGGGGGGTAAATCTCAGTTATGTCCAGGTGGGCAAGGGGCGAGAGAGAGGGGTCTTAGCGGGGAGCAATTACTGAATAGCTGGATGCTGTGAGCACGAGTGTGGAGTGTGATTTTGGGGTTATCTGGGGCGTTTTTATTATTATTATTATGTATTTCTTAGCAGACGCCCTTTTCCAGGGCGACTTACAATTGTTATAAGATATCACATTATTTTTACGTACAATTACCCATTTATACAGTTGGGTTTTTACTGGAGCAATCTAGGTAAAGTACCTTGCTCAAGGGTACAGCAGCAATGTCCCCCACCTGGGATTGAACCCACGACCCTCCGGTCAAGAGTCCAGAGCCCTAACCACTATTCCACACTGCTGCCCACACTGGGCTTTGTACTGTATGTGGCCACCAGGGTTTACAAATAACTTTGTTCATTAGCTGCCTTAGTCTTTTATTTGCTCCCAGTTCCCAATCCCTTTTTCTTATTAATTTAATAAACACAGGCTTGAGATGTTTTGTAAAAAATAAATCTGACATGCTTTGCCTCATTCATACCCACAGGGGTTGTATGTTACATTACAGGCTAATGAAACCTTGTTCTCATCATGCACAACAGATACCATGTTAAAAATGTGATACAGTTTAACAATCCGAGCTACATCTCACTCTGTTTTACACTGCAATCTCAATCTCACACATTTACTGCTGTCGTTTTTGTATCTCACTCTAGTGGGACTACCTTATATTTTTAATATGTTTCTTAATAGCAAGTAAAAATTGCAAAGGTGTCTTTTGCTGATCTTTTGGATAAATATCTATTGTCAGATTGTTGTAATTCTTTGTTGGTTTTATGGAACATGACCTTTGCTTGACCCAAAGACTCACAGCTTCCTGCAAGACAGTCAAAGCTGAGAAAGTAATTGTTAATGGAACATTTATGTTTAACTCTGCAAATCAAATAAATATTTGTTTGTTCAACTTGATTTCCTGCTGATTTATCTTGGCACTAAACTTTGGCCCTGTCCACACTATGCCTTCAAAGCGTACTAGTTACCTTTAAACTGGCTTAAAAGTGCTAAATACGGTTTGCGTCCACACTACACAGCGTTTAATACCGTATTCGAGAACCGGACTCGAGACCACCTCAGAGGGTAGTCTAGAATTTGGTTCTAAATTAGATTGCATCAGGTAGTGCGCTTTGTCAGAAGTGTGGATGCTGTAATACCGAACTGCATTTTTTGTGTATCCCCCAAAATGCTTTGTGGTATGTTTGGCGAAATACTGGCGCCTGAAGGACTTGCTATCAGTGTACAGTGTACATTACACACGCAATGGGTATTCATTTTTATGCTTAAAAACCTGTCAGGACATCTCTGTTAAACTAGTGGGGAAAATAACAAAAGCACAACGTTAAATTAGACGACTTCAAAAATTAAATGTGAGTTAAAAGTAGGATCGGAGATGAACAATTAATGTAATTTGTCAGCTCTGTTTGAAATAAAATTAACCCTTTGCGGTCCATTGTCGGACCTGGTCCGACATTGCAATTATTCCTATCCGATCCATTGTCGGACCCTGTCCAACATCATCAAAAAACCCCAAAAAACGGGTTTCTAGTCGTTTTTTCTCCGGAAAAAGCCGAGAAAACCATTCAATGGCCGAGTGGGAGCGACAGGAGCCGAGTCAAGCCGATAAAAAAAATTCATATCTCATGAATAGTCATACTTGCCCCGGGTATCACATAGGGGCTGGTCATAAGGAAACAAGCTGGCAGTTACTGTATCAGCGCACAGAGACTATCACAGACATTTGCAGAGCTTTTTTGAGATTTAAAATAATGACTTGGATTGCATTATTGAGGAGTTTGGTGATAAAACGAGTGATCAGGAGATGATTGATCGGTGTGTACCACTATTATTATTATTATTATTTATTTCTTAGCATATGTGAAAGCGATAGCGAACGAAAGGGTGGGGCGGGGCTGGAGAAGCCTAGTGAGTGCTTTGTTGATATGCAGGGCCTTTTAAACCCGTTTGACTGTGGAAAAAAAATACTTTTAAACAAAATTAACTGCGTGTGTGAAAATAAATTGGACCTGACGCGCCTGACGCACACTTAATAAATGGACTGCAAAGGGTTAAGAGGACCAGAGTTAGGTGCAGGCAAGATTTGAACATAAAAACAAAGATTGTTTTGCAATTAACAGCTTTTTTCTGAGTTTAATTATGAAAACAGAATCAGCTCAGTTTGTTTAAAGGGACGTCACTTGATTAAAAATAAAACCCAAAAACTTCAACCCCTACTTGTGTGTGTTCACATTTACTTTTTCCAAAAAAGTTTTATTTCTTTTTAGCAATATGCACCTCTATTAATATGATGCATGACACATTATTTTAAAATAAAATACAGTGCATGGTGGGATACTATCGTATTCATTTCCACTGTTCATTGCACTGCTAGGAACTGTAACCAAACTATTCTAATAGTGTGTTGACGCATTAAACCTGACTAAACATGAAACGGTACTTCAGTGTGGACACTTTGAGCTGGATTAATTAGAACGGTTTTGAGTATGGTTCTTTAGATTGGTTATGTAGTGTGGACAGGGCCTTTATGGAGCACCATAATTGCAGTTAGGGTGCACGTTAATAATTTCCATATTTACTATTGCAATTTTATTCATTATCGTGCAAAATAGTGGGCTTACTTTGTGTACCTCTGGCAGTTGTGAGATAATTAACAACGTTCAATCATGTCGTGAAAGTCTCCTATACGTTGATATATTATAAACATTATAATTTGTCATTGTTGTTCACAATATGGTTCCTAAACTTTTGTTTCATTTTGTGTAAAGCTAATACATTAATCCTGTGAGGTGCTTTAAAACACCTGTATGTAAAATGTTAAACAAGCTAAAAAATAACAAATTGTAGACGTTAGGTCACCCTGTGACATTCTCCCCAGCTTTGTCGTTTCTGTCCTCAGAAACCGTGAATTCTACTTCTTTCACTGCCTGTACTGTACAGGTAACCTCCCCAAGTTCTCCCTACTTGAGCGTCTCAGCCCTTGCTCATCTGCAACTTCTTGCATACCTTCTTGTACCAGAGGTGGGACTTGTCCATATCCAGTGCACCATAACCACAGAAGGCATTCTTCCATCGAGACCCTAATGGGAGCATCACTTGGGACGTCCAGTGGATCCAGTGTTGATTGTACTGGGAGGTCCTGTGGTTGAACACGAAGCCTATTTCGATGCATAGTACGCACTGGTCCCTCCTTAACCTCTGGTTGGCCCTCCCTCCATGGCTGATTCTACCACAACATAAGGCTGGCCATCCCAATGGTCAGCCAGTTTTCCTTGCCCTCTAGATCAACTGTTCTGCACCAATACCCTCTCCTCTGGCAACAACAACAAGGCCTGCATACCCCGATCATACCATCGCTTGCCTCTGGCACTGGCCTTCCTTAATGCTCCCCTGCTTTTTCATAGGCCAGTGCCAAATGCTGATGATGCTGCTGGACCAATTCCTCGTGGTCACTCGTTCCCTTCCATTCCAAACACCCAATGTCACTTCAACAGGGAGTCGTGCATTACGCCTGAACATCAGGAAAAAGGGGGTATATCCTGTAGAGGCATGTATAGTGTTGTTGTAAGCCTGTACACTTTCAGGCAAATGCTGGACCCACCGTGCCTGTTGCCACCGTGCCAGCGTACCTAATAGGCTTAACAAAGTCTAATTAAATCGTTCACAAGCGCCATTCCCTTGTGGATGGTACAGGGTAGTGCGGCTTTTCTAACAGCCATAATAATGAAAAAGGGCTTTGATTAAATTAGACTCAAAGTTTGCCCCTTGGTCTGAATGTCACCTCTCTGGGCATCCGAATGGCTGAATGATATATTATCACAAGACTCTGGCAGTGGTAACAGCGGTCTGATCTCATGTAAGGATAGCCCAAGCATACTTGGTAAACAAATCGGTGGCAACTAAAATATACTGGTATGTGTCATTTGGTCTACTTAAAGTCACGTTATCTACTGCAAGGATTTCCAATGTGGCTTTTGTGACAATTGGAACCATTGGGGCGCTACCTTCAGGTCGCGCCTTCCATAGAACACACTGCTTGCACCTTGCCATCCATTGCATAGCATCCCTCTCCATCTGGGGCCAATAAAAGCTCTGGTGAAGGACGGACTGCGTCTTATCCACCCCTAGGTGCCCTGACCGAGTGTGGTACACTTCCCAGATTGCCCGATGATGCTGCAAAGGAACCAAAACCTGCAAGTATACCTCTTGTGTCCTCGGGTCTTGTACATACCGCACTATCACGCCATCTCTTAATTGCAGCCGAAACCATTGTTGCAAATACGTAATAACTTCTACTGCTTCCTCTGTCTGTTCAACGACTGTAGGTGATATACAGACTTGATCCTCGTCTTGTAACTCCCGCCAGTGGTGTGGATCCCAAATAGACAGCTGGGTATTACAATAAACACTTATTACCACTGGGCTTCATGATCTCCATGCAATGGTAATCGGGACAGTACATGTGCATTTACATTTTCCCTCCCTGGCCTGTACTTCAGATCATAATGATAATTAGCCAATTGTGCCGTCCAGCGCTGCTCCACTGCCCCCAATTTAGCGGTCTGTAGATGCACGAGCGGGTTATTGTCTGTAAACACCGTAAAAACAGCCCCCCAGAGATAATCTTTAAACTTTTCGGTTACTGCCCATTTAAGGGCAAGCAGTTCTATCTTAAAAGAGCCGTAATTTGCATCATTATGTTCCGCTGAAAGCAAGTTCCTACTTGCATATGCCACCCTTTCTTGACCTTGCTCTTGGGCCAGTACTGCTCCTAACCCCCCTTTGCTGACATCAATATCTAATTGAAAGGGCAGAGTAAAATCAATGAAGGCAAGTATAGGTGCTCAGATCAATTTGAGTTTCAGGACCTTAAAAGTCTGTTCACATGCTGGGGTCCAGTTCACAGGACCAGAATGTTTTTTTTTTTCCTTTAATGGAGGTTCCTACCAATAATGCATGCAACGCTCTAGCAAGACATGCAAACCCCTCAATGAAACGGCGGTATTACCCAACTTAACAACTTAAGAAAGACCTCATCTGACAGACAGTCTTAGGTGCCACCCAGTCCTGTTCACTGACCACCTGGTTGGGATCTGGGGCCACCCCCTCTGCACTCACCGTGTCCCAAAAATGTTACCCTCTCCCAGAACAGAGCACACTTGGCGGGACGCAGCTTTAAACCATACTTAGCCAGTCTCTCGAACACAGCCTCCAGAGCAGTAAGGTGAGTTTCAAAATCAGGGGAAAACACAATCACATCATCAAGATAGACTAATAAGGACTCAGAAACCAACCTACCCAGCCAACTTTGCATTAGATGTTGGAATGTGGCTGGATTGTTACAAAGCCCAAAGGGCATCCTTTCAAACAGTCCCACAGGCGTACTGAAGGCTGTTTTTTCTCAATCCCATACATCAACCTCAACCTGCCAGTATCCACTGGCCAGGTCCATCATAGAATAGTAAGTGGCTTTAGACAAGGTGGTTAATGCCTCTTCAATGTGTGGAAGGGGATAACCATCCTTGTGGGTCACCACATTTAACTTGCAGTAATCCACACAGAATCGTAGGGTTCCATGGACTTGGACTTTCTCTAATAATCCCAGAATTCAACATTCCTTCCAGCAAGCCACGCATCTCCTGGTACAACAGTGGGGGTATAGGTCGATATCGCTCTCTAATGGGGGCGGCATCTCCTGTAGGGATCACATGACTCACAATTCCCATACGCCCATAGTCCTCCTCATGAGCAGCGTTTTATATATAGAAAGGCCATTACTTTAAATTGATGTAAGGCACGGCAGGGTCAGATAAACAATGCATGATTGAGATGTGAATAATGCAAAGAGTAGAAACATGCACAACTGTCTAAGACTTTTTCACAGCAATGTATATATATATAGTTGTAGCTGAAAGTTTACATACCCCAATGGATATTTATAATTTCAAGAAAATTCTCGAAAAACAAAGAATATTAGGAAAAATCTTTTGTAGCAGATGTTTTGTGTTTGTGGATGAGGAAAAAAAGTTACAAGAAATAGATGTCTACAATTATTTCAGCAATATTTTTGCAAAACTCCAAAAATGCTAATTCAAAAATATTCATCCCCTTTGATGCTTTAACCCTTTGCGGTCCATTTATTAATTCTAAGGCCAGGCTCGCCAGGTCCAATTTATTTTCACACGCCGCAGTTAATGTTAGACGCTGTTTAAAAGTATTTTTTCCACAGTCAAACGGGTTTAAATGGCCCTGCATATCAACAAAGCACTCACTAGGGATCTCCAGCCCCGCCCCACCCTTTTGTTTGCTATCGCTTTCACATATGCTACCAAATAAAAAATAATAATAATAATAGTCGTACATACCGATCAATCGCCTCCTGATGACTCGCTTTATCACCAAACTCCTCAATAATGCAATCCAAGTCATTATTTTATTGCTATAACATCTCAAAAAGCTCTGCAAATGTCCGTGATAGTCTCTGTGCGCTGATACTGTAACTCCAAGCTTGTTTCATATGACCGCCCCATCTGATGATCGGGGCTAGTATGACTATTCATGAGATACGCTTTTTTTTTTATCGGCTTGTCTCGCTCCTTTCGTTCCCACTCGCCATTGAATGGTTTTCTCTGCTTTTTCCATTGAAAACCGACTTTTTGCTTTTTGCCTTTTAAAATGATGTCGGACAGGGTCCGACAAAGGACCTGATGGGAATAATTGCAATGTCGGACCCAGTCCAACAAAGGACCGCAAAGGGTTAAGAGTATTATCTACAAGGTGCTAGACATGTCTCTAAGAAAGAAGGTTCTTTCACCAAGAATAAGTAGAAGAATTGTGAGGAAGGTTAATAACAATCCGAAATTGACTGCCAAGATATTCAAACTGAATTTGCTGCAAATGTGGCTGGGTTTCCATTTCAACCATAGGTCGAGTATTGCATGGTGAAGGTCTCAATGTTCGCAGGCCAAGGAAAAAGCCACTCTTAGGAAAACATCACAAGGACAATCACTTAAAGTTTGCAAAACGGCATTTGAATGATGGATATGAGTTCTGGTCAAAGGTTTTGTGGAGTGATGAAACAAAAATCAATTAATTTGGTCACGCTGATAGTCGTTACGTTTGGAGAAAGTCTGGTGAGGCGTACAAAGAAAAGAACACCATACCTACTGTCAAGCATGGAAGTGGTAATATCCTTCTATAGGCCTGTTTTTTCTATAATGGCACCGGAAATTTAGTTCCAATACATGGATTCTATAGCGTACCAAAAGATATTGGCCAATCATCTGAAACCCTCCGCTACAAAACTTGGTT
This sequence comes from Acipenser oxyrinchus oxyrinchus, assembly GCA_030684275.1. Lineage (NCBI taxonomy): Eukaryota > Metazoa > Chordata > Actinopteri > Acipenseriformes > Acipenseridae > Acipenser > Acipenser oxyrinchus. The sequence continues at coordinate 36,152,768 of CM060247.1, read as the reverse complement.
TAAAGCGCAACTGGATGTTCCAACATGTCAACGATCCAAAGCACACATCAAAATCTACTTCAGAATGGTTAAAGAAGAATAAAATCAAGGTTCTGGAATGGCCTAGTCAAAGTCTTGATATAAATCCGATTGAGAACCTTTGGTATGAGTTGAATACAGCTGTGCACAAGAGAAGTCCTCGGAATTTGAATGAACTGGAACAATTTTGCATTGAAGAATGGTCAAAAATCACTAAGGAATCATGCCAAAAACTCATTGACAAATATCCTAATCATTTGCTAAAGGTGCCTCAACTAGCTATTCATTTCATTTTCCTTTTCAGGGTATGAATACTTTTGAACATTTCTGAAGTAAATAATTGTAGACATCTATTTCTTGTAACATGTTTTCTTCATCCACAAAAGCAAAACTTTTGCTACAAAAGATTTTTCCTATAATTATTTGTTTTCGAGAAATTTCAAGAAATTATAAATTTCTATTGGAGTATAAAAGTATAAAAGTATTCACCCCCTTGGACTTTTCCACATTTTACTGTGTTACAACATGGAATCAAAATGGATTTAATTAGTTTTTGCCACTGATCAGAGCTAAAAAAAAGTCCATAATGTCAAAGTAAAAAATAAAATCTACAAATTGTTCTAAGTTAATTACAAATACAAAACAGAAAATAATTGATTGCATAAGTATTCACCCCCTTGAGTCAATATTTGGTAGAGGCACCTTTGGCAGCAATTACAGCCATGAGTCTATTTGGATAAGTCTCTGCCAGCTTTGCACATCTGGACACTGCAATTTTTGCCAATTTTTCTTTGCAAAATTGCTCAAGCTCAGCAATTTTCAACTTTTCTACATATTCTCAATTGGATTGAGGTCCGGGCTTTGACTGGGCCACTCCAGGACATTGACCTTTTTGTTTTTAAGCCACTCCAGTGTGGCTTTGGCAGTATGTTTGGGGTCATTGTCTTGCTGGAAGATGGATCTTCACCCAAATCCCAGGTCTCTTGCAGACTTCAGCAGGTTTTCCTCCAGGATTTCTCTGTACTTTGCTGCATCCATTTTGCCCTCTATCTTCACAAGCTTTCCAGGCCCTGACGCAGAGAAGCATCCCCATAGCATGATGCTGCCACCACCATGCTTCACGGTAGGGATGGTGTTCTCAGAATGATGTGCGGTGTTAGGCTTGCGCCAAACATAGCTTTAGCTGAGGCCAAAAGTTCTATTTTGGCCTCATCAGACCATAGAATCTTCTTCCACTTGGTCTCAGAGTCTCCCACATGCCTTCTGGCAAATTCTAGCCAAGATTTGATGTGAGTTTTTTCAGCAATGGCTTTCTTTTTGCCACTCTCCCATAAAGGCCAGTTTTGTGAAGCACCAGGGCTATTGTTGCCGTATGCACAGTGCCTCCCAGCTCAGCCGTGGAAGACTGTAACTCCTTTAGAGTTGCCATAGGCCTCTTGGTGGCCTCCCTGACTAGTGCCCTTCTCGCCCAGATACTCAGTTGTGCCATATTCTCTCCATTTCTTAATAATGGACTTTACTGTGCTCCGGGGGGATATTCAATGCCTTGGAAATGTTCTTATATCCTACCCCTGATTGGTGCTTTTGAAGAACCTTATTCCGGATTTGCTTTGAATGTTCCTTCGTTTTCATTATGTAGTTTTTGTTAGGAAATGTACTAACCAACTGTGGGACCTCCCAGAGACAGGTGTATTTAACCTGAAATCATGTGAAACACCTTAATTGCACACAGGTGGACTCCATTCAACTAATTATGTGACTTCTAAAGACAATTGGTTGCACCAGAGCTTATTTAGGTGTGTCATAGCAAAGGGGGTGAATAATTATGCAATCAATTATTTTCTGTTTTATATTTGTAATTAATTTCAAACAATTTGTCGATTTTATTTTTCACTTTGACATTATGGACTTTTTTTGTGTTGATCAGTGGCAAAAACTCCTAATTAAATACATTTTGATTCATGTTGTAACACAATAAATTGTGGAAAAGTCCAAGGGGGGTGAATACTTTTGAGAGCCACTGTAACTTTTGACTACAACTGTATATATATATTATATATATATATATATATATATATATATATATATATATATATATATATATATATATATATATATATACACTGCTGAGCAAAAGTCTTAGACATTTTGCACATTTGGGGGTGGGGGAATTGGGTTATACTATCATAGAATCAACCTGCTTTAATATTACCATAGAATCAACCCGCACCATCTACAGAACCTCATGTCACGTATTCATTTTAAATAGGTTTTACTTTATTTTTCTATTGGACGCTTTTTCGCGCCCCCCTTGGATTGCTTCACACCCCCTCTGTTGAGAACCACTGGGTAAATATGATGGATTAGCTACTACAACACTTCATATTAGCTGCTCATATATAGCTTACTTTGAGTTGTTGGGATAACAAGTTTTTGTACATTCTGATCAATGTGAATTAAAGATTGCTAAATGAGAAGCTTGGTTTCTTCTCACCCAAACTAAGCTGTATTAATAACAGTCAAAGTTGTTATAATAGTGGAAAGCACTAGTGGAGGCTTTGAGTAAGTTGTTGATGCTCCTAACATCGATATACATTGTAACTCCGGAATGTGTCTAAGACTTTTGCACAGCAGTGTATATAGGGAAGTTGGCTCTTTTGAGCAAATCATTATTGCGTGTTTTTATTTATTTTCAAGAAGCAATAGTAAATAACTTCATATTGTGATATATTGGAGAGGGACATGTGTACAACACACCTGCGGTGAAATTACAGAGGTCCAATGGAAGTTTTTTGTAGGTGCAAATCTGCATAAATATCATATAACCACTATAGGGCTGATATTGGGCTTGCTGTAAATAAAAAAAAGCTACAGTAAAATGATCTCATACTTTGATATATGAGAGAAGGGCATGTGTCTAAGACATCTGCAGTGAAATTAGTGAGGTCCATACACACAATATACTGGTACACACACACACACACACACACACACACACACACACACACACACACGTTTTTGGTCAAATACATTTTAATAGTAAGCAGCAAAAATGTATGTTCTCAATAATTTAAACATAGAATCATCCTTTGACTGTGTTGCAAAAAGCTATTAGTGAGATTTCTTTCATACTTATTAAATATTATGTTTTTCATTTTTTTTGAAAATCTTTTTCATCGCTCGTTTTATTCCAGTGCAGTTCTAAATCTCTCGGAGTGAAGAATTTCACTGCTTGAAACAGGGAAATTATCTATACAAGTTAAGTGTCTGATAGCTTCACTGGCATTTCAAAACTGATTGATGGCTTTCAAAACTGTCTGATAGCTTGACAGCAGTTAGATAATGCTGGTTGATGCAGAATCCAGTGTAAGGAAATGGGTAATTCTGCATTTATTTCTTTAATTTTCTCCAGCACTTTGCTGCTAGCCAATCCACTCTTTTGCTCAGTCATGGTGCACCCTCTGTTGTAATCCCATCAGAGTTAGTTTCTTAAGGTAATTCTGCACTTTCCATGGCTTCTTGTAGTTAAAGTACTTTCCTTTCGTTGAGACTAGCTTCTTTACTTTCCAGTAAACTCAAAATACGTTGCTTTGTGCAGTATATCATAGTGATGTTGTATTGTGCAGTATATCATAGTGATGTTGTATTGTGCAGTATATCATAGTGATGTTGTATGGTGGTATAATCATTCATAACTGCAACCTTTTCCCTGCAAATCAGGCATGTTTGCCTTGTCGTCAGAATTATTCAGTGAATTATTCAGCTAACGATTTTGGAATCTTCTGTGTTCCCCCTCCACCTTACTTACTTGTTCATTACTGATTTAAAATTTTACAGAAAGTGAAATAAATAGTTTAAACAAGCCTTCGCTTCACTATCCTAATCAAAATTATGTGTGCGAGGAAATGGATCCTGTGTGCTATTTGATTGGCTAATTTTACTACCTCTGTAAGCTGTGATTGGTTTAATGTAAATGTCACTCATACAATGCAGAATGCACTTGTTGAATACGTGTGTTACAACTTAGAGGTGGGTTGTTTTAAACAATTCCAAAACGAAACAGTACAGCAATGGAATTTTATAAAGGAATGGATGGGCCGTCTCATCAATCAGCATTTCTCGAGTAAGCAGAACAGAAAGAAAAATACGCCATTGCACAACATGACTTTTATTGTATATGCATTAAAGGAGAAAGCGCTTTTCATTATTATTTTTTGCATCAGACAAGGAATGCATGTTAAAATGAAAAGGTAAGCAGTGCAGTTTCACTTGACGTTGCCTCTGCCTGTCCCCTGCTGAGTGCTGTGTCTGTTGATTGCTCATTTTCAGTCAATGTAAGCCACCTCCACCTTCACAATAAGCTACTGACCAAAAGATACGCCTGGACTGATGGATATCATGGTGGTCACGGGTAAGTTATCGTGCACATTAAATTATCGCTCACAATATATGTAGTGTGCACAGTATGGTATGTAAATTAGCCAAATACTGTGCACGTAAATGAATGCGTTCTCTGTTAGTAAATAGGGCAGTAAATTTAGAATTATCGTTAACTCCAGATTTAGTGCCCTTTCGTAAATGAGGCCCATGGAGCCATATCTGCCAATGATTTTGTCGTCAAGCTACTACCCTTTGGGATCCACAACGCTTTCTGCTATTAAGATTGTAGCATGTAAATTGAATTTGAGTTAGTTTACTTTCGTATATATTGTTGCCATCAGCTAACATGTACATCCAGTTGTTCTTAAACAGTCTACTAGCTTTGGTAACTACATTGTGTGAAATCAGCTTGCAATAAAATATATATATATATATATACAGTACCAGTCAAAAGTTTGAGTACACTTGCTGGAAACTAAGTTTTTTTCATAATTGACAATGTTTTACGTCGTATTTCTGTAAATACTTGAAAATGAAAACACATATTACAATATACAAAACAAAACATAAGGAGTATCAAAGCAATGTTCAAGAAAATTGAAAATTGTCTCTAAATCTTGGATTCCTCAAAATAGCCACCCTTTGCCTTAATAACAGCCTCACAAACACGAGGCATTCGGTTAACAAGTTCAGCAGGAAATCACCCGACATGTCTTCCCAGCTCTTCTGCAGCAATTCCCAAAGATGTAGGGCACTTGTGGGTAGCTTTGCTTTGACTCTTCTGTCCAGTTCGTCCCATACAAGTTCTATGGGATTGAGGTCTGGAGACTGGGCAGGCCAGGTCATTAGATTGAGTTGTCCTTCACTTTCCTTCTTCGCAAGATAGTTCTTGCACAACTTTGAGGTGTGTTTCGGGTCATTATCTTGCTGAAGAATGAAGGACTGTCCAACTAGCCGTAATCCTGATGCAATGGCATGCCTCTGAAATATGCTATGATAGCCATGCTGGTTGAGCTTGCCATGGACTTGGTAAAGATCACCAACTCTGTCACCAGCAAAGCAACCCCAGACCACGACACAGCCTCCTCCATGCTTGACAGTGGGAACCACACATGCAGAACTCATGCGCTCACCCTCTCTGCGTCTTACAAATACTCGGCGGTTGGACCCAAATATTTCAAATTTTGACTCATCAGTCCATAAGACCGACTTCCACTCCTCAAATGTCCAGTTTCTGTGTTTTTTGGCCCAGGCAAGTCTCTTCCTCTTATTCTGCACTCTTAACAATGGTTTCTTTGCAGCAATTCTTCCAGTTAGGCCAGCTTCACGCAATCTCCTCTGAACAGTTGATGTTGAAACATCTGTACTTCTAGTAGCATTCAGCTGAGCTTGTATTCCAGGGGCAGTTAATCGCCGGTTTCGCAGACTTGTGACTTGAATGAACTTGTTCTCTGATTCTGAGGTCACCCTTGGCCTGCCTGACCTTGTTCGGTCCTCATGAGTGCCAGTTTCTTCAAATTGTTTGATGGTCTTGTCCACAGCAGTTACAGACACTTGCAAAGTTCTTGCGATTTGTCTTAAAGATTGACCTTCATTTCTTAAAGTAATTACAGACAATTACAGTCTTTTTTCTTTGCTTAACTGAGCGTATTTTGCCATTTTCTGCTCCCTTACATTCAGGAATGACAAACTTGTGCCTATGCTACCTATATTTATAGTAATCATGGACCCTCACCTGTTAACAATAATTGGTGACAAAAGGTTAATTAGGTAACATGCTAGTTAACTCGGAGAACATCTAACAAAGACACTTTTATAATTAGGCCAGTGTTCTAACACCGTGTTATACACATTTCAGACTTTTAACTGACTTGGGCTTCAGACTGAAATCCCCTTGCTTTGGGTGATCATTTCATTGAAATTGACAAGATTTACATTTTCATTTAAAAATAAAATTTTTGAATGCAATTCACTTATGATTATCAGCTTATATAAGTACACGTATCATATAATGAAATATTAAGTGTTCATAGACAAGTTTATACAGTTAAAAGCATAGATAATCATGAAAACCTGGTTTCAAGCAGGTGTACTCAAACTTTTGAATGGTACTGTATATATATATATATATACACACACACAGTATATATCCTCTTTTAGCTCCTAAATAAATCTGCCATTGTTGTGTAATACCCCCCAGGGACACCTTTGATAAAAAGGTGTTTCGTCTCAATTTATTCTATTTTTTACTTTCATTGTAACATTTTTTTTAATTACTAAAAATCATTCGACTTGCGTCTTAACTGTATACTTTTAATAAAATGAGTTTTAAGAGGATAATTGGTCTCACGCAAACACTCCTTCAGCTCAAAAATACCAAAACAAAGGGAAAGAGTCACAAACTGCTATTGATATCATTGGCTTCAGATGCAAGCTGACGGGTACTGAGGCCTGAGAAGAAAAGTTTTAACTTTTCCCAAAGCTTTGTTGGAGGTAAAGAAGAAAAGTCTAGACATGCAATTGGATTAAGAACAAGCAACAAGAAAGTAGTGGATTATGAAGGCAGGAAAGAGTAATCTTCCAAATACTTTGTTGGGTTTACCCTGCATGTCAGATGTCAATTCTTTTTGAGTATTTCCTGAAGATGTTTTAGCCTTGATGGCTAAACCCGAAATGTGGGGGGTAATGTTAGGTTTCAACACATAGCCTTTAGATAGCAGACTGTTTGGTATTTTAGGTGTGGCAGGGGTTTAACACTTTCAAGAGAAGGAATACCAAAAAGACTGACATGCTAAATCTTGTATCATTCCATAGCTGACGTATCACAAAAAAATCTGTTATGACAAGAAACTAGGACTATTCCTATCCTTTGTCTCAAGAATGGTCCAGTATACAGAGAGACCATAAGTATCATTCATTCATCACTGGCTGAGTGGTTTTCTTTGAGTTACAGTAGACAACAAATAAAAAAGCATGACTTGCTGCAGTCACATCACCTTGGATTCTGCTATTGTTAGTTCTCAAAAACTAGAATTAGATCTGGTGTGTTGATTGGGAGACCTCCTAGGATTACCAAGTGCTGTGAAAGTTGTTCTAGCCGCTAGTTAACATACATCCCCCTAAGGCCCGGTGCTCAGCAACACAGCAGTTTAGGGAATGCATTTGAAAAAAAATATTTTCTTCATATACCTAATTTACAGTCACTTGCTTAATTTTGCTATGGTTTCCTCAAGTGAATATAGCTTCTGGATTATTCAGTCCCATGGGGACAAAAGACATTGCAATAAATACCTAATTATTGTTTTCATAACCGCAAGTTCAGTTGAAAAAATTTGACTAAGACGGGTTGGGTTTCAAAGTCAATTTACTTGTCCTACAAAGCAGCAGTTTATTTGATATCCAAGTACAGATTTAACCTCAGGGTGTACTAAACTATTGCACACATAAAAAATGCAATCCAGACTGTCAGTGTGATGTCACTGCTTAATACAGCAGTCACTCTTTTTCTATTGTTACTTTAATGTAGATCCAGTACTTGAGTACAGTGGCATTTCACTGGTTTACTAGTGCTTGGACTACTGTAAGTGAAATTGATAACATGGATACTTAACAACTGATACATTCAACCACTAGTCTGTTGACCAAAGAAAAGGCATGACTTGTTCTAATCTGCATGGAAAATGATTTTTTTGCCACTTTTTTGCCACAATTTAACACAGAAAAAGGTACACCAAATAGATATAAGACTAAGTTACTGTTGTTGTTTATCTGATTGTGGGTTTCTCTTAAAATGCTGAATCATCTGCCAGAAAACGACTACACATAATGACTGTTTACAGTTACAGAACAGTAGCCCTGTTATATTTTCTTTGAAGTGTTGTCTCAAGCCGTAGCTGTTGCGTTATTAATAGTAATTGCTACAATTGTAACATATTAAGATGTTAATTAGGGCTGTGCAAGCTTGGCAAAACCCACCAAAAAGTTCTCCATGGCAAGCTTAATCATAAAAAAAGTTATTTTAAAAAATTGGGCTTCAGCAGAGTTTCACCACTCATAAATAAAAAAATAGGTTTTCTACCAAAAAAATTTAACATTTAATTAATTTCTTTATTAAATCACTACCAGATGGTATATCAAAGAGAAACTAAAGTATCGATACATTTTATTTTAATAGTATACTTTCTCCTTTGTAAAGATGAGTAAATATGCAGTTTCTTCCAGTACATTTTTTACATAAATCATAAACAAAACAATCATCCAGCAAACTGTCACCTATTGCAAAACTTTACTTACAGAACCGGAACACTCTAGCTTTTTGTTTGGGACTACTTTTTCTGTCTATTGTTTTAATGTGCCGTATATGGCCACGTAAACAGGCCCCATTTTACAGTGCCAACAGTTTTTTTATATGATTTTCTTTTATACTGTAATTTCTTATTTGCATCAGACTTTTATTGGTTGTCCCAGTAACTAACAAAAACAGGGGCACCCAAGTGGCCCATCCGATAAAGGCACTGCACCCTATAGCCTGGAGATCGCTGGTTGAAGCCCAGGCTATGAAGTTCCCAGGGGGTGGCACACAATTGGCCGAGCATCGCCTGGGGGGGGAGGGCTTAAGTCGGCCAGGGTGTCCTCGGCTCACCGCGCACGAGCGACCCCTGTAGACTGGCCGGGTGCTTGCAGGCCTGCCTGTAAGCTGCCCAGAGCTGCGTGGTCCTCTGACGCTGTAGCTCTGAGGTGGCTGCTTGGCGGGCCTGCAGAGTGAAAAGAAGCAGATGACTGATGGCACACGTTTCAGAGGACACGTGTGCAGGCTGACATAAATACATAAATAAATCAATGAGAATTTGAATGTGGATGTTGCCACAAAGGTCACCTCTCCAGGGCGAGCCTACAGGGCAATTTTCGCATGAGTTTGAATCTGGAGAACAGTTTGCTGCTCTAATATTAATCTGGGGAGGGAAACTTTTTTGATGCAGAATTTACCTCCTTTAATCGAACTGTTAAATGCATACAAGTAAGTGCTTTGTTTTTAATGACATTCAATCTTTTGGGATGCTTTTTTTGCATGGAATAAATAAGTATATCATTTCTATACAATCACACATCTATTGAAGTTCATTTACATGACAATAGTCAATTGATGTGCTATAAGGACATCTAACCATATGGCAAATAACTGTATAACAGTACTTATTTATTGTGCCACATTTATTATGTTTTATTTAAACTCTAGATTGAAACTTGCAACCCTATTGGCTAATACGGTGTAGCATTACCATAAATAGTTTCTGCTATTGCTTACAAACTGGTAAATAGTCATTCAGTTTTTAAAGAACTAATGCCCTCTGATGTCACTTCGCAATCAATAACTAAAACACTTTTACAATCACAGGTTGTATTTTGTCACACTTGTACTTGCTTGAACCAAAGTCATTGTATTTATCTTGCTCTTAATTGTATTATTACTTGTACTATGATACTTGAAATGTATTTGCTTACAATTGTAAGTCGCCCTGGATAAGGGCGTCTGCCAAGAAATAAATAATAATAATAATAATAATAATAATAATAATAATAATAATAATAAAAGGTTTAATAAAACAGAAATTGACTGCAGAAAACTATTCCCATTAGGCTGAAAAAAGTACCTTGAGTGAGAAACAAAGCCCTCCTTATTGCCCACTGCTGTCACTTTTTCCACCTTTGGGGCAACCACATTTTTTCCACATAATCCTCATCACCAGTCTACATCTGTATATTAGAAAATGGATCTGAGATTTCCTTTAACCTGATTGGTCAATACGAGGGCTTAAATCTCTTAATAAAGGACCTCTAATGTTATCTATCAAACTATGTTTAATCACTGTTCCAAATCAATCCGCCCGGAAATATGTAAGTATATTCGTGTATTTTACCTTTTTTCTGCTTGATGAAAGAAAATTACTGTTCTTGTACACACCCTCTGACTGTTGTCTGTCAATGTAGACTAATTATGCTTCCTTGCTGTCCTATCTGTCTATTTAAATTTAGTATACTGTAGCAAATAAAAAATAAAAAAAATTAAACATTTTTGAGAATAGTGTGTTTGTTGTCAGCGGTAATACAATAACCAATAGCAACTAGTCTCCATTTTGAACGACGAGTTGAAGAAATCAACCAACTGGATGCAGTTCAATTACTTTCAGCAAATTTACTTCAGCATAAACAACACAGGCTTTGCCTAAACTTTATGAACATTGTGACAGGCTGGCTGCAGGGAGGAACTCAGACCAGAGAGAGAAACACACAGACAGACGGTGATGATGAAACTGAGTGCGATGGTTGCACTCAGCGTTTAATAACAAATAAATAAAAAGGTTTAACAAACAGAACACAAAACAGGACACGGCACTTGCGCCAAAATAAATAGACAAACAAAACGGACTATACACTAAACAACCGGTGGACGGACAGACACACAAACACGGTGAGTAAATAAATAAACAAGTATCGTGCTGGTCCTCCAGCACGCGATAGCAGTTGTTTAAAATAGTACTCTCCTTCTCTCTCTCCCGTTCTCCACTCAACGAACACACCACCCCGAGTGAGTGAAAACATGCTGTTTTTATGCAGTTGTACCGAGACTCGATTGCTAGTCAATCATTCAATTGGAATCTCGGTACAACTGCACGTGAATTAATTAAGTGCACTCCCGTGACCACACATTACATTTTAACTAGCACGTGAAGTGATTTGTGCCCTCCGTGCCTAAATATAAATCTACAATTTAAACACATGTGAAACACAGACCCGCTTATATCCCGTGTACCAATGCCTATACACCAACATTTACACACAACACGTAACACAAAATACACACGGGGGGGCACTTTGCCACAACATACACTGTGAACAAGTTACTGAACAAACAGGATAATCAGCATTAACACTAGACTACTAGATATGTTTAATTACTAAAACATGTTTTTATTTATTTCGCTAAAACATTTTAGGACCTTTTGTGTATTGAAACTTACACAAATACAAAAACATGCACGTAAATCATAATTCATATTATTGTACATGTTTTACAAACAGTTCATAAACCATGTTCACTTGTCTGTATGAGGTATCTGAACAGCTCCATGTAAATGTAAGCTTTTTGTTTTAGTATTGAGGTTTTATTTGGCAATTGGAAATACCTACGAAGCATCCACCGCTGGAATTCTGAGTAAACCCCATTACTCATAGAATAATGAGGAAAATGTTTGTATTCATTAGCAACAAAAACTAGTGCTGCATAAAATCATGAAAATCAATTTTCTAAAGTGAATAGAACCCTCATAAGGGGGCTTTATCGTCAATAAGGCCCTTCTCATTATGTTAAACACCCTCATCTTCGGCTTGGGACATTTAAGGACGATCAGGACTTACCAGACGATAAAGCCCTCTTCTTCGGGTTCTATTGCTTAAACAGTGCCTCTTCTGTATTTTCCAGGAAGAGTGAGTTTGAGTCCCATTTTCAGAATACATTCATCTATGTAAGTTAAAGTGACAATTTAATAAAGGCCTCTTGAATGAGCTGGCGAGGTAAGTGATCTCAGCAGTCACAAGCTGAAACAAAAGCAGTTTGTTTTATTAGTCTGGACCTGATTAGTAAAGGCAACAATCAGTATACATGCAACATTTTTAGACTTTCTTAACCTTTAGGTACATAAGAGTAGTTTACACAGGCTCATGTCATTGAAGTATGAGGTCATGGGGAATGCTCTGTTTAGAGAACCACATTTATGTTAGCTTACCCTTCAAACTTATTTTTCAAACTTTATTGACGACAGATGACTTAACAGTGACTCCTGAACCACGATTCAAAGAAAATGGAGAGATTATATAGCTTTAGCACATTATCACAATATTATTAATTATGGCTTAAAATTGGAAATAATACATATATATATATAATGGATTTAATCAAATATTTTAAACATAGATATCAAACAAAATCACAGAAAATCTGAACAAAAATACAGGTCAAAGAATCATGATAAGTTTTCAATATGAAACATGACACACTGTCAAAATGAAAACATTACAAAGTTAGTATCCGGTATGACCTCCCTGAGCATTAATACAATCCTGGCAGCGTTGATGCATAGACCTGATCAGCCTCTGGATAGACTGCTGTGGGATGTTCTGCCACTCTTCCTGTGCAGCTGCAGCCAGCTGGTGAAGTTGGTCCCACAGATGTTCTATTGGACTCAGGTCAGGAGAAAAAGCTGGCCGCGGCAAGACCTCGACATTGTTTTCTTGAAGTCATGCAATTGTAATCCTAGCACTGTGTGGTCTTGCATTGTCCTGCTGGAAAATTGACACTTCCGGATTGGCTTGCAGGAATGGAAAAACTGTTGCCTCGAGGACTTCGTCAATGTATTGCTGAGCAGTAAGGTTGCCCTCAATCTGCACCAAAGGCATTCTTGTGTTAAAAGAGATTCCTCCCCACATCATCACACTTCCAACCCCAAGGGTTGGCTTGAACAACGCAGTCAGCATAACGCTCACCACGACATCTCCACACATGTTGTCTTCCATCAGGTCTGTCAAGGGCAGGACGGCATTCATCAGTGAATAAAACACCACCACTCTCTCTGCCGTCACCTCAGATGTTTTCTAGCACACAGAAGACGGTGATTTCGACTCTGAGCTGTCAACATGTTACCCCTGAATGGCCTCCGAGCATGCAAATCACTTTCATGCAGACGGCGAGCTACAGTCTTTCTGCTGAAGCACAGGTTATTTCTTCCTGGAATTTCTCGTGCTGTAGTCACTGCAGTCTGAAAATGATTACGCAGATGGATCGGTCGGTGACCCTCTGCCATCCAGGACGTGGCCTGTCCCTCACAGAGCCAGTTTCCTGGTTTCTCTGGACTAGTCTGCTGATTGCTGAAGCAGAACATCTCATTCTCTGGGCAACTTCTCTTACAGACAGGCCGCCTTCAATCATGCTGATAGCAACCAGGCAATCTCAAGCGGGGCATGGTCGTATCTTTCACCGTTCTTGCGCTAATTAAAATCATGTTTTGGAATGGCTATACAGATTCTTAATCAATTAATTTAGGCAATTTTAATGCAACTCAAATACCAAACACTGAACACCTGGCGTTTTTATGAAATCACATGACTTGAGCTCAGTATTTTGTTATTCCAAGGAATGATACTACTCAAATAATCAACAAACCTATCTGCTCACTATTTAAAATGTAAATAACAGTATGTATGTACCCAATGAGCTACTGATGTAAAACTTAAACTGTTGCGTTTTCATTGTGCATCAGTATATATATTTTGCAGGACTACAAACCCCAGAATGCCACGGGAGGGAGCCAGGATGAGGTTCACCTGGCTCCAGCCTGTAATAGTTATCACCTGCCTACAATTAGCAGGCAGGTATTTAAACCAACAGAAATGTTTTTTCCTGGCAGGTGCTGTGTGAACCTTTGTTGTTTTTGTTTGTGTGTGAATTTATTTTGTGTTTTGAAACTGGTAAACAGCTTAGGTGTCCAGTTGGTTAGTTTAAGTTCACTGAAAAGTTTAGTTACCGCTCCTGAGTGAGTTAAGTTTATGTCTCTGTTTATATTCTTTTTGTTATTGTAAATAATAAAAAGTGTGCAAATGCGCTAAAAATGAAAAATCTTGTGTCTGGGTCTATATTTAAGAGGGCAAACCAAACCCGAGCCGCAAGGCTCTCTCACTATACATATATATATATATATATATATATATATATATATATATATATACAACAAGTATCAGAATGCATGTGTTTGTGTATTAGCTTTATATTATAGGAAAATAGACAAAGTAGTGTACAGAGAAAGCAAGACCTATACTGCTAATGGAAATTTGATTTATTGTCATAAGGAAATTCAATTTAAAAGGGTTCAATCTTACCTGCTGTTTAATATGACGATAAAGTTGCAATTTGTTGAAAACAGTCTGGCAGACATTTTATTTGTTTGCACACTGTACCCATGCTGTACAAATGCCATTAATTTTTAGTTTAAATATTCTAGTGAAAGAAATAAGGCAAGGTGAAAAAAAATTGTTGAATTGTAGGAGGGTTTGTATTTACAACATTCATTGTGGACCCAGAAGCCCAGAAGTGCTTGCTTTTCAAAAATCATATAAGCAACAGTTTTTCTAAGAAAACATTCAAATGAATTACCCTAATTTAATAAATTATCCTTTCAAAATGTGACAAAGGCTACTTTTTTTTTAAAGATGGCCTTATATCTGCCAATGTAAGAAAATGAATTGATAATCAGAACCAGAATTCATCCTGTGTAGCTTATTCGCTTTTTCTTTTGCTTTTGTATGTGCACGACTTTAAAATTAAAATTAGCTTGTGGTTATAACCCCATAAATTCCAGTAATTCATTATATCAGTGTCACACATCTGCAAGAGCAATTGTCACGCTGCCATTGATTTTGTTTCAGTTTCTTGATGTGAAAGCTGGAGCTCGATGGAACAATTTGCTGGTATGTGGGGCTGTCATTAGAGGACCGGACTGGACATCAAAGAGTAAGCACATATGGTTTTGACTTTTATAAAAATGGCAGGTGGACATGAAAAAGCTTGATTTCAAATGTATTTTAGGGAGGGGGACAGCAGCATGAACTTCGTAAAAGTAAAGGACTAAGATTAATTTCAGTTTGGAATTTCTAATAACGGATTACTTTTAAAATTCTCCTGCTTGCCTACAAGGCCCTTCATCACACAGGTCCAGAGTATCTTTCCAACCTGCTGACCCACTATGTCCCTGCACACAATCTGAGGTCCTCTGACTCTGGCTTGCTTGTTATACCCAAGCATAAGTGCACCACACTCGGAGAGCACTCTTTTAGCTTCATGGCCCCGACTCTCTGGAACTCTCTCCCAGCTTCAGTGCGTGTAGCTCCAACAATCGCTCGCTTCAATTCAACTATCAAGACCCACTTGTTCTCTCTTGCTTTCTTGCCTGATATCTGTTATTAGCTGCTGTCTAAATTGTTATTTCAGGTTTTTCACTCCATCTTATTCATATGATTCTGTATGACACACGCATCCACAATGTTTAGAATTCACATCCTAGCCTTGTATTTAATGTATTATGCCTGTATTTAATGTATATTGCATTGTTTTTTACTGTTTGTATTTAATTATTATTTTTATTATTATTTATTTCTTAGCAGATGCCCTTATCCAGGGCGACTTACAATCGTAAGCAAATACATTTCAAGTGTTACAGTACAAGTAATAATACAATAAGAGCAAGATAAATACAATGACTAGTTCAAGCAAGTACAAGTGTGACAAAATACAATTCAATAATACAGCAGATAAAAGTGACCGTGTGTGACAAGATGGCTGCAGGGAGGAACTCAGACCAGAACTAGAAACACACAGAGCAGACAGAGACTTGGGGTTTTGGTGAAGCTGAGCGCGTGATGGCGCTCAGCGTTTAATAATCAAACAGAAAATAAAAGGTTTGTACACAAAACAGAAACAGGACACGGCACTTTCGCCAAAATAAATATATAAACAAAACGGACTAAACAGTAACAAACGGTGGACGGACAGACACACAAACACGGTGAGTAAATAAATAAAACAAGTATCGTGCTGGTACTACCAGCACGCGATAGCAATTGTTATAAATTTTTTTTTTCTCTCTCTCTCTCTCTCTCTCTCTCTCTCTCTCTCTCTCTCTCTCTCTCTCTCTCTCTCTCTCTCTCTCTCTTTCTCCACTCACGAACACCCAACCCTGAGTGAGTGAAAGCATACAGCTTTTATGCAGTTGTACCGAGACTCGATTGCTAGTCAATCATTCAATTGCAATCTCGGTACAACTGCACGTGAATTAATTAAAGTGCAATTCCCCGTGCTCACATATTATTACTTTTTACTTGCACGTGATGTGATTTGTGCCCTCCTCGTGCCTAAATACAAATCTACAATTTAAACACATGTGAAACACAGACCCGCTTATATCCCTTGTACCAATGCCTATACACCAACATTTACACACAACACGTAACACAAAATACACACAGGGGGGGCACTTTGCCACACCGTGATAGTTACAGCAAGATATGATTAAATACCAAATACTACAGATTAAACACTTGGCAGATTACAGTACTCTGAAGTACAGGATTAAATGCAGTAAAATAGGGGGCAGATAAGAGTAAGTAAAGCACATTAAGGAAGGGTGAAAGTGTCCCAGGGGAGAAACAGAGGAGTTCTACAGGTGCTGTCTGAAGAGGTGAGTCTTAAGGAGGCGCCGGAATGTGGTCAGGGACTGGGCGGTCCTGACATCTGTAGGTAGGTCATTCCACCACTGGGAGCGAGGGTGGAGAAGGAGCGGGCTCTGGAGGCAGGGGAGCGAGAGGAGGTGGAGCCAGTCTTCTAGTGCAGGCGGAGCGGAGAGGTCGAGTGGGGGTGTAGGGAGAGATGAGGGTCTAGAGGTAGCTGGGTGCAGTCTGGTCAAGGCATCTGTAGGTTAGTACAAGAGTCTTGAACTGGATGCAGCGGTGATCGGTAGCCAGTGGAGTGAGCGGAGTAGTGGAGTTGCATGGGAGAAGCGAGGCAGAGAGAACACCAGGCGGGCAGCGGAGTTCTGGATGAGCTGGAGGGACGGGTGGCGGACGAGGAGGCCAGCCACGAGGGAGTTGTAGTTTAGGGAGAGTACCAAGGCCTGGACCTTGGTACTCTCCCCGCCTACTACTATGCCCTGTATTTAACTGTATTTAATGTATTAAACATTGTTCCTCACTATCTTGTAAAGCGCTTTGTGATGGTTGTCCACTATAAAAGGCGCTAAAATAAATATTGATTGATTGATTGATTGAATAACTGAAACACTTTTACTACTTCCTGAATTAAAAAAGAAAAAATGGGAATTAGCCGTTTATATAAATCTTATAGATAGATGTGCGTGGTGGGCTGGACCTGAATAGGTTTTTAATAGAATACAAACATCTGTTTAAGAAAGTGGAACACATGGATTTTGTCAGGATAAGGATAATCACATTATGCCTGTTGTTAATGTGTTGTGCGATTTAGTGAAAATCCATGGTAGCCCCGAATGCCCTTGTTTGAAATCTGGTTTGTGTACAAATGCATAGTAGTGCATAGTTGCTAATGGAATTGATTTGTGGACTAAATGTAATCACACAATATATTGACAACTGACCAGTTATGTTCCAGTGTTTCATATTATCAGTCAGTTAAACATTGTCATCTTTGGATAGCAATTTTATTTAAGGGTGAAATAAATTTATTTTCAGAGATTAATTAGCAACACATGTACTGGATGGACATACTTAATAAATCCCTGTTAACAACGAATAATTTATTCATATAAATAAGTGTAGAATGTTTTCTGAAGGTTTGATATGGGAAAAGTACACAATTATAATTCATTACACACATTGTATTGGTATTTTTTCAGAATTAGAAAGTTTTAGAATTGTTATGTATTTAAACATTTTCCACAACTTTGTGTAGTTTGGTCCTAAGTAGCACAAATAGCACACGCCAGGGGAAGACAGCAGACACAGATTCTCTCTTCTGCATTGGCTCAGTATAAATTATATCCTAAGATTCCTCTAATCCATGTCTGCTCGGCTAGTGATTGACCCAAAGCAACCCAATAAGAAAACAAAACATAGTGATTCAGTTTAGCTGAGGTCCAACCGAGATTATGAGCCATCATATACATACCTGAAAGCCACCTGTGTAGGCCTCCACGGACACTGGTAACCAGTGCCCAACAGAATGAACTACTGCTTATCACTCTACCAATTTACTCAATGTACCCATTACCCATATGAGAGAGAGAGAGAGAGAGAGAGAGAGAGAGAGAGAGAGAGAGAGAGAGAGAGAATCAGGATCCAACTGGATACTCATCGATCACTACAAATACTTAATGAAGAAGAAAAGTAAATGATAAACTTTAAAGTCACATGTTGGCTTCTGACAATTTATTATATAATAAATTACTATGCAAAGTGTATTATTATGATAAAACACTTCTGGGTTTCATTAGCAGGCCTAAGCTGATAATATCCTCCCAGGTCAAAACAACAAACTCACCTTTGGCTCTTTGGCTTTTATTTTGTTTTCCCTCAGGGGAAATTATCAGATGACAAACAAAACCTACGTATTTTTTTTATCCCTCAAGTTTATGTTGCTTTCCTTGTTTAAGCCCCTTTTCAAGTACTGGTTACATGCATGACAGCTAAAGATAAGGTGACTTTTACTTTATCTGGTATTAAAAATCTAGTAAACTGGGAGATTGTTGAAAGAGACAGAAACATTAAAGGTAACTACAATATTATTCATATTACAGTTGCCTTTATTTACAAGCAATGTTAAGTGCAACACTTGCTGTCTATGTAAACCCTTCCATGCTTGTTCTAACTCTTTGAATATATGTCTGGTTGTGAGATAGGGACATTTCTAGGAGATTGCGAAAATAGACCTGGGGTCAGAGGTTGACACAATTAGGGAATTCGGTCTTTAAAAGGTTATCTGTGGATCTGGAGAGCTAAATTGTAATTGGGTTCTGTGATGTGATTTTAGTTTGTAATTGTATATGATCTTGAGCATTTCAAAGATGAGCTTGAAGGATTTATTTTTTCTTGTCTGTTTACTATAGCTGTTAAAATAAAAGATTGACCGTTGAGTTAAAGGTTGGCTACGGTGCTGAAAGACATTAAAATGACACATGACTTTTTGCTGTCATTTTATTATTTTAAAATGTACAGTCAGAGCAATAGAAAGGTTGGTATGTCACATACTGGCTGCATGGCTGCTTTGTCTTAATGTGTGTAATTTCATTGCCTTTAATTGATTATCTCACATCTGAAGTGCAAACTTACATGTGGGAAACATTAATAGTTGTGATTGTAATTGGTTTATTCTTCAAGATTAAATATGCCTTTTGAAAAGCACAGCCATTTAAAACAAAGGAGTGTAAATATCCTGTTTTTTATTTCAGTTGTTTGTGGCGCTTTCTGATTAAGCTGTCCCTGCTGTCAGTTAAGTTCTTGTAAGCCTGCTTGGATCTATCTCATGTTGGGAAAAAGCTCAGATAAATCCAGGAAAGCTTAATGTTTATCCAATGTGAAAATAATTACTCAAAAGTGTTATTCTTAATCCCGATAATTAGAGTGAGGAAGGAAAGATCAGTGTCATTGTGAATTATGCCCTGGCGATTGACTTCTGGTCCTTGTCAATTTCAGGTGAAGATGTGAACGGATAAAGGTTAGATTAAATATAATCCAAAGTAGCTGCAACCTTAATCTGTTATGATACAAGGATGATCACTTAAAGAGATCTGGATTGTGGGATTGTTTCTAGTTGGATAAAATGCAGCTCGACTGGGACTAGTCTTAAAACATGCTTAGCATCATGTCACAGCAGCTGCAAGCACTTGTGCATGGCTGCAGACTGCCATGGCGAACATCTTACTTATTTCCCTGTGCCTAGGGTAGTATACTGTTTATTAAAACCTGTTGTTGCGCGGTAATCTCTAGATCAACAAGCAGGTTTGTGCATCAAATATAATTTCATTGCTGTACAGAGAATCTTCAGTGCTAAGAAATGGGCAGGGCTGTATAATATTCTGCATGGAAAACAGCTCATCTTGTTAGTGGAAAAGACTGTGGCTAGATTAAGGGGGTTTAGGACACATTTGAATATTTTATTTCAGTATTACATTGCAGAAGGGGGGTGGAGGTGTGCTTGCATTTGATCATAAAAAGAGCAGAACATTGCTGTTTGGCCACAAAATTAACTGGCCTCTGATATGGAAAGGTTTCTGAAAACCTAAAAAGGTTTGTTGCATAATATATCATTTTACTGAGAGAGGTCTATAAAATGTGTTGTTTGATATCTTTTTTGTCCCTTTTTTTAGAAACATATTTTGAATGTATTCTTACTGTAGTTGGTGTAAGTAACTAACCAAATCTTTTAGAAGACACAGAAAACTACAGCAAAGGACACATCTTTCATTTATCTATCTATTTATCTATCTATCTATCTATCTATCTATCTATCTATCTATCTATCTATCTATCTATCTATCTATCTATCTTTTTGTCTTTTAAGAGATTGACTGCTGTATATTATATTTGTTGTCATACTGAAATGTGATAAGCATGTCTGATGTGGTTAATGAAAGGATGTCATTAGTCATAATAATTGGAATCCAAGGGCACAACTTGGATGATCTTAAAAATGAGATAGCACATGACTTTAGTAATTTAGGTCCAAAGTCTGCAGAACTAGCAGTGGAGCTTTTATAGTGATTTTTATAACACCCCCAAAGACACTCTCACTGTAATATGAAATATATATAGTTGTACTGCTGAAATAAATAATTGTATAATGGAGTGTTTTAGACAATGTAACTGTATATTTCAGTATAATTCAATAGTTCTGAATACATATTTTGAGTGCCTTATTGTAGTTAGAGTATATAAGCTAGTGTGTTTGATTCTTTTTGGGTTATTTGAACATCATATGGCAGCAACTGCTTTCTGTGTCCCTATTTCACACAATATCAGCTGGTTAAGCATGTGAGTAGACTCACCTGGTCGAGTTCCGCACGCAACTTTAAATATACGTTAGGTTGTACATATTAGTAAAAAAAACCTGAAAATAGGTGTGTGGGCCATACACAATAATTACATATGTACACACATTAGGCACATACATAGGCAACAGCAAGGAAATTTTGCCTTTTAGGTCAACTGCAACTTGTCTTCAGTATTCCCGAGTCCTGGTGCAAGTTTTTTTTTTTTAAATATGAAAAGCATACGCACAGCAAATTTTCAGTCAAAATTAAAGAGAACATTAATTTGTTTTCTATACAGTACCATCAAAAAGAAACAACACAATGTTACAGAGGAAACAGCTAAAATAGAAAATATCAACACATTACCTTTATTATTATTATTATTATTATTATTATGCTAAAATATGTAGCTTTTGAGAATGTATTGAGATGCATTTCAATACAGCCTGCAGCCATTGCAATTTTTTGTGTTTTTGTAATTTATATGTAAGTGTTACAGAATAAAACATGGTTGTTTAGCTTCATAAGTATACCAATAATACATGTTTTTTTGCACATCTAAATACATTGTATTACAACTGTGGTACCACAGTGTTTTCAAGTTAGGTAAGCTTCTTTCCAATTAAATATAAAAAACATATTGTATGAACACTTATACAAGTTTGCCGGTATTTTTGCATGGTATTTTCAGTTTTAGCATGCTTTTCCCATGTTTATATTATGCATGGATGTATGTATGCTTTAACATGCTTTCACTGTACTTTATTACACTTTGTTTTGGTTTTCTATGGAAAACTTTTATCAGGGAAATTAGAGTTGGATAGGAATATTAGAAAAAAATGTGTGCTGTAGAATATTGTATGTCTACATAAGACATATTCTTCAAGATTCTTTCTGGAACATTATTATCTGGGAACTGAGACTGATTTACAGGATTAATTAGCCTCTATTAATTTACAGATCCTTTATCTGTTTGACCTGGGCTTAGCTGAGCCAGCTTAGAACTGAGCACTCTGAAAAATCTTTTTATCTGCTGGTCATGCAAACTGCATGTGGAACGGGTACCAATGAACTTGGCCCAAGCTGTAAGTGATACCAATGATCCATTTCAACCTATCGGTAGCTTGAAATTGCCAGGCAGTAAACCATATATACAACCTTTGACATCTGATTTTTCACCCCCACCCCCACCCCCAAATTGTGACAAACTAAAATAAACAGCTTCAAATTGTTTTGTTCATACAATTTACAAAAAGGGTTTAACCAAAACCTGCTTAAAGCAACGTCATACTGTGCATAGATTGAGGAACAGAAATGCCTGAAAACCCTTCAAACAATTGTTAATCCATACATAGTATAATTATACAATAATAAACTCAAACACCGATATATTAAAACAGCCATATATTCTGCTATACGTTACAGATCATATTACTTAAACAGTCATTCAATGCTAAAGATTGGAAGACAATGGAATATGATTCTTCACCCCGGACACCTGAAGATTCAAGTTGGCATACAAAGATCAATTATCTAATTTTGAAAACATTTAACATTTTTAGAGACATGGATTGAGATCTAATGTTTAATTTAGTCCATGTGGTTCCATAGACTTTATATGGTATATATACATGTGTCTGTGTGTGTAAAAATAACCCCTCTCTTAGACATTATCTCATCTCTTTTGCGATTTCCCAGTAATTAAGAAACAAATTAATATATGGCAAATGCTAATAAGACTTTACGTGCTTTTAATAAACACTTGAGCCAGAATCGTCAAGGGGATTGGAAGGAATTTAGTAAAATGAGTTTTATTAGATTCCTCATCTTAATACATCAGTGCATGAGGATCTATTCCTTGTTTTACATAACACAGATACGACCAGGGAAACTTGAAAGTTCAGAAGTGCCCGCTGTTTTAAAGAAAATAAATAAATAAATAAATAAAGTTTGAGTATCTGCAATTATTGTAGAAGCCACAATAAAGATCAAATGAATTATTTTTGTATATGCTTTTCAATTTCTTCAGCTCCATTTTTGAGATGTATTCTTCTTCTAGGGTTCACCAGGCGCTATGTACAGAATCTCTTTAAAAAATGTTTTGTATGCCCTCTTGTAACATGCTTTTAACCAATCAACATGCAGGTTAAACAAATCCAAGCAAAGGATCAATATAAATTATATATACTGGTATGCATACACTTATAGAAAGATTAAAACAAATTCATGATAATAACGACATGCTTCTTTTTACTATGCATCCCTTATGTGTTAATTATATCATGTTCTCATGAGATCCTATTGTGCAGCATTTCAACTGATCACTGCTATTGTCATTGGAAACTATACATAAGGTTCTTATTGTCAATCAAGATAAAGAGAGAGAGAGAGAAGTTAAATCAATTTCCTCTTTAATATATTGGTAAACAGCACCAGATACTGAAAAAAAAAAAAAAAACTCAGGACCTTTGCGTGACCTACTGTGGAATGCTGGAAAAATGAATTCCAGAATATTATGTCAACATTCCTTGAAGTTGTGGATATGATTCACATAGCAGGTCTTCTCCAGCCGTCAGACTTCTTTCATCTTGATACTGTAAATTGCTTTCATTTTTTCCCTCCTGATCTGTATGCTTGAGGTATTGTTGTGATAAATTATGGAGGGACAGAACTGAAAATGGTGTGTAGATTGTCTAAGAAATTGAGTGCAGTCAGCCTTAAAAGTGGTGGATGATGTGCGAGGACCGCTGGTCATGTCACATATGTCCTCAATAAGAAGCTGCTTTTAACTCTGCTTTTTAGCCCTGAGTGGTGTGAGCAGCTGGATTTATTGAATTAAACAACTCCAATTTGAGCTGTTTTGTTTTCCTGTGACTGTGAAATGAGATGCTATGTTAGCACATTATAATACCAGTTTTCAACCTCCCTTTTCCCTCCCTTCTGCTTGCTATGAAAGAGGGCCACTATTACTATTTTATTATTAGTCAGAAAAGTATACATGCTAACCATGTTCAGCGCCTTTCAAGATCATTTGCTAACACTTGACAGATGGATGACCTAATGAATAATGTGATCCACGGAGAAGCAGGCAAGAACATTTTGATACATTAACAGGGTTTTGTAATGTAGGGATTCTATAAAATGTAGACATTGTGATGTGCACACTCACACATCTCCATTTGTCTTAATATAATGCCTATAAATCATGGAAATGTTTGGTTCAAACAGGGTCTGAACTTGAAGTCCCCCTCTGATGTATCTGTGTTAGACTTGTTTACTAGGAGTAATGGATGTTCTCGCCCGTGACCCAGCTGAGAACTGATGGCTTTATGTCACACATATGGTAGGCAGGTTGAAACAATGGCCTTTGATCCTTTGACCATACAGGTGTGAGGCAATAGTCCTCTAACAGTGCTCCGGGGCATGGCATGATGGATGATTTTCTTTTTTTCACGACTAAGGGCTTTGTGGTCATTTTTCCACAAGGAACATGAGGTAATACTTGGACTTTGCATTAATCATTGAACACATGGTGTTAATCTCACAGATTGAAGCTTCCGATCCTCAGAAAATATAACATGCTTTGTAAGAGCAAGAAAAAAAAAATAAAGATTGAAAATACTACGTGCACAGACATCTGCAGTTTACCTTTGTTTTGAAGTGTAATATGAGAGGATGAAGCCCCATATCTATTTTCAGGCTGGTGCTATGGGGCAATTATAGTACAGTGTTTTCAAGCATTGCCCCCCTGATGAGTTGAAAGGGTTTGTATTAATTTAAAAAAAAAATCTTCACAGACCCACATTTGGACCTTACCATAAGTATTTATAATAAGGGATACATTATATTGTCCAATATTGGTGTTTTATGTTGCTACCAACTCACAACCAAACTGTAATAAAAACTTCTGGGGGAGAAGGAGGGAGATATTTGCACCCATTCCACTAAATAATGTGTTAAATAATCAAATGCCTCTTGTACATATTTCTAGAACACAAGTTCAGAGGCAAAGGTAAATATTCATATGGGAACAACATCATTTTAGTAGTGCAAGAACTACTTCCCATAATTGAACTGCTCCTTCCTGCAACCATGTTGTCTCTTGTTTGGGCTGTATTATGTGTGTGCTGCAGAATATGATATATGAGTGCAAACTAAACTGAACGCGAATTGTAAAAATTCCAAGTTATTTGCTGTTCATTAATGTTTTTATACACATATATTGTAAATGTATACCTAAAAACATGTAACAAATGCAATATATATATTTTTTAGCAATTTCTAAAAGAACAAAAAAAACCTTTCTGTAGTCACTGTGATGTCTGCATTTGGCTTTCTTCTTTAGTTCAGTAATTTTTTTCTCCCTCTTGCACTTCTAAAAGAGAAAATGTATTCCACAGCGTTTGATGTGTTGATTGGGAAAGAGGAAAGGACAGCTGCACAGACCTCTGGGGACCCAGCTTGATGGCTAAATGAAGACCTCTAGCACTTTCTTGTTATCCAAGATAGATCTACGTCCAGATGAACCACAATTAGTCAATTGCGAAGGCTTTGGGTGCATGCGATCAGAAGCCACAAACCAGTTGTCTCTGGGACTGTTATTGACAGATTTTGCCCCAGGCAATGTCCTACCACTGCTGGCCTGGCTGTAATTTTTCCACTACTGAAGAGATTTTTAAATCCCAAGCTGAGAGTACAGAAGAGATCTCTCAGTAAATGATCTCCCTGGTATTTTCATATAACCGTAAGCATCTCATTAGCAAGGCTGCTGACTGCTGGCATCTCCTATGTAATGCTTTTATATTTAGAACAATAATCGCCCGAATGCCACATTCTTTTATATGTATATTCTCTATAAATGTATACTGTAATATACACTGTATAATATACTGTGAATGTAAAATATTTAAAATATGTGAAATACACTTATTTTGGAGCAATGTCTCTGAGTGATTATTAATATATTTCTGTAATTCTCTATTCATTACTTTAAATTATTTGTAAGAAATCAGAAATAAGGCATTATACAATCTCAATGTTGCTGCTTTGCCCCATTTTTTATATGAATCTTTTCAAAAGCATGTATTACAAAACACATTTGTCCTGCAAACTTTGTTTTATGGCTTTCCTCCTTGACCTTTTTGCAGCTCGTCCACTCTGCCACTTATCTTATGCAACTAGTAATAGTGAGAGTTATACTCCCTATGAAGTTGTGCCATTGCATGATGAAGCATTCTATTTATATTAAAATGAGGGCATTCCTAAGGGAGACATAGAGGAGAATGAAACAACAAACAGAGCTTTAGAGACTAGATATGTGAAGGGACATTGACAGCAAAATGGCAACTCTTCATACAAAGTGGCCCAAAGGACTTCAGAAAGAGTTATAATGTGAGCAAAGGGGGCTTGAGCTTTAGGGCTCACTGTGGCTTAGGTCCCCGCAATGTGAAAGTGCTATAAAATACTACCTATCATAATAAAATAAGACCTCTAAATCCTTATGCCTTCACTTTTGATATCCCTCAAATTTTTGAGGACCGTTTTTGGGGTAGCCAGAAATGAATGTTATGACCAGTGATACTTCTCTTCTGGGGTTGCTGAAAGGCAAATTATATATATTTTTTTTCTTGGATGACCTTTTGATGGAATAACCTTCCCCAGTTAAAATAAATATGTGAACTGCCTTTTTTAAGAAATGTTATTGTAAACATTTTATAAGAAAGGAGAGAAATGTGAATTATTTGTTTCTACTAATTCTTAAGGGATTTTGTGTTAAATTAAAGTATCGTTATATGGAATCGTGTGGTGGTGGGTGCACACATCTTCAAAGGTTGCATATAAAGTTTTCTTTCTTTAAAATATATGCTGTATTTCTCCTTTCTTCCATATGGCTGTATGATATAATAATATATGAAATTGATGCACAAATCAGTTTTTTGTTGCTTTGTCATATATAAAAAAATATTGCAAAGTTACTGTTGTATTTTCTGATTGTCAGGTGTACAAATATGAAGACAGTAGAATTTTGTATATATATATATATATATATATATATATATATATATATATATATATATATATATATATATATATATATATATATATATATATATATATATATATTTTTTTTAAAGATTAGGATTCACCTTCATTTACAGTTACTAACAACAATGTATCATCTTAACAAGAAAAACCAATAAGACAAATTGAACAACCAAGCATTTCATTTATATCATCCATTCACTCCTATTCTCTCTGCTTTGATAAAATGCAAACACAAGAGTAATTGTGTAACAAGTAGCATTTTTTAATGGTTCAAGGGTCAGAATTGGAAGGGTTAAGTAAAGAATGGTTCACACACTTCAAAAACGATTATGCGGGTGTGTTTAATCCATCACAAATAAGGTTAGTGAAATAAACACAGAAACCCAGTAATTCATAAGATCACCACTGAACTTTGGAACTGCTGTTTTGTGTGTTTTTATATGACTCTCAAAGGGGGAAAAAAACTCATTATTTAATTGATTACAGGTTAAAGCAGAGATCAGAAATGTGATATTGCGATTTTGCTTGTGTGACCATCTTATCGGATAAGCAACTGCAATTTAAAAGCACCCTGAAATAAACTGGATGTTTTGAAGCATGGATTTGCAAATATGTCCAACTTTTCTTTGTCTTATGCACTGACTTAGCTCTTGTTTAGTATTGTTCTTGGTAGTGTAACCATATACTTGTAAAACTGCATTTTTTATTGCATATTGTATGACCAGAAACCACTTTTGAAAGAAAAAAAACTTAAAATATTACAGAATACCCTGTAGTGTTTACAAGAAACACATTACCTTCCATGTATCCTGTAAAGTCCATATCACAGTAATATATTTTAAAACATAATATTTTATTCACAGATCATGCATCATAAATCAACTGAAAATACATTCCCCAACTTTTATATTGGAGTGTTCGCCCAGATGTTCTCTTAAAAGCATCATATGATATCCAGGTCAAACTCCCTCTTGCAACAATGCTGGTGCTCTGATGAAATGAATAGTGTATTGTGGAAACAGAAACTAACAAGCAGTTTTGCATGAGGGAGCAAGATTCAGAAACTCTGCGATTAAAGTATAACAAATTCCTTGACAAATTCCTGGGTAAGATAATGGTTACCCACATTTCAATTTAATTTTCAAAATCAGTGAAATAGTCAATGTACCTTATATCTAACAGTACAAACATACAGTAACTAGGGCAGCAGTGTGGAGTAGTGGTTAGGGCTCTGGACTTTTGACCGGAGGGGCATGGGTTCAATCCCTGGTGGGTGACACTGCTGTTGTCCCCTTGAGCAAGGTACTTTACCTAGATTGCTCCAGTAAAAACCCAACTGTATAAATGGGTAATTGTATGTAAAAAATAATGTGTAAAAATAAATAAATAATGTAATTGTATATAAAATAATGTTACAATTGTATTGTAACAATTGTCTTGTAACAATTGTAAGTCACCCTGGATAAGGGTGTCTGCTAACAAATAAATAATAATAACTAGCACTCCATGCATGTTGACTGTATGTTATAATGAACAGCATCATGTCATTTTTATTTTCATTCCAACCACAATCTTTACCATAAATACATTATGAATCTCCAACATCAGCCAAGTCTGCTGTGCATTCTTGCTCCTTGTGGCGTGCTTATATAATCACTGATCAGTTTAATTGGCAACCATGTACTTCATTTTGCAAGCCTTTTTCTATTTGTTTGACGTTACATAGCTGTGTGTCATATATAATTTTACACTTTTATCGTACCAGGGGACTGACAGGTCTCTAATCTCTGTCTCAAAGCATTCACCCTTCTTGAACTTTAGCATCGTGTAGGTCATTTTGCTGGCACTGGGGACCACAGCCCCATCCAGTTAAATCCTGAAGAGTCGATAGATGCGATAATAGCTGTAGGCACATTTCCCTAGAACTCCAGGGAATAGGCAATTTCAATAAATGTAAAGCGATGCTGTCTACAATCCATAGTGCATGCAAACCAAGCTTGAAGGGCTGTACTGTACTTGTTTTCTTGGGGCAGAATGTGTATTGATATTTACAGTAAGATGCTGGAAGTACACTACCAGTAACAAATACACACAGTATATGCAATAGAATAAAGAATGCTATGCATTTTTTTTAATTCAGCTTGAATGGATACAGAAGCAGATAACAGAAAATGTTCTGTAGGAGTGATGCAGTACGCAATGAACAGAAAGAGATTTGTAATCCAGTTAGAAAAGTACTTTTATTTATACAATCCAGGTCTGGTAACCAAATAATGATCCCCAGCAATACACAGCAATGTGTAGTGCACGGGGTAAATAATAATGGGTTTGCAGTCCCAAATGATAAACACAATGTACACACACGGTCACTAGTCCTTTGTGCTGGCCCTTGGCGACAGCTCCAGAACATGTTAGCCGTCTATTAATATACAACAAGCAACAATTATAGACAATACAAAACAAACACTCACGCTACGTTATCACAATACTGCACGGGTCCTTCCGGGTTATTTCTCGTAACCAAAGCGAAGGAACAGATTGCGATTCTCCGTCCCCTTTTTATCGTTTCACACATGACCCCTTGGTAAACGAGTGCAACCGCGTCTCCAATATGCGGCTGCCACATCGTTTACCTTCCGGGTCACTTGCAACGGAGTCTCGCCTTCATACAGACTGTCCGACTTCCCGACCCTGGGAAAGACCTGTCAGACCAGCCCATCCAAAGTTCTTGCTGCTTAACACCCTCACAGGTCAGGAGGGAGATTTACAACTAAGAATCATTGTATTTCTGTCACACTGGCTCACTGGGGATTCGCAGCAGCCCCTCCCAGAGGTCGAGTTGACCGCCGATGCGACAGTGGAAATCCAGCCCAAAAATGCATGCATCCTGGACTTGGGCAATCCACACCCCCGATGTGGATGGCCATTGTCCCTTTTCCTTCCATCGGCGACAGCTCCCCCGTCACTGTCCTTAACTGGACAGTCGTTGCTTCCAATGAACGACGTCCCCATTGACTCCGTCATAGAACGTCCGGCTGTACCAGGGCCACTGTCGATCCTGTGTCCACCAGTGCCAAGCAGGGCACCCCTTCAACCCTGACTGGGACATGACAGTAGTCTCCTGACCACCCTCACCGGGACGCCCACTTTTTCTGCAACGGGGTTGGTGATGGGGTCCGCTTTCCCACTATTATAGTATGTATTCTGTATTTAGTGCATCTGTCTATCTATCTATCTATCTATATAAGGGATGGGCACCAATATCAATATTTTGATATGATAGCGATATTATTCGATTGCGATAACAATTTCCATATCGTGTTATAGTGGGATTAAAATAAATAGGCTCACATAGATTCTTTTTATTACAACTACAGTAGGTCTCTGGCTAAGAGAACACCCCTTGGGAAGCAAGCAAAGTATTCTCTTCGCTGAAGTGTTCTCTAAGAGATTTCACCACCGGACACAATATCCCATGGCCAATCACGATATAAAATCAATAAATACAAATGTATTTATTACTTATGCCATGACGCACGTGCATCAACATATGAAATTAACAGAATAAGTAAAAGAAAAGCAATAGGCGAGCGTTAATAAAACTATAATAATAAACAAACTGACAAACTAAAAGCACCCCTACATAGGGTAAAAAT
This sequence comes from Acipenser oxyrinchus oxyrinchus, assembly GCA_030684275.1. Taxonomy (NCBI): domain Eukaryota; kingdom Metazoa; phylum Chordata; class Actinopteri; order Acipenseriformes; family Acipenseridae; genus Acipenser; species Acipenser oxyrinchus. The sequence goes on along the minus strand of CM060247.1, from coordinate 36,122,065 downwards.
GCGGCAGCGGCTCTAACAGTAATTATAAAAACGAGAATGAATTTGAACAGTGGTTATTGACACAGCACTGCCCTACACACATAAAAAAAAAATGCAGCAACAGCTCTAGATTGCTTGCAATGAAAAGTTAGTTTTGAAAAGATTAAATAAACCATTTGAATTGAAAGCAAGGAAATCACTACCGTAGCCAAAAACGTGTTCTTTTAAGTGAAGCTCCTATATACGCAGAGACTACGGTACTGCTAAAAATACAAACACAGTATAATCAAGTTTATTTTATATTAACATACAACACAATTTATACATACCAATCAAGGTCGATCTCGTAGGCAAACACCACACACTAAAGTATCATTTTACAATGGCATTCTATTTTGGTGTTTAGGTAACAAATGCTATTTGCATGCTGCATAAGCACCATTGGCCATCCAGTTTGTATTATTTTGAGATATGCGCATGCTTCAGCGGTTCATTACTTACGCTATTATTAATGTATTTTTAAAATGTGAATTTTCGGTATTATAAATGAGATGTACTTTTAAAATATCAAAACACATTTCAAAATAATGCAAATTTCGGCAGGACACTGTACTTAATACTCAGAGCAGCTGAAGACTGATACTATTGATATCGAAATACGTGCACAATATCAATATACAGTCAACACTCAGATGTACGACATTCAGATATAAGTCAGTCACGTTTTACTGTCCTTGTATTAAGAAACAAATCAATTTTCATTATATATATATATATATATATATATATATATATATATATATATATATATATATATATATATATATATATAACAAATTAATGCCCTTACCCATCACACATGCTTTTTTTTTTTTTTTCTCTCGCATGCGCAAATCAGTCTTTATTGTGCAGTTACACAGCGCTTCCTCTAGTTTCACTGGACAAAAATGCAGCAACAACAAAGCGAACGAGACCAGCTACTGTAATGTAAAACAGTTAATCATTAAACAGTTTTAGATACCGATATATATTTTTTTTAAATCTGTGATCTTTAGTTGCTTTTGTGCATTTTCATTTGCAAGTGAACTGTGACATTAGGGCCGTATCGAGCACTATATGCTGTAATTTTCAGTACTGTGAATTAGTGAATTAAAACACTTCTGTTGAAAATATAGTACTGTACCAACAAAACCAACTACAGTACATCTAAATGGATGCCTACTTATTTTAAAACACAGTCCTTTAAGCTATGTATATTTGACATTGTAACTTTGTGTTCCCTGAAAAACGGACACAAGGGTTGGAACGGGCCAAAATGAAAAAATCAGATATGCGTCACACTCTTTTAACCGTCACTGAAGTCAAAATGTTATAGGGTAGGATATGTGAGTGTTGACTGTACAATTTTCATATTGTACCCCCTAAAATCTGTGCCCCGACGATTAGTCTTTGTTTTGCTTTCTTCATGCTTCGGTTGTTTTTAATAGTTTTCTCTACCAACTTACAGTTGGATGACTGTATATCCTCAGTAATGAGCTTTCTTACTGTCTTGCAGAGCTCAATGTATTCAATCTTTGACTTCAGAGCTGCTGTTTGTTTCATTTCCCTTCTTTTCTTCCTGAGGTCTTTTGTCTCTTGCGTGATTTTCTGGTCGCATTTTGTACTCTGTTCCAGTGATGTTTTTTGCTGTTTCTGCAATTACTTGCTTCACTTACTCATATATTTTGTTTACCTTGATTGCTTCATCTTTTTGCAGATCTTAAAGAGCACTGAATCTATTCTTCAGTTCCAGTTGAAAAACCAGGGCTTTGCTTCTGGAGCATTGTGTTGGATTTCGTCATCACGAGTTTTGCTCTCTCCAGTGTTGTGTTTAGGTGTATTTTACATCTTACAAGTCTGTGTTAAAATTGTTTAGTACTGAGACATCTTGTACGGTGTGCTTCTTGTTGGTGAGTATGTAGTCAATTTCATTCTTCACTCCGTTGGGTCCTTTCCATGTCCATTTCCTGATGGGTTTCTTCTGGACGAAGGTGTTCATGATGAATAAGTTCTTCTTCTCTGCAAATTCGACTAGTCTATGGCCCCTGTCGTTCCTGTCGCCATGTCCAAATTTACTGACCGAATTCTCATCTTCTTGCTGGGCTCCTATTTTGGCGTTGAAGTCACCAATGATGAACTTATAGTTTTTGTGTAGTTCCTGTACTTCTTCATAAAAATCTTTGACTTATTCATCCGAATAGTTTGTTGTTGGTGCATATACTTGGATGACCTAAAGTTCATACTTCCTTGAAACCTTCACTATCAGACTTGCAGACCTCTCTGACGCACTGTCAATCTCTACTATGTTATTCTTGATTCTCTTGTGGACAATGAATTCAGCGCCTCCTGTTTGTCCATCTGTAGTGCCTCAATAGAGTTCTAGTAGTCCTTCATCTTTTCGCCGTACTTTGTCCTACGATGTTCCACTTGATTCTTCTTCCAACTCTTGAAGACTTGCTTCACCTACTTTGCCAGATGAGCTGCCTAAAATAGTTATTTAAAATAAATAAATAAAAAATAAATAGTTTTTACAGTGCTCGTATGTTCCAGTCAATAGTAATCAAAATGTTTATTTTGTTCCAGTAAAATAGCAAAATGCAGATAAAAAGTACACAAACATGCATGTACAAATACGCATAAGCACATACTGTGACTTAAGTTCGTTATTTTTAGAAAACTATCTAAATTCTCTTTTTAAGAAGTTCAGTCAAATTGAAATGTATGTACAAACTCATGTACAGTACAAATCTCTTCTGTGTATGGCAAGCCAAATTATCATTTAGAGATACATTAATATGAGATATTTAACCCTTTATGGGTCCATTGTCGGACCTGGTCCGACATTGCAATTATTCCTATCCGCCCATTGTTGGACCCTGTCCGACATCATCAAAAACGCAAAAAACGGGTTTCTAGTCGTTTTTTCTCCGGAAAAAGCCGAGAAAACCATTCAATGGCCGAGTGGGAGCGACAGGAGCCTAGACAAGCCGATAAAAAAAAAAAAAAGGCGTATCTCATGAATAGTCATACTTGCCCCTGGCATCACATATAGGGGCGGTCATAAGGAAACAAGCTGGGTGTTACTGTATCAGCGCACAGAGACTATCACGGACATTTGCAGAGCTTTTTTGAGATGTTATAGTAATAAAATAATGACTTGGATTGCATTATTGAGGAGTTTGGTGATAAAACGAGTCATCAGGAGATGATTGATCGGTATGTACGACTATTATTATTATTATTATTTATTTCTTAGCATATGTGAAAGCGATAGCAAACGAAAGGGTGGGGCGGGGCTGGAGATGCCTAGTGAGTGCTTTGTTGATATGCAGGGCCTTTTAAACCTGTATGACTGTGGAAAAAAATACTTTTAAACAGCGCGTCTAAAATTAACTGCGCGTGTGAAAATAAATTGGACCTGACGCGAAGTTAATAAATGGACTGCAAAGGGTTAAAGCTCCATTGAATTTGAGATTCAAATTCAAATTGAATTTGAGATATCTCGAATTGAATTTGAGATCTCAAAAATGACTTCCTGTCCAGTTTGAGATATCTTGAAATGGGCCGGAAGTCCATTCAAAACATAGAGCTTTTTCACAGGAAGTCAATTTGAGATATCTCAAACAAGACAGGAAGTCAATTTGAGTATCTCAAATTGAATTTGAGATATCTCTAAATGAGTATGAGATATCTTGAAATCAAGTTAGTTTGAGATATCTGTAATTCAATTAAAGATATCTTGAAATACATTTCGAGATATCTCTAAATGATGATTTGGCTTGCCATACTGTTGTGTTCATCACCTGCAACATTAAGGCACATTTTGACAGGATGTAAGGTGCTCTTAGCCAAGGACGGTTTACTTGGCGCCATGACCAGGTGCTGCGATGTTTGGCCTTAGCATTGGAAGACAAGTGTAACATGACCAATAAGTTGCCACCTGTTCCAACAAAACATTACACACAAAAGACAACATTCCTCCACCCAGGAGAGCAACCTCCAAGAAAAGGTGTTAAAACCAATCCTCGCCCAGGACAACTGGAAGCTGCTAGAGACTGGAAAATGTTGGCAGATGTTGGTCAACGGCTTATTTTTCCACCTGAGATTGCCACCACTAACCTTCGACCAGATATTGTATTGTGGTCTGGATCAGCACGCCTTGTTCACCTGGTAGACTTAACAGTGCCATGGTGTAGATGAGGCGTATGAGAGGAAGAAACTGCGGTATGCTCAGCCAGCCATTGAAGCGGAATAGCGAGGATGGAGAGTCCGGGTTTACCCAGTGGAGGTGGGTTGTCGAGGATTTGTGGCACACTCTACAACCCGGTTTCTCAGAGAAGTTGGATTCAGTGGCCAAGAGTTGCGTCGCACAGTGAAGAACTTATCTGAAGCAGCAGAGAGGAGCAGCAACGGGCTGTGGTTGAGATGGAAAGATTCTTGCTGGGGATCTCAAGCACAATAGAAGGAAAGAATCGCTGATGTACGGGTAAGTAAGCTGGGCTGAATTGAGTGGGGGACGGAGGGGGGTGATGCTGGGACGCCAGAATCACCATCGAGCCCTCTTGAGGTGTCGTGGTCTAGTCGACGAAACACCAAGGATGGAAGGTGCCCACTTGAAGACCCCAGAGATGTACCCTACTTAGCTCAATCCAGACGGTTGTCATGCTGATGCGCTGGGGAGACCGCACTGTGGTTGATCCCCGGAGCCAGCATCACAGCCGTTGTGTGTGCTGATGCGCTAGGGAGGCAATAAGCTGATCTCTGGAGCCAGCATTACACTTCAGCCATCAACACCAGTCAGAAAGATATCTACATCATCATATGGAAGGAAGCGCAAATGGATGGAGACACAGATGGATCACATTAGTTTACTGTAAAGCTACGACTTAGTTGGTGCTTATCTTGGCTAGAGCCGAGTTCAAATCAGCATGAAGTTTTAACATCTACTTTTGTGTAATGGAAGTCATAAATCTTGATGTCACACGTTCCATGTCTTCCCAAAACACAGCCATATTTTCTTTGTATATTAGGCAAGAGCAACTGTGGGGGACGGGGGTAAATGTAATGCTATAAAGTATTTTTTTTTACCCGGAAAGGTAATTGATACTTGGGTATTGACACGCTGGTGTGGCACTGTCTCTTGTGGCAACACGTTCTGACAAAATTGAGCCACAGTATTACATTCAGTACAGTCTTAAATAGAGTGTATACAAGCTATGTTAATAACTTGTACCCTTTTCCAGGTTGCTACATAAACATTAATGTGATTTCTCCAGTAAGTAGTTCTACTTTAATACAAATTCAAGCTAGTAAGCTGTGCATTGAAGTGTTTTGTGGCAGATGCAAGCACCAGCCAAAAAGGGAAGCTGCTCCAGATTTCCTTTAGTAGCTCATGCTAATCTCCTAAAGAAGTGGTATGTCAGTTTGTGCTAATCTGTATTAATACAATGAATAAGAAATATCCAAAACCATTTGTGTATGTAATTTGTACACCAAAGTGATTTTCTGTTTCATCATTACTCTTTTCCATTTGAAGTAGTTTCCATGTTTTTCCATTTCATATACCTGTAACTTGATATTTATGTGCTGGACTTTAACTTTCAAGATACGTTGTTCAAGTAAATGCCAATACATTATTTATTTTAATCAAGCAACTGTTAACAGAATTAAAAATATATTAAAAATGTAAGAAAAAAAAACAAATACAACTTACTGTAGAAATTGATTGAATGTTTACAGAAAATGCAACAGAAAAGAACTTCTGAAAACCGTAAAATCAACAGGTCGAAATCGCAGTTCTCGCAAGAGTGTTTTTTTAAAATGTATTATTTATTTATTAATGCACTTGCACATTCTTGGACTCAGTAGTTAATGAGAAACGGTGACATGGGAAAGTATGTATACTCAGAATCTTGGAAGACTGCCCCTACTTGGGATTTCTAGCCTACTTTAAATGAAAATGAAAAGACTGTGTGTGTGTGTGTGTGTCATATATATATTGTAAATCGGCCGTCACTCACGGTCGTTCGTTGCCCCTTTAAATTACTGACCCAGACACAAGAAATTGTTTTTTTTAACGCCCTGACGCACTATTTTAATAAACAAACAAAATAAAACACAAAATAAACACCTAGCTCCTTTTTGGAGCACTGACTAAACAAGCAGGTCCCTGACTCACTCGCAGGACGGCTAAGCCGTTTACCTGCCAAACAAAATAAACAAACAAAACACACACAGGTTTACACTCACGCACAAGAAGGTTTCAGACTACCTTTTTCTTTTTTTTTCGCCTGCACGCACTCGCAAGCGGGCTCTTCAAACAGCAGCCCTGTGCAGACTGACTGGACTCCTTAAATAACCTGCACCTGGTTCTAATTTACAATAACTACCAGGTGCAGGGGATAATTAACAATAAAACAATTAAACTAAATGTGCATACGCACATGTCTTCTGCAGGGAGGATTTTAACCCCTCTCCCTGCTGTGTTACAATATATATATACATACAAGGATGGTTTGAGCGGTGACGTCAGAACCAGGAAGTAATGGACACAGTCAGACTGGATTACGGTTGAAGCTGAGCGCTTGGTTGCGTTCAGCATTTATTTAAATAAACAGACTTTGAAACAGCCAACGAAACAAACACAATGGCACAAGGGCCAAAACAAAACAACACGGAACAATGAACACAAGTAGTATGCTGGTTACAACTCCCAGCATATGTAACAATTTTATTTTTTATATCTTTACTAGACTCAATTCTCTTCTCTCGCCTCTTCGCCATGCACCAACTGCAGGTCTTTTTATATTATGGCCGAGGGGTTAACTAGCTATTAATGATCTTATTACCCCTCGGCCATAGTCTGCACGAGTTTAATAAGGATGCGTGGTTGTCAGCTAGTTAAATACTGATCAGTCACACACTCCCACGAGAGTTGGCTACACAAATACAAAATACAAACAGACATAATAACAACAAATAATATAATAACGGTAATGGCAGACAGCTTTTTGTCCGGCCTGTAAATAATAATAGATTATAATACTGGCTTTTCGCCGGTCACACATTTACAATAAATCATAAAACACAACACACACAATAATAATAATAATAATAATAATAAGCGCACACACATTTATACATAATGGGGCAGGCACTTTGACACACACATACTAATCAAGTTTCATGATATTATTAATTTTGGTCATGCATGTTCCTATTTTGCTTGTATTTAAAAACATATAAAAAAATGTATGTACATCACTGTAAGGATATGTGATGCATATATGCAACATATAAAATGGTTACATTGCATATATTTATAATATATTGAAAATATTTTTTCTTTCGTATGGGTGTGCTCTGTGAATCAGGAACCTGCATCAGAAAAAAGGGATTAACTGTTTGAATATAAGCCGTTATAAGCTCTAAAACTAAAGGTGTGCCGTTATCTTATCTTAAAGTTTTACTTAAAAAGGCAGCCTTTTAATGTTGTCTGTGAAAATATGTTGCAGATCATTGTCCCAGTCTTCATGGATGTTGCTTAAGCTTGGATCATCAGATATTTTTGTCTAGTTCACTTGTACACTCATTTCATAACCATAACAGTTTGGATTATAAAACCCATTGCTTAGACATCAGTCCAATTGAGCAAGCGGTACAGCTATGGTAAAACTTTTAGTTACCTAAAATGAATTGGTTGCTATCTCTACCAGAAATGAAACCCAAAAGGATTATTCACATAATTATACTAAAGGGCAATGAGTTGATCTATTGTGAGGTGGAAGGTCATGCCCAGCATAAGCAATCAGCCTAGTTGCGACCATACTTTAATACCTGCTTGCACACTGGGGCTCCAACTCTATTCCCAGTCCTGATTGCTCTCTGTCATATTGCTTCAAGTAATGTAAATTGTATCTGGTCTCCTGGTAATCGAGATCAGGGTTGTCGTGTCTGTCCACTCACTGACGATGCCCTCTCTGCGCTGCGATAATGGTTTCAGTGGGCAATCAGTGGAGGTGCCTGCTTGACTCATCTCTTTTAATAGGCTGTCCTCCTCAGGCAAAATTGAATAACCCTCGACATGGCCTAAAGGCAGGCGATGAGAATTCAATAAGTCTGCAGGGTCAATGTCCTGTCATTTTTTGGATAGCAAGTAATTATACTGCACTAACATTCTGTAATAACAGCAGCAAACTGCTAGTGACACCTTAACAGGAATGCTTTCATCCTCACAATCCTCTCACCTTCAAATGTACCTTTGGTGCTCTTTTGCAGTACCGATGGTGGTGGTGTTTATGTTGCTACTTCATAGCAAAAATGACAAACCAAAACATACATTTATGTAATTCATTATGATCTAAAACTGAATGAAACCACGGTCTTGTCCCTCCTGAGATCAGTGCATGAGGAGTAATGAAGAGGCTCAGATAAGAGCAGAATAAGCACTTTCCATGATTGATTGACGATTGATTAGTGCAGAGATATCTCCCGATGGTCACCCATCAGAACACTTTTTTGACAAGCGTGCTGCACTCCTAACAAGAAAAAAGTGTTTTAATCTGCATCAATTTGGTTTGGTAACTGTGCCAAACTGTGGCTAACACTAATCACGCTCTGCTATCAATGCTAATTTACATTCTGGATATCTCAAAATCCCGTGACAATAGCACTCTCCATTCACAGTGAAATATGTACAATTATGGAAACTGTTTAAAATAAATTGTGCTTTCACAGATTCTTGGAGCCTTTTACATAAATAACTGCCAGGCCTGAGCATGTGGAGTGTACCGTGTTTATGCTGTATACATCCTTCTTTATTGTGCTGTTCACAATATAGAATTCATCTCCATTTGTACTTTAGCCAGTTAAGCTTTATAATGTATGTGCCCTCACCTTTAACCTTTCGAGGATTTATGGGAAATCCTCTTCTAGTTTTTTTATAGTGCATGATAATTACCTTTCCTAAGCTTTCTGCCAAAATGTGACCATATTCTTTGCACGTCTAATGAATACTTCCAGCTGTTTGAAAAAACGAGGGAAAGCAGCCAGCAGATGTAATTCTTAATTATTTTTTGGAAACCCCATCCCTTTCACCTCCTCTTTAAATATACATCCTCACATCATATTACAAAATTGTGAAAGAGAAGGCAAATTTGAACTGAATTGAAAGCTGCTATGTATAAAGTTGCATATATATATATATATATATATATATATATATATATATATATATATATATATATATATATATATATATATATATATTTTTTAATTGTATTCACCTTTTTACTCAGTTATGCATCATACTATTCAGTTGGGCCTTATAAAAAATACATGTTTGTGTATACTTGATTCAAATCTTTTGCTTTATAAGAACTACAGTTTGTAAAAAATAAATAAATAAAAAGTCCATGATTATGTGCCCTGTTTCTGGTGCAAATAAGTTAACTGAAAAGTGCCAAAAGCACTCTTATTTACCCCTTTGATTATGTGCACAGTATGGACTAGAAGAGTCATTATTTCCTACTTAACATTTAATTTAAGAGTACAGCTAGCAGCTGCTGTCCTAATAACTGAATTCATTATGCTGATTTAAGCGGAATCTGTTTCTGGTCTTTTTAACAACATGTTTAGCTCTTCACCTAAAGCTTAAAATATTTGTAGTATAAATTTCATAATTTTGGTAATCATGAGTTTATTCCCCACTGGAGTGCTTCCATAGACCACAGCAGAAAATCACTTTGGGTAAGGGGGTAAAGTTTTAATTGGCTGTATCTGCCAAGCTCTATGCAAATGCACTTTTTTATTTTCATTAAATACCATGATCTAACCATTAACCACATTTTATTAGCAGTTTGGACTTTGCGCTTATATGCACTTTTTGGCCGAATGTTAAGATTGATGTAGTTTGTCACTGGCTGCCTCACACTGTATCTAATACCCTATTCACACACCTGGTTGTCATTCATGGTAATTAGGATCACATTTTCAACACTTTCATTGTGCATTATTTACCATAGGTACTGTAGTGTAAAGAGGGTATTAGTTGAGGAAAAGGATGGGCACAAATATATTTTACTATTTATAAAATACCCATTTTAAAATAGAAATAGTATTTTCTGTTTTTATTTTAAACACTTTTTAGAATGGAAAACTATACTTTGTCAATAATATATATTTTTAAATAGAATATATATATATATATATATATATATATATATATATATATATATATATATATATATATATATATATTGTAAGGCAGCGGGTTGTGTGGGGCAGCAGGGAGCGGGTTAAAACCTCCCTGCGAGAGAAACATGTGCGGAATGCACGTTTTGTTTAAATTAAATGTTTTATTTGTTTAATTGTTTTGCTTTTTCAGTTAATCAGTTTTGTTAATTGTTCTATTGTTTAATTTAACTGTTTTATTATTTAATTATCCCCTGCACCTGGGCAGTAATTTAGAATTGGGACCAGGTGCAGGGTATTTAAGAGGAGCAGTTAGTTTGCTCTAGGCTGCTGAGTAGTAGGAGGCAGAAGGAAGGTGCTCTGCTTCCGAGCAGTCCTAGAAGTAAGTGCTGTGTAAACCTGTGAGGTTTTTGTTTGTATGCCAGGTAAACGGCTTAGCCGTCCTGCCAGTTAGTCAGGGATTAACCTGTGTAGTAAGTACTCCAAAACGGAGTTAGGTTTTGTTTTGTGTATTTGTTTTTGTGTTGATTAAAAAAATAGCGCAACCGCGCTTTTAAACTCCATTTCTCTGTCCTGGGTCGTAATTTTAAAGGGGCACGAACCCGTGAGTGGTGCAATCCTTCACATATGGTGTCAGAGAGTGTGGGCGCCCCTACGACCCAGAGAAAATGGATTTGTTGGATTTAATCAAACAGATTACAAAGAATGCCGTTGCTCAGGGAGAGCAACTTGAGAGATGGGGGAAAGAGATGGGGTTGGCACCGCTGAAGAGACAGGAGCGGGAGCCAACCGAGTTGGAGCTGTTGCTCCAAGAGTGGGAGCAGGCTTGCGTAGCTCCCGCAGTCTCCCCGAGCCAGAGGAGGAGGCTGCTACCGTCAGAGCCCAGAGGGGAGGAGCCGCCGCCGGAGCCCAGAGGGGAGGAGCCGCCTTCCGGAGCCCAGAGGGGAGGAGGTGAAAAGCATACCTCCACCACAGCCCTGACCACCACCACTACGGTCCAGTCTGGCGTCGCTGCGTCCGGTCCCTCATCCCTTGCTCCGGGACACCCTGCCGGTCTTCCTGGACCTCCCTGTGCTGGACCTAGAGCCCAGGAGTATGCAACACTAGCCACAGCTCTACCCCTGGTTCCCTGCTCCGCTCTCCCCAAGCACCCAGACGTCGCTGTGCTGCTGCCAGACGTCGCTGTCGCTCCCCCTGTTTGCTGCTTCGCTTCCCCTGGGTGATCGGACGTCACTGCGCCGGTTCCCAGGGGAAGACCTCTGTCCACTGCTGGGTGGGTGGTTATGTTTTAGGGGAGGAGGTGGCCTTGGAATGGCCGTTAGTGTTGCACACTTGGGGAGGATATGTAAGGCAGCGGGTTGTGTGGGACAGCAGGGAGGGGGTTAAAACCTCCCTGCGAGAGAAACATGTGCGGAATGCACGTTTTGTTTAAATTAAATGTTTTATTTGTTTAATTGTTTTGCTTTTTCAGTTAATCAGTTTTGTTAATTGTTCTATTGTTTAATTTAACTGTTTTATTTAATTATCCCCTGCACCTGGGCAGTAATTTAGAATTGGGACCAGGTGCAGGGTATTTAAGAGGAGCAGTTAGTTTGCTCTAGGCTGCTGAGTAGGAGGCAGAAGGAAGGTGCTCTGCTTCCGAGCAGTCCTAGAAGTAAGTGCTGTGTAAACCTGTGGGGTTTTTGTTTGTATGCCAGGTAAGCGGCTTAGCCGTCCTGCCAGTTAGTCAGGGATTAACCTGTGTAGTAAGTACTCCAAAACGGAGTTAGGTTTTGTTTTGTGTATTTGTTTTTGTGTTGATTAAAAAAAATAGCGCAACCGCGCTTTTAAACTCCATTTCTCTGTCCTGGGTCGTAATTTTAAAGGGGCACGAACCCGTGAGTGGTGCAATCCTTCACAATATATATAAAATATATATTAATACTAATTTGACATTTGTATAAAAATATAACATGCATGTGCAAGTATGTTTACTTTCATTGGGTTTCTTGGATCAGGATGAATGAATCGGAGAAATAACTAATTATTTGAATATGGGTGTTGATAGAAGGCAGGACATACTGTAAATAATGTAAGAGGATTACAATTTACACTGAATTAATTTGTGAAAGCATAACAATAGAAATATTTGTTGCTACAAATTCTTTAAACTTTTTTTTTTTTTTTCAATGTTGAACAGTGTTCTACATGTTTCTCTTGGGTCACCTCATCCGCCAAATATAGCCTCATGTTTCATTCCTATGCTGACGACACCTAGCCCTAATTAAAACTCGACCCTGGTAGCCCCTCTGCCATGGTTCAGCTCTCGGCTTGCATTCAAGACAGCGAGGCCTGGATGTCTGCGACTTTTCTTCAGCTCAACACTAGCAAATCTGAACTCCTTCTAGTAAGATCTAAAACTCAACTTAGAATCTCAATACAGCTACCCTGAACCTCCGAAACTGTCTGCTGCTGCCTTCCCCCACAGTACGAAGCCTTGGTGTACTTCTTGACAGCAACCTTTCCTTTGATGCCCACATCTTCTCCGTGGTCAAATCTTCCTTCTACCATCTTCGAAACATCTCCAAAGTCCGTCCCTACCTTTCCCTCCCGGATGCAGAGATACCCTGGCATTCATTTGTCTCGTCTCAACTACTGCAACTCTCTCTTCACATCCTAGCCTTTTATTTAATGTATTATGTATTGTTTTTCACTGTATTTAAAGTATTGTGCTTTTTTCTGTATGGATACCTGTTTGTAAACCTAGTTTGTACTGCACTCCACTCACTCAAATGGCACTGGACCACAGCTCATCAGAATGCACAGTAGTGTCACGATGTTATAAAAAAATGTAAACACCAAATCAGGAGAAATCCAACTGATATTAATTTCCATTTACTACTGCACTAATGTACAGTACAAGCAAAAGTTTTTATATATATATATATATATATATATATAGTGTGTAACACAGCCGCCACTCACGGTTGCCCCTTTAAAAAATTACCCAGCACACAGATTTTAAGCGCCGATGCACTGTGTTTAATAAACAAAACGAAAGAAAACACCTTGCTCCGTTTTGAGCACTAACTAAACAAAACTGGAACCTAACTATAAAACAGGACAGCTAGGCTGTTTACCTGTTTTAAAAACAAAACACACAGTTTAATGCAATTACAAAAGGAACACACAGTCCCCGTTCAATGACTGCTCAGAAGCAGAGCACTCCTTCTGCGTCCTTGTACTCACCAGTCCTCTACAGACTGACTGCACCTCTTAAATACCCTGCACCTGGTTCTAATTTACAATTACTTCCAGGTGCAGGGGATAATTAACAATAAAATAAGAATTACACAATTAAACAAAGCGTGCATGTGCACATGTTTTTGGCAGGAGGAATTTAACTCTCTCCCATATATATATATATATATATATATATATATATATATATATATATATATATATATATATATATATATATATATATCCAATTTCTTGCATATGCAAATAACAAATTTATAGTGCACACAAAAATATTATTAAATAGTTTATTATATATTTTTTAAAAAGACAGCGATCTAACACATCAAATTCACTTAGGAGCTATATATTAGTTCCAATTAACAGGTCAAAAACAGTTTTTCAAACCACAACAATCACATTAATTAAGGCATATACAAACATTTATGAATCATCCATAATTAATCACAAATGATCAGCTCCTGGTCATCGATACAATTTCATAATTAAACCACTAAAATTCTAAAGTGTTAAAATACATACAGGGAAGAACTCTGCTATAGGAAAGGACTGTAATCCAATTCATCATTTAAACCAGAAGGGTACAAAGTATTTAATGTATAAATCCAAAAAGATTCTCATTGTAGAAGTATGTTTAAGTGATTACCACCTCGCTTTGGACATTTAACCTTCTCTATCCCCAAGAATCTTAAATGTAGACGGCAAGCTCTGTCCAGCTTGTATGTAATGCCTCGCCATAGCATAATCCATGTTTTGTTCTAATGGCAGCTTTATGTTCTTTAATTCTCTGTTTTAATGTTCTTTTTGTCCTCCCCACCGTAAGATTTTCCACATGGACACACTAGCATATATACAACAAGCTTTGTTTTGCAATTAATAAATTGATTTATGGTACCGTTTTCCACTGTGGGGATGACAAAACTAATCAGAGTTGACAGTATTGCCGCACACGGCACAATTGCCACATTTGCAATTCCCTTTGGGCAGACCGCCAAGCCATGTACTTTATGATACTGTTTTTAAATCACTATGAACCAATTGATCTCTTAGATTACGAGCTCGTCTAAACACTGTTCTTGGAGGAGTGTCCACAAATTGTTTTAAAGTGTGATCACTCTGTAATACATTCACATGTTTTAATAATTCTCTTCACATCTTGAGCTTGTGTTGAAAAATCAGTCAAAAGATTGGTGTCTCTTCAATTTGTTTAACATGTAAGTCAGTATTAAGTACCTCAGATCTTGGTTTAATAGCTGCATGATTAATTGCTCTACTTATGTTAGATACATCATAACCACATTCTAAAAAACTTGTTTTCATTATTTCAACTTGTTTTTTCTTTATCCTCATCACAATTATGTCCCAATCTCACAAATTGGCTGTATGGAATACTGTTAATCAAATATCTAGGATGGAAACTCGAAGCTCTCAATAATGTATTTCTATCCGTTTCTTTCTTATAGTTTGATGTACGTAATAAACCTGAATCATCTTTATAAACATCCAAATCGAAAAAATGTATATGTGTTTCATTAAAATCCATAGTAAACTTTAGGCTTGCATCTGTACTGTTATAGGTACGGAATTTATTAAGCTCAAGCTCGGTCCCATCCCATATCATTAATATATCAGTTATAAATCATTTCCATACAACAATGTGATTAACAAAACCATTTGTGTTGATGTCATAAATGGTCTCCTCCTCCCATTTACCAACAAACAGATTGGCAAAATTTGGGGCCGATGGGGATCCCATAGCTGTTCCCTTTACTTGTTGATAGAATTGATTTTCAAAAGCAAAAACTATTTTGTAAAATGAATTTAACCAAATCCAATAAAAAATGAGGGGGGGGGGGGTGGAGTTCTGTCTTTCAAACTAAATGACATATAACCCTAACTCATGGGGAATATTCGTATACAAACTTTCTATATTGAAACTTACTAAAACTTTTTTTTTGTACTTTCAATTTTGTAAGGCAATTTATGACATCCCTCGAATCCTTTAAGAAAGATGGAAGCTGTTCAACTTTTTCTCAAATATACATCAACAAATTTAGACAAATGTTCAGTTATCGAACCAGAACCAGAGACAATTGACCTTCCTGGAGGGTTCTGCATATTTGTGTGTATTTTAGGCAATATATAAAATACCAGTTTAATTGGGAATTTTCTTGACAAATTTAAATTCTTGCCTTGTTATCCAATTATTTTTACACACCAAAATTGTATCAATACATTCCTTAATCAGAATAGTTGGACCACAAGTCAAGCTGTCTAGCTTGAATTTCCTGCGGACTGCAATTCTTTTTGACATAGCATTGCTTTTTTTTTTTTTTACCAGCTTATCAAGGTCTCTCTCAACTAATTTAGAATAAGTTTGAATGCTAGCATTAAGGTTAGCATTAGGTAGAAATAAAGAGCGGGATCTACCTCCAGATGGTTCCCTTATAATTTCTATATTACTTTTTTCAGTTGCATGTGAAACATTAGATACAGTGCAGTGGGGCAAAATATATTCTTAAGGTGTAATTTTCTCACAAACTTAAAGCAGTCAGTTTTAGTTCTCATAGCATTAAGTCCCGATATAGGAGCAAATGACAATCCCTTATTCAAAAGGGATGTCTGAGAAAGATTTAATTTCGAAAGGTTGTCAATAACTAGTTTTGACTCCTGGTCATTGGTCTCATCAGTGGATTGTCCCGATCCCAATACGGACACCTTCCTCCTTTTCCCTCCTTGTCTTCTTCCTAAAGGAGGCACTCTTGCTTTGTCCTGAGTTGTTGGCATTCCTAGAAAATATGTTTCCCCCTGCTGATCTGGATCAGTAGATTCTCCTTCTGAGGTAGACAATAGATGTAAATCCATATTTCCTCTAGATCTTACGTGTTTGTATCTTTGTCCATACCTTAGTGTATTTATCCTTTTCCAGTCTGTGACAGGATGACAGAGGTTGAGACTCAGAGACAGTCTGATGTATGGTTAGCAGTATTAAGTCCAATGAACATTTATTCAAAATTTGTTCCCATTTCTGAAGGAAAATAGAATTGTCTTTTCCAAAAGCCGGTTGTTTGTCCAAACGTAAACCCCATGGAATGCATTTTGTACGCCAATATTCAGATAAAGTTAATGCATGCCAAAACAGTCTCACTTCTCAGATCACACAAAATTCAGTTTCCTCACCAGGTCGCTGATGTTCAATGATTTTTCACCAGGCTCTGTGATCGTTTCAAACAATTCTGCATCCAATAAAATATTTGCAGCTGCTTCTTCTGTGTAGCTGAAACACACACACATACATACACATACATACATACATACATACATACATACATGACTTTCATCTATTAATGACATTTTCCCAGGAACCAAGCCCATCCCATAGACTTTAATGTTAATGAAATTGTGATATTAGCAACTGCACGCCGCTTATTGACAACTTTATTGCTAGCTGCCAGTGCTACAGAGCACACTTGCATGATTTATGCACATACTTCATGCAGCTTTTATAACTCACTGACTTTGCAACTGCGTATTTCTGGCAGACTGAGGCAGAATCGTGGCTTTGAAACTGGCTGCGAAGCTGCACGTGATGGATTTACAGCGGGAGGTGGTACATTGTAAAAAGCAGACAGCGTTGGACAATTTCTTGTATTAAAAAACTGTGTTCTTTAGAACTGATTGTAAGTACAACGCATATTTATGTTTGCTTTACTCATTGTAAGGACAATTGTAGTACATTGTGGTGCAGTACTAGTTAAGTCTACTCCTTTTTTTGTTTTACACACACACGTGAACAGTTGTAACAATCACTCCCCGAATACAGGTGAGGTCGTACAGGTTCGGGTAGCGCAACCGCTGCCACCACCTTTGATGCCCAGAAGGTCTGGCTCTATTAAATAAAATAATGAAGGAACTTGGGTGCTCAAAGAATGCCAACTACACACAAAAGGTAAAAATCAATCATCTTGATTTTATAGTCTAGTTAAAATCTGTGATCGCATAGTTGATATGTCTGTCAATAATCACAAACAGTAGCAGCAATACAAAGTGACTATGTGGAATCAAGTCTCAGTATAGGGGAGGTTAAACGCACACAATAGGTGTGGGCCACATAGGGGGGTTTTAACACGGGAACTAATCACAACTAATATAAGAAAACTCAAGACTAAAGTGCTCGTTATATAAACCAAACTGTAACGCAGATAAACAAAACCACACACACACACACATTACAAACTGAAAACATAATAGAAACCATTGTGCAATACAAAACAACAACTCAAACAATAAATCTCAATAATAAAGTACAAAACTCTCACACACACACCTGAAAACCCCAATGGGCTGTGCCAACTCCAGAGTCAGCAATTAACACACCACCCTCTAGTTCAGATAGTATGCTACAAACAAACTGCAATAATACAAATTATAAACATAACCCCTTTAAAATGTCCCACCCTGTTAATCTAGGGTAAAATATATGGTCAGTGTTTAAAAATACAATTAGCAAGTAGTACTATTTGAGGTAGAAAGTCAGAACACCACTACAGGGAGAGAGAGAGGTTTTTTCTTACTTATTGAAGTGATTGCTTTCGCTTTCGGTTCTCTGGACGCTCCAAACTGCAAGTGTCCCTATTCCAAACTTTCAGTATACCGTGCACTATAACATGGGTCTCACAGCCCCTTTTCTCTGCTTCTACACGGAGTGCTCAACACAGTGCTCACTCTTTCTCCCATTATTCCTGTGCCTTTAATTCCCCTCCTAACAAGCAGGTAATTTACTTAATTAGTTAACTTGACAGGACAATTAATACAAAACAGGTGCCAGACATCACACAGTTCAATGTTTGGGTATTTTTTTACACTGTGACATTTAAAACACATGTATTTCAGTGCCATATTTGTACAACTGCAGTAGGCTTATATATTGTTGTTCCATATAAATACACTTGAAAACAGGGTCTTTTTGCTTATTGGCAACTTTCGGTTAAGGAAGAACTTTTTGCTGGGAACCGAGAGGTTGTTAGTAAGTGGCATCTACTATATATAAAAAAAGGCTTGGAAAAATAACAGCCTCTGATTGGTTAACAGCATCACATGACCAACAGTATGCTTTTTTTTTATGTACCCAGACTCCCCAAATAATATCTATAGATCAATTTCTTCATCTTTTAGATGTAAAATTGACTGCACTGGCACTGTGAAAAAGGGATGTGTCCTTAGGCGTCACTGGGGTCCTGATAGGTCCCAAAACCCCTTGCCCGTAGGAAAATGTGCATCGTTTCTCCACATTGCGTAACCCTAGAGTCCACTCACTATTTTCTTTAGGAGTCTAAACCTGGGGTTAAGCAATATATATTACTTTATTACAGATTCGAGGATGACAAGATGGATTGTGGGATGACAGGAGGCAGTGGTAAAAGAAATGGGCTTGTAACCAGGAGGTCCTGGGTTCAAGTCCCAGCTCAGTCACTGACTCATTGTGTGACACTTAAACTCGTTGTGCGCCGTCTTTCAGGTTAGACGTTGTTGTAAGTGACTCTGCAGCTGATGCATAGTTCACACACTCTAGTCTCGTATCTTGTAAAACGCTTTGTGATGGTGGTCCACTATGAAAAGCACTATATAAAAATAAAGATTATTGTTATTATGATTATATACAGCTGTACATTAGTTCACCTTCATGTGTAGCCTCTCAGACCAGCAGAGTGCAGAAATGATCCGTATTGTGTTTCGCTGCATCTCAGTTAAGAGGTGCAAGAGTCTGAAGAGTCGCTTTTCCACTTGTCATGAAACTCGGTATTAACATTATGTAGCATACGTTATTGAGAGTATCGGAGTCTGGGGATATACAGAGGTGTCTGACTGTCTGTTCATCCATCCGTCTGTATGTCACACTAACATTGTTGAATATATCTGGAGAAGAGGGAATTGGGATTAAACGTTTCATTGTTCATTCTTATTCTATTCTATTCTATTCTGTACATAGTGTTGATATACATTATGTAATGGTCATCAGCTTTTCATCATACTGATTTTGAATTTACAGCCGTGGCGGGGGGTGTATGTTACTGGCATACTTGTTGATTGAGGCAGTGCTGACATTTTCAGTTCATTATTATTGGGGAAAAAAATGGTGTTTACCACAACCAGTAGATGGTGTCAACTATTATGAAACAAAATATATATTTATAAAATAGTAGTTACGATTTTAAAATACATTACTGGCAAACTATTTTCTATTTCTTTTTAAATAGTTTCCTTGACTATTTTGCCCATCCTTGGTTGATGATCCAAAAAGAGAAGTGTGTCCCTGAGTGTTTCAGAAAAATATTTTTTGACAACTAAACAACTTAACAGTTATTTTGTTAAAGGACCATTGATTGTTGGTCTGGACTTCATTAAACTTTAAAGAGGAGGCCCATCACACAGAGCAGCCACTTAAAAATGTAAGTTGAAGCAATAATAACACAGACAGGTCACTTAACTGCGGGTGACTGATTGGAGTAGAGGGACAGCTTCTATTTGAAAGAGTTTGAATGAAAAGGGAAAGAAAGGCAGAGCAAAACAAAAACTACTGTCTTGTCTTGTGGGTCAATGTATACCTGTTAATGGTACTGTAATATCAGAAACACAAATAAAGACTCTTTGTTATATGTAAGGCTCAGTTAAAAGGCTTGCAGTAATCTGTAAAATCTTTAACAGACTATTTTAGAAAAGTTTAACCTTCATTATGCATTCTGTGTAGAGGTTATTTTTTCTAACTTGTATATCTTTAAAATATAATGAAAAAATCACTAAAGTGTGATCAGGGCCAGATTAGAGGATGTGGGAGGCCCTACGCTAACCCATATTTTGGGGGCTGTATGCATAGTATGGCGAATACAGATGCAGTCACTGTACAGT
Source organism: Acipenser oxyrinchus oxyrinchus (assembly GCA_030684275.1). NCBI lineage: Eukaryota > Metazoa > Chordata > Actinopteri > Acipenseriformes > Acipenseridae > Acipenser > Acipenser oxyrinchus. The sequence continues at coordinate 36,101,710 of CM060247.1, read as the reverse complement.
ATTTTCCATCATGCCTGTGCATGGTAACTATTAATTTTCCAGTTTCGAACTACAATTAGCACTTTTATGTTTTGCAGACTGTGTTAATGAACCTCCTAACATGTCCTTAAAATTCTAACTAGGCTACTTGTACTTTTGAAAACCTTGTATTAAACAAAGCCATTTTAATATTTCTTTTTTAAAAAATGGATACAAAAAAATACTTTTGAAGGCAGTGTCAGTGTCAGTGTCAGTCGCATAAACAGTATTTCATGATAGATTTCGAAATGTCATTTTTTAAATTTTTGGCAGTTTTTATTAAGTAAAACTACAAAGCAGTATGTAATTCAATATGTTAATGTAACATAATTCAGCAGGTTTCATTTGACTTTATGAAGCACAATGTGTTAATTCTATATGGTAATGAAAAACCTTTGGCTACAGCTTATAGCTGTAGACAAAAATATCCACTGTTTACATCTCATAATAACCAGTTCTGAACAATAGGGACCAACACTTAGAAATTAATAGCATTTAGCTGCTTTGCTTACGATCAGATATTGCTGTGGATAATGTGGAAGTGGCAGTGTTAACAAGAAATTCAGGAACCTGGTCTTAATCTATTATAATTTTATTTTTTAAAAAAGGGTTTTAATTTATTATGCTATGTATGACTGCATGTCTTATGCAACCGACATGTTGATGCTAGATGGATTAGAACGCATCCTCTAATAATATTGATAATCAGACATACCTGGTAGAGAAATAAATAAACAGCTATAGATACTTTTTTTTATTATTATTTATTTTAACGCTTTTAAATAAATAAATGTATTAAAGTACAAGCCCTGCTGATTAAATGGTCTTCCAACTTTTTTTTTTTTTTTACTATCATAGTTTGTCAGTTTCTTAGCTATTGCTTGTGTTTCTGAAATGGTTTTGTCTTTATATCATTGCTACAAATACTGTCAAACATATTAAAGGTTTTACACTGGAAACAGATGTCCTTTGCCAGTGGCAGAACTTTTAAGATGACAAGGAACCTCCAGAGAGTTGACAATCCATAGTTGTAAGAATTTGTGACTAATAGGTGGTTTGATGTGACAGGAGCCGGCTGTCTGGGGAAATTGAACCTCGTTCAGTGTCGATACCTTTTGTGTCTCACTCAGTTGTAGGTTATTGTTGGATGGCCTTTGGGACCCTCCCGTAGAGTTTACATTCACAGACTGTATGTGGTCAGCAACAACTTTACAATTTTTATCGCTGTTATTGATCCGTCTTCCCTTCCCTGGTGTAGCTAATTTGCTTGTTAACATAAATTTGTCAAGAATGAGGAGTCATTATGACCAGGAGGAGCAGTGTGCAGTTTAGAGAACTGGTTTCATTTATTTACAGGGAGTAAATAGCTGTTTGTGTGCTAATTTCAAACTTGCTTGCTTAATATAGTGCAACCATTTATTAAATTGCTTGTCATTAAGCTGTCACTTAATCAATAAGGATGTATCCTTTTTTGTAGGTCAGACTTAAAAGGGAGTTAAATTCAAACCTACATAATTACCTTTTTATGTGCCCTAATCTTCCAGTAAAATTAGCACCAAAGATTGGTTTGAGTTTTGTGCCTGTATGCCTGGCTAAATCATTAACTTGAGAAAATATATTGAAATGCTTACATATGTCAGAACTTTGGTTCCCACTCATATTTTACTCCCATGCTGTCACATGCAAGAATTGCCCTGCATAACTAGAATTAAATGTATTTTTAAGCAGCAACAGATCCTCCATATGAAATCTATTACAAAAGCATAGACATAATGTTAAATCTATTTACCTAATCTGATATTGTGTTCAGCCTAATGATGTTTAGCAACATATTCCTATTCAATTAACAGCCTTTTTTTTATTGTAACAGCTTAAGTACCAGTGAAGTGTATAATTTGGAAGTTTATTTCCCCTGTAAATTTCATTGCTACTGTAGATACCTCATCTCACAAGTGGATTTTTTTTTTTTTTCAGACCGTCAGGTTCTTTATTCAGACAGTGCACTGTGCATTTTTATCCATATTTCAACGTGACCTCAGGTAAGACACTTGACCTCCATGTGCCTCACTACCACACAGATGTAAAGAAGGGTAAAAAGAGAGGACTCTATAAGAAAAGGATGCAACAAATCACTTTGTCTGTCCTGGGGAAATACTTTTATGACATCTTAAAGTGAAACTATAGAACAATGAAAACAGGTTCGTTGTACAGATTTTATATATATATATATATATATATATATATATATATATATATATATATATATATATATATATATATATATATATATATTCTACTTAACTTTCACACTGTGCCATTTGTTGAATGACTGACTAAATGTGTTAAGATACTGTGGGAAATTATGCATAAGAAGTAATTAGAAACTGCCATGACCTCAAAACAAAATTCAAAGTCTTGAACCATTTTTCACTTCCAATTTGTCTGCCACAAAACACAATGACAACTTTGACAATGCCTGTAATCTCAGCAGTCAGATACTGTACATGTTGTGGAAGCTGGGTCCATTATTTTATTAAGTGCATCCTAGAACTCCTGTAAAGTCTTGATGGAATGCATGAGCATGAGGTTACCTTATTGGATAGAGGATCTTGTCTCTATACCGAACAATTGTGATAGTGCAGTTCTACTGTAGATCCCAGCCCACACCATGCAAATCCTTCTCCATATCTATTGTGTTCATCAGGCAAGAAATATTGATCGCGTTGTCCCCATACTATCAGTATAATCAAGAAAGAATCTGGATTTGCCAGTAAAGAGAACTGCCATCCAATAATTGACGTTCCACCTGATGTGATCCCTGGCCCATCTAAAACTTTCCAGGATGTGTCGGGTTGTCAGAGATACGCGTATTACCTCCTACCAGCTTCATTAAGCCACCTGCAAGGCATCTGTGCAGAAAGTCTAAGCCCTGTTACATTTTGAAGTTAATTTCTCAATTAGGTAGCATTTGCAAAAGGTCGACGACGTGACTCAATTTGAAAATGGTGATTGTGTCTCTTCTGTGCCCCCACCCCCCATTGTCTACTGGCATTGCCACTGGTTTGGTATCAAGAGGAACGGTAGTTCCTCTCACCAAGTTACAGCGAACTGCGAGAACTGCCAGTGACTATCTATACAGCATGGATAGTTTAAGTGTTTTCAGGGTATTGTCGCAGCAAAAGTAAATCAGCCAAAAGCACCATTCCACATTTAATTTGTAGTTCCCAACACTCTTACATGAAATGTAGAAAAAAAAGTAAATACCTGTGTGAACAGGCTGGCTGTAGGGGTGACGTCAGGCCAGAAAGAAACACACATGCAGGCAGTACTGACAGGTGAAACTGAGACTGAGAACAAAAACAGAACACAGCACTTGCGGCCAAAATAAATAGACAAACAAAACAGACACTAACATCCAGGGACGAACACAAAAGAAACAAGTACCATGCTGGTCCTCCAGCACGACGTAGCAATTGCTGCTTCTTCTTCTTCTTATTATTATTATTATTTTTTACCTCCTCTCTCTCTCCCGTTCTTTCGTCTTGAACACACAACCCCAAGTGAATGAAACGTGCATCTATATATACAATTGTGCTGGGATTCAATTACCAATTAATTATTCACTTGAATCCCAGCACGTGAACTAATTTGTGCAACCCCGTGCTCACATATTATTAAATACTTTAAATGCATGTGAAGTGCAATCCCCGTGCCTAAATACAATTATACATTTTAAACACTCGTGCTCATTACCCACATTATATCCCATGTACCAACTACAATACACCAAAAATAACACACTACATGCAATATAACACACAAATGCACACAGATGCGGGGACATTGCCACGACCTGTCATACAGTAAGAGAAATAAATCGGCAAGGAAGGTAAAAATCTTCTTCTTCTTCTTCTTCTTCTTCTTCTTCTTCTTCTTCTTCTTCTTCTTCTTCTTCTTCTTCTTCTTTTTCTCCAGGCGTATTTTTTTGCAGAGTTTTGCAGACCCCAGGCAATTTTATCCACGCATATGTATATTATAGGACATCCAAGTTTAATGACGATTAACATATTTTGTTAACATGGAAATATACTGGGGAGCACACTTATTTTCACGTCTATATCCAGAGATGCCAAGGGTTGGCTCTCCTTAAGAGTGAGATTTACAGTCCCAAAGAGTGAGAGTCAAGGTCAAAGAGTGAGACTTTCCAGGTGGTGTGTTAGGTCATTGCTTAAGACAGGGACTCTCATCTTTGGTCCTTGGTGACATCCAATAGTCCAGGCTTTTAATCCAACCGGCATTTAATAGCTTGTTTTAAAATGTACACTGCTTAATATTGCATCTGAAACACTTAAACGTCCTAATTCACACTAAAGTCTAGGGCATGTGAGAATTCTATATGCAATGCAAACCAGTGGATTTTAATAAAAACAATTATTTGCTGGTTGGAACAAAAACCTGGATGATTGGAGATGCCTGAGGACCAGAGTTAATAACCCCTGGTTTAGGCACACAGTCAGTGGACAGAACAAGAGAAATATTAAAAAATGAACAGTTTTTATTAAACCTAACAAAAAAAAAAACGGTTTTATCAATACAAGAATCATTTTGAAAAACACTTTACAGTACAAATATTATTTGGTTTGTATATTATTGCTCATATTACCTGCTAACTTTCAATCAAGTCCTGCTAGTTTTTGGGGCAAACTCATACTTTTTTTGACAGTAGCGTCATCTCTCCTCTTGCGCGCATATAAACCACCTGTAGTCTCCATGGTTACCACAGTACACAAGCTTGGAAAGAGGTTTTCCATGCTTGAAGTCCCGTGGCCAAGGCACCGGATGTACCGTTGTCTCTTGCAGCTCCTGAGAAAATATAAATCTTTATATATTTACTCAAAATGGGCTACGGGTACCTTATACAGGCAAACCACATTTGACATTGACCACTAACATTTACACTACCGTTCAAAAGTTTGGGGTCACTTAGAAATTTCCTTGTTTTCGAAAAAAAAGCAAATTTTTTGTCCATTAAAATAACATCAAATTGATCAGAAATACAGTGTAGACATTGTTAATGTTGTAAATGACTATTGTAGCTGGAAACGGCTGATTTGTAATGGAATATCTACATAGGCGTACAGAGGCCCATTATCAGCAACCATCAGTCCTGTGTTCCAATGACACGTTGTGTTTGCTAATCCAAGTTTATCATTTTAAAAGGCTAATTGATCATTAGAAAACCCTTTTGCAATTATGTTAGCACAGCTGAAAACTGTTGTGCTGATTAAAGAAGCAATAAAACTGGCCTTCTTTAGTCTAGTTGAGTATCTGGAGCATCAGCAATTGTGGGTTCGATTACAGGCTCAAAATGGCCAGAAACAAAGAACTTTCTTCTGAAACTCGTCAGTCTATTCTTGTTCTGAGAAATGAAGGCTATTCCATGCAGAAATTGCCAAGAAACTGAAGATCTCGCATAACGCTGTATACTACTCCCTTCACAGAACAGCAAAGTGGCTCTAACCAGAATAGAAAGAGGAGTGGGAGGCCCCGTGCACAACTGAGCAAGAGGACAAATACATTAGAGTGTCTAGTTTGAGAAACAGACGCCTCACAGGTCCTCAACTGGCAGCTTCATTAAATAGTACCAGAAAACACCAGTCTCAACGCCAACAGTGAAGAGGCTACTCCGGGATGCTGGCCTTCTAGGCAGAGTTGCAAAAAAAGCCATATCTCAGACTGGCCAATAAAAAGAAAAAGATTAAGATGGGCAAAAGAACACAGACACTGGACAGAGGAAGATTGGAAAAAGTGTTATGGACAGATGAATCTAAGTTTGAGGTGTTCGGATCACAAAGAAGAACATTCGTGAGACGCAGACCAAATGAAAAGATGCTGGAGGAGTGCTTGACGCCATCTGTCAAGCATGGTGGAGGCAATGTGATGATCTGGGGGTGCTTTGGTGGTGGTAAAGTGGGAGATTTGCACAGGGTAAAAGGGATCTTGAAGAAGGAAGGCTATCACTCCATTTTGCAACGCCATGCCATACCCTGTGGACGGCACTTGATTGGAGCCAATTTCCTCCTACAACAGGACAATGACCCAAAGCACAGCTCCAAACTATGCAAGAACTATTTAGGGAAGAAGCAGTCAGCTGGTATTCTGTCTATAATGGAGTAGCCAGCACAGTCACCGGATCTCAACCCTATTGAGCTGTTGTGGGAGCAGCTTGACCGTATGGTACGTAAGAAGTGCACATCAAGCCAATCCAACTTGTGGGAGGTGTTTCAGGAAGCATGGGGTGAAATCTTTTCAGATTACCTCAACAAATTGACAACTAGAATGCCAAAGGTCTGCAAGGCTGTAATTGCTGCAAATGGAGGATTCTTTGACGAAAGCAAAGTTTGAAGGACACAATTATTATTTCAATTAAAAATCATTATTTCTAACCTTGTCAATGACTATATTTCCTGTTCATTTTGCTATATTTCCTATTCAAACTCATTTCATGTATGTTTTCATGGAAAACAAGGAAATTTCTAAGTGACCCCAAACTTTTGAACTGTAGTGTATAAAATGCATAAGATAATCTTAGGAATGCATGTGAGCATGAGATAGCATGCTAATGCACGAGTCTCACGCCCAATGCATAAGACTTGACATATCTGCTGCATCATGTATATTAAATGATTTATTGATATTTTAAAATGGACTAGTCGCACACATCGCTGGCAACATTTTTTTTTTTTTTAATTTGAAGAACCCAGGCACTTTTATCCACACATACAGTATGTATATTACAGGACATCCAATTTTAATGACAATTAATTGTTTTGTCAACATGGAAATATACTAGGGAACTTACTTATTGTGACATTTATATCATTTGTATTAAATGATTTATTTCTGTTTTAAAATGGAACATTTGCCTGCAAAAAAACTTTCTTTATATAAATAAAAAAATGTCTGGTATACATGGGATTTGAACCTGTAATTTTCAGTTTGCAAGTGTTGTGGTAACTGTCAGTGCTACATGATTTTTCAAGTCAGCATTCATCTTCATCATCCTTATTCTGAGATTTTGAGCTAGAGCTATGAAAATTGTTTGTTTCCTGTGAGTGTAACACTCATTGTGGTCCCAATTGGCACAAGGAAGTACGGTTTCCTCTCTGTATAGACAAGATAGTCAACTCCCCCTTTTCTTCCGTCACAGCCGAAGCGGTGCATCCTGGGAATCCAAAGAGTTCTGGTGGCGAGTTTTCTCTTATCTCTATAATGTAAAGTCTGCCTCAGCAAGCAGGGGCGGCGCATTCAAATTTCAAACAGCGCAGAAACACGGAGCACTTAGCTTAAATGTGTTTAAGCTGCTGACTGTCTCTGTTGAACTAAATGCTGTTTTGTTGTTACCCGTATTTTTATTTATTTAGGTTATTTGTTTTTAAGCTACTGACTGTCTCTGTTGAACCAAATACTGTTTTGTTTTTACCCATATTTTTATTTACATTGGCAGCAAGTACATGGATGCAAGTACAGTGCTGACACTCCTACAATTATATTGAGCAAGGTTTTGTGTAAATGTATAAAGAAAAAAGGCAGTGTATATTTTAGAACTTGTATAAAAAGACCATGTACGGAATTAAAATGAATGGACATAGAATAGTCATTTTTTGTAACAATTTAATTGGTTTAAAAGCAAACAAATAAATAATTGGTATAAATGCAACAATTAGAATATACGTTTTGAAAACATCAGAATTTCACCTGCAAAGCATTGTGGTTGATGCAGCAAAAACACTGAAATACGTTATGCAGGTAACGTTTCAGAGCCTAGTGAAAACATTAGATGGATGATATTTGCAATTATTGTTCTTTTAAATATGTTATAAATGATGATGTTTCCGTGATTTCATATTAGTTCAGTAAAATAATAAATGTAGCATAATGCATTATGTTAATGGTACAGGCATATTTTATGTAAACACTGGGAATCACCAACTTGCTTAATTGTGTTAAACTGTATTACAGTATACTGCAGTTTTGATAGACCAAGGCTGACTGAGAAATATGTCTGGGTTTGTTCTGAGAACTACTTCCTAAACACGATCACGTTACAATATACTGAATGAAGAGATCAAGCTTATTATGATAGTTTGCAAAATTAGATGAAAACTTTCAATACAATCGGGATAATGTATAATCATTATTTACAAAATCTTGTTAGTCTCTTTACGTTAAAAACTAACTTTACTGCTATACTACTTGCAAATGTTGTGAAATGGAAGTACAAACAGTGGTGTGAAAGCTACGGCGCCAGCATTGCAAGCTGCCTTAGAAGCATGTCTTGGGTTTGATTCCCACACAGGGTTTATATTGCAATTTTTTTTATATTGCAAAAAAGTAAATGTATTTTATTTATGTGTAACAAACACATTTTTTATGTGAAAACATGTAGTTGATATGAATGACACTTTCATTGAACATACATACTTTTGCACACATAACTTTAACATGCATATACATTGTATGTATTTGTGGTATACTGTTGATGAAATAATATGAAATCGTGATCGAATTTGGATATGTCAATTGCATTATGCTGCATCAATTATTAAAGTGAAATTATTAAACTTTTTAAAATTAAAGTGATTTAAAATATGTATATATATATATATATATATATATATATATATATATATATATATATATATATATACATATTTTAAATCACTTTAATTTATGTGGCAGATTGCTGCTGAACATATGTAGCACCCAGGAGGGACACTCGTTCTTTCTAATCAGGGTGAGATCAGTCAGGCAGAATACCAGAAGGAAAATATAAAATAGACCACACTACTATGGCAGGCAATGAACATAATTTTATTAAATACAGGTGGTAAACTATACTTAACAAACGGCAGATCTAGAATACACATTCATGGCAAGCAGTTTGCACTGCCCATTAATTAAAACAATAACTAAACACAGAATTTAAAATTAAAGGGCAGTGCGGCTGAATACCTGCACAGAGACGGCGCTCACAAAAAAGAAAAAAAAAACAGCAATAAAACCAATGCAGCCCGTCTCCAGCACTCCTCTAAAACCCCAATGCCTTTTAAAATACTAGAGAAGCCGCGGCGCTCAGAGAGGGAGTGGGATGAGGTCATCCAGGTGGTCATCGAGTCGCTGCCGGAGAGACCCGCACCACAGGAGGGAGAGTTCCCCGTGCCACCAAAGAGGGAGCGTTCTATGCTGCCAGCACCAGAGCCCCAGAGAGAAAGCCCAGCATCGCCAGAGTGCCCAGCACTACCGTCTCAGAGAGCCCAGCATCACCGCCCTAGAGAGAGTGTTCCACGCCATGGCTGCAGCACCCAGTCCTCGCCAAACAGCAGCCGGGTTCCGAGGTTGCTGTTGGGGCTGTGCTAGCTAGCCTCTGCCCCGCTGTGTGGAGGGGGGCAGGGGTCCCAAGAAGCCTGGACCCAGGAGGGACTGCCGTCCAGGACTGGCACGGGGGTCTGGGATTGGTGGCTGCCCTGGAGCCCTGTGATGCGGCCCAGCCCCTGAAGTGCCGCCAGGACCCGCCGTTGCTGTCCTCCTCCCTGGCAACCACACAGGCTGCCACACCGGGACCAGGTCAGTGTAACGACGGGTCAGTTTGGGACTGCTTGGGACTGGACGTGGGGGGGGGGGGCGGCGTCAGTGTTAGTGCTACTGTATTGCTGTGAGAAGAAGTGCGTTTTGTGTCTAGGCAGTGCTGGTGCGCTGTCTGGGGTGTCATGTGCACAGTGCAGCTGTATTTAGATGGGGTCTGTGTTGGCTGCACTGTGATTTGTGTTCAGTTCCGCCAACCAGCTTTTTGTGTGGGACCAAGGGTCTGAGCAATTGGACTGTGTGTATGTAAATGTACCCCTGTGTGTGTGAGCCAATAGGGCTCAAGGGGATCACTATTTAGCAGCTGCCTGCGTGCAGCTCTGGTCGTGTTGTGGTTTTCATGTAGCTGTGTGTCCGGGAGCTGTCTATCTGAGCTAAACCATTTAATAAGAGAGCATTCATTTGCCTGCTGTTCCAACGCTTCAATAAAATTAGGCACAATAAACGCTGATCAAACGCATGAAAAACACAAGCCAAGTTAATAGAAACAATTGGGGCAACCTTGGCCCCCACCGCTTTGACAGTTGTGTATATTTGCTTGGTGCGGGCCAAGGTTGCTCCAATTGTTTCTTCTAACTTAGCTGGTGTTTTTGATACAAGTTAGAAGAAACAATTGCGGCCCCCATCGGTTTTACACTTGGCTTGTGTTTTTGATATCTCTACTTTAAATGGCTGGGCACTTTTGATAACTTGGCGTTTTTTTTACATTCCCAATATGTTTTTGTTTCAGATTAACTTCACATAACAGATACTACACTTTGGGGCATATTTAATAGCTGAGCGGCATGACGTTAAGTTGCCTAATTTTGCACCCTGTTCATGTCCTCATTACTTATCCATTACACTAAATACGGATAATGTACAAACACACAAAAAAATGTGTTCATGACTTTGTTCCCTTACCATTGCAATCCCCATAATATCCAGGGCAAGAACTCCGCTGAAAGTATGACCAACCACGGTGACCCCAACTCTGTGATTATTCAGAGTAACTGTAAAAGAAACCAAAATGCTGACAGTTTTTTATTGAATCATTTGTCTGTTGCCCTTTCTTTTACCTCATTTTCACTTTTTTCCCGTTCCCTTGCTTTGATCTAATCACATAACAAGTGTACGTTTTTTTAAATGGGAACAGATCTGCTTGAAAGACAGTGATGTCCATGCAAATATTACACAGTTCTTTTGTACCATTGTTGCATTATCCATTTCCATGCAAAACTTATATATTCATTTTCAGTAAATACAAGTTAATACACAATGTATATATACACATCCGGAATTGATATTGCTCAGCATGTAGACTACCTAATATAAAGGTGAAGAAGGCACAGCATATATTATTCTCTCGTTTTAATTTTTTTTTTTACTAGGTAATTAAACAATCTAGAAGGCTCATTTTTTGCTTTTTCAATAGAGAAGTGGGTGGGAAAATTAATACTTTATTATTACCTGTTCTTCAATATATCTCATGGAAGACATGCGACTGGGATCTATCTGGTGTGAAAAGATTAGAAGAACAAAGCCTGTACTTAGATACTTAATGAGACAAAGATAATTCAAATATTACCTTTCAAAGCTAATCAGAAATAGAACTGGTATTATTAATGCTGAGTTGTTTTTTATTAGTACCCAAAAATATTTCACTAACTTTCTTCTTTTTGAAAACAAAAAGCTGTTATCTCTATTAGATTGGTTCAAGATGTTTGAAGCTGTGGTAACCCATTGGATTTGCACCACAACCTATATCTTCACTTTCACAGTATGTAACTTCAGCTGTCTTCTACGGTTAGCTTACAAATATGTTTTTTTTTTCTTGTAAACCCAAGTCCTTGCCAACGCCTTTCCTACCTCACCTAGATTTGTGCCAATATTTTGTTTTTCCCAGATGGCCCATCGCAAACCCTGCTGACAGGCCTTCTTGCTGTGAAGCAGCGAACAGCAATCCCTCTATTCACTTGGCAAACATCGGCAGGGGGAGAAGGAGGGCTATTGATATCCTTAAAGCAAAGTGCTGCATCTAGCATGACATAGTGTCTGTGCTCTCAGCATGTATGAGCAGCAATAAGTCATAGCACATGCTTTTTGTCATCTTCCTGTATTCCCACTTCTGAGTGGGTTAACAAAGATGGTGGTGACAGCCAAGAGTGAAATCACCAGCAACTGTGCAAGATACCATAGTAACATAAATAATATTTTTTGTTGACATTTGAAATAAATCATATCAGAGAATATATGATTCATATCATATTTGTTCTAGCGTCAAATTCCTGTGTGCTTCAACATTGTAGATCACCCGCTGCTTCCTTCTTCTACTAGGTTTGTAGAAATGGAGCTTGATACTCTTCTCTCTCAACTTTTATGCTGTAACCGGCATTGGTAATACATTCATTGGCACATGGACAATTATTTTCTACACAATGAACAGCAGTGTCCAATTGCATTACTGTATATTCCAACCACTGCAAAAAACACAGTTGTGCATGGTAAGATGGCAACAGTGGGTGGTAGACCTATTATAGTGATAATTTTCCCTTTAACCTTTTGAAGTGTGTTTTCCAAGTGTCATGTCTAGAACCTGTTTACCCATGGTAGTCTTGCTGAGATTCTACATCTGGTTACCAGAGGAGCAATGCATCTCTCTTGGTTTATAGCTGGCTGGGACCGAAGTAAACTAAGATGCAGTGACCTTATAACACCGATCCCTGAGCTGGGACCTTTTGTCCCCAGTCCCCATAATCTTCCCTGGACCACAGTGACACGGGCAATTTAATCCAACTGGACCAGTACACCCTACCAGTTCATGTCCAGCCTCCACCTATAACTCCCATATAATTACCTTATTAAGGCTCCAGCCACATTCCCACAAACTACTCAGGATAGGGATTCAAGCCCATCTATGCCAACCACATTTTTTTCGTCCTTTTTTTCGTCCGCCCGCACACAAACACATACAATATAACAACAATAATAATAATAATAATAATAATACGACTACTACGACTATTACTACGAATACTACTACTACGCCTACTACGACTACTAATAATAATAATAATAATAATAATAATAATAATCATACATAAATAAAATACACACAAGGGGTGGGCACCCTGTCACAGCACTCTTACAATAATATTTTGTGTGCCCACCATTTGCTTCCTTTACAGTTTGCAGTCTTTTTTAGTATTTTGAAACCAGTTCCTGGCATCTTTCTGGATATATTTCTGCCTGTTCTTCAACACATACAGCTTTCTGCAATCAACTTTGGTTTCCTTTTTGCAACAGCAGCCAAGTCAATCATAACATCTCAATCATTATGCAATGATTTGCTGTTTTATTATAAAGCTGAATCTCTAATTTAATAGAACAATTAGAAATGATAGAACTCACTTTCTTTGTGGTTTTTCTCATTTTTTTAACTGCCCAAATACTTTTGTCTGCGACTGTATATAAATAAGTAAATAAATTATATATTAATGTATAAAGTACAGTTAAAATTATAATATAATAAAGAAACACAATATGTGTAGTTTCATGTTGAATGTAATAAAAATATATTCAACATGAAACCACATATTTAAAAGCTGGCTTTGCATGGCTATCAGATCACGTTCATCTTGCAGTGTTTTTTTTGTGTGTGTGTGTGTGTGTGATTTTTACCCAAGTATTAAACTGGCACTGAAAAGTACCTATGGCTTTTGGCTTCAGCTTTGCTAGATCCTAATTCCTGAGCTTGGATTTGTAAAACAGACACAGTTTCAATGGGTGGTCATTGTAGACACTGCTTCAAGCATATACAATATAAAAAATAAAAAAAAATAAAAAAATCTGTTTTTGAATCCAGATGCTCATATTGCTTATGACAGTTGCTGGGCGGTAAAATTCTGACTTTAAAGAAGTGGCTTTCTGTTTCTGCTTTCAAGTTAAATATAATGAAAGGAAAACACTGCAAAATTCCCACATTATTAAATAAAACATTTAAATGGCCAGAGGCCAATTATTGTCACGCCACGAACAAATGTCTTATGATAATATGTTCTGGAACAATCTGCTGCGCTCCACCAAGATTGTGCCACATTTTACACATTATTAAAGAATAAAGTGAGTTTAGCATAAGCTGACTTGTTTTATTAGACCAGGGTTACACCTGAGTGGCTACACCTCTTGTGAAAAGCTTCCACAGCAAAGTGTACATCCTAATTTGTGAGCAATCAAAAATGCTGACATAAAATGGAAAAAATTCAGGGGGAGACTGAACAGGCATTTTTTGTCTTATGAAACAACAATTTTTGGGGGGTTGTGTGTGTGAATGCACTTATAAACATTTGTAAAACGCGTAGTTGAACACAGTAATAAAGACATGATCAAGAACAATCTTCATAGATAAGTAAAGCATTGTAATAAACCATGGCATATGAAGATTTTTTTTTTACAAGACATGAATAATGCATTTTCTTTACAGTGGAACTGCAGCTAAATGTGTGTGTGTGTGGTTTTCTTTTCAATCAGCATTGCAGAGTACTTCACAAGGACAAAACTGGTCTCAAGGTCTGTTATTGTTCAATGTATTTACATCCATACAAAGCAAAAAGAACACTCTCAGAAACCTCATTTGTGCCACAAGGGGAGTAATGGTCAGAATTTCTCATTCTGTGGAGTGTTCTGGTTGAAGTCCTAATGATCTCATCAATGGACAGAGAAACTCATCTATCACAACTACTACAAGTAATCCCCCTTCCCTTGCCAGCCACCCCCTCACTTGCAAGTTAGGAAATTACAAGAGCCCTAATTTTCCTAGGTTATTTGAGAGTTGGACATCAATGCTTCTGTTCATAGTTGAAGAGGTTACCACTTAATTAGATTTCTTGTCTGTGGACCCCATTAACAGAATAATACAAGGGTTTGCCACCTAAGGTCGTCATTGCCTTTTTGTGTGTTGGCCTGCTTTAAATTCCATATACTGAACTGAATTGTACACTGTGCAGGCTTGTGTAGTTCATATATACATTTCCTTCTGTTGTAGTGGTAGCACAACATACCTGATTAAGTTTAAATTTGTAAAGGCTACATGCATTGTAGTCATTTAGATTAAAATCTGCAACATCTGTTTGGTTTAATTTCACTTTTGTCTTAAAGCAATATAGATTTAGTTTGTCTATGTAGTAGGGTCAATTAGATTGCTTTTTTGTTTCACAATGCAAAGAATAACAGCCATGTTAGTATCTTGCCCTTTAAAGCCTGTATTCTGGTTATTTGGAATGAATTTTGGTGCAAAGCAAATTGTTTTGGATCTATAACAAATGCCTGTAAATGAACCAAACTGTGAAACATCTGTAAACCTGCATGTGCTTCATGTTTAGTTTATCCCCTTGAGTAAGTAACTGGAACTATTGTAAAATGATACCAAATACATAATCCTATCCACTTAGTTATTCAGCATATTTCTAATGTTTTGTTAAGCAGGTTACATTTTTAAATAAAAACAGTAGCTAAGTAACCTGATAGCAAGCAGGTGCTAATAGCCATTGTATCATTAGAATGGCAAGAAATAAAGATACATGAAATTACATATACTTCAGTCTGGATTCACTTTTTAGTCTGAGGCTCCTCACTCAAGGATACTTGCATTTATACTGCTCTTAAACACATACCCCAAACATAGAGCCCTAAAATCAAGTGCCTAAACTATCTTAGTTGTTTAGCAGCTGGCATTATGAGGGGTGTACCACCAGTCACTGATGATGTGAAATCTAGGTTTGACTGAAGCACACAATATGTAATATACACATAGAATATATAGTGACAGCATGAGGGAGGAATCAGAAGAACTCAGCTGGTAATATTTGCAAATTTCTAACAATGTCTCACTCAAAAGACAAAGCACAAGGAGGTTAAGTGACTTGCTCAAGGTCACATAGCGAGTCAATGAGTGAGCCGTGATTTGAACCAGGGACCTCTTGGTTACAAGCCCTTTTCTTTAACCACCGGTCCACAGCCTCCTATTAATTTCTTTCGTTCGTTCGTTCGTTCGTTCGTTCGTTCGTTCGTTCGTTCGTTCGTTCGTTCGTTCGTTCGTTCGTTCGTTCGTTCGTTCGTTCGTTCGTTCGTTCTTTTGTTCATTCATTCGTTCTTTTCTGCAACACTGTTGATCATCCAGGATAGATTCAAACCAATCTGTGAGAAAGTGGACTCCTAAGCATGGTAAAGTGCAACTCTCACCCTCCCTTCCCCAGGATTTACATTGAATATGAAAGGGATGAAGAAATAACTAGTTTGTCAGACAGTAAAGGTGTTTATTAAATGCTGCACAGTGAATAAGATGTTGTGTTAAAACTGTAAAGGATCTGTCTGAGCACTGATACCTTTAAACAGAAAGAAGAATTCCCTGGGCTAGACTGAAGAGGATTTCTCCCCATGGCCCCCTCACTTTAAGCACTGCTGCTTCTATTGATATTTAGATGATACCATTGCAGGTAGGACATGCATTTTAGATATTGATTTTAAATTGCACATTAGACCAATTTCAGTTGCCATATCTTAGAAAGAAGCCAAGACTGGGAATTTGTATGGATTTTCTGGCTCATTTCTGTGATGAGAGAGAAATGCAATAAATGCTAAATTACTTGCACAAGCTGCTAGTTTTCAGAAAATTAGTCACTAGTGAACCTTTGCCCTTTGTCTCACTTGTCAGTAAAAGTACCAAATGGGAATAAAAATAAATCCAACCTAATGGCACAGCCATATTGTTCTGCTATCATATATATATATATATATATATATATATATATATATATATATATATATATATATTGTTTTGTTGTTATGGGGACACAGAGTACTTGTATCCGAACGTTTTTTTTTTGTTTGTTTGTTTTTTTCCGGAACTCAAGTACATTAAAAAAGAAAACTGATACACAAGGATAGCATTTATTAATTACTAGTAACATCTACTCATGCATATGCCTGCTGTTGTTTCAGATATGTAAATGATAAAACTCATATACATATTCATGCAGTTTGCAGTTATTAATATAGAAATGTAAATAAGCACATCATTTAGTACCGAAATGGCATGTATGGATTGATTTATTGAATAATTCCTTTTTATAGAGGCTGGTCCCTGAGATACACCGCTTATTAGCACTATCCACTGAGCAGATCTAGATAGAAACACAGGCGAAACAGTTTACTAAATTCATTTCATTACAATGGAATATGTTTTAAATGTACTCCAACATACTAGAACCTATGATATTCAGTAAAGTGACATGAGCCAAAAGTGTGTCTACTTAAGATAATTACTTTTACAGTAGAGCATTTACAGATAATCTAATCGTATCTAAAACTGATATGTCACCCGATAATATATGGTATATTGTGTTGTCTAACTTTTTGCAATCTCTTCTAATGACTCAGCCTTTTGCATACTCTTGTTGTATTGGTGTGCATAGATAAAGATTTACTGGTAAGGCTGTAAATTCCTCTGTTTAGTTTACCGCTAATAACTGTTTTAAATATTCAAAAACCATAAACTAACATTGAGCAGCTGAAATGTCTGTATCATTTATTTGTATCAAATAGCAGTTGGTGTGTGCTGATTTATCCTTTCTACCTTTCTGGAAGTGTGTATTATGCACTGCTTAGTACCAAATGCAAAGTACAGCATAATACCCAATTGTAAGGTAGTGCTTGTTTTAATTGTTTAATATACCTTTATATTTTGTTCTGCAGATTGTTCACCCCAATATTTTAAAATTTGAATGCCCTTGATGTGGCTGCAGTAGCTGGTGCAAAAAAAAAAATGGAAATGGCATCTTTGAATTTTAATGTGAATGCCATTAAAATAATGTATGGTTTGTATTAGATTTGCCATCTTGGAAGTATTTAAAACACAATAAAATAAACAAATAAATTGACACATAAATAAATGAATCAATAAATGGGAATTTTGCACTTATGTTTAACACATCTGATACAGACAAAGGACAATGCAATTTATATTATGCTGCAATACTGTGCATATAGCACTATGCCTTAGTCTGTCATCCCACTGACAATGTTACCACAATAACCTGAGCTGTCAATGAGACGAGGTCAGAGATTTAAAAGAAAAATACATTGGTCAAATCAAATATACATATATTGTAGATTAACAAATAGGAAATGACGTTGCAAACCACTTGTTCTCCAATGTGACACAGCCCTCCTTGCTTATTTTTTTCCTCCTCTTAATGTTTGTTTGTTTTGTTTTCGGGGTCGAGGACAGGACATACTCATAACCCTCTTAAATAACATTAAACTTTAGGTCAGAAGGTGACACTTAACCAACTCAGGAAACATTCAGCTTGACCTCGAACAGGCAATTATTAACAAAATTGTGTTTCTCATGTATCTTAAATAAGCAGTTATTGCTTATTGTTGTCATCGTAAATTCATCTTTTAAAATCTTTGCATCTATCTTTTGATAGTATTTTTGAAGCAAAATTCATCCCTAATTAATTGTAGTAAAAGGGAAAAGTCTGTATAGCTAATTCAATAATGGATAAACATATCTGTAATTGATAAAATATGTACACACTTATATGGAGAGAACAAACATAATGTCTTTGTCATGTGTGGGAAAGGGATTATTCACAATGTTGTTTGTGTTTTTGTATTTGTTTAATTATAAAGTATTGGCTTCCAAAAGCAATAAAAGAGACAAATTATGCTGGCACTATCCAGACTCTGTGGAAGCTCTGTTTCATGGCAACTACAATTAAACTGTCTTTGAACTCTTTAAAAATGCATTTTGTTTTAAATTGATGTTAATGAATGACAGTGTGACATCATATCCCCACAGTATTTAGTTTGAACATTTGTCTGTACTGTTGGAAGTTTTATAGAGTAATTATGACAATGTTAAAATCAGTTATTTTAGGTGAGTGAGAATAACTATGTTAGTATAAAGGGGCTTTTAATGATATTGGCTAATGCTTTATTGTTTAATTAAAACTGCCTTGTACTGTATGTCTTGTAGATTTTACAGAAATGTATACAGCTCTCCCTTTACATGAAATAAATTAATCATATTTCATAGGCCACTGCCATGGCTTTTTTGCCTTGCAAATCACTTGCAAATATTGTCTCTCTAAATGTATATGTAATAATGTAATCTAGCTTCACATCATAATAAGGCAGGGCACATAAAAACACTGCATATAATATATAAAATGCACTTGTTTTAATCAAATAACTGTGTGAATTGCTAAAGTTCCAAGAATCTGCCACCATCGAATGTAAATTAAATCTCCCTTTTTTTAATAAACCTCCTTTCAATACAGATGTTCTGAAGTCCTGGCAAATGACAAAATCAATAGTTAACTGAACACCTCGCAAATGCAAGCTTACTAAAAGATGACCTATCTCTCAAAGCCATGTATATGCTTCTTTATTTTCTTTCTAATATAAGTTTGGATGTATAGGGGGTTTCTCCTTTACAGGTCAGGAAGAGAAGCTGGAAAATTCTTAATAAAGTGTTGGTAGAAGCTACAGGTGGTAAATAAAAGAAGCTCTTGTGACCTGTAATCTTCCATCCTCATAAAGTAATGAAAAGCATAGCAGTCGCCTGGGCTGTAATTAGACTGTAAGCATCTTCCACCTCTTCTTACAGAGCCTTACAAGTCTAGGGTACCTTAGCATTTTTACAAGAAGGCTCATCATTGCATGTTTTGCTTCCCTTCCCGACAGATGGAGCCATTTGGAGTGAAGTGTATCTCTAAAACCCCAAAAGACTCAGCAGTTGTATTTGAGAACTAATTCCCTTGATGGATAACATATAGCTCATTAAAAAAGTATTTAGATCTACTTAATATCCTATTTCTAAGCTTTCTATTGGCTGCAGTAGTGTTTTGAAAAGGATGTTTTTGTTCAGCTGGGTTAAACCCAAAACAGAGATTTGATTTTGATTTGAAGATGTAGATTTTGATTTGAAGATGTAAAACTGTAAACCGTTTGCTACCATAAATAGAATTTCCTGATTTACGCAACATGACACAAATTAAAACTGTAACCAAAAAATTGGCTACAGTTAAAATTCTTTAAATGTAGTGCACCCAAAAAATAATTAAGATATATTAAACAGACCAAACAATAAGGAAATGTGTTATTTTAGGTACATTGAAAAGAAGAACACATATTTACTTAGTGCCCTTTGAGAAATGGCACACCAAAGGCTGTTTCTGACTGGAAAATTAAAACTGGCTTCTAAAAATGCCATAAGTTTTTGTTTATAGGAATAAAGTGACCTTTAAAACCATCCAACAGCTGCAGAAGTGAGCTGCTTGAGTTATTATGGTTTCCAAGCTGGAACACTGAATAAGCCTGTTTGAGAGCTTTAACGAAAGCAGTCACTTGCTGTGTGCGCATTCTTTGATACATTTCTCTTTCTAATTCCTTTGTCTCTATGGCTGCTCTTCCCTGTAGATTACGTAGATGTTTTCCACTGCGACGTCAATTCATATTTATTTCATTACCAAAATTATCAAATGAAAGAAAAAAGAGAAAAGCAGGTGTATAGAAATACACTGTAGAAAGAGTTTTTGGAAAGCTGATGGAACATTTTTCTTCATGATTATTTTTTTTAAACGATAGTGCCTGTCGATAAAGGCTCTACAGTGTGCTTGTTACCTTTTCTCTGTTGTACACCTACATTAGTGGTCTTTTCTTTTTTAACCCCAAAGCACCAGACTGCTTTAATATTAGTGCCTCACCACCGATCTCTTCCGGGATGTCAAACAGCAATAATAAGCCATGTAGCAATCAAAGTCTTTTTGAGCCTTGTCATCGAATCAGGCTAGGCACTAGGAACAATAATATGTGTATCACTACATGACTACAATTTTGATGATACACTTCAAAAACACAGGAAACGCGTCTACCACTGCATATTTTGAAGTTTAATAGGACAAGATTGAGAGGAGGCTTACTTGTGGACACATTTATTGCGTCACCCCATCATTTTTACTGCGTTATCACCATGTAGTTTGTTTTTCTATAGACTTTGTGTTGTTGTTATTGATGATTTGCTATTAATGGTTTTATTAAATCCTAATGTCTGTATGGTTTTCTCTTCATAATGCAAAATTAAGTCAGGAAATATACAGTACATTGTTTATATGCCAAAAATGTAATGTATTTATACTATACTGCTCTCCAATAAATGTGAAATGAACTGTCAATACAGCAAGTCAGAATGAAAAAGGCAGCACTTGAGCAACTTGATTTTAAGTTTAATTCACAGTTGGTCCTGCGATGTTCCAGCAGGCATCTACTGTCTATTAGTGCCCGCTAGTGCTGAATGCTGATTGGCTGATGGTACTGAATCATTTTATAATAATAATAGTAATAATAATAATAATATGTGTGGTCAAGTGTCATATCACGTGGTCAGAGCTTGGCTAATTCTCATTCATAACTTAAAACACTCAATAATATATTCTAAGGTAAAATAAAACAACTCAAGTGACATAGCAGAGGACATATAACACCTGGGGTTCAGACTTCACTGTTTGCACTGATCGTTGAAACTAGACCAATCTGCTTCTATCGTAATCATGTTTGTTTAAACATCTTCGACTTACAGTAGTTCCTTGGGTTTTTTTTTTTACCAGCTGAAAAAATATAAATGTATTTATGTTTTATTTTGAAAATACATTTTGTGTAATTCATTTGATTATTGTATGATTTGTTAATTGCACATTCAAACTTAATTAAAACAGAATCTGTCATTGACTTACAGTATGGTTCTCAGGAGCTGCAGACACAGTGCTCAACACATCTTGCTTCCCCCTCCCTTGTGGTGGTATATTATACTCAAAAATCAGATATTTAGGTCAAATGAAGTCTATAACCCCATTCTCTTGGATCATTTGTAGTTCATCAGATGCAGTTCTAGTGACTGTCTTATCCCTGCAAGTGACTGGGTGTGCAAGCATTTCATGGGACATTTTATGCATAAGGTTTCAGGGATAGAGGTTATTTTCCCAGTAAAGACAGATGTGAACATCAGTAAGTGTGGTCCCATGAATATTGACTTTCATATAAAACAGTCATCTTATTTTTTGTTTTGGATGCAGCACATTACAGATCAACTACTGCGAGTTTCCATATATAATGGAAAAAAAGTGATCAGATAAGAAACTGCATACAGTACATCTTCTGCCTTCTAATGTAGAAAGCACAATAAGTGATCAGCAGTGAGTTATTTTGTATAGCTGGAATGAAATACATTTCAAGATTTTTAACCTTGAGTCAATCATTTTTCACTGTCTTTTCATTTTGCATTTAAATTAATGTGAAGGTAAGGCCCTTGAACTTCATTGCAAAACCCATCAAGGAGTTTGTTTTATCTATCCTCAATATTATTGCCATTTGTCGTGAAAATCCTGTTAATTACATAGTTATTACAACTGAGAGTTGAAGGACTGCTGCTTTGTTTGTGGGATAAAGCAGGTTATTAGGAACACATGATTGCCTCGTTCTTTGTGCTACGTGATGTTGTTTCAAATTAAGAAACTGCAAAAGCACAGAAAACATATTTCAAGGGGTTTGAGTCTTTTTAATGCGATGAATTTACCTGTAAGCAACTAGATGGGAGCGGGTAGTATAATTAAATTGGTTTGTGCTAAAAATAAGAACAAGCATGTGGCAAAATTTTGAAATTAGATTCATTCAAATCTTGTGTGCTAAGGGCTGTATTGTCAGAACCATATGCCTTAGTTACTATTCCAATGTGTATTACTTTACCTTAGCATAGCGGTTTGTCTCAATACCATTTTTTATCAATGTGCCCACTAAAAAAAATGGGTAATGTATGCTTTTCTCCTCATACATCCTAATTCAGTTAATTGTCTCTAGGGAACACATTCCGTTGTTCAGTCTACACCTCCATCATCCTCAAGACACATTTTCCTTCTAACAGCAGAGGCAACACTGTTGCTAATAGACTTCAGTGCCTGAAATAAATAAATCTTTAGAATCCTCACGCAGCTCTAGGGGTGTGACATTTGACAGTCTTTTATAGTGCAGAACGAAACATGTTTGTGAGTTGAAATTCAATTGTGGCGTATTGATTTCTGGCATCAGTCATTATTCCCTGCTGATTGACAGCTGAAAATTGGTTACGTTAAGTATTTCATATGTTATATTGGCTGACATTTGCTTGCCTGCTCCTGTGTCAATATTGTTGTAGAGATCTCCAGCTTTATGAGATAGCAATATACACTGACTGTGGCTTTTGTGTGATGTTCCAGTGTTTTTCCTGACATAATTTAAGATATATTAAAAACCAGCAGCATCTTTCCTCTCGAGAAGCTTAATGCCAATATTATTGTCTTCCAGAGGGAGATCATGTATGCTCATAATCGGGTGCTAATTTCCACCCGCACGCTCATGTTTAGGCATTAGGTGCTATAACTGTAAAATTGAGCTTGCTTGATTGATTCATGTCAAGCCTCGTCTCTGCTCCAGCAGGAGAAGTCATCTAAATGACCCTTTTAAAAGTAAAAGTAGAAATTGGTGTTTCTTTCCTTCTCCCGGATCTGTCGGTTTGACTGAATAATCTGTAATACATTAGCACTGACATTTGTTAGGCCAGAATTAAACAAGATACAGTGATCATTCTCCTGAATATAATTATGTTTGATTTCCTGCTGAGTTCCTTTAAGTGACAGAATGTCTTTCACCGGCCTTACAAAAAAGGCAGCGAGTCAAAGAGAGAGCATAATCACCAGAAATAAATATTACATTAACCCCCTGAAGACAAAGGTGTCACTGGAACATCTCTAACATGTTGTAATTAGTTTACCTTAATTCAAATTCAATACAATGCTCAAAATTCTTGTGTCAGCTGATTCTATTGACTATAATCATTATTTCTCGTATTCATAAGATTAGTTGCGTGTCCATGAAATCGCCCACGTTTTCAGTATAGGTGTAGTAATAAGAAACATATATATATATATATAATCAAGCTTTGTGTTCGGGGAAGTAATCATATTTTTTAAGAAGCGTATTCTCTGGCAGTAGCTTGACTTTGCCTGCCCTCTTTTAGGAGCCTGATGTAAAACATGCATATGCTGCTAGGTTTTGACGACTTTAGAAATTCAAGTTTAACCCAAACTGTAATTTGCAAGCAAACAAATAAACAAACACACACACACACAAAAAAACATAATACTGTAGGAGTTACACTCCACTCCTCCCAGACAAGAGTTTTAGTTTTGCTCAGCTTGAAAGTAAATTTGCCCCCAGCTATTAGTCTGTTAAGTCTTTTTTTTACATCCAAGCTGTGTGCGCCACCTGCTAGATGAGAAGTCTAGAAAGGTCTGGGCATATTAAATATGGGTGGCCTTTTGTATGTGGCAGACAAAGCAACACACCTTGGGATCACATTACATTCAACGTGAAGATGATGTTATTCCTGATGAGGAGATACTGTATTGTGTTTCCCTTGGGCAAAAAGAAGAAAGTACAACCAATTTTTGAGAAGGCAGCTTCTATTAAAGATTTATGCAAGTATGAGTTATTTGACTTTAAACTGGTCTTTAATGAGAAAGCAGTTTTCTCAATGCTGTGCAAAGTGGAGTAGTTGGTATCCCTAGTAATCCTTGGATTAGCACAGATCTTCTAAATGGCTGTGAATTAGTAGGAGTATATGAATGCTGTCTGATTGCTTTCCCCCTCTGTTTTAAAAGCTATTTTGCTACTGGAAAAGCAGAGAGATTAGTTTACGGTTATACACACGTTCAAAAGGTCTACAGTCAGCACTCACATATTCAACCCTGTAAAATGTTGACTTCAGTGACGGTTAAACCCGTGTGACGTATATTTGATTATTTAGTTTTGGCCAGTACCAACCCTTGTGTCCATTTTTCAGGGAACACAAAAAATATACAATGTCAAAAACACATAGCTGAAAGGACTGTGTTTTAAAATAAGTAGGCTTCCATTTAGATGTAATGTAGTTGGTTTTGTTGGTACAACAGAAGAAGTATTTTAATTCAGAATGATGATTCTGAAAATATCACTTGTTAAAAGACGACTGTGGCTATCTGGACTGTAATACAGCACATACTTTTAAATCCGGTACATATTGTAGCAGTATGTAAAATTAATGACCCAACAGCAAAATGAAATCAAAATGTTACCCATGCACAGAACTGCATACAACGTAAAAGGCAGTGCAACTTAGCAAAAGGTTAAAAAACAACAACACCAGTTTCCAGAATTAAAACAGTATCCCAAGTCAGTATTCAAAATTGCAGAATATAATGCTCGATAAGGCCCTAATGTCACAGCTTGCTTCCAAATGAAAATGCCCCAAAGCAACTAAAGATCACAATTTAAAAAAAAAAAATGCATCACAGTATCTAAAACTCTTTAATGATTAACTTTTACATTACCATAGAAAACTGGTGACGGAGTCGGAAATAGCGTGTGATTTATTAATTTATTACATATATATATACTGGGGATTGATTTGTTTCTTAATACAAGGGCAGTAAAACGCTACTGATGTGTATCTGGGTAACGGATATCCGAGTGCTGACTGTATCACATTTTATTTTATTCAAAGAAATGTTCGGCTATAAAGTGTTTTTCTGTGGTTTAATGAACATAAGAAATGAGAGCTTTTTTGTTGCACATTTAAGTCTTGCTTTTTCCTTTTTTTTAGTTTCCAGCACCATGGAAATGAATGGCATTGCCATAGTTTGTGTAATGAGGTTTGGATCGTATTGCATATGGAGCTAATGAATTGCGAATGTATTCATTTATTTACATTGGATTTAGCCCCCTTTCAGTTTCAGGAAACTCTTGTTGCTACAGGAGATGTGTACAGTTATAGTTGCAAAAGTGTATTTTGATCAACTTTAGAGCTTAAACACAGTAATACCCTGGATTTTTTAAATGATCCCCATCTTTATCCTTTTCATAATGTTAGAATAGAAGTAGGTTATGCATGGGAAAAGAGAACTCTAGAGTTGCACAAGAGGTAGATTCACAGCTAGTTAGTTAATGGAATAAACAAAAGAAGTCACAATGCTGTCTGTTAGACAAGCAATTTTTTGTTTTTCCTTTGCAACATTGACATATAAAAGTTAAACTATGTAAATCCCTTACTGCTCTTAGTAAACCCAGCAAGTTAAACCCAGATACACTTAACTTCCACAGACAGCTTTATTTCTTCAGAAGAAAAAAAAAACAATATTGGAAAGGATACTAATATACTAATAAAAATAACTTGCTACTATATTGGATTTTTTTTTTTCCTTGGTGGGGGGGGGGGGGTTTCTGGCAACATCATGTTTGCATGGGTGATGTTGCTCAGCAACTGTTATCTCAGCTCTGGGTCAGAGCATTGTGTAGCCTACTACCTCTTATGAACCTGGGAGGATTGATACTGTGAACTTTCAAATGCTTTCAGGAGCTGAGTGAGTTATTACAAGATTTTTTTAATTACTAATGCTGAATAGTATCTCTAGTTGAAATAATTTAGAAGGTATAAAAGACAGAAATGACTCCTATCCATTAAAAAAAAAAATAAAAGCGTGGTATAAGCTTTTTGGTTTTATATTGGGAATTTATGCAAGGTTCAAACTAATTGGATAGTGCATTCAACTTTTCAAGAAATAGTATTTTGTATAATGGATTGTAAGCTTGAAATCAGTTTTTTTTTTTTATTACTTAAAAAATGTATGAACGTGTGGAACTCACTGAGGAAAACAATGAGCTGCAGTATTTGTGCTCCTGTAAGTGAAATCAAACAGACACACTCTTGTGGTCAGCTTTGAGATAATACTTTTAAATAACCTCTTGGCTTCGGATTCTATAGATACACTGTAATTCAGTATATTAACAATGCCCAGTGCTATTTGTGTTTGTTTCTTATGTTACCTGAGCTAGCTTTTCACATTATTACAGTATGTAAGCAACACATCATTGTTTGTCACTATGTTTACCCACTAATTCAATTCATTCAGTAATACTGACTGGGCTTTTTATATTTTAGCAGATATTTATATAGGAAATGCAGAAATAAAAATGATAGGTTACTTTTGGGATATGCCTGCCACAGGTCAAGTATTCACTGAGCATTTATATCAAAGCCGCCGATAGGCCCCCCCATGGAGTGACGTCCTCAGTCCCGCCTCACCGAGGTAATAAATAGTCACTACACAGAGAACTCATTCTCTTTTGCATCGAACCCGCGAATGCGACCTTGCAAGGTTTGGTGGTTGTCTTCTTTTTCAGGGAACTGGGGTTACATCCGTAACCTACTGTTCCCTTCCAATTCGAAGATTACCACCAATCAATACTTTTGGGAAAGTATACAAAAGCCGTCGCGAGGGACTATAAGCGGACAGCATATGAGGAACATCTCGCTACCATGGTGGTGATATGAGCGTGCAACCTCAAGGACCCTTGTGCCTAATAAAGGCATAGAGGGATCTACCACATTGAGTCGGTAGAACCTGGTGAACCGGAGTAGCCCAGCTAGCCGCAGTACAAATATCAGTCAATGAGGCACCTCTAAAGAGGGCGCATGACGTAGCCACTTCTCTAGTTGAATGTGCAGCCACTCTCCCAGGTGGGGGTAGGCTGGCAGCAGTATATGCAGTCGACCTAATGCCCAGGGTCATGATGCCCAGGGTCCATCATGACAGATGAAGAGCTGGTCAGACTGACGCAGCGCTCTCATCCTGTCCACATACCTTCTAAATGCCTGTACCGGGCAGAGGAAATTCAATCTCCTCCAAAGCAAGAATAGGGGGATGGAAAGCCTTTAGTTCCACCAATTGGTTCAAGTGGAAAGCGGTAACCAGCTTAGGGAGGAAAGTGTGGATCGTACGCAACGATACCCTGTTTCCATCATCCCTAATTCGCATACAGGCACTGTGGACTGACAGAGCCTGTAGCTCACTAACCCGCTTAGCAGAGGTGATGGCTAACAAAAAGGCTGTCTTCATAGAGAGATATTTCAACTCTATGGAATGTATAGGCTCAAACGGGGCCTTAGTGAGAGGCTCCAATACCACACCCAGACTCCACTCTAGGAGGGCATCCCTTCCAGTAGGACGTAGCTGCCGAGCACCTTTTAGAAAGGTCACCAGAATATGAGCGCCCAGGGAAACTGAGTCAATGGGGACATTGGCATGCAGATATAGCTGCCAGGTACACTTTCAGCATAGAGGGGTACCTGCCCTCCTCTAACAGATCTTGGAGAAACTGTAGGGCAGTTGCTATAGGGCAGTAAATTGGGCCATGAACTCTGGTCATACACCAGTTATCTTCACTTATAGGCATACAGTGTCCTCGTGGAGGATGCCCTAGCATTCTGCAGTGTACTGACTACCGCGTCTGAGAGCCCTAAGGCAGACAGACCCTAAGTCCCATTCAGACAGTCCCATACCCTAGACCTGAGACACCTTGAGGGAGAGGAGGTTCCAGATGGTCACACATCGCCACATTCTCCAGTCGGTCTGGCCGGGTGACTGGTTGACCACTGTGGACTTAAAGGACCCATACTTTCACATCCTTATTCGTCCAGCGTTTCCGCATCCTTTTGGACAGCCCTGGGTATTGACTGCCGCGGAAGCCTGCAGGCAATGCCTCAGGTCGCGGCAAGGCGCAGTGGGGATTGGAATTGTCCGGGTAACTTTGGTTACGGCCGGACGCCAGCGCTTCAACCTATCCCCTACCGGAGCACAGGAAGGGAGCATCACAGCCACCTGTCGTAACGCCTCCCGCTCTCTATGGGAGTGTTGCATGATCTCCTCTACCGCTGGCCCGAAAATATGGCCAGGGGAGATAGGTGCGTCTAACACGGCCGATTTGTCCGCATCTAGAACCCTGGCCTGAAACAGCCAAAGCTGTCTACGCACCACTACAAGCCCCGCCAGGCTTCTACCTAAGGCTTGCCCTTGGAAGCCTGTAATCTGAAGCAGCGTACTTACACTAGGCGCAGCTCTGAGGCTATTGGATCAGGGAGGGGTGCCGACCACAGGATGCCATCCAGATAGGTCGTTAGGAGACCTGCCGTGTTGGCCAAGCACGTTACCTGTGCTTCAGCTGCGTAAGCCTTCTTAAGGTGGGCCTCTGTGATCCTGCATTGGCCATTAGGGCATACAGGATCCCTGGCCATACCTCCTACTAGAGGGGCTTGCACCAGGGCCTCTATGGTGGAGTCCACCGGTAGAAACTGTGCTAGCCCTAGCGCCCCTGCACCTTCCAAGGAGGCCAGCAGGGCTGCGTGATTGGAAATGCACGGCGATGAAGCTGATGAAGCCTCCCCTGTGAACTCTGCTAGTTTTCTGTGCAGGGTCTGAGGCTGGGACACTGCACAAATTGAGCAGAATGTCTCGTCGCCTAAGGCAGAGGAGACGTTCTGCATCCCCAAGCACAACACACAAGAGGTGCTTGTCCTGTGGGGGAAGCGTCCCTCCACAGGACATGCAAGGGTGGAACTTAGACATGGTGCTGCCCAGAGTGTCTGGAGTAAGGGTGTCTGAGCCACGATTCATCGAGCCGAGGGGTCAAGCACTGAAGCACCGATGCACAGGACATCCATGCACCAAAGGTGCCGAGGCATCGAGGCGCCGAGACTCTGGAGCACCGAAGTGCCGAAGCACCGATGCACTGAGGCTCTGAAGCACTGAATGCACCTAGGGTATTGATGCAGAGGGTGTCTGTGCACCAAAGGCCGGTACCGAGGTGTCGAGGCTCTGGAGCACCAAGGGTGTTGAAGCACCGATGCACTGAGGCTCTGCAGCACCGAAGCACTGAATGCACCAAGGGTATCGATGCAGGGGTGTATATGCACCAAAGCGCATAAGTGTCAAGGCTCTGGAACACAGAGGGTGTCGAAGTACCGATGCACCAAGGCTCCAAGACAGCTATGCACCGAGGGCACCGATGTAAGGGAGCACCAATAGTGCCGAAGCACCGAGGCGCCGAGGCTCTGGAGCACCGAAGCACAGAGGTATCAAGCTCTATGGCACTGAATGCGTAGAGTACACCGAAGGCACCGATGCACCGAGGCCCCGAAGTTACCAAGGGCACCAAGCTCCAGGGATGTAAGCACCAAGGTTGCTGGGCCAGTGTCTAGTCTGGACCGCGTGCAGTCACACAACCGATGCAGCGCACAGCTTGCAGCAGTGTGGAGCACTGCCTACAGACACCGTGGGTAATAACACAACCGGGGCAGCTCAAAGCTTACACCGGCGTGAAGCACGGCTACAGGCCTATACACAAAGAGGAGAGATAGAAAAAAGAGAGGTATACTTTTTATTTATTTATTCATTTATTTATTTATTTATTTCCAAAAAAACAACACAGCAGAGCTGAAGCTAGGGTAAAAAAACAAACAAATAAATTTAGGCCGCACACACCGAGTGGGAGGGTAATGGTAAGGCCAGCAGCATCGACTCGACAGTGGGTACGGCAGCGCCGGGTCCCGTGGAGGAAGGGACTCTCTTTCTCTCTCTATTATTGGGTTTTTTTGGGGGTTTTTTAGCTGCAAGAGCAGCAGTGAGCGATGTAGGCTATTGAAATAAAGGAAGACATTTGCACAGTGTTTGCTCAGTCCTCAGAAGCCGAATTACTGAATCCAGGAAGTGGCAAGCCGACTTCCAGCAATATTTGCCATGGAATTAGCAGAAAACTTGAAGTGAGAGCTCTTTTACAAAGATACAATCATGCAACTGGAGAGGTTAGTTATACCTACCTTACCTACCTGATGGTGAGAAGCAAAAGAGAATGAGTTATCTGTGTAGTGACTATTTATTACCTCAGTGAGGTGGGACTGAGGACGTCACTCTTTTGATATAAAATGCTCAGTGAATACCCGACCTGTGGCAGGCATATCCAAAAAGTATTGGTTGGTGGTCGTCTTCGAATTGAAAGGGAACTACATTCCTTTGCTGAAATAAAACTTATATTACCACTGCTGCACAGTAGACCTTCATACAAACTTAAGGCGTCACTTTTCGCTTTTAATGGAGATATTCCTTATAAAGGTTTACCATAGAAAAAGCATAACAAAGTGTAATAAAGCAGAGTGAAGACATGGTAAATCACAAGGCTCTGTAAAGCCCTGAGAGGTATGATAAAGCATATTTAAAATCACTGCAAACCAGGGTAAGCTATGGTAAATGCATAGTATAACCATGGGAAAAGCATTGGAAAACTGCAAAATTACAGTGTAAATGTACTTTTTCAGGCAACCAATGAAAATGTCTTCTCCAGACCTTAGGACATATATATATATGAAGAGTAATGGCTGCAGTTTTTGAGAGAGATTTCCTGTAAAATAATGCGTATTTTATGTGTATTTTGCAAATTAAAGGTCTCTTTCATACATTGCTTTCAGTGTTGATAGGCATATCACAATACTATATATATATATATATATATATATATATATATATATATATATATATATATATATATATATCATGTTTTATTTACATGTTTGAAGGCTAAGGTGCTATAGTAAAGTGAAATATAAAGCACTGAAAAGTACACTAAAGAGATGTGAATCCATAGTATAAGCATAAAGCACAGTAAACTTCACAATTACCATACACGTGTACCTTTTATAAGAGTAACAATGTAATTAGTATTTTACTGTATAAACTTAATTCCAGCATATAAAGACTATTCTCATTCTAATACGAAAAGTTACTACAAGGCAGAGGTGATAATTCTCAATTTCAGCACATTATAATTTGGTGGTGTATCTGTACTAGAGTGATGATTTGTGATCAGGAATGAGAAAACAATACATATTTTCAAGCTCTGCCTTCTCACAATTTTTAAGTGATGTGTTTGGTGGGATAATAAATATCTTTGGTCTTGATCTATAAAAGAAAAATGTATCACCAATAATGTCAAACTTGTGTTTACTTATGAAATATTCTTTTCATTTTAGACTTAAAAGGGTTGTTATTGGCTGGAAGAATATGTGTACTAGTATTAAAGCCAAGAGAAGTAATGAAAGCTATGGTTTATAAATGACAAAATACATGTTGATAAATGATAGATGTTTATAATTGTAATTGCTGCATGTACATTGAATTGCATTCTACCTAAGATCTAAATTATAATTTAATGCACTGGAAGAAAATATCAGACAGGCATGTGTATTCCATTTTTAGATGCAGTATGCATGTTGTTTATTAATCTATATTATAATTTATGATGGCGTCATATGGCTAGACTCACAGACTTCATTTAATTGGTGTTTATCCAGTTAACGTCTGTCATTGCCACCCTCTTACAATAAAATGTCGTCGACCCAAAGTATTAACACTTTCATTATGTTATTTCCTAAATAAACTCATTTTATTTTATTGGAAACACATGACAGTATGGGAAACCACATTTCCAATGACGAAAAATCTAAAAATTGCAACCCTACAAACATGATATTCTGCAACAATGTTCAATGAAAAGTTAACAAAGTCATGGCTAGAAGGATTTGTATAAAGCTAAAAAAAATAATATTGCCATAGCTGTAAACAGCAGAATGTTACTGCCAGTGTGTACAGAGTGCCTTCTGCTTGAAAAGCATAATATGTTAAATGGCGGTGAAAAGAAAGATGTACCATATGCCTTCTCAATAAGGAAGTGCTCAGACATTAGGTACTGGAAGGTGTCAACTGGTACAGCACATTACCTTGTTGTTACCCCTAAAATATTGCACTTTAAGTTGGTAAAACTGTGCAGGGGGCAATAGCTTTTTTTTTCTTAAATCAGATCAGATTTGCTTTATTTACCATGTATTATTTTTAAGTCCATTTAAATTCATTTTGTAATTTTAAGTTCATTTTGTAATCAATCCATTCCTTGTGATCACAGATTATTAAAATGCTTTTACAGGAAACATAAGATACCATCAGTGTTTTTTTACAAACCCATAGAGAGAAGTCAACATGAAGTCAAAGCCACCACCAATTGCCAGTCACTATGCTGCAAGTGTATTGTATTGTTTAGGGTTATTGTGACCTTACTGCTGACAGGTGAAAGGCGGGGGTTGGTCAGTATAAGTATGAGGAATGGGCTGGCGCATTTCTATGAACAAATCCCCCAATTTGCTGTTATTGCAAGCTCTATTACAAGAAACAAAGATACTTTTAGCAGATGTATGCAACAGTTATGAGACTGAAGAGCTGTACCAAAGGATAACAAGGGTGTATGTAATGAAAGCAGCCTTAATTTGTACAGCGATTAGAAAGCTTTGTGTCTCCCCTTGATGAGCACAATAAGATAAATATACCACCACCCTTATATGCCCTGTAAGTGGTATTCGGAACTACAGTATGATACTGGGAATTGAAGTTACATCTTAAAAGTAGGTTTATCAGTTTTAAGAAGGATTTAAAACTAGATGGGCATATATAGACATCACATTTCAAATAAGAGGCCTCCTAAAGTGATTATGAGCTACTTGTTTGTTTGCTAAATGAACTAAATGTGGCCTCATTCATTATTAACAGCTATGTGGCAGCTTGCTCATGAGACATCCTAAGATAGGTACAAAGTGGTGGACCCTTTCAAACAGAATAGAATCGGGCTGGGTAGGGTATCTTTTTTTAATACGAACATCAAGACAAAGATAAAATGCATTCTTCTGTCCTTGACAATACCAATATTTAAAATGTCTGGGAAATTGTGAAAGGAAATTTAGGTCTTTTTTTTGGTTACGTATTTATTTACATATGTATGTTGCAATATGCAGTTTTTGAATGGAAAAGTAAAAGAATGCACTCAGAATCAAATCTTTATTACGAGCCTCACAGATCAACTAAGCAGCTTTTGAATAGTGAATTATTATCAGTATGCCACCTGTAGATGCCTAAGCTAACATGGCTCACTGTAATGGCAGCTCACCCTCCACAGTCACCAGCCTCTGACTCAGACAGCATCCGTCGGGGGATGCTCCAAGATATGAAGGCCCTCCTGCAGCCGGTTTCTGAATACATAGCGGCCATCAACACTAGGCTCAGCTCCCTGGAAGCCCTCTCCAGCCCAGCCCCTTCACTCCTCCATACTTCAGCCGCCGCCTCAGTGATCAAGGCCAACGATCACGGCCCCTCTTTCACAGTCATCTTAAAATAACATTAGAATATGTTTTGTTGACGAAAAAATAAGTTTCTGACCGATTCAGATTTTGCTGCTGATGAATTTATTTTCAAAAGTTTGCTTTAGGTTGTGTTGCAGCAGCACTGGACCACTCTGAAATTTCAGAATTATGAAATACTAAAATAATTCTTAAACTTGTGTTAAATTAATTCTTTCAGTTTATCTGGCTGTGACATTTTTGTCTTGTTCTTTGTCATCATTCAGCTGTAATCTGAGATCCCAGAGTTTACCGTCATCAGATAGGACTAGTGTTTCTGTTGCTGTTGAATCTGTCTCTAATGTTGTTACTTTTGCTGCTTGTTTTCTTTTTACCCAAATAACACAAAGCATATGTGAACACAAAGCATATGTGAGGTCATCATACTCACCATAGCTACCCCACCCCTTCATGTCTACTAAGTCCTAACTAGAGCTATGTAAACTAAATATAAAAAACGTCTTTGTTAGCCGGGTCGTAAAGGCATTTTTTTTTTTATTGAAAGGCTGCATGAATACTTTGAAAAGAACATTTCTTAGGGCACCCATGGCAATAGAATGGAAAGAAATCTGGAAAAACTTTGAATTGCAGAACACCATGCACAAGAAATCTTAAAAAGAGCATTGTGCAGTACCACTGGACAAGTTACAGGTAGTAAGCAAATTTGATTCAAGTTAGACACAGAAGCATGTTTTACACAAATACAGTATTCAATGACCACTCTTCCTTTACTTTAGTAAGTAACCGCAATAATATGTTATATTCCATTTGAGAGCAAATTTAAGCATTTTTTTTTGTTTGAACATATATCAGTTATTATATAAAAACAATATGGGGCAGCAGTGTGGAGTAGTGGTTAGGGCTCTGGACTCTTGACCAGAGGGTCATGGGTTCAATCCCAGGTGGGGGACACTGCTGCTGTACCTTTGAGCAAGGTACTTTACCTATATTGCTCTAGTAAAAACCCAACTGTATAAATGGGTAATTGTATGTAAAACTAATGTGTAAAAAAATGTAATTGTATGTAAAAATAATGTGATAACTTGTAACAATTGTAAGTTGCCATGGATAAGGGTGTCTGTTAAGAAATAAATAATAATAAATGGTGCTGCCAATTTATTGAGCAAAATAAAATCAGATTTTGTTTATGACAAGTCCCCAATACAAAATAGAAATGTGTACTGTACTATAGGCGCTAAACAAAATTGCTCCTTGAAAGACCTTTTTTGGGAGTCTCCAGAAGACAGTACTTTATTGTAGGATTACACAGGCGTCGATAGAGAATGTTACAAGGAGATGTCAGAAACAGGTGGGCGGGGGATGGGTTGTCTGATTCAACCAGTTCACAATCTTAATGATTCACCCAGTGCTTAATCCTACCTGCAGTCTTTTCTCTTAGTTTCCAGACACTATCATGCTTCTTGTGACTAGGAAAAGTAATTGCTTTTTATTATGCAATAATCTCATAGCTATGTGTGCAACATTTCCTTTTCTTATTATTATTACGATACTTAAGAGAGCAAATGTTATGCTCTATATTAAAGGGCAGGTAGTTCCTCCTCCTGATATCTTTTGCACTGGAGACGGCAGCGACTCCTCCCCCCTTTGCACTGGGGACGGCAGAGGCTCCTCTCCTTTCTGTTCTGGAGACGACAGCGGCTCCACCCCTTTGGCAAAGGAGATGGTAGAGGCGCCTCCCCTTCCGGCTTGAGAGACGGCAATGGCTCCTCCCCTTTTTGCACTGGATACGGCAGAGACCCCTTCCCTTCCTGCTCTAGAGACGTCAACGGCTCCTCCCCCTTTTGCACTGGATGTAGCAACGGCTCCTCCCCATTTGTCTCTGGAGACAGCAGGGCTTCTTCCTCTGCTCGTCTCCGAGAACAGCCACCCCACCCCTTCTTCCTCTTTCAGGCAGGTTGTTCCTCCTTCTCGGCTGTTCGGGCAGGTAGCTCCTCCTCCTAATATTGGAGTGAGCAGCATACAGCCAAGTGCCCGAACTCCCCACAGACAAGGCACCAACTGTGTTCCTTGAGGCAGGTGAGGAGGTTGTCTAATCCGCCGTCCCTTGGGGCTTGCAAGGCAGAAGGACGCATCTTGCGCTGTCGGTCAGGCGGCTGGGTTTGCCTTTGTCCCGCCCAAAATTTTTCAGGGGGTTGAGAGCTTTCTCCCTCTCTGGCACTGGAGATGGCAGTGACTGTTCAGGCAAAACCAATCGGTTGCATCCCCAGCCTCCATAAATCCGGGGTCTCCATATGGGCACTTCACAGTATGGTGCCCAAACTCCATACAGGCCCCGCAAAGCGGAATGCCTTCAGCTGCCCATTGCCTTTGTTGTTCGTACCAGCTTTCCATTATTTATATATATATATATATATATATATATATATATATATATATATATATATATATATATATATATATATATATATATATATGAAACTGCAGCCCTGCTCTCTAGGGGTCACTATCCCACTCTGACACCACCTGTGACAGGTTGGCTTCACGGCCCAAGATGTTACCGTAAGGAAAAAGAACCATTGACAGAAAACAGCAGTTTTACACTCAAAGTGCATTTTAATTAAAAAAAAAAAACAGGCACAAAATAAACACAGCACGACGGCCAAAATAAAAGGTTCACATGAAAACAAAACAAAATAATACAGGTTGGGCATTCGCCTTGACTATAAAGTTTTTAATCAAAACGCAGTTTCACACAGGTACTCTCACCTAACTCCCTCAACAAAGGATTTTGTGCTTCCTTAATACAGATGGCCATTCCCCAATTAGCAGTCAATTACCTAATTAGGGAATGGCCACACACCTGAGATTGTTGGCAGGGCCAACTTTATACTTATTTACATAAGCAAGGATTTTGCCCTGCCACAGGCACTCATGTCTTGTCATGTCTTAACTATGGCCAAGAGTATTTCCTATCATGGCTTTCAACAGCTCCCTTTGACACCAAAGATGTGTGTAGGTTCAGTAAACGCATAGGAATATGTTGTCTTGTAACACATCTAGGTTCTTGTGTCATCCAAACCCCCCTGGCTATGAGTTATGACATTGCTGTTGAATACTAGACCAAACTGCACTCCTCAGATATAATAACCAACCAAGCCCACCACAGCCATTTTGTTTATTATACTGGAATTGGATTTACATCCTACAGTTATCTTTTTCAATACTCCTCAACAGTCTAAAATATTCCCCCTGGGTTATAATGGCCCCAGTAACATAGCTGTTCAGTAGAGCAGCCAGTGGGATTAGGGTATCATGGGGTCAGGGAGTGCAACAGGGGAACAAATGGCATATTGTTTTTTGTTTTTGTTTTTTTTAAGTCAAAATTTTACAGTTGCAACCAAAAATAGTATTTACCAAGATATAGTAGATCAGTGACATTTGACACAAGTGTGTGGATGTTTACATTTTAAAACTAGTGTAGAAAAAAAGTACAGCAACTTGCTTAGGTTTAGATTAAAGTTATGGTTTGCTAGCAGTGAGGTAAAGTGGACACATAAAAACCCCTTGGGTATGCAGCATTTTATTATTATTACGTTTCTGTTATTGAGTTTTGATGCAGAATTTCATAACACAAGGGAAGTTTTATAGAAAGCTTCTTAAGCCAGTCCAATCTCATATACGTGCGCTAACTAGCTAAACAGACAACCAATTGGTTTTGAATTTGATAGAAATAAATACCTCTGTGATTGTGTAAATGTAGACTAAGGAGGGAACTTGAAGCTCACATTGCACAGGTGTTTAGGTAGGGTAACGTTGGTTGGTATATATTGTGTATATCTGTAACTTTTTCAAGCAGAACATCCCCGTTTAGTCACACAGAACTGTTATTTTTGGCAAAGGTTTGATTTTCACACAGATGTAAATATAAATGATGTTGACTTACTGTACGAACAACAACAACAAATACTTTGAACCTGTAGACATGACACTGTAAGAAAACTTTATATGAGACGTCAATTTACTGTCTCCTCATTGCCTCACAGTTATGTTATCAAGGCAAAAAGCATTGTAGAATTCAGTACAAGAATAACTATTTACATGGTATATCATAATTACAAGACTCTTGGCTTCAGTGAGAAACAGTGGGGGTGTCTCCTCCCCAGGGTGTGGTAAGCTTAAGGCTTTATACTACAACTTTTAAGACCCTGATTTTTACATCCAGGGATATACTCTTAAATCACACGAGGGGCCCATTGTTTCCCAGTATTCCCAGCACTAAAACAATTAACCCCCAGTTTTCCATTCCCAAGATAGGAGAACCTGTTTAACTTGACTCCAAGGGATTCATTTTCAGTGTAGTACAGCTGGTATACATTATAAGTCTTTACTAGGTCTGTGCTGCTTGCATTACAGTTTGTACAGCTTTTTGTTTGTAAAAGGCATATAAACTAAAAATAAACAACCTATTTCCTTTCAGAACTAAGTTATTCAACTTTTTGCTAGTGCAGAAAAATGTGCAATATTGTATATATTTTTAGGGCAATAATAGATTAAATATTAGAAAAAATACAGTCTTTGTAGTTTCCTAAATGGGTAATGTAAATATAGTTGGTTTCAACTAATTTGGTGATGCACGATAATAAGGTTATTGGACAATCATATAAATATTCTTTGAATTAAAAAAAAATAGGCATAACTGTTGATGCTACTATTCAGTTATGGATGTTTTCACTGTTCGCATTTAAAGAAAAATGACAGAAAAATACATTGAAGATAATTTGAACAAGGAGTTTTTGCTACCTGGACAGCAAATACTCATATAGTACTGTACAGGGTTTCCTAAATTTATCTGTCATCAACCTGTGTTTAAAATACCCCAGAGAACTTACATTTTTCATTTGATGTCTGAGTCAACATACATATGAAATGAAGTGTGTGGCTTGGAAGATGTTTTGCATATAATATAGACGACTGGTGATGTATAAAACTGTGCTACTTCTGATGTGTTTTCCAGATACGATCCTTCAGTATGCCAGATATTTCTGACATTCATTGCTTGGTCATTTTCTCAACGTTTGCCTGACATCATCCTAAACCTACAGTAAAATACCATGTTATTTTGTAGCAACTTCCTTTAGGATTATTTTTAAGTTATGGTGTTGCTATTCGAATGTGCAAAATAGAAGGCAGGACATGAACAACCCTTTCATTTCTCACTGGCGCATGCGTTTGGTACCTAAATGCCAATCATTGGAATAAAATGGGTAAATAACACTTTAGTGTGTGGTGTTTGCCTACAATGATTGGTATGTTTGTTTTATCTTTAATATGAAATAAACTTGATTATACTGCGTTTGTTTTTTTTAGCAGTATTAGCAATAAAAAGTTTGTCTCTGCGAGCGTACGTAAAAAAATGTTTTTAATTCCACGATATCGCAATATGGCAATTATTATCGATATCGAATGA
Source organism: Acipenser oxyrinchus oxyrinchus (assembly GCA_030684275.1). NCBI lineage: Eukaryota > Metazoa > Chordata > Actinopteri > Acipenseriformes > Acipenseridae > Acipenser > Acipenser oxyrinchus. The sequence continues at coordinate 36,062,459 of CM060247.1, read as the reverse complement.
TATAATATCAAAATATGGATATTGCTGCCCATATATTGTGCTAGAGTGGTGAAAGGAGAATATATTATAACTATAGCATCAGATAGGAAAGGCACGCCAAGTTTTTTTTTTTTTTTTAAATCGTGGAAACAATGTGGCATGTTTTCATAAGAGTGACAGCACCGTGCTACAGTGTCATGGAAACATGGTATTAGTCTCTGTATGAAGGTCTATTCTCCTATGTTCAGCACGGTGTTGGGTTTTGGAAGGTGTAGTTTCGAGGATGGTCCACAAGAGGTCATCTCGATACTAAACTGTCATTATATGTATTACTGTTGGAAGGGAAAATAGAGCATAGCAGTTCTATTTAGTAAAATCCCAGTGCTTCCTGAGTGCTTTCCATCACGGGTCGCTCGTAGGGGGCTAGAGAAATCATTTAGTCGTGCCAGATTAAGTTGAAGATCGAACCAGACTTTACGCACCAATCCGACCATGGTGTCAGGGGACAGTACCTCAGTTTCCCGCAGATGCTTCAAATTCAGGACTGTTATTCGGGGGGTGGTGTCTGGCCTTGTCTTTACCTGCTTTTCTAAAATGTTCCATGACTGACAGGAATACATTATTGCTGGTTTTAAACTCACTGTCAGCAGAGATGTTAAAACGTGTACTGCTAAAATATCTATTTAGTCCAGTTCTCAGCGTTATAAAACTGGAAACTGAATACTGGTCACCAGTTGAACTTTTTTGGACTTATTTCCTTAAAATTAATGTCCATTTTTTATTTAAGTTAGTCTTTAAGTACATTAACAGCCCATGCTCTAGTTTTGTTTTTGGTTTTTTACACTTTGTTTTCTTTTATTTCATTTAGCTGTTCCTCATCTACTGTTATGTGTCTACTCTTGACAATTGCTGGTGCACTTTTTTAATTTTATTTATTTGTTCAGGTGGACTGCTGTTTTCATTCAGAATGTTGGTGCTGTACCAGTTATCTGGAGTTTCATCCCCAAATAGGGAATAGCATTTTTGGCAGTGGTTTTTAAACTAATAATAATTAAAATGGCAGTTTGTCATGGAATTTAGAATGGAGTGGTGCATAGTGATTTATTTAGTGTGAAGCAGCTCATTAGTATGCAAGCCATGGTATACACTATATATATGCATGGTCATGTGATGCTGTTTAACCAATCAGAGGTTGTTATCTTTCCAAGCTGTGTTATATATATTTTTACTGTGCTTTATTTTAAGTATTTCCCTAATCCATCAGAGATGAATATTTCATTTTACATATAATCTGCTCTTTATCAGAAACGGTGACTTCCATTTTAATAAAGCTGAGAAATAAAGCTGAGAAGTAACATGCAGTTACTGTACGTGTGATATGTTAAGGCTTTAAACAAACTAATTAACGGCTTGTGTGACATTGCTAAACAACCCAAAAAAGACTAGGTAGGTAAAACTTTAAAATGTAGTGCTGCATGGAGATACCCAAAAGCAGAAAAGGCAACACCTAAAATATAGAGGAAAAAAAACCAAACGCATTATTCGTTAATGCATTTTTCACAGAATTATTTAAGCTACGGATTTATTTAACCCTGCACCTTTGATTTAATTGGACCAATTAAGTGTTTAATAGAAGTGTAATTGGTCTAATTAATTAATTTGGGGTACAGTTGGAACAAAAACCAAGAGGGACACCGGCCCTCCAGGACCAGGGTTGCCCACCCCTGATGTACTTGTTTATCCGTCACAGCCCCACATAGGCGGCGTGTGAGTCTTTCGTTTGGGGAGGCTATTCCACACTTTTCCCCCTGCATTTATTGAACCCAACGATGTAAGATACTCACACATTATATATATATATATATATATATATATAATTAAGACTTGCATTTTTTTTTTATTACTATGTTACAAGTGAGTCTGAATACTGAGTTTCATTCATTGTGTCGAGTTTGAAAAATAGTTGGACTGACGGACACAAATAAAAGCTGTAAACCGGATTCATTCTCCTGCGTCTTTTTGAGAACTTGTACTGTATAATAATTTATAGCACAAAACAGACCCCGAAACCACTCAGAGATGCTACATATATATTTGACATTGTTTTTTTTGGGGGTCCACAACATAAGGCGGCCAAATAAATGAAGTTTAACATAGCACTAGCTTGTACTTTAAAACATGTTATGCCTATTTAAGCAAATTAGAAAATGAGTCAGGATAACAAGTTGCACTGTTTTTTTTTTTTTTTAAAAAACCTTTAAATCCGATAACCTGTTCTGCAGTCCTACAGTACCTACACCAATTTCGAACACCATTTCCATCACTTCACACCAATTTAAATCAATTATTAATACTGTCTATTAAGCTTCTAAACACGCACCTACTATCATACTTATAATCAAGGGGCATTCAATGTATTTCATGAGGTATATTTGCAAAAAAATAACTGCACTCTTACCGTAAACTTTCAACTATCTATATGGGGCTCAGATCGGCAGGAAGAATGGACGTTAAACCTGCCAAGCATTGTCTCCTCCAATGACATTGAAATGCAACTAAATCCTGTATTTTGGACCTTGGTGGTATTGCAACAGGACCGTCATTGCCTTGTTTACCTGTGTATCCGAAAACTGTCTTTGGTAAGCAAAATGATTAATTTTCATCAGAATATTAAAATACGTTTTCATACTTAGAGTACAGTAAAGCAGGCAGATGTGGTTTTCTGCTTTCCTTGCAGACACTTTTTCAGACGTTAAAAAGACCCTGCTTTCACTGAAAATGGAGTGAAGGACTGAAAAAATCTAAAGAAAACACTTCAGAAACATTCATAATCTGGCACCACAAACAGTGTTCTGAAATGTGGCATTTGTTCAAACAGTCAAAGGAAGTATGTTCTGACTGTAGCGTCACAGTTACCAAATTCTCAAAAAACGGTGGTGCGTGAAAACAGATCGTATGCTACGAAAATATTTTGCCACAAGTTCTGTAAAAATCAGATTCAGATCAAGCTGTTTGTATAAATAACAACAATTCGAATAAATGTAGAAATTGTGAAGGGGATGTTCCAGGCAAGGGAATAAGTGAAAAGAATTCGGAGTTTTCGTCGGCTGCCTCATTGCAGCGGTATGGGGTGCTCAGATCGGTAGGAAGAATTGACGTTAAACCAGCCAAGCGTCTCCTCCAATGACATTGAAATGCAAATCCTGTATCGCAGTCTACAGTGTTGATTTTGATATCCCAGCTGCCCTAGCGGTCTGGTGGCTGTGCAGTAGGAAAACGAGAAATATGTTTGTTAGACGTGCTTTGCGCGTTTGCCGGGGGGGGGTGCTCGATCTTCTCTCACAAATATTTTTTCTGTTGGTCAGAACAATTTCTTGTGAGGGTTTGGGCAATTTATTTTGGGGAGGTTTAGCCTCCTCAAGCCTCTTATACGCGCCTCCTATGCAGCCCCGTTTTTTTTTTTTTTTTTTTTCGCATGCCAAATCAGTCTCTCTTTATTTTACACAGCGCTTCCTCCAATTTTACATGACGAAAATGCAGCAAAAACAAAGTGAAAGAGACAAGCTACTGTAATGTAAAAGTTAATAATTAAACTGTTTTAGATACCGTGATGCAGTTAAAAAGTGATCTTTAGTTGCTTTTGTGCATTTTCATTTGCAAGTGAACTGTGATATTAGGGCTTATTGAGCTCTATATTCTGCAATTCTGAATACTGGCTTTGGATACTGTTTTAATTCTGGAAACTGTTGTTTTTTTTAATCTTTTGCTAAATTGCATTGCCTTTTACGTTTTACGCAGTTCTGTGCATGGGTAACATTTTGATTTCACTTTGCTGTTGGGTAGTTAATGGGGAATTTTACATATTGCTACAATGCGTACCAGATTTAAAAGTATACTGTATTACAGTCCACACATCCAAGTGGCAAGTGATATTTTCACAATCATCGTTCTGAATCAAAATACTGTTGAAAATATAGTACTGTACCAACAAAACCAGCTACAGTACATCTAAATGGAAGCCTACTTATTTTAAAACACAGTCCTTATGTATTTTTGACATTGTATCTTTTTTGTGTTTTTAGGGTGGATTGCTGTATGTGCAGTTATTATGAGAGCACCGCAATAGTAGGGCAGTGATATATATTTATTTTATCTTATTGTATTTTTATAGAGGGCATGGGCAGTATTTACTGTAAATAGTGGGGGACTATGTTACCGTCACTGCCGCTAATGAGAAATCATGATAACTAAATCATTTTTCTGTGCAAGGTCTGTTTATGTCAAAATGTAAAAAATGAAAAGCAGATAATTTTTAATAAAAAATATGTATGTAAGTAAAACATGAGGTAAACAATACTACTATTGATATACATGTGTTTGAGTTGTTTTATTAATGTGTATCTGTAATAAAACAACATTTGTGAACAATAAAACAAAAATTATATTATAAAAAATAAAAATAATTTCACGGGGCTCTACATATACATATACATACATTTCAAAATAATCATGTATGTTGTCACAAGCCTTTTCCTTACCTATTTAAATAGACAGGCAGTATGCAAAATAAATCTTTCTGTTGGGGTTCATGTGTAAAATATGTCTTCCTTTAACATCAAGGTATGCTTGCCAGAGGCTACAGACAGATTATGTCAATTATCTCCTGTTGGTAATCCTGTGTCCTGTGAGCTCACAGTAGATGCCGAAGGGAGCTAAAGAAACAACACAAAACACATACTCTTCAGTAAATGGAGGTTCATTATATACAAGTAACAACAAGTTGCAATAGTTTAATGTTCTAGTAATAGCATGCCCATTAGATGTTGATTGGTTGGAACTATCATCACTCTACTATTGTTGAAACAATTTGGTAGGCACACAAAGTTTGTTTTTAATGTCAAGTAAAATCCCATTAATGGTGGGATTAAAGGAAAGCAATCCTGCCATAATTGGTGAAAATTGCATATTTTCATGGCACAAAATAATTTTAAAAAAAAGTATACTACACTAAGCTGGAAAAATGTCACAACCAACCTGTGTGGCAATAAAGCAGTGCCTGGAACTTTTTTTGTCAATTAATATTTCTAGATGCTTTTGATAATTACCAGTAAAGGAGATGTCAGTTAGCATCCCCATGTTAGGCTGCTACTAGAAATGCTAGAAGTTTAGTCAGATTAATTTCCTTCATTACATTTATGATCTGTATCTTGGTATAGACAATTGCTGCTGATTATCTGTAATTACCAGTAATAGACCAACCTGCACTTAAGAGACTAATACAGTCATCTAGTTATCTGGTCTGCAACAAACAATTGCTGATCTGCTGAGCATTTACCTGCTCATTGTTGAGGCCAACTCATTCCTTCTTGTGTGGGCTGAATACGTTTCACATTAATGGCTGCTCCTTTTAAATCCTTTTGATGTATTACCTATTGTTTTGAGTTGAAAATGTATGAATAAATAATGCTGAAGAATATGTTTAGAAATATTCTCAAAAGTATGCTGTAAATAATGAGCCCTATTCAAATATGACATATTGCTCTTCTATTAAATATGTATTTGTTTTGAGGGTGTCAAATATCTGACGTTCTCCAGATAATGTGCTGGATCCGGGGGCACCCATCCAAGACTACTGTAGTCAAACCTCTGCTCAGAATCCCACCTTAGATTCCAATGTTCTTACAGGCTTGTTTACAGATTTCTGGGGGTTCATAATATATATGAGAGATTTCAGTCTGGGTTCAGACCTTCTCATAGCATTTATTCGAGTGGTAAATGATGTGTAAATGATGTTATCCTCTGACATGGGCTCACCTTCGGTTCTTATATTACAAGATTTAAGTGCTGCATTGGACACTATTGATCATTCTGTTTTAATTGATTGCCTTAAAAATATGGTGGGATTGTCAGGTTGTGTCCTGTCTTGGTTTCGATCCTATCTCTCGAACAGGGTTCAATTTGTTAAAATTGAGGAGGTTGCATGTGGGGTTACCTCGGCTGCAAATATTTTGAATACCTGTCTTGCTGACATAAAAAATTGGATATTTAAAAACTTTTGAATGTTAAACTCAGATAAAACAGAGGTGATGATTCTGGGATCTCAGATACAACAAAATAATATCAAGTTGTCTGATTTCGTCCTTGACGGCTTCTCCCCTGAATTTAGAGTGGAGATGAGAAACTTAGGAGTGATCTTTGACCCAGAACTTTCTTTTGAACCACACCTTAGAAATGTTACCAAAATCTTTCTTTTATCTAAGAAATATTGTTAAATTGAAAAGTATTCTTTCCTGACCAGATGCTTATAAACTGATGCATGCTTTTGTATCTTCAAGGGTTGATTACTGTAATGCCCTATTCTCTGGTACTCGTAGCCATGTTATTTCTCATCTGCAACTTGTACAAAATGCTGTTGCTAGTTTTAACAGGGACTGGGAGACAATAACACATTATCCCCGTGCTAGCATATTTGCACTGGCTCCCTGTCTGGTTTAGGATAGATTTTGAGGTGCTACTTTTAACCTATAAGGCTTTAAATGGCCTTGTCCCATCTTACTTAAATGATCTTTTAACCCCATATGTTCCAAGATGCTCACTCCGATCACAGGATGCCGGGTTACTTACTATTCCCAAAATTCAGAAAGAAACACAGGTGGTAGAGCATTCATCTATAAAGCCCCTTTATTATGGAATGACCTGCCTAGCCCTGTAAGGAAAGCTGCCACTGTTGCTGCCTTTAAAACTAGATTAAAAACACATTTTTATAATCTATCTTACATCTTAAAATGTTCTTACCCTTTCTTCCTAGTTTTACTGTTTTATTTAATTTTTTTATTCTGTTGCTAATTTGTTCTGCTTATTGTTACTTTTTGTAATATTTATTAATGTTTTTATCCTTGTAAAGCACTTTGAGGTGATCTATCGTGAGAGGCGCTATATAAAATAACAGCCAAGACTTGGAACATTTATCAATGACAGTCTCTTAAATGACCAGTGTAGCATTCCTTTAATCTGTATCAGGTAGGTTCACCTCGGTTTTAAATGATTTACTTGTGTGAAAACTGATAAGGAGTGAAATAGACTGTAGCACCAAGCCACTATCCCAGACGCGGTGTAGACTGCACATCCTCAAAGTCTGCCAACAGAATCTACAATGCCACACATCTATGAACTTCAAAATAACTCAAGACATTTTTCTGGCTGTTTTAAAACTTAATGTGGAGTACATTTAATGTGTATTATCACACAGCCCTGAGATTTATGAGCTGAGTACAGGCAAGTATTTACAAAGAAAGTCTCAAAAAATCCATTGAACATTGTTGTGGCATTATTCACTACAAATAAATAGGTATTGATTACACGTTTGTAATGTGCATCACGTTATTCTTCATTTATCTATTGATTATCTTAAACTGGCCTCTGCTTTAATTTAAAAAAAAATACATCCACATGCTGTCTAATCAATTCTTTCTTTTTAGCGAAGAATAAACTGAAAATGGAAGCGATGCCATTACCCAGTGGGAATAACATAAAACAGGCTGTCTTGATTACTGCTGAAGAATATTAACTTGATTTTCTTATCATCCTATCATCTTCACTAAATTCACAGTAAAACTGGATTTGTTCCAATGGGAAGAGCAGAATGGATTTTGTTAACGAATAACGCAAACTTGATTGTGGTGCTTTTTTATTTTAAATACATTCCCCAAATAAATAATGAAATATGGTTAAACGCTCTACAACGTATAATGTTATGTTCGGCTTTATTGATACATGTTTATAAGATACAATTCACTGCTAAGAAACTGTTAAATATAATCTGGAGATGTAAACATCGAAATAGTGTAATCTTGTATTAATGGTATTAGTCATAGTGGTAATCATTTATGTCTGTTACATTATGTAGGCCTATACATCAATTTATTTTAAGTCGGATATTTGTGAAAAAAACAAAAATAGGAAAACACATTAATTACTGGTTGTATTCACATTTTTAAGACCCACTCTACATCGCATGCTGAAAGAAAAAAAAGTTAAGCATTCGTAGATTTCCTATAGAAATTTGTCAGCTACAGTAAATTGAACCCAGAGTGGGCGACATGAAGTACTTACATAGGGTAGGTTTGCTAATTGATTTGTGATTGCATGAATGCAACTATTTGTTTTGAAAACAATACTTTAAACCAATTTCAGCAATGGTTGCAGAATGTTCGAAAAGATTATCAGGTGTTCTTTGGAAAGACAAGGGCCTTTTTAAATAAGAAAGTGGTGCCTCCTAATGAGCCCACTTTGCAATGACATGTTCTTCTTAAATAATAAATCATTTAAAATGTAACGATTATTTATTTTCTCTTCAAAAGGTTGATTTAGTTTTTAATTTCTCTCAAAAATTAACGGCACACTGTTATATTTGATCACGAAACTCTCCTAATTAGATCTTTTTAATTCCAAGTAAAAAATATCCACAGTTATTATTAGTAGGCCTATACAAAGTCTGGTACTTCAAGATAAACCTTGAACTATAATCTGTTTCCACAAGCACACTTAAAAAAGCTTTGTGCCTGCTGACCTTTTTTTCACCTTTTTAAAAAACCTGGCATTCAACTTTATTGACAAGCATATACAATATGGGATTTTGGTGACTGCCAACAATTTTCATCCATCATTAACAGTGCCATTCAAAACGTGCTGTAGATAATCACGAGAATTTAGTCAGACTTGCTTGAGGGGTGGTTTTGTTTTGTTTTATCACACAGTTTAATTAATTGTTTTTTAACAGGCTGTCAACATTTTACAAAGCTATCTAAATTACATTGTATTTCTATTTCACAATACAACAGCTTATACAACACAGCACCAGTAAGCCTGTTTCTCTTGAGTATTCCTGGTGTGAAACGCCACCTGCTGGTAAGAACACGCTAACACACTATTGCAGGCTGCTATTTGTCTGTCCCAATCTCAATTATCAGCAGACATAAACAGGACACAAAAGCCCCATAGCAATGATAAAAATAACCAAATACCATTCGGATACTCTGCACATTGCATTTGGTTTATAGAAGTAAATTGCAAATGGGTAAGTCTGCTCATAAATCATGTTTCTTTCATTACTACTGAGATATTGTTGGCTTTATGCCACTTCAATTTTCTATGATTTATTAACTGTTTTAAGTTATATATGAGATTCAGATTTACCATAAGGGATGCCCCTGTGGCCCAAGTTACACAAAAATCAGCTACTGTTAGAGAGGTTTACTAGAAGTCAAAGGGGGGTTATTGAGCAGTGGTGACCAGCTTAAGGACTCTTAAATGATTTTTAAACATTATACTAGTATATCATTTGTTTTATCCAATGCTTCTGGAACATTTAATCCCATAATCTTTTAGGACTTTGCAATAGGTATAAACAAATAACAAAAGCACTTGCATGCATTGTAATGTATGTTTTTGTAATCCCCCATAAATCTGGTAATAGAACTGTATATTATTATGAGTCACTGTTACAGTCTAGAGTAAGGCAAAAGCCCAAGCATTCAAATTAATTATGACATTGTCAATTTATTATAAAGAGAAACGAATTAAACGAAATGTCTATAACTGAGAGCAAAATGTATGTACCCAGGGTCTTCAGCATGAATATAAAATATTTTATGAAGTGTTGTTTTTTTTTTGGCTGTACTTTTAAAGTTAATGGGTTCATTTTTATATGTAGTTCATTACTTTTATTTGTCTTTCACTTTCTATAAATGTGTAAAATATTTTTTACAGACTCATATGAAAGTATTTAGATACTGTAGATTAGTAGGTTCCCAATCCTGGTCCTGTGGACCCCCTGTGTCTGCTGGTTTTCATTCCAACTGAGCTCTCAGTTACTTAACTAGACCCTTAATTGAACTGATCATTTGCTTAATTAGATCTTTTCAATTGTTTTCAGCTCTTAAACAGTTGCGGAGTTCAAGTTACTTATACAATGTTAAAGCTAACCCGAGCTGAAAACAATTAAAAAGATATCATTAAGCAAATTATCAGTTCAATTAAGGGTCTAGTTAAGTAACTGAGAGCTCAGTTGGAATGAAAACCAGCAGACACAGGGGGTCCCCAGGACCATAGTTGGGAACCACTACTGTAGATCATTCACGACTGTAAACTCTGTACTTTTTGCAATGCAGAAAGTTTACCTTACCCCTAACTGTTGTGGCAGCGAGGTGAAGGAGTTGAGGGACTTAATCTATTTAAGGATTATCCTAATACACCAACCGAACCACCCAGAATTTAAATTTAAGCCGTAGGCCGCCATTTTGTTGGGGAGTGTGTGGGGGGGAGTTCTGTTTAATGCGTATGTGTTTGTTTGTTGTATTTTATAAAAGCACACAAAGCTTGATTAACAGGTATACTTTACATGGTTAGAGCCCATTGTATACCTACTCTTTGAGTTTATAATACAATTTGAAAAATTGATGACTATGACATATAAATGCATATTATAAAGTATTTTGTACACTCCTTATTCCTTCAGTCTTTGTATATGTTGGGAATCTAATTTAAGTAAGTGTTGCTTTTAGTCTAAGCTGATTTTAGAAACCGAAGTGCTTCAAAATACCTGCTTAAAATAACCACAATTAAGAATTGTTTACTGTTACAGTGCTACCTTTTCTATGTAAACAGTATTACATTACCTTTGGGAAACCCCATTAGAAGTACATACTTAAGCAAAACAAGCTTTTAAACTAGATTAAACTATTATAAAACTGCGTTGGTCAGAAATGGTTGTATTAGAAACTCCCCTATTATAACTACTATTTACAACTCTGTGAAAAAAAATATCAGGAGTCATTTTGAGCCCAGCAGAGGTTGCAGTTACAGGCAGGTTGTTTTTAAGACGTGAGATGTTTTATTCCATGTAGCCGCTGACACCAACAGATAGGAAGAGCATTCTTACATTGTCATACAATTAACAGTAAAGGTAGTTGTATTCACTTTTACTGGCCGATACATCCCAGAACTTAAATATTAAATCACCTTACAACCAGCAAGTCTTTAAATTCATTACAGCAGATCATTGTGGCAAAGCCAGTTTCATATTATTATCATTTTGTATAAATTAAATAGTAATAACTGATATTTAAACAGCATGGTTCAAGTGCTGTGCTGATATAAAGGACGACCAAATATAGCAGAAGAATGCAGTCGTGACATTAGCACAGTGCTATTAAGATGTTAGATTAATTTGACATGGATATTGCATTTTGTGGAATTCCTCTCATTTGAGCAAGCTTCCAAGTGATATGCGCACAGCCATATGTATATGATTTTACACTATGCCGAACTTATTTTATTATTGGCAGAATACTGAGGAAATTTGGAGGGAATCGCTCTGCTTCAAATTACAGAGGAGATATTGTTCACTTCCAAAATTCTGTAATGCGACATGTGAAAATAAAACATATTGATGATTTTTGTTTTATTAATATTTGTTGAGGCCTAAATTGAAGTGAGTAATCCAATGTCACATCTCTGTCTAATTGAAGAATACTGTGCATGCTTCACAACGAGTAGATTCAAATGTACTCCAATTTAACGTTTTGTTTATCCACCTGTATTACGATTAGCACACGGGTTCTCAACTGTACTTTTCGTTACGACAACCGAGATAACAGAACATTCACTGGGAGTTAGTATGGGATTAATCTATCAAGATATCTGTGGGAAGGTGGTTGCTGTTTTGCCGGGTCTATAGGTTTAAAGGCAGGTGTCTCTCCGTATGGAACATCTCACCATAGCTTGATTTTTATCATCTTTGGACTTTACTATAGACCACTTAACTATCTAAGCTTTTCCAGTGATCATCTCATTTATCTGGGATTATTGCACTGAATTTACTGTTTGGTTTTCTTCCAGAACCAAAATGTCAAGTCCAAAGTCATGTATGCAGTAGCTTTATGCTGTAAGAGCTCAGCAGATCCTCCAAAAGCTGGTAGCAGTTGATCTTTGGATAGAGCACAAAATAAATAAATCCTCTTTAGCAGATCAATATTCATCCCATTTAATGCTGGATGTGAAACTGGTGGATTTGTGGTAGTAATGCTGATGTACAGCTAATCGTTGAAAAATAAGCATTAGGGCTTGAGAGCTAGAGCAGATAGTTAAACAGGAAGAAATGAGTGCAGATTGCGTCCTGTAAAACCTGTTAGTAATTACATGTAATTCACACCTGGCAATTAACTGATTATATAAAACTGCCTAACCTATGACACTTTCCCATTACACTTCCCTTTAATTTAAATTATACTGTATACTAATTATATTTGGTGATACCTCTTATATATATAAATAAAAGATTAAAACTTATACCAAAGTTTGCCTGGCTGAGACATTGTTTTTGTAAGAAGTCACTCTGCAACTCACAGAAAAGGATTACGACCATTAAACCAATGTGGTATTCAGTTCCAGTTTTCCTCTTTTTTATAGGTTTTCTCGCAGACTCAGTTTTTCCTACAAGGCGCTGTTATTCTGCAGACTGGTTTGTTTTTGGTTCTGAAGAGAAGATTGCTTTGCATATATCAAGTGAGTTTTACAGTGAAACCATTTGTGCTTGTATAGGACAGGTGGTTGCTTTCTGCCCTGGAGCAGGTGATGACTTCAGGAGACAACTAATACAGGCTAATACAACTAATACAGTAATTCTGTTTCCTAATATATATCATATATTTACTTTATTATAATTTATGTTTTTGCTTTGGACGTTAAAACTTTTACAAATAAGTAATCTAACTGTGATATAAAGCAGGCTAAAGGATAATCAAAAGAAATCCTGAAAAGTTTAAAAGCAGGAAGATGACTAATTCATGAACTTTGATTGGATTAGTGGTTTTCCGTGCCCTCCTTGTCTGAAAATGTGTCTACTTTTTTTGAATTGTAGACTCATTGACGCCAGCATTCCAAGCATACAAGCGCTCAAGTTTTGCCCGAAAAAGGTACATTTATTGTTTGATAATTTATTTCAGAATCAGCTAATGGTAACTGAAATGAAATGCTTGAATGGTTTATTGATCTAAAGGTTGAATATGCATTATCTCAAGATTTAATCCTTTAAAGTTATTGATATTTTGAATGCACCATTAGGTGAAGCTGACAGTTCTCATTAAAACAATGACAACATTTTACTAGATGTAAATCTGATCAAAATATATGTATTTTTCATAATTCATTTGATGAGTATATCATATTATGTTAATGGATTTAAATTATAACTTATTGTAATAGGATTTGATTTCCTGCTGTAATAACTACAGTAGGTGTTGCAATATACTTTAAAATGGTCTGATAATAATCAAAACTATCACATACTTAGCTTTCTATTTAGGTTCTGTGTGTAACATCATTTTGGCTTCATTATGGTTACTTTTAAACTCTGTTACTAGTGAGCCTAGTCTTCTAACTACATAGACAGCTGTCAGTATACATGCATTTTTAATTGCTGACTCAATAAAATATTCAAACTGTAGATACACGACACATGCAAGCCTACAGCCTGTGTACACCACTCTAGGAAATGAGCCTGAGGTTACCTTAATGGGTCTGAGTACATCCTGTTACTCTAAAGCCACAGCCAAACAATTTGCTATTTAATTATTCATGGTGGAATTAAAGGGAATGAATATATTATTTTTTATTTTTTTTATATTTTTTAAAATTATGATAATCCGTTACTGGCTGTTGACATGGGTTACCAGAGATGACCAGTGAAGTTGTGGTTCATATGTGATTACCAAAGTGCAGGTTAGTTATTCTAGGAAATTCTACGCTTTTTTTATTTTCAACCGTTCCAAATGTGTTTTCTTCTAGAAACAGTGCTTATTTAGACTTCTGTTTTCTCAACAAACCTTCCAGAATGTTAAGCCCTGTTTAAAATAAACAAAGTATGCATTTACTTCTATTGTACACATTAGGCTGCTGCCGTTACTATGGGCTCCCCAGATGATCCTGTGAAAGCCATCCTTCTGTAGGACATCCAGAAAGAATGATTGAGATCCTGCACCAGTTCTCCTCCCGATTCTTTGAAGTCTGCAAACTGCAGAGGGAGTTTTTAAAAACATTCCTCCAAAACGGCCCTTTGCCAGGAGATTACATTTTATTTTGACAGCATCTGGGTGGTTTAGACAGGAAGTGGAGCCTGAAAGGCTCAGACAAACCCCTGGGATTAGTGACAGTACTGAGGCTGCTGTGTGATCTGAGTCTCTTTCTCGGGAACATTACTACTAATACTTACACTACAGTAACTGTGAGTGAAGGAAACATGCAAGTGAAGAGCACACACTGTACCCTTTTGCGCTGATAACATTTCCAGACGGTTGTCTACATGGACTTACCTTACTATGTATGATAACACAAGAACAGTGGATTTTTCTATAAATCAATGTTCTGCGAATACTCTGCCTGCAGTTATAAAAAGCATATACATAGTGCAGAACAACAAAAGGTTATTTTTACATTATTAGTCATGCAGTAATCTCAACCCATTTAATAACTTGGTCTAGCTGTCATTAAGATTAATTGTTGGCTTTTTACCAAAATTAGCTGTGAAATACGATACAGAAAGTAGAACAAAGATGGAAATCATAACTTGTTAGAATTCACTAGTGCTGACATTTTGGAACTTATTATTAAAGTGCCTCATTTTTTAGCATTGATTAAGTGTATATGCCTTCAGAATCACAATTTAACATTGAATAATCTATAACTTACTTGCAGTGCTTTTTGTTAGTGTGCTCTGTAGAAACATTGATTACTAATGACCAGCAGAGGGAGCCCCTACCTGTGAAAAACAGACTTATTAATATTCCCCGGTCACAAGTGTAGTGCTAGAAATTACACTGTGACACCTTTTGGCACGCATGAGTCCAGTTATTTTAATAAAAGCTGTTGAAATAATGTCTCCATTGGAACATTTTCAAGTAATGCAGGTGGGCTGAAAATCTGCAAAGTACATATCCATAAAATAATAAACAAAAACCTGGATTTATATGAATACATTTCATTGTGAATTGTAAAAAATATACTTTTAGAACATACATAGCTTTATATTGAGCATGCCTTATATTTATTAACATACTATGCTGCTGTCAAATTAAAAATAACACTTAAAAACACTCTCACTCATAGAACAAATCATGCTAATAGTAAAGAAGCTTTTCTATGTGAATTAAACAAATGCATGTTGAAGATGTAATTTGAATCGTATTAATGGAACCTTCCCAGGGGCAGTAAGCAGGTTGGCTGAGTCAAGCTTATTTATTTAAGGTCTATTTGTGATGTGAATGTTAGACCACTAGGGACTGAACTAAGTCCACAAACCTTAATGAATATAAAAGCACAGTCTCTAAAACCCCCAAAGACCCTACACAATCCCTCATGTGTGCTATAATTAGTTCTGAAGATGGGGGATTATTGACAAAGGGTGGTGGGAGGTCTTTTCTCTACTTTTCTGATTGTTTATATCTTGCAGGCTTCTAAGTCTTATTTTAGTGTCTTATTTTAGTTTAACTATGAAACTTAAACCACAGTACCACACCCAACTCTCAAAGTAAACAAATAGATAATAATTGCACTGAACATAACTTAATGAGTTTTAAAGACCATCCATAAAAAAACGTATTAAAACAAATGGAATTCGCCAGGTGTGTGAGCTTGCTCCTTTAATTTTTTTTAAATGTTATTTTGAAAGGAGAGAAAATTGTTTGCGCACACAAACTAAAGCTTTTTACTGACACCCACCCCTACAATTGTCAGTTGGAACCTGCTTTATATAAGCATAATTTTTCATGACCGCCGTCATTTTTATTGCCATATTGAGACAGTCATTTGAACCTTGTAAGTGAAAAATAAAGGGGTCACTGAAACAAGATATGCTCATGTTGAACTTTGCCTTAGATTCCTTTGTCCAAGGGTATATGAAATAGGATGTGAAAGATAATTGAATGGAATAACATAAGCAGCTGCTGCATCAGGAAATGAACCAGATTGGATCTTAGTTATGAGAAGATGGGTTTGGAAAAAGGCTGTCTTTAATTCTGCAACCCCATTGTACCATGTGAGGATGTGGGCCTGTGTTTCAGACTCTTTTTTATCATGTGATGGAGACCAACATTGCCATTATAAACTCCATGAGAAATAATAAACTGCATTCATGAGACACGTAAGCCCTTTGTGGACACTGTGTGTGAGTTTCAGGATTTCCCACCCTCTAAAATGGACCCCTGTGAACATAATATTATTAAGTAACAATGAGCAGACTATTTAAACACAGATTTTATACAGTGCAATCTGAAGTCTTTCACATGTTCTAGCTGTTAATTAGTTGAGCTCTATCCTCCTTTTTAATTACCTTACTCTTTTTGGTAAATTGTTGCCAGTGTATTGTTTTTACACAGGCCAATTGAAGGAACTGTTATGCGATTTGAGATTTGAGAAAGAGAAGAGAGAGGGAGCAGCTGCTGAGAACCTGGCTGAACTCTAGCTCATGACAAGCTGAGGATAAGTAAATAACCCGTGGTTCTTGTTAATATATATAGGATTTGTGTCTAGGAACACTACATACAGTATCTGAGATGAACTCCATCTTGTCTGTAAATCCATTTAGATTTATCTTGCTTTTTGCTCTTTGGTTTTGTTGCATTACACATTGAAAATACTTTCAATCAGGTTTTAATAAGGAGGCAATTTAGACTTTAATCTACAATTTAGAATTAAATTCTGTATCCATTTCACATAATTGATGCCTTTTTGTACGTGTCATTCACAAGAGAATTTTGGCGTCCGGACCTGTGACGTCAGGTTAGGATTTATACTATATGTTTATTTTAGCAGACGCCTTTATCCAAGGCGACTTACAGAGTCTAGGGTGTGTGAGCTATGCATCAGCTGCAGAGTCACTTACAACTAAGTCTCACCCTTGCTCAGGGTCACACAATGAGTCAGTGGCTGAGGTGGGATTTGAACCGGGGACCTCCTGGTTACAAGACGGGTTAGAGTTAGTTTTGGAGTAGAAGCAGGCACGCAAACACCATCTAGGCAAAGTATAGGCTATATTACCGTAGTTCTGATGGAATGCTCCACCATACAACCCACTTGGGAAGAGTAGGGAACCAGGCCAAATGTGCTCCACTTCTTGTTTCTGCCGTGTCCTGTAATAAAAGAGTCTAGGGTGAGATGCTCCACAGTTGAACAGAGAAAGATGCTTGTGGCCTCATTCAGCTTTTTATTCAATGTCATAAAAAGTCATCTGGATTTGAAGACGTAAATACATCAAACAGATAAGTGGAATTTAACCAAGTCAGAATACTTGATCTGTATTGGAATTCGTCCTTGACAGCAAGGTGACACACCTATGCTTATCTTCAAAGTACTACCAGAAGATCATTAATGTCGACAAGGTCACCAGAACATTGGTTTAACATCCCATCTGAAAGAGAGAATCTTCACCAGCGCTATGTTCCCCCAACGCCATGCTGGGACATTGTCTGAGTTCTGGTTCAAAGTGAAGAGTGTTTCATTCCAACACCACATCCCTAGCACATGAAGTTTCCTGGAGGTCTCCACTCCAGGTTATGCCCAGACCTAAATCTGCTTAGTTATCAAGATCTGACAAGATCAGATTCCAAGATAATAATTGCAGCAGAAATGCAGTTCATTGCGTGATAAGTTCCATTTACCACACAATTCCACACTACCATAAGGAAGTAGCTAGAATCTAGTTGATAGTGGTCAGTTTAGTAGGGGAAGGGAGTCCATTTGTGGAATGTGGGAAAGAAAAAGTTTAAAAACTGAGGGGTGGTCATTGGTTAAAGACAAAATGTCTTTAAAGAACTTTTGTTAGAAGAGAAAAATGTGATGGGCATGTGTTGTTCCCTTTGACACGTTTCAGAGCGTATTGAGTTATGACTAATGCATTTGATCTAAAAGTAAATGTTTTGTTTTATTATTTCTGCCAGAAAGAAAGCATGTCTCTATAATTTTTGGGGATGTGTACAAATGTTCCCAATTATATTTCTCAACTGATTGCAAATAAGAGGTAATTTTTCAAAAACTGAAAAGATTGATGGGTTTTTAAATTGTGTCCTGAAATTGACTATTTATTTTTGGTTTTTTTCTTAACACTTAATCTTTTTACTGTATTAGTGACGGTCTTTCCAGCTAACTTTTTTAATGAATCTGGTTTAAATTAAAAACTTATTTATATGGTTTAATATAAAACAAGAGATTATGGGGCTGATGTAAGGATATGTGCAAAGTGATTTGCGGCTGCAAAACACCCATATTGCGTCAAAAATCTGGGACTTTAGCGGCTACTAAAAATGCGGCACATGTAAAGAAATTTTTCACCCGACGTTCTGCACATGCTATCAAATTAGCACTTTGCCATCATTAATCCATTTAAATAAGCATGGCTTTGGGCAGGTATCTGGAATACTAAGCGGGCGCAAACATTATAATGAGATGGAAGGACTTTGCCTTGCACTTGGGCAATTGCTGACCCTCCAAAAACTTTGCACCTCCTCTGACAAGGTGCAAACCATTGTAGAAGCACTGTATAAAACCACACACCTTCACTTTATGTGTATGTGTAAATGCCCCCTGCATGTAGAAAACAGAAAGTACTGGTTAGAGGAGAAGCCTCAAAATGGAGCGAGGTAACCAGTGGTGTACCACAGGGATCAGTATTAGGTCCTCTGCTATTCCTAATCTACATTAATGATTTAGATTCTGGTATAGTATGCAAATGTGTTAAATTTGCGGACGACACAAAAATAGAAAGAGTGGCAAACACTGTTGCAGCAGCAAAGGTCATTCAAAATGATCTAGACAGCATTCAGAACTGGACAGACACACTGCAAATGACATTTAATAGAGAAAAGTGTAAAGTATTGCATGCAGGCAAAAAATGTGCATTATAAGTATCATATGGGAGATACTGAAATTGAAGAAGGAATCTATGAAAAAGACCTAGGAGTTTATGTTGACTCAGAAATGTCTTCATCTAGACAATGTGGGGAAGCTATAAAAAAAGCCAACAAGATGCTCGGATATATTGTGAGAAGTGTTGAATTTAAATCAAGGGAAGTAATGTTAAAACTTTACAATGCATTAGTAAGACCTCACCTAGAATATTGTGTTCAGTTCTGGTCACCTTGTTACAAAAAGGATATTGCTGCTCTAGAAAGAGTGCAAAGAAGAGCAACCAGAATTATCCCGGTTTAAAAGGCATGTCGTATGCAGACAGGCTAAAAAGAATTTAATCTATTCAGTCTTGAACAAAGAAGATTACGCGGCGATCTGATTCAAACATTCAAAATCCTAAAAGGTATAGACAATGTCGACCCAGGGGACTTTTTTGACCTGAAAAAAGAAACAAGGACCAGGGGTCACAAATGGAGATTAGATAAAGGAGCATTCAGAACAGAAGATAGGAGACACTTTTTTACGAATTGTGAGGGTCTGGAACCAACTCCCCAGTAATGTTGTTGAAGCTGACACCCTGGGATCCTTCAAGAAGCTGCTTGATGAGATTCTGGGATCAATAAGCTACTAACAACCAAATGAGCAAGATGGGCTGAATGGCCTTCTCTTGTTTGTAAACTTTCTTATGTTCTTATGTTCTTATTTAGCATATCCAGTATTACTTCTGAAAACCAAGGAAAAAATGCCAGCTAAGAAGACTGTATTATTTAAGAAATATAGCAAGATGAGGCTAGTGCAAAATGAAAACAAACCCTGGAAAATGTTCTAGAATTCCAGATACAAGACAAGGATTTAATGGACGGACAGTTTTATTGTCAAATATAGAATCATATTAATGTGCTGTCATTTCTGTCATCAAGCCTCTTTTTCTGTGTAAGAAAAAGTATTATCTCTGAGCCTTGCTAGAAATCCTGGAAAAAGAACAGCACAGGGACCAAGCACCGTGTGAATGTGTGTGTGATTTAAGTTATTTTGGCCCTGGGCACACAAAAGAAAGAAGGAAACCGTGATTGCATAACAAAATATGATGTATCTGTGACAGAACGGTATACAGTGAACATAATTGAACCCATGTTACAGGTCGCATTGTTCAAAAGCAGCTCAAACTGTAAAACATTGTATATCCAAGTTTGTAAATCGCAGGCTCTGTGGAGTGTTTCCCTTTATCACTTCTTTTCCTTCACATGGAAGGATCACTGTTTAGATTATGGGCAGAAAGGACATACAGTCCTGCAGGAATGACTGGAGAATGTCATGTGGGGTCACCCCAGTGTGAATCCAGCCTTGGAGCCTGGCAGGAATGTGCATTGTTATCAGCATCAAAGATGGGGCTTGTGAAAAATGAGTCGCAGTCTATAAAGCATATGGACAGTGTTTAGAAACAGCTGATATTCCTCATATTCTGACCCGCTGCTGCAGATTCAGTACTGCTGTACACAATTTGCACTCCAGCATCAAAATAGGTGCTGCTGACTTCCGTCAATTGAAATCTTGTGTTGCGGCTTAGATTAGCCAGAAACTCAATCACTCCAGCACATGAAAGCTGTTTATCTGGTTTTATATTACACTCTTCAGGACCATTTGTTATTTTCTTGCGGTCTTATTTATTTAATTTTAAACTACTTAAACATCAAACACAGTAAACTAAAATGTGCAAGTATATTAAAAACATATTCAGGACAGGCTATTCTTTTTGTAGTGTCATGAATTATTATGGAATTTCCATACAAACAGATGATCTTTTTTGCAAAGTACAGATATCTACAGCCAAGAAATGAATCTGTGGTGGTGGTGCGGTATGAAGCATCTTGTGAGACAAGCTGCAGGCCCAAATGTAGTACACATCTAAGCAAAACTGATGTACTTTACCTAACCCCACATCAAAATTGTTCAGAACTATGAAAAAGCATACTCCTAACAAAAGACTTGCACATGCATTAGGTACTTGAGTTCCTGTTAGAAAATAATAAAGTGACTCTATTTTAAATTGCAGTCATGAAAATGTAATTAATAAATTATAACTTTTCAATAACAAACTAATTATTATGTATGCATACTGAACCCCAAACCTAACATGTAGTCATGAACAGGGACAATGCTATTATGAACAGGCCCTGGGTTGATAATAGGAATAAGTGCTGGATGTTTATTAATTATTGATTACTTTACTATGGTGTTTCCCACCTCAAAATGGATGCCAAATTTCTTTATCTGTGGTTGAGGCTGTCCTATTGTTGAGCATGGCGGGAGGTTTAAGACCTGCACCCTGCTGAACTGAAAAAACATGGTTTCCCAGACAAGTTTCTTCTCCAGTATTAATGTAAACAGTTCCAAGAACTCCTCTACACAGTAGCTGGGAGATCCCACAATAGGCCGCATAGTGGTATTTGAGCTACAGTTTTCCAGGCTGAGCTAATCCTCTGTAGACTGAATAAATGAATGGCTCCATGGGCAGTTTTAGAAGCCAATTATTGTGTCTCGGCTGGAAACCCTAGTAAAAATAAAATCTGTTAATACAGTTGTAGCTCAGTGGGATGCTGGTGAAAGTGGATTAGCAGTGTAGTAAACATCCACAGGACCCGAACAACAGAAGGCTGATATAACAGACTACCAGCACCTTAGCATGAACCTAAGAAAAGCCCCCCAGGAGTAAGCTGGTTCTATTAAATATCCCAGCACTAGCTTTGTGAGGCTCCAAATTCACATTGCAAGACTGTCAACTGATGTAGTTCTGTTTCCCAAGGCCTGGCACAGCCAGAGTTTGGACAGCAAAGAAAGCCAAAGCAACTGGCTTGGGGAAGAGGTTTACCATGAGCAGGATCCGCACAAATGAAAACAGCGTGCACACAGAAGACACACTGTAATAATCCAACATCTTGTTCTCTTTAAATCCCTAGAGCAATAAAATTATTTGACAAGTCGCTAAACAAAGCTTCTTGTTAATTTATGCAGGTTTCCATGCGCTTTACCAGAGTAGATACTTCTTACTTCGTATTTGTATGTCTACCTATCTGTCTGTCAGTCTGTCGTTCTTCTGTGATTGCCCCAGAAATATAAAATAAAACTCACCTATTTACAGACCTGTGTCTTGGTTATTCTAGGGTTACCATAAGGCTCCAGATTAACCGGACGCTTTGAGACAGACCGGGATTTCAAAATTCCCCCTAAACTGAAAATAATTCACGTATAAATGAGCTCCACCTTTGCTGAGATTAATCCTGCTGTGGTGGAATTGCTTGGGCACAGCAAACAAGTCACACTGATCAGCTGCTTCTGATCAGATCTTAATGAACAAATAGCTAATCTATCGATAGAGCAATGAGATGATGATGCTTTGATTGTATTTGCAGAATAATATGGGCGATTGAATTTTAACAAACAGAAAAAATAGCAACTCGCTGCAATTTATTCTTAGTATAATACAATTATTTGAGGTGCATGTGGGTATTTAAGCACCCTTATTATTTGTAGCTAAGGATGGTTCATTTACACCTTCATTTATTTCAATTTAGGGGCAAGTTTGAAATCCTGTTCTGTCTCACAGAGTCTGGTTAATCTGGAGTCACATGGTAACCCTATTTATTCACATGACATGTATTATTTACTATATACAGTAACAGCTGCTTATCCCTGTCTCAGTGTGCAAGGTAGCAAATCATACAGCCTTTGATAGAATGTGTTTGGTTGGTAGGTGCTTCGGTATCCAAGACTGCACAAATTGCTGATGTTTCTCGAGGAACAGTCTCTAAATTAATGGCCCATGAAGAACAGACTTGCTGCATATTTCTACTCCAGCTTTGGAATCATCGAGGAATGACTGACCTACAGTATATGCCTCAATAGCAATTTAAACACATTGCAGACTCTTTGAATCAGTGCTGTCCTGGATGCCGATGACGGTCCTACTAAAAAATGACAAAACAACAGTATCATTCTAAAACTTAATAACCTATGTTTTACACAGCTGTCTTAAATATGTCTTAAAAACATACTTAACATACATATGAAATATACACATAGAATTGCAAGGGCAGTCTAATGGTGAATACACACCTTATTCAATATCTACTGACTGTAATAACTTTTATTTTAACTTTAATAATGTGTAATTTCATATCAATTAAATATGTATTTATTCCACTTAAAATAGTGTTACCAAGGTATAAAAGTTTCCTTTTTACTGCCTCTGCTATTAAATAGGAGGCTGTGTGGTCCAGTGGTTAAAGAAAGGGACTTGTAACGAGAAGGTCCCCGGTTCAAATCCCACGTCAGCCACTGACTCATTGTGTGACCCTGAGCAAGCCACTTCACCTCCTTATGCTCCGTCTTTCGGGTGAGATGTAATTGTAAGTGACTCTGCAGCTGATGCATAGTTTACACACCCTAGTCTCTGTAAGTCGCCTTGGATAAAGGCGTCTGCTAAATAAACAAATAATAATAATAAATGTGATTAAATAAAATAGCTGTAAAACCAAATATACAGGGTACATGTTTGTATAACAGCAGATAAAATACCCATTCCCCCTCAAAAATTATGGTTGCTTGTGTCTTGCACTTCAGGGCCGAATTTGTTTGCATGGCACTAACTTTTTATTTGCTTATGTTTTGCACTTCAGGGTCACTGTAAAAAATACTGGCACACCAGGCTTCCTATTTCAGAATAACAGCTTGTTGCAGTTGTATACACAGTGCTGTTAGAAGCCAACATTGGGGCTGCTTGTAATGGACACTAAGAACAGAAATGTTCAGTTAATGTAAATGGAGCCTGACAGCAAAGTCTTTTAGAGAAAAACAACAACAACAACAACAATATTAAAAATCAAAATAATAAAAAATGCAAGAAATGCAACTGATTTTCAGACATCCCATACGGAAAAAAGAATATACTGCAGTATATGTCAAAGCAATAAAAATATATTTAAAATACATGGTAATATATTGTCACCTCTTTCCTAATTATTTGCTGTATAGTGCAATATATTCTCATACATTTCAGAAAGCATTCAAAACATAAATTCCTACAAGAATACAAGATATATGTTACAGATGGCAGAATTCCAAATATATTTTGGATTTCATCAAAATATATTGCAATACATTCTTCAAAAAGGCTACTTTGCATGCCGTGGCATGCCCACACTTTCTGTAACATACACATTTTCTTTAGTGCATTTTAACAAATCTTAAAATGTTATTCCGGGTCTAAATGTAATTCCTCACCAGACATTATATTTTACTAATATAGGAAAGCAAAGGAACAGTCTTATATTGCAGTTTTGATTTATTATTAATTTATATCCTGAAGACGTTTAACACTTTATACACACGCAAGTCATTATTGTCTTCACAGTACAAGGAATCAGACCTTTACCCATTTTTTTTTTTTTTATTTGTATGGTCATATTGGCAGAGAAATATGAGAGCTCCACAATTTTGCTTTTTCTTTTGACTCTTGGAATCTTCCTTTTTTGAAAATGTGTTCTGGTATTATAGATTCACAGTTGCTGTATACATGTTTATGGCATATCTCTTGTTGTTTTATCATGTATTTACATGTCTAATGTACGTTTTTATTGTTATAAAATACATTAAAACAATAATGAATGAACACCAAGTTTCAGTTGTAGATGTATATCTTCCTTTTGAACTCTGAGTTGAATGGTATATGCTAAATATTTACATTTACATTTTCAGATGTATTTGGTCTAGATTGAAAAATATAAATAAAAACATATTTAAAAGTACACTTCCCAGTAATTTAGAATACAGTCAGCACTCGGATATCTGTTACCTAGGTACACGTCACGTTTTACCGGCCTTGTATTAAGAATAAAATCAATCCTCATTATATATGTAACAAATTAACGCACTTACCCGTTACACACGATTTCCATTTTCTGATACAAAGCCCATCTCTTCAGTGTTACAATGTACTTGTTAACCGTCACAGCCTGTGTTCTTTTTTGTTTATTTTTTTGTTGTTTTTTTTTTCTCGCATACCAAATCAGTCTGTCTTTATTGTTCAGTTACACAGCACTTCCTCCAATTTCACAACAAAAATGCAGCAAAAAAAAAGCAAACGAGACAAGCTACGGTAATGTAAAAGTTAATCATTAAACAGTTTTAGATACTGTGATGCATTTTTTTCTGTGAGCTTTAGTTGCTTTTGTGCATTTTCATTTGCAAATGAACTGTGACATTAGGGCCTTATCGAGTACCATATTCTACAGTTTTGAATACTGAGTTTGGATACTGTTTTAATTCTGGAAACTGGTGTCGTTGTTTTTTAATCTTCTGCTAAATTGCATTGCCTTTTATGTTGTACGTAGTTCTGTGCATGGGTAACATTTTGATTTATTTTTGCTGCTAGGTCGTTAATGGGGTATTTTACATACTGCTACAATACGTGCCGGATTTAAATGTATGTACTGTATTACAGTCCACGTGTTCACAGTCGTCTCTTTTGGCCAGTGATATTTTCAGAATCATATCGTTCTGTTGAAAATATAGTACTGTGCCAATAAAACCAACTGCAGTACATCTAAATGGAAGCCTACTTATTTTAAAACACATTCCTTTCAGCTATGTATTTTTGACATATTATCTTTTTTGTGTTCCCTGAAAAAACGGACAAGGGTTGGAACGGGCCAAAATGAAATAATCAGATACGCGTCACACGCGTTTAACCGTCACTGAAGTCAATATTTTATAGGGTCGAATATGTGAGTCCTGACTGTATATTGTAGCGAACAGGCAGTGGGTCTCCCCGTCCCAGCGTCCCAGCGGAACTGCACCCTGGGACCTAATTAGCATATGGCTGGAGAGGGGCGTGGTGGGGCCGAGCAATTGGACTTACTATCGGCTCCGAAGGACAAATGGACAAAGTGTGATCGTTACCGTATAGTCTCTCCCCACTGTGTGTGAAATGCCCTGACCTGTGTTATGCTCTGCAGCTGTATGGGTTGGATAAATAAAACTTAATTGATTTAACTTTGTTGAATGTGTCATCATTTCTGGGTCGAATGCATGTGTAACAGTAATGTTATAGTATGTTAGAAAATATTACGATATAAATCAAAATATTGTAAAAAAAATATATATATATATATATATATATATATATATATATATATATATATATATATATATATATATATATATATATATATATATGCTTTGTTAGGTTAGATTGTTTTTATTCTTTCCGAATGGGGTCAAACTTTTCAATTAAATGGACAGAACAAGA
The DNA here is from genome assembly GCA_030684275.1 of Acipenser oxyrinchus oxyrinchus. Lineage (NCBI taxonomy): Eukaryota > Metazoa > Chordata > Actinopteri > Acipenseriformes > Acipenseridae > Acipenser > Acipenser oxyrinchus. Next base: position 36,036,217 of record CM060247.1, on the reverse strand, counting down.
ACGACATTGTAACTGCGTTTTGCATTCTCTGATCTAGTTTTAGTGTATTAGAGTTTTATTTGTACGAGGTTAAAGCACATTCTTACTACAGTTGTTTTTCATGAGAAACTTTTCTAAATTATATTTTCCTGCTTCACATCCCAAGTCTTTTTCCTCAGCACCCCTTCCCAGAAATGATTTGTGTCATGTCCAACTTTTCATTTGTTTAATAAAAAGAAGCTGCCCTTTTAAAAGAAATGCATCTGTGTAATTACACACTGTCATAACATTTGTGCTACTAATCGTTGATGTATGCCTAATAGCAGGTATAAACTTTACAATACCTATAAATTAAAAAATTAAAACGAACCACACCAAATATCTAATATAAATTATTGCAACAAAATTCACAGTGGGTTGTTATACTCAGACATTATCTTATTTTTTTGGCTGTAGTTCGGACAGCTCCTAGGCAAACATAAAACTTAGCAAAATGGCCCTCATTCAGCATCCTGTTTCTAGTTTGTTTCCTGTGCTTCTGCTGTGGAATGATTAAATATTAGGATATTAAAAGAAGCGTTTTGTTCTCCTTTATTTAACATGTGCTTCTCGTCAGGACAGCAACCTACTGAACATTTCAATTTTGAGTGCCCAATTTGAAATGCCCAATATATCTACTCCAGGAGGAATAAATATATACTGGCGTCCTCTATTCCTGCTGTCTAGCCAAACCCCTGTTTGCACCCTGGAGGACAGGGTTGTGCCTGGAGGTCTCTGACTGGCATCTACGTGAGTGACCAGTTGGGGTCACAGTGGCTGGCCCATTAAAGAGTAAAGGCCAGTTTAGCCTCCAGTCAAGACCCGTCTGGCCCGTTGTATTTAAGCAGTGCAGCATACTGAAAGATACAGCTTAAAAGTAAATAAAAAACTACACCTAAATTCTGGTTTCACTTGCTCTACAGTGTTTTTAAATGTTGCAATTTAACGCTTGCATTAATAATGAAACAAGACTGAAAAAACAATATTTTTTTCTGTACATTTAAAAAATGCAGTAAACTTGAAGCATATGCATCTCTTAGCTTTTTCCTTTCAAAGCTTTATTGAATAATTCTGTGGGTAATGCTACTTGGAATGTTTTTTTTTTAATCAAATAAACCAGCCTTATATGTTTCACCAGGATTGAACTAATCAGTTAAACTACTCCAATTAACACATAGTGATCCATAAGGACCTTTGTGCTAACATTTACAGGTACAAATTCAAATTGTTAGTTTGACAGAGTTTCTTATTGCTGTATAGTAGGCTTGATGGCTTTCTACAGCTATGGCCAAAGGTTTTGCATACTTTAAAAATATATATATCTGAACATAATTTAGGTCACTTATTTAACATCATGTAGTCAAAGAAACTCCAAAATAAGTAGTACAGTATTTCATGTTACATTTTGAAATGTCACGTTTTTCAATTTTTGTCAGTTTTTCATTAAGTATATGGAAAACTACAAAGCAGTGTATAATCCAATATCTTAACATTATTTAGTAGGTTTCATTCGACTTTATGAAGCAAAATGAGTTAATTCTATAGGGTGCTGCAAAACTTTTGGCCATAGCTGCATATGCTTTTCAAATGCTTTTCATATATGCTCTTTTTAAGTGTCATAAATTAGTAAAACCTGTTGAGAAATGATGTGCACTGTATAATAATTGTTATTCATATTAACAGCCAATCCTTCTTAATTCAAATCATTAGTAAACATGCTGAAATAATTCTGTATTATATGTGTACATAGTTTCTATTGATCTGTGACAAACAGTAGGGCTATCCTGTAATAAACACATGCTAAAGTTAAAATGGCCAAAAAGCATAGACCATCTCAAAAGGCTGATTTATTTAGTCCTGATCTCAGACAAATCAACGCTGGACAGTTTCAGGTAAGTTGCTTTTGTTAATCTTGGGCTGGTCAGAGTTGACTGAAAGTATTCAACTTTAGACAAACCAGATAAAGCAGTTTGTTCCCATTGTTCAGGACTCCCCCTGCATAGGACAGACTGTAGACCCAGGCCTCAAAGGTGAAGGGTAAAGGTGGAGCACTGCTTAGGCCATCTCCACCCACAGCACCCACCACCCACCACCATGAATGATGTGTCTCCCATAATCTAAGGTGTTATTTATACAGGGGCTGAGCTGTAAATACAGGACTGTCACTGTTTGAATAGTGTGAATCTACAACTGTGCCATAATCAACAGATTAGATACTGAAATGCTTGTTTCAGTTGCAAAGTATTATCAAGTATTTTCACTTCAAGTCTCGCCAGCCTGTTGGACACATGCACATTAATGTCATACGGCTGGTAGTAAGCCACACAAGGCTGTTTACCCTTGGATTTTGCTTTTGTAGTGTATCCAGTATGGTTTAAAATTACAATACACAATGCAACCAAACTTAATTAAGACATTAAAACAAATGCATTATAATAATACATATTGACTTAGCTTTTACTGGGGTCATACATCGGATGAGTTAGCAATGCGTTTACAAAAAAGGGCAATTCGTAATAAATAAATAAAAAGCTGTTAATGTACTGTAAGTAACAAAACACTCAAAATGTCAAGTGTAATGTTTTTGTTTTACATTGTTATATTTTTCTTTTACAAAAATATGAATAAACAGATTCAGAAGAAGAAGAAGAAGAAGAAGAAGAAGAATTGCATTTTGCTTTTTAATCTGCTTCCACGTTGTAGCAATATTTTATTTTATGTACAATAGAAACCTAAAAAGAGACAGCTGGCTCCACTACAGAAGACAAGCCTGTGCTGCTGACATAGTGAGTGCTATACATTTCTGTGCAAATGTGGCAGGCCTCGCTAAAGGTTAACTAAATCTGGGAGGGGAATTTACGAGCAGCTAGATTCATCTGACGCTAGTGGGGCTGAAGTGCTGATTTTCTGGGAGTGGTTCGTGACCTTCCTGCAGACATTGCCCCTTGATATCATGCTGTGTTTGTTTATCAAGGATTGACCATTGGCAAGACCTTTGCCTTTAGTCAGTTTTTTCACTTTGGGATTTTGAACATTAAACTGCTCCCCCCACTGACATTTCACTTGTGCTTCAACCCTAGATGCATCATTCATCATGATCCTGCTAGAATAGAAGCATTTAAATAGTGTAAAACATTGTTGAATACAGTTTGTACTTCCTTAATGGCAGAATGGAAAGGTGGTTAATATTTGATTATTCTCTTTCCCAGATGTTATTCATGATTTTTTATTCACATTTTTGCCTTTTTTAACATATTAGTGACACTACGCTCAGCAAGATTCATAGCCACAAAACTAGCTACTGAAGACTAATAATACATTTTGTCTTACTAACTAACATTTAGTCTCGTACTGATGAGGCAAAAAGCCCTTGTGGGCTACTGGGCTAGTTGAAAAGGTCTTCAGCAGCTAGGCTTGCTGAGATTATTATTTTTAATAATAAATCTCAATTATGTGATGAAAAGCAGTTCACGGGATAGAAGCAAGGGCTGCGTGGAGGAAGTGATTAGGGTTTAAATAGGAACAACACCAAAGATTACAAGGACAAAACTTGGATGACACGTGCGTAAGAGAATAAAACATTTGAAACCCTGGCCATTATACCTTTAATTAAACTACAGAAAACCTGTTTTCAATACTTTCAATACTTCAAGTAGGAACTGCAGCGACAAAACAGCCTGTCATAGTGGAACAGGGGGTATGTTTTTATTTTGGTTCTTTGGTTTTGAATAAGAACTGATAAGGAGGTTGATCAGCATTTATGAAAAGAAGGAGGGAGGGGCCACTGCTGAATGCAATGGTCAATAGAACTGACTGCAGGTGTGGCTTGGCTTTGTTTTGTCATCATAATTCAACTCCCATTATCTTCTAGAGCAAATACTGCATTTTTAACAAATTAAAAACAGATACTCTATATTTATTATACTGATACAGATTATCTCATTTATAGCTAAGAGCATTCATAGTAGGCTCTTAACTGCACTGTACTGCATAGTTTTGTGCATGTCATCATTAAGACAATAGTAATGGTGATTCAAGCACTTTTGGAAAGACTTATCTGTGATGCTACAACTGGTTTACATGTGTTTTGAAGTAGTTTACAGTAGCTTCATCTGAAAGACTAGGCGACTAATGACTATTTGGAGAAATAAAATCAGGGCAGCAATTTAGCACTGGGGATGCATGAAGATATGGAAAAGGAACAAGTCATCTTCAGTGTATTTTAGGCTTTGGTTTTAAAACAGGAATAGTTGTACAGCAGTATATCTGGAAGATATTAGCTTTTATAATACTCTTGGGCTGAATGAATTATAGATGTTACCTTTTTCTGTCTGGTTCCTTATAGTGCATAGGTACACTTTAGCATGTTTTTTTAAATGTGCTTTTTTTTAGACAGAACTTAACAATATTCCTTTCATGATCTGGTTTATGGCAAATATTTGCTGTCTTAATAAAGTCAGCCGTTTCAGCCACAGCAGCATTGGAGGAAAAATTCCCTTCAGTTCCATACAAAAATTTGATTGGTGCAATTCCAATTCTGAAAGTATTCAAAAGAAGATAAAAACGCAGCTTGAACAACCACATATAAAAGTTTACCATAGTTAATTTGCAGTATTCACATGCTTTTCCAATGGTTATACTATGCATTTACCGTAGTTTACCATGGCTTGCCACTTTTTTTAAACTTTCATTACATTGCTTGCAAATGCTTTACTAAGCCTTTTACTATGTGTTATTACTCTTTGCTGTGCTTTTACTGTAGGAAACTTTTATATGTAAATTAAATAGTTTTCTTTTCAGTTTGGCTCTCTGAGGTTTTCAATCTCCACACATATATTGTATCAGTAAGAATTCTTGCATGTTAGAATTGAAATTTAATGAAAGGCTGCAGAGTGCATTGTAGCAAAGCTACTGTGAAAACATGAGACACCACGCTTTGTCATCAAGATAATACACAGTAAGGGTCAACCACAAGTTTGGGTTAAGTGGTTTATAAACCCAGTATTATTTGCTTTAGGTCTGTCACTTCAAGATACACACAGGGGTCCTGTTTACAATATCAAATCAAGCAGGAAATTGAAAAATGTATTCATTTGTGCAAAGCAGACAGATCATTGCCAGATAAAGTAGTTTGTTCAACATTGTTCAGGATTCCCCCCTGCATAGGTCATTGCTGAGAAAATGAGGAATGTTCGACATATATTTATATTAATATCTTTCTTTATCTTTTGTTTTGTTTCCAGGTGCAAGTCATGAGTTTGAAAAGCTATTCATAATATTGCATAATTAAAGGGAAACTTTGTAAAATCTATGTTTTTCTCAATAATACATTTCATGCCTGTTTAGTCTCCTATTATGCGTGTCCTCTGCTGTTCTTTATTGTTGTTTTCAACCGCTTAAAAAGCTGAATTTATAAGTGTGGTGAAGGTGTGTTGAATATAGTAATTGTTACAGCTGTGTGTAATGGTATTTAAAACAGGATTAATTTATTTGCCTTTTTACATAGCCACCCTTACTGTGGTCCCACCACAGTCGGATATGCAACGGACTGTAATTGTATTTTTATTCGAATATATGTTTTATTACTAAAGGTTTGTTATCTTTATTTGGTGTTTATTTGTAGTTTTAAATCCCTTTGAATGCAGCTTGGGAAAATGACAGATAACCTGTAAAAAAGATGACCTATATATAATATCAACCTATTTACCAGGAGTGGATTATAAAAACCCCACAGTTACGTGATTGCAAAGCGAGATCAACCTGTTGGGGGTTGTATACACATTTTTAGGTTTCACATAATAGGTTATATACAATGTGACATTCAACAAAATATTTAATCTTCCTAGAGTTATCTAACACTAGCAGAGTTTGACTTTTTTTTTTAATCATCTCTCTATTTACCCCTTTAAAACCACACAGCTTCAACAAGATTTCCTTTGCCTGGTTAATTTTCTTTTGGCACAGTACAGTATTACTCTACTGTATATGACCATTTTTAGTCATGCAGCATTAAATAAAAGAAGAAAAAAAAACGATAAGGACATTAATACAGAATGTACTTTCCTTGAACTGTGCCCTCTTTAAAACACCCTTCCCCTACCTTGCAGACAACTACATGTATAGTATACTACAGATATTTGAGGGATTGTTTTTTTACAGCCACTGGAGCTGGGTGGACTAGTTGACACATTCAAAGAAACTGTTCAGTGCAGTGTTATCTTTATATGGTAGAACTGTGTTTATCTGTGATGGAAAAAATCACTGCAGTGTTATCATTAAAGATAAAATGAAGGTGTGAACCCTTCAGTTGCAGCAGATGTAGGAACTGTCCTGTTAATGATTCACCTGACTTGTACAATGTCCTTCACATTCCATCGCCAGGTCACGAGAACTAGCTAGGCTGGAGACCAGCTTCCTACAGAGCAGCACATCAATGATGTCAACTTTGGGGATGAGATTATCACTTATAGCTTTTATTTTGTTAAAGGATTAAGCCCTTTCAAGTTCTTGCTAAATATAGCCATTTACCCAGCTACAGTTTACTATTGTACTAAAAGGCCATTTCATTTATGAGTATATCCTCGGCTCAGATTACTTGAGTTGACTGGAAGATTAGAGGCTTACCAACAAATGTGTATTTTATAGCTGATGTTAGCAAGAGGCAATCAGGTCCTAAAACTGGAAGCAAACATGGAGTAATCATCCACATAATACTTTCAGGCATCTTAGATAGTCACTTTTCGTTTGCAGATGTCAAGATAAGAAATGCTAATATTGTTATAATTAGGTCCTTGAGCATGTGGATTGAAGGGGGTTCAGACTAGATAAATAAAATGTGTAACAAACACCCACCTCTATTATCTATCACCCTAAGGGACATGCAGAATAATGGTATTAAAAGGAGACAGACCATTTTGAAAGTGTATCAGTCCTGCTCTAGCAGACCTAATCCTGGGGAGGTGTTTTACTAATGTACATTTGTGTTTGGTGATACATACTGTAAACCCCCCAATGGGGTGGAAAAAAGGTCCTAGGGACGGTGTTGTGTGCAAGCCAAAGAAGAGCTGTCTAACTCTTGTTCCACATGGTGAGAACGAGCCTGAAATTTGCAGAAATGCCTAGTTGGATGGTTTTCCAATTTTCGTCGAAATAATGTTGGCATTGTTTTATGAAAGTATACTACAGAATACATGTAACATGGTAAAAGTACTGTGTAGCCCATTTTAGTAAAGAACACTGAATGCATAAAGATTGGTAAAATCTCTATTTATTGAAGTAAGGTAAATGCATAGTGAGACTGAGATTGTATTTCAGAGCTAATATAAGTCCAGCACACCATGTGAAGACTTTCCTGCTGAGACATGCAATTTTGCCATAGGATTTTCCTGTCACCATTTGTATGGCAAGTGCCTCTGAATTTCAAGCACTTGAATAAATGTTTATAGCATTCTGCCTGTCAGTCAGTGTCACCTTTCATTCAGACATGCAGCTCTAAACCTGATGCTGACACCCACATTCCAGCACACATAAATCTTCTCTTCTGACCACAGCAGACTGGGATGGGCTTACTATCCTAGTGGAGAGGAAGGGCTGGCAGCCGAAACCCGTGCACTGTTTCTCGTGGCTGGAAATATGATCCTTTCTCTAAAAGGGCAAATCGAAAGGCAGCAGCTGACAAACATGTTTGTTGTTTCTCATTTATCATAACCTAATGCATGCTATTGACTTTATCAAGTTCACCATTTTAGTTTTCAAATATGTTATTTATTTTAACAAAACAATACAATACATTCCTTATTATGTTCCTTATTTCCTGTTTCGTTTAATTTCCTCAGAGCTACAATTTAATTCACCATCCCATTATTCTTATATACTGTGTACTTAGCTACAACCAAGTATACATTTACACGGAAACAATTGATTATCATGATCATTTCCTTATTTTAACACACATCCATTACCTTAAAGGAAAAACAAAAAAACATTTCATGGACCCTGGAAATGTATTCAGGAGTCCCAATCCATTGTTAAAGTTGTACAAACATATTCTAGTTGTATACATCAGGCATGTTAAAAAATGAGTCTTTCTTATCTGAACAACATTCTGTTTAGAGTGAAAATCAGATGAACACATGCTGTTTACTCAAAAGGCCAATTAATGCTTTCAGTGTTTCAAGATAACTACAATCATGACCTTATGTGCGAATCAATCATCCGTGAGACATGCCCGAGTAACCATTTGAGTGCCATTCACTTGTATTCCGACAGACTCTTGTATATCAATACATTCAAATGCCCCTAAATAGAGTTGTGGGTTTATACCACTCAAGTAGCTACATTTCCATGAGTTCTTTTTATGTTATATCAGTACCTTTTATTTTTTTTACATATACAGTCTATTGCTAAATATACTGTGTATAATTTTTTTAAAAAATTCAAAACGTTGATATTCACAAAACACTGAATATTTTAGAATTAAAGAACATTTTGATCTAAATGGTTACTTAGATGGGGATATTATTTTAATAGAGGAATTTTAAAAAATACTTTAAAAAAAAAATCTTGTTTTGAAGAATGGACTCCAGCTTACCTGTCAGAAGATACTGACTCTATTGCCTTGTAAAAAAAAGTTATAGATTACCGTACAGTACGTTCAAATTAGTTAGGGTAGCTACAGTATTCTTATTGTTATCTTACTTACCATTTGTGGTATAAACAAGATATGCCATGTAAAACCATGACGTATGCTATGAATTTTCATGAATTGTTTTCAAGACATATATTCTATTTTTTTTAAACACTCTCAAACCTTACAAAGACTGTTTCAAGACAGTACATGTATGTTGGATAAATACCACCCTCATCCACAGTCAGTCAGTATCAATACTGCCCCATGGGCTGACAAATGAACAATACTTCAGAGATAGATGCTTTCTGCTTCCACAGATTCTGATTGTAGGAAAGCTAGTATGGGGGGCAGTGCAGAGGTGGGCTTCTTCTTTTGAATGACAGATCAGACCATCTAAGGTTGTGAATTTTTAGACAAAAAGGCTACTATTTTCCTTTTTCTGCAGTGTGGTTTTAAAGTTGAGACATTGTATTTACTGTAAATCACTTATTAAACAAAAAACAACTCTATTAAGTGTATTATAATTGCAATGAGTTGTATATGGTACAGCACAATTAAACGCCATTTAAGTGAGATATTAAACAGACATTGCAAAATTAAATCAAATGAATGGCAAGTAAAGAAAGGGGATTTACAGTATTTAAAACACTTATACAGTAAACGTCAAACAAATGGATTTACAGTATGTAAGCATATTCACACACAGTAGCCTCTTACCTATACACACAATGTACATGTACTGAAAATGGAACATAAATCATCCATATTAGTTCTATGAAAAAGACCAAACGTACACATAGGGTGTTGTTTAAATCAAACTGTATCTATATATCACAATCATTCAGGAAACCTAACATCTATATAACTTCATTCGAACTTTAATGAACCATGGCTATGAAAACCAACGGTTTGCATGAGACACCACAGACAATACATTTCAAAACAGTTTATATAAGTCTGTGTGGTCCAGTGGTTAAAGAAATGGGCTTGTAATGAGGAGGTCCCCGGTTCAAATCCCACCTCAGCCACTGACTCATTGTGTGACCCTGAGTAAGTCACTTAACCTCCTTGTGCTCCGTTTTTAGGGTGAGACGTAGTTGTAAGTGACTCTGTAGCTGATGCACAGTTCACACACCCTAGTCTTTGTAAGTCGCCTTGGATAAAGGTGTCTGCTAAATAAACAATAAAGTACTGTACATCTGCCATGCTTGTCATGACAAGACTATTTGGCCTCCATGGAAACAGTTCATGCATTTGGGTGAAGTTTGGACAAAGTTTTTCCTTTGCTAAGCTGTTGGCTGTTTCATTGTGTCTATACTATTCAGAATCTTCTTGTTCCAAATATGTATTTATTCCATCCCAAAATGTGTACAGGATCAAAAACCCATTCTAGTAAAATGCATGTTTATTGTCATAATTAAATAGGGGGGGGGGGGAGTAAATGGCCAGCCTATAATGCTGTATGGCTGCCAAGATTGTAAGAGGAGTCTTTGGAGTCTAATCATATGACTGTCAGCAGGAATGGTTACTCCCTCACCCATGTAGGAACAAAGCCTTTGATTAGTGCCTTTACTTGGCACCTGCAATGGGCTGGCACTTCCATGTCATACAGTTATTCCGGAATCTTTTTTTTTTTTTGCATTCTGTGCTTGAAAGGGTTTCACATGGTGTTTGCTGGAGAGGTGAGTATCTGTCCATGGACTGTGAAAATGCAGAGGTCAGAGTTTGTAGGGGTAAGGAGTTCACTGATAGAGTGTTTGCTTAAGGCTGGTACGCAGCAACCTGTAAGTGTACTGCCACTTGCAAACCCTATCAGGTAAATGGCATTGTTTCCTGAGAGGGGTCCTCGAAGTAATCCTTGCTACAACCTCTGGTGTTAAAGACGGTCTTTATCTCCAGTTGTCATGTTTAGATTTAGCACCTCTCCTTCACTGCATGTGATATCAGAGCCTTATTTATATTCTGAAGCTTTGAAGTACCAAACATATTTCTACCAAGGTTCCCACAGTGATGGAGTCAAAATCCAAAATAGGTTAGAGATTCAAAATATCCAGACGCCTCATCTGCAGTTTATTTAGCAGACGCCTTTATCCAAGGCCACTCACAGAGACTAGGGTGTGTGAACTATGCATCAGCTGCAGAGTCACTTACAATTACGTCTCACCCGAAAGACGGAGCACAAGGAGGTTAAGTGACTTGCTCAGGGTCACACAATGCGTCAGTGGCTGAGGTGGGATTTGAACCGGGGACCTCCTGGTTACAAGCCCTTTTCTTTAACCACTGGACCACACAGCCTCCTGCAGTGGGGTTGTCCTCGTAGGAGCCTTGCCCTGTACGAAACTCCCAACATTGACGTAAATTAATCAAGTTTAAACATTTCCATTTTCATGTGCTATCTGTCAATTAGCAGTTATTCATCCTGTTGTTGAAAAATTGTGGCAGAATGAGTAATAACAGTATCAGAGCTTTTATCTTCGTTTTCTTCAAGAATTCCAGAGTTGACTTAGCCATATGCTTTGGGTCTTTCAGGGGCATAGCCAGCCATGAAAAATGACAGAGGCACTTCAAGTATCCCACTTATTTCAAATGCAGAAAGGGATGAAATGCATTTTTATTTGTGACAAAGCAACATGTAAAAGGGCCTAAATAAATAATTATTAGTATAATTGTAACTGAGGCACGTGCCTCGGATGCCTCATAACTGGCTACAGTCTTGGTCATTGTTGTGTTGGAAGATAACATGCTTACCAATCAGCCAACGAGCAGATGGCACCATTGTAATTTGTACAATACAAAGTTATACATGCTTGCATTCATTCAATCTTCAATCACATCAATGTCTCTAGTCCCTGAGCTGTAAAAACACCCCCATATCAAGATCGAATCACCTCCTGTCATATGTGTTGACTTTTTTAGGACAGTTTGTTGTATGAATTTCCTTTAAAAGTAGTTTTCAACGAGGTCCACCTGTATACAACTCTTCTATGTTCAGGTGCCTTTGTACAGTTCTTTCATGCACTCGTATGCCTGATGCTTCTAAATCTTTCTTTAAGACCTTGGCTTTTAGTCTTAGATTTTTTTTTAGCTGTTCAGGGGTTTCTCCTGCCTGAATGTCCACTTCTTTCTATCATTTCATTTGAATTTGTTCTTTGGTACATCTTGAGTATTGCTCTGATTGGGGGTTTGGTATTACATATTTCTCTGATACCAATACTTTGTTATAGTTTTTGCTACGACTGTGTTTCTTAAACGTGAATCGAACTTTGTCTTGACCATCATCTGCTATGTTGCAAAAACATTCTTCTTCAACAGATGTTGGAAACAATGACCTCTTTTTTCTGGCTATTTGGCTTATAATGCAGCTTTGTTATTGTGTAATGATTTACAACCAATGAATATACGTATATATATATTTTAATTAGTTCTATTTAATTTTTAATGTAAAGGTGCCAATACTTTTGTTGTGAACAAATTGCTTAATTGCTTTTTTTAATATAATTTTCATAAAGCTTGTTAAACTATCAGAAATTGGGTATTTTGGTCTTTGTCAAATTCATTTGTGGCTAATGTTCACTAAATGCTTGTATTGAACATGCTTTCTTTTATTATCTTATATTATGTTGGGTGCTGTGACAGGGTGCCTTCACCCTATATTAATGTACATACTATTTTGTTGTTATTGTTATGATTTATTTCCGTTTTATATATATATATATATATATATATATATATACAGTACTGTGCAAAAGTTTTAGGCAGCTGTGAAAAAATGCTGTAAAAAGTAAGAATGCTTTCAAAAATAGACATGTTAATAGATTATATTTATCAATTAACTAAATGCAAAGTGAGTGAACAGAAGAAAAATCTAAATCAAATCCATATTTGGTGTGACCACCCTTTGCCTTCAAAACAGCATCAAGCATCAATTCTTCTAGGTACACTTGCACACAGTTTTTGAAGGAACTCGGCAGGTAGGTTGGCCCAAACATCTTGGAGAACTAACCACAGTTCTTCTGTGGATTTAGGCAGCCTCAGTTGCTTCTCTCTCTTCATGTAATCCCAGACAGACTCGATGATGTTGAGATCAGGGCTCTGTGGGGACCATACCATCACTTCCAGGACTCCTTGTTCTTCTTTACGCTGAAGATAGTTCTTAATGACTTTCGCTGTATGTTTGGGGTTGTTGTCATGCTGCAGAATAAATTTGGGGCCAATCAGATGCCTCCCTGATGGTATTGCATGATGGATAAGTATCTGCCTGTACTTCTTAGCATTGAGGAGACCATTAATTCTGACCAAATCCCCAACTCCATTTGCAGAAATGCAGCCCCAAACTTGCAAGGAACCTCCACCATGCTTCACTGTTGCCTGCAGACACTCATTCATGCACGCTCTCCAGCCCTTCGTGAACAAACTGCCTTCTGCTACAGCCAAATATTTCACATTTTGACTCATCAGTCCAGAGCACCTGCTGCCATTTTTCTGCACCCCAGTTCCTGTGTTTTCGTGCATAGTTGAGTCGCTTGGCCTTGTTTCCACGTCGGAGGTATGGCTTTTGGCCGCAAGTCTTCCATGAAGGCCACTTCTGACCAGACTTCTCCGGACAGTAGATGGGTGTACCAGGGTCCCACTGTTTTCTGAGTTCTGAGCTGATGGCACTGCTGGACATCTTCCGATTGCGAAGGGAAGTAAGCATGATGTGTCTTTCATCTGCTGCAGTAAGTTTCCTTGGCCGACCACTGCGCTCACGGTCCTCAACGTTGCCCGCTTCTTTGTGCTTCTTCAAAAGTGCTTGGACAGCACATCTGGAAACCCTGTCTGCCTTGAAATTTCTGCCTGGGAGAGACTTTGCTGATGCAGTATAACTACCTTGTGCCTTGTTGCTGTGCTCAGTCTTGCCATGGTGTATGATTTTTGACAGTAAACTGTCTTCAGCAACCTCACCTTGTTAGCTGAGTTTGGCTGTTCCTCACCCAGTTTTATTCCTGCTACACAGCTGTTTCTGTTTCAGTTAATGATTGTGTTTCAACCTACATATTGAATTGATGATCATTAGCACCTGTTTGGTATAATTGTTTAATCATACACCTGACTATATGCCTACAAAATCCCTGACTTTGTGCAAGTGTACCTAGAAGAATTGATGCTGTTTTGAAGGCAAAGGGTGGTCACACCAAATATGGATTTGATTTAGATTTTTCTTCTGTTCACTCACTTTGCATTTAGTTAATTGATAAATATAATCTATTAACATGTCTATTTTGAAAGCATTCTTACTTTACAGCATTTTTTCACACCTGCCTAAAACTTTTGCACAGTACTGTATATATATATATATATATATATATATATATATATATATATATATATATATATATATATATATATATATATATTTATTATTATTATTATTATTATTATTATTATTATTATTATTATTATTATTATTGTTATGTTTTAGTGAGTTTTGGATCATCAGGGAGGGGGTTCAATTCCTTCCTGCAAAATACACGTGAGAATGTGGCTGGAGCCTTAATTAGGTAATTGTTAATTATTGATTAATTGGGCTTCAGCCACATACTATGAAAAGCCAGGAGAAATCCTTTGTCGGAGTAGAGAGAGTTGGAGAATAATGAACAGAGAGAGAACGAAACAGAACAAAACAAAACAAATCAAAACATATGCTACCTGTTTAAAACCCAAGGTACTCGTTGTGCTTATTTATTTATATTTTGTGCTGCTTTATTTTGGCCCTTGTGCCATTTTGTTTTTGTATTTTGTTTATTTAAAAGTGTTTATTTTATTTAATAAAATGCTGAGCGCCATAGTTGCTTTGTGTTGTGCAATTACTTCCTGGTCTGACGTCACCCCTACAGCCATCCTTGTCACAGGTGCCAATGCATTTGTCTGAGACTGCAAATTTATTTTCAGAAAACAGATAAGTAAGTAAGGTTGTATAAGGATCCATATTTTCACAAATAATTGTCTAACTATATTTTGCCTGATTCTGATACTGAAACACAGGCTTTTAATTGCAATGAAACATGCAACTCAATCAGCAAACATCCCTTTAGTTTTGCCAATACCTGATTATCTCCTGAATATCTTTTTCAAAACTGTATTCTGCTCTCAACACCCTGTTAGAAGATCCTTCTAAAATAATTGGCAACAGTCTAAAATAAATGTTCTTATCAGAAGTCATCACAGACCATCCCTTCCTGTTGTGCTTGTGAGTTTAAGAAGCCCTCCCAAATAGATTCACTACCATCCCCCACTGCAGATTCTAACCTGGACATCATGCCTTCAAACATGAAATGAGTTGAGCAATGTTTTATTACTTTTCTCACGTGTGGGGCTTTGCAAGTTCCCAACCATTTCTGATGCTATAATAGCACAGAGGATGACATGCTTTGAATTCAAATGAAGAGAAGGCACCTCTCAGGAAGAAAGGGGTGAGTGTTGATAGACTTAAACTTTTAAATTCTATCCTTTATCAATACCTTTTCTTTATATATATATATATATATATATATATATATATATATATATATATATATATATATATATATAATTGCATTAATTTGCATTAACAGGTTGTTTGAAAATATTAAGCTATTATAATTCATAACAAAGGTGATTTTAATAAATGATATGTTGAATACTATGAATGGATTATTATTATGATTATTATTATTATATTGTACAACGTTAGAAAATATTGTTTTTTCCCTTATAAAAATAATCTAAAAGTACAGTTGCTCACTTTAGCTACCTTACCCTGGACAGTAGCTGTTTGTATGCAGAGCTATGCCGACATGCGTTCTTTAGAAGGGATTAGAAGCTGTCAGTGCATCCTCTCTTTTCACTAATTCCAAGATGTCTACTATTTGCAGTTGTGCCTATCACTCTGTAGCAGTGATGCTCACATCTCTAGTTCTTAGAGGCTGTGTATGATACAGATTTTAAGAGATCCAGCCCTGATTAGCACAGTTAGCCTGTTAAGGCTCTGAGTGTTTACAGTGGATTATTTGAAGGGAAGCAGGGGTTAAGTCTGTAGGTCTTTCTCTGTTTCCCCAGGAGGGTAACCTGGCAGGCTGTCTGGCACACACAGGAGGGCTGACAGGTAGCAGGATTTGCCTGAGCGGTTTGCATGAGAGCCAACAAGAAATACTGAACATGGCGGATTAGTTTTGGATTATGTTGTCAGAGCCAGGCCTGATGGACAAACTGCAGAGAAATAAATTGCAATCTGTTTGAGGAGAAAGCTGCTGTGGAAACCTTTCATTTCTCACCAGAAAATGACAGGAAAAATCATTAATAATTTGTAAAACACTTGTCCATTGCTATCACACTGTTTTTCCCCCCCGGAACCCTTTTTGGGGGGGACACAGATTTGAGGCTGTTTTATGTTATTATTACTGATATGACATATGGTTAACAAGCGATGAAAAGCCATGTTTGAAACAATGCAGTTTACACTCCTTTTTTTACCTATAGTAGTTATGTTTCTGTCTGAAGAATGCTTGGAGTGGCTCATTCCTTCTGTCTTGTGGAATGCATGGTTTATCTATTTTGAATCATTTTGATAGATATTCGTACAAGTTAACATCTTGAAAGTAGTTTCTAGTACAGTACTAAACATGGCTTAAGTGGCTTATGTACACTATGCCCCTACAGTTAAACAGCACATAAAAGTCTCTATATGTGGAACCTGTCACTATTAATTACAAAGTGTTTAATACATGTTTTGTGGAGTCTCTTTTTATTAGTAAATCTGTTTTACTGATATCCATTAAGTGTCAAAGGTTGTATTTAAATGTACTGAACGGCTTTGATCCAAAAATAGAGATTTTATGTTTATGGTGATCAAATGCCAATTGAAACAATCAGTAATCATTATTTCTTTTTGCTCATTTGAGATTTTTTTTATTTTCACACTGCTGCAGACTGTGGTTCTTAGGAAACGGACACACATTTAGTGAAGGATGGTCAAACTGTCCTAATTTACAAATCTTTTTGCAATGTTTCGGGAAAAAAAAAAAAAATTAAATAATTGTGCTGTCGCCAAAGATTAAAATGATAATGTCCATAAATCTTTGGACTTGACATGCCTATTTTTTTATTCCTATTTAAATAAATTTAAATATTTACTACCCATATGAAAAATGACTATACAGTAGAATAATATCCAATTTAAATATATATATATATATATATATATATATATATATATATATATATATATATATATATATATATATATATATATATATATATATATATATAATTAGGAGCTTTACTATAAATAACTATTGTATTTTTTTTTATATATGAGTGGGACAAAGTATGTATGTTAGTTGATTATTCTGTCATTAATGTTTAATTTTAATTGTGGATAGTGATTACATTTTTTAAGAAAGGGACACTGTAGAAGTGAACACATGCTCTTACCAGAAAGAAAAGTATAAAAATGCATAGTATAAAAATAATATAAACTATATATAACTATAATATAACTGTAGGCATAAACTATAAATGTGGAGCGGCGGTCATAGTCTGGAGGGGGTAATAATCAGTATATACTATTTACTGCAATATACTGTAGTATATTCAGTGGCATGGTGTTTTTTTTTTTGTTGTTGTATAGGTATGAATAGGTTAAATCTTGAATAGACATTGCTGTCTGGTAGCTGTTGTGCAGCGAGGGGTTTAGGCTAGGTCACGAATGAATCACCCGCCTCCCCATCCCTGTCACTGTCTGCCGAAAGTTGACCATTCACATTCTTTGAGCTGAGTAGTAAACTCCTTGTCAGCACAATTTATACTAATGCATCTTGCAAATATTCTGGATCATTTGATGTGCTAAGAAGTATTGTGTTGTACAGGTTGAAGAAATAAATGAGATTTATTGTCAGTAATATAAATTAGCAAATAGCAAATTGTACTTAAAAAAATGGGCAAGGTTACTCTTTGTAATAAATATGTTATATACATCTGTACTGCAAAATCTGAAGATTTTCATTTTGATGTCAATGCTGCCAACCTCATAGGTTAATGTGAGATTTATACTTGCAGTTCTTTTTAAGAAAATAAAAAAGAAACAAATTATACTTTGATTTGCATTCAATCATGGTTTTGGTGAAGAACATGTATTTATATACAAATCAGACAGAGGCAAAAGAGTTTGAAAGGTCCTCATTGTGACTGTGATGACGTGTTGCATGTTGCGGCTTTCAATTTAGTATGTTAGTGCTAAGCTTTTAATCCCTGGGTAGCGTCTTTATCAAGGCAATCTGACATGGAGATTAATCAGGCTAGTTAGCTGTACACAAACTGACAGCGTTTGTGTTTAGCAGAAATAAATCACTTAGCTGAGCCGCAAAACACAATAAGAAACTTGTTTTTTATTGCTTTCTTAGATACACATCAAGAGCGGTGAATTACTGGCAACACTACAGCATAAAAGCACACTTCACCAGGGTGTATGGAGACACTAGGTCACACAAGAGATTTACATTATGTAGAAAGGTGTCCCTTGAGAAGAGGAGAAAATTATCTTTTACTGCAGTTGTAAACAATTATAGAAGAGGAGAAAATTATCTTTTACTGCAGTTGTAAACAATTATAGAAGAGGAAAAAATTATCTTTTACTGCAGTTGTAAACAATTATAAAACTTTACTGCTGTATTAAATGGCAAACGCAAAGTTTTACATCTCATGGTAAAGAACAAGCAAACACACTGTAAATGCTGGATAATTCCTGAAATTCATGTTAAAAAAAAAAAAAAAAAGTTAACTGCATTTTTTTTAAAGCACGGAAAAAACCTGGTAAAGTGCAAAATGACCATAAATATTAACTATATAAACTTAAAGGATACCCTTCAAGTCATACTTGATAATCTCATTAGTTTGTAGCAGCTGACTCTGGACAGTAAAGCTTGCCGTTGTCTGACCAAAAACGCATACTGGGCGATAAAATGGAGCATAAAAGTAGTCTGTTATGCCAAACAAGGTTTTTTAAATTCCATTCCAATGAACATAAGCATGTATCGTTTCTCATAAAAAAGCCCATGTAAGTACAGTGGGTTTGTATGTTATGACTGAATGATTAGGCTACTTCTTCCTTGTTTTTAACAATTTTAGACTCACTTATTTTGTAATTTCCAGAGAGACCAATATTGTCAGTGTTTGTTTCTAATAGCAATTTTAACATTAAACACATAATGTTCTGCTATAATATTGAATCAATATGAAATAAAAACAATGAAGTGTATTTTAGTAACCTGTTTTTCTGTTTGCATTAGTTGTGATACATTCAGTTTTGATGTATATATACATTTGCACTAACGTTCGGGGATTGCTTATATGCTTGTATGGAAGATTATTTTAGAAAAGAAAAAAAAAGTGGAAATATATTAGAAATCCCCCAGCAAAGCTTTGATATGGTGTTGTATCATTTTTGCTAACTCAATTTACCATTCTGAACAGACTAGTGTAGCAAAGGTGGAGGTGCCATTAATCTGCTAGCAAGGGTAATTAAAGTGGACAGATGCCTCCCTAATGTATCAGGTAAGGTGCGCTCATCTCCCTGTTAGAAATTCCAAGAATTACCCTGAAAAAAACACTGCAGAGCCCCCTGGGGTGGTACCACAGAGTTCAGCCTCTGTTTTACTAAATACCTGATGACATGCACCACTAGCTTCTTACAATCAATAACAGATAACAGGAGGCATTTTAAGCAGAATATCACTTGTAGTGGGATATCATTAATTAAAACCATTATTGCTATATATGTTAGTGTCACAAAGACGACTGAGCGGTGACGTCACGTCAGAAGCAGGAACAAATAACAGAAATGGGGTTTTGGTGAAGCTGAGCGCGTGATCGCGCTCAGCATTTAATTATTAAACAGAACAGAAAATAAAAAGGTTGCAAGACAAAAACACACAGGACACGGCACTTACGCCAAAACAAAAGAGATAAACAAAACGGACTATACAGTAAACAGACGAACAAACACGGTGAGTGACAACTGTAAATGTAATTCTCCTTCTCTCTCCCGTTCTCCACTCACCGAACACCCAACCCCGAAAGTGAGTGAAAACATGCTGTTTTATGCAGTTGTACCGAGACTCGATTGCTAGTCAATCATTCAATTGGAATCTCGGTACAACTGCACGTGAATTAATTAAGTGCACTCCCGTGACCACACATTACATTTTAACTAGCACGTGAAGTGATTTGTGCCCTCCGTGCCTAAATATAAATCTACATTTTAAATCACAAGTGAAACACAGACCCGTTTATATCCCGTGTACCGATGACTATACACCAACATTTACACACACACGTAACACAAAATACACGGGGGCACTTTGCCACATATACCCCCTTGTACAAAGCACACATGGCCTCAATGGCCACCTCCCCCTCAGTCCCAAAGTCCCGGAACAGGGGAAGCAAGTTGTTTCTGGGGTGGCCATGGTGAAATGTCTGGCACCCCCAATTCTTCGTGGCTGGCAGCTCCCTCTTCCGGGCTTCAGCCACACTATCTCCTGCGCGAAAGTGCAGCTGGGGAGCTGGTCTCCTGACCTCCCCTTCTTCATGGCCGGCAGTTCCCCTCCGTGGGCTCCGACCACACAATCTCCGGCAGCGAAACTGCTGCGGGGAAGCTGGTCTCCTGACCTCCCCCTTCTTCATGGCCGGCAGTTCCCCTCCGTGGGCGCCACCCACCTCCGGCAGCGAAACTGCTGCGAGGGGAGCGGGTCTCCTGACCTCCCCCCTCCTTCGTGGCCGCTAGCTCCCCTCCGTGGGGCTCTGGCCACCGTGTTTCCTGCCACGGAAATGCGGCTGGGGAGCTGGTCTCCTGACCTCCCCCTTTCTTCATGGCCGACAGCTCCCCTTCATGGGGTTCTGGCCATAGTGTAGCGACCCCAGGCGAAGCAGGACCCTCGACTACCCCAGGCGAAGCAGGATCCCTGGCGACCCCGGCGACGGCAGCGGACCCTCGGGAGGCGACGGCAGCAGCAGCGGACCCTCGGGAGGCGACGGCAGCGGCAGCGGACCCTCGGGAGGCGACGGCAGCGGCAGCGGACCCTCGGGAGGCTGAACTCGGGAGGGGAGCCCCTGGCCATAGAGGCGGCAGCGGAGCTCCACTTCTCCCTCGCACCCTGTACCCTGTGTGGAGCAAAAGGCAGCCCCAGGCGATGCGGAGCAACAGGCAGCCCCAGGCGATGCGGAGCGGCTGGCAACCCCAGGCGATGCGGAGCGGCTGGCAACCCCAGGCGATGCGGAGCGGCTGGCAACCCCAGGCGATGCGGAGCGGCTGGCAACCCCAGGCGATGCGGAGCGGCTGGCAACCCCAGGCGATGCGGAGCGGCTGGCAACCCCAGGCGATGCGGAGCGGCTGGCAACCCCAGGCGATGCGGAGCGGCTGGCAACCCCAGGCGGCAAGGCAAGCATCCTTGGGCGAGCGAGGCAGGCATCCTTGGGCTAAGCGAGGCAGGCATCCTTGGGCGGCGAGGCAGGCATCCTTGGGCGGCGAGGCAGGCATCCTTGGGCGGCGAGGCAGGGAGTCAGGACTAGCTGGGGTGCAGGTGTTGGCCCTCTTCTCGGCCTCTGCGGCCGGGCGGTTCTTCCTCGTGCTTCCCTCAGCAGCCTATGCAAGGGCTGCTGAGGACCGCCAGCATCTAGTCCTGGTCCTTCTGGTGAAGGGAGAGGCAGCTCCTGCTCCTCTCCTCGTGACGGTGGGGAAATGATACCAGCAGGCATTCCTCCTCTGCTGGTGGGGAAGTGATACCAGCAGGCATTCATCCTCTGCTGGTGGGGAAGTGTTACCAGCAGGCATTCCTCCTCTGCTGGTGGGGAAGTGATACCAGCAGGCATTCATCCTCTGCTGGTGGGGAAGTGTTACCAGCAGGCATTCATCCTCTGCTGGTGGGGTTGGCGGAGGCAGAGGCAGCTCCTGCTGCTCTGCTCCTGCCGATGGAGGTGGCGGAGGCAGAGGCAGCTCCTGCTGCTCTGCTCCTGCCGATGGAGGTGGCGGAGGCAGAGGCAGCTCCTGCTGCTCTGCTCCTGCCGATGGAGGTGGCGGAGGCAGAGGCAGCTCCTGCTGCTCTGCTCCTGCCGATGGAGGTGGCGGAGGCAGAGGCAGCTCCTGCTGCTCTGCCGATGGAAGTGGCGGAGGCAGAGGCAGCTCCTGCTGCTCTGCTCCTGCCGGTGGAGGTGGCGGAGGCAGAGGCAGCTCCTGCTGCTCTGCCGATGGAAGTGGCGGAGGCAGAGGCAGCTCCTGCTTCTCTGCTCCTGCCGGTGGAGGTGGCGGAGGCGGGACCAGCAGGAATTCACCCTCTGCTGGTGGAGGTGGGAGCTGCAAGCAGTCCTCCCATGGCAATGGAGGTGGACCCAGCAGGAATTCACCCTCTGCTGGTGGAGACTGGGGCTGTGGACGCTCTACCTTCCGTGTCTTGGGCCGTGGACGCACCGACTCCTCCCTCTTGGGCTGTGGACGCACCGACTCCTCCCTCTTGGGCTGTGGACGCACCGACTCCTCCCTCTTGGGCTGTGGACGCACCGACTCCTCCCTCTTGGGCTGTGGACGCACCGACTCCTCCCTCTTGGGCTGTGGACGCACCGACTCCTCCCTCTTGGGCTGTGGACGCACCGACTCCTCCCTCTTGGGCTGTGGACGCACCGACTCCTCCCTTTGGGCTGTGGACGCACCGACTCCTCCCATTCAGGCGTGGGACGCTCGGGCTCCTCCCACTCAGACGTAGGACGTTCGGGCTCCTCCCACTCAGACGTAGGACGTTCGGGCTCCTCCCACTCAGACGTAGGACGTTCGGGCTCCTCCCACTCAGGCGTAGGACGTTCGGGCTCCTCCCACTCAGACGTAGGACGTTCGGGCTCCTCCCACTCAGGCGTAGGACGTTCGGGCTCCTCCCGCTTGGGCTGTGGACACTCAGCCTTCCTCTTCCCCTTTCCCCTTCTCTGCCTCCTCCTCACCTTCCTCTCCTGGGCCAGTTCCTCCTCTCCCTCTTGGTAGGGGCAGCACACCACCGGGTGCCCGAACTCCCCACAGGCAAGGCACCAGCCTTGGTCCTCTAGACCACCGAGGAGGACCTCCAGATCCTGGCAGCCATCTCTCCAGTTCCAGCCTTCCATTTTTTTTTTTTTTTTTTTAAAACAACAAATTGCGGTTCCTGTTCTGGCCTGAGTCCTGGAGGCGCTGTTGATCCCTCTTCTGGACACCACGTGTCACAAAGACGACTGAGCGGTGACGTCACGTCAGAAGCAGGAACAAATAACAGAAATGGGGTTTTGGGAAGCTGAGCGTGATCGCTCAGCATTTAATTATTAAACAGAACAGAAAATAAAAAGGTTGCAAGACAAAACACACAGGACACGGCACTTACGCCAAAACAAAAGAGATAAACAAAACGGACTATACAGTAAACAGACGAACAAACACGGTGAGTGACAACTGTAAATGTAATTCTCCTTCTCTCTCCCGTTCTCCACTCACCGAACACCCAACCCCGAGTGAGTGAAAACATGCTGTTTTTATGCAGTTGTACCGAGACTCGATTGCTAGTCAATCATTCAATTGGAATCTCGGTACAACTGCACGTGAATTAATTAAGTGCACTCCCGTGACCACACATTACATTTTAACTAGCACGTGAAGTGATTTGTGCCCTCCGTGCCTAAATATAAATCTACATTTTTAAATCACAAGTGAAACACAGACCCGTTTATATCCCGTGTACCGATGACTATACACCAACATTTACACACAACACGTAACACAAAATACACACGGGGGGGGGGCACTTTGCCACAGTTAGGTATAGTGTATCCTATGAATGTTTTTTTGTTTTTGTTTTTTTTTAAAAAAACACTGGAAGCGGTCATTTTAGCCAAATGCTTTTTTATGTTTACAAAGTATATGTTCTTTCTGATATCTTTAATATTATTTCCTGGAAAATCTATTTACAAAGTTACCCAGCAACCCTGTGTGTCATGCAACCAAGTGAAACATCCGATGTTGCAGATACCAGCTTTTTCTGTTGCCAGTATATACAATTTGGAAGAAAAGACCATTTCTCTTTTGTTGAATGAAGCAAAGCGGTGATTCAGGCAGGGACCTCACTTTTAATCCGTCAATCAAATCAAGCTTATTAAGCGTTGATAACCAGACAATTGTCAATCGAAATAGCAGTACCTTATCGCTAACAACGTAATTACT
Organism: Acipenser oxyrinchus oxyrinchus; assembly: GCA_030684275.1. Taxonomy (NCBI): domain Eukaryota; kingdom Metazoa; phylum Chordata; class Actinopteri; order Acipenseriformes; family Acipenseridae; genus Acipenser; species Acipenser oxyrinchus. The sequence continues at coordinate 36,012,326 of CM060247.1, read as the reverse complement.
GTCCAATGATTGTCAGGGAAAGGATTAAAATCTTACCTGATTACCTCCCTGCTGCGAGTTAGTTTGCTTCCTCCACCCCAGCCTCCACCTGTTTTCTTGGCTTCGTCTAAGGGGGAAGGCAGCTATCCTGCCCCCTACCCATAGCTTCCTACAGTCAGCCTCTCCACTTATCAGAGGAGAAATTTATGGGCAGGGGTTCCCTGACGCGAGGCCAAAGATGTATTATATGTTAAATGTTTTATCCAAGAACGTATAATGTACATAAATGTGTTATGTCTAATCTGTAATACATATTTTATTTATTGCATGTTCCCTGACTGAGCTATAAACTATCATGCACATTTAAACTTCTAGGGGTAGTAAAGGAAAAATTTACAACAGGATAGATAAATACATATACAGATTTATTGTATCTGATTAAACTGAGGAGCACATTAAAGAAAACAATCACTTCAAGATTGAACTGATGCTCACAGCAGCATTTGATATAATGGGATGATCATTATACTATTGTGACCAATGAATAAGGCTACCATGTTTAGTTTCCTGAAGTGATTGAAGCTAAGAAATTCCATGATTTTTTTCTGACATGTACATCCATACACTGTATAGGTCTTATATGTGCAGTTTTGCACTTGTTTAGAAAACATGTTTAAGAAATCTTGGTTTGTCAGACTTACCTTCTGATGATATATTGCACTTCTTGGGTCATTTCAGCTAGTGGGAAATTGTCCCATCTCTTCAGGACCTCCCTTCCTGTCTGATACCAACTAGTTGCTTTCCCAGATGACTGATATGCTTTGAAACCAGTAAGATACTTTGAACCTGAAGACACTGCTGTGTGGTGAAATGACCTAGTAAGTATAGTAGGAAGATACTTCCTGGAAGGCAAGGTAAGCAAACAGTAGATGTCATGGTTAAAACAAACAAAAAATCTAATTAACTGCATGAGACCCATATAGTGAATGAAAGTGCACAACAGGTAAGATTTAAGAAGTACTTTCTTAGTTGCAACCGCTTTAACAGGCGCTTGTATACCAGTGCTGGCACCACAAGTATGTATACACAAGACTAGGCTGTTTATTTACCGGAGTGCTTGATTCAAATACAAAGTAATACAAAAAAACAAATCAGATAAATGACGCTCGTTGTTAGTTCATAGTTTGCAGGTTTTCCAAATGTTTATTTATACTAAACTAAGTGAAGGGGTTGACACATTTAAAAGATGGCAACATTACTAATGAATACACCTTATTTTGCAGAATGCAGTTGTCCCAAGGACTTGGAGAACCATCTCAGTTCATCTTAGCACGTGGCAAGTTCAGGAAATCAGGATACTGCAAGTTATCACAATTCTCAGGATGCATTTGCAGGCTACTCTGTGAAGTATAGCCTTATAAGATAGTAAAGACCTGTATATTAAACCTGCATGACTGCATTCTGAGTTCAGGCAGGCATGTACATTACTGTCTTTTTATCTACAGCAAGACGTCCAATGGCATGCACCAGTCTGGGCACTGTAACAAGGCTGAAGTATTCATAGATATTTGTATTCAAATGCCACCATATGTAACGAAGCTCCGGCTAAGGCTGGTTTGTGCCCTTAAAAACAGTTGGCCCAGACACAAGAACTGCAGTTAACGCTTTTCTGCGCAGTTTTATTAACAAATACAAATAAAATAGAACAAAACACTGGAACAAAACCAAAAGCCTAACTCCACCTAGGAGTGCTAACTAAACTTTGCAATTTCTAAACTCATAGAACCGGACGGCTAAGCCGTTCGCTGGTAACAAAACCCACTTGTTACACACAGTACCTTCTCTTTATGTTCAACCATACAGATCTTTGACCTCCACAGACAACCTAACAAATATTTGTGACCTGCCTTTATACCTGCCTGCTTAATCCCAGGCAGGTGTCCCTTATTAAATTAGAGGCAGGTGATTCCACTTCTGGCTCAACTCTAACCCTATGGCATTCTGGGGGGTGTAAGTCTTGTACTAACCTCTGGACTACATTTTCCTTCTCCCCCCTACTCTACCACAATAGATATACAGTGATATATTGTGTGGTATAAGAATTTCATGTTATGTTGTCAAAATATAACCACATTCTAAATTGTTGTAGGACGGTTTGGGTAGAAATTGCGTTACACAAAAATAAAAAAAAATGTCTAATAAAAAATAAAAATGTAGGTGTTAATGGCTCCTTTTAACTTGAATTGTTAAAAAAAAGGACTTTTTTCTGGGGGTGTAAAGTAACACTTTTGTGTATTACTTTACTGTATTATATACATATTCTTAAAGTAGTGAAATGACAACCTAATTTAAACCTACTTTTAAATAATCTTATTCCAGGCTACCATTCAGACAAATACACATAAACCAAACTTAATTAAACAATCGTTCTGGTCATTTGTCTTTAACCAGACAGAAATAGTCAAGACTCATTTTTTGGAACTGATCTCCATCCTAGGTTTACACAACCATGACATTTCTTAAACTCCACACAAACAGTTTGCATAAAACATTACGACAAGTTTTTCACCCGTAATGATAAGTCTTTCTCTGTTCTGAGATGAAGTCATTTTCATAAGATGAGTAAATAGAAACAGTAAGAGCATGTCAACATGGAAAGCCCAATGCTTGTTTAACACGCCACCCTCAGTAGGGTTTCTATGTGGAAAATGTATCCCAGAGACCCCATAAGTGGTTGTTAGCCAACTAATTTGTACTGCAGGGATTCATTTTAAGGAATCTAATTGCTTTGTACACATTTGGGTAAAAGGCCACTGTGACATTCAGTTTACAATTTAAGATCAGATTCATTTATTAGATTGGTTCTTCCCATAGTGTCCACTTGCCGTAATTCATTTCAGTTTGCGGCTGCTATTGACTGGAATGAATTTCAAATCAAATTAAAACTACAGAGTTTATGTTTTTAACCGGAATCTTAATTCACTATTGCCTGATGCATGTGTATGTATTTGTTAATGTGTTATTTATTTATTTATTTATTTTCTGTGTTGTATTTGTTTCCTTTGTACTGCTGTGATGATTGTCTCTTGACCAGATCGTTGTTGTAAATGAGAATTTGTTCTCAATCTTCTTATCTGGTAAAATAAAGGTTAAATGAAATGAAACACTACAGTGTGCTGTGAAACCCACTGTCTGCAGCACTTCCTTTTTCCCCTCATGTGAGTCAATATTAGTTTACTGTGAAAACACTGGATGTTGGTAATAATGTCTTTAGCCAATGGCTCTGATTTGTTCACAAAGTCTTTCATCCTTTTTATATATGATTCCCTAACAAAAAAGCTTTGTGCCACACAACACATGTGCTGAATTGGAACATCCAATATTTTCCCAGAGAGAAATCTATTCATACTAAATCTTCATTGAAGCAGGTTCAGATGGTCAATAAAAGAAACTCTGTTGGAACTTGACTGCTCAAGATGATTATAACGGTTCTGCACCTATTTACAAGGATGATACAAAGACAGCAAACTTGGGATCAGATACTGTCGAAATGGTTTTCTTAATAGATCGCCACCATTGATCCTAAGAAGGAAAGCATATCGTTGCCCAAGGCATCTGCACTAACTTCAGATCCATGTGGCGAATCAAACAATACACTCTGATGAAGATATGTGACACATGTACTTGACAAAAAGCAAGGAAAAACCAAATGGTTCATACTCTCCCTATTTTGTAACCTCGCTCAGATTACAGGCATGAGGAATAGAACCATCCTCACATATTTGGGCCAAGCAATATACTGTACTATTTTCTCTTTTCAAAAACATTGGAGGAACTGGCAGAGTAGAAGAATAGGCTCACATGTGGGTAGGCTGGGATATTACTTTGCAGAAGCTTTCCTATCCATAAAAAACACTACCGCTGCAGATCATTTACCTTGTATTTTTTTCACCTAATTTTTGCCACAGCCCATATCTAGTGTGTAATGATCGATTTGTTGAAAATTAATGCTTAATTAAAACATGGGACTTTGAAGGTGCCGTGCATCCTACATAAAATGGAAACAGGATCACTGGTCAATTACAAATACTCATAATAGACTATAGATAATTTGGGGTTTTGTTTTATTATTTTTCTGAAAATAAAACTGTCAGTACTGCTTTATAAAAGACCAATTGATAGATGCTTGTACAGTGAACCATATCAATACTTTTACATTGACGGTCAAGGGCAAGACTCAACAGGCCAGATTGTTTTTTTAAAGAAAAAAAGCAGTAGCTCATAGCTAACTATATTATTATTTGTTTATTTAGCAGACGCCTTTATCGAAGGCGACTTACAGAGACTAGGGTGTTTAACTATGCATCAGCTGCAGAGTCACTTACAACTACGTCTCACCCGAAAGACGGAGCACAAGGAGGTGAAGTGACTTGCTCAGGGTCACACAATGAGTCAGTGGCCGAGGTGGGATTTGAACCAGGGACCTCCTGATTACACGCCCTTTTCTTTAACCACTGGACCACACAACCTCCTACAATTAATATATATATATATATATATTAATTGTATAAGGGTATACCATTTTGCATATAACCAGCTATATACTGTAAGCAGCTGTAAAAGCCTCTTCCTCTATATACATTTGTTTTTTTCTTGTTGTCATCTCCCTGTACTGCAAGATACCCTAAAGTGCTGTAAATGTATGTACATGTGCTCTATAAGGTGCCCCTTTATACTGAGGAACAGGTTATAAGGCTGTGCGGTCCTGGCTCCCATTTGCCCCATAATGCCATTACACTAACACTAGTATTCTCATTATAAGGTGGAACACAAACAGCACGGTCTCTTAACTATGGCTCCCGACCACAGCATTATAAAGGGGCACTGTATGTACACATGCATATATGTCTGTATACCTGAACAGTATTATTCAAAAGTATAGCAAAACAGTAGTAAGCAAGACCACACATGGCCTTTAAATGTGGACATAATTGATTTGTATACTATACTGTTTGGTATAAGACTGGAAGGGAGGTCATATAACATAGAATTTAGCATATGAACTTGATGACCCCTTCACATTGGGCCAGCTTTAATGCCACTAGACAAGCCAGGACAGTGGAATCTCAATACATTCCTGATGCTGCATGGGATATGTTTGTTGACTTTCTAGTGGCCATCTGAGACTTCATGTACTGCCATTGATTCTGCTATCTATTCGGATATCATTCTTCCCTCCAGATCACAAAAGGACCTATTTTGCATTGGACAGTACTAACACTTCTCTCCTCTGGATCAACAGACAGGCCCCTAAAAAAAGAAAGAAGACCATATATTGTGCCAAGTCTTTTTTCTACTAATGAAGTGAAGTTTATTCAATTTAAATATTTATGTCTGTTCACTGTTATATTTCAGCTGTTGTTTTTGCTCAAGCTAGTTATTGTGACAATAACCATCCATCTTTTTTTAAGATTATGTTTGATAGTTATGTCTAAAATCTGAATAAAGATTATTTTATAAACAGTAATTGGAATATATTGACATGCTTTGGTTACAAACTACTGCGTCCTATTCTGAGGACAATCAAGTTGCCTGTAATCAGACCAATAAAATTTCACATTGGCTATGAAGCTCACTACATACAAAATGGAGCTTTATCATCATTGTGGGTAGGAAAACACCAAGAGATGTATCATTTTTAGGCTTTGGTTTCTTATTTTATATTGTGGTGTCATAAATGCATCTAAAGGGCTATAGTTGCAGAATTAACAGTTACATTTAGACTTAACTTTTGTGGTTAACAAAAGAAGAGTAAGTTATCATAACAATATAGTTAAAGAGAAAATGTCAGGTAAATGTCAGTTAAAAATGCTCCCCAAAATTACAAAGTGAGGACAATGGCACTTGATGGGTTAAAAGCAAAGACAGTATAACGGTGTAAGAGGTGGAGGGTTGATCTGGCTGCTAATGCAAATACATTTTTTTTAAAGTCTTTAAAAGCATAAAGGACATTGAGATGGAATCTCAGATTGGAGAATGGCTCTCTGTATGACCTCGGACACAGCTTGAGCTGACTCACTGTTACCTTGGGCAAGCAGCTTGAACTTCTTGTGTATTGTACCGCGGTTCATAAAAGCTCCCTGCTTGCGGGATTCAGCCATGTGTCATTTCCTTTTAAACCTCCTGAATCTATTACTGTTGTTATCATTAATATTATAGTTATTACTTTAATGTGTTCCTCCCTCTGGGGTTAGGTGGAGGTATCTGGTAATGAGAAACATGCAGGAAATGGATTACTTCTGTGTGTTTACGTAATGTTTTTATTGTACAGGTGAGCTGCTGCCTTGTGTACTGTTAGGTTAATACTGCCATCTACAGCCATTCATGTTTCTGCACTCTCTCCTTGTACATCTGGGGAAGATTGGGCATCCTTGAGTTGAACTTTATCATCAGTACCCCTCTTCAGGGATGACTTTGTTCTGCATGTTTACCTTTCATAAGCAGGCCATTACAACTATTCAGAACTGCCACAGAACACTCCTTTTTTAATAAATTATTTTACAATTTTTTTTGTGTGACTCCAGGTTTAACAGTTATAATTGCAACTAATTTATCATAGCATTAGAATGTTTGTGCAGATCAAATGAAATACAAAAGATACATTTCTGTTGAATTGGCAAGACAAATATAATGTAACACAAATAAACATCATACATTTGTAACAGAGTCAATAATGCCCATTACCTTTTCACACATTTATTTGTCAGTTGTATGTTTTATTTTTTTATAATTTTACACTTTGATTAGTGCACGTTTTATATATTATTGATGAACACTTGGCAATTGATGTATCACTTTCTAGTCGCTTCTCCATCTACTTTACTTGTAATGCCTTATTGGGTACTGACTGGTTGAATTATTGATAGTTTTACACACCTGAATACAAATAGCACGTCTCTTGCAAACGGGATAGCCATCCTGGGGATTTGTGTCTGTGTGTCCGTCTTACGTTTGGTTTTGGTTGTGCAGGAGTGGGAACACATGTAGTGTTTGGAATGGAGAGTAACAGAGGGAAGTGAAACAAAGCCTGTACATGGACTTTCCTGACGATAAGTATTCGGCTGGTGTACAGTATGCCGGTTTGAACAATGAGTGAGTGAATTAGGAGTTTTAGCTTGTCGGTAGCTGATTGGAGCCTATGGTATGGAAAATAGAGATTGTTTATTACACAGATATTTTCCCTCGCTCTGGTGTTCCCTCCCCTGCACAGACAAATGTTTTGTGTTTTATAATGGTTTGTTTTATTTTGTCATTTAAGCCTGGTTAAACAAAACATACCTTTCCTTAACGCACTAAGCACTTTTTCTAAAGGTGCAATATTGCAGTGTGCACTGTGGTGTTTAAAAATGACTGTTTTGATCAATCTTAATTATGGAAAGTCTGCAATACCACTTGCATATTTTAACACTGCGTTTCATTGCTATTACATGTATCTTTTGCCTTGGCTGTGTTTCTTGGTGACATTGTTTCACATATTTTAAAATCTGTATCCGGATCAATTATTGTTCTGTGCTTTATCGCACTGAACTGGTGTAGTCGGACTACATATTAAAAATATAACCCTGTGTACTGTAGCCCCCTCTGTACAAGCGGGTGTTACACATTGTAAACCCATTTAATTATAAAAACTGTATGCTTCATTTTATGTGTAACCACAGTGGCTTCTATTCTTCTGTTACTCCTATAACTCAAACATTCGTTTCCATGGTTGTTTGTTTCATGTCGAACATCTTGGAAAGTCCAGGGAAGAGACAAATAAACACGTCATGTGCTTCCTTTTACTGACTCATTTTGATCCCCCACAGATAGAAACCTATTCTAGTAATGTCTGATACCCTGAAGAGGTATTCTGAGACTGTGTCAGTCCCATTTAAAAGGGTTTTAGTTAGCTAAAAAAAAAATCCATAAATCTATATCAAGTTAGGGTCTGACCTTAACCCTAACCCTAACATTTGTGTCAAATGGGATTGTATTCTTGTAGGTCTCGTTAGTTCAAGAGGTTGTATATCAGTTACTACAGATACATTGCAAGAAATATGTCCCATTTTCTAATTTGATAACGAAACCGAGTAGTATTACGTGTCAGGCTGGATTTTTCATTCTAGCTGTATTTATTTTTTGTTTATTTAAAATAAACTTTTTCTTTATGGTACAAATTTTAGACATAAGTATTGTATTTGAATGAATTGTGTACGTATTTGCAAACTGGGGGAGTACAGCAACAAATAAAAACATATTTTCTGACATTTATCAATGAATTGTGTTTTAATTGAATTGTGTTGTGCTGTCTTTCTGTACCATTTGTCATTCAAACTAAAGATTAAAACATATGAGAAATACCAGAGCTGTCTGACGCTCCATTGTCTTATATACCGGTGTAGGGCCAGAAAGTGGTACGTCGTTAGAATGTGGTACGCGTACCAAAACTTGACCCGTGTAATGTCAGAAAGTGGTATGCTGTCAGATTTTTGTACAGGTGCAATCAATTGCTATAGTTATAAAGTTAATTATACATTATTTTTTGCAAACTTAAACTGGAAACAGACAACAAATTTCTCCTAAAAGAAAAAAAAACAATCGATGACGAACAAGACAAAATGAGAAGTCACTGCAAAGTTGCACAATAAACACATTTACAAGATCTAGTGTATTGCATATGATATATACTTGCATACCTGAAAATAACACTTTTACTCAACCAAAAGTAAAATATCATCAAATATATCAACTGTGACAAAAATTACATTTCTGGTGGGTACAGTTCTTTTTCAGGAAGGCATATGAATATATCAAAAACCGTACACTGCACTTCGCAAACACTTTGTACATTTTCAAAAAAGTTTGATATTTTTGGATGGCTCCTAATGAAATCTCTATTTGTTTGTCTTACAGGTAACCTTGCACTTTCTTGGTCATTTCACCTGGTGTGAAACGGTCCCCACACCTGTAATGTAATCAATTGTTCTCCCTAATGACTGACATAGTTTGCAGCCAGTGACATGCTTTGACCCCACAGATAGTGCTGAGGTGAAATGACCTAGCATATGTGCCTAATTAATGTACCTGAAAGTAAGACATGTAGACTTATTTTAACCTATAGAAGGTATTGTACCAGATAAATAAAATTTAAAAAAAAATGAAAATGAAAACGACATGTGTAAAAACTGCACATGAGATCTACCCAGAGAATGAATGTGCACAAAAAGCTTTTCAATTGTTTTTAGCTAGAACCTCTTTAATTCCCTACCACATTGTCTCAAGTTTACCCCCCGCTGGATTTTGAACTCATGATGTCTGTCATCTCATTAAAGCTGATTGGTTTACCCTTATTGGTTGATACACAATTTTAAATTACACAGTTGTTTTTTTTTAATGATTTGTAAGTGACAGTGCCCTGTAATGCAGCTTCTGAGGTTTTTAATTCATAGTATAATTTCTGTGTTTCTTTAATTCTCAACATAATTTACTATTATTATTCTGTGGTATTTAATTAAAACTATAATGTATTATTATTATGTAGTGCACCAGAATAAATCAAGTTTAAATTGTATAATATTCATTTCTTAAGCATAACGTTAGTTGCAGACAGGAGCTGTAAATTCATTGCTCTCAGTAGTTTCTGGTTAGTTTATACTGTAAAAAATGTTTTACTCCTCTCTGAACATTTGCTTTTTCGCCTATTTCAAAATAGGCCCCTGTGTGTGAGTGTGTTTTTCTCTACTGCTTCTTGTTTTCTCTCTTAACCAGGGCCCGGTTTACCTCAGGATTTATGGAGATCTTACTGGAGTGGCTCAGTTGTAAAGTGATAATCTAAAATCTTAATCAGGATTATCTATTCTAGCCAACTGACCCCTGGTCTTCCCTTTGATTGGCCGACGTAGCTGTGGCTGTGCTAGGGAAGACTTCTCATTGCAAAACTGAAGGGCTTTTTGTCAATTTATAATGTGGGGACTACTTCCCCAAAGAGCACTGATGAGAATATCACTAATCAGTGGAGGATTATCAGTGGCTCAAACTATACCATGTCTAATTCCTCTTTCATGAGTTTGACTAAGGCACGGTGAAACGCATCACAACACAGGCAATATATATATAGTCGAGAAAGGACTTCTGGGCCTTATTATAATATCTGTTTAGGGGCTCTGAGATTAAACTGTAAAATTGGTATGCAAGCCTGCTAATAAATATATGACATTCCCTTTTGATGGGCTCATTTAAATTGCATATTTATTCATAGCTAGATACATGCTTTGTATTAATAAATCAAATTACAGAGTATGGGAATCAAACCCAAGACATGCTTCTAAATGCAGCTTGCAATGCAAACCCTGTAGCTTTCACACCACAAAATTTGTACTTCCATTTCACAACATTTACAAGTAGTATAACAGTAAAGTTAGAGTTTTTAATAAGTAACGAGATTGGTCTATCAAAACTGCAGTATACTGCAATACAGTTTAACACAATTAAGCAAGTTGGTGATTCCCAGTCCTTACATAAATATGCCTTTACCGTTAACAGAATGCATTATGCTACATTTATTATTTTACTGAACTAATATGAAATCACGGTAACATCATCATTTATAACATATTTAAAAGCACAATAATTGCAAATATCATCCTTCTACCTGTAATTTTACGCAACTTGAAAACTGAACAGAAATTGTTATGCACATGCCATATTGTTCATGCTGTGCTCCTTTTTGCACAGTATAGTCTTTTTAGTACAGTCTCCTTAGCTTAACCATTTAGCTTTCACTCCCTGAAGCTGATTTTACAGGAAATATACAGATTCTAGTTACTGACGCTTCAGTAGAACAAAAGTTTTTTTTGTTTTGTTTTGGTTTTTTTTATCCCCGTACAAAGTTATGATACTCTTATACCAAATATGTCATATACATTGTTTTAATTGTGAGTCTATTTAACAAAAGATGTTAAACGTTTATATACGAACAACATAGATATACTGGATATAATTCATATTAGTACTGTATTTTGTAACAAACTATTGATCAATTATTATATCTTAATAACATGAACCGGTAAGTACGTTTTCTTAAAAGGAAAAAAGAAACTTGGTCAAATCACGTCAAAGTGTGCTCGTTCACCAGTGGTGCACAGTAGAGGTCACAAATTCCAAGTACCTGGCACATCATAAATTATACCTTTCTAATTCCTGTGACTGGAGGCAGTGGCACTGGAACATTTTTTTAAAGTGGGGGTGCTGAAAGTCACTGAACAAAACTGTAACCCCTGTATATGATGGAAGCCATGCAAAGCCAGGGGGTGCTGCCGCACCCCGAGCACCCCTATTTCCAGTGCCCTTGACTGGAGGTAATAAGAAGTATTACTCTGTGGGTGCAAAATACCGACAGTATGTAGCCTTCTGGGGTCACGTGACTGCAACTTGGATTGTTTACATCACGCGGTTATGTTCGTTGTCTTCAGCATTATTCAAATGCTGGGGACAAAGTAGAATGTACAGATCAGTACTAAACAGTACATTTTTCTAATAAGATAGTGGAAATTGTTTAAGCAACTAATGTATGTCAAAGAAAATATTATAGTAAGGTTGGTGTTTCTTATGCGTTTCACTTAAAAACCGGACATCAGAGCATCCAGGCTTGTTAATTCCTGCCACCCAGACACAGATGCCAATTCCCAGACTGTCCGGTCAAACCCAGACAGGTGGCAACCCTAACTCAGGTAGACGGTGTTGAATTCTCAAATGCTCTGCAACCCCTGTAAACAACAACACACATTCTCCCCATTCACTAACGCCGTGACCCGTCCCGTTCCCCTTCAATATATGTAACATAGACAGACGAGACAAACTGAACAGACAAGTCCTGCAACAAAGCAATTGTCTGGGTCGTTACAATATATATTTTTTTAATTTAAAAGTAAAAATATATGAAAGCATGACAACCTTTATGTACAAAAATCTTCACTAATATGCAACTGAACAAGAACTGTTGAGTGTTTATTTTTGTTTCATACAGCTTTAAATGTCATTGTTTATATGATAGTGAAAAAAAATATATCAAGATAAATAAATACATAAATGTCTATGTATTAATTGATGTATTCATTTATTTCAATATTTATATTAATGTATTTATTTATTTATGTTTTACTTTTACCAAATATATAGACTATCATTCAGCATAGCTAATTCTCAGAAATTATGTTCCTTTTTGTCCAGTGGGGACCACAAATAGTGTTATTCTCATCAACCAGTATCGAGAGAAACCGTACTTCTTTGTGCCAATAGGGACCACAATGAGCGTTACACTCATAGGAAACCCAACATTTTCAGAGCTCAAGATCAAAATCTCAGAATGAGGATGATGAAGATGAATGATGGCTCGAAAAGTCTCAAAAATATAACAAAGTTTTTCAGCTGGAGAATTTTCAGCTGGCTGACATCATCTTTCAAAATACTGCTTATCTCAATTAATTGTATAGCACAGAGAGTTAACACAACACGCTTGCAAACTGAAGATTGTAGGTTCATATAGCAGACCTTTTTATATTTATATAAAGATGTTTTTGCAGGCAAATGTTCCATACGATATAGTCATCACAATAAGCGTGTTCCCTAGCATATTTCCATGTTGACAAAACAAGTTAATTGTCATTAAACTTGGATGTCCTGTAATAAACATATGTATGGATAAAAGTGCCTGGGGTCTGCAAAAATCTGCAAAAAAATATGTTTAGAGAAAAAGGAGGCGGAGGAGGAAATGGACATTTTTACCGTCCTTTGGTGACTTATTTCTCTTACTGTATGACAGGTATTTACTTTTTTTCTACATTTCACATAGTGTTGGGAACTACAAATTAAATGTGGAATGGTGCTTTTGGCTGATTTGCTTTTACTGCGCTAATACCTTGAAAACGTGTGAAAAAGTAATCGCCCGCTTAGACTCAATAACTGGTTACCTCACCTTTAGCAGCAATAACTGCAACCAAACGCTTCCTGTAGTTATTGATTAGTTTCTCACAGCGCCGTAGAGGAATTTTGGCCCACTCCTCCATGCAGAACTGCTTCAACTCAGTGACATTTGTGGGTTTCGAGCAGCTTCAGCTCACGGATGGACGGCCTGACATTCTCCTGTAGAATTCTCAGATACAGAGCAAAATTCATGGTTCCTTCAATGATGGCAAGGCGTCCAGGTCCTGATGCAGCAAAGCATCCCCAAACCATGACATTACCACCACCATGCTTGACGTTGGTATGAGGTTCATACTATGGAATGCAGTGTTTGGTTTTCGCCAGACATAACGGGGCCCATGTAGGCCAAAAAGTTCCACTTTTGACTCATCTGTCCATAGAACATTGTTCTAGAACTCTTGAGAATCATCCAGGTGCTTTTTGGCAAACTTGAGACAAGCATTCATGTTCTTCTTAGTGAGCAATGGTTTCCGCCTTGCTACTCTGCCATGAATCCCATTTTTGCCCAGTGTCTTTCTGATGGTGGAGTCATGAACACTGACCTTAGCTGAGGCGAGAGAGGCCTGCAGATCCCTGGATGTTGTTCTAGGGTTCTTTGTGACTTCCTGGTCGATTTTACACCTTGCTCTTGGAGAGATTTTTGCAGGACGGCCACTCCTGGGAAGATTCACTACTGTCCCAAACTTTCTCCATTTGGACAATATGGCTCTGACTGTGGTTCGGTGGAGCCCCAGAGCCTTAGAAATGGCTTTGTAACTCTTTCCAGACTGATAGGCATTAACAGCTTTTTTTTCCGGAGGTCTTCAGGAATTTATTTTGTTCATGGCATGATGTGCCTCTAGAACCTGTGTGCTGATAACTTCACTCTGATGTAAGGGCCAAAGTTAGTCAGATTTATATTATATCCCTTTAATTGGGTTGAGTTAACGAGGGGGGGCAATAACTTTTTCTCACCTAGAGATTGCATGTTTGATTTACTTGCACACCAAACAAATGAAAGAAGCACCAAACGTTGGTGTCATTTTTTCTCTCAGACTCCCTCTATATACTACTACAACCCACAAAAAAATCTGACCAAATACAATGTGAAAAATGTGCAAAAATGCAGAAAATCAGACAGGGGGCAAATACATTTTCACAGCACTGTATATTTTTTTAGCCAAGTTTATCACACGGAAATGTCTGATAAACAATGACATCATTAGTTGCGCAGAAATCCACTGAGCACCAACTACGGTTGTGTTGTTGTGTAGTTGTAGTGTGGTTGTAATACACATTAACTAACCGAACTGTCTCTGCCCTTTGTAACTGAACTGTGTGTGTATACAAACCGTATTAAGAGAAAAAGGTGAGCTCACAACTGCATTTAGCCTGTGTGTGTACGTAGCCTTACAGAAGCCTCCAAATGACTACCACTTCAATGCAAACATCAGACTTATGAACCACACTGCCTATCTTTAACAACAATATCAAAAGGTTACATTAAGTACAGTGTTGCTGAAATTGAAGTGCTACAAAAAAAAAACAACTACACAGTACTGTTTAAATGATAATCAAAAGTTCACCTCTATCTTTTTTGTGCCTTTCTGTGTACAAGCACAGATGCCGTTTGACATCCTAGTAATAAATGACAGTTTCTCGAAGTAAGTTTCAAAGCACACAAGGTCAAAGTGGCAAGCTATAAGATATCATTAATTCCCTCACACGTACACTAATCCAAGTAGTGCAAGCCCACCTACAGAGACTACAATCTTCTGGTCCCTTCTCATATTAAGAGCTCCATGTTTCTTTTTGCAATTTGTCAACTCTACTGTAAATAATGCATTTTCAAAGTGTGAATTAATTCTGCAACACATTTAATGGCCTTAAATTCATATACATTTAAATAGAATTCATATACATTTAAATAGATTTTGAGCATCTTAATAGCTCGTGTTTTTATTTTGTAATATTTTGTATCTTAAAAAAATGGCCTTCTTTATTATAATAAATTTAAATGGAACACCATATGCATAAGTGGTATTCAAATGGAATTTATAGTATGCAGCCTTTTTTGTACAAAGGATTTTTCTTGTCTCAAATTAGGGAGAAAGGATGTATTTGTATCTGTATTTAATGACATGATTACAATGCTTCTCATGAAATGTCTGGGTGGTCAGCAACCATCACTATACCATTCCCTTGTCATACATGTTGCACATAAACTTTAAGTTTCTGCAGACTAGCCGTGTAAAAATTCACCACTATATTATTATTATTATTATTATTATTATTATTATTATTATTATTATTATTATTTATTAGCAGATGCCATTATCCAGGGCGACTTACAGTTGTTACAAAGTATCACAATACAAAGTATCACATTGCAAAATACCACATTATACAATATCACCTTATAGACAAGAGAAGTTATAAAGAGCAGTAATATGTACTGTAGCAATGTGTTCAGGCTTTAAAACATTGCAATTTTCACATTTCAATCAAGTTGCTGGTACATTTCTATAATAATAATACAGACAGGCTAAAAATTATATTCCTTATTATAGAATTGTCTTATAATTTGATTCATACGAGGGCAAAATACGACTTTACTATGGCCAATATTAAACATATGATACAGAACATAGCAAAATGTTATTAAATGGCAGTTGATTTATCCAATATATTGACATGCCTAATTGAATTGCATTGTGATTGGCTCACAGTATCTTGGAACTGTTGCGCCAGCATTTTATTAACATTTACACAATACAGGAAAAATTCAGATTGTTACAAAGGTTAAACAATTTGTATGAAGTTGTGGTGTCTCTCTATGTACTTTATTTAGGATGTTAAGACATTTCAGTTGCAGTTTGGAAATGACGTAACCTTGGTTGATCAAACCCATGCTTTCCCATCAAGCTAAACTTTGAAAGCTTTGCAAATCTCTAATTTCAAAACTTTTAAAAGATGAGTATCTTAGTGGTCAGTACAGTATTTATTATCCTTTTTTTTTTAGTTTTTGTATTTTTCTGGAACGTAACACCAAGTAGGTCTCCCACACCCTGGCTGTGTCAAAGGTTCCCAGCGCCTCTCCTCCCTTGTAATGAATGAGCTGCTTCATCTAAACAAGCAAGCACTTTAGAGGGTTACCTCTGACAGCTCAGCTAATCCGGGGAGTCTCTCTTATCATTGCAGAAGCCCAGAGCTGAGCTTTTACAGTGTCCTCCTGTTACGGCTGAAAGGTGAAAACAAGAAAATATTGCAGTTAGGAATAGGAAAAAAAAATACTGATTAATACCTACCTTGAATCCCAACCTAGTGTTTAATTTTAATTATGGTGTCATTATCTTTATAGTGGCTTTTAAAAATATCATAAAATAAACCCAAAAAAAACTGTGATAAAGAAAAGTGATGGCTTGCAGAATTTTATAGTGTTAGCATTAAATAAGTGCACACAGTTATGTTTTTTGCTTGTTTGATATTGATCCTTCTTAAAAGCTGCTTTAAAGAGATCAGCACTACAGTTAAAATCTAATCTATATCTTAAAATCAAATGTATTCTGGTGCCTATTCAAAGTGATATACATCTGTATGACACAAATACATAAGTATGATTTCAAATCACACTCTACAGTGCTGTACCAATCACCCCCCACCTGTGTCGAACAATACAATGGGAATCGCTTTCTTTTTATTTAATCCATGCATGCAATTTAAGAGGCTATTTTCAATAAACAAAGTGATAGATACAGAATGTATTTTAAACATACCGCTTTCCCAGTGCTGAGAGATACTAACTGCAATAATTTAAATGAATTATTCTCACAATTTGATTACAATAGGTCTGCATGTATGCCACGACTATACTGAGGTCCAGCAATGTTTTTAAGCTCTATTTATTTTTATTTTTTTTAGATTTAACTGAAGAAACTTTAAATAAGACATAGGAAAAGCAGACTGAATTTTCTGCTGTCTGTCATTTTTTTAATAGTGCTGCAACTAGATGAGGAAATTTCCATAGGGGCTTTTCTGCATCCGAAACTGTGACCACCACTAACCTCAGTCCAAAACTGATCAATGGAAACATCTGAATGAAATTGAATAAAATGTTAAAGTTATGAAATAGATTATGGACAATGAAATAATACTGCCATCTCCACTGTTATATTTATTACTCATATTCTGTCAAATAAAAGGGGATGGCAATCATAATGTATATGTTACTATTACTGAAAATCTGTATCCTGTTGTGTGATAAGATTTACAAACTTCATACTACTGAAATAAATATTCTAAATGATGTTCTACCCACTGAAGGAGTCAAATGTTTTAATATATATATATATATATATATATATATATATATATATATATATATATATATATATATATATATATATATATATATATGTATACTGTGCTGATGTGCTATGCTTAAAGTGTACTGGTCTGTTTTGCTCAGTCTTATCTGAATAGACTTGCTTACAATACCTTATCAGTTTGGTAACTTAAACCCCAAAGGCTATATATGCTTTATCTAAATCTCCAAATTATAAAAAAATGATTTATCAAAAGTCATAATACCATCAAACACTGGATACAGACATCTATCAGTAAATACTTAGTTTTCATTCGCATGTGAGTTTTTACAACTGTGATCTTCTGCCTCCAGCGTCTTTGCATGACCTATTGGGTATTCGTAACGCAACAGCCATTCTTTCTAGATACCCCTTTTAAAAAAGCTCTCAATAAGAGGGAATACGTTACAGCAATGAAGGACAAACAGTACAGCGCAGTATAGAGCTGCCATTAAATCTGTGATGAAATGGACAAAATAATGACATATTAATTAAAGGGTTTACAGTAATTAACTTCAGTGGCTGTAGTGTGGGCACTTAACAGAAGACAAAAGAGGAGGCATTCTTTCTAGATATGTATGCTATTGTGAACAGAAAATGTGTTTTTGTGTATGATTTCTATTTTAAGGTGTTTTATGCCAACAAAGTCAACCTGAGAGAATGGTGAAAAGCAACAATCCCCAACCACACACGCCTACAGTGGAAAAGAGTGCATGCAGTAAGTAGGGGGCAATAGCTGAGGAGGTGGAGACAGATTGAATGGAAATAAAGTCAAGAGAGACAGAGACTGAAAGGAGGATTTAAATAGACGTACTTCCCCCATGTTGATTAGGATGTGTCAGTTAAACCTCCCGTCTGGCTGTTGACTGCAATCCAAGAGAGCTTGTTTAATTAACAAGATGGGACGTTTAACACACATCTTACTTGAATAACAATATAAGAATTGTCGTCGATTTCATTTCGTAATTTTGCAGATGATCAAAAGCTGTAAATGTTACCCTAAGCCTTAATCCTAACTTTAACATATCAACATTAACAATTTTTACTGTGGAACAGAACATTATTTTGTAACCTGATTTTTATAAAGTTATTATTATTTGTTTATTTAGCAGACGCCTTTATCCAAGGCGACTTACAGAGACTAGGGTTTGTAAACTATGCATCAGCTGCAGAGTCACTTACAATTACGTCTCACCCGAAAGACGGAGCACAAGGAGGTTAAGTGACTTGCTCAGGGTCACACAATGAGTTAGTGGCTGAGGTTGGATTTGAATCGGGGACCTCCTGGTTACAAGCCCTTTTCTTTAACCACTGGACCACACAGCCTCCTCAAAGTGTGTTTTGCATTTTTTTATATGTAATCCATTCCAAAATAAATACATACGGTATAGTTATCTGAGCTTTTCCCTCTACTGTAGTTTTATTATTTATGTTCAAGACTGCCAACTATCCCATAGGATTTAGGTGTTCCACACAAATGTAGTGGAGCTTGTTTGTTCTTTTCCTTCCTCCCTCCTGTACATAGACAGGAGACAGACACTGGACTACTGCTTCATTCCTGGAATGACACATCATACACATCATTTATATTCTGGAGCAAAAGAGTTGCATTAGTCAAACAGTGCACCAAGGGCACTCAAAGTCAGATTATTACAGACATTCACTTACCTAACCATCCCTGGTATAAGCCAGGCAGGGAAGTAAGTGCAGTACAGTGATGCTGGAAATACTCACCGAAGCCTTAAAAATCCATAGCAACCGTCTTTTCATGTATTACTAAGATATCATTGTGCATCTAATCAACTCAGTTTTATTAGGTGAACAAAGTTAATAGATTTTGCATTTATTACACCTCCTTTATGAACTGTGACATCTTGAGAACTGTATCAATGTTTACTGTATTTGAATTACACAGTAACCACGGATGGGATGTAGAATGTACAGTACATAATACAGTGGGTTTATAAAAAAAAGTAAAAATCCAGATTCTTTGTGTCAATCACACCAGCAACTGCCAGTGTTATTGTAACTGGTCACATAGCGTAATAAATAAAATTGAAGATAAAATACAATCTGACATTGTGCCAGATTAGAAATAAAGTTTTAGTGTGTTTACTCTACTGCTTGGTTACATTTCAAACCTCTGTTCTAACTCTTAGTGCTATGACCTTCTAAATTTATTTTCACAAGGGTAAACCAAACACTGGTCGGTCAGTTTGGAACAAATAGGCCGGCAGTTGCCAGGTGATTTTATAGTGTTTTGAATATTTCAGTATCAGGAAGTTGTTGTTTAGCACCTTTTCAATTGTAGTCCTGATTTAAAATACATAATAATATTGTTCAACAACGTATTGGTGCATTTATCTTTTATTTTGCTATGTACTTACTTATTATTTCTGCTTGAAGAAATTACTTTGACACTGCTTTCTAATACAGAATTATAGCTAATTTGAGCTTATTCTTGGTGGCTGCAGTAAAATGTCAGTAATGTGAAAGACAATTTATGTAGTGATGCAGAAGTAAGAAACTAAAAACACCAAATATTTGAGTTATTTTTTTTTACCTGTTGACCAGTGTTGTCCAATTTAAACTACTTATGATTTGTAACATCCCTAAGACCTTTTACCTGTGCTCTATGTGTGCTGATCGTATCTTTGTGGTAGGATATGAACTCCCTGGCGCCACATTTCTGGTCTCCATTAAACTATGCTGGTTTCTTTATCATCTCTGTCTTTCATTGTCTTCCAAAAGAAGGGATGTGAGCTCCTTGGGCTTGCTCTGCTTGGGATGACATGATTTGTGGTCAGTATATCTGCATTGAAGAGTTTTGTTTCTGAGATATGAGTGTTATCGGCTTTCTGTGCCTCAGAATTGAGAAAAGAGGGCCATACATTTTCACAGTGACAGCCTGTATGAAAAATGGTACTTGGATGCACATGGTTCTCATCTGACCCACACTAATCTTCCACAGCTACACCGGTTAACTCTCTCTCTTACCTTTTTCTGTCTCACTCTTTCTCCCTTGCTCCCTCCAACTCTTCTTTCCTTCTTCAAATCCCCTGTCTTTCAAACAAAGGAAGCACCTGATGAATGGTCAACTGCTCAACCACCAAATTAAAAAATATCCAGAAAATTACAGCTTATGTCTGGTTCTAGACTTTTCGTGATGTCCCCAATTCATCTCGAAATCATCAGAGGAGAGCTGGAGGCTGCAGAATCATTATTTCATGTCTCACAAATGCTTTTTTGTTTGTAAGAAAACTCAATTTTTCCTGACGAACAGGAAATCAGCACCATTCTAACCCTCCATTCTTCTTTCATTAAGGCAGCAAAAGTGGTTTTCATTGGCTTTCATTTTCAACAGTGACTTGACAAATACCTATATTGACAAGTTGCAATTGTTATTGTTTTGTTTTTTACTTCATTGCTAGCAGGTACACATTTAGTGTAAAATAATAGTATTTGTCACAATGAGATACCATTGCTTTTTCCCAGTGAAATGGTGAACTGTATACACTTTTCACCTCTGTTGGAAGTACTGTTTATGGTACACAGTGAGATTCACATGTGCTCTTAATTTAAACATTGCATTCAGCATGCCTCACATTATGCCAAAATGAGGTAATCCCCAACTACAACAGAAAGATTCAAGTTAAAGGTGTTATAGTTATAACACACACACACACCAGGCAATTATCGATAAAAAATTTAGGAGCAATACATTTTCTACTAGACTGCATCATCTTTTACCCTTTCAAAGGACCAAGATAATTAAAAAAAAGAATGGATAACGTAAAACAACGTGGCTTTGGAATGCATAGTGACTTTGGATGTGAAATGTTTCCCCCTTATCTCATGGGTCAAAGAATTAAGACAGTGATTCTGGTTCACCTTGAGCATGGAATGTATTTACTGAGAGTCCACCCTAAAATGATAAACCATTCAAACAAATCATAAAGGCCATTATATTTTAGTTTTTATTTATTTATTTATTATTTTTATATAAAACCTGTGAATTATGTTACTAACTGAAATGTGATGCAGTGTTTCAGATTTCAATTACAAGGAATTCTCAAAATGATTTAACTTTGTATTCAGTCCAAATGCAATTATATGCAACTAAAGGATTATGAATATATTGTACTAAAGGTAAAATTAAGTTTGCAATATCATGTTTTACTAAATGATATGTATGTTTCTTTATTACTGTTGCAGAGAATTCTTCAGTTTTTAGTTTAAACAGTGACAATGACAGGTGAATTTGGATGGATAAATTCAGCCTGTTTTTGTGGAATAAAAACATTGATCTGTAAAACTATTACATCATAGTATGTTCAGAATTATAAATTATTTTAACTATTACTACCATAAAGTTAGCTATTTCCCAGTTTTACAAAAATTGAAAGCTGTATTTTGTCAAAACGTATACTTTCTGAATAATTATTTGAATCACAAACAATGTGATAAATGCGTGAAGAATTTCTTAATGCAATTTCAGTGCAATAAGGACATTGAAAATTGAGAGGAACGGTAGTTCCTCACGCAAAGTTATCAGTGAGAACTGCCAGAGACTCTCTATACAGCAAGGATAGTTTATGTGTTTTCAGGGTATTGGCACAGCAAAAGTTCCTTATGAAAATTTTCTACAGAATTCTATAGAGATTCTCTATAGAGTTGCTCCATAGGGCCAATTCGCCACTGAAATTCTATGGTTTTTTTCTATAGAAGAAAATCATAAGGGGTAATTCAGCCAAAAGCACAATTTCACTTTTAATTTGTAGTTCTCAACACTCTTAAATGTAGAAAAAAATCAATACCTGTCATACAGTAAGAGAAATAAGTCGCCCAATGTAAGGTAAAAATGTCCTCCTTTTTCGCCCAACGTATTTTTTTGCAGACCCCAGGCACTTTTATCCACACATATGTATATTACAGAACATCCGAGTTTAATAACTTGTTTTGTCAACTTGGAAATATACTAGGGAACACAGTTATTGTGACGTCTATATCATTTATATTAAATTATTTATTTCTGTTTTAAAATGGAACATTTGCATGCAAAATATATATATAAAAGACCTGTCATGCGTGGGATTTGATGAATGAAACTGTAACGTTCAGTTTGCAAGTGTGTTGTGTTACTGTCAGTGCTACACGATTAGTTGAGACAAGCCTTATTTTGAAAGATGAAGACAGCCAGCTGAAAATTCTCGGGACTTTGTTATATTTTGGTGATTTTTCGAGCCATCATTCATCATCATCATCATCATCATCATCAACATCATCATCATTCTGAGATTCTGATTTGGTTTCCTGTCAGTGTAACGTTCTGTAGTCCTTTTTTGTGTAAAGAAGTACGGTTTCTCTCGATACTGGTTGATGAGAATAACACTATTTGTGGTGCCCACTGGACAAAAAGGAATGTACATTTTTCTGAGAATTAGCTATGCTGAATGATAGCCTATATATTTGGTCAAAGTAAAACATTAATACATATTGAAATAAATGAATACATAAATCAATACATAGACATTTCTTTCTTTCATTATCTATCTTGATATTTATTTATTTATTTTTCACTATCAGATATAAACACTGCTATTTAATACTGTATAAAACGAAAACAAATACTCAACAGTTCTTGTTCAGTTGTATATTAGTGAAGATTTTTGTACATAAAGGTTGTCATGCTTTCATATACAGTACTGTGCAAAAGTTTTAGGCAGGTGTGAAAAAAATGCTGTAAAGTAAGAATGCTTTCAAAAATAGACATGTTAATAGATTATATTTATCAATTAACTAAATGCAAAGTGAGTGAACAGAAGAAAAATCTAAATCAAATCCATATTTGGTGTGACCACCCTTTGCCTTCAAAACAGCATCAATTCTTCTAGGTACACTTGCACAAAGTCAGGGATTTTGTAGGCATATAGTCAGGTGTATGATTAAACAATTATACCAAACAGGTGCTAATGATCATCAATTCAATATGTAGGTTGAAACACAATCATTAACTGAAACAGAAACAGCTGTGTAGGAGGAATAAAACTGGGTGAGGAACAGCCAAACTCAGCTAACAAGGTGAGGTTGCTGAAGACAGTTTACTGTCAAAAGTCATACACCATGGCAAGACTGAGCACAGCAACAAGACACAAGGTAGTTATACTGCATCAGCAAGGTCTCTCCCAGGCAGAAATTTCAAGGCAGACAGGGGTTTCCAGATGTGCTGTCCAAGCTCTTTTGAAGAAGCACAAAGAATCCGGCAACGTTGAGGACCGTAGACGCAGTGGTCGGCCAAGGAAACTTACTGCAGCAGATGAAAGACACATCATGCTTACTTCCCTTCGCAATTGGAAGATGTCCAGCAGTGCCATCAGCTCAGAACTGGCAGAAAACAGTGGGACCCTGGTACACCCATCTACTGTCCGGAGAAGTCTGGTCAGAAGTGGCCTTCATGGAAGACTTATGCCAAAAAGCCATACCTCGGCGTGGAAACAAGGCCAAGCGACTCAACTATGCACGAAAACACAGGAACTGGGGTGCAGAAAAATGGCAGCAGGTGCTCTGGACTGATGAGTCAAAATTTGAAATATTTGGCTGTAGCAGAAGGCAGTTTGTTCGCGAAGGGCTGGAGAGCGTACACGAATGAGTGTCTGCAGGCAACAGTGAAGCATGGTGGAGGTTCCTTGCAAGTTTGGGGCTGCATTTCTGCAAATGGAGTTGGGGATTTGGTCAGAATTAATGGTCTCCTCAATGCTGAGAAGTACAGGCAGATGCTTATCCATCATGCAATACCATCAGGCAGGCATCTGATTGGCCCCAAATTTATTCTGCAGCATGACAACAACCCCAAACATACAGTGAAAGTCATTAAGAACTATCTTCAGCGTAAAGAAGAACAAGGAGTCCTGGAAGTGATGGTATGGCCCCACAGAGCCCTGATCTCAACATCATCGAGTCTGTCTGGGATTACATGAAGAGAAAGAAGCAACTGAGGCTGCCTAAATCCACAGAAGAACTGTGGTTAGTTCTCCAAGATGTTTGGGCCAACCTACCTGCCGAGTTCCTTCAAAAACTATGTGCAAGTGTACCTAGAAGAATTGATGCTTGATGCTGTTTTGAAGGCAAAGGGTGGTCACACCAAACATGGATTTGATTTAGATTTTTCTTCTGTTCACTCACTTTGCATTTAGTTAATTGATAAATATAATCTATTAACATATCTATTTTTGAAAGCATTCTTACTTTACAGCATTTTTTCACACCTGCCTAAAACTTTTGCACAGTACTGTATATTTTTTACTTTCAAATTAAAAAATATATTGTAACGATCCGGTCATTGCTTTGTTGCAGGACTTTTTTTAAATTCCAGCCCCTGACAGAAATTCTCTGTAGTTTCAAATAAAACATATACAAAATCTTGTTTGTCTCGTTACTTGTTAAAAACTGTAACTTTACTGCTATACTACTTGCAAATGTTGTGAAATGGAAGTACAAACTTTGTGGTATTGCAAGCTGCATTGGACCTATGTCTTGGGTTCGATTCCCACACAGGGTTTATAGGCAGGATTTGAACCCTAACTAGTCATAATTTACATAAGCTAAGTTAGAAGAAACAATTGGGGCAACCTTGGCCAGCACCAAGCAAATATACACAACAGTAAAAGTGGTGGGGGCCAAGGTTGCCCCAATTGTTTCTACTAACTTGGCTTGTGTTTTTCAGGCACAATAAAAGTGGATCAAACTTGCATCAAAAACCTTGCCCCGAATCGGTGTGCCTATTTGCTATGTGCTTGGCAAGGTGGCCCCAATGGTTTCTTGAAACTTGGCTTGTGTTTTTGATATCTCCACTTTAAATGGCTGGGCACTTTTGATAATTTGACATTTTTTCACATTTACAATGTGTTTTTGTTTCAGATATATTAAACGGCATCAAAATTATCTTTGATTTTAGGTACAGTAATGCTTGTGGATCAGTAGGGAATGTAACATATAACACAGGATAGCCTACATAATTCTTTGCAAAGGTCCTCTATTCGTATTCTTGGTTCTTCTGTCTTTTTATCATTTCCAGCATTGCTTTCACCCCTTCCACAATAGCACTAAACACATAGTATATAAATCCATGTACAGATTTGAAAAAATGGAAAAAAAAGATTATTTTCCTTTCACGGTTCATTTTAAATGTATCCCAGCAAACCCATTGATAAGGTTGTACTCAATTACTGTAGGGCAAGATTAGCAGATGTCATTTCTATCAGTTAGAACAGAATTTTTGATTCCTTAAAAATGTGAAAATATAAAAATGTATTTGAGCTATATTTATAATAGGGATGTGAATCATCAGACATTGCATCATCAATAATGATATTTGCTAAATATAATCAATTATTTAGAGCTGTGTAAATAATTACTAGTTTTTTCTTTTTTTTTTGTTGTTATGAGTAATGACATTAACCACACCAGCGTGCTTTTTAAGGATTTTCAAAACACAACTCCCAAAGATCAAGGTGCTTTTTGAGGGCTTAGTGGAGCATATCTCTTGACATACAAACTGAAATTAAGCTGAAAGGATTTCTCGCCAAAGTAAAAAATGAAACCATGCATTACCTTTAACTAATACAGGGTATTTCTATGATATGCACTTAATGCAGCAGTATTCCATGTGTTGCGGGAGCTGGGACAGCCACCCAGTTTCTATTTTATATTCTCATCTTTACACTGTATGCCACCTGTGCAATTTCAGATGTTGGATTCCCACCAACGGAGGCCTTTGAATAAGCAGTGAATAATGCATGCTATTTAAGCTAGTAATGCATACAAGTTTAATAGCAATTCTCAAAGTTAAGTATAACTTTCTTAGTTATGTAGTGGGTTGCTACTTTGTATTTGTTTACTGTTTGCATTTACTTTCAGTTTATCTGGCTCTTTAAAAGGCTGGTTTCGCTGCAGCTCAGGGGGAACGGAATAGGAGGCAGAATGTAAAGGAACGGGAGGCTGTTGGGACGGTGGCGATATGGCTGGTCGACGGTCTGTGCAATGGAGGTGTTTAGAAGGATTTTGTGTGTGGTCTGCGAGTAGCGGCAGTAATATTGAAGTAGGCTATGAGACGTGAGTAAGTCAAGTTGATTATTCTCTCCTAGTCAGTTACAATCTTCGTTTGTTGTTGTGAAATCCTTAAATGGACTGACTAGTTCAAAAGAAATATTGTTTTAAAACAGCAAGCTTGTTTACTTAGGCTACGTGGCTGGCTACTCGTGGACAACACAGGCTTGGTTGGTAATGTGCTGACGTCTGCCGTTCACCCGATTATAGTTTATATGTGGGTTAGCTTCCGTTCTTTTTTATGCCTCTGATTGTTTTACCGTGTTTTTATGTAGGCTATTTGTGTATTAGTAATGTTTTAATGATTAAAATCTCCTGTACAGGACCCGACTCCAGCTAGCAATAAATAATATATAATTACTAACTTGAAAAAGATCGGCACTGGTAATGATAACTTACTCGAGTGTGAGGGGGAGGGGGAGGGATTTTGTTGTTAGTTTTGCTCCACTCAGAGTGCTTGCTACCTAAATACCTTGGTCTCACTGAACAGATTCTCTCTTCAACAATAAACTAAACATTGTAAAAAGCAAGACTTTTCACAACTGCATGAGCAACCCATGTTATCCATTTTTCCCCCAATACATAACAACTTGTATATTATATGTTATCAGCTCATTTGTACCCCAAAACATACTATATATATATATATATATATATATATATATATATATATATATATATATATATATATATATATATAACCAGTAACAAAGTATCAGATGCATTTGTTATAATTATATGCATTTATTAAAACTAAAACAGTCATCAAGAAACATTGTAATGTTAGGTTTATTGTTAAGATGCCAGCCAATGACAGAAGTGGAGTGAGGGACAAGGAAAGTGAAAACAAACAATACTCTACCAATAGATCAGGAACTTCAAACTTTGTCAAATACTGTATATGTAAAGCATTCAGTATTTACACTGTTGAACTTCCTTAACATATAGTCCTAGAGTTTCCCCTCCTACACCAAGTGATGGAGGTTTTACATTTACTGTATATACAGTTTGATCCATGCTCCAGTTCTCATAGGGTCTGGTTGCTGCACCATCAGATTGATTACAGAGTTGCTTAAACCAGGGTCATTTGTAGGTCATCAAAAGGTATGTGGAAATGCCTTCCAACATTTGTGTATTAGTTGTAATTTGCAAAAATAAAATTAAAAAAAGTCCTCACAGCTGCAGCCCCTGAATAGGATTCAGCTTTTATTTCAGTTAATTGAGGTATTAACAAACATCTGACGAGAGCACCCTTGTCAACTAATGTGTTTAGCAAGAAAACATGTTTTGCAGGAAGACGATAATGGGCCACGTTTTTGTCTATGACAATATCAAAAGAAAACATGTAAAGGGTTTATCAATATTATTGTTATTATAATATTGTGGCCCTGTTATTCGTTTCCCCAAAATTAAATATTTCATAAGAGTTTAGCTTTTGGTACATTACATCCTTCTCATTTCCTGTATTCATTTAAATAATATTTGTTTGCTTTAGTGACACAAAGAAAAAAAACATCAAAATGAATACACAAATTCTCACATGCCATGCTAACATGCCATGCTAACTGACATTAAAACATGGACTATCTTTAAGAACAGTGATTACCATAAAATACTGTATATATGTGAAATTCATGTATAAATAGTACCCCGTTTTCTATTCAAGAAAACAAATTTAGTTTGACAAATACATTTTGCAGTATTTTACAGAATGTGCTTCTCTTAAAACATAGTTCAGAACTTCAAGTCACACCAGTGTGTAATCCTCAAGGTAATATATGTTGATAAAGAAATTTACTTATACATTGCAATTTACAGTAGTTTACTTAAAACCAAAATTTAAAAAAAAAAAAACAATATGTATGTATATATATTTTTGCCTTGAATAACAAAATGCAGAAAACTAACCATGCCTGTGTGTAGTGAAATTCCCAGCTAAACAAACTAACAGCAGATTCTGAAGTGAGTGCTGCAACCTTAGAAAACACCTGCAATAGGAGAATGCCCACTCAATTCTAAACTTGATTGGTTGAGAATATTAGTCAAGGTTTAGAATTATACTTCTCTCATGTTTACAACATAGAAATGTTTACAATAGTCAAATTTGCATTCACATAACTTATTTGGATTGTAAAATTACTGTAAATTGATGCTCATGCACTGTATGCGTTTTGTTGGGCTTTTTCAATATTTGCAACTGTTTAAACTGTTTAAAGTGTTAATGCAGCCATTGTACCACTCGGTCTTTATAATTCCTGCACAAATATCAGTCCCCCACCACCTCCAAGCTAAGGTAATGCATTGGTTTGTAAAGACCCCCATTGTTGGTTATAGTCCTTGAGACTTTGATTGTTACAAAAAAATTCAAAAATGTTTCAGTTCAGATTGGTATGTGCTGGTATCTGTGTGTAGCATCTTGCAGGTTTTTAAAACAGCTTAATGAGGGTTTAGCTTCCCTTTAATAGTCTTAATCCCACCCTCCTGGTGCAATTGTAGGTTAAATACAGGGGAAAGAGTAGCTTTAATTGGATTCAACACCTCTTAAAATGGATTTAAATAAAATAAAAATAAAACAGACAAGTGTTTTCAGGAGGTTAAAGCAAATTGTACCCAGTCTATAGATTTGCTCATAAAAAGAGATATCCAAATCCATATTAAAAGGTATAACTGCTGGGGTTTATAAATGTAAATTATTCTCTTACCCATGTGTCATTAATGTTATTTGGTTCAGAAGTCTTGCTTCTGTTTTTCATCACATCCTCGAAGCAAGTTTTGCCTCACCAAGATTAACAGCCTCATGTCATGCTCTTGAAGACCAAAAAGCAGGCCTATTCAAGGATAGAGATTGGGACACTTTATGTAATCAGTGAACAAACTGGACTCATGTGACCAGTGATTGATTCTAATGCACTATTGAGTTCATCCAGAATGTGAGACCGATTTGATTATCAATAATGTAAAGGGCCCCAGTCATTAAATAACCATGCTATTTAGGAGCGAAGCATATGGAAATTAAGTTTCAATGATTTAATAAAAAATAGAACCAAGACAAACTTGAAAACCAAATAACATGAATAACACGTGGGTAAGAGAAATGTTAACAGTTGTAAATCCTAGTTTTTAGAGAAAATATTGGATGGTAAAGTAAGCAACTTGTTTCAAACTTTCATTGTGTGCAACCTTTTCTGTTCTGTTTTTTATAACGGTTCCACGTCTCTGGAGTTCAGCTAAAAATAAGCCCTCATTTTATAAATCAATATCTGTAATATTTCAAAAGCATCCCCCAGCTGTTTTCTAGCACTGGAGTAACTCCATGGAGGAATCTTTGCACCTGTCATTTCCATCATAGCAAAACAGTTCCAGAGCATGCTGTATATCTGTCATTGGAGCCTTACACCCACTGGCACGGATTACACATACAGTCACTTTCAATGCAGACTCTTTTCAGCATTCTCCCTTTCTTCTCAGCAGTTTCATAATGAATGCATGTATACAGTTTACACATGAAAAATTATACACATAGTCTACATTAAAACACACAAAAAAATGATGATGACTTTATCTTTAACTAGGCCCGATCTTACATTTTCAAAGTAAGATGAACACTAACAAGTTACAGAACACACATTTTAACCCTGAGAGTTCTATGAGCATATGACCAGTGAAGGAGCTGGGGGAAAAAATCTTAATTAATTTAAAATGAACTCACACAAAAAAATACATACTGTATTCCCAATCAAAAGCAGGGTTGGGGAAAAATAATATGTTATAAATGATGTCTACCAAGTGTTATTTGTTATCATTTTTCATAGGAATACTGTTTGATATACTTAAACAAAAAAAAAAAAGTGTCCTGCATGAGGACACATTTTCCAACATAGCTCAGTCATTTAATAGAGCACGGTAAGAAACCATATTTTAACCGCTTTAGAACAAAACTACATGCTTCAGTTGAATGTTCAGAATATATTTAAATCAAACAATATTTTGAAATATATAATTCAAGGACAATGAGTGGAATGTCATTTTGTTTAATTGCAAGACAGATTGGCATGTCCTTGTCTAACAGGGGAGCTCTGTGGAGTTTATGATCTGGACCCGCCTGCACACTGGGAAGCCATCTGCTCCATGTCCCAGTGCTTGGCCTGCCTTCCCCTCTCCCTGCCGCTCATTGTTTAATAAGAGCATATGAACAAACAGAGCAGTGCCAGGTGGTGGAGGCAAGAACATGTGACCAGATCAGCCTCGCTGTGCAAACAGTGATGGCATCAAAGCGACAGGATTTAAAAAATAGTAAGCAAGAACTAATATACCCCCTTATTGGTCTCATTCATATTGAAATGCATGATCAGAGGAGCGCAGGTCCTTATCTTGCCAATGAAACGCACAGCACAGCTGCAAGGATAAAGTTAGAGTATGAGACCACCACTTCATTAGAAACCAGGCCCCCGTGATTGGATTAAAAGAAATCAAAAGGAAATGTCATCTTAC
The DNA here is from genome assembly GCA_030684275.1 of Acipenser oxyrinchus oxyrinchus. Lineage (NCBI taxonomy): Eukaryota > Metazoa > Chordata > Actinopteri > Acipenseriformes > Acipenseridae > Acipenser > Acipenser oxyrinchus. Next base: position 35,981,388 of record CM060247.1, on the reverse strand, counting down.
TCCATTGCCCATACAGGGTGTCAATGTTGTCTGCTCACAAGGAGCTTAAACAACAAAAGGGACAGAATCTATGCCACGAAAAGTGCGCCACTAGGTATCTTCCTGTTGGAGCGTTAGGCCATATAGACCTGAGGTTTAGCTCACTTTGACTTCTCAGCATGAAGCTGCCTTTGCTAATTTGTAACATGGTACATTTTAGATGAACAAGAATAAAAAGAATCATTCTAATCAAAATGATTAGAATTTCTTTGTACTGCAATCAACATCCAGAAACAATTAACCAAATTTTCAAAGTGTTTACCTGTCAGTAATTTTACAAAACAAGAGCCAAACCAGTTAACTTGTTTTGTAAAAATGACAGTATACATTGTAAAAACGAGTATTAATTATACATTAGCCCTATATAAAATTGTTGCTGAGCAGTATGTGCGGGCTTAAATATTATAGCATGGTATTTGCAGTTTTTAGGCCAGCACAATTTGAGAATTGGCCCACAAATATGCCGACTTTTTGATGTTTTTGTAATGTTGATATATTTTTAATTTGTTCCATTCTATATCTGGGTAAATTGTACAAAAGCAAATATTAAACTGTTTTTAAATTGTAAAAGAAAAACATCTAACCAGGACAATTATCAATTCTGCTTTGAATAAACTGACATTCCAATCAAAGATTAAACATTTCAGATTTATTTTGTCATTACCAGATACCCTAATTCAGCATGTGTGACTATAGATTTGAATAGGCTTACAGTTTGTTTGCTTTTTTTTTTAACCAAAACCAATCGCCAATCCTAATGAGAAATCTTTGGTTCTGGTTCATTTATTATTTCATTGGAATGGTTCATGTCTTACCCAAAGATTCCTCGTATATCATTTTTAGTTGCTGCCCGTGCTCTTGTAACCCCCGTCAGGGTAAATCTCTGATTCTGTGTTCAGCCGAGGGGTCCCTGCCACACTCGTTACCAGCCAGGATGTAAACAAACCGTGCTCCACTAGCAAATACCCACAGGGAATTACGTGCATGAGCAACGTGCACCATAGAAACATTATAAATAGCGACCATTACAGTCAGAGGAAAGAAGACCGTGGCTGAACTGCTGTGCGAAGATACATTGTTTTCCTCTGCTGTTTTTGGAAGGTCCCAAGTTCAGGAGACACTCGTTAGTTTGGGTTTCATTCAAATAATATCCTGCTTATCAACAGTGTTTGCTAGTGTGAGAACATCAAGCAGATGCAGGTCAGATTGAAACATTTTTCCTTTAATGGCGGACTCGCGCAGTTTCATTTAAATATGGAATTTAGCTAGATTGGAGAAGCTGCTGCAGAAAGCCTACATAAAAGGCGGCATTGAAGTTGGAGCATTGGGAAAAGCCTGTATTACTCATTTGCTGAAGGGGGCACTGAACTCTGATATGTTACTAGTGAAACTTTGACTGGAAGAAAAGCAGGATGCCCTGCCCTCTTTTTCTGCTCTAGTAAGAGAGATAATGGGGGAGGAGGAGAGACAGTCTTAAGCAGACAACCCCCACAGGCCCAGTCAGGGTATACCAGGCTAGTACTCCTGATGCCACAACTACGCATAAGACAGAATTGGACTTTCTGAGGGAGCAGCTGCAGGAAATGAGAAATCAAGTTTCTTCTCTGACTGTTCAGCAACATCAGAAAGAGGGCGCCAAATCCCGTCCGGGTGCTCAGTTGAGAAGTCAGCCATCAACTCCCAGATAATACTACTCTCCCCGGAGAAGCTATCATGCTGATACACCTAAATGTGACAGCCTTCCATCCAGGCCAGAGGGAGACTACATAAGTGGGAGAACTCCTCCTGCAAGACCTGGCAGTTCATCTCCTGCCCCTTCCAGATTTTGTTTGTTACTGCTGCGGCTAGGATGGACATAAAATTCAGGAGTGTGCTAACCCTGGGAATGCCAACTTGGTCACTGAACTGCTCCAAGCTTGTTATGGAAAGCAGTTGGAAAACTACCAGAGACCCAGTAAACAAATGTCCTGGGCCCCTACTTAGAAATGAACACCACATGCATATGAATAACCCTGCATCTGGGTGTGCACACGGCACTATACCTGCTGGTTTGTGTGGCCCAAAAGAAGTCACAGTGACGTTGTAAGGCAAGCCATGCAATTCCATTCTGGACACTGTTTCCTAGGTGACCATTATATTTGAAAAGTATAACCAACAACACCACAGGCATCTCCCTTGGCAGGTCTTGCTGTCTGGGGACTGGGAGAAGAGCAATATCCCTATCTGGGATACGTCACAGCATGTTTGGAATTTCCTGAGAGTGTTTTGGGAGTCCAGCAACCTACAGACACCTTGGCTCTAATCTGCCCCTCTATTGGTTTTCCCAGCCAGGTTCCCTGTCTCATAGGGACCAACGCTGCAATGTCTGGGGTACTTGTTCACCTGTGTCATGACCATGCAGGACCTGCATACATCAGTAAGCTGAAGATCCATGCCCTCTGCCTAGAAGCTTATAGCAAGAAAGAGAAAGAGCTATTGCAGCGAGGCCCTGAAGGACCTATCGGAGCCATTCAGATGGCTCCCAGCCTGTGGCCAACTGGTGGAAGGGAAGGCAGAGGCTTTGGAAGCTCCAGACACTGACAGATTGCAGAGTGGGCTCCTCATTAAGAGAGGTGTTGCTCGAACACCCTACAAGACTACTGCCAGTGTGTAGATCCCTGTCTGCAAAGCGGCAGATCACCATGTCACTATACCTGTTGGCACGCAACTTGCACATGTGTACTTCGGAGATTCACTCATTACCATTTCTTGGAAGGAACGTCTACAAGCTAAATTGGCCCAAAGGGTTGAAGTCTTCTCCACTTGTGAGTGGGACATGGGATGTGCTTGTGGAGTAGAACATTGCATATGCCTGAGGGATAAAAACCCCTTTCAGAGAAAGATCAAGACTGCTTGCCTCTGCCGATGTTGAGGATGTTTGAAATCACCTCCAAGATTTGAAGACAGTTGGAATCATACAAGAATCCAGGAGCCCTTACGCTTTTCCGATAGTTGTGGCTTGGAAGAAGAATGGTGATGTTAAGCTCTGTATAGATTATCACACTTTAAATTGGAGAACTGTGCCCTATCAATATACCATGCCTCGTGTGGAGGATGCTCTTGACTGTTTGACAGGGAGCTGGTGGTTTTCTGTTTTTGACTTAAGGAGTGGCTACTACCAGATCCCAATGAGCCCTGACAATATGAGAAAACAGCTTTTATCTGTCTTCTTGGCGTTTATGAATTCCAGCGCATGCCACAGGGGATGTCTGGATCTCTGGCAACCTTTCAAAGGCTAATGGAGAGGACAGTGAGAGACATGAATCTTTTGGAATTCTTAGTATATCTGGACACATGGAGATATGCAAAAAGCACAAAGGCTTGATCCGTGTCTAAAGAATGTATTACTTGCAAGGAAACTGGATAAGCCCGCCCACTGGGTAAAGGCTGATCACCCTGATATTAAGTTGAGGATGAGAGAGTGGGACAAGCTCATGCTGAGAGGCGGAGTGTTGTACCGGGTAGTAAAAGATCCACCTTGCAAGTTTCAGCAGTTGTATATATAGAGAACCAGTTCTTAGGGCACTGCACGATGATAGTAGACATCTAGGCATAGACAAGGTTTTAGACCAAGTGAGGAAAAGGTTCAATTTGCCTCACATGTTCAAAGATGTGGAAGTGTATTGCAAGAACTGCGTTAGCTGTATAGCACAGAAAACTTTGCCCAAGAAAGCTGCTCCGCTTGTTAACATCCGTAGTCAAAGGCCCATGGAATTAGTTTGTATGGACTTCTTGTCTCTGGAACCGGTTAGCAAGGGAGTGTGTAACATCTTGGTCATAACTGACCATTTCACTTGCTATGCCCAGGCATTTACCTACCAAAGACCAGTGAGCGTGCAATGTAGCTAAAGTTCTCTGGACAAAATACCATATACATTCTGATCAGGAACGGGATTTTGAGAGTTGGTTAATAAAATTATTAGTTCAACTACTTGGGGTGAAGAAGTCCTGAACCTCCCCATATCACCTGCAAGGTGATCCCCAGGGAAGAATAAGCCGGGTGACAGATGGCAAGCTGATTCATTCATAGTAACTGAAAACATTCCCATCTATAGACTCAAAAAGGAGACTGGGACAAGAGAAATTAAAGTGCTTTACCGGAATCACCTGCTACCTATAGGAAAGTTAATAAGATTCCCTCCGCCCACTGCACCTAATACACCTGTTCCCAGACCTGTGACTAGAGGACAATCGGAGAAAGCCCAGGGTGCTTCCACACAAGTGCCTCACGGGTATGATGCTGAATCTGAAGAAGTGGAGTATACCGATTACCCAGGATCCTCTGATACAGGAGAAGTTACTGGACTGAATGAGACAGATGTGCTAGAGGAGACAGAAATATCACCAAATGCAACAGGGGATGCCACTGAGCTGGCAGAGTGTGAGGAGGACGTTGTTTTAGACCCAGTAGATGTAGAACCTGTTTAGGATGCAGAGCCTGAAGAGGGGAGGATCCCCCTGACTTCAGAACCTGAATTCCATGAGCCCGGGAGGACTGGGAGAGAGGTCAAGCCTGCGGTCTGTGTTACATATGATGTGTGAAGACTTGTTTTGGAAAGGCCCCGTGTCTGCCAAGTTCAGCTTGGGTTTCATTCAAATAATATCCTGCATAAAATGATGTTGTGCACAATTAGATTGCTGGCCAGCAGATGAAAAAAAAAAAAAAGATGGAAGTTAACTTTTATTTGTGAGGTGAGGACTTCAAACACATCTACCCAGCAGAAGCAGGACAGATTGAAACACCTTTCCTTTAATGGCGGACTCGCGCACTTTCATTTAAAGACTGAATATTTGAAAACCTTTAATTCCATAACACTTCTGAGTACTCAGTTAATAGACAAAAACTTGAACTGTTTAATATGGACTGTATATAAACATTTAAAAGAGCTCTGGGGAGGAATTAACATTTGAAAAGAAGAAAAAAACACATGGATTATCATTGTGATACTGGATATATGTTGTCTTCACATTAAAAAATACTGTTGTTGATTTTGCTTAATTACATATTTTACTCATCCATTTCTCCATGAAATATAAATAAATGCATGTTAATTGTTCTGTTTAACAACCAAACTCCGCTGAGGAAAATAGTCCCTATACATAATTAGAATAGAAAAATGACATACACGTAGAGAAAATGTTATTATTATTAAAATTATTATTATATGGTTAATATATTTATTTATTGGGGTCTTAATCTTTCTTATTATAATTAATCAGGACATGTACAATTGTTGAATAGTCTGTGTAGTATTGAGTCAGACTCGAAACTTGTTGTTGGAGGCGGGGCGTCATTTAAGCTGGCAGGGAGTGGATTGGCTGGTGCGGAACGAACTGAAGCAGGGTTTGTAGTTTTTGAGGGAGAGTGTTGTTTGGATCCAGCTGACGACAGAATTGTGGACCAGTCGTGTCTTTCCTGTTGATTGCTGTCCAGTTACTGCGAATTGAGCCTTCATTACGGTGTCCTGTCACAGACATGATTTCGCTTGTCTATAGACCAGCGTCAGAAAGTATGTTTAAGTAGCTTTTTTATGTTATCAAATTAGTTGTAGATTAGAATGTTAAGGGAAAAAGACAGTATTTATGTGCGGATTGATTTAAAATTTAATTCACAGTTAAGCACTTCAACATTCCAGTGGGCATCTATGCAAAATAGAAGCCCGCTATATCTGGAAGCTGTTTGGCTATTCACACTCAATCGTTTTATAATAATATATTGAACACCCTTTTCCAAATAATGAAAAGTTAAGGTGGGAGACTGCAACACCGAGCATCTCTAGCTGTTACCAACAAATCACCCAGGCCGCTGACACCTCATTCTAAACCAGTGGGGACACCAGGTAAGAGGCTCCTGTTTGACATTGTTTAACCACACACCACAGCACCCCCTTACAATGTCAATAATTAGCAGCAATTGCAATTAAAGATTTACCCAAGTTATGTTGTGGTATTCTGTTATATTTTCCTGTAGCTCCTAATTACCCAAACCCTAACAAAGATGCAAATATAAAGAGACAGCTACAGTTTTACACTATAATTTTATTTTAAAATTTATGTTAGTTGTTACCTAAGTTTTCTATATGTGACAAAACAGAATTTCTGTGTGGAGATCTAAAACATTTTATAATAGTGTGCATCATTTTCATTTGCTAATTTTAGCAATGAACTAGAAATCATTTAAGTGAGATTTATTGGTGATAACTTTTTGCTTGAACAGTTCCAGCCACGTCCTTGTTACACCATTTATAAAGTACCTTCTATGAAACTGTTGGTCTTGAATGCAATCCTACTGTCTTCAAATAGTTTATGCAAGACCAGTAATCACAAGTGCAGTTTTAATTCACTTTGTCAGTATTTCAGGAAAATCCCAAAATGAGAGTAGGCATTTGCTTGGAGTTCAAAGGGATGGCTGTTGTGTGCCTGACAGGGGATGTCAGAGCTAATTTTGGATCAGTCATCCTTTTTTTGCTGCTGTTTACTGCTCCTCTGCACAGCACTCCGCCACGGTTGCCACAGACCTGATGTTTATTTTGAAATAGCATTTCTGCTAGGGCCTGGTGAAGATGAATGAACTGTAGCTGCCTTTCTCTCTGTTGTTAATGACCAGAATAAATCAGCAGTCACTGCCTTCACTACAGTTAAGGCATGTGCTGATGGGCTCTTGGCAACTCACAAGCCACCACTCCTTTTCATTTGCTGATGTATTTACTTTTCCCGTAAACAATGGTTTAATAAATAACCACGCTGCTGATTTGATTACAACATTTTTCCTGATCGTGTTATATACAGTAATTCATTTTAAGGCATCCATTACAGAAATGTTTGAAATTTCAGAAAGAAGGGTATACATTTCTTTCTTAATTAAAACACAGGCAATAATAAACACGGTGAATAAGAGGCCTTTGTTTTTGAACAGTGTATAGAGTTTTTTTATAAATGCACACAACTTTTGCCATTAGCACATAGCTGCATATTATAAGGTCTTTTGGCAACCAGAATTTTAACTCCTAATGTAACGGCCAGTGTTGTATGATACACTGCCATTACGGATTCTGTCCCCTGTCGGTGAGATGAGGTTAAAAGCTCTAAAACCACAAAATGCAAACGAGCCTGGCTCTTTTGTTTTATGGTTTAGATGCTTTAAACTTGAGTTTGCAGGGTTGCTGGTTCACACCTAGTGTACAGTACTGTGCAAAAGTTTTAGGCAGGTGTGAAAAAATGCTGTAAAGTAAGAATGCTTTCAAAAATAGACATGTTAATAGATTATATTTATCAATTAACTAAATGCAAAGTGAGTGAACAGAAGAAAAATCTAAATCAAATCCATATTTGGTGTGACCACCCTTTGCCTTCAAAACAGCATCAATTCTTCTAGGTACACTTGCACAAAGTCAGGGATTTTGTAGGCATATAGTCAGGTGTATGATTAAACAATTATACCAAACAGGTGCTAATGATCATCAATTCAATATGTAGGTTGAAACACAATCATTAACTGAAACAGAAACAGCTGTGTAGGAGGAATAAAACTGGGTGAGGAACAGCCAAACTCAGCTAACAAGGTGAGGTTGCTGAAGACAGTTTACTGTCAAAGTCATACACCATGGCAAGACTGAGCACAGCAACAAGGCACAAGGTAGTTATACTGCATCAGCAAGGTCTCTCCCAGGCAGAAATTTCAAGGCAGACAGGGTTTCCAGATGTGCTGTCCAAGCACTTTGAAGAAGCACAAAGAAACGGACGCGTTGAGGACCGTGAAGCGCGGTGGTCGGCCAAGGAAACTTACTGCAGCAGATGAAAGACACATCATGCTTACTTCCCTTCGCGGTTGGAAGATGTCCAGCAGTGCCATCAGCTCAGAACTCAGAAAACAGTGGGACCCTGGTACACCCATCTACTGTCCGGAGAAGTCTGGTCAGAAGTGGCCTTCATGGAAGACTTGCGGCCAAAAGCCATACCTCCGGCGTGGAAACAAGGCCAAGCGACTCAACTATGCACGAAAACACAGGAACTGGGGTGCAGAAAAATGGCAGCAGGTGCTCTGGACTGATGAGTCAAAATGTGAAATATTTGGCTGTAGCAGAAGGCAGTTTGTTAGCCGAAGGGCTGGAGAGCGTGCATGAATGAGTGTCTGCAGGCAACAGTGAAGCATGGTGGAGGTTCCTTGCAAGTTTGGGGCTGCATTTCTGCAAATGGAGTTGGGGATTTGGTCAGAATTAATGGTCTCCTCAATGCTAAGAAGTACAGGCAGATACTTATCCATCATGCAATACCATCAGGGAGGCATCTGATTGGCTAAATTTATTCTGCAGCATGACAACAACCCCAAACATACAGCGAAAGTCATTAAGAACTATCTTCAGCGTAAAGAAGAACAAGGAGTCCTGGAAGTGATGGTATGGTCCCCACAGAGCCCTGATCTCAACATCATCGAGTCTGTCTGGGATTACATGAAGAGAGAGAAGCAACTGAGGCTGCCTAAATCCACAGAAGAACTGTGGTTAGTTCTCCAAGATGTTTGGGCCAACCTACCTGCCGAGTTCCTTCAAAAACTGTGTGCAAGTGTACCTAGAAGAATTGATGCTTGATGCTGTTTTGAAGGCAAAGGGTGGTCACACCAAATATGGATTTGATTTAGATTTTTCTTCTGTTCACTCACTTTGCATTTAGTTAATTGATAAATATAATCTATTAACATGTCTATTTTTGAAAGCATTCTTACTTTTTACAGCATTTTTTCACAGCTGCCTAAAACTTTTGCACAGTACTGTATGTCCTGTTACACTAAAGGTCTTTTCACACTGAGCGTCGGCGTCAAAGCGTCAGAGTCTAGCGTATTTTGACGCCGTCAAGTTGCTTTCACACCATAGGCGTTCACATAATTAGAACGCAAGAAACGGCAAACCTGTGATGCACAACAAGTCAAGATGTATTA